>CM058052.1:12594506-13891759 GCA_030157265.1 Latheticus oryzae | reverse complement strand
CTCTTAGGGGGGTAATATTTTACTAAAGTAAAGTATTGCTTAAAATAGACACTTTTTGTGTTTTATTATCAAGGCACACAACTGTATCCATTGAATGACTCATAAGTGTGATTTTTTTTTAACTGTACAGTGTGGTTCGTTAATACTGGCGCGGAAAATTATAGTATTGAATTGAAAAAAAAAGCATATACTTACGTGTTGACGTTTCTTATTCATAAAATTTATTTACCATTATAACGCTATAATCTTCCATGTCGATACTAGGGCAACATTCTGTATGTGACTAATTTTTTTGTTGAGATTTTTCATATATTGTACAGTCTAGATAATGTATTAAAATGTACATACATTCATTCATTTTGTTTCTTTGTTATTTTATCATAAAAAAGTTATAAATCACATTCCAAATTTTAAGAAAGTATATAACTATTCTCATTATTAGTGCATTTATAAAAATTATATTAGTTTTTTGTTTTTTAAATAAATTAGTAAATTTTGTTCAAAAAAAAATTAAAAATTATTTATTGTTATGTTGGATATTGTGATACAGTGTAAATATTTGGTTGTATGTACATAATAAAATTCATTTAGCTTTCAAGTGTTTTTATGATTTAATTTGAAAGTGACCATACCCACTTTAATAAATTGCTACACTCGTCTATGGAATCGTTATGGGAAAGTCCAATTTTTTACTTATTGGGGAAAATACTAATATTTTGAGTATTGAAAAAATGCAATTGCAGTTTTTCCACTGTCCAGAGAGAAGCAGCGAAGAAAAAAAACGTGATACTTTCTTATAATCATTATGTTTATTGTACAATACTGAATAAAATAAACAAACTAAAAAAAAATAAAAAAAATTTTACTAGAGTAACAATATTAAAATAATAATTTTGATTGTTTGATTTTTTATTACAATCAAAATTCCCAAAAGACAATTGCAGATAAATCTGGGAAGAAAGTTCACAAAAGTGCAAGCAATTTCTTGTAAAAAATACCTCACTTCCTTAATTTTCTTCGGCCGTCCTATTCTACCGTGATGCGCCAATTTTTTTTTCATTCACTTATTTCAGTTATACTTACTGTTTGTATTTTTTTTTTCCTTTTGACGAGTTATCACTTTATCACTTTCACTTTTAGTATCTGAAAAAATGAAACTAAAAATCCTACCTTGATGGCTTCTTCTTCTGCCTCATTGGGCGAGTCCCCTCTTCTTCGAAGAATCGAACTAACCTTTAATCCTTTAGCGACGATCCTTTTGCTATCATGGGATGATGATTCGCCTCAGCAGTTCTCCTCCTGGCACTCCTTCCTTTTGGAACCACTAACACTTAACACCTTGGCACTAACTAAATCACAACACTAATTGAAGAATTTATACTCATCTAACCGTTTTGTGAACTTTGTGATATTCGACAGAACAACAAATTCAACAATAAATTGTAAAATCAAAATGGTGTTAACTTAGGTTCTAAGAAAATACCAACCAAATATTTAATAACAAAAAATTCTAATTGATGTTCCAAAAAATATAATTAAAAAAAGCAAAATTCAAACTGATAAAATCAGGATAGATAAAAAGGATTGACTTGACTAAAGCAAATTTAAAATAAACATTCCTTTTGGCACAAATACTTCTTTGAGATTACATTCATCACGGAAAAATAAGATTGTTTTTAGAAATAATAATCGATGATTTTTTTGCCCTAGATCATGGTACTCAGAAAAATATTATTACGTGGTGTAGCTGTTCCATTTAAAAGTTTCAAGTTATTCATCTTTTAACAAAATTCTTTATTTTTTCAATTTTTTGACTTTTATAGATTGAAAAACATTTCGGCTTTTAAATTCTAACTAGTTTTCGAAAACAATAAAAAAAAAATAATTTTAAAGTGAATAATATGCTTTTTTCCGCTCCCTATGACGTTCTTTAACTAAAAATTATATTTAGCGCGTAAACAGCATGGCCAATGTAAAAATTTAAAATCAAAAGGGAGGGTCAAACGTAAAAAATACCTTGAAACGAAATTGTCTTTTCTATAAAACAATGTATTATTTGTAAATATAAACATTAGATTATTTTGTGTTAAGTCTATTGGATAAAACCATATTCAGTTCAGACGTTTGTTAAAACAAAAAGTCACTGAACAGTGCAAATTATATTCCAAATTGTATGAAAAAAGTACGAAAAATCGAATAGCATTTGAATTAACTACTAAAACTGTCATCTATAAAATGATATTTAAATTTTTAAATAGTTTAAATTTGTTGAAAATCGAAGAAGAGTATTCTCAAGGCGGGAAAAAATTGAATTTGAAAGATTGTAAAGAATCATGGCTACAAACAAATCAGTGAGATCATATGTTTGGGTGGCATAAAATGGTGTGCTCTTGAACCGTTTGTGGATAGTGCTATAGTTTTTTAAGATTTTTAGTGATAAGGTAAAACTATAAATTCTTAATTAATTAATAATTAAAATGTTTGACTTTTCATCAATCAATTTCTTCTAATTTTAACTTCTGTTAGTTAAAATCTTCTTAGAATAAATGAAAATGCTTTCTCACATTCACGTTGTTGTATATTTGTAATGGCCGAAATTTGACCTATATTATTTAAATTAAACTGTTGCTAACACACATGTGATTTTATTTTAAATTTTTGAGCATTTCTACATTAATTTTATTTTAATTCAATTAATCGATGTCTAGTGTTCGCTGATTTCATCTCAATTTGGGTTAGGAAATTGTGTCCACGTATTGCAGTTTTTGTTTCTAAATTTGGACAACAGTACAATGAAGTCTTAACACAAAAAAATAAACAACAATTTCTTATTATTTTCAACACACAAATAGATAATTTCTATTAAAAGTTTTATAATTGTCTAAAATAACCCTACTTTTGTTATAATCTTATAATTTTCTCTAAGATAACCAAAATAGCAATCCGTTTCCATACCAACGTATTATTTTTTAATTGTCCATCATGGCGATCTGGATGTATCCTTACGATATCAATTATTAATTTCGATTTCATAACTTGTTTATCTGCGATACATTGCAATTGTTTAAGTTGGCAACCATGTTATTTACGCAAACAATAAAGTAAAAATTTTTCGATAACTGTAGTAAATAAATTTTCATAGAATTATTTTATTGGTGAAAATGATTTTCAGTTGAATTAACTTTTACGTAACAAATTATATGCATGCTTAGTTACTATTTTCAAAGGTAAACTTCATTACGTCAACTTCTCTCATGGGTTGCTATGGCAACGATGACGCTGTGGTTATCTGCACTAAGTTGAGACTTACGTCCCGCGTGGATCTTCTGTTTCGGTGAAACGCAACAATTGAAAAACGGTGCCGAGGTCCGGGATGCATTTAGAACGGGGTAACTATGACAACCTTGATTTTCGTAGTTAAAGTAAAGAGATGTGCATGTGAGTAAGTCTAAGACATCGTTGGGTGTTAATCTTGAAAGAATTTGACTTGAAAATTTTAAATATTTCATTTATACAGATTGAAGATTGTTGATAATATCCAGTTGAAATGTTTTTCATTGAACTGTTGCCATCATCTTTTGGTGTGATAACAGATTTTTTCGCTTATCATTGATGGTAGTTTTTACGTAAGTGTGTGAATTTCGATCGATTGATTTTTGTTTATTTGGAAGCTGGAGGATTGAATTTGCATGGGGAGTTTTTAATTTTGAATATACAGGGTGATCAAGTAATGCGAAGATTAGTTTGGTTTTATACTCGGTGTATGTTCTGGTTGAGTATATACAGGGTATTAGGGAATGAAACTGATATTAATAATTTAGGCTGAAACAATTTGAGAACTACAGACATATTCTTTCAAGTATCCTCTGCCTCAAAATTTGAAGATATTGCTAGGTGATATACTTCATTTTTTATTAATCTGCATAATAGGAGGATTTGGAAATAAGATTTTAGGATGACCACATTGGTAGCATTGGTTCAGATATTATCCTAGTTATTTTTCAACATTTAGCAGCAAATTTAACTGAAGTTGAAATTACAAACTTCAGAATTGTTTCCTTTTTTAACGCTTGCTTACTCTAAATTTTGAGGTTAGAAATCTAAAGCACCGTATACCTCTATACTCAATTTTTCATTAATGTGCATCAAAAAAGCTGTTGTTATGAATTTAATTTGATTTTATAAATTTAGTGAGACATTTTTAATGTTATCTAGGGATAGTTGGAAATAAAAATATAAAAAAAACGACACATTTTCCTTAAAAGTCCATTTTGGAAATAAATCTAAATGCGGTTTTAACTTTGTCACTGAAAAAAGTTACTAATTGTAAACGACACTTTATATACTGGAGTCGTTAGTTTTGCATTTAAAAAATTATTAATTTTTTTATTTGAAAACATTAACTTTCAAATGTTTAAAATTGATAACTAAAAAGTTATCAAACCCCAATGTTTGTGAACAAGAAATTTACAAGAGTTTAAGGAACTATTGAAATAGTGTAGTAATTACCATAGAAACAAAATACGTAAATCTGCACTGCAGTTATTATTGAGAGCATAGTAACAAATGATAAAATAGTTGTTGAATTTTTTTTTGTGCTCTGAGTTGAATATCTTTTTTTGTTATAAATTGTAGATAGTTGAAAGTTGATATTTTTAGAAAAACTCTTTTGAACAGAGAAAACTGAAATGAGTGTTCCATTAAAATTTTTCAAGTTCTTCAACTTTTAGCAAACGTTTTTATTTATTTGCCTTTCGATTATGATAATTCAAAAAAAAAACGTCAGAATCTCAATATTTGAACACTCTTCTTTTATTTAGTACTAATTCAATTTTTCCAATTTTTCTATTTTTTGTGTAATCGATTTTCAAATAGTGTGTTTTTGTCAAAGAAGCCAAATTTTCTAAAACACTACAAAAAATCGAGTTTGAATTTATCATGGCTAAATACAGAAGAGCAAAATTTTTTAGGGGATAAAATGTTTTTGAATGAAAGTGTGATTGTCGTGGAAATTACTCGAGAATTAAAAATATGAATATCTTTAATTCGAGAATAATTGCCTTATGACTGTCAGACTTGAGTTAATCAATAACATTTTAACTTGCTAAGAAATTGAACACGAGTGTATTTTGGAAAGATTAATATATGACATTAGACAAAATTAAAAAATATATATTTTAACCATACAAACTTTCTTTCTTCCTGTCCTTAATTCTAAGATCTTAAGTGCTTCGCTTGAATTGTCTCAACTGCACGTTGTCCTAAAGACGTCTTTCTCATCGTCATAATCATTTGATTGATCTCTGTACAAAATATTCCAAATTAACACCAAATAGAAGCCTTTGTGTTCTTAGTGTTTGTGTGTTTCACTAACGGCGTTTGCTACTTTAGATCCAGAATAATTCCCGAAATGTTTTTACAATCATTTTTTTTTATCACAAAATAAAGCAATGACGGTATCTACATGACAGCTACTTGAATCGAAACAATGACAATCTATATGCATTTTATTCATCTTATTTAATCTTATTGATCATTTGAATAGGAATTTATTAATCACAATTAAAAGTTTTATCTGAAAATACAAAAAGACAATTTTCCGTTTAAAAAACATATAACTGCATTATAGATTGCTAGTAGATAACCCTGTATATTTGAAAATAATTTTAGATGATACAGAAGATAACTATCTACAGTTTCTGTATGAAAAACTTTCGAAAAATTATTCATCTTAAGGCATAAAATCAGCTTTTTTACATCCTTAGAACACCCTGTATGACTAAAAACTGGAATTTTTTGTTTTTCTTGTTATTTTACCTAATTTCGTCTGTATGTAGCTTAAATTATAAAAGCAGAAAAAAATCTATTATTTATCGACAGTTCATTACCTTCGCTTTACCTTTACTTAATTTTTTAGATAAAAATTTAATTGCGGTTTTCTTAATGGTTTTTTTAACAGATAAGCAAATATCACTCATTGAATGCACGTTTATTTAATCTCGAATTATTGTCGCCAATATTGACTAAAACTATTCAAGATTAAACTCCTTTAGAAATTAAAACGAGATTGTGAGAAATAATAATCCAAGTCGAAACTTTCAATCGTTAGCTTTCGGCGCATTAAATACCTAAATTTCTCTGTTCTCATTTTTTCAACAACAAAACAATAAACAACTGTAAATAAAATTCCAAGCGATCCGAACATTTTAATCTTATTCAATTATAATTACATCATTTATTATCTTCTAGATAATTAATATAATTTTTTTTTCTAGCACCTAATCTTTAAAGTACAATGTCGCCTGAACGATCAAATTCTCCTCAAGACGAGGCAGTAATGACACCAAAAATGTCAGTACCAGCTAGTCCTGTAGCTGGAACTCCAATCCGAGAAGCCCAATCCCCCATATCTATTTTATTAGCTGTAGCTCAAAGTCAGAATAGAAATGGTGATGATGATCTCACTAGTTTATCATGGTTGCATGAACGAGATCTTTTAAAAGGTATAAATTTTAATTGGTAATTTTTTTATTGATTTAATTTAATTAAATTAGGAATGAATATTAACCCATCACCATCAAATAGTGTCAATTCGACTCCGGTTAAATGTAGCAATAGTCTGTTGTTGGACCAATTTCCAACTAGCGATTATGTCGACGATTCTTCCATATCAGCCGCCGATTCATCGAATAGTTCTTTAAACTCACCAATTCCTTATCAAACAAATGGAACATCGACTCAAAGGAACAAACATCCTCATAATATTCCTTACGATCCTCTAGTTCATACAAACAATAAACCACCGTATTCTTTCTCTTGTCTTATTTTTATGGCAATTGAAGATTCAGCTCAAAAAGCTCTTCCAGTCAAAGAGATATACGCTTGGATACTTGACCATTTTCCATACTTTAAAAACGCTCCAACTGGATGGAAAAACAGCGTTCGACATAATTTATCTTTAAATAAGTGTTTCCAGAAAGTTGAAAAAGCACCGGTAATTATTTTATTAAATTATTATTTTTAATTAAAATTAATTGTTTGTAGAATTTGGGTAAAGGGTCGCTATGGACTGTTGATCAACAATATAAACCTAATTTAATCCAAGCACTTACGAGATCCCCGTTTCATCCTTGTTCAACTCTTGATCCTTCGACTTATCTTGATAAAAGTCATAGTTCGCAAAAAAATTCAATGTCGCGCTTGCCCAATCCTGATTTGTATCCATATTTGTCGAAGAAATTAGCTTCGACTGTTGTGAAATCAGAAACATCGGATGAATCATTAGATGCTGTAGATGCAGCCGCTGTAATGCTAAGTCTTAAAAATGGACCGAGATATCGACAGAAAAAAGAAAAGGCATTTTATTGTCAAGTCATTACGACTTCGCCAAGTCAAGATCATACTTACAGTGCTGCGGATTCGGTCGATCCTTTAGGAAACGACGAAGCTTTTGAAAGCGACGAAGAAAGGTTTGAAAAATCTACTTACTTTTTGATATATTAACAAAAACATTTTTTAGAATCATAAAAAGTCGCACTTGTCGCAAAATCGATTTTGAAGATGAAGAAGAACGAAAAATTAAAGAAGGAGCTGAAACGCTTCTTAATTTGGCAGGGATAACTACAAGAAAACGAAATAGTGAAGATAAAGACTATGATCGGTTTAAAAAAATCAAATTATCACAACAATATGATATTAATGATAATGAAGCTGAAGAAAAACAAACTCCTTTTAAACCGAGACTTTTAAGAACTAAACGAAAAGAAGGTAAGAAAATTATTTGCAATAATAATAACGATGAATGGGTTAAACATCGGCGCGAATTGGAAATTAATCAACACAGGTAATCAAACGCCCGAAATTTTTTTTAACATAATTCTATGGATGGGGTGGGAAAACGCCGCGAGCGGTAAAAAAAAAAGAAAATTCAAGTTTACCATTTACAATTTTCATAGGTTCCATTATTTCAAGCTTGTTCCATAGGAAAAATATTTTTATTTATTAATTACCGCTCGCGCGTGTTGCCGCCCGTTGGTATGTAAGTTGAAATCTAATACTGTTGTAGTAATTTTAATATATTTTATGTTTTTGTTTACATTTATAATATATAAACTAGGTACGTTAGGGATTGTTTTTAAAGCTTTATATTGACTGAAAATTATCGAGATTGAAACGCTTCAAAACTATAACAGTTTGATGTAAAAAGTTTAGTTATTTTGAGTTTGGAACTGTTATAGTCAGTTTTGAGATTGGTCAGGTTCATCACCAAATATTTATTTAATAATATTTAATAATTTTCAAGTCATATGAAAGTGCAACAACTTTTATTACATATTTATTATTCTTAGAGGAAATTTTATCAACATAAATTATTGCGTTAAATTTGTTACCAAAACTTAGGTATAACTGTAATTAATATTTAAGGGGGAATGTAATTTATAATTACGTTGTTTCTATTATTTATTTGTTGAGTTGTGTTGTAAGTCCGAAATTTGTTTCTGAGTGTCCGCTCGATACGTTGTTAGAACCGTTTTGAAACATTTGGCAAAATTTTATTGTTGCAAAGCAACTTCGTGAGATTTCTTCATTTCATACCAAACCAGTTCTGAAATTTTTCGGGAAATTTGTTTCTGAAACTATTGCTTTTCATCCAAAATTGTCGCCACTTGTTATATTTTGGTATTTTTAAGACGGATTGATACTAGCAAAATTTGACTAAAAAGTGGACACTAGAAATGAGTTTTATTTAGTAGCTAATCCCTATTCCGGTGATTTAATTTGGAGGTGTTTTTCCTTTACCCTCAAACATTTATGAATTTAAGCAATAAATCTTGAAAGTGTATCAGTAATAGGGAATAAGAAAAAATTTTTAAGATTCTCCTATTGATCAATAGTAGAGTAGCAAAAATATATTTTTTCTATTTCCCGTGATACATGCTCTTCCTATTGTACATAAAATTCAAGAAACAATCATAAGTGTTTTAACAAAAAAAAATTAAGTGTGTGCGTTTCAAAGCTATTTTCCTATTTATCTTATCGTTCAATTTCCTTCAGAAAAATTATAAAAAAAAGTATTTTTTGGTGGTCTTCCGAATCCAATGTGAAATTGAATGAATAAGTACCGATATTTGATTTTCTTAGTTTAGAATGTGAGTATTCTAAAAAAAATCTTATATCTTATAGCAATACCAGTTTTGCCTGATCTAGTAAATAATACTCTATGCTTTGCCAATTACCTTGGCTTTGGTATGTAATATTTAAGATTCTATGTGCCAAATCGTTTTTGTACTTTTATTGCGGTAAATTTTACTGGCAATATTTTTTGGCGCCTGTCTTCCAATTTTATAAAATAGGTCTACTTATAACTTTTCCTTCTTATTACACCTTTGCGTATGTTTTTCAAATTAATTTCTCATTTCTTTCAGTAACAAATTATTGTGTGCATTAGACTCTTTTTATTTGGAATCGGCAATAATTATTATCTTGCGCGATTTTTTTTTCAGTTTGTGTTTTGTTATGGTCGTTTGTACCTTGGTTTATTTTACAAATAAAATGGATCATTTTACGCATCGAGTTTCAATTGTTATTCAATTCCACTAGCTTTACGACAAACTCTTAGATGGCGTTAATGTCAAATGTCATAGTTTTGACAAATTCCTAACCTATAATTTTCCCGTCTTATTCAAATTTTATCGTTTACTTATCTCTTACTGATAATTTTCCAATATTGATTTGCCTTTATTATATTAAGTACTTAATATTTTTGGCAATTGTAATTTATATTATAATCCGCTCATAGTATTATTGCACAATATTTTCCAATCTAAAGGTAAGTTGTTTCTAACTTTAATTCCCTCAAATCATAATTTTTTTTTAGTCTAAAATGGCAAACATAGTCGCTGATTTTATCAGCAAATTCCATTCAATCGAAGGCGACAGAATCTCCGAAAGGCAGAAACAATTCTTCATTCTTTTAACCGAAAATGCTCAAATATTCAAATCCAACCCTGTAGCTCTATCCAGTCTTGTATCAACTTTAGAGCCTCAAACCTACTTAGAGTCATTATTTCGCCTCCACTTATTAATCTACTTCCGAAGGAATGAAGAACTGTTGCAGATTTTAAAAGATGGAAATGAGATTTTTGTAAGCAAAATTTGTAAAGAATCTTGGTTTTTTCAACAAACTTTTAACAATTTACCTGCAACTCAAATCGTCAACGAATTCCTCCCCAACTTATCTTATTCAACCCGAATGAAAGTGTTGAAAAAATTAAGTCGATATTCTGAAAATTTCGACGGCATTTTCGACGCTGTGGTTACCCGATATGGCCTTTATATTGCCTTACAATTTATAACAGGTTGTAGTATCATTAAAATTAAACAAATTTTAACTGAACACCCAATTGAATTAAATTCAACACAATTGAAAATAATTCAAAGTAAAAACCGCGATTTTATTGAATTTTATTGCAATCGTGGAGGTAAATATCTTAAAAGTCTCAGAAACTCAAGAAATCAATTTCTCAAATATTTGTTTAACACTGATAAAGATTTGTTTTATTCAATTACTGAAAAATACAAAATTTCTGTAAAATTAGGACGCCGAGCGACGAAAAAATTTGTTGATGTTAAAAAAGATGAAATAATGCAAAAACCGTACTCGTTTCGTAACATCGACTTCAAAACTGTTATCCGAAAATTTGGCAAAGAATCAGTCACGCTTTTCATCAACGCTTTACCGAAAGAATTGAATAAATGTTTGAATTGCGATTGGTTTTTTCTAAGTTTCCCAAAACGCTATCGGTATAATCTTTTCTTAAAAATATTCCCAAGTCATTATCAAATAAAATATGACGATTATCCAAATCTGATTGATCAAGGATTATTGGAAGTTGTATCAAACAGATCGGAACAAATCGCTTTAGCTAAAATAAAAATAAATAAAGGTGATGATGATTTTATTAAATATTTATCAATAGAAGAATCGGTTAAACTTTTAAAAGAAAAAATCAATTTGACTAAAGATATTAATCAGAGGAGTAATTTGATAAGGTTTTTGATTGAAACTTGTAAAATAAATGATGATTTAAATGCCTTAGTTTCAGTAATGAAATATTATTGTAAAAGACATAAAAACGATGAATCTAGTGTTCATTTGAGTTTTATTCGAAGTATTGAACAATATTTTGGTTATAAAAAATTCACTGAAGAAATGTGGAAATGTATGAATAAGGTGATGATAATGCTTATGTTGAAATTTGAACCGAGCTTAAGCACTTCAGAAACTTACTTTTTACTTGGGATTGATTTGGGAATATCAGCGCATCAGACTTGGTCTTATTTAGAGTTCCTCTGGACTAAAAATCAATCAATTGATGATTTACTCAAACATTATTTTAATAAACATCAACAATTTCCACAATACTCTAAATACAATAAAAATTTCTTAAAATATTTTCTGATATTTGCTATAAACAACATTGCTAAAAATTCATACGAACTCGACAATGTTAAGTTTTGTTGTCAATTAATTACAGAAATTTCATCTTGGAATTCTGTTCATCCAAACGATCAATTATCATTTTATGATTATCCGATTTTAGTAGATATTTTTTATAGAACTCTCAAAACAGAGGATCCTTATAGTTATCATTTTTCGATAATTTATCAAACAATTTCTAGCAAAATTTGTGATATAGAAAATGTGCATAGAAATGAATATTTGGAGATTTATTGGAACTTTTTTGAATTTAAAGGAAAAGTATCAGAAATTATTTGGTTTTTGAAATTTGATCCGCGTCAAATCGTCGATCATCCTGATTTAGTTTTGGATAAAATCACTAATTATAAGAGAGCTTTATTTACTGTAAAAAAATTCAGTCATTTGGGTTTAGATCAAAAGTTTATAGAATTAAGTTTAGCTAAAGTAAACGATAAAACTTATGAAGATGTCCGCAATGGGTTTATTCCATGTTTGTCAATTTTAATGACACCACAAGATTATGCTAAATTCGCCAATAATTATAAACCAACGAATCGAAAATTAGACTTGGGCAAAGAAAGCGATGTTAAATTATTCAATCTTCAATGTGCTATAGCGACTAATTTTATCAACATCAAATACTTCAATGTTTTATCTTCATTATTACCATTTTGTACTGGCGATTATTTCAAAAGTTCTTTAAATTCGCTGTACAGTCTTTTGTATCGAACCCCAGAAAATTTGCTCTCTCAACATTTAAATTATCTAAGCAAAGAAGCTGTTTCAGTTAGAAAGCATGCTTTATTTTTATCTTGTGAACTGTGTTCAGTTGCTGAAATTGAAAAAGTCATCATAAAATTGAATAAAGAGGAGAAAAATTTATCAATACAAAAGCAGTTATTTGCTTCGACTATTAAATATTTTGTTAAAAATCAAAATGATGAATTTTTTGATTTGATTAAATTGAATATGAAATTTATTGATAAAAATGATGATGAGTCGTTGAAAAGTATTGTGGAATACTTTAAGAAAATTCCAATTAAGTATCAATGGAAATTTATGGAATTTACTTGGGAATTTTTGGAAAGAACTGTAGAAGTTTGGGATAAATTGAAGCCATTAAAAGAAAATTTACTTGAAAATCTGAACAATGACGAACTGAAGAAAATTTCGTTAAATTTTGGATTGAAAGTTATCCAAGATCATTTTTTGGTTAAAGATAAACGCATTGATTACGTTCCAAAATTTATTTTTAATTTCTTAAAAGCAAGAGACGAGAAGGATGAAATTTTTAAACAAGTTTTCACAATTCTAAATCAATCTGAAACTGAAGATATTTTCAGTTTTCTCCGCACTTTGTACACACTCACGATGAATTTGAAAAATGTAAATTTATCCTATCTATATCCTTATGCACAATTCTATGAAACCAAAATTTCAATCATTGAAAATTTTATCGATTTCATGCATTTATTCTTTCTAAAAACTAAACTAGAATCTGAATATTCTATTGAACAATTTTCTGAAAAATTTCTTGCGTTTTTCGAAAATTTAATTGGAGATTATGGTCCATATATTCTTCATCTCGTTTCTAGTGAATTGCAAAGTAATTTGTTTTATTTTTTAAATAAAGAAACAACAGTTTATGATGTTTATTATTATATGATTAAACAACGCCCAATTCCTGCAGTGGCTATGTTAATATTGGACATAATTCATAATCCTTATGATGGTAAGGAATTATCAGTTTTTAATCAAATTATTCAAGAAATAGAAAATATTCATGATATGGGTGTTCAAATTAATTTGTTTAACAGTTTTGGTAAATTTATTAAGTCAGATAGATCTGGTTTATAAGAAATGTGCCTTCTATGAGAAGTGTATATTTGGTTGCATAACCAGAAGTTTTATTTTTTTGTATTTTATTAGGTAAATGTAGAATTGATGTTTTTTTAATGATGTGATATTGATAATAAAATAAATATTTGTTCAGGCTTTTTTATTTGAAAATAAAAAATAGACATAGAAATTATATTTGTCTTTTTTCTTTTCGATGAATGTTGTATCACTATCTCTGTCTCATTTCATCAGCACTAATTTTCAACAAAATTTAAAAACATTGTTAGTTTAAGTGCTTGAATTTGTTTGTATAAAACTATTGGCAAGTTTTTTAAACAATACAGAAAGATTTTTTTGTTGTACATTTAAGAACGATAATTTGTCACGCGTTGGCGTATCAAAAGTAAAATTTGTATATCGAATTAACAATAGGACAATTTGATTTTTTAAAACTGGTAACCATCAATTGTCAATGTCACCAATTACTGAAAATTCCCTAAACTTTAAATTTATAATTTTTCATTCCAAAAAAAAACTAAAAAAGTTCAAAACTGCATAAAAAATTTGTTTCACAAGCCAATTCTGGCATTAGTCTTTTGCAAAACTTGTGTTCCTGTGTTCCTGCCATAATTTTTGATTTATAAAACGTGTTTTTCAAAATACCATTTGGAAGTTTTGTACAAAAGTGTGTGTATTTAGTAGTAAAAAAATTAAAATAAACAAACAGTATTAATATTGTATGAAAAATATAATATTACTCAAATAACGTCTAATTTATGAAATTAGAGTTTTCTTCAATTAAAATAGAATTAAGATTGTGAATTTACCATATTTCTAGAGTATTCAACAATTTTAGTATAAGCCCTATTAAAGAGATTTTGATTATTATTTTCAATTTTTAACCAAATTATACAAGAAATTGAGATAATTGTTGATATTAGTCCCTAAATTAATTTGTATGAAGTTTCTAGTAGGTTTCTTTCCTCAGACAACTTCATTTACCTAAAAGCTTTTTCTAAGTATTTTTGGTTGCATAAACACATAAAGTATTTCAATAATCAAAATATTTGTTATAATTAATATAACAAATCATAAACAATAATGTCGCATTAATGAACAATAAAATAAATAATAAATTCAAATATTTATTTGATAGTGATGAAATTTAAAAGTTGGATAGGCAACCCTTTATTCGTTATCTGTCCTTGTTTGTTTCGTCCATTGTTGTATTTTTATCTCTGTCTTTCTGCACCTGCTTGCTTGATGGACCAAAGAAACTGGTCTCGCGTCTCGTCTTGACGACCGGAATCAACAAACCCGAACAGGCGACTGTGTTGAACGCAAGCGTGCGCGCTTCCAGTGTCAAGGTGTTTCAAAACCAATTAAACCATAATAAACTTTAAAAAATAATAACCATCACATAAAATCCCATTAAATAAGAATGTAGTGTCTTTGTGTGAAAGAAATTTCATCAATTTTCAACAATTTCCCAAGTCTACGATTTCTTATTGTAAAGGTGAGGTTAACTTTGTTTTTGTTTTGTTTTTGATTGTGTACTGCATTCCGATGAGTCGAAAAGTTTTCGATGAGTATTTGAGATATAATTAGAAAACAAATATTAAGTGGAGGTTTATTATACAAGGACAAGTTTTCGTTGATAGTTACCTGAATGTCGGTTTTCAATGGCCTCTTGATCTCGTCATTTCGACCGGAACTTGATTTTATTACTATTTTTCGGTAAGAAAGACAAATTGGAGTTGGTAATTTTTTAATAGACAAAAATTGAGATCATCAAAATTAACGTTAGTTTTTAATAAATTTATTACTTTTTTTGTAGTAAATAATGATTACCCATGTAATTACGCTAAATTATCCCAGGTGCTGGCTGGAAAGACATCGAAATTGATGGAAAACTACAAAACAAATTAAAAAATACGGAGAATTAATGCGTGAAATAAGCCGTGGTATGAAAAGTGACACAGTTGCAAATTTAAAGATGATAAAAAAGTGCTTAAAACCGTTTTATTAAATTATACTCAATTTGTTTATTTGAAAAAAAAACTTAACTTTTACATTAAATCAATGGCATCTATGATAAGTTTTGTTTGGGGTGGTGCATTTTCGATGTCCGTATAAGAGAATCTCAAGAATTAGTCGGTTTAGAGAAAAACGAATGGCACCTTTCCATTTTTCTAGGAAATATTTTTGGTAAATATCACATGTTGATATAATCTTTTGTTTTTTAGTTATAAACAAAAATTGACAACTTACCAATGTTTCAAAGAAATTCATATCTAAGTTAATATTGGAGAGAAACTATTGAAACAAATATTTTTTCCCAAATTATTAGTTATTTGTTAATCGTTTCTTGGTTTCTATAAAATTTACTTCTGTAAAAACTGATTAATTAGACTTATTTCCTATTATACTCTATACTTTCAGTAGTATAATACATTTGATAATACTAATGACATGACAAATATTTTGAATGCACATAAGACGTTTCTAATTGTGACAAGAGAAAAATTAATAGAGTCAAGATGATGTCTGTTGATTGACTCTAAACTATAAAAAACAAAAGATTATATGCTGATGACTTTTTTTGCATACTGTTATGAATAAAAAAAAATGAATATGAATATTCGAAAAAAACGAGAAACGTAGTCTCTAATAAAGCTTTGTATATGGTGTATACTTCTTTATATTGTATTGTATACTTTATTTATCTGAAAGCTGTATTAAAGAAGTTTTTTTTTTGTAAAAGCACTGAAATTATTTGAAAGATCTGAAGAAAATTAGCTTTTCAAAAATGCCATATCCAACTAACTATTCCTTTAGATTTTATTAGATTCTGAAGATTTCTTAGGTTTTTTGTTAATTGTTAGAGTTTTTTTTGGTTTTTCAAGTTTGCAAAATTGTTTAGATCTTTAAGATCTTCTAAGTCTTTCAGATTTTTTTGATATTTTAGGTTTCTCAGATTCTATGAGTTGTTTATCATTTTTAGATTTTTGAAATTAAAATTGTTTACTCTTAAGATATTACATTTTTCAGATTTCCTAGATTCTTCAAATTTCACAGATTGTTTAGGGTTTTTGAGATATGTTAGATTAGTGTTTACAGATTGTTCAAGTTTTTTGGAATCTTATTTAGATTTCTTTAATTTTTGGATTCTGCAAATTCTCTAAATTTTTTAACAGTTTTCAGATTGTTTCGCATCATCTATTCTGGTAAAATTTTTCGATTTCTTTGAGTTTCTTAAATCTTTATTTCTTTGAATCTTTAGATTTTTCATTTCTTTCAAGTCTCACATGAGATAGCCTGCATGAATTGATTTATTCTGAAAAATGCACAATTTGTGATAAAACTTTATCTGTTCAAACATTATTTACATTTTCAATTTCACTTTTTATTCAATAATTGTATTTTTCATATACAAAATTGTTATCATTAGTTTAAAAAGTCGTCTCATATAAACAGTTTTCAAAGCAGTTATACTAGTTGATACGTTTACTTATTCACAATGCATTTTGCTAAAAAAGGCAGCAATTCCTATTTCGCTTCCAACAGGTTGTTATAGCATGTTGCGTCAATATTAATGTGGGCGGAATTACTCAATGAGATATTATTAATAATATGTAATTGTAAGCATATTTATTTCTTTAATTTTTTTTTATTAAAAATTTTCGTGGGTTTGTAGAAATCTCATTAGCTAAATTAAATTGTTACTCAACCTCAAAACCCCAACGCCCATGTGTAACCTAAATAGCAGTAAAATATACTTTTCCTTGGTCGAGTACACGCTAACAATTTCATTCTTAATATGGCTATTGACATTTTGAATGACGTATCCGTTTGTTTGTTATAAATATAAATTAATGAAATTAATATCAATATGAATTCGATGAACGTATTGAACGTGTGACTGTATATTTAGCTCTATGTTATTATTTGTTAAGATTATATGAATTGATAGTATTTGAGTTGAAGTCAATATTTGTATTTCTCACAGAGTATCATCAACTAGTCTAATTGTCCGAACAAATAATTCTGTTATGTAAGAAAATTCCAAAGTAACCAAAAAATTGATTTCACATATTAACAAGGCTTGAACAAGTTCCCACATTTTTCTTTTTTCTCTTGTTGTAAGATTTGTCAACTGTTACAAAGACGATGAAATCCGCTTTGAAATATTTTCGGTTTAATAACTCACACAACAGAATAGATGTTTTGAAAGAGAGGATTAAACTCCCTCCTTCACCTGTAATTAGGTGTAAGAATGAGTTCTTGGAATAATTCTTTAGAAACGAACAATGAAATGGAAAGATTCAAAGCAATTGCATCGTTTCCTTCGACGATTTGTTTCACAAAATCATAAACCTGTGTGTTGCTTTTCGAATACTAAATACCAGGTGTTCTTTATAGTTTAAAAGAACAAAATACTGTTTGAAATTCTTACTTAAAGACTAAATAACCATATGGTGTGCGCAAAGCGTGTCGAAATTTTATTTGACACCTGTTTTATTGGTCAAATATTATTTAGTGGACAGTGAATGAATGAACTTAAGTCAGGGTCAAGGATTCAAGTAATTATCACATAATGAAAATCGTACCCTCATCAATCTCTTATGATTTATCAGAAGCTATTTTTGACAAGCGAAGATTCGAGCTTGAAATTCTCCTTTAATTAATGCGCTGGCTTTTAACTTCTTTTGTATAAAAAAAAACGTGTTTGTAACCTCTATTTATACAGAAGACCTAACGCTAATTTTTTTATTTGGAGTAGAACTCATCAGATTACATTTTTTATTTTTTCTTTCAATTTAACTGAGACAAATTTGTTAAACTCCTTCAAAAATGGAATTTTGGTCTTGATCAAAGTTGATAGTTTTCATACTTCTGAAGAAGAAACACGCACTAATGGAAAATCATGTACCCATTCACTGTTCCTACTTCAGAGGAGTAAAAAAATATTTATTTTAGATAACAAAAGTTTATTCGGTTTTATGTCCCAATATTATGATTTAAAATTTTCAACATTTTATTGTTTTCAATAAAAACATTAGATGACACAAATCTTAAATATAGGAAGTTATTCATAAACAAATTTGTGGCATGGCCTTTGCTCTCCAGATCATAGAAAATTACTGCTATCAATAATAAACAAGAGATCGATTGGCTGTATGCATTTCTTGTGTAATCTGTTAAAAATTTATAAATTTTTGATAATAGCGTTAATATAAAGCGTGAACATTTAATAATCGAAAGACAAAATTATTCAGAAAATGTGACCAAGTATGTGAAAGTAATAAACATATAAAGTGGGCATGTAGGAGGCGGTCGGTAGTCCAGGTTTCTTTTTTTGCGGTATATCGCTTGCTTTAGATCTTTGTGGCCTTCCTTAAGACAGCTGTCACCGACTTAGCGTCCTTCCCATTTACCTGGTGAACTTATGTCCATAAAATTTTTATAGCCGGTTTTAAACAGGTTCACAGCCGCTTTGAACCCTATATTAATATTTATAGACGAAGAGGTAAAAACGCAAAAGGGAATAATTTTTAAAAAAAGTTTGTCTAAGCAGAGGCATTTCCTGTGAAAATGCAACCAACCGCTACAACTAAACCATATAAAGGCGTAACGTCTCTAACATCCGATTAGAAAATTTCAAGAAATGAATGTAGGCGATGCAGTGGGCGTTTTAGTGTAATAGGTGAACAGTGTCCGCGATTGTAATATCATATTTGAGGTCTTTGATAGAAGGATAAAACGGCTAAGAACAATTGACGAAGTTTGTTTATAATTAATTATCGTCAATGCGTATGCTAAAATTTGTTTCCAATTTGTTCATACTTCGATACATCTGTTGTTTATTATCGAAATAAACAAATCGTCAAACACTCGATTAAATTATGTTTTTAAACTCGGAAGTATCTACGTTGCTATTAATATGGTTGGCGACATTTCAATGCGTTGCTTGTGCAACGGAAGAACAAGTAAAATTGTATGCAAATAATGTCACTCACACAAAAGATACTTGATTTAATGCAAAAAATTTCAAATTCGTATCTTATCTTTCTATTGACTATTCAAGAAGAAATAGGGGATTGTGTTTGTTTGGGAAAATTCACTGAAGTTACTATCCATTTACTTATTATCAGTTACTTGTCATTTATAAATTATTCTCCTATCTTTGAAATATTTCTTTTTAAAGTGTTTCTTAATGGTTTTGGAGATATCTTTGTAAATTGAAAGATAGATTGTTGGAGATTTCATAAAGATATGGAACATTTTACGTCAGTTCATTTCAGTTTTTTTTTTTTTTTTTTTGAAGAGAATTCATTAAGTGTATGTCCCAGTTGGCAATCGTCGCAAATTTCATTTGGATTGTTCCCAAAAGTTGATTTTTTTAATTATACTCAAATGTTACACTAATTATCATAACATTGTCTGCGGAGAATTGTTGATGTTTTTCAAAATTGTCGTTGATATTTTGGAAAAATCAAAACCTACACTAATGTTTACAACAAGTAAAATTCGATCGAATATTGCGTAAAAATCAAATAAATCACTTCGTTGGACTGATACCAAGCATTTTATGAATGAAATGTCTAATTCTGATTTACTACGTTTATGTTTTAGAATTTTTCTTGTAAAATTGTGTTTCTTCTCATTATTTTTTTGAACAGATTTATCTTCATTTATTAGTCGTTCAAAACAGGTGCCCACATTAGGTGTGACTGTCGAAAATATGCAAAATAAAAAAACTGGCGCCATCAGCTTCCAACACTAGAAGAAATTATACAAACAAGTTATCCAAATTCGACTAATAAAGATTGGCCGACAAGGAATTTACATTTACATATTTTATCGTGTTTAATACCATAAATGACTAAAACCATGTCTAGTTTAAATTTAGATAAACATCATCGAATTTTAAAATTTTTCCATTTAGATTAACAGTGTCATCGAGTAATTTTTATTAAAAAAAAAAATTCTGAGATCTCTTCCCTATGTGCTATCTTAAATGTGTCGTAGTGTGCCAAAAGTATTTTCATTTTATGGGACATTCCATTTAATTCTAGCAATTATTCTACGTGGAAAAATCTACCTCAACATTTTCTGCTGTCTGTGGGTGAAACGTTGAAATTTATAATTTGAATGATCGTCTATCGTTTATCCGAATTTGGTATATCAACTATCGGGTTACCTACTTCTTGTACTGTTTTTTATAATCGCTCAAGCATGGTGTAATAATTCTCAAAAATAATATTGACTCCTTAAACATATTCTTCTTGTTGACTTCCAAATGGCGCTTTCTTTGAAGTTGAAGTTTTGTAATATAAAATAAATATGTTTTCTTTATATTTTTGGTCGATGCTTTTAATTTGCAAACTCCATAAATAATCGGAACACTCCTTTGTAGAATGAGTAATACTTCTTGAATGTACATCAACCACATTCCAATTTTTTTCCATTGCCAAACTTGCTTTTCATGCTTCTTATTATTTATTTTTTTAAGGTACTATTAAGTCGAAGATCTCTTCAATTTGGTGGCGGTTGATTTTGATTTATATAGAATTTTCTACACACTTTTTATTCTGTAAAAGAAAACATTAAAGTTGGATAAATAGCTACAAGGCGACAAATTTAAATTGGTACAAGTATTTTAATGTGGAAGCGCTTTTTTTAAAGCATTATGCAAATGACAAGACTTGTTACTGAAATGCATGTGAATGTTTGCATGCCATTCTGTTGGCGCCCACCTCTGCACATTTTTTTCAGAGGAATTTTAAAAATACATCGTATAGTTTTTTTTATAAGGAATTTCTTTTGAAGGCGTATGACGTTCTTGTAACGAGATAAAGAAATTTGTTGGTAATTTTGAATTAAATGGAGATTATTTTTTTACTTCTTGATGTATAGGATCTATTAGTAAATTTTGTAAATATTTTCACGTTGGAAGAAAAGAAAGGATATTTTTGAAATTTAATATTTGAACCGCTACTTTGGTTAACAATTTTCAAAATTTTATCATATCGTTGTCATAATAATGGAACATCCTGTATAAATTTAATTCAAGATATTATCTAGTCGAAATGCCAATTATATTGAATGCGTAAAATTGTTATTGAATAACAACTGTCATGTACCTCGAAGCCAGCTACGGCCACCGTATTTAATTAATGTTAAATAGTTGGGATTCTTTTAACTTGACAATCTGTCATTCTATTAAAAAAAACTGGATTAGAGTCCAACTTTTTTTTACGGTCATTCTTAACAATTCTGGAACCTAATTAGAATTTTTACTGTGCGGTTAAAATCAAAGATTTTATATTCATTTTGTTTTGTGTTGCTTCCTGTGTTACATTTTGTAGTACCGAATCGAAATTTATTACCTGCACGTTTCAACCATACGGACCAATTTAAAAATAAGTCTTCATCTGGACCAAATGATAAGCGCGTTGCTTTTTACGCTCCGTTCCAAGTCATTATCATTATTTTCTCGTTAGGGATTGGAGTTGTTTTCTTGTTGTTGTTGAAAAAAGAATGGATTAAGTCATATTTAAATTTCCCACGTTTTTGGATTCTTCAATCTAATTAACAAAAATTTAGTTGATGATGATTCTTAACATCAAGAAGTGTCTGTAAGATGGACATTATATAAAAGTGAGAATTCCATCGGCGCCACTATATCGAGATAGCAGTCAGACTTTGGTTTATAGCACCCAGATCTTATAGTGCCGGCCCTGAAGAATGCAGAATACACTCCCGACCAACTACCATTGCCATGGGACTGTACGATGGTGCGCTCTTGTTTATATTTATGATCTTATCAGTATTTTTTTTTATAAAACGCTTAACTAATTTTGATTTTTTTTCAATTGAAACAATTCTAAATGATTGAAAAGTCTACAAATTTTCTCTTGCAAGCTGTGATTTATATTGTCACGAAATCTTTTAAACGCTCATTTATCTAGTTTCCATGTCATAATGATCGTGTTTATTTACGTCCGTGGTATTTATAGGTAAAGTCGCTCTCTGGCTATCATTGCCGAGATGAATTTAGTCCTCGAAAGTTTGTAGGCGTTATAAAAATCGAATTGCTCATTGTCCAGAGTGAAACGATTATGGTAATTAAATTCTCCAGACAGAATGCAATTTTTAGTTGTGTGTGAAATATGGAGAATCGGCAATGGTCACACCTTCTCCGTGTTCACGTCGCAGATGTCCGTTGACCATCAGGGTCATGGGAAGATCGCTTTAGTTCAATGCGTGCCAACATCACATAATCCCATTTTATAAAAAACACAAGACAAGTGCAGTCGAAAATTGGAAGGACGTTGCAGTCTGCTAATTTTCCGGAATCGTTCATTCCATCTAATTATCCGAAGAATTTCCAACACCTGTTTGATATATCCAAGCTAGACACGCACTCACTCATCTTGGAATCTATCCAGTAATCGTCTCTAACAACCACTACAATACAAACATATTTGTTGTGTTCTTTTCTTGATGATGACTCGAGCGTTTGTTCTTCTTTATCTTTCGAAAGCGCCTAAATCCTGAAGTGATGAATAATGGCTAGCAAAGGATGTTTGGAATTTTTTTTTGGAGATAATAACGAGGGTTCGAAATGGTCTTGGTCTTATTATGTTCAGAGTGTGTGACTTGTTGATGAGTTCTTTTTTTTATATTACATTATGTTTACGAGATTGGCGGCTATAACATGAAGAATGTTAATCGAATTGCATCAGTTGCAAAAGAAATTTGAAACAGGTTGAAAGATTTTATCTTTTTGATGTTGGCAGTAAAAGCAGGTGTCATATTGTAAAGTAATAAGGCGGGAAGTTTCGATAAAGTATTTAAAAGCATTAGCGTCTTCCACATTCTTTAGATGATTCAGAGGTCATTTTCTTGTTAAGCTTTAAAGATGACTATTTTAAATATCTTCGCATATCTTCAGGATACAACGATATAAATTTTGCGGTTTATTTTCAACTTGATTATATGGAGGAAATGTTTGATGTGAATCATCAAAGTTAAGAAATATTTTGTAGAGTAGTAAAGTTGAGATGTTTAATGCATCATTGGTCAAGGTAATGCATAATCATATTAATTCACGTATTTAGAAAAAAAAAAAAACAATACTGCTGTTATTTTCTCTGACAATGCAAGATTCATAAGGGTATAAAAGATGTTCCATTATTTATATCACCGCCTGCTCAATATTGGTTATAATATAACCAAATTTTATTGAGCAGGCGGTGATTTATATTTTTAACTGCTCACCTATCTATCAATTCTTGATTTTCTCAAGTTGACTTTTCAAGTCAAACGTTCTTTACTATTTCTCTCCACCATAAAATGTAGTGTTTTCTCAATAATTTTTCAACAAAAAGCGGTACAAAATATAAACATTTTGACAATCTACTGAAATTTAAAAAAAAAGGCATATAAAATCGAAGCCGTTCATTGACAAATGAATATTTTAAGCTCTACTTTTTTATTTTTTAGTTTTTTGGTTTTATGTATCTGAGTAAATAAAATCCCTAAAAGTTCTATAATATTCAAATGACCATAGTAAAAACTCGATACTTGAGTAATTAAGATATACAACGAATAAAATTTAAGTGCATCGTTTTGCAAAAAAAAACAGTCAGAAGCTTTGTTAAATTGAGTTAAAAATGTCACTCTAGAAAAACAAAAATAAAATACACATCCAGGAGCGGCAGAACAAAAGAGATCGCGAAATCGCGTTCCAAGAAGAAAACTGAACCGACCAGACTTGCTGAATTGAATTGTCAATTACAATAACAAAAAAATGCATCGACCATGTTTAGCGAGCACGATCAGAAACATACATACTATGAACCTTTTGATCGTCGACAACTTTAACCTGTTTGGAAACGGGGCCTCCTTTATAACATGGGAATTATTTATTATGTTGTTGTCGACCAAGTCTGAAAGAAATCTTATATCATGGCTTTACACAATCCAATTTGCCACCAGCTTCATTGCCACCTAAAACGACTACAACAAATCGTTAAAATGAGAAAAATGGCGCAGGTAAAAAGAACCGACTGGAACATCATTTTTCATTTTTTTAATTATAGAAAACGGCGCCAGGTTCAATCGATTTCCGGTACTTACAATAGATTTCTTTTTTGCTTCTTGTGTAACTACTCGCCCACTTATGGGTGTTCTATCTGCAATTACCTGTCCAGTAGCTGTTGCAAGTAACAGTGAACATTCTCCTATTTTTCAACTCTTGTTACAGTCATACGGACCGATAATAAACTCCCTCATTAATATAAAGTGCATCCCGCCTTATCACGAATTGAAATCACTGAACACGTGTCCGCTTAAATCGAACTTTACTTCCTTTCCATGTGGGGGGTATATAAAGTTTCAAATGTTAACCCTTTGGTATTTATTTGGCTTGCAGGGATGCATCAGCATGGACGGTTTTCAAATAATTTACACCATTTTTGCAACGATTATGGTTTATGCAGAGTTCAGCGTTGCCGGTAAGTTTTTTCTTTTTTTTTTCTTGATCCATTTTAATTAATTATTTTTAAGATCGTGAACGTATGGTGTCAAAAGCAGAATCAAAAATAGTCTCTTTAACGTTTGAAACAAAACTCGAGTGTATTATGAATATACAACCTGATAGTTTCAAATGGAAGTTTTATCCATTAGATTCGAAAGATGTTTGTAATCCGAAAGCTCAAATTAGTTTGACTTCGTCGCCTTACAGACTTGTCTCGCCGTCTAAATATGAAAATACAACAAATAAGAAAAGTTCATCCCTTATTTTAGAGGTAATTTAAAACTTAGAATGTTAAGTCATTATTATTTGTTTCTTTTAGGCTGATTCGATCGAAATCGCTGGTGATTATCAGTGTCTTGCGTATTACGGAGCTTCAGTTTTCGCTTCAGTGCCTTGGAGAGTAACAATAGCGAATATCACCGATCTTCCGAAGCAGCATCCAATTGATGTTACTGTGATGGTAGGAAATACAATCAATTGGAGATGCGAACCACCTTTGGTAGCAAATCCTGATCCGTTTGTTGATTACAAAAAGAATGGCGAATATTTTAAATCTTTGATTCCAATCAACACTAAATCGTTAATAATCCCCAATGTTCAAACATCACATTCAGGGGATTATAGTTGTAATGTTGGGAACGTCGAAACTCAACGCTATTCAAAAGTTTTGTTAAAATTGAACGTCGTCAAACAACTCCCTTCCGAAAAACCACACTTTATAGTCCAACCAAAATCCGTGTATAATGCAACAAAAGGTGAGACTATTTTTCTTGAATGTGCGGCAATAGGCAGTCCAGTCCCTCAAGTTTTTTGGAAGAAAAAAAATGGAAATTTATCGAATCGACATCGGATGGATTATGGTGGTTTAATTATAAAAAATATTGAAAAAACAGATCAAGGCATATATGAGTGTATCCATAAAAATAATATGGGTGTTATTACGCATAATATAATGTTGAATTATCATGAACCACCCAGTATTGAAAATTGTACTGCAGATTCAGTTGATGCTCAACAAGGTCAAGATTTAGATTTACAGTGTGACGTAACAGGCTCTCCTTTACCGGAAATTAGTTGGTTTCTAAATGGTTTTATCGTAACAAATGATAATAATATCGTAACAGAAGGAGGAAAAATAATTTTCAAACCGACGGAGAAACGCCACGCTGGGAATTTACAAATTTTTGCACGGAATGTTGTAGGGACTGAATATCATGCGATTTTTATTAAAGTCATTCCATTGCCGACGACGCAAGAAAATAGTGGTGATAATCGAGAAAATAATAGAGAAGGACGAAGAAAAAATTCGAGGAAGTTTAATAATAAACATTATAAGATGTATCCGCCGTCGAAGCCGAATATATCAAGGATTAATGATGAAACAGTGTCTTTGCGATGGGAGGTTGTTAATGAAGGTTTACCGATTAAATTTTTTAAAGTTCAATATAAAGATTTGGGGTCGACAAATCAACATGATTCACATAGTCGAGCTAAAAGTTCGAAATGGATTACAACAAATACGGATATTTCGAAATATGTGAATACTTATGAAGTAAATAATTTAAAACCTGATCATTATTATAAATTTAGAATTGCGGCTGTTTATACGAATGATGACAATAAGAATAGTCCGAATTCAGATAAGTTTTTATTGAAGAGGTTGGATTTTGATAATAAAACTCCATTGCCAGTTCCTGTAATTACGAGTGTTGAACCGGTTAATGAGACTTCGGTTAAAATACATTGGAAGGTATGTATTTATCATCTACAGGATGAGAACAATATTAAATTATGATTCGAATTTTTGTTCATTTTCGATTCTGGCTTTTCTTTCTAAAATATTCCTGTTTTTGTTTAACAATTTTTTTAAAATAGTTTTTTTAAAAGTTAAAAATATTAATTTTTTGAAATGCTTTATGTTAATTTTTAAAATATTTTGACACTTGAACAAACGCTTTAAAATATCAATTTCTTCAAATTCTTCAGCAAGGAATAAATAAATTTCGGCATAATTGAAATATTGAAGTATTAGGCTTCATGCAAGTTACAAAACCGTCGTAAGATGTTGTACAGAGTGTTAAAAGATTCTCGTCAAATATTGGCTTCAAAATAATAACAAACCACTTCTTCAGATAAAGACACTCTTTTAGAACATTCAAATCTTTTTGTAGAAGTCTTTTTTTCTAGAGTAACTAATGTCTACATTCTTTAGCCTAAAAAAATGTCTATAAATTTACCCAGAACTAAAAAAAGGAAATAATTGTGTTTTGTTATAATTTTCAATTCAATACAATGATTATCGAAACTTTTGCTTTCGGTGTTGGTTAAATTAGAATAACCGAATTTTTCCAATTATTTCAGTATGATCCAAAACCTGGCATTGACGTCGAAGGTTTTTTCGTCAATTACAATTTCGCAACAACAGCCGCCGATTATATGAAAGCTACAGTAGATGGAAAAAATGCAACAAGTTACATTTTATCTCATCTACAACCTGACACAGTATACGATATAAAATTACAAAGTTTTACATCGAAATTCGCCAGTCAGTTTAGTGATATTCATCAAGTTAAAACATTTGGTAAAATTTTAATAAAATCTCAATTGCAGTTTTATAAATGATAAATTTCAGCTGTTGCTAGCACTTCTCAACCATCAACTCTTCCACCATCAACTCACATCGAATCAGCTGGAATTAGTAAATTGTATATAATTATTGCCGCAGGAGTGATAGGAGGTTGTAGTATAATTTTAGTCGCTGTAGGTTTAGTATTATTTTGCCGAAGATCGAAACAAAAAAAGACTACTAATAGAGGAGGTATGTTTTTTCTTTAATCTAAAATGTTATAATTTGAAGAAACGTGTTATAAGTAGGTGTTGACGAACATCATATCCAAGCTGATGGTAATGAGTATGTAGTTGGGCCGAAAAGTGCACCTAGATCGAATGGGTGTGTATCAGTTAATCGTATGACCATAACAGCTAACCCATTGGCGGATGCTGACAACAAGGTGAGGTACATACTTATTTTTCTTCATTTTCATAATTTAATAAAATCAAAAACGCGATTTTTCATTTAGGTCGTCTCCGAACAAATGAAGTCGCCTCCATAAACTATTTTCCAATAATTTCTCGTAGGTGCAAGTAAAATGCTTAAGCACTATTATAGCTTATAGAAACAATTTTTTTTATTTGCTTTAACTAACTACTAATAGCAGTTTTTTTTGGCTTATTTGATTATACTTTTATTATTGTATTGTATTGATTTACTCACAACTAAAACTAGGTTAATTTCATCTTATTTCCAGAAATTTCTAGCTCGGATTTTTTCCAGAATCAGAACATGATTGAAATGTCGTGTTTGTCATCCCAAAACAACAATTGTTCGACTGTTGTTCAACAGCCATCAGTTAGTGGAGAAGATTCTACGCCGACTAATTCAAGAGACAATAATAAAAAAAATAAAAAACGGATTAGAAATAAACATGTTGATTCGAATACATCTGGTGAAAATTTCGTTTGATTTTTTTCAAACGTATAATGATTTATTATTGACTGATATTGAATAATGTGCCTTTAAATCGACGAATCTCGAATTTTGATGTAAATTTACAATTTAAAGTACTTATTACTTGCCTTTTTTGTACATAGGTTTGTAAATATTATTTTTTGACTTATAGAATAATGTCAGTGAGTGATTATTTTTTACTTCTTAACTTATTTTTTGTACTTATTAACTATTAAGTAGATTTTTAAGGAACGAAATGATTATTTATTAATATTCAGTATTAATTCATTATCTGGCAGCTAATGTCTGATTTTTTATTTTAAATCTATACACATAACTTTTTTAATTTAAACTAATAATTTATTAAAAAACCATCTGATAGATTTATATTAATTTAAGCGCAATAGTTTACTGCATCTTTTTTCAGAATGTTAGCAATGACTATTTTTATACTTGCCTTGCAGCTTGCCGTATTTTATCATTTTTTGTTATAATAGTACAAAATGGATTTAATAATAGCTTGGACAGTGTTAATTTCATCGAGTAAACTCTTTCATATCAATAAAACGAATGAAACAAATAGGTTTTGTTTACAATTTTTTTCCATTCTTAGAATAAATTATTCAATTGTATGCAACCCATTAAACAAAATTTGAAATTCATAAAATTGTTACAAATAACGTTATCGTATATGAGGCGCTTAAATAAGAAATTAAAGTCTTGCTTGACCATTTTTCATATTTTAACAGTCAAAAAGTGATAATGGTTTTCACCAGTTAGCTAGGATGTATTTTAAAATAATTCACTTGAAGACTATCGGAAATGTTAAATAATTATTCAAATTAAAACTAAACAGTCTCCTTGAAGATAAATTACAAAACTATAACTCCATCAAAGTTCCTTTTAATTTCTTAATTAGTTTCGTTGTTAAAGTCAAAACTTTCGACAGTTATGCTATTATAACTTTATTACCCAACATACTTATCTATTTACAAAATAGATAAACAAATAATAAAAAAATGTTTATTCTTGATCTGCACATTTATCATTAATCAACTGCATTTCTTTCTTGTCTAAATCATCACTTTGTTTTTTAATGGTATCCCATGGTTGTGTTTCTCCTGAACAGAAAATCAAATAAATTATAGTCGCAACAATATAAACTATAAATAAAATCCAAAACAAATATCGCCATTCGTTAAAACTATGCCCATCAGTGAGTAAATTAGCGACAACTTTCGTAGAAAAATAAACACTGATTGCTGAAATAGAATTGACGAGTCCACAAATTGTTCCTGAAAAATTTCGGGAAATGTCGAGGATATTCGCGCAATGTCCCGCTGTACTAATGGCGTTAGTAGTCATACTAACAGTAAATGCTGTTAAAGCAACTATGCCAATATCACCCCAAAACGCTAAAACTAACATACAACCACTTGGAATAATTAGAGCTATAGTTTCGAAAAGTTTGCGGATATTTGTTGTTGACATTTTTCCAGATTTCCCTAATTCGTCGGCAAGGTAGCCCGAAATCAACGCAGCAATATAACCACCTAGAAATAAATTTTACAATATGTAAAAAAAAATTAAAAAAATTGTACCCCAATGTGGTAACCCCGAAAAAAATCCGTTTTGCTCAATATTAAAATGTAAAACTTGATCCAAATACGATGGTAATTCGTTACAAAGAGTCGCATAAGCGAAAAAAGTAGCGACTTGTCCAGCGACTATAGCCCAAACTGGTCCAGATTTGGCAACAGACAACCATGGCACATCTTTGAATTTGACACTTTTACTTGTAGTTTTCACAATTTGGCGTCCAAGTGAGCACTTTTCTTGGAATGAAATTCGAGGGTGTTGTTCAGGTGTGTCGTAAATAAAATAAAACCATAAAGTTGACCATACAAGTACCACTGTACCCATAATATAAAAAACACTTTTCCATCCAAAAGCAGCAATTAAAAAGCCACAAACTTGGAAACTTATAGCTACACCAACACCAGTCGATGCTACGCAAGCTATAAACACTGAATGTTCTTTCGGAGGTATCCATTTAGAAGCTAAAGGCATAATCGCCGGCCAACTTGCACCAATTAAAATCCCCATTAGTATTCTTGAAGCTAAGAGAAGATAATAATTGAAAAATGCAAGTGCAGGGGTTAAGATTGTTAAAACTGATGCGAAGATCATCGAAAATCCAGTTACTTTTCTTGAACCGATTATTTCAGCTAAACGGCCACTGGGGATTTTTGTTATAGCAAAACCCCAAAAGAAAACACCTAGAATTTCTTGTTTTTGAGATTCATCCCAATCGAAAAAATCTCCATTTATTGTTGTATTATCAGTTTTTATCATTGCGATTACAGTTATGTTTAAAACTGTTTTTAAAACGGAGTTTAAGACGAAACCGGAAACGACCATTACGTAGAGGATGCGTCGACATGAAAATATTTCTAAAAAAATTAAATGTAGTGATTTGGGCTTTGGACTTACCTGTTAGTCCATTTGGACAAATACAAGTCATCTTGAAGAATGTTAAAATTTGACTAAATTGTTTAATAAATTTGTTATTTTAATAGTGGCGCCTTAAGTGTTAAACCTAGTTTGATGAACTTGGAAAAATTAATAAATTTTATATTTTTATAGAATTGTATTAAACTAATTGGCAGGAGTGTGATTAGAAAAATATTTATTAGCTGGTGGAAATTAATGGGTGAAGTTTTATCATCTAGACTTGTTTTTCAACAAAAACTAATTACATTGGTTAACAAAATTCAACTTTTTTCTGTCAAATTGTTTCAATAATTATGACGATTATTTACTTTTTTGCTCTTATATCTGATTCACTGTTTTGTAATACAAGAAAAATTTATTACTCTGTAATATGATAGATTTTAGCTAATTCACTTACATGAATAAGTTTAAAATTTCAAAAAATGAAAAACTTCTACACTGCTCAGGTCAGATGATTTTATAGTTTCAATTTAAATTTTAGAAGTATGAAAATTCAGTCAAGTAATTAGCATGAAAATGAGCTTGATAAATATTTAAATAAAAAATTATTTATACCAGCTAGGTGAATTTTGTTTTAAAAGTTTTTGAACAAAAACACAGTGTTTTATGGAAAATAATTGAAATGAAAATGCTTTCTGAGAAAAAGTTACAAAATCCTTAAAGCTTTGGCAATATTTGTTTTGATTATTACTTCTCATCGAATCCCATGTCTTTGTTTCAAAAATGTAAAAAACGAATATGCTCCTCTTGCAATCTAGAAAAAATTATAATAATTAAAAATCCATAATTTAATGATTACCGTAAGAAAAGTATTGAAAGTTAATGGCGTAACTTTCCCTATTGTTACATATATCGGTTTCTGCATTCTGATCATAGTGAAAATAATTTGTTTGCGATGCGAAAAGTTTGTTGAAAACCAGTCGCTTTCATACAGGGAATAAGACACTTGCAAACTCTGAAAAATATTAAAAGGATTTCATGATTTTTCTTGAAGATTTTAATAATAAAAATTGTTGTTTTGGGACTTTTATATTTACCGCTTCTGTAATTCGATTTCCGAACCAACAATACATCAAAAGTTCAAAACCAACAGCCATTAGATAAGTAATTTCATTACCAATATCATGCCCAACAGTCTAAAAATCAAAGTATCTAAATTTTTTACCAAATTTTATTCTAATATACTTCGCTTAGAAGATATAAACTGAAACACATTTCTCCTAAAGAAATAAAAGTCTGGATAAAAGTCTGTGTGCTGTAAATTGCCTCAAGTTTTGCTGAAACTCTAAAAAATTTCCAATGATATCTGAAACTCATATCTAAATATTTTTACTTGAGTATTGTTTGTAAATGTTTAACACTCTTAATCATTTCTTTATTGACTTCGTTCTGCAGAAATGGGGGATCATGCAATACTTCAGACATTTTATCATTCAATTTAAGTTTTTTTAAACATCGTTTTCGCAAAGTTCTGAATGCCCCTTGTAACAATTTCAAATGCGCGCTTATACAACTCATCAAAGTTATAAACAAAGAATCCAAAGCTTAAGAATTCTTATAACAATTTTGTTTAACTATTACAAGACTTACTTACCAACAATCATCCATGCGAAAAAAGTTAAAGCAATTATGGTATAAATAAAAGTGCAAAAAAACTGTCTTCTACTTCCACTCCCAAAAGGGGAAACTGTATTAACAGGTTGTTGTTGTTTATAAATTTTCTTTCCATTTTCTTCAACAAATTGCGCTTCGCTCATAAAAACAAAAGTGAATAATCCATTAACAAACATTGTCAAACAAATAGCGTTACAAAAATATAAAAAATATTTAGTCCATTTCATCGCTTCTTTCTTTTCTTTTTCTATAATTTTATCTGGTTGAAAATCATTATATTCTTCATAGCTGTACACTTCATTTTGTAAAATTTCAATTAAATTCAATAATTCTTTTCTCATTATAAAATAATTGAAAGCTTTATAAATCAAAGAAACATGATTACCGATGTCTCTTAAAGCTCGAAGGAATACATTCAAATCGTTGAAACTGTAATAAACGTAAAGAATTTCAGCTGGAAGATATGCTATAAATATATAAATAAACCAAAAGAGATTGTAACAATGTTGAAAGAATTTTTTTGGAAAAGAAACAGAAGATTGATTGTCATAAACCCAAAAAGCTGTTAGTTTTAAATAGAGAATGTTTGAGTTGAAATAAGAAGATAGAGGAGTAGTTTTTAGAGACATTTCTGTGGATTTGAGACGACGAGACGTGGAGGAGCTTTTATAGCTTTTTGATTTAATTATTCAAAGCTTTGAATTATTTGGTATCTACGTGTTGTAAGTAATAATAGGAATGTGGATGTAAGGGGTAATTTGGGGTTGGGATCAAATTGGTAGGTGTGATATATAATCTTCAGCAACATTCATATTTAGAATAAATTTCAAAAAATCGGCAATTTTTCATTAATAACTTATAAATAATTTCTAGTTTTGCTGACTGATTTTATGATTTTTACTAATAAAAATATAATGATGTGCAATTTAATTTGTATTTTTTGTTGAAGAAATTTGCATGAAGAAAGATTGAAAAATGAACTGAGAAGTTGTCATAAAGAAATTGAGAATTAAAAAAAGAAATTATTGTTTTCTTGTTAGAGACTAGTGTTAATCATTGAAGACAATAACACAGCTTCAATAAATTCTCAATTTCTTGAAACAGTTTTGTCGAAATAATTCTAGTATTTTTTCCGGCTAATTTGAATCCGTTGATTCTGGTTCCTGGGGCAAAGCCGCATCGAAGTGGGGTTCATGTCCTTCTTGTCAATTCTCAAACTACCAGGTCAGATAGATTGTGTCTGTGAAAGTCTCTAGACGTCCAAGTTCCTTCAGTATTTATTATGCAATAAAGTGAAGTGAGATGCTCGTGATTATTTTTTAAAATTTTTAAAGAAAGTATAAGAAAGTAGATGGAATTATACACTTTTAGAATGGTATGTTTATTTAGGGAAATGGGTTAAGTTTTCTTTTTGTCTTCTATTTATTATTCTTATTAACAAGATCATTTAATAAATGTCAAATCATCAAAACAATTAAGAAAGTAAGAGTAAATATTGAAATTTATTAAATTTTCTATGTGATCCAATTCCAATGACCTTAATAACTTCACCTGTTAAACTGTTAATTAGTGTCTTCCGCATAACATGACATCCGCAAGCTTTATGGATGTGAACACTAATAGAATACGAATATTCTCGAAGAAGTCAGTTATAAGTATCAAAGAATTATAGTTATGCAATAAAATAAACTGCAAGTGTTAAGAATTCTTCGCGCATTGTTATATTACATTCACTTCTAATTGCACAATATTTATTGTAAAAGTTGAGTGAATTGTAGCATATAAAATTTTTCAGTGACACTCAACTTTCACAAAAAAATTGCAAATTGGAAAATTCTAACAGATTCAACTCTTAAGCAACCAGCTGGTATTTTAGATAATTAAGTGTGCCACTAATTATTACTTAAGTTAAAAATATTGAGCAGTTGAAGAGAAAGTGATCCTTACAATTGTTAACCTCTTGGGTTATTTTTATTGAGAAACAGTAATTATTATTAATCGAATTGACCTAGACATTACAATTGCTAATAATCCAACGATAAAAAAAGAGAAAGTCCAATAAGTACTTTTATTTTTTTTTATTACAGATAATAAAAACAATTGTCATTTTAAGCTTCTTCCACGTGTTACATTCCTATCCAAATGTGAAACTCCCAAAGCTAGACGTCTCAACACCAGAAGAAGTTAACAGTCTCGAACAAGAAGAGCCACTGGGTCGTTCCATTGACCCAGAAACAAACAACAACATCGAAGCTACCATTCAAGAAGTTGAAGATATTATTAAATCCAATCCGGAATTACCACGATTGACACGCGGCGAAATTTTAGATCTTTTGGAAAATATAACAAACAATGAAAAAACTCTTGGGAAAAATCGAAACCCGAAAGCTGTAATGGTTGTAATGCCTTATACCCCAACTAATGATAAGAACATGGAAGATTTGTTTACTAAAGCACCAGTGACACAAATAATCGGAGCAGAACCGTTCAAACCGAAAGAAGAAAATTCCAAAAATGTTGACGATAATAGTGATAATGATTTAGCGAAAAAACCGCTAGTTTCTGAAGAAAAAAAGAAATATTCGGCGAGTTTTAGCGAAGTTAAACTAACAACTTTAAGAAACCCGGTTAGGAGGAAACGACCAGAAGCTACAACACAAATACCAACAACTAAAAGACCGACGAGACGTACGACAACTAAACATCCAAACCATCGATATCCTGAAGAGTATGTTCCGAGTCAAGGACTTCGGATTATTGAACCACCAAACTTGAATCTTCCACAATATAAAAACGACTTAACTGATCTAGAATTGCAAGAAAACATTCGTCAGGATGTTATTTCTTCAGTTACAACAACAACAACAACTACAAGTACTACGCCGCAAGCTATAATCGAAGAAATCAATTTCCCTCCAAGTCTAAAGACTTTAGTCAAAGATTTACATCTAGATGAAGCTTTAAATCCTAATCCATCAGTCAATGAAGAAAATCGAATGAAGAGTATTTTAGCTTCAATTCAGCCTTTTGATAAATCAACATCAACAACTTCTGCTCCTGATGGTGCAGCTGTAGTCGACTCTTTAAGTCCAGAAATGCGCGACTTATTGATGAGTTTCGGTCTTTTACCAAAAGAAACAAACCCATCAACAGAAGACACTGGTAAATTCTACCCAGAAAAAGCAGAAACTCGTGCTGAATCATACATTGGATTTAAACCTCTTCCAGACGATGGTCCAAAACGCGATGACATGGACAAACTCTTGGCATCTTTTGGTCTGGGAAGAAGCTCAAGACGACAGAAATCTCTACGACGTAGCGATCGCGAAACTTTAAACTTCGACATGGTGCCTGAAAATTTAAAAGGAGTAATAAGTGATTTAGGCATTGAGGATGTTACCAGAGAGCCAAAAAAAATTGAAAAACAACACGTTTTCAATCCTGATAATCAATACGCAACTGAAGAAGAGTTGAAAAAATTGGATTCATTAATAGGAATGATTAAAGAATTGGAAAAAACGAATGGAACTGTTACTGAAGACAGTTTGAAGAAGTTGGATTTGGATACTTTAAAAGATTTGCTTGTGAGCTTGAATGGGAATGAGACGTTAGTGACTTTAGATGAGAAAGAAAATTCGCCAGATCCGACGAGTTTTAATGTTGGGGTTAATAAAAACGAAGTTAAAAGACAAGAAGCAACGACTGTTAAGTCAACGACCGAATCGGAGACTCCGTCAATTAAATTGCTAGAAGAATCTTTTGGTGGAAATACTGAAACAACAACGACGCCATTACCGGAAACAACAACAAGAAAAACTGGCTTTTATTATTTAGTCGATTGGAATACATTCTTGGATATTGATGATACCAAAGGGAAAAGAGTTAATTTGAGATTTCAACCGACTATAGGCGATCCAAAGAGATTCCTGTCAGTGACAGTGCCTTGAAAAATTGCTCATTATTATTTATTTAATAATTTTATGTAAATATTTATATCTTGACTCTATTTTCAAAAATAAAAAGTCCAAAATATCTTCTATCTTATTCTTTCGATAAGATTCTATAAAAACTTATCTTACGCTCCTCGTGCTGTGTCTCAGTTCCAAAATGAACCTTTATTGTGTCTTTCTGTTTTTAACATTTTTAAAATTATGTATGAGTTTCGAAAATTTGTGGCATTCTTATCAACATGATCCAATCCATAAAAGTCGAGAAGGTAAATTCTATTTTTTAAATTAACCTAAAACTTTTGTTTCAAGAAATTGCTATTACGAAAGTCATTGCTGATAATTCATTCAATTCGGAGTTTGTCGTTACAAAATGGAAAAGTTTGCATACGGAAACAACATGTTACTTGGCTGGTTTAATGGAAAAAAGTCTAGCGATTTCTTCTGTAAATCTTAACAGTAGTAAAGATGGTTTTATCCAAACGTCGTTCAGAATTGATATAAGTTCGAAACCAGTGGATGTTGCTTTGTTTGAATTTTGGGATTCGAGGGATAATGTGATGGTTGTGGTTGCTACAAAACAGGAACTTTTGTGGTACAAAATCGATCAAAATTATGTATTTTGGCTAAAAAATTATTTTCAAAATCTCAATAATTTTTTTTAGACATTGTTTTGGTCTTGGAATTTAAGAAAAAACATTAGTCACATTAACGTTTTCCAAATAGAATCCGACTATCAAATTTTGATAATAAATGAATATGAATCCCAAATAAGTGCCGATTTATATGAATTTATACCGAGCGACTTCAAAAACTTCTGGTAGTTATTCAATTGTAATTTTAATTTTAATTGACTAGTATTTTGACAGGTTGCGCCAGAAAATTCCTTTATCAGACGCTGCAACGTCCTCAGCTGTTAGTAAAACCGGTCCTGACTATTTTCTCGCATTTCCCCAAAAATCCTCAGTTTTAATCTACAAATTCCATGATAATCACTACTCTTTGTTTCAAAACTTAACAAGTCGAGGTGTCAATGATGTTATTATTTTCACCATCAACCATAAAATTTTTCTAGCGATTAACGGTATTAACGCTGGAATTTACCGTTTCTTAAGAAAGGATTTAATTAGGGAAAATGTCACCGATTCTAATGTAGACAGCGTGAATTACTGGTTGCCTATACCAATCGATCTCTACGGAGACAATACGGTTCTTATAGCTCAAAGATCTTTAAACCATGGACTTCATCGATCGTTTGTAATAGAAGTTATCACTTATAATGGCGAGAGATTTGAAGAACATGAAGATATTCCATGTTTGTACTTTGGCGAAGAAATCGGATTGTCATGTTTGCCAGACGAAGAAGCGCAAAAAGGAATCAGAGGATCTGTTGCTATATCTTTGGAAAATACAATCGGACTGGTGATTCCACGACTTAACAAATCATCAGAAATATTTTTGCTTAAAACCGAACTAAAAAAAATAGCCAATCCTTTGCATAAACATATTGAAGATTTTCAAGAAAGGAAAACACAAATTGATGTAAATTTCTCAATGTTTAGTTGAAAAATAAAATGTATTTTTCAGGGTTTAATTGCGATTCAGCAAGAACGATATAACAATGTTCTTAAAAATCAATTAAATTTAACAGAAATTGAACTACAAGTTGATGAAATTGAGAATGGTGTTGAAGATTTGCGAGAAAAATTTGCATCAATTGATTTGAGTTCGGTGAAATTTAACACTGTTGTTTTTAATGGTTTAACTAAAGTAATAAACACTGGAGTATTTGATGAGGTTTATGTAAAAAAAATTAATTCTGAAGCAGCTAAAGATCTTTTGGAAAATATTGTTCTGTAAGATTATAATTCTCTAATTTCAAATTTTGATTTTTGGGTTTTTAGCAAAAGCAATGTTAGTCTCATCAAAGGTTCTAAAGTTTTTCAAAATTTGGAAATGGATAATTTGGAGTTTAACAGCATCAATGGGATCAATGCAAGCAATTTAGTTTTTACTAAAGATTCTGTTGAATTAAATGGCGATTTGTTTTTAACTCAAAGTTTGAATATATCTGAAGACTTAAAAACTGAAGAAGTTAATGGTTTAAAATTCGAAAAAGAAGTCATTAGCATTAAAGGAGAAATTACTGATGAATTATCTTTTGAAAATTTAAAAACTGACAATGTTGCTGCTGAGAAAATCAATAATTTAGTTAGAAATTTTGAATTCGATGAATTGTATATTAAAGGAAGTTTACAAGTGGAGAATGTGAATGGAGAATCTTTCGATACATTTTTACAAAAGTTATGTTTAAAAAATATAAACAATTTTATTCCTGGAACGTTTAAAGTCGATGGGGTAAAAGCATAAAAAAATTATTCTCTTTTTTAAAATCAAAATTTTAGGAAGTTACAGTTTTAGCAAACGCAGAAACAAAATTTTTGAATGGTTTAATATTTCCGCTTGATTACGTTTTCACTGATAATTCATCTCCAAATATAACTGGTATCAATTCCATTGTTTAAATTTTTATAAAAATTAATTTTCCAGGTTTTAAAAATTTCACAAATTTGTTAACATCTGAGATGAACATCGAAGGCACAATTGATGGAATTTCAACTTCTGAAATCATAACTCTGAAAACAGACCAAACCATACCTGGAACTATCACTTTTGAAAATCTAAAAATAACTGAAGGATTAAACGTCGAAGGAAATATAACCGGAAAACACGCCAGTAAATTCCTACCAAATCCAACACTTCTTGAAAGCAACTTTATTAAATCTAAAGTACATTTCAAACATTTACAAGTCGATGGAGTGATTATCATCACTGAAAATCTTAATGGAAATAATTTTGGAACGGATTTAAGTGATATTATTTATCAAACTGAAAAAACAGCTGTTATTGTCGCTATGAAACAATTCCCTGAAGGATTTAAAGTTAATAATTTAACAATTGAGTCGAATAGTATCAACAATGTTAATTTAGATCAAATTGTTACAAAAAATACAGAACAAGAGTTAAATATTTCACTAATTAATGGAATTGTGTCTTTTGGAAATGTTGAAGTTAATAAATTCTATGATTCAATTGATGTTAAAAAAATGGATGAGGAATTGGTGAAGTTGTCTGGCGAACAATATTTATCGTCGACTTTAATTTTTGAAAATAAGTTGTATGTTGATGAACTTGAAGTTTTGGAAAAATTACAGAGTTTTAATAATCTGAATAATACACAAATCGAAAATGTTTATATCGATGGTAATTTTTATGGAAATATTAATGAATTTGATCTGGAGGATTTCAATAAAAGACGCTTGAGCTATACTGAAGATCAGACACTTAAAAACTTAAAAATTAATAATCTTTTTGTTGAGAATTTTCAAGCAGATTCAATCAATGGAAGAAATGTTGAAAATTACAACAATCAAAAATGGGAAAACATTTTGAAATCAAAACTTCTGAAAGGGAAATTATCAGTGAAAAGTAATTATGATTTTATAAATTTCCAATCTTTAAAAATTCATTTTCAGATTTGTTTAGTAATAATTCTGTAAACATTGCAAATATCGATGGTCAGACAGTATCGAACTTAGCGGGATCATTCTGGAAAAAATCCAAAATACAAAATCTCACTTTTTACGTAAAATTTTTCCAATTTCTTAGCTTTTACTTTCAGTTTTATTTCCAGGATGATGTTTATTTTGACAATATTGATATAATAAATCTATCCGGAGTCAACTTCAGACAATTTGTTCAAAATATAATTTTCAAAAACGAAACTAACGTCACTTTAAAAGGCAAAAAAAATTTTACCAATGGATTTTCAGTTGAAAAACTTATTGAAACTGAAAAACTGAATAATATCCATTTAGAAAATATTTTAACAAAGTATGGCAAACAAGAAATAATAAGTCCTTTAACAATTCTTGGAAGTGTTGAATTTTTGAACGCTGTCACTATTTCTAAAGGAATTAATAATATCCCAATCAAAAATATTGTAAACGTTTATCAGTCTACAAACGACAGTTTCATCATCAAAGGTAATTTGTATTATACTGAGTAATTCTCGAATTAAAACTAAATATTGAATGCAACCATCATTATATCTCTATGGAGTCTGTAATATTGGTTGCATAATAAAATTGTTGAAAATTTCATCACCTCTATATTTCTCTGCACAGGCGATGTTTTGTTCAGTCGTTTGCCTCACATCTATCACCTCCAAATTAATGGATCTGTCGATAACAGAAATGCTCAAGAAGTAATCGATGGCATTATTTACAAAAACCAAGATTTTAAATTAAAAAACTTGATTAAATTTGAGAATCAAATCAAAATTGATAGAAATATTCGAGTTAAAGGACAAGTCAATAATATTAATTTGCCAGCATTTGTGTCTGATATGATAATGATAACAAAAGATACAACAATATTGTGTCCAATTCAATTTGCGGAAAGTGTCAACATCCAAAACCAAATGATTCTGCATAAAAAGTTATCAAGTAAATTAGTGAATGATTTTGATGTGAAGTCGTGGATAGATAATGCTATTTTTGTCAATAAAGGATTATTATCTGGTTTGGACTTAAAACAGTCTAAACATAATCAAATTCTATGTTTTTTTAGGAAACTACTCGTTCCAGGATGTTCAAGTTTTTGATAATTTGAAAACAGACTTTATTAATGATATTGATACTAAAACTTTAATCCCTTTAAGAAGTGAACAGAATTTGACAGAATTATCTTTTTCTGAAATTGCTATATTCAATGATGTCTCAGTTGGGAATTCCACGAATCATTTGTATTTACCAGAAGAATACAAAAATACAGTTCTGGTGAATTTTGAACAAGAAATCAATTCTGAAGTCGAATTCCGAGGCAAAGTTTTCATTGAAGAAGATATGAAAGTCAATTCTATAAATAATATCAATCCTGATAAAATTGTAACAACGAACACAGATCAAAACCTTTTTGCTAATTACAACTTCAAGTCGAAAATTAACATTGAGAAGAATTTAACAGTGGATGGATTACTTAATGGGATTGATATTAAAGAATGGGAAGCAAGAGGAGTGAAAACAATAGCACGGCAGCCACAAAATATCACAGACAATTGGTTAATTGACGGGGATTTGATCTTCGAAGAAGATACTTTAGGAGATGGACTAATCAGTCATATGGATATGCAAAAACTGAAGGACGAAGTTGGAGCGAAATTAAACGAAAAATATTCTATAGAAAAGCGAATAATTGTAAGCAATAAACAATAAAAAATTTGATTCATTTTCTTTTTCTAGGACGATTACACAAACATTTGCAAAGACTTGACTGACATCTACCATAAACTCAAACGCCAAATTTACAAATTCGATTATTTGGAAAAACTACAAACTTTGAAATTCCATCGCAAAATTGCATACTTCTATTATTACGAATACCAAAATAATTTTTATTTAATAATTAACGAACAGAAAAAGTGTGAATCATATTTGTTCTTCTTCGACGAAAACAGCTTCAGATTTATTAAAAATATTCATTTTGGTTTAGTCGCGCAAATCATCCCAATCCATCTTCAAAATTCCCTATTTTTGGTTGTGCGGAATCAACTTTCATATTCTCTTTGTAAAACTCAAGGGACAACGATTTGGCAAATAAATGGGACCGAATTTAAAAATTTAGCAATTATAGACGATCAAGACTTGCTGCAAGACTCCTCAATTCCTGGGACTTTCTACGGATTGAAAAATAAAACAGTGACTGAATTTAAACTAATTCCGAATTCAGAAATTCCAGTGATAAAATATAGAAAGTGGAATGTTAATATTTCAGGTGCAATATTTTTTCTTTGGAATTTTTCTTTTAATTTCTAATTTCAGATAATTTGGCGTTTGCTCCTCGAGGATTCGGTACAGGTTTAGCTCTCCACACCGGAAAACATCTAATAAAACTGCATCGAAATGACTCAACCTTTGAAGATTTAACTCCCGACATTGAAAAAATAATCATTGGCAACAGCACTGAAGAATACAACATGTATTTTCCAGGTCGTAAAAGCAGTGATTTCGTCGTAATGAGTGTTGGGATTAAAAGCAGTAAAAGAAATTTACTGGCTGTTGCTAGTCATGAAGAAACTAGTGTTAAAAGCAGTTTAGACTTTATTAAGGTATTGTAGAATTTTTTTTTTTATTATACTTCCAATACTTTTTTTTTTTATAGATTTACGAAGATGTAATTACTGGTAAAATGTTTCAAAAACTTGCAAGCTATAAACCATCAGCTTTGGCTTCTTTAGAATTGGATAATGGTCAAACTTTTTTGATTTTTATGGAGGATCGGAGTGTTTTACAAGTTTATGAATATAAAGGAGTTGAAGGATTTAGACATAATTTGTCAGTGAAATTAAAAGGATCGAAGATATTTATAATGAATGTTATAAATGAAAAATTAGTCGGTATTGTTGATAAGAATCAAATTCATTTTGTGAAAGTAATAATGTGTGGAAATCAAGTCGAGAAAAATCTTCGTTGTATGTTGAATTAATTGTTAAAAATAAATAGTCTTGTTGATTTGTGATTATTAGTTTTCGCACCCCTGCTGATGACTCAACCTTGACTGGATTAAATTTCCCCATTTTCTCAACCCCTAAAACAATGACTCTTTTGATTAACATATGAAGGGTTTCCTCTGACTAAATTACACTAAGATTCAAAGAAAATTGTCAACGTAGAAATTTGAAATAAACTGAAACAAACAAATCGATTCCGAAAATCATATTATTATTTTTCTAGAGACCAAAAAACATGATCTGGATTTTTTCTCATTTATTTTTTAGAACAAGATCTATTTGCCTAAATTATTTTCAACTTTGTGTCACTTCCGGTTATACCGGAAACAGCTCCTAACTTTATTATTTTTAACGAAACATAAATTTTTTTGGATTTTTAGATTTTTCTTATAGAAATATTACGTTCTGTTTTAAACAGATTTCCTAAATTTCAAATTTCTTTCTTCTGCGCGGAATATACTTACTTTTGAAACAAATTCAAATTTTGCATTTTAATTTGTAAAAAATCTCAAAATTTTCAAATAGCAAATGTTTTTTCCGTAAACCAAACTTTTTTCAAATAATAATTTTGAATCATGAATGAAAGTGAGTTGCTTCAGGGAACTTTTAATTTATTTGTGTAAATGATTTTTTCATAGATTACAAATTAAAAAACATAATAGTCTATTGTCAAATCAAATTTTAGAAATAAAAATTTTCAAATGATAAATTTTTGCTTCCAAAGCTATAAAAAAATAAACACATTGAACAATTACTTTTTCGTCTAAAACATTAATTTTCACAATCTAAACTGAACAAATAGAAAATTTTCCAGAATAGCTCAAATTTTAGAAGTTGATTTATGGGAAAAGGGAGTTGTCATTTAAAAATTTTGAATTTTTTCACAAACTATGGTCTGTTCGGCGAAGCAATGCAGTGGCAGAATGACGTCATCTGCACGTGGTATACAAAAAAGCGCTTCTATTTTAATTTACACTGACGAAAATTAAGTGTAGTAACATTGGTTGCATAGATTCATAAATATTCGAGTTGGAATCATTTAATAAATAAAAACAAACAACATTTAGACACTAAAATCCTAAAATCAGCTGAGTCAATAATTTTTATGTATTTGTACAGGGTGGTGCATTTTCGATGTCCGCATAGGAAGACCTGTGACACTATTGAAAAGTTAATTTTTTTCTGACCCTAAAATATATAAATTTTTTATGATGATTTTACAAAATTGTTCGAAAAACAGATTGTTTCAATTTTTTGTTGCTATTATGAAGTTGGCTATGGAAACAATTGGTTTATTTAGAAATTGATTATTTAGAAATATGTCAACTATATTCGATAATACTTTTCGATTGATAGATGTTCGTACTTTTAGTGCTTTTTCATAAAAATGTTTTTTTTTTAATGAAGTGTTTAAGTAAATTTAGGATTATGGTACAAGAAATTTTTACCATGGCCAAAGCTTGTTTGTTTATTGGATACCATATTTCTCGTTTTCCTGGGGAATCAAGTGTTCTATAATGTTAAAAGAATAGAATCTGATAGATTATTTACATTTAAACATTCAGTTTCTATAGAAACCAATTTTTCACATGGCCAACTATTAACAAGTAACATCTTAGAAAAAAATATTTCTTTTCTAGAAAATTCGTGGGAATATAATATAACATATTTATATTTTCAAAATCAGAAAAAACATAAGTTTTCAAAAATGTCTCACCCAACTATGGTTTCTATTTAAAAAAATGCAACTTTGAATTTTTGCAACCAAACTAATAATCCAAAAAAATATGTATTGGCATTACTGAATCCTACGAAAAAACTGCATAATTCAGTTTTTGTTTCAATTGTTTACTTTTAACATTAACCTAGTTATGAATTTCTGAAAACATTGACAGGTTGTTAATTTTTGCTTATAACTAAAAAACAAAAGACGATATCAACTCACAGTACTCACCAGAATTATTTTCTCAAAAAACGACCTCAAAAATGTGTCATTCGTTTTTTTCCACACCTTCTAATTTTGAAGATGTCCCTATGCGGACAACGAAAATGCACCATTATGTACAATAGGAAACCTAGAAAACAGTAACACCGGATAAAGTTCTGCAGTATAACTATGGCTTTTGCTGATAACGTTATCGCTGCATTGCAAGGAGAAACAGATTATAGAAGGCAATTTTTGAAACTTCTTATTTGTTTTGTTTTACGAATACTAAAAATAAGGTTTTTAAGTTCAAAAAGCAAAACTCCAATGATTATTTTTCAAAAAATTTCGCCTTAGTTTCTTGCGGTTTCTCAGAAAACAACACAGAGTGTCCCACGAACAAGTGTAAAATATTTCAACCATACATTAGGAATTAAATATTAATCGACATGTATTTTTTATTTTCCCAAAAAACCTCTTTATATTCGAGTTATTGTCTCTTGAATATAGCCTCTAAAATAGACATTTATTCATTTATCTTCAACACACCTAGGTTACTTTAGTCTACCATAGAGCAGCATGTGGTACTGTAGATCATCCTGAAAGAGAGTTATGGGACTCCTTTGAAATTAATTCGTTGATAACTTTTCAGCACAAATTAGTTTAACGTCGTCATTATAATGATTCGAAAGTTTATTCAATTTAGAAACTTTTTTATCTCTTATCATTTTTTCCTAAATTGGATCGTTTTTGAGTAAAAAAATAAAATGTGGAACGATGCAGTCACTATTAGCATTGAATTGTCAAATATCTATTCGCAATAAGCGACTATCATATTCTAATATTGACTGCATTGTTCCACATTTACTTTTTTAACTCAAAAACGATTCGATTCAAGAAAAAATAGCAATTGAATAGGCTTGTGAATTATAAACTGATTTGTGCTAAAAAGAAATTAATGTCAAGGCAGTCCTATAACTCGTTTTTAAGACAGTCTACAGTACTATAAATGTTGGACCAAAGTAACATCAGTATATCAAATTTCACAAAAATTGGTCAAGTACTTTTGGAGATTAATTAATGTTCTTTTTCGGGGCTATATTTAAGAACTGATAATTCGAAACTGGGAAGATTTTTAAGAAAAATAAAAAACATAGACCTTACTTGCTAAGGGATGTTGATTTGCTGGAGAAAGCTCAGCACCTAGTCACTAGATGGACATGCCTTAAAATACTCAAACTACTAGAACTACGTACTCGTCAAAACAGGGCAGATGCAATTCAAATTTTTCGGCTTACTCATGGATTGTTTCCTGGAGCAACACAAGAGTTCTTGCAAATCCAAAACAATGACAAACTTAGAGGTAATTCTTATAAACTGAAAAAAGAGCCTTTTAAGACAACAGTAAGAAAGAATTATTTGCATTTGATATTTGGAATAGCTTACCTGATGACGTTGTTGCAGCTGTTACTGTTTCTTCCTTCAAGAATCAATATGACGCTTTACAATAATTCTGATTAATTTTGACAATAGATTCTATCATTGAAATCAAACTTTTATTTCTTTTTCATTCAACACGAAACAATAGTTAGTTATATTTTTGCTGTAAAGGTGTTAACCTCAGCAAATAATCTCAGTTGATAATAATAATAATAATAATAAGTCGATTAATTTTCAGTCCTTAATCTATAGTCAAAATATTTGCATTTGTTCGTGAGACAGCCTGTATACACCTGAGAAAAAAATTAGATTATAATATGTTCTGATTCTCTGAGAGCCCGTTGCAGAAACGCAGATCAAACTGTGATTCTGGATCAAACCTGAGAATAAATATCATTACCACAGCAAATCTGGGTTTAAGCTTGGATCAGCGCTGATCGGCGTCTGGGCAATCGGCTCTAACTACTTCTAATGCCCCAACTAACACACACTCTATTCTTTAGATGGTTTGAGTCATTTTGGTTTTCTTGCTTCTAAAATATTCTTCACATTAGTTGAAACCTATTAAATTTTTGAATTTTTTATTCGTTAGATTTTTCAGTTTATTCAACTTTTCTAGATTTTTTTGATTCCTCAGACTTTTTCAGACTTTTGATATTTTCCGCTCCTTCAGATTTCCTAGATTTTTAAAATCCTCTCATTTTCAGATTTCTCAAATTTTTCAAATTTCAAAAATTTAGGAACTTAAACTACTGAACCAATGCTGCTTTCAAATTTCATTTTTTCCAACATACTGTATATGGCCATAAATACACTTTTTTCTAGACTAGACTCAGCTCGGTTCATATGAGGAAGTGTGAATATATTTGCTATTATCTCAGGAATTATTTACTCGTTTTAACATTTCCCGTGTGTCGTCTTTGTCCAATCGATATAAATCGCAAGACTTGCAGAATTCTTGCATGATTCAACTTTATAAATATTTCTTTGCTAATAAAGTCAGACTTAATTTACGTGACTGAAAACGAAAATTGCAGACATAAAAGTCGCAGTTGGGTCAATATTGATGCATTTTATATGAGCGGTTGCAAAGTTCAAAGTTTATTCACTGGAAAAATGATAAAAAGTATATTATTCATCAACAAACAAAAATAAAATTCTTTCTGTACAGTAAAATAATAAATCCTGGAGTAAGGAATGTTTACAATTCTAAAAACAGGAAGCGTAAACGTTACTTAATCGCTTTAATATTTCTTAAACTGAACAGTAAAATATAATTTCAAGCTGTGCTGTACTATCTATTTTTATTTATATCATTGAACTGTAACAGAAAGTAATTACAGTAGCAATATTTACAGTTTTCTTAAGTCATTAAAATTATAAAAAACGATTAAAAACAATTCTACTTGTCAATAATGAATAATGATAGTCATAAGGCACATCATATAATTGGTACTTTCCACAATGTTAATTAATTTTATTAATATTTTCTATAGTGAAACATATAAAGAGAATTTGAAGAGTCCACAGAAATTAAGATTTTTAAACCATTTAAAAAACTTATAAAATTAAAAAAATCTAAAAAATATACAAGATAGAAATTTTGATGTAGAAGAGTTTGAGAAATTAAAAAAAATTATAAAAAGTCCAAACAAATGTATATGTTATAAAAAACTAAAGAATGGAAATCTGGAATATTAAAAAATATATAAGAAATTGGGGAATACAAGAAATCTAAAGTTTCTAAAAAATTCCAAAAATCTCAAGCACACAAAAAATTTAAATGATTTTCAGGATACAAAGTCTAAAATGTATTAATTTGAAAGAATTTGAAAATTAGCGGCTTCAATAATAAATAATGATTTCCACATTTTTAATTAATTTTATTAATATTTTTTATAGTGAAACATTTCCCTACTCACAATCAGATCTAATCTTCGCATTTTGGTAAAATCGATTCGGACGTGCGCAATTTGGATTACTCCAGGCTTGCGCTGAAAATTCACTACTCACTATTTCTACACTTGTTTCAGTGAATTTTTCACAAGTCGGACTGAAAAACGAAACTTTGAATAAAGTGATAGAATGTAGATACAATCGAGTTCGTTTTTATTTTATTTTTATAACAGTGAGGGTGGCTTAAGGATTGACATTTGTGGGAGAATAAGCCGGACCCAGCCAAACAAATTTACAGTAGTGCAACGACCGGAATAATACAAAACGAATTGTGACAAAAATTCAATCAATGAAAGTGGAAAATGATTGATGGTCGATTTTAATTTAAAGGATTTAAGATAGATTTTACAAAGGTAAGTGAACTGTTATTACTAATGTTTACATAATTTTATAAAATCGATACAGATTTACTGGACATTCACATTACTCTACACGCGAGTTTTTTTTTTAGTATTTCACATATTTCTGAGAATTGCATTCTTTAGAATTAATTATTAAAACTGTCGGCAATTGGCAATAAATATAAAACTGCAGTCGCCATTAATATCGGCAATAAAGACACGAGAAAAAACAAAGTGTAAACAACACATTCATAAATAATTTTAAGTATGAAAATTACTGAAAGTCTGCAACATGTGTTAAGCGAACATTTGTGTGTAAAAAATGTCGGCTTTGATGAGCTTTAAATTTTTTAAGTGAATAAAAATGCAAAGCTTCGTTTAATTAAAGGATTTTCTATGTTATTCAAAACATTTCCGATGTACTGACAAAGTTGAAGTAACCACAAAATGAAAGAATGTTTGTTTTTTCTTGGATAAGAATAGATTGAAGTTGCGTAAGTTTTGAAAGATGACTATAACAAACTGGAATTCTTTTCGTTGGTTTATTATTTATTGTAAGATCTACTAAATTGTCTTTAATTGATTTTAAACTATATTTTTGTAGTATCAGATTTGATATGTTTTTGCAAAAAAAAGTTATCTATACAGGATGTTTATTTTACAAAACTGTAAATAGACAACGTCAATTTGTGTTTCGGATTTTTCAATATTTTACATAAATACATAAATTTAAACTGTTTGTCTAGTCGTTGATTAACTCAAATTTTAGCGGCTTTAAGTTGTTTGAGTTATTGATTTCGAAAATGTTTAGGAATTAAAAGAATTTCAAATTTCAAAAGTGTTAGGTAATGCAGGAAATTTTAAGAACCTAAAAAATAGAAAGGATTCAAAATTTGGTAAATCTACAAGATCAAAAGAAAATAAATGATTTAAGAGTCCTGAGAAAAGGCATAAAAAATTTTTTGGAGACTTCAATGCATTGAATTTTGAAAAAATGAGAAAAATAAATAAAAAAGATACAACATACCTTTAAAAAGTGAAATTATGAGAAAATTGGGAAAGCCGGAAAACCTTGATTAGGAATTTGAAGAATATAAACCATTTAGAAAATTTGTAAAATCTATGACTTGAAAAATCTATGAAATATAGAAAATAAAAATTTTGATGTAGAAGAGTTAAGGAAAATTTATAAAAAGTAATAACAAATGTAATTTAAAAAAAACTGGAATATCAAAAAATATATAAGAAATTGGGAAGCCAAGAAATCTAAACAATGTAAAAAATTTCAAAAATCTCAAGCATTCAAAATAATCTAAATAATTTTCAGGATACAAGGTCTAAAATTTATTAATTTGAAAGAATCTGAAAATTAGCGTCTACAAAAGATTCTACAACATTCAAGAAATCTTAGAAATATGAAAATTTAAAAAAATCTAAACAACTTTAAGAACGTTAAACTCAAGGATTCACAGAATTTATAAAATTATAAATAATTCGAATTTCAGTGAAGAAAGTATGAGATGAAAAAAATTAAAAATTTTATTGGACCATAAATTTCAATTTGTGGTTCTAAAAAATTTAAAAATCTAGAAATCTTTTAATAATCTGGAATATGTATTAGATTTATTACATAATAAATAAAAATAACGAATAAAGATAAAGAATAAAAGAACTATAAGAAACCAAACCATATGATAAGTACAAAGAACCCAAAAAGTTTAGGAAATCTAATAGTTCAAAAATGAGAGAAAAATTGAATCAAAAAGGAGTTAAAAAAAATCAGGAAAACTTCAAATATCAAATTCAAACATTATGAGAATTCTTAAGAATAAAGAAAAGTATTGGCCAACTATCTTAATTTAGAAATTACAAAAGTAATTTCAAAAAAACCTAAAGAATAGTGAATACTCACTTAAAATTTTAAAAAATTCGAGAGCCCAGAAAATTCAAAAGTTAAAAAACCTGTAACATCGAAAAATCTAAAGATCTTGGATAATCAAAAAAAACTGAAAATTTGAAAAATCTGAAGAATTACTGAACATATGATTAATCTCAAAGCTGAAAAATTTAATTTTTTAGTTTAGGAAATCCAAAAAATCTGAATAATCTGAAAGACATCAAATTTCAAGAATTTGAAGAATCTGAAAAGTCTGAAAAATCTTGAAATTGCTAAGAAATTTGAAAAATTAAAAAAAAATTAAATGATGTTTATCTTATCTTACTTTTGACATATTTTTGTTGAATTTGACAACGATGAATAAAATATAGGACACAAGCATTTAGAACCAATTTGGAAATATAGAAAAATACATATGTAAAAATAAAATATTTCTAGAACACAAACTGACGTTTCTTATTCATATTTTTCCAAAATTAAATTAAAACGCCACAATAACACCCTGTATAATTATAATCAAGTGAAATATGATATTACTGTAACAACCGAAAGGAAATTGAATTAAATTTACATATTTGATGCTATACATTCAGTCCATTATTGAAATGACTTTTTAAAAGAATTAGATGTGATTTGTGTGTAAAAACGAAGTGGGCGCGTGCCAAAGCACACTGTTGGCAGCTGTTTCATTCGGGCACCCTCAGCCAACTGCTTTTTATTATATGTATTCCCACATATGCTTACCAGAACTCGAACCAATTAGCACCGATAAAAGATGCAAAATTAAATATCAACAAAAAACTTACAAAATATTGACTTTCTTTTATCATCAAATATAGATTACAATACTATTACGAAATTGTCACAATTTCATTAAATAGCTGTGGGTAATTTACATAAAAATATGTCCTGTGGTTAGTTGTAGTAATTTCCATAAAGTTTAATGGTGCTTAGCTTTTAGGGACTGAGGGGCAAAGGGATCGGCGACTATATCGAGGGAATCTACTATACATATACGCACAGATGTGCCATGCGTACCTTTTAAACCTACACAGCATCAAGTCGCTTTGAAACTTAGTTGAACATGTGACAATCTAGATGATCATTTACTCGGCTTACTTTGATGTGATTGTGACAGTTTTGTGTTTGTGAGATAAATGAACCACTGGGTATATTTTTGAACAGGAAAAAGGTATTTTAATAAACGACAAATTAATAAAAAAAGTAAACAGTTTTTTTTTCGATAACTTTATCATTATCTGTATTTAACTTTTTGGAAATTGAAAAAATTTATATTGATAATTTTAAATTGTTGAACGTTTAATTGATTCAATTAAATCATTTAACCAAACGTCCAACATTATCATTTCTTATCGTAGTAGATGTCAGGAACTTGAAGGGTGTCTATCTATAGTATTGTTTTGCTCCCTCTCGTGGAAAAAATCAGTCTGCTACTATTGATCAATAGTCTGCATTTGAATCTACCATTTCGATATACAGGGTGATTCTCTAATAATTGTGCAATTGAAAAAATACGATTGATAAGTACAACACGTCTTATCCGAAAGTTGGTGCTTTTCATTATGAAGTCTGTTCAAGTTGAATTTTTTTTATTCGGATTTTTGAAATTTTGCCAGAAATAGTTTCAAAGTTTTATTTCCTGAAGTTTTATATTTTATTATTTACCTATAATAAAACTAATTTATTTTAAAGTAACTCAGAAATTATTGATCGCAGGCTTAGATGTTGGAAATCACTAAAATGAACAAATTTTGATGAATTCTAATTTTTTTTCAAATTCATTTGATTTTGTCAGACTTTTTAGATTTCCAGATTTTTAATTATATCTCAGATTCTGTACATTTTTCAGAATTTCTATTTTTTTTTATTCTAAACTTTTTTAGATTTCTAGATTCAGTTTGCTCGACTCTAAAATCCTAGATTTTATTGATTTTTTCAGACCCCATAAAATTTTCACAATTTCTAGATTTTTTTAGACAATTTAATTCTCTAGATTTTTAGATTCTGAACCTTTTTAGATAATCTTTTAGATTTTTTGACCCTAAATTCTTTAGATTTTATTGATTATTTTAGATTCTCCAAATTTTTTAGATCCTAGGATAATTTCAGATCTTCCAAAGTTTTTAGGTTTTTTAGATCTTTAAAATTTCTAGTCTATTTTCACATTCAGATTTGCTAATTTTTGTCAAAATTTTCAAATCCTACAGATTCCTATAATCTTTGAATTTTCAGACTTTAGATATTTCAGACTTTCTAAATGATTGATATCTTTTGTAATTTTTATATTTTATAAAATTCTTCAGATTCTTATTCATTCTTTGATTTTTCAAATTTTCTAGAGTTTTTAGACACCTACTCCACAATCTCTAAATTCTCAAAATTCCCTAAATATTTTCCAGTTCCTCCAGATTCTTAAGATTTTCTAGATTTTAAAGACTGTCGAGATACTTCAAATTTATTGGTTCTTTAGATTCATTAGAATTTTTTGAATTTCTAGATTCAAGATCATACTTTTTGGAATCATTAGATACGTTTTTCAGATTTATTCATTTTTTTTTAATTCTTCAAATTCTTAAGAACCTATAGTTTCTTCAAAATATATAATTTTAATTTAGATAGTTCAGATTCTTCACACACCCTGCGTTCTTTAAATTTTTCCCTCTAAATTATCAAATTTCTTTAAGTTACTCAATCTTCTTAAAGTTTAAGTTTTTAGACTTCTCAAATTTCTCAGTTGAGATTTTTTAGATTCTTCATATTTTCTAAATTATTCAGATTCTAGAAAAGGCACGTCGCCAAGGTTACTTTTTGGGTGGACAGTGGCTAATTAAAAACTTATTTAAGTTGGACACCAAACGATAAAATTATAAAAAAAATTTATTTAATAACAAAAGAACTGCATATATATGAAAAATTGTTGTTTTTTTTTCTCTATATTTTGGTGCAAGAATTTTTGAGCTGGTTTCAAAAAAAAACAACAAAATATCAGTATGAATTTTTCCTACCTTTTTCCAGTTTGTGCCATAACTTTTTTATGTATTAACTGATTTTGATGATTCTTGTTTCATAGTCTAAACGTTTTTCTTCATTTTTTGGTGCAATGTTTTTTGGGCTAGCTTCAGAGATAGCTGCACAGTACTCTTTTTGCTGATTCTGTTTAAGAACAAAGAATGAAGATACAATTAAATTGGTTTGTTTGATACATTTTAAATCACCTAGAGTTTGAAAGAGGGCCTACCTCCCTATTCTCTAGATTCTTTAAATTTTTCAGTTTATAAACATTTTTATACAATTTCAGAAAAATCAACTAAAAAATTAGACTCGGTAAACATAATGTGATTTATTTTGAAAATCGCCAATTTTTGACATCAGTTCAGCCATTTTCGGAATATGAGCAAATAAAAAAAAAAATTTAACACGCTGTATGCATTTTTGCCGAGATGATTAATCTATGCATTATTATTAACTATTCACTCTGTATATAATTTAATTATCTGATTTATAAGTAGAGATTGGATTGTTTGTATGACAATGTCTTTTGATTTGTTGATGTCTAGACGGAAGACGAATAATGGGTTTAAGGTGGGCCAATGGGTAAATGACATCGATTACGGTTTTTTTGAGTGTGAGAGAATAAATCGGAGACAAGTGAATCGTTATTTTAGATAAATGAGTTGTTGTATTCTAAGTGGGCATTTGAATTGAATTTAGTACAAATTAGAGAAAAGATTGTAGTTCCTAGGTCAAATAAAACATAAGAATTGTGATTTGTGATTAATACTTCAATAGTTTTAATTTTTTAGTTATAAATTTTGTTGTGAGAGTAAACGTCTTACTTTTTAGACAAGTAGTGAGTCATTATTTTAGATAAAAGACTTGTTATACTCAGAGTGGGTTCTTGAATTGAGTTCACCTTTAAATTGGAACGATGAACGTTCAGTAAAATGATAATAAAAATGAATCATACTAAAAAAAATCTTAAAAATAGTACAATTTGACATGTGCAAGTTATGCAACACATTAAACATCTAATTCAATTCTTAAAATTGTTTGAGTACATATTTGATTGAGATATTGAAGTATTAAAGAATTTGCATAATCATCGTCATCTAAAATCATTAATAATGATTAGAAATTTCCCACACTATCATATAAAATTTTTCATTTCTTTAGAATACCACATTCCATCTCGTTTCCCGTTAATAATGTGCTATTATGACTGGCACTTTGATGTTATAATCAGCTTCTTGTAAAACTCATAAAATAACGTTCAATAATTAATTAAATACATTTCTGGCACACGTTTCACCTACACAAGTTTTTTTTTTAATGGAACAATAGTACTACTGTGTTTAGACTACTAAAAAGATTTCTCAATTCTAATCAATCTATTATTGTTTTGTTATCACAAATCTTATACATAATTTAACATTGTTACCATTTTTAAATGAAGTTTATCCTACTAGTCTCAATTTTTCAAACAAAACATAAAGTATCTCGATGGAAACAAGACACCCCAAATTTTCTTATTTGATGTAATTTAAAATTAAAGTCTCTGGAACAGGAAACTTGTTAAAATTCTACACAGTTTCCGAAATACTCAAAGTGGTTCATTTTCGATTGTTTTCATAGGTTTTTCATATATTCTCGCGCTAGTTTTTTGAGACAAATTTAATGCTTTGATTAGTTTTGTGATTGTCGTTTTTTTCGAAGTTACAGCGCTTTTTTAATTTTTTTGCATTATCTCAAGAATGCTGTATTTTCTTTAGTTTTGAACTGATTCAAAATCTAAAAAATGTTGGTAATCAAGCTTTTTGCTTAGAATAGACTGACGTAACTAGAAATTTTTTTTATAAAAAATCATAGTAGCCTTTGGAAGCAAAAAATCAAAGTCAAAATATCTTGTTTTTTTATGTGCAAATATAAATGTTATTATTAGTGTATGTTTTTTTGTGTAAGAGAAGAAAAATTATTAAAACTTTAAAAAATGTGGCATGATAAAACGTTATTAAAAAATTGCAATTTATGTTTTGAGAATTAGCCAGTGATAACGTCAATCCGCCAAAAAAAACTTTAGGATTGATTCGATTGATCAATTGAGCATCAAGACTTAAAGAATACTAAAGAAAAATTAAAAAAATTGAGTGTATTGAACTTTATCAATGTAAAGCCTAAATTTTCCACAAGAAAAATGAAAGGAAACATTGAGTTTTCAGATTATGGAGCAATGAAAATTTTGAAAAAGCATAGATCAATTTTGGGTTTTCAAAAAAAGAAAAGAAAATTAAATATTTTTAACTCAATCTCCCATGCTATTTCATCTAAAAAAAATAATTTTCAGACTCTTTCTCATAAAATTTTATAACAAAAACTTGAAATTTTTTCAATGATTTTAAGAAAAGATATCTCATATATATTTACGTAAACAAAAAAAAGCAACAATTTTTTCAAAATCATGCTTTCTATTTAAAAAATGTAACTTTAGTTTATATCTCGAAAATGAGAAGATATAAAAATTTTTCAGTTACGTCAATCTATTTTGCGTAAACTTCGGCGACAGTGACAGTTTTCACATTTTGAATAAGTTTGAAAACAAAAAACTTACAGCATATTTTCAACTTTAAAACAAAAGACAAAAGCGTAAATCTAATCAAGGCCTTAAAATGTATCATTCGTTTTTTTGTGTGTTGGCCGGATATATGAAAAACTTATGAAAACAATCGAAAATGAACCGCTCTGTACATAGTCTCGATGTTTTATTCAAAAATAATAATAGATGTCTTTCATTCCATTTCCATCTCAACTATTCTTTCGATAACCTAAAAAACTTTAAATATTTGACCTTTAACTTTCCGCTCTTCCTCTACTCTATCTAAAGTCTTGAATAATAAATATCCCAGTAAAATATTTTATAATGCTATACAAGTTAATTACATGATTTCCATACGAATTTGGTTGTAAAAGTGCTACTTTTAACTGCTTGAAAGTAGACACAATATAAAATAAAATCTTAAACATCAATCAGTTCGAACATAAATAATAAATAAGTTTGTATTTGCATAGATATCTCAAAAATATACATGAATACTGATAAAATAGAAACCACAAGTTTGGCTGATTATTTGAAACTATTTCACTTGTTGTATAAAGTGTTATGAAAAATGTTACAAAAGTAGAAATGTGAAAGTGTAATGGATTTTCTTATAGAAATATTTTGAGGAATTTGTGAGTTGTTTTTAGGTATAGCTTCTGGATAGGAATTTAGTTTTTATTTATCACTACAGTACTGTCTTATCAGTGAAAGTATTTATTTATTATCGTTAAAGAAACACATTTTTTTACTAATAAAGTCGTAAATAAAATGCACTTTTGCATAAATAAATTCATACTTTTGTAATAGATGGAAAGCGTTTTCCCATGGAAATTTCTAATTAATTAATTATCGATTTAATGTATTAGAACGATACAATATTGATCGTAAAAAAAATAAATAAAAAGTGTAACACTTTCACGTACTTTATGTATATATATATATATATATACAGGATGTTCCACCACTGCGTAGATCTTCCATAGCGTAATAACTGTTGGGAATATGAAAATTTGTTTTGAACAAAAATTGTATAAATTTTTCTTAGGGTCGTTATAAAAATATTTTTAAAAATGGAGCACATCCGGTTATACCGGAAATTGACACTAACTTTGTTATTTTAAATACAACACCCTATATATTTTTACATTTTTGAATTTCTTGTTTAATTTAAGCATCACTTTATGTACCATATATAACACTTTGAGTGAACCATTTTCAAGAAAATCAAGATTTTAAGAAAAAATATGACTGTGCAAAGATCGCCATTATTCTAAATATCTCGAACACCAAAGTATTAATAGAGGAGCGGTTTCACACCTTCATTTAAGACATAACAGTCTATCTCTGAGACCTGATCATCTTATCAAATTCGATAAACTCTCTTTTGATGGGAGCCTTAAATATGAGAAAGTTCAAACCTGAATAACTCGATTTTTTTAAATGGAACGCTATATTTTTTAATGTGCAACCAAATAGAACATAAAGTCACCTTTAGATTGATGTCAGGTTGTACCCACTTACTGCCAACAGTTTTTGGAAAAAAGGCATTTTTTTGAATTTTGCAAAAATCTACATCATCAAGTTAGCCTTGATTGTTATTATTGATATAAACATGTTTACAAAAAAGTACTAGACTTTAAGTAGAAAATAATTAGTAAATATGATAAATGTTTTTTGAAAATTTGAACACAATTTCTTTGTGACATTGTGAATTTATGCGAAATTATTCTCAAATGAAAAACTTCCATGAGAGATTTCTGTAAGAAGAACAATATCAAAATCAGCTATCTATTCACCATTTTTGAATAAAGGCTGAAACGGATTTGTGATAATAGAAGAAAATACTGTTTTGAGGTAGATTCAGTTTAAAAAACACAAATCTTGTCATTTGAATATCAGCAAAACATTCAATATCCCAAAATTATCAATAAACAGATTTTTGCATAACATTATCATTCACATTGTGCAATCACAGCGGAAGTCAATGATTAGAAGTTAATTCCCAGAGATGGAAAAACTCCGATCTCTGAATTCCTCCATTTATTGTGCATAGTTTTGATTCGTCTTGATGCTATCTTAAAAACAATAGAAGGGTAATGTGATCATGTAGTTTTTTTACAAATTTCAAAAAACATTTTTTTTTTCAAAAACTGTTATTAGTAAGTGGGTACAATCTGACATCAATCGAAACGTAATTTTAAGTACTATGAGATGGTACCACAAAAAATATAGCGTTCCATTTAAGAAAATTGAATTATCTGGGTTAGAAGTTTTTCATGTTCAAAACACCCATAAAAAGAGAGTTTTCCAAATTTGATAAGATGTTCAGATGTTAAAGATAGACTGTTATGTTTAAAATAAAGGTGTAAAGCCGTACCTCTGTAAATGCTTTTGTGTTCAAAATATATAAAATATTGGCGACCTCTGCACATCCATATTTTTTCTTTAAATCTTAATTTTCTTGGAAATTGTTCACTCAAAGTGTCACATATGGTACATAAAGTGATGCTCAAATTAAACAAGAAATCAAAAAAGTAAAAATATATAGTGTGTTGTATTTAAAATAACAAAGTTAGTGTCAATTTCCGGTATAATCGGAAGTGCGCCATTATTAAAAATATTTTTAAAACAACCCTAATAAAGATTCATACAACTTTCGTTCAAAACAAATTTTCATATTCCCAACAGTTATTACGCTACTTTTTTTGTAAACATGTTTATATCAATAATAACAATCAAGGCTAACTTGATGTAGATTTTTGCAACATTCAAAAAAAAATCCCTTTTTTCCAAAAACGGTTGGCAGTAAGTAGGTACAACCTGACATCAATCTAAAGGTGAATTTATTTTCTATTTGGTTGCACATTAAAAAATATAGCGTTCCATTTAAAAAAATCGAGTTATTTAAGTTTAAACTTTCTCATGTTTAAGGCTCCCATCAAAAGAGAGTTTATCAAATTTGATAAGATGATCAGGTCTCAGAGATAGACTGTTATGTCTTAAATGAAGGTGTGAAACCGCTCCTCTCTAATACGTTTGTGTTCCAGATATTTAGAATAATGGCTATCTTTGCACAGTCATATTTTTTCTTAAAATCTTGATTTTCTTGAAAATGGTTCACTCAAAGTATCACATATGGTACATAAAGTGATGCTTAAATTAAACAAGAAATCCAAAAATGTAAAAATATATAGTGTGTTGTATTTAAAATAACAAAGTTAGTGTCAATTTCCGGTATAATCGGAAGTGCGCCATTTTTAAAAATATTTTTAAAACAACCCTAAGAAAAATTCATACAACTTTTGTTCAAAACAAATTTTCATATTCTCAAGAGTTATTACGCTATGGAAGAATTACGCAGTGGTGGGACGCCTGTATGTATATATATGTATATCTTTTTTTTGAAGGTGTAGATAGTATGAAACCCGGAACACATCCCAAGTTCAAGTTCAATGTCTCGCGCGATAATATCACACTTCATTAAGCTTCAGAAATGTAATGTCTAAACAAGCTTTCAAGATTAGAATGTGTTGTTTATTCATAACATCTTCATTAGCTTGATCAAGAAAAATGCATCAAAATGCAGTTAACAACAGATTTAAATACAAAATTCTTTGTTCAGATGTAATTTTTGAGTGGGCGTTAAAAACCACGCTTCTTCAACAATGTTTCGTCTGATAAACGATGATATGTAGTTTCGAAAAGAGATGCGCTGCTTTCTAATTTTGAAATAATGATGATTTGTAGCGGGAAAATAGTTTTCAATAAGTTTAATGCAATACTAAATTTGTTGATAGTGAAAGTGCATACCTTGAGAAAAATTAAATTGGATCAATTTAGAAATGATATGCATAACTATAAGAGATTGGTATTGTCGTTACTGAAAATTTAATAATTAGAATGGTGATTTGCAATTTGTTTGTTATTAGATATCGCAAATGATTCTTAATTATTTAGTTAATTATTGGAATATATCATAAAACTAACGGTATGTACTTTTTTATTAAGTAAAAAAAATTGCTTATAGTGTAAAACCATGACAGATCAAGCTGTGATTAAATTACATTCATAGAGGTTATTATCTTTGGTTGACTGAACTTGAGGAATTTTGGATCTTGAAAAAGAATTGTTAATTTTCAGTTGACAATTAATTGATAATAGAAAATCATTTCTTTTAATTTCACTTTTATCGGTCTTCTCTCTAGTGTAAATTTTTGTTATTTTGCTAGAGTAAGTTGGACTGGAAAAAATAAGGTTGGAAATAAAAATCAATCAAAATTCTGAAAATGAAGCGATAAAATTTCTGCTGTATTTTCGGCTATTTTTTAAAAAGAGCTAAAACCGTATTTCAGTTTTCTTTGATTTAATTTTTTTATAACTAAAGAAACACTCTGTATGCAAGGATTTGCACGAAGGGTTGTAACGTTATAACTGACTATAAGAAAAATATTAAATGCGAAAATCAAATTGATTTTATCTTTTTTACTTACGGATTTTTTAATTTAATTTTTTGTGTCTTAGAATCTAGAAATTTCTAATTTTTTCTTATTTTTCACTCTTATTCTAAAATTTCAACTTTTCTAATTCTCTTAATTCTTGAACTCTAATTTTCATAATTTATTCGGATATACAGGCTGTCCCACGACTGTTAATAATTCAAATGGCGTATTACTGAAAAGTTGGTAACGTATATTTTTCTACTTTTTTGAATTCTGCAATGTATTTTAGGTCACTTTTATCTCAACAATTTTTTTCCTAAATTTTCCTAATTTTAAAGATATCTGCAACTTTGATTAAAAAATGGCAGATGCAGAGTTACTGGTAATCAGTCTTTTTGGAATTTTATAATGCAACATTTTAGACAGTAAACCTCACTAAAAAATCAAACCAACGTTCTACAGCGTGTCCAAGAAAAATATTTGAAAATTGACATGAAAATGTCGTCAAAACTCGAAATTTGTATTATGCTTTAAAAATGAATGCAATTTTGTATAAGTTTTCTAAACCTAAACCTTAACATTTCTTATTTATTTGAGAAAATCTTTTTCTATGTGGTGAAACGTCATAGTTACTCAGGGCTAACAAACTATTCCAGATAAAACTGGCATGACAGTTTAATAGGTAGAAAACAGTTTTTCCTAAATAACTAAAAAACGATGAAATTTGAGTATTCAAAACCTTGTACAAAAATGTCTTTATTTTTGAAACTAAAGCTAAACATAAAAACATAAATGGGAGTTTCTTTTTGAAAATTTTGAGTTTTGACATGTTCATGTCAGTTTTCAAATGTATTTGTAGGAGATCGGCTTAATTTTTTAGCTGAATTTACTACCTCAGGACTTGCGTTATAAAATGCCAAAGGACCATTATAGAATTGATAATTGTTTAGCCATAATTACTGATCATTTTTAACTCTGCATCCGCCATTTTTCAAATAAAATTGCAGTTATCTTTGAAATGGTTGACTTAGAAAAAAAACTTTTGGTATAAAAGTTACCTAAAAATGTCCGTAGAATTCAAAAATGTGTAAAAATATAAGGTGTTCCATTTAAAATAAGAAAGTTGAGGTCGATTTCCGGTATAATATATATATATATAGTGCCACATTTCTGAAAATATTTTAGAAATACAGAGCATCTTAAAAAAACTTCGAATGATATGCTATCACTATTTTTTGAGTTATGGATAGACGCCCATCGTCGTGGGTCACCCTGTATAGATCCTGGAGTTTTTCTGAATTCTCCAAACTTTTGAAACTTTGACACGATCAGACTTTTTGGATTCTCTAAACATTTTAGAAATATCAGAGTCTTTGGGTTTTTTTTATAATTTCAAAATTGAAAGTAACTGACGAATTTTTTGCAATTCTTCAAATTCTTTCTTTTTTTATATTTTGCAGATGTGTCAGAGTTTTTTAGAATGTTTAAATGATTGGAAAATCTAAAAATGATAGACTCTCTAAATTTTCCTTTATTTTTAAGATATTCAAGATTTTGTAAACTTTCTGAAATTTTGAGCTCTTCCACATTGTTATCCATCACTAAATTTTTTATTGATTTTTTGAATTCCTCAGACTTTTGGGATGTTTTAAATTGAATTTTTAGATTTTTTAAAATACTTAATTTTAAGACTGTTTATGCATATTATTTTTTTTCAAAATTCTTCAGAACATTTGAATGATTGAGAGTTCTCAAATACTTGAATTTTTTTGTTTTTTCCAAACTTTTAGACGTCTTGGATTGTTTTCTGATTTTTATCTTCCAAACTTTGTATTTAGTTTTTGATGATTATTAATTTTTGTGTTTTTTATTTCTCTTAGTATTAGATTTTTTTCAATTTCTTAGATTCTTCCCCAAATTCTCTATTTTTCATTTTTTGAATTTTGGAGGTAATTAAATGTTAAATGCCGATAACACTAACAGTCTATTACAAAAATCTATTACAAAATTTTTCAAAAATCCACCATGACACTGTATACAGGGTGATTCACATAAATGGTTTATTAGAAATTTATGGAAACGCAATTAAAATTAAGATCTGAAAATTTGAACATTTGTCAGGTAGTTCAGAGACTTTGTTTTTAAAAGATATTCAGCTTGTTTAAACTTCCGCTTATACCGGAAGTTGATGCTAATTTTGTTATTTTAAATAGAACATCCCATATTTTTTGGCATTTTTAAATTTTTAGATACATTTTTTATTTATCATGTTATTGCTAATTCTAACCGTTTTTTAAATAATTGCATTTTTGGGAAATTTTTGACAGTTGACTCTCAATTAAAAATCTAAACATCTCCACAATCCTTTGCGCCAAACAAATAAATTTGAGCATATTTGTAAGCCAGATATTGGCTGACATACAGATTGGAATAACGTCTCAAAATGTTGTGCAATGTGTTACACAATTCTCATCTCTCAATGGATAATTAACTTCATAGTGTTGCAGACCAATGAGACAGTAAAAACAGTATCACATACACCAATCACAAGTTAGAAATAATTTTTTTAACTGAAAAGAATATATGCTACTTTTCTTGCCGCTTCCTCATTGTTTTAGTATTATCTTAGCAACTATTAATATGTAAAAAATCAAATGTCATTTTGACAAAAGTAAAAATGCCGCGCTTTGGCAACATTCCTGACGAAAACTAATGAAAACTTTCAAAATTCGATTCCGAAAAAGACAATTCAGTGTAGATTTTTCAATCAATTTGCAGAATTTTGCCAACAACGCAAATATGAATTAAGCGAATCTTTGTCCACGATTGCAAGTATCTTAAAAGATTATGCTTTTAATATGCGGAAACGTAATGGAGAAGATTATAAGGAATCTTGTGTCAAAACGATAAGTTAGTTGTATTTTAACAAATATAATAGAAGAATTGACCCATTCTCGGATATAGTCTTCAAAGCTGCACGAGAAGCGAGGAACACCAAACGCAAGCAGCTGCAACCAATTCCGGAGAAACGGAAGCTTTATCTCTTGAAGAAATTGACGAAGATACTCCAGAAGGTCTTCTGAAAAAGTTCTTCCACATTGCTTCTTTTGAATTAGCGGTGGTGAAGAAAGCAATTGTATCATGGACTATTTTAAAGAAGAAATAGAAAACGATGGATGTGCGACAGGCAGAATTATCTATAATCCTATATTTACAAAAACTAAAGAAATTCATCAAATTTTAAATAATATAGGTGGTGCTGAAAAATGCGCAGAGAATAAGTAGCTTACGCCTAACAAGAAAAACATAGATCAACAAACTGCAAGAAAAACGCAATCCACACATTACATCCAATAGACTATTTTTACCTGCAAATCCTCCTGGAAAACAACTGGAAAATGGTACAAAAATTCTCCTGTTGGTCACAATGAGATTGCGAAGTGAACCAAATCGTCCGCGGCAAAAATTGGCAAATCACTCGCATCGTTCCAGTATTGTTTCGCATTTAGCAAAACCTGGAATAAATGAATAGGAATTAATTAAGATTACTGTCCACAGTAATGCATCTTCAATAAAACCATATCTTCATATTGACGAGAACCACCACACCAACATCATCAACCAAATACGACATACCAACTCGAACATCATTCATCAAAATTCTAGTCCAGATTTACCTCATGTCGCATTTCCATCAACTTCAAAACGAAATAATTCTCAAGCTACGTTCACTAATTGTACTTTTAATTACAATTCTAATAAAGTTGTTAAAAATTTGATGTATTTAACGCTTCAATCAGTTAATTCTCCAACTGAAGACCATTCGTTCTCAACTTTTATCAGGCAAGATTTTTTTTATTTTTTATTTGCATTGATTGCTAAAAGGCAATTAAACTCGATCAAATTCTTGGGAAATTCTTTTCGTCAATTTGAACTCGTTTAATTACTAAGCAACCAGTGCTCATACAAAATAAAAATCCTGCCGACAAGAGTTGAGCATTTATGATCTTACTGTTGAAAAAAATTGTTAATACTTATATTCCATTACATGTCTTACTCCCTTCAATGCATTTTTGTCTCTCTGACAACGAAGAAAGATTTTTGTGGATTTTAAACATTAGCCACGGCTTACTGTGATAATCTAGTGCATCGGCATTTCTTATTACAGAAAATTAATGGAAATTATGAAAACTACTGCACATAGACAGATGGTTGTATTAACAACCTTAACGCTTTTGTCGCTTGATGCCGTTTGGACAGCTGATAGCTAATAATAATATCTAACTACTGTAAAGATTTCAACATCAAATTCAATCGGAAACTTTTAATATATTAATATACAGTGTATATTTATACATAACTATCAGAGCCCTTTTGGCGAGTGCACTTCACCGCTGGGACCGGCAATAGTTCCGGGTCATCCAGCTCCGTAACACTCCTCGGTCCTCATCATACTAGCCATGGATTAACTAGTAGGGTGGAAGGGATGAGAATAGGTGCAGCCCAAGAGCCCCTTGTCGGGTTCGAGCGAACACTGGGGAACCCGAGGAAACCGCGAACACCGAGGTGATCGCAGATGGTGAAACAAATCACTCCTAATGTTCCCGCATCCGGCGATTCGCATCGTCACGCCTCCGCCCCATCCGAGAGGACGTCGACGCTCTGAACCTCACCCAGTTTAACCAAGAGCCGTAAAGTGCCATCGTCGTATAGCGTCCAAGGTGCCTATCCGTGAGCCCAAGCTGCAGCACTCCAGAAGCCTCGCCAAGATATTGTGGCGCTGGCGAACAGTATGTTCGCAGGCGGCGCTCTGCCTCTTGCCACCGCGGCTTCGACCAAGTACCTGGCTAGGTCAGCCCTATCCCGGTACTTGGCTACCTTGCGCTGGTGAACCGCATCCAGTGTCGGGGCCGGTGCGACTACTTGCACATCCACGATAGCTGTAGTACCCTCTCTACGAGCTATCATGTCCGGTCGGTAGTTTCCCCTAGTTGTTTGGAAGGTAACCTCCCTTTCCACGGTCCATCCACGCTCTGTTAAGTCAGCCGAAAGTCGCTTAGCGATGGCGTCATGGCGAAGTAGCCGTCCACCGTGGGTCCGGTGACACACCTGGATGCAGTGAGCAGGGGTCTCTGCCAATTGGCATCCTCCCTTACAAGTGAACCGCCAGGTAATGCAGCCAGTCCGCAGAAGGAATTGTACGGGTGGATGATTTAAGCCATTGTGTGTTAGGAGCCACCAAGGTGGACTCCTTGAGTGCTCTTCCATCCACGGACTGATGTAGCTGCGCGGCTCAATACGCATCTAGCGCATCCGAACTGACTATGGCTTGGTCGGATATACCCGAGAGGCGGCCACGGCACTACTGGATCTTACGATCTGCGATATGTCCAACCTCGGAATACCGCAAGCGGTCAAACCTTTTAAGCCTCATGATCGGGATGAAACGTGACAACTGTGGGACACCTAGACCGCCAGCTTTATGTGGTGCGTGAAAGTAGCCTACCGGGATGTCGTGGGGAAGGCGCAGCCATGTTCGGACCGAAGTTCGAACAAGAACGTCCAGACGACGCATTGCCCCTACATTGAGCCTCCCAAATGTCCAAGCATGGTAAAACTTGGGCAAGAAGAAGACCCTAAGTAGGTGCATACGCTGTTGGGGCTTCAACGGAGCACGAGTGATCCGCCTCAACTCCTCGGCTACGCCGTCTAGACTGCAGCCGCTCATCCCACTACCCCTAAACTGTACCCCAAGGTAACTCCAAAGCTCGGACGCCTTCACTTGTGGAATGTAATTAGCTCCCAGCCGAAACTGGGGCCCGGTCACAAGTTTGACCTTGTGATCCCTGTATAATATTTTGAAAAGTTCTTGTAATCGGCTACTATCTTCACTATAACTATGCCAAAGTTCATTTATCTGTCTCAAAAAAAAAGTCAAATGTCAAAAATTTCAAAAAATCAACTATTTCAAAAACGGTTGGGATTAGTAATAACATGACAAGTATAGAATGTGTTTAAAATTTTATAAACAATCTTAAAATGCCATAAAACAGGGTGTTTTATTAAAATAACAAAGTTAGCACTTACTTTTAATATATTAATATATAGTGTATATTTATACATAACTAAATAAACTTCTAATGAACCACTTATATGAATCACCCTGTATAAACAAAATTTACACTGCAAATTTATGAACTTTCAGTTGAAAATTGGGTTAAATTTTTTGTTTTCCCGGATCCTCCAACCACACCTTGTGGTATAAAAAAACAATCGTCGTACGATCAATGTATAACAATTACATTTTCCGTGAAAAATGTCTTCGAATGTCAGCCGTGAGTGGGTGCGGTGAAAACGTCAAGGTTGGATGAGGTGCAATGTCATCATCATCATCATTCGTCTCGACGACTGTTTGGCCTATTGCCAAAGACTGCCGGGTTCAGTAACACATCATAATCTCTTGCGATATTATTGCAGGCAATGCATCTAACTTCCTTCTTCTATGCAAATGATTATTTTTTTCTTAACTATAGTTATGATTAATTACGGAAATTAACAGACAGACTTAATTTAATTAGGAATCTGTAAAATGATTGATTATCTTGTTGGACAATTTGTCGGCCAATTTAGAATCAAAACAAGTGGAAATTTGTTTTTTAGTTGATTTTTCATCGACCTAAATTGAAGTCTTTAATGTCTTTATTTTACAAGTTTGGTGAAAACTGCCTAAAGCGATTAACTTTCCACTAAATCATCGATTTTGATAAATCGTATTAAAATGTATAACGTGCACATTTCAAAATAAATATATTGTGTAATTCATTGCACTCACAAATTACTTTACACACCTTGAATGCGAGTCGATGTGGTCGATGGCATTTTCTACGACAAAAAGAATCATAAATACATAAATATTCAACGATTTTGAGACGACGCTAGCAAAATAATGAATCAAAACAATAATTAAATATGGAAGAGAAAGCGCAAACTCAAAACGTGCGAAATAGTTTAATTCCATTTAGGGTTTATAATTACTCAATGTCATAATTTCTATTTCATAATGATAAAAATCTGGAAGAAATTAACAGAGTGTATAAAGTGTAAAAGTTTGATGTAATAAAAATAATTTTCTGTCAATTTCTTAGAAAATTATCCAATTGTTCTCTGAGAAAATTTAATTAATAACTCAATTAATATTTTCTAGAAACTGAAGTTTTCTTTGGAAAAATTTCAACTGTAATTGTAACTACAATAAATTGCCCGGAAGCCTTGTCAGGATCTAATTTTTTAAAATTCTTGTGCAAGAAATACAACATACAAAGTAACACATAATAATCATACTAAATATGGAATTGAATTAAACAATAAATTCAGGTGAAAAATGGTAACAAAATCTTACGTAAGTAAATTATTTAGATTTAATAAATTTTCAATTTTATTTTTATTTAAGATGAAATAATAGTTGGTAATACTATTATCATATTGTTACGCATACAATAGAAATCATTGACAGTCATTTATTAGCGATAATAAATTTATTACTTGAATCTGTTTAACATTAACTGATTGTAGCGTTAAGTGTCATAACGTTACAATATTACGAGAAGCAATAGAACTATAATTATACAACAGTTTATGAAGTTGATAATAATCGTAAAATAAGGAAATCGTGATTTGTATTTTATTAATTTTTTATAGCACTTTTGAAAGATGAAAAATTTGCTAATAATTGAATTTGTTGAATTTTGTCTTTGCAACAATTATTACCAGATTAAACTTTGACGTAAATGATAAAAATAATCCAAATAATTCTAAATCAGGTCTCGTTCTAGCGAAGGTCGTTTAACCAACGAAATTTTCTTCATTCATTCCAAGTCATGTCCAAACTACAGTTGTTTAAAAAGTTTCGATTAGAATTCTCATCTCATTTGTTAAAATGGAGTCTCGACGTCTCGTCCAAACCACCATCAGACTCACGTAGTTCTACGTGTGTTCCACAAAAAACCCATCTCTTACCATCAGACATGATCTAGGACTATTGCATATACTATAAACGTGCCGCTAAAGGCGATACACGCAATGAAAATTTTAATTAATGCAATTACTAACGGAATAACTGGCAGAGATTGATAATACTTAAAGACAAAGAAGGGTTGTTGGATTTATAATATTTGTGTCGACATCATTTATGGAATGACTTGACGAAACTGTGTGGTCTACTTTAAATTGAACACTGTGACAATGTTTAGACTATTCAAAAACAATCAACGGTTGATGTAATTCTTTGATGCGGTTTATTTTTTCTACTTGAAATGATTGAATGGTAAGAATCAAGATGTAGTAAAATTGGTTTTTAATTACAAAAAATGATTCTTTGTTGAGAAATTTCAACTGAAGGACTACTTACTCTTTGTTTATAATTATGAGAATCTGAAGTAAAATAAAAAAATCTTAGAAACAAAGGTCAAATTTTATACCTACGTTTGATAAGAAAACATTTTGTGTTATTATTTACAATCACTGTAGTAATATGTCGATTCCTAACATTTTGGAGGTTGGTAGATTCGACATTTCTAACCAAGATGACAACTTCTTGGTCGGGAAATGACAGAAATTACTTCCATCTCTTAGTTGGGAAGTGACGTCTGTGATGACATCTAGACAAAACGACATAAATTTTTCGTTTAAATTCAAAATGTCTGTTGACAGGTTAATCTATAAATCTATAAAATAAAATCTATAAAACGTATAAAAACTGTAAATGCTATAAACTCTATAAAATCTATAAAATCTATAAAATCTATAAAATCTATAAAATCTATAAAATCTATAAAATCTATAAAATCTATAAAATCTATAAAATCTATAAAATCTATAAAATCTATAAAATCTATAAAATCTATAAAATCTATAAAATCTATAAAATCTATAAAATCTATAAAATAACTCGAAAAAGATTTTGTTTTCTTATGCCAATTTCTACATATTTAAAACATTAAAAACTTTTTTTTTCAAATGGAATGCCCCATGTTTTATTACACAGTTAATTTTGTTTTTTTATTTTCTTTCTTTTGATATATTATAAGCTACCCTTATTTGATTTTATTTTTCATTTTTTTGGTGTTTTTTTTTGGATAATTATTGAATTATTGAACCTTTGTGGTCAATTTTATTGTCAAACTGTCTGTCACGGAGTAAGTAGTCATAGAAACAATACTTCTATCAAGAAAATCCAGATGAAATTGATTACTTTTTCAAAAAATGTGAATATTTAAATAGCGGAAACAACTGCGTATTAAAGTATGTGACATTCTTTTTTAAAAAAAAAAAACACAATTTCAGGTGTTTGAAATTTGTCGAAAAAAAATTCTAAATTTTCTTCATAGAATAGTATAGAAAGTTGTTTTAGCTAAGTGCATCCCAAATTTCATTTCGTAATTATAACACAATGAACAGCTGTACGCTTTTTTCTGAAGAGTTACATATGAAATTTTTTTGGGAAAAAAGTCAATATCTCAATCAACTGATGACCAATTTAAACAAAACAAAAACGTTTGAATAACCAATTTTAAGCATATTTCAAATATTTTATATTTTGATGGAAATTCAATGAATTTTATAATAGTGCTAGAATCATGGTTCTATTTTAATGAGAAACTGAGATATTTAAGGCAATTTTTTTCAAAAAGCTTAAAGCATTGAAATTTTAAAATTCGACAATCCTAAAATTCAAATTAATCTATTTTTTTTTATTAAAAGTTTCGAGTAAACAAAAGTTGTCAAAATTCTGGAAAATATTTGGTTGGCTAAGTAAAAAAATCCTAGTCAAATGTTCTGGCTGAAAAAATTACAAATTTCATTAAGGACATCAATGGATGGTTCATGGTCTCCAATACTGAAAATGGAGTGAAAACATTATGATTCAGTTACAATATTCAAAGAATTGGAAACCCAAAAGAACCATATCCTTAATTTGTGAACATTTTTTATTGTGTTTGTGTTATTTTTCTCAATATCAAGACGAATTCTACTTCTAAAATCATATTATATCAAGAAATATCAAGAAATCAGTGATCCTCAAGGAATTAAAAAACCTCAGGAACCTTGAAAAATTTTAAATAATTGAAAAATCTCATAATCTTGGAGAGTTACAAGAAACTGAAGATTGAAAAAATATCAAAGAATCGGAGATTCTTAAAGAAATACAAGAAATCACAGATTCTCAAAAAACCCTAAAAACGTCGAAGGTTATCAAAGAACAAAGAATTTTATAAAATCAAAGTATATCAAGAAATTAAAAAGTTTTAGGGAATCAACAAAGCTCAGGATAATAATAATTGAAAAATCTCAGAGTTATAAAAAATCAATGAATCTCAGGAACGTTCTACTTATTCTACTTATTAACCATTGGTTTGGAATCGGCCACCAAATTTTCAAGAAATAAAATCTGACTTGGAAGACTCGCAACATTGTTGTTCCTTAGCTTGAATGATTATAAATTTTGGCATATTGAAAGAGCTTCAAAATAAAAAGCATCCGTCTACTCCAAACCTAAACTAAGAATTGTGTCAAACTTTTTCGAAACAGCTAAAATTAAAAAAAAAAACAAAAATCGTTAACTAAACTCAAAGCAATTAATCTCCAAATCTCAAAAATGAATTGCAAACACATTTCTCGTTTATAAATAAATATAAAAACATAGTTTTCTCATCCTAAATTTATGCCAACAATAAAATTACCATAATAGCTTCAGACTAGTTTTCTAAATAATTTGTTTTTAAATGTGTGGTCTTGAGAATTTTAACATCAACGATAATTATTAGCAATTATAAGAATTTGAATATTTTGCTAAACAATTTTAATTTAAATTAAATATCCGCATTTTTATCTATCTTATAATTAAAGATAATAAATTGTTGAAATTATTTACCAATTTTAATAGTCACGACAAATATTATTTATATAAAAAAAATAAATTTACCAACGTTAAATTTATGTAATGTTAAACATATCTACAATTAAATAAAATTTACTTTCACCTTAGAAAAAGCGCCTCAACGTAACTTGCTTGAAAGCATTTGTTGGAGTAATTTCGTGATTTCTTCTGACATTTCCATCGGATATGCTAAACTATACTATTGTCTAATTTTATGAAACTGTTACATATATTTTAAAACTCGAATAAAATCGTTAGAACGTGACTGGTTTTGTCTTCCTGAAAAAATTTTTAATTACACAATAGTCAATTTTATTCAATGTACTATTAATTCATCAATGTCTTTTAATTGATGTAAGAACTGTCGGCATACAATAGATATAGTTGACATTTTGGCATCGATTGCACAAATACAGCTGTTTAACATTTATAGTTTGTAAAAAGACTGCACCTATAGAAGAATTGGAGAAGAATTTATACTGATTTAGCTTCATCGCGTTCTCTTTCAAGGTGATTAGGTATTGAATTATACAGTTTGTGTGTGAGTGATAATTATACTGATAGAGTTGACATCTACCAAGGATACTGCTGTTGACTATTCAGGAAGTAACTTACAACAATTTGTACAAGAAATAGAAAACTATAAGTAATCCCTGTGAACAAAGTAAAGCATGATTCAGGTTTTAAAAATGAAAATAGAAAAGTAACCTTCTTAAATAATTGATTACTGACAATATTGATTGATTTACTTAATAACAGTCTAAACATAGACAACGTTCAATTGATAGTTATTATTTATAATGGAAATATTTGAAAAACTGAATAATGATAACAAAAAAACATAATTCATATTTTTGAAACGGCAATTTATTGCTTGTTTGTTTGGAAAAGACAGGCTGGAATTATACTGGATTTATGGTCAACCAATCAATTTATTTAACCTTAAAGTACACTTATTGGGGGCTTTCGTTTTATTTTGGTTTGTTTAACATTTGATGATTATTTGATAAAATTTCATTTATTATCTCAGCAATGATTTTTGCACTTATATAAAGAATTTTTAAAGCTCTTCAGACCTGACGACGTTATGCGCTTTTAAACGTCAGGCAGTTCTTGAGTTTTCGGTTTTGAAATTGCGTTTATCAATCTAATGGATCATAATTGTAAAAAAATATATACAAAAATGAAAAACACCAAGTAGAATTTATCTTGCTTTTCGGAAAAATAAAAAAGTTATTTTGTAAAATGTTGAAAATTGCTATGACTGAATGTATTGAAAATTTGCTAAAAAATTGCAAAAGTTTTTATATTTTAATTATTTTCAAATTTTTTATACTCAAATAAGTAAACTTAGTTAGTTAGTTTTTAATGGGTATCGCTTTTAGACAAATTTTGCAGATTTTTTTTAATTTGCTCCATTGCTCCATTATATTTAAGATTCTTATTAAGATAGAGCTCTGATTTGGCAATATTTTGAAGCTTTTCTGAAGCTCTATAAATATGACAAGCTTCATCAGCCTTGCTCCAAAAGCAATGTCGTCAACAGCTATCAAAATTTAGACTATTAGCTTTTGATTTTGTATGTATTGGCTGATTTTAACCAAATGGTTTATAATTAACGAAATTAAAAAATAAAGGACGTCGACAGGAATGATTTAATGCAAAAACCGAAAATAGTGCAATTAAAAAAAGGATTTTTTAATACTGACAAAAGTAGAATTAGTTAGGACTAATACCAATTTGATAAATTTTGAACAATTGAAACTTTACGTCATACTGATTTGTACTCTGAAAGATTTAATTTTTAATTATTTTTTATTTTTCTTTATTGAAGCTGCGTTTGACTTCCTACTCCAAAAAAAGTTTGGGAACATTCTTTTTATGATTTTGGTAGTTTCCGCTTATCTCCAAATTTCCCAAATAAAAAAAAAACAATTTCTGAGATTCTAACTCGATTTCATCGCTTTTGAATTTTCTTGATTTCCAATTTCCCAATTAAAATCTATTTGATTTTGATAAAGCAAGGACTTTAGCATGTTTTTAGATTTTTTTCAAGTTCCACATCTCATATGCTTAGCTCCGAAAACCACGAACCTGCGGGATTTCCAATGTTAGAACTCTACTTTTGGATCAATTTTCACGTTCGATTTTGGCTTAAAAATAAAAAATATGAAAAATTTCAAAAAATTATATTTAAAAATTGTCTTATTGAATAATAATTTTTTTTTTTAAATTTGTTAGTTTTTGATTTTGGCATTACAAATATTAAACTAGATTTATTTAGGTTTAAGCCCGATTTGATAGTTTTTGAGAAAATCAAAATTTTGAATCCTGCAAATATTTACATACTTTTTGGATACAGTTTGCCGAATTTATGTTAAATTCTTGGTAACATAAATCAATGATTTTTGCACTGTTTTGAAGCTTAGATAAAGCTCTGACAATATGTTAAATCTAATCTGTTTAGCTCCAAAAAACGACGGCACGTTTCCATTTATTTTAATAACTTTTAACTAGTAAAAATAAAAAATGTAAAAAATAAAGGACTTCAAGAGGTTTCTTAACAAATAACGTAATTACACATTTTTCTATCAAAAATTTCAACAATTCAAACTCCGACCTGCATAAGTTTCCATTTCTTCTTCCATCACAAACCGCCCACATTTAGCCCTTTTTTCTTCATAGCAACTTTCCAACAACAATTCACCAAATTTTAAAATCTCTCTAAAAGTATTTCAATGATGTATCTCATTCAAAATTTACTTCTTTAATTATTCAATCGTTTCGGTTAACTTTCTCGCACTATGGCGCCACAATCGCAAGTGGGTCATATTCTTCGACTTCTTCCATAGATAGAGGTGTCCGTAGCTTCGTACACCTGTCCAGGTAAATGGCTCGTGTTACTAACTTTAGTGCTGCTCACCTGTTCAGTGTTCAGTGTTAGCGCGACTATGAAATGATACACAGAATTGCGCGAGTTTCATCAAATGATGCGTCTTGAAAAAATTGATAACAGTGGCAGTTTGTGATTTGTTTTTTTGGATTGAAAAAATAAAAATAAATACAATGTGCAGCAAAGAGCAGATTACAGAAATCATGGATAAAATTCACATGGTATGTTTAAATTAATTTTGATTAAAAAATTTAATTGTTTAATTTTTTTTCAATTGAGTTACTATGCAAATTTTATTATTAAAATTGTAACTGAAAAATGTATAATGATTTTTCTAAACATTTATGCCCTTCACTTATAAAACTAGTTAATAAAAGAAGCGTCACCTTAAGCAAACTTTCAAAATTTTAATGTCTAAGTGTGAAGGTTGTTCATGCATATTTGATTTGCTATCAAACGGACCTAAACTGCAATAAATTGATTTGATGGACAGCAATTTCCTTGTCAAATAATGATGAATTAAGATGTCAGAATGTAGCTCGAGGATAGTGAAGCTGTTTTGGGAAAAAAATCGCCTACATACCTAATTTTCTTCAAAATAATTATAATAAGTAATACTAATTGAATTATCGTTATTGATTCTTGAAGTCATACATTTTACCAATAAATGAGATGAAAAAACACAACTCGCTGCATCTTGAGTAAAATTATAGAGTCGATTATAAATGAAATTGGTTCTAAATAATCGTATAAATTTTTCCCCTGATTTATGGCGTTGTAACAGGAAATGTTTAAAAAGAAGAGCAATGTTAATGACAGCAATTTCTGTGTAAACCCCTTACAAAGTAATTAAGTTGATAAGAAAAATATAAAATGCAGAAATCAATTCTAATTAAAATGCATCATGCAAATATACAGTTAATAATCTAAACAATAAAATGTCAATAATTCGACACGTGACTTAAAGTTATTTAAAATTTTTGCATATAAAATTTTTCTTTCAAGTAAAAGTTGTTTACTGCAAGTTTAATCGTTTACAAAATGCACCGTTAATTGATTCATTATGAGTTGATAATGGATGGTATTTTGTAGGCCGTGTATTTATTTGATTTTTTTCCATTTCCATATATGAATGAACTGAATTTTAAAAATCGAATCTTGTTTTCAACTTGGCCGCAATTTTCAACACATCAAACTGGCCTAAATGCATAAAGAATTTCGATTTTGTCGCGCCTGAATGAATTGGAAAATGGACTTTAGTAACATGGAACTTGTAAAAATTTATGGAAACTGTTACGTTCCACTTTGAAGTGAATCATTAATTCTAACCTTCGATATTTATTGGAGGAAGTTTCTTCTCGTTGTATATTGTTACATTAAAGGAAAATTTTTAACTGGTCGGACACCTGTGGAAATTATATCGTTCTACTTTGATAATCGATTTGATTAATTTTATCTTTATTGAAAATGAGATTCAATCTTTTCAAGCAAAAAATTTCTAATTAACAGTTACCTCAGCTGCAATTAATGTTGCAACATTAAACGCAGAAACTGTATCGTTAGATGATACAGAAATTGAAACTGGTTGTGTTCATTGAAAAAGAACTATTTAACTTTCGACATTTGAATATTTACTACTGTCAATTACTAACTGAACGCCAGATTCATATCTTTGTAATAATCTTCAACAAATAAAAAATCAAAACACTTTAAATATAGAAATCTACATTACAATTGCACTTTCGATTCGATTCGTTAATTTTTCAAGAGTGCGTTTTCCTGTAAGCCATCTAGGTTACAGGGTGTAGTTAAAGTGATTTTCTTTGTTTTAGTAGGTTTCTGTGTTTCTATAAAACGTGTGTTTTGAATTGATTTGATGTTGGCGTGTTTTCTAATGTTAATTTGTTTTGTTTCTTGTTTATAGGGGTTACCAAAGTGTTCACTCAAACTGCCAGCTTGGGAAAATATAACTAACGCCCTGCCTCGATTTCATATTCCAGCCATGCCGGCCGTGCGGTCCAAGCGCGGCTGGTGCGGCTGCCTTCAAGTAAGTTTTTTGTTTTTTTCTAATTTCAGACGATCCAACAATCATATTTAGTAATAAATGTTTGTTGATATAATTGCAGTAGCATTTACATCGTTAGATATATGTTTTTTTTAGTTGGTTGTTAAATACCGTTAAGGCGTAATTACTATTTATGCAAATCGAGTGATTATTACAAAGGAGAATTATAAACACATTTCTGTATTATATTATAATGCAATTACAGAAAGTGTGAATTATAAATTGCAAATTGATTGGATAGGAGGAGCACTGATGAGTAAACAAAAAGTAGACGCTCTGTCATTTGATTGTCCAAATTTAACACAATTTTTACATTTTATTGTAAGCACATGATGTTCCATCAATATCAACACCAAAGGTGTTCAAAAATTTTCAGCATTGTGAGTAGTAAACGTGTTTTTTCATTATGGCATAAAAAAATCGAAAAAATAAGAAAGTCAGAAGTTTGCGAATAAAAAAACGAAAGAATCTGAGTCTAAGTAAATTAGCAATTTAAAAGAATCTCAATAATCTAACGAATCTAAGAGAGTTCGGGAAATTTAAGCTTTTGAAAAAGTTAAAAAGATTCAGGTAATGTGGAAAATCTTGAGTACTTAGATAATTTGTAGGATCTACATATAACATAAAAAATCTAAAATTTATAAAATAAAATATTTTATTAAAGAAGGAAAATATGAGGAATTTAAGAAAATTTATAAATAAATAGATGATTTAAGTTTTAAGAAATTGAAACAATACAACAAATCTCCAAAAAATCTGAAAGATTTTAAAAATATCTAGTATTAGGACAATCTAGACAATTTTAAGAATATACAAAATCTTTAAAATGCGTCTAAAGCTATTTAAATAAAACTGAAGAATCAAAAGTTTGGGAAATTTGAGGTATCAGAAGAAATTCAAGAAAAAAAAACCGAAAGAATCTGAAACAATCTAAAACTATTTTTATAACATAAGGTATCTGAAAAATTTGAAAAACCTAGAAGTTTGAAGAAATCTAAATTTTCTAGAAGAGTTCACAAATTATTAAAATATCTAAAATGTATGGAAAGTTTTGAAATTTTAAGAATGAAAAGAGTCTGGAAATTTTTAAAAACGTGAAAAATCAATTTGAAAAATTTAGAGATTATAAAAAATGGAACTTGAACAAGAAAAATAAAGAGAGATATATTGATGACTTATTTAATATTGAATAATTAATGAATCAAAGAGATATCACAACAAAATCAGAGTTTTAAGAAATTGAAAAAATACAACAAATTTCTAAAGAATCTGAAAGATTTTAGAAATGTCAAGTATTTGGAAAATCTAGAGAATTCAGTGAATCTAGAATGTCTTCTAAATGTTAACAGTCTAAAAGATCTAGAAAGCAGTTTTTACGTTATTTAAATCTTTCTTTGAAAGAATGAAGAATCTAGAAAATCTTGAGTATTTAAAGAAAATTTGAGTTTTCTAAAGTATTTAGTAAATCTAGAAAATTTAAAGAATCTTAAAAATATAACATAATTTGAGGATACGAAAACGAAAGAATCTGAAACACTTAAAAAAATATTTTTAATCTAAAAGGTATTTAAAAAAATCTAACAGTTTAAAGAAATCTAAATAACCTAAAGAATCTGCCAGAGTTACCACTAAAAACCAATAATTTCTGAAAGATCAAAAAGTTTCTATAAAATGTAGGAAATTTAGGTAATTTAGATTATCTCAAGTACCTGAAGAATAGAGATAATTTGAAGAATTTACAAATGGCAAAACAGAAAAACTGGAAAGCCTAGAAATTATAAAAAAGGCAACTTGAACAAGGAAAATCTGAGGAATTTAAGAAAACTTATAAATAAATAGATGACTTATTTGATTTTGAATAACTAATGAACCAAAGATCTGGAAAATTTGAAATATTAAAACAGAATTAGAGTTTTGAGAAATTGAAAGATTTTAAAAATATTAAGTATTACGAAAATTTAGAGTATTTTAAGAATATACAGAATCTTTAGAATGCGTCTAAAGTTTTTCTACGCTATTTAAATAAATACATTTTTGGAAAAAGGAAGAATATAAAATATCTAAAAATAATTTGGCAAATTTATAGAATTGAGTGTTTTAAAGCAATTAGAAAAATCAAAAATCTAAAAAAATATAAATAAAGAATCCAAAAGAATAGCGATATTGAAAAACTGAAGAATCAGAAGTTTGGGAAATTTGAGGTATCAAAAGAAATACCTAAGAAATTTAAGAAAAAAAACCGAAAGAATCTAAAACAATCTAAAACTTTTTTCATAACATAAGGTATCTGAAAAATTTGATAAACCTAGAAGTTTGAAGAAATCTAAATTTTCTAGAAGAGTTCAAAAATTATTGAAAAATTTAAAATGTATGGAAAGTTTTAAAATTTTAAGAATGAAAAGATTCTGGAAATTTTTAAAAACGTGAAAAATCAATTTGAAAAATTTAGAGATTATAAAAAATGGAACTTGAACAAGAAAAATAAAGAGAAATAAATTGATGACTTATTTAATGTTGAATAATTGATGAATCAAAGAGATATCACAACAAAATCAGAGTTTTAAGAAATTGAAAAAATACAACAAATCTCTAAAGAATCTGAAAGTTTTTAGAAATGTCAAGTATTTTGAAAATCTAGAGAATTCAGTGAATCTAAAATGTCTTCAAAATGTTAACAGTGTAAAACATCTAGAAAGCAGTTTTTACGTTATTTAAATCTTTTTTTGAAAGAATGAAGTATCCAGAAAATCTTGAGTATTTAAAGAAATTTTGAGTTTTCTAAAGCATTTAGTAAATCTAGAAAATTTAAAAAATCTTAAAAATAAAACACAGATTTCAAAAGAATAGCGATATTGAAAAACTGAAAAATAAAAAGTATAGGTGATCTGAAGTATCAAAAGAAAGTCTGAGAAATTTGAGGATAAGAAAACGAAAGAATCTGAGACACTTAAAAAAATATTTTCAATCTAAAAGGTATTTAAAAAAATCTAACAGTTTAAAGAAATCTAAATAACCTAAAGAATCTGCCAGAGTTACCACTAAAAACCAATAATTTCTGAAAGATCAAAAAGTTTCTATAAAATGTAGGAAATTTAGGTAATTTAGATTATCTCAAGTACCTGAAGAATAGAGATAATTTGAAGAATCTACAAAAGGCAAAACAGAAAAACTGGAAAGCCTAGAAATTATAAAAAAGGCAACTTGAACAAGGAAAATCTGAGGAATTTAAGAAAATTTATAAATAAATAGATGACTTATTCGATTTTCAATAACTAATGAACCAAAGGTCTGGAAAATTTGAAATATTAAAACAGAATCAGGGTTTTGAGAAATTGAAAGATTTTAAAAATATTAAGTATTAGGATAATTTAGAGTATTTTAAGAATATACAGAATCTTTAGAATGCGTCTAAAGTTTTTCAACGCTATTTAAATAAATACATTTTTGAAAAAAGGAAGAATATAAAATATCTAAAGATAATTTGGAAAATTCATAGAATTGAGAGTTTTAAAGCAATTAGAAAAATCAAAAATCTAAAAAAATATAAATAAAGAATCCAAAAGAATAGCGATATTGAAAAACTGAAGAATCAGAAGTTTGGGAAATTTGAGGTATCAAAAGAAATACCTAGGAAATTTAAGAAAAAAAACCGAAAGAATCTGAAACAATCAAAAACTTTTTTATAACATAAGGTATCTGAAAAATTTGATAAACATAGAAGTTTGAAAAAATCTAAATTTTCTAGAAGAGTTCAAAAATTATTGAAAAATCTAAAATGTATGGAAAGTTTTAAAATTTTAAAAATAAAAAGTTTCTGGAAATTTTTATAAACGTGAAAAATCAAATTGAAAAATTTGGAAATTATAAAAAATGGAACTTGAACCAGAAAAATGTAGAAAATTTGAGTAAAATGTTGAATAATTAATGAATCAAAAGTCTGGAAAAGAAATATTACAACAAACTCAGAGTTTTAAGAAATTGAAAAAATACAACAAATTTCTAAAGAATCTGAAAGTTTTTAAAAATGTCAAGTATTTGGAAAATCTAGAGAATTCAGTGAATCTAGAATGTCTTCAAAATGTTAACAGTCTAAAACATCTAGAAAGCAGTTTTTACGTTATTTAAATCTTTCTTTGAAAGAATGAAGTATCTAGAAAATCTTGAGTATTTAAAGAAAATTTGAGTTTTCTAAAGCATTTAGTAAATCTACAAAATTTAAAAAATCTTAAAAATAAAACACAAATTTCAAAAGAATAGCGATATTGAAAAACTGAAAAATAAAAAGAATCTAGAGACTTTTTTGAATGTAGAGAGTCCAAAGAATCCGCAAAATTCACAAATTAAAAGAATTTGGATAATCCAAAGTATTTCTAAGAATTTGAATTTAAACAATCAAAAAACCTAAAAAATAAAAAAAAACTAAGGACGGATCAGAGAAATCTAAGAAATAAAAAATTTTGTCAAGCAAAAAACTTAAAATCACAAGAAACTGGATCGAGTATATAAAAATCTGAAATCTAAAATAATCTAGGAAATTTGTAAAACTCAAAAAAAATCGAAAATCAAACAAAAAAAAACACTCACATGTATAATTCTAAAAAACAAGAACAAGAAGATTGTGAGTAAGAAAAACCATTGTCTTCTAGAATCTTTTCAAATTTTATTTACATAATAGTTTAAAGTGTTGTCTCAGCTTTGTGTATAAAAAAATTCCACTCTGTTGCTGAGATAAATAAATAGATAATATAAATAAATGCACTTGGAAAATTTTGTTTAAATTATAAAAAATTAATGAATGAGTCGTAGAAAAAATTTGTTGAAGAATTATTTAAAAAATGAAATTACATAGAATTTAAGCAACAAGTGGGAAATATGTTAATTTTTTTTTTCAATTTTGAACCCAAATTGACACTTTTCTATAAGTTAATATTTTTCCAAAATTCAAATAAAGCCTACTTTCTTGTCGATACTAATTGCTATAGAATCCTACAATTATTTTTGAATTATTTTCATTTTCTAATCATTATTTTTCCAAAATATTTTGACAGATTTTCTTAAATCTACAAAAGGTCTCTGTAATAGTAAAGTCGAGGTACTTAGAAATGAATTTTAGTAATTAACTCATTACATTTAATTACAGCTATTGACAATTTCTACAAAACAAAGAAATTTCTAATAAGTATATTTGTAAATAATTAAGTAATTAGCAACATTCTTCTATTACAGTAATTTTCACTAAAAATATTCTTTATTGTTGAATAATTTGCATATGACATGATTTGAACTCTGATAATGTCTAAACTGCAAATTTGTACTCAACTGTGTATTATTTCATGACCCTTGTCTCTTGTACTATTTGCAAAATGTCAAAGAAAATGTTGCTGCGATTTTATACCAACATACATTCTTCACAATAATAGAAAAATTGATTTTACTTTATTAGAAAGCTCTGAGAAAAGAAAATTTAATGAAGATTTCTTTATTATCTAATATTTAATATTGTGTAAAAATAATTTGCAACAGCGAACACTTAAAAACTATTAAAAAATGATTCAATCCAAAAATTGAAATATTAAAGTAAACCTACTTTCAAAGTCCCTCCCATTTTTTTGTCCGAATTCCATCACTTTCAACAATGCTACTATTAATAATATTAATTACTATTGTGTGTATCAAATTGTAACTTTGATTTGTCAATCATTCATTGTTTGAAATCAACTTCCTCAATTATCCTCAAGGCTAAATTTACTATCACACCCAAAATTAATCATTTTTGAATTTTTATAGAAAACACGCAAAATACCATGAGTTAAATTCTTAAATTAAACCAAGTAAAAGCTTCACTTCAAATGGTGAAAGTATCAAGCCTTAAGGATTACTCTAATTATACAGTGCATCCAAAAAATAAGATAAAGCGTGAAGTTTGATTTTGAAAATTTTAGCATTGACTTCTGAAATAAACAGCTTCAAGCTAGGAGATTATTATGATCTATCAACGAAGAATGCAGTCGCTTACTTTCTCGTCTTTTTATAACTATCCTATGATTTAATCTTGAAATATAGCTTCTAAGATTTTTTTTAAACTTGAACTTGTTACTAATTGTAGATGACGATAATCGACTTTAATAATTTTAAATTATTACAATATTAGACATTTTAATTGTTTGTGCAAGGTTAGAGGCTAAGAATTTTCTATTTATTATCGGTTTAGATTCTTGGGAATTTGAGGATAATGACAAATAAAAAAACATAACAATAAAATTAAGTGGATAGAAATAGTTCTAAACAGATAACGAGTTCATATTTTAACTTGTCAGATAATTCCCGCATGGAGATACTTTTGAAATGTTGTTTTGTTCTATGCTCTAATTTTCTACTTTTTTTTTTCAATTAGCATATAAATATTCTTTCGGTTTTATTGCATTAAATATCTGTCAGGTTTCTATCAGTGAGTTAATAAATGACGGGCCATTTGATTAAACATTGTAACATGATGATTATTTTATTAGAAAGTTGTTGCATTCGAGGGAATGTACTCTAATAAGAAAAATAAAATCGAGAATTTTGTTTCAGTTAGTCATGTCCCAATTTTTGTGAAATTTTTTTTGGAAAAATCAGCACGCGCCAAATAATGCAACGATTTCCTCCTTTTATAATTTCCAGCAGATGTTTAAAATGCTCGATTTCTCGCTGTCAAATTATGCCAATTTTCTGTCATTATCCAATCACTTTCTCTCGATCAATGTCCTTTTCTTTTTGTAATTTAATCAAAAGTTTAATTTTTAAATCGTTTCAGGATGACGAACCACCTGAAATTACATATTGTGTGGTAGAAAATACCGGAACTTTAACACTTCAAGCAATTACACCAACGCAACCAATGCCTTCACAAGAAGAACTCGACGCAAAATTTGCGGAATTAGTAGTATGTAAAGCATTAAATGACACTCATCATCTTCATGCATGCGCGTCTATTAACAGTAACTTGCAATTTAACGGATTCTTTGTTAAATCAAAAGTCATCAACCTAAAATATTATTTTATTGTAGGAAGAACTAGATTTAACAGCTCCAAATAAAGCGGCAATGTTGAGTTTACCGTCACAGAAAAAATGGCAAATTTATTGCTCAAGAAAAGGAGGAGAAGATACTGTGGACCAAGCGCATGCACCTGAACATTATATCGAAAGACTTAAGACTTTAGCTACAGTATGTCAATGCAAAAAGTAATTAAATTTGTTTAATTTTTTTTTTGTTTAGCTTCAATATCCGGAAACTAATACAGATGAAGAAGTCCGGACAAGAACTAAACAAATCGATGGTTTGAAAACAGCACTTCGAACATCTACGCACAGTTTTGTTATAAAATTTATCGAATTGGATGGATTATCAGCGCTTTTGGAGTGTTTGGAACGCATGGATTATTTTACCGCTCAAAGCTCTATCCATACGAGTATAATTGGTTGTGTGAAAGCTTTGATGAATAATTCGGTATTTATTCAATAAATATTAAAAAATTTTTGTTGATTATTTTTTTTTTTACAGACAGGAAGAGCTCACGTTCTTGCTCATCCATCCAGCATCAATACTATCGCCCAATCTTTGAGTACCGAAAACATCAAAACAAAAATCGCAGCTCTTGAAATTTTAGGAGCAGTGTGTTTGGTAGCCGGCGGTCATAAAAAAGTTTTAGACGCAATGCTTCATTACCAACAATATGCTTTCGAAAGAACACGATTTCAAGGAATTATCAATGATTTAGATCGTTCAACTGGGATTTATCGAGATGAAGTCAATTTAAAAACAGCTATTATGTCTTTCGTTAATGCTGTTTTGAATTATGGTCAAGGTCAAGAAAATTTAGAATTTCGGTTACATCTTCGTTATGAATTTTTAATGTTAGGAATACAACCAATCATTGATAAGTTGCGCGGTCATGAAAATGAAACTTTGAATCGACATTTAGATTTTTTTGAAATGGTTCGGAACGAAGATGAGAAAGAATTAGCAAGAAAATTCGAATTAGATCATGTGGATACGAAAAGTGCAACAGCAATGTTTGATCTCATTAGACGTAAATTAAGTCATACAGCTGCCTATCCACATTTACTTTCATTATTAGAACATTGTCTTTTATTGCCTTTGGATTACGGATCGCATCCTCAACATTGGCTACTTTTCGATCGAATCGTCCAACAAATTGTCCTTCAACAAGACAACGAAGTTAAAAACCCCGATGTATCACCAATCGATATCAACGTTAAAGAGATAGTCCATTTACTAGCAAAAGAAGAAGAACTAGTCGAAGCTCGGAAAAAAGCCGAAGAACTTGAAAAAGAAAACATTGATATGTCAAATCGTTTAGCTAAAAAAGAGCAAGAATTAGATCAACGAACGCAGGAGAAAGAAGACATTGAATCAAGTCTTGCAAGAATCAAAGAACGATTAGAAAAAGAAACAGCTGCACATATCGAAACTCAACAACGTCTTAACGAATTAGAATATCGAGCTGCGGATTTAGATCGACAAGTATCATGCGAACGGGGTGAAAGATTCCGATTGGAGCGTTTAGTTAGTTCTGGAAGTCTTCCAGATGATGCTAAAGTAATCGGTTTGAAATCAACAGTAGATGTTGAATATAAAAATGAGTTTAGTGTACCTCCACCTCCTCCACCTTTAGCACCACCACCGCCACCACCAGCACCTGGACCTCCACCGCCTCCAAATGCTCCAATGGCACCACCTGAACCTTTAAAAATCGAAACTGTAAAAAAGAACATTCCGCAACCATCAAATCCTTTAAAATCATTCAATTGGTCAAAAATACCAGAAGGTAAATTATCTGGGACGATTTGGAGCGAATTAGACGATACAAAATTATATAACACTATGGAACTCGATTGTATTGATAAATTATTCTGTGCATATCAAAAGAATGGCGTTGCGGTAAGTTTTAATAACATTTTAATAGCAAAGATATCATTGTTTCTTGTATAGAACGATGGTTCAATTGAAGATCTGAGACAGATGGGCAAGAATCGAAGCAAAGTCTTGTCGGTTATTGACAGTAGACGTGCGCAAAATTGCACAATACTTCTTTCAAAGTTAAAAATGTCTGATGAAGATATAACAAAAGCAATCTTAAGTATGGATTGCAAAGAACAGTTACCTATAGATATGGTGGAACAGTTACTTAAATTTACACCAAGTTCTGAAGAAGCTGCTTTACTTGAAGAGCATAGCGATGAAATTGATTCTTTAGCAAGGGCCGATCGGTTTCTTTATGAAATATCAAAGTATATTTTCACAAAAATAAAACTGAATATTTTTCTAACACTTATTTTTTACAGAGTTCCTCATTACGAGCAAAGACTTCGCAGCTTGCATTATAAAAAGCGTTTCCAAGTCACTTTAAACGAAATAATTCCTCGTATAACAAGTGTGATGGAAGCATCACGTGAAGTATCTCGATCAAGACGTTTACGAAGACTTTTAGAGATTGTGTTAGCTTTAGGCAATTATATGAATCGTGGAGCTAGAGGAAATGCTTCCGGTTTTCGATTAGCATCATTGAATAGACTTGCTGATACCAAATCAAGTGCTGCTAAAGGCACTACTCTTCTACATTATTTAGTACAAATAATTGAAAAGAAATTCAAAGATATACTTCGACTGGATGAAGATATTCCTCATGTTAGAGTTGCAGCAAAAGTTTCTTTAGGAGAGTTGAGTAAAGACATGGCTCAGTTACGATTAGGCTTAAAAGATGTAGCGAAAGAGATTGAATTTCACGTTAGTCAAAGTCCTTTACCAAACGATAAATTTGTACCTGTTATGAGGGAATTTCAAGCGACTGCTACTTGCAGACTTGCTGAAGTTGAAGACCAATATCAAGACATGAAGGTAATTAAAATAATTGTAAAAATTTATACTTTAATTATTTTCTTTTAGACGCGATTTGAGCGCGCAGTCCGTCTTTTTGGCGAAGATCCAACGAATGCTCAACCCGACGAATTCTTCGGTATTTTCGACGGATTTTTAACAGCGTTTATGGAAGCAAGACAAGACAATGAAAATATGCGTCGCAAACAAGAAGAAGAAGAAAAACGTGCAAAACAAGAAGCAGAACTAAAAAAATTGACATTAGAAAGAAAACACAGTCGAGAAGGAATACTTTCGTCAATAAATAAAAGTCTAAGTTTGAAAAATGGAGAAAGTGCAAAAGGTGAATTCGACGATTTGATTTCGGCGTTAAGAACTGGCGATGTTTTTGGTGAAGATATGGCAAAATTCAAACGATCACGAAAAAGTCGAATTACTGGAAATTCACCACCTAGACGAAGCTCAGTTAATCGAGAAGACAGTAGAGAAAGAGTTGTTACAGGAAGACGACAGTAATTTTGCTCATACTTTTATGTGCTGGTTTGATGTTAATGGTGTCCAGGCCTATTTCTATATTTTTTGTGATTGATTTATTTTTTTTAAAAGGACCAATAAGTAAGCGATATATTTTACTATTCTAGTGCTGCCAAATAAGCTTTTCAATTTTTATGTAGGTTATCGTTTTTGTATTATATTAACACGAATGTATGAATTTTATATAACAAATTGTATGTTTGTATGATGTAGAGTAGTTTATGTTTACATATTGACATAAGTTTTTAGAAGATGTGCTCTGCATTAAAATGGAACTGATTATACATTTTAATGTTAAATATACTATTGTTAATTTATTTAATAATGAGTTTTATTTGTTCTTTCAATAAATTTCTATCGTATTGAAAATGTGAATCATAGATCTTTTACAATCGTTGAATAATAGAATTATTCAAAAAGATAAAGCCTCACTGATGTGTTGATGCAACCAACATTACAACCATTTAGAATGATGATCTGTAATGTTGGTTGCATCGAAAAATTCAATCAGACTTCGCATTTTCCATAACTTCCGTAAATTCAAAAGATTCAGTTTTACATGTTTTGCTTATGGCTACGATATTGAGAAATATAACAAATTCTTCTAATGTAGCAAATTTAAGTTACTGTTCCACTATACCTATGCGTAGCTGTTCTTTGTAATCCATTGCTTTTGTTATATATACAGACCTTTTTAACTTAGCAAAAAGTATTGTGCAATTTTGAGCACGTTTATTGTCGACGAAACTTTGCTCTTTGGAATGTTAATTTCTCCTGTTTCGATTTTCAAAGGCTCAGGAAGTGCCTCTGGAGCATTTGGAGGCGATGGACGTCCCTGCTAGTGGCGGCATTGATAATATTAAAGACTCATTTTTATATTCAACATGAACTGTTGATTTCAAATAAATTTAGCATCGACTAGAAGACTCCCAGAACTGACTAAACGCTCCAACCAGAAGTTTTTATCACAACTCAATATTCTAATTCGTTAAAATGTTGTTTAATTTCGATATGTGCAGCTTTTTCTAATCGTCCTTTGATTCTTACAAAACTTGATTCAGTGTCTTTTTTCTCTTGCGTTCGTTGATCTAATTCTTGTTTTCTTTTAGCTAAACAGTTTGGCAAATAAATGATTTCTTTTTTGCTGATGCAATATGGAATTTCTTGCTAATTTCTTCTCATCTTGAATTTTCTTTATCTTGACCATAACTCAAAAATTTAAATTGACTTCATCTCGATAAATTCCAGTTGAATCATCTAAATCATTGATAATTCCTTTAAACTGTGTTCTTTCGAAAGCATAATGTTGCTAATTAAGCATTGCTTTCAAGACCTATTTTTTCATTTTTACGTTTCTGGTACTAAAAAACTGGGCGATAATTTCGATGCTGAAAACAAAACTTTTTACATTAAATTTTTGGAAACATTTCCTCAGCGACGTCTAGAACCTAGAAATTTTAATGCGCAAAAATTCTTCCCTAACTGTATATTAACATTTTACCACTTTCGGTCGCTGAATAATAATGTTACGGAAGGTTCAGAATGAATAAAAAACAGCCTAATTAAATTTTTGATGCAACCACCATTACAAGTTTGTTTGTGTTGAAAGTGTAATGTTAGTTGCATCAAAACATTTATTCGAATTTTGTACTTATAATCATAAATCATTTTGTACATACACAAATATCAGTTTCAAAATTTCGCTTATTAAATTATTAAATCTGAAGATATAAGAATTTTGAATGTTAGAAAACTTTCTCCAATGAATCCTAGTTTTTTATCAATCGTGACTTACAAGCAACTTAACGAGAAGAAAATCTCCCATCAGAGCAAGTTCAAATGATGAAGTCACTTCTTAGTAATGTTCGACATTGTGCCTATGAGCTATTGAATGTTAATTCTGTCTAAATTGAAAACAGAAAGGAATTTATGACATTTCCGTGATTAACTTTAACATTTTGTTGATGATGTTTATTCAGAAGATTGTTATGTTTAACCACTATTCAAAACCTCAATTAAACAAAGCTAAATAAATTAGTTTCAGTTGAAAGAAGTTTGACTTAAATAAGTTAAAAAATAATTTATTTAAAATACATTGTATAATGGGTTGCATAAGTAAATTGAGTAAGAAAATTATGAAATGGGGGCTATAAAATATTATGACTGAAATAGTAATAACATTTGGTTAATGTGGACTTTACTGATTCAATTAAATTTTAGATTTTTTTTAAATAAAACTGTTATGATTGTGATTTCCTGATTAGAAGTAAAAATGTTAAACTGATGTTTACAAGAATATAGTCCATAAAGTTGAAGCTTTATTAGTCAATTGGTATGATTACAGATTATTATAAAGCATCAATGTAATAGGAAGTTCACATCGTGTTTATGTTTTAATTAAAATTTTTCTCAACGTTATGAAACCCGTTTTAAATATTAATAAATGTCAATAATATGATTAACTGATACAAAATCCACACCAAGAATGTGTCAACTCTTTACCATATTTCTATAAAAAAAACTAAAAAATAAATATCGCATTTACAAACAAAGTATCAATAAATCAATGATAATTTTTTATAATGATATAAATAATTATTAAACATGGGAAAAAGTAATAAAACTCTGTTCCATATTTTAGACTTTAGATTTCTTTTGCGTTGGCTCAAGTAAATAATATAAAAACCCAGATGTTCGTACAAAAGAGAATACATAAAACAGTATTTCGGCAATATGTGGGTGGAAACAACGGAACGTGATTTTTACAGCTGAAAAAATAAATAACAATAAATCCAATGGAATTACCATCTACAATATTAATTAAACCATCAACGTATTGACCTTCACCTTAAACTGGTCTTTAGAAGATATATTTGACTATTACCCTGACCTAGAGTAAAATTCTTAACATTTTTGCCTATTGTTTATTTAGCATAATAAATTTAAAATATGCATTCCAGCAGCGTATGGAACAAATTATCGTCCATATCTTCGCAATACGGAAATGAACTGAAAGAAATAATGTGCTGCAAAACCTAAATAAAGAGGTCGTGACTTAAGAAAAGAAACAAAACTTAACTCATAACAACAGCTATCATAAAAATGTAAATTTTAACCAATGACCTTACCCAAAAGTGCACAGAAAGATATGCACTTTTGGAACAATGAAAGTTAATTTCAATTCAATTATTATTATATTTGAAATGTCAAGAAAAATATTTAAACGATTAATTGTTAATGCAATTAATTCTTAGTTATAATTTAATTAAAGATATCAATAATTAATAGGAATATCGACAGAATTATGATCGATTACTTACGTGGACAGGTTGTTATGTAATTATCAATAAAAGGCTTTCAAATTGTAATTCAATTAGTGTTAACAAATTTATATGTTTATGAATAATAAAATAAAATTAAATTCTCGAAATCCGTAAAAATTCAGCAGAAACGCAATCATATATCAATTTTATTTACTCCTAGAAAAGCATTTTTTTTTTCAAATTTTCTGCAGTTAGTTTTTAACTACCACACATTGTCCGAATGAAATGTTATCAAATGAGTGATGTTTAAAATTTAGTTATCACATCTGCTTTTAATATTTTTTTCAAATTTGAATCATTCAGGAGAAAAGCACCGTCACAATTTTGACCTTGTAGCTTAACTCTTTTCATTGCTTTTGTGTTGATAATTTAATAAGTGCTTAAAATAATGAGATGCCGAGTATTTCTTAGAAATAAGCTAGTCTAGACCTAAAAAAAAAATCGTTAAACAAAGTTGGAAAAAACTTTTTAGAACTGTGTTTGCCTTGAGGTAGGTTGTCTGTCTATAAATTGAAGAAAAGTTGTTTTATTATTCTAATAAAATTTTGACTATCAAAAGACACAAAAATTTTAGCAACATAAACTGACATTTCAATATTAAAAATAATTTATAGCAGCATAAGTAAAAAATCACTTTCTAAGTTGGAACTTTTCTATAAGTTTGTAAAAACCAATTGAACTGATTAACAGACAAATTTCCAAGAATTTAGAGTGTAAAAACTTAGTGATATTAGTCGATAAACTATTCTTAGAAGAAATTTACTATCACCATTCCTGCCAGACGGCAGAAAAAACTAAAGCTGCTGATAGTAACACTAACATTTTGTGTTAAGTAGAATTTCTTGTTGCTTTTGCTTATTCAAAATTACAGTAATTTCATTTTCTAGGTTAACTGAAAAACCAGCTTAATTCTCAGACTTTATTTTCAACAAAACATCGCAGACAAAGGTCATGTGAACAATTATTAAAACAAAATGTATAATAAGAAATTGTTACAAACGATTCAGCTTCTGAAACACGCAACAGCATAATGAATAATAGACAATTTTTTCAAAAACTGAAATTCTGAAAAATTATTATGAGCGTCGTATATCATATGTTTCAGTAATTAGTAGTATATTAGATGTTCTACGTTTCGATTGGTGGGGAGAGCTTTCATTGAACGCTCTTTCAGTCATCCACGCTGTAGTTCACCCACCAGTCTTTGACCGTCAGTTCTAGTGAAGAGTGTAAATCGATTTTTCAATTTTTGGCGCTTTGACATGTGGATTTATTTAAAAAATTTCGTGTTGTGATTTTAACAATAAATCAAACTTTACAAATTTTCAAGTAAGTTTTTAATTATTATAAAATTTTTACTTAAAGTATTTCATAGTCGACAATACTGATTAAAAAAAAAAATCCTTTCACTGAATCAATTTACTAAAAGTAGGTTTCTTTGCATTGTTTTAAATTATGCAATAAAATTACGCTTATGTCATCATACTTCAACATTATAAGAGGAAACGGATATTCTTTATTATCCAGCTATTAAAGGGTCTTTGAGCACTTTCATCCGTTACCTGTTCTAACGCATCATTGAAATCTCTTCAAAAAAACTCGACGAAAAACGAAAGTAACTGATTGATAACCTGTTTTTAATTAATTTATTGGTAATTGGTAGCGAGATGATTGTTTTTTTTTTTTAACTTCATGGTATAAAAGTTTAACGAAATACACCTGTCAAGTGCAACTGTCACATCCGGTACATAACAGAAGCTAAATGGTGTTGTATATCATTGGCACAATATTGAGAAACGTTGATTAGTTCAAATGTGGATGTGTTAGTCATTTTATCCTACTTCCCACAATGCAAATTACGGAGACTTTGTGGAGGAAGTGTGTTATTCATCTTCGGATTGAAAAATTTGTGCCGTTTCCGGCTTTAAAATTAATAACAGAGTAAAGAACTCAATTTTATTTAAGCTTCTGCTGATTAATAATGGCGCGATTTCATAACTTTTAATTTTGTTGGAAATGACTCATCGACAATATTTGAAGGATTGTTATGAATACTTTCACAACAGATCTAATCGATCAAAATTAGAGTTTGACTAATTTTCAGGATTTTTTTTACAATTTTTGTGACTCCAAGACAATGCCATTTTAATTTTTATTGTGGTCATTGTTCAACTAGCAGTCATCAGAAGCGGAAGTAAAACGGTAACATAAACTGAAGATGTTATTTGTTCAAGTAGAACTTTAAAGCAAACCACACAAAAGAAAAATCTCTTCATTGAATAAACCCGAAAAATTTGGATGTGGTTCAATTCTCTTTTTACACGTGAAAAAAACAGAAGAAAATAATGTAACAGTTGATCGAGCAATTTACAAAGTGATTTGTTACCACAATCAAACGTCTAACAATTTTCACAGAAAGTGAAGCTCAAATAAATTGTAAAAGGAAACCAATGTTTTGATCTTTTTCAAAGTTGGAATATAATCTTAGATCTTCTTGGAACAAGCGGAATTTAAAATGGGGATAAGCTGCCAAAATTCAAGAACTTCTTTGAGATTTCTACATATTTGGTTATAACGTTATTTATTTAACTGAAATTCCGTTATTTTTTTAAACATGAAAATGAGTTTGACATCTAATTATTTCAATTGACGTCCTCTATCTTCTAGTATTTTTTAGTTTTAACAGTCACGAGTCATTTAGTTGAAATCAGGCATCAATCGCAATTTCAAAATTGAGTTTCCAAAATTAGGGTGTTTCAATTTTAGACACATCAAATGCCATTGATTCTGATTTTACATATTGATAAAACTTTGGGAAAGCTTCAAAATGATACCAGAGTTATCATTATATTTAGTTCATAAACTAATAAAATTCATGAAGAAAAATAAAAATTTCAACATATTTTAGCCAGAGCAATTTTCGACACTTTTAGAAGTAGCTTTGTGATTTCTAACGAGACTGAGACGAATCTTATATCAAATTATTATAGTCGAAGTGTTCTAATTTTTTATATATTTTTTCTTAGACAGTTATCAAATCTAAAACCAATTTTTCAAAAGTTTAGAATGTGATTTCTAGAAGCGCGTAAAAATGTTCTTTTTGAAAGTAGAAGACTCTATTTAAAAGCTGATTTAATAGGGCAATTTTACCAAAAAAATGAAAATCAGCAAAAGTCAGGCTACTGAAAATTTACCAAATTATTACCTTTTTTGAAATTAAGCATTTAGAAACGGAAAGGTATTGCCTAAATTAAACAAAAAAATTTTTCATGCCTCCATTCTTTATTGACGGTTTTGCATAACTCTAAATCGGCCGCAAACAGCGAATTTCCGGCCTAGACCTTACAAAAACGACGTTTTGGACAGTTTTTTGCATTGATTGATTTTGATTTTTTTCAAATGTCATCTGAACTAAGTTCGGCTTGAAACAAAACTTCATACCATTTTGTCCCTAATAAACAAACAATTAAATAAAATAAAGCTTAACTTTATACAAAAGTAATCCAAATGTCACCGTAAGTTCCAAAAAAAACACTGTTAAATGCAATTAATTTTGAGTAACTTTCAATATTGAATTGTCTTTAATAATGAGTGTTGATTTTAACATTGAATATTTAGACCAGAACGTTGCAGAATTGTTTTCCTTTGATTTCTCTTCAAAATAAGCGAGCAGAAAATACTCATTGTAGACATTATTCGCACTGTTATTCACACACCAATTCTTCAATTCCTCATATGCCGTCCAATATCGGGTGTCAGATTTTTCAGGTAATAAGTTATTTATTACAGTTTCAGTTTCATTTTTTATGTGAACTGGCATATACATAATTAGTGAACTGGCATATACATAATTAGTTTTATATTCATTATTTTCAGAAAAAAACAAAATGTCAGTTTGTAAATAACTCTAAAATTCAGATATGTTGTGGTAGTTAGGTAATAACAACAATAATAAAAAAAATCGGACAACTACTTTGGTTGAATTATAATTATTTTTCATTTTTAAATTTTTCGGCATGAAAAATTTGGTGGATTACGCGTCCAGAAAAGGTTTTGCAAGTGCTCGTGTTGCTTCGCTTCAATTACGCATTGCCACTCACTCTTGCAAAATATTATTTTCCGGCCTAGTGATTCAAATAACTGTTTTGACAAAATTTTGATATTTTTGATCAGAGCGATTTTCTACATTTTTGAGCATAGCTCTATTATTTCTTAAAAACTCTTAAGCAAAAAATTTTAAATATTTTTTTCTCAAATTTTTGCTATGAAAAGCTGTTTCAGTTACTATTTAAACTAATATTTTGAATTTGGTCAATGTTGAATCGGTTTTGAAAAATCTGCAAATTTTCGTCGGAATGTAGAATGTCCAAGTATTTGACCATCCAAAATCTTTTTGTACATTCTCAGCTACTATTCAAAACTGACATAAGTAATATAATTGTTCAGTATACAGGGTAATTCACGAACGAACGAACACGTATTCGTCAAACTGAAACTGTGTATATAGGAGTTCTTAAATATATTCTATCGAAGTAAAATAATGGCGACTTTGCTACACTTCCGCTTATGCCGAAATTCGGTACTCACTTTGCTATTTTAAATTGAACACTCTATACATTATTGCATTTTTGAATTCCTATTGATAAATTTTAGTTTGAGTTTAATAACCACTTAGGGCATCTAAAATCTATAGTTTTTTAGTTATTCACGTTATTTCAGAACATTTAACTCTTGCAATGGTCAAAAACAAAAAAAAACAAGTAAGCTGGAAGTTAATTGTTTTCAGTATTCTGTAAACCAAGAATGACTCTATCAATTGCCATAACGCATATTCGTTTGTTTTTGATATCTATTACAATATTGATTTTTGAAGTTGATAATTTTCAAACAGAGATAACTTGATTTTTTCAAATAAAACAATATAACGATTGTTTGATTTTGTTTGATTCTCTTTGATTTGATATAAAATTTTGCACATCTGTCAACAAAATTTTTTGAGATATTTGCAAATAATTGCATTGACAGTTACCAGTTATCTCTTGTCAGTTCAGAGAGAATTTAATTCTGCATACATTAGTAAAACAATTGCTATGTCATTCCATTTGAAAAAATTAAGTTAACGATGATTGAAAATTCTTAACTTTGAAAAACAACATTTTGACAGATATTGAAAACAGATGAATATCCAGTTGTGCAATTAATATTGTCAAGAGTCTACTGAATACTAAAACAGTTGACTTCCAGTAAACTTAGTTTTTGAACAAATTTGAACACTGCAGATGCAATTTTTGTATAAAAAACCTAAATAGCTCTAAAACTATGGATTTTAGATGTCCTAAACGGTTTTTAAACCTAAACTAAAAATGCAATAATATATGTAGTATTCCATTAAAATATCATAGTTAGTACCGGCTTCCGATATAAGCGGAAGTGCAGCAAAGTCGCCATTATTTTACTTCGATAGAACATATTCAAGAACCCCTACATCCAAAATTTCAGTTCAATTGAAATAGATCTTCCCTATAAACTTCTAATAGGCCAGTCTTCATGAATGACCCTGTATACATTACCAGGTCTTAACTAAAAATCTTAGCAACTGAAGCAGCCTCATTTTCAAAAGTTGCATTTCAGCGAAATTTCACTTAAATTTTGTAAAATTTTTAAAATTATGAGTGTTGTCTATGAATTTCACTGAAATTTGGGTGCTAATCACAGCGATGTTTTGTAAAACATAATTATTATTTTTAGTGTCAAACATTGGGACAAGGTCAATTACTGCTACTTTTAACTTAAATCAACAAAATTTGAATTGTCAATAATTCTGAAAATTAAAACTGAAAACGCAACAAACTCTTCATTTTCCAAGGAGTTTAAAAGCAAACAAAAACTGGTAAAATTTATCAAAAAAATTGCGGAACTATCCGTTAGAATTGTAATATACTTAGTCAGAACGCTTTTCAACATTTTTAATTGTATCTCTGTTAATTTTAACAATATTAAGATCAATTTGACTTTAAACTAATTCTCATGACCGTCTTTGACTTTTGAAGAAACATAACGTCGTTCTTTCTGCAGTTATGCATGTTAATATTATTTTAAAAAACTTTGAAATGCTATTTTATTCCTTAAACAGAAGCTAAGGTATGAAATTTTAACGAATTTTCGATCTCAAAAAAATTCTTCTTTCTTTAATATGGATAATGCACAACAGATGGACAGTACGAAAAGTAAACATTTAAACAAACAGTTAAACAGGCTTTTCTTTCACGTGAGTCATCGTAAAATAAAATAATAATGTTCCACGCTAATATTTTAATAATGAAGAGCTAATCTTTTCGAAGCATTGCATGAGTGTTGATATAAAATTCCTACGACATTTACGACACAATAAAATAAACTAACGGATTATTATATTTGCCCAAAAAGTACCAATAAAACATTGAAACTTCAAGTTACGATTCTATAAAATTTAGTCGTAAACTTGTGGAAGAGTCTGTTGAATTTTATAAATTTATAAATAACCTTTTGTTATCCTTCAAAATCAACAATGACCTTTAAATTGAAATTAGATCGTTAAAAAAGTTTGATAATTTTATTGATTAATTAATTCTGACGTAAATTTTAGTTTCGTTATTTATTATTAGAATTTTTTAATCGTAATATTTTCTTGGAGAATTTTGCACGTTTTGTGCGTCCATGATTTTCCATATTTGGTATGCAATTATCAGCAAAATTCATTTTCTCACAAGTTGATTAAAGACCTTGCTGGATAGTTTGTTGGTACTTTCAAATAAAAACGAGGTCTATTAAATAAGAAAAAATCTACTTTCTGTGGGTCATAAAAATGTGCGATAAAATTAATAACAACGTTGGGTTGAGTTAACTGTTAATTTTGATCATTGTATGATATATTCGAAAGCCCCTATAATTTATAATCGAGAGACAGTGTTTTGGAATTTTCAACATTTATTAATTCAATAAACGTACAATAAAAATACAAGTAAATCAATATGACCTGGAATTTCTACAAGAATGGGAATTACAAAGTGTTGAAACAAATATTAAGAAACGTGAAGGTATTTTACTGGATAAGCATAGCTCATAAATCACCACTTAAATAATTTATTTAAGAATTAATTAATAGCTGTGATAATTTGCGTGGGTTAAGTGACACCCACCTATCAATTTACGTTAAATTATTGGACTGAAGTGTGGAATTGGTTGAATTTTTGGCTTTTGAACAATATTACTTTTTCGAAATAAAATAATACTGCAGTGGGCGGCCAACACTAAAGTGGAAATTTTGATAAATGGAGGAGGAAGTTTGTGGGTTTGAAAGCTGACAAATTATTTATTAGTCTGTAATTTTTTTTCCTTGAAAAAATTGCTTCTACAGAAGACTTTTCAGCTCCTAAGACATCTTTTGTCCCAACAAAGTTATAACTTTTATAGAGGCTGTTCCAGCGAGTAAGCAAAATACATTTTTGGCCTTTAAATGTAAAAACAACTAAAATTATTTTCAAATATACAAAGTATCTCAAAAATGAGTTCCGACACAAAGTAATGTTTTTTTTAAATAGAACACACAAAAAAAAATTACACAAAAACCAATAAAATAGAAAAACAGAATTTGTAGTAACTAAAAGTGAAAGATTTAAATTTTATGACGATAAGGTTTTTTCGACGCATTGGAGAAGAGAAATTCATTCAATGAAGAAGTTTGTTGGAAGTTGAATAACTTTGAAAATTTAAATGGAACACCCTCTATTTTGTTGCAGTATTTGAAATATCTTTTCTTTCTAAAAATAACAACTTTTAAGTATCTGTGATCCATAACACAAAGAATATTCTAAATTTTCAGACAAAAATTTGAAAATAAATTCAAAGGTATATTGTTGCTACAATTGTTACCATAAAATAATGATTGAGATTCTTTTCAAACATTCGAAGTTGGATATTTTTTGTGTTATTGATCACAGATATTAAAAGTTGATATTTTTAGAAAGAAAATTTGAAGATGTCTCAGATGCGGCAACAAAATATAGGGTGTCCCGTTTAAATTTTCAAAGTTATTCAACTTTTGACAAACACTTTCAGTTAGTACAAATTTTATTTTTCTATTATATTGGTTTTTGTTTAATTTAAAAAAAAATGCGTGATTTTGTCGGAAAATTTTGATTATTTCAAAAACTACAAAGCACCGTCTGATAAAAGTTGTGTTTAAAATTCTCAAAATCTTAAGCTACGTTTGACAATGTAAAAAAATATAAGATGTTTCATTAAACAACATAACTTTGTGTTAGAACTTATTTCTGAGATACTCTGTATATTTAAAAATAATTTTAGTTGATGCGGAGAATTTTGTTAATACAATTTTTTAATATTTTCACATTTTCACATTTAAAAGCCAATAATGGATGTTGGAAACAGTTCAAACTTTCCATTTTTTGTAGTACTTGCTCTTAATGCCCTGTATAGCTTAAATAACAAATCTATGAGCACTCTCGACTGAACATCTTAAATTAAAGGAAATAAGTTATCTAGGATGACGAAAATCAATCATTTTTTTTTGGGAGAAAATTTTTTAAACTCTGATTAAATTTTTAACCAAAGCAAATCAAATCTTTTTTCCTGAATATCTCAACATTTATTTTTCCTTGACTACTTTTCATTTGTCATTTTATGTCATCCTTCTTTCATGACAATTATTTTTCGACCATTATTCCAAATAAGGTCAATAATAAATTTCTTCACTCAACAACCATTGACTTAATTGAAGACTTACTTAGCTTCACTGCAATGCCCATTAGCTTTTAGAAAATAAAAAAAAAAATAAAAAAAAAATAAATGTCAGATTGTCACGTCTTATGTATCTACAGAAAGCGAACTCACTTCTTCTAATCAAACAACTAAATTATATGCAAAAGAACTTGTTTAAGTCATGCATGTCGCGTGATACTGCCGTATTAATTAAAACGGTAATTAGCTGATATAATGCAGGCCTATATCATTATTAAGAAATTGCGTAAGTTGATATTTTGCCTCTAAAATATCTGCAAGCTATATTTATTTAAAAAAAAAAAAAAGAAAACTATGAGAACATTCTTTCGTAAAAAAGATATCACCGATAACCCATATAAACACTATAATCAGAAGAAAAGGCGATTGAGTAAGATGATTCATCTTGGATTTCTGCACCAAAGTTTTCATTTCTTTTTATTTATTTTGCGAAAACCACCTGTCTAAAGTCGTTACGAATTAATACGGTAGAATAATGCCGATGGTGCTGTAAAAATAATAATTCTTAATTAACAACTTGTAAAAAAAATATTTACTTTTATTGATTTTTTTACAAAAAGTTTGCATGACATCTGCCAGCTGTAAATTATATATTTGTGACAAATTTTCAACCATTGACATCTGTGAAATGCATGAGAAAAGAAATTTGACTGTAAGGTAAAAACAAATAATCAAAAGTTTGATTACTGCAAACGTTTTGAAACTACAATAGTTGCATATAAATTATTAAATAATTCTTCAAGTTTATGATTATTCATTACATGTAGTCTGGTTTAGCAATTGAACAATTCAAAAGACGCACTCACTTACGTAACTGTTTTCTACCTACACAATTAAATAAATATACAATATATGTACTTATATTGGAATTCTAACTGAATTGTACAAATGCCTAAATGAGGAATTCCAAATTATTTTCCAGTTGATTTTTGATCTAAGAATTTTCTGTTTTTTTTTGTGATAGTTTTGATCTAATTGGCATGTTCTTAAGTGCATTTTTATGTCTCTGACCTCTTCATGTTGATAGGAGCTTCCTAGTAGTTGTAAAAGTGAAGACTGAATTTGCAAATTCGAAAAAAGCACAAGAATCGATTTCTCTGATGTTTTTATTGCACCAGTTTTTTTGTTTCTTTTATTCCAGTTCTCTAGTGTAAATGAAGAACAAAAAACTTCAGATTTTACATTCTTTTAAATAGACCATTAGAAGTTAATGAAGAAACATTCTGTACGTTTTTCAAAAAGCTTTTTGGCAAAAAAAGATATCAATTTTTTATATTATCTAATTTTCTAAGTTTTCATAAATAGGTAGAAAACTCTACATTTCTAATTTTAATCAATTTCTTCTCAGATCTTATCAGTCGATTTATCCTACTGTTAGTTTTTTGAATAAAATGGCTTCTTCGACAAAAATACACATTTATCAAAAATTATAACAAGAAAACTAAAAAATTTCCAAATTTTAGGTCCATAATCATTGCATCCAAAAAGTCAAAAGTTGTTAAACGTTAAATAAATTCAAAAATTTGAATGAAATTTTTTCTCGTTTTTGTGAAAAATTGTAGAATTTGTGCTTTGCTTTATTTTTTCGAATCAAAATAACATTTCAATATTCGATTAAATAAACTGTAAATTTTGATAAACAGAGAAAGAAATATGTAAGTTTTTCTGGGTTGAATAAATTATTTCTTGAATTGAAAAAATTCAAAATAATTTTACAATTTTTAGGACAAAAATTAGCGACAGTTTAAAAACAATTAAAGACATTTCAACGAAAAAAAATGCTTCTAGAGAAGAATTTTGAGCACCTAAATAGCAAAAACTAAACTAAAAACTCAAAGTAACCATCAGTATCTTCTAGACTCTTCCAACGAGTAGGCAAAGTCCTTTGGCCTTTAAATGTGAAAATACTAAAAAAATTATTAACAAAATTTGCAGACACTAATCCTCTGCATCAACTAATGTTACTTGAAAGTATACAGAGTGTATCAGAAATGAATTCTGCCACAAAATCAATGAAATACCTTATATTAAATTTTAAAAACTTTTATTTTATAATTTTTAAAATAATCAAATTTTTCCGATAAAAGCAGATACTTTTAAAAAAATTCTCACACAAAAACCAAAAAAATTAGGAAAATAGAATTTATACTAACTGAAAGTGTAGTGAATTTTCTTTATAAAAATTCCAACTTTCATGTGTCAGAATCTCAATCATTACTTCAATGTAATTTTAATTCGTTTGATTTTTTCTTCACTTTGTTTTAAGCAGTATATTATGATATAGGAACATAATGGAGTCTTTCTAGCACGCGCAGATTTAGAGGCACGAGGGTTGCCGAGTGCTTATTTATGCTGCAAGTGCTAGATTATGCTCGAATATCATACGATTTTTATGTTGGTATACAAACCTGGAACAAATTTTGACATTATGATGCAATCAACCTAAAAATAAAATTACAATTTTTGGAATAAAAATTGTAAATCTTTTTTTAATAAAAAATTAATGCGTGGTATGCAAAAATACATAAAAATTTGGTATGTTCCAAAGCCTACCAAGTTGTGGGAGATTTTGTATTATAACTTCCCAAGTGGCAACCCTGTATATTATTATTTTAAATTTTAGAAGCAGAATTCTAATGAAAAATGAACGTTGTCACATATTGGAACACTCTATATAATAATAAGAACTGCTCTATCACTTTTTCTTCAATCAACATCCATTAACTTCTATAGTTAATTGTAAGGAAATAACTGTTAAATACGTTTCCAACAATAAATATATCCACAATATTATAATAAACACAACCTAGAAACCTCCAATGTGAAACCTTCAATCACCTCTAAGAACGATTAATCTTCAAAATAGAATACCACAATTCATACCATCCTGTTATTATTGACAACATTTGGCTTTTTAAACTTATCATAACTTTCTTCAATAATGTCCATTTTTTTATCTATAATTATGAACATCTCCAAGTAAAAACGTCTTAATTATATTCAGCCACAGCCTTTTGTATCATTTCAACCATCCATCTTTTTGAAAAAGTAATCATTGCCTACCTAATTCTCAGAAAAATATAAGATACAAGTAGTAGTTATACAAGGGCAACTTGCACTTTTTTTTTCTTCAACCATAATTATAACCCAAATGGTATAATCAAAGTTTTCCCTGAAAAAACAACAACCTGTCGCTTTTATACAAGTGTACAAAACGTAACGATCTTTTTATTGCAGTCAGTTGGAAACCATCAATGTGGAACGGCCAAAGGGCTATGCTTCAGTTAGTTCTAACCCTCAAACAGGTGGATTTTAACGGTTTTAGACAGGTTGAACTTTTACACCTGTTATTAATGTTTCAATTTGAAAAAAAAAATTCAAGATAAAATCGGTTTCTATTTCCATGCATTGTACTTTTAAATTCCATAAAAAAATGCATAAAGATTTCTCTTTAAATTCTGATAATAGCAGGAAGTAAAAGTGTCGAATATTGTAATTACTAAGACTCTCCATTACGGATTTGCTTCGCTATCACTTTTACAGCCATCAGCTATTGTTATTCTCCATTTAACAAAATTATTTAATTTTGTTTTACTATACCAAAATCCATTAACATTTACCTTATATGACAAAACTTTATAATTGGACAATAAACTTGCTTCAACTCCACTTTTATTTCTTTTGCAATCAGAAGCTGAATATGCAGATGCAATAAAACATTTTAATTTATTCTTTCTAATTGCATTGTTAAATTTTTTTTTTACAAAACACTATATTTTAGTGCGAAATAATAATAGTTTTAAATAATATTTCAAATGTCGTAGGTGTTGTGAAACAATAGTACATTTTAATTAAAAAAATATTCGAAAGTTCTCACATACATTTTAATGCAAAGTTCAAATGTTAAATTACATTGCATTCGGTTGCAGTAACGAAGAGTAAGAGTACATCAATTGATAAATTTTTATATCAATAGTTAAATAACTGTTTTCGTGTCTTAGACGGACATTATCTGGATAAGAGATGAATAAATTTACATGGACAAGTATTTGTTAATATAAAGATATTGAAAGAAATTGTTTGCAAATTCCATAAATTAATGTGCGAGGAAAGGGAGAAGTGAAAAAAGGAATGATTAATAGCAAACAATTATGTGAGAAAATTAAAAAAAAATTGAACTAATTGCTTGTAATAATTTTATTTGTCTAATTTTATCGACTTTGGAGTTCCGTTTGCCCGAATTTAACCTAACAGCTCACAATCGGCGGAAACAACGTCGAGGAACCATTCAACGTAAAATTCATTAAAACATTATGAGACATAAACAGGACTCCACTTGAAAATGACATAAGAAAAGTTATTTCTAAATTTTTGTTTTTTAATTAAGAATAAGCAATGGAAATGTCAGATGATAATGCTTGTTGATCATTAGACTGTCACATTTCACAAAATAAATCTTTATTAAGTAGGCAAACAGTAATCAAAATAATGACCGGAAGAACTTTCGTATTAACTTGTTATCTAGAATACATTATTGCTCATTATTTACGATAATTTTCAAAACAATAAAGGCGTTATTAAAAGCTCTATTTGTAATGTCTTAATTTGTTCAAACTGTTAATATATATTTTTTTTTAACAAGAAATATTTCATCATCATTGAAGACTTTAAAAAATGAGTTTTCTTTTAATTTATGTATAACAATTTTCATTTGGTTAAGAATTTGTTGAGTGAAATAGATAAGTAGGCAATTTGTATTCATAATTTGTTCATTGCCTTTACTATTTTATGAAGGTGACTCCATTACTACTTTTCTTCTAGCACTATTAAGAAAATTATTACACTATTAGTGTACATTAATTACCTATAAAAAGAAGCAAGAAACACATTTATTTTATTAGAGAAATGTTGCATTAATAACAAACTCATCTTAAAAATTAAAAAAAAGACCATAACAGAATTTGAACTTGACACAGTTATCTCCATATGGTATACGAAAACTGGATTTTCTCGTATCTTATGTCATTGTAAATTTAGCATAAAAATTTAGATATTCCAGTAAGATAAAACCGAAAATTTTAATTAAAAACTCGACACCATCAATAAATCCAAATTTGGAAAAAAAAAATCCTACAAACTGATGATAGATTCAATAAAGTTTTTTCGAGAAGAAATGCGAACATCATTTCAAGAATTTAAATATTTGCATTAAACAGATGTCCAATCAAACATTTCGTAATGCTCAATTATCGTAACGATTGAATGTTGCAAACTGCTACCATTTCCATTCAAGACCTACATTTTCGGATAAACTGTTCATTTAAAATCAGAAAACTTGTATTGCTTTTAGATAACTGTTCATTAGCCAAAATGGAAAATTGGCACGAACAAAATTCATTAGCGAGAAAAATTGTCAATTAGATTTTATGAAAATGACAATCGGTGGAGAAATTAAGTTGCAAATGTTTAGAAAAAAAAAATAACAAGGTGTTAACTTTTTCTCAATATTTTGAAATTCAAATTTAAGTTTGAAGAAAGGAGAATTTTACGTTTAAATTTTCCTGCAGCAATTAAAGCGCTAGTTAGACCAACTTATCTACACTGTTACTTGTTGTTTTATTGATTATAATATTTTATTGGAAATGGTAATGCTAATTTATCTAAAATCACAAAATTTAGTTTTGGAAGTTTTGGATTATTTGTTTCTGATACTCGAAAAAAAATTTACAGAAGATAAAACATTCAGATATGATATTATAAAAGATCTGCAGAAGAAGTACTTGAGTATATAAAAAATCTAAAGAGACTAGGGTCTAAAATAATAAATAATACAAAGAATTTAATAGATAAAGTGTCTAAAGAAATCTAAAAATTCGAAAGAATTTAGAAAACTTTGAAGATCTGAAGAATTTAAAAAAATCTATAGAATGTTTAGAATCCAGAAAATCCAACAATGAAAATTAAGGAAACAATTAAAAAAAGGAATCTGGAAAATTTGAAAAACCAATCTGGTTAAAGATTAAAGTCTTACAAATCTGGAAAATTTAAAATATCTAGAAAACTTGAAAGATCTAGAGAATTTGAAGAACTTATAGAAATCTAGAGAACCCAAAGAAAAGTAGAGATTGATAAACCTAAAGATTCTAGATAATTTTAAGAATTCAAAGAATCTACAGAAATTGAAAATCTAAAAATCCGAAAAATCTTAAGAATATAGACAGTCTGGAACAATTAAAGATTTAAAAATTATAAAAATTATAAAATCTGAAAAATTGAGAGAATCTAAAAAATCTAAAGGATCCAACAAATCTAAATGTAAGAAATCTAAACAATCCAAAAAATTAGAGTTTTTGAAAAGTCTAAAGAGTCGAAACAGTCTGAAAATCTTTAAAATCTTAAGAATCTAAAAGATCTAAAGTATGCAGAGAGCTTGAAAAAAAATTGAAAAATCTACAGTATCTAAATGATATAAAACTGAAGAATCTAAAGAATTCGAAAAAATTTAAAATCTAATAAATTTAGAGTATCTGAAGAAAGAAGGAAATTTGAAACATCTAGAGAAACTGTAGATTCCAAAAGATCGAGAATTTAAAAAAACCTGAAGAATCTGAATGAACAAAATGAAAGGGTCTGAAAAGACTAAAGAATCTAAAGATTATGAAAGATCTAAAAAAGAAAAACCTAGAAGATCTGATATATCCATAGAATCTGAAGTTTCCAAAAAATGAAATTAGAATATCGTGAAAATCTGGAGATTGAAAAAAATCTATAGAATCAAAAGAATGTAAAGAGATTTTGAAAACTTTAATTTTGGAAATCTAAGCATTTTAGAAACTCATCGTATTTTGTCAGTTTTAGAGTTTTCAAACTTCTAAACTTTCCAAACGAAGATACGGTGGTATCATTTTTCTGTATAAATAACTAACGTCCTGTATTCTCTAATTTGATAATGTTAAGAGAATTAGGTAATTATTTCGAGAAGTGATTTCCTCATCAATTTCTGTGATTTTGGGATATTTTGTTGGACATATTTTTCTAAACAAATTTATATATATTTATAGAATATCTGAAAAACTTCAAAGACTAGACAAATATTTATTCTTGAAAGTCTTTGTTACCAGACCTGACCTGATCTAACCTAATCTAGTTTAACCTACCTTGCTCTACTGTATTTCAACATTATGGATTCTCATTCATTTGTCATTTGGATTTTAATACACAACTTTTTTCTTATTCTTCTGGGTACTGCAATGATTAAAAAGTTAAAAATGAATAATTTATTGTTCTAAACAGTTATAATTGAATAGAAATTAACCAGTTGTCATTTATTGAATTTCATCTGATATCTTTTTGCAGAAAAAATGGTGCATACTTTATATTTTTCTAATTTTCCAGATTTGTTAATTTGGTCTCTTTCTTCGCTTATGTCTCCGAAACCGATGGAATCTGACACTTACATGTTATATCAATCGGTTCAAGAAAATGTTTTTAATACTAAAACTTTTCATTATCACTCTGTACATTGGCTCCGATTTAACATTCATTATGTCCCAGTGAAAGTCCACTTTATTTTACCATTGCATACGCATATTTCCTCCAAACCCTCCATAACAGGTGCGGTATTTAATAATCGTCATAAATCTCATTGGTCACGATCACTACAAATCCGAGTATAAAAACATTCAATTATATCGACGGGGGCGGTAAAAGAATAGTCCTTGTATCTTGCAAATGCGCACATTAACACAGCAATTTAGATTTTAAAACGCTACCGTTGTGATAATTTATCGATTATCAACTTGATAAATCAATTACAATGTTTCTCATGTGTGCCATTTATGACAAACATAAATATAAAATAATACTTTGTAAATATCAGAAGAGAAATCGTACTCTGAATACTAATTAGTTTAGATTTTTTTCTATTTAGTTTATGAGTTGTTAGATTAAAAATTTTTTTGTTGCTCTTTTAACTCTTTTCTTTAGCCACGTACAACTATAAATATGTAAGTGATAAAATGATGACACGATGACTGTGACAGTTGGAATTTTAGTTAGTCCATAAAAAACTTTTACGACTTAGAAGGATATCTTACACAAAACAATGGAGACATCAACGACTACATAAAATTTTTTTAAAGGTCATCGAAATTTTTCAACAGAAGCGACCCTTTTAACACTATTTATTGATCTATAAATGTTAATATCTATCTTTTATTTATGTTTATAGTTGCACCTTTCATAGAAAAACGCAATTACATTTGAATTATAGCTAATTAAAGTTTGAATAAAATTTAATCTTTTCTCTTGTTTCAGGATTATCCAAGTCGGTAAGTAGCGACTTATCCCTCACTGAATTTACATACTAACGGAATCTCGCGTATTGTCGATAAACGAGGTAATTAATTTTATTCCAGGGTTACAATGTTGATTACAAAACTGAAAATTCGTGATCAGTGAATGGCACCTCTTTATACAGCTGACATTTGTTCTAACAGTCCTCCTCTCGATTCGAAAGGAATTTTTTTTTATTATTATTGTTTATAACATTTTTCACACTTGTTATAGTCCAAATTTGACAAAATGTTAAATAAATTATTATATTGAAAAGAACAGTAAAATTAAATAGATAACGGTTTTTATTAGTTCTAACGGTGTTAAAATTAATCTGCGTTGACGTTTATGGGTGCTTTGAAGACACAAAGAACTGATGGATATGTAAAGTTATAAAATGGATTATTTTTGAACTTTATTGAATATCAACAGTTACAAAATGCTGTTAACAGACTCTCTTCCTTTTTTGCTTCAATTGCCCCAAGTACATACATTTTTGACTATTTTCTTCAAGAATAAAAATATTTCAGTTGAAATTTTCCCATACAATTAGTCCATCAAACAATATACTTGAGTACGATAATTTAGTACTTGATTTAAAGTCTAGATTACTCTATTGTGATAGTTGTAATATCTTGTCGATGAACTCTTTTACATAGCTTAAAACTAGAAGACTTCAATCATTAAAAAAAAATAAATTTGCACACAAAGATTTTGCTTTTACTTAAAACTTAATTAACTTTCTCTAAACTGGACATAATAGAATTTTCAGGAGTTATAATGAGGAAAAAATCGAAGCATGCAAATTTATCAAAACAATGGTCTAACTTTCTGTCTAATCGACTAAATCTTTTGCAGAATTTTATTATTTTTTAATATTTTCCAGTTATATTAAGCTAAGATGGAATTAGCTATCAGATGTGTAACTGTTTATCAAAATTTTCAAAAATAAAGTGTCTGAGTTTGAGAGCTTGCGGCGTTTTTGTTTCTGAAGGAAAAATTGAAAAAAAATTCCAAAACGATGGAGATTTATTTCCTTGTCTCAATTAAAAGCTAATATATCACAGAAAATGTTATTCTAAAAAGATAAAATGTGATTAATTCTTTTTAGAAACTTTTTTAATATATAAAATTGACAAATACATGAAAACTGATAGAAAGTGTAAAATTTTTTGTTACAATTGTGAAATGAAATTTAGTTATTTGTCTAGAAGTGTTCAATCATTTAATACAAAGTGTGGCACGACGTGGTTACATTAGAAGTATATGAGGACGCAATCGCGTAAGAAAAATAAAATTCTATCTCATATTTTTGGATTTATTTATAATTTCAACATTTCGAGTTCTTCAAAAATTTTGACATTTGCAGCAGTCAAAGCAAATCTAAATTTCAACGTGATATTCAACCTGGCAGGATTTGTAATACAAGAATTTTAGAGAGAATGTATTAGGTTCTTGTTAGACTAGCAAATTCCATCAAATTGTTTGATCAAACTTAAGCTGTGATTAGAGTTATGTCACATTTTGATAGTTTGATGTATCATCATTGGAATCAAAGCTCTGCTTTGATCAAAAAGATTAATGAAAATTTTATAGTCTGACCTTAGATTACTTATACATTGCTTTGAATTCACACTTTTCATTACATAGTGTCTGCTATTTCATGTCCAATTTGACTTTTGAAAAACGATTAAAACTTACTTTTATTAACTGAAAATTTTATTTTGGAATTCTTGGAAAATTTCAGTGCGACTTTATGTGAAACACTATTCAAAAATTTAACATCTTCTGATATAATAGCCGACTTTCTACTTTTCGGGTGCTTTCAATAAAATCGGAGTTTCCAGTGTCAAAAAAAATATATATATATATATTTTCTACCTTGATGACTTCTACTTCTGCCACAAGGAAACTGTCCTTTTATCCTTCATCGACGACAAATCCTAACTTCCTTTCACTCTGGAGACACTACACTTAACATTTGAACACCAACATTTCAGCACTAAATCCAAAGGCAAAGAACTGATTTGCATTTACACCAAAATTTTTTTTCAATTTTGTGTAAATTATTAATAACAAAACTACAAATTTTATTAATTTGATAGAAAATTGATTTTGCAGTTTTTAAGGTAGAAGGCGTGCTACAGGATTCCTAGTGAACATAGCTACTTTTTAAGGAAAAGACCCCGATTTTCAAGGGTTAACACAAAAACCAGAAATAATCGTGAAAACACCGTCGTTTTTAAGGTATATTTCAAAATTAACGTTTTTCAAAGATTGCCAAAGATTCTAAAACTAAAGAACTTTTAAAAGAATTTGGTTTTGTTTATGACAAGAAAATTATTCTAAACTACTTTGATACATTACCATTTGGATAATAATCCTTATATTATTTGCATTCAATGTCGTCAATTGAACAAGTGAACTGAATGAAAAAAATTGAAAAAAAATCGAAAAATGTTATTGGACTCTCCAGCAATGCCACTGCCGTCTTACTATTTAGCGATTTTTGTATGGTAAAGCTTTTTTGTCGCGCGATTTTCTCTCATGCAGAGTGACCAGATTGGGCGATTTCACCTATCAATTAGGCGTCTAAAATAATTAGTTGGCGATTGGCGATTTTTTTGGCGGTTTTCCTATTTTCACCTCAATCAATTTTGTCCATCGGCTCCGCATTGGAATTAAAATTTAAAATTTGGCGCTGTTGTTTCACCAAGCGCCAACCTTCAAGGGTATCAAGACGAAACTTCTTCGGTTGGCGGGGCATTGTGACAGTGACTGTGATCACAGCTATCTAATCGCCAAAATTTCTGTCTATAACAAAAAATGGAAGATTAAAACACCTCGTTGAGGAATTTAAACAGTTCCAAATTAGTAGACAGAAAAAAGCAGCGATTGCCATGGCTTTTATAGGCAGTGACTATCGCCTTGTCGCATTACTTCTGACGAAAAGTGTAAGTGCCCTGCCTATGCGAACGAGTCTCATGGCCGCCAATGGCGTAATAACGATAAATCCATTCCCCTTATTTGAAGGGGGACTTAGGGTATCTAGGATACCTCCCCAACCCTTCGAACTTACCGTTTTCAACTTCGTGGCAATTGCCCTGCATCCGTCACTAAAGATTCAATTAATATTCAACTCGGCGGATCAGAAGCTGGAGTTCCTGGGCAAACTTAATTTGTAAGTTAGAAAAAATGAAAGGTAATTGTTCATCTTATATTGATTGTTTTATTTTTGCAGAGCTGAAGAGAGTCCGAGTGGAGATGAAAGTGCCTCTGCGTCCTCTTCAAGCTTCACATCTGCAATCATTGACTCTGGAGTTGAAAATGTTCAATAACAAAAAACTGGGGTCCGATCAGGTTAAAGCAAAGTAAAGCAAGGTAATTTCGAGAGCAAAAACTGCCCGGTCAGGTCACAGCAGGGTCGCATTGGGCCAATTTTTAATTTTTTTCTATGAAAACTCCAGAGAAAGAAAACGTAGGATGGAGTCTGCCAACCTCACGTGACAATAACAACCAATAGGAGAAAAGAAACAATCGCTTCTTTAGCGCTCCTAGCAGAAAGTATTGTAAAATTGACCAAAATAGTGTCATATTTATGCATTTTTAACTCGTAATTTTTTATTTATTCAGAAAAGTGCAAGAAAATTCATAGTGAAAAGTGTCACTGGTATGGTGTGGAAGGTATTTGTACAAGTTTCAATTCGATAGTGTAGACATTGCCTACTAAAACTGACATATAGTACGTTGCAGATGCTTGTACCATCGTTTTTTTGACAGATAATCAATTAAATTTCATTAAGTACATTAAGGTATGGTTCAGGTCTCGGTTGAGATCTTAAGTGCAACAATTATAATACTGCAGATGGGGTGAAAATAATATGTCAGTCACATTGTTTAAAGAATTAGATAATTTTCAACACAGTGCACTTAAAAACCCAAGAGAACCATAAACTAAATGTTTGAAAATGTCATTTTGACAGTCCCTCAATTGACATTAACTTAGTATTGAAAACCGTCTCTTCAAAAAAATTCCCTAAAGTACTTTCTCTGACAAAATTTTATGTGTACAGTGTCAAAATTTAAGCACTAAATGACCTTGAAGTGGCACAAGTATCTGCAACAGATATTAGCTGACGCTGTATATGGCCGTTTCATTAGGCTTAACGTCATTTTTAACAGCGTACTTTGATGTACGGTGGGTGCCACCATCTATGCGCTACATTTGAAACTTTTAGTTCAAAAAATGCCAAAAGCCTGTAATTTTGGTTCGTTTTCCAGATGAATCAAAAAATATGAAATGGGGAAGATTGCCACAAAATAATTATATTAATAATTAATAACAATAATTATAATAATATAATAATAATTATTATAACAATAAAGTCAAAAATGCTTCTTTTTGAAACTTCAAAAGTCTGTTTAATTCAGTTGATGGTTTTTAATGTTTGACGTTGTCATTGTCACAAAATTAGTTCTCTAGTCGTTGTTTGCACATCAAAGTACGTTGTCAAAAATGACGTGAAGCCTTTTGAAACGTCCATATATAGCGTCAGCTATGTTAATTTTAGTAGGCGATGGTGTAGAAGCCCGTCTTGTGAACCTTTACCGTAACTGTGTTCGCTAAGAGTCCTATAGCAAGTCTTCTACCTTAAAAACGGCAAAATCTTTGAAAATGTTAATTTTTAAATATACCTTAAAAACAGGGCAAAATGTTAAAAAAAAAACACAACGTGTTCTGAAGGGGCCTTCTTACTACTGAGAAAGCAATAAATATTTTTTGTTCAAACGTTGTATTATTCTTTAGTCAATGTCTTATCTTTTGTTTAATGAATTTGCAATGTAGAATTAATATTTTGTTTAGTTTAAAAAAAATAGGGCATGTTTTATGTGTAAACTTCCTTTTGCTTAAATATTCTTGAACATTACTTCAGAAGTGTTTATAATCTTCACAAGAGCCCGACTTAAACTGAATCATCAATCTAATTATTGGTTAAAAATGTAAGTTCAAAAAAAAAAGTTTTGTAAGAGTCTCTTTCTCAAAAGTTTATGCTGGGGTGCGATTTCCCGTTGCAGAAGTTATTCCAGAATGAAACAAAAGTAACAAACCAAATTCGAGTCGTTTATACCTTTTAATTGAAACAAATATTCAAACATAAATCATTATTTATATTTCTTTCTTATTTTGTATACCAATCAAAAGCAAACTATCAAGAAGTATTTCTTCGTAAATATTCACAACTTCGGGCATATGCGAACGTGTTAAAAACGCTGTAATGTTGTCATTATGTCTTCCATCTCCATGATTGAAATCTTATTTATTCACAGAGTCAAGCGGAGACGGAAATGATTTTGATATTTAACAGAATCTAAGGACTGATCGCTGAGAATTGCATCCCTAAAAATGCAAAAATCAAAATCAATTCTCTTGAGCCAAATAGAACCAAGTTATGCCACTCTGGATATGTTGAGTTTACACTCGAAAAACACTTAGTTATTTTTTAGTGGGTGCAAAACTAGGAAATTATAAGCCATTCAACTAAAATCAGCCGCCAAAGTTTGAAAAACTTAGTGTCGTTGTTTCTTATTAGAAGCACATAAAACTTCTTCATTGCTTTGTACTAATTGAAGACTGAAAAGTTGATTAAAATCATTGTAAAAACTATAAATTAACAAAATTTTAAACTTTGACTGTCCAAGAAACAATCAAACCGGACTGAAACTGAACTTATTCTTTGAAAAACTGCCAAAACAAATTTTGCATTTTGTTTGCTCAGCCAAGCCATGTATGAGCCATGAGGCTGTTTGCTTCCAAACGCAACTTCATAACCAAATTCCCAACAATAAAGAGTCTAAGTTTTGGATAGGTGTCTTAAACTAAAAATATCAGAAGATAAAATTCTTCAAAAAAATTGAAATTGGCAAAATTTAAAATATCAATCAACTTAAAACTTTTTTAATGTCACTATTTGCGTTATCCATCTTCTACGTTCTTTTCAAACATTCAGTCACAGCCTAAAGCAATTTTCCAAATAAGTTTTTTCCTACCAGCTATGTTTACTGTTAACGTAGAGAACAAAGTATCTTAAATGGAAACTTTCCGCTTTTCTTAAGGTCATACATTTCTTGTAATTAATGTTTTTGATGGAATCAAAACCTAGTAAATTATTTTCTCAACAAAGAAGTGCAACTCATAAAATTGTCACTTTTGAAAATATAAACTAAAAATTTTCTTTTATTATTTTGTGTGTTAATTGGCTAGTTTATTTATTAGAAAATGCATACAATTACTCTTTAATCTTATAAATTACCTTTACAATAATCACACAGTATGGCATAATTACGTCAATCATAAATCCAGTAATCGTTTTCGAATTTCTAATAGAAATTTTTTACTAGTTTCCGGTCTATTGCTTACCATAACACATTAAATAAAATAACCGTAACGTAAATAATTAAAGACGTTAGTTAAGTTAACACTATTCTTTGAACAAAAGAATGATAAACCATCACTCGTATTTGGTTGTTCGCTTTTTTTTTTATCTTCTTTTAGTTCACGGGCACGTGCCTCTCGCGCTTGGCCGCCTACGATGTAGGTGAGATAGCTTGAAGGCATCACGGAACAACAGAAAATCAACGATCTTTATCATAGGTAACTTCGATTTTCAGACAATAACGTCATCATTGCATATGGACCATTTTTAGAACTGACCTTTTGAAACAATATGATTGGATATTTACATTCCAAGTGTTATAATAATAACGATTAGGTTATTGTGAAATTTTATTTAATTTAATGTCAGGTGCATTATCCAATCATAATTCATCGATTTAATCGATGTGTAGGTGTAATTTGCACTTGTAAGAATATTCTTAAAGATTAGGTAAAACGTATTTCGTGATGTGAAATTTCATTATTTTATTTCAATTATATGTTATAAGAATTTTCACTTTCTTAAAACTGATATTATGATGCAAATCTGTGTCAAATCTTCTTTTCTTTTACGTCATCATTCCAAACTAGACGACTAGATTTTATCAGATTTTCAGAATTCGGTTTCCATATATGATCTGGGACAGTTGCTACAAGTGATGACTCATGTAGAAGATACTGTCTGACAAATGATACAATGACAATGAATAATCTCATATACAGGATGTCACATTGAAAACAAAGCACATCTAATATCTCTGAAACTCAAAACAATTTGAAGAATAGTCAAAACAAATTTTTTAACAAAAGAAGAAACGCGTTTTCAAAGTTTGAATTAATGTTTCCAAGCGGTCAATGGCCACTACTCTTATCCTAACAAGCAGCATTTAGTAAGAGAAAAGCGTAAAACACTCGTAACAACCGTGTGACAAATGTATAATACAGTATTTTATTACACTTAATAATTTCTTGCCAAGCTCTGATGTTAATTGAAACATTTTCTGTTTCCTGAAAAAATTTAAAAACATATTTTTCGTTACACTTTTTTTTTGTAATTTCTTAAAGCCAATTATGTATGTAGGTGCCGGACGTGTGCAATTAACTTCATCTTACGAAATTGTCGAAAAAAGTAAACTTTTTATTTTTCAAGTAAAATCGTATGTGAACCAACAGACAAAGAATGAAATTAAGTCAAAATAAGCACGTATCATTAGTGTTAAAAGCTACAAGTTTATCATCATAGACCTAATTATCTAACACTGAATGGACACTTAACTAACAGCAAAAATACATCACTTTATGAAATCAACTTTGTTGTGTTGTTTGAGTTTGCGTGACTTCTGTAAGTGGCGGACATCGTAAAACGAATTGTTTTTTTCCGTATGCCAATGTGTTGCAAGCAATCTCGTTTGTAATTACAACTGACTCCTAATAACTGAACGAAACTTGCTTCACTCTTTTATTCATAATGTACAGAGAAATTCTTTGAGCTATCTATCACTTCATTAATAGGTTCTTGCCAATGATTAATTCTACCAAGTAAGGTAATAAGACCTAATTTGATTTGCTTGTCACATACTATGCCATATTCGATTTCTTTGGAACTATTTGCATATTTGCCTTGTAGAATATTTATTCGACTTTGGACAATAACTAAATGGTCGTTTACAAGAATTATAGCAAAGCTACCGACCATAAAATACATTGTTAAACTGAAACAACACAATTTTGTGCATTTTTCTGTTTTTGGATTTACGACAATACGACAAATATTGCGTCAAGTTGGAAATTTCAGAACATAAGAACTATTTTTGGGAATATCTCAACTGGTGTTTGATACAGAATAAAGAATTTTGATTTATTATGAAGCTTATTAACAGCTCTGTCAATCTGCTGAAGATTCTTCATAACAGAAAATAGATAAAACTGATTATTTTTTTGAAAAAATTTCATTTATTATCTCAACTTCTGTTTGTGATATAGACATAGACTTTTCATAATTTTTAAGCTTTTTTAAAGCTCTCTCAGTATGACAAGATTCAGAAACAATAACCTTACAAGTTTCCAAACATCAGGATTTCCACATTTGAATTTTCGGTTTTTAGGAGCGTTTGGTGGCTGATTTCAGAGAAATGGATTTCTAATTTGCCAAAAAAAACCTTACATAAATATTCTTGCAAAAAATGTGTGGCTTATAATTAACAAAAACTAAAAAATACTTAAAATAAAAGACGTCGAGTAGAACAATTTAATATAAGAATTGTCTGAAATTCCGTAGACTTTTCCAAGATTTCAACAGTTTTTGATTTTTTTCAAAGTTGAAACTCGTTAGGTCCTACTCCAATTTAATATAGTTTTTGAGACAGATGAAATTTTGAATTTTTATGATATTCACTTTTAACTTATTATCTTAGCTTATAGAAGAGATAGAGCAATGTTTTTGAACCATTTAGAAGTTCCTCTATGTCTCTATCAAGAACCCAAATTTTATTCATTGTGCTCTAGAAACGTCGACGCTATGACCCCAAAAGTAAGAATTTTTTGTTCTTGAATTTTGTGTTTTGGAGTTTCGTTTGGCGAGTGATTTCATAAAATGGATCAAGACTGATAAAACTGAATAACACTAAAAAATATAGGACGTTAAAGGAATAATGGTATGTTCAGTTTATTTTAAAACTATCTCAACAATCCAAAAATCATCGGCCTCGATTCGAAAATAATAACGCTACGAGTCTCCAAACATCAGACTTTTCATTTTGAGCTATGAGTCAGGTCAAAAAATTTAGAACATAAGAATTATTTTTGGAAATATCTAAACCGATGTTTGAAACAGAGTAAAAAATTTTGATTTTATTTTGAGACTTATTACCAGGTCTGTCAATCTGCTAAAGACTCTCCATAACAGAAAAGTTAGAATTATTCGGGCTCAAGCTTAACTTGAGTTAGATGAAACTGAGAGTTTTGCTGAATATTTTTTTGTAAAAAATTTCAACTGCCGATTGAGATATAGACATAGTCTGTTCATAATTTTTAAGCTTTTTTAAAGTTCTCTCAGGTATGAGAAGATTCATCTACCTCTCTTCAGAAACAATAACCTTACAAGTTTCCAAACGTCAGGATTTCCACATTCGAATTTTTGGTTTTTAGGAGCGTTTCGTGGCTGATTTCAGAGAAATGGCTTTCTAATTTGCCAAACTAAAGATTAGTAAAAAATTAAGGAGAAAATTTTCATATTGTTAGAAATAAAAGAGTTACAGTAAAAATTGACGACACTCATCTCGGCCAAAGGCATCAAAACCTTACATAAATATTCTTGCAAAAAATGTGTGGCTTATAATTGACGAAAACCAAAAAATACTTAAAATAAAAGAAGTCGACTGGAATAATTTAATATAGGAATTGTCTGAAACTCCGTAGACTTTTCCAAGATTTCAACAGTTTTTGATTTTTTTCAAAGTTGAAACTCGTTAGGTCCTACTCCAATTTAATATAGTTTTTGATGAAATTTTGAATTTTTATGACATTCACTTTTAACTTATTATCTTAGCTTCTAGAAAAGATAGAGCAATGTTTTTGAACCATTTAGAAGTTCCTCTATGTCTCTATCAAGAAACCAAATTTTATTCATTGTGCTCTAGAAACATCGACGCTATAACCCAAAAAGTAAGAATTTTTTGTTCTTGAATTTTGTATTTTGCAGTTTCGTTTGACGAGTGATTTCATAAAATGGATCAAGACTGACAAAATTAAATAACACTAAAAAATATAGGACGTTAAAGGAATAATGGTATGTTCAGTTTATTTTAAAACTATCTCAACAATCCAAAAATCATCGGCCTCGCTTCGAAAATAATAACGCTACAAGTCTCCAAAGTTCAAACTTTTCATTTTGAGCCAAGTGTCAGGTCAAAAAATTCAGAACATAAGAATTATTTTGATTTATTTTGAAGCTTATTAACAGGCCTGTCAATTTGCTAAATTCTCCATAACAAAATAGTTAGAATTATTCGGACTCAAACTTAACTTGAGTTAGATGAAACTGAGAGTTTTGCTGAATATTTTTTTGTAAAAAATTTCAACTGCCGGTTCAGATATAGACATAGTCTATTCATAATTTTTAAGCTTTTTTAAAGCTCTCTCAAGTATGAGAAGATCCATCTACCTCGCTTCAGAAACAACGACTACAACGACCCAATAAGTCTTCAAACGTCAAGCTGTCCACATTTAAATTTTCTGTTTCTAAGTTGCGTTTGGAGGAGAGAAATGGTTTTCTAATTTGCCAAACTAAAAATTAGTAAAAAATTAAGGAGAATATTTTCATATTGTTAGAAATAACAGAGTTACAGTAAAAATTGACGACAATGATCTCGGCCAAAGACATCAAAAAACAAAAAATTAATAAAATAAAAGACATCGAATGGAATAATTCAATATAAAATTCGTCTCAAGACGGAAGATAAAAAACATTGAAAGTTTTGCGAAAAATTCTGTAAACTTTTCCAAGATTTCAACAGTTTTCGTTCATTTTCAGTGTTAGGTTTTACTCTGATTTAGTATAGTTTTTGAGACATATGAAATTTTGAGTTTTTCTGATATTCACTTTTAACGTATTATCTCAGCTTCTAATTGAGATAGATCAACGTTCTTAAACCATTTATAAGTTCCTTCTTTGTCTCTATCAAAAACCCAATTTTTTTTTTTCATTGTGCTCTAATAACATTATGACCCAAAAAGTAAGATCCTTTGTTAATGAATTTTGTGTTTTGGAGTTTCGTTTGGCGAGTGATTTCATAAAATGGATCAAGACTGACAGAATTGAATAAAACTAAAAAATATAGGACGTTAAAAAAATAATGGTATGTTCAGTTTATTTTAAAACTATCTCAACAATCCAAAAATCATCGGCCTCGCTTCGAAAATAATAACGCTACGAGTCTCCAAAGTTCAGACTTTTCATTTTGAGCTATGAGTCAGGTCAAAAAATTTAGAACATAAGAATTATTTTTGGAAATATCTAAACCGATGTTTGAAACAGAGTAAAAAATTTTGATTTTATTCTGAGACTTATTACCAGCTATGTCAATCTGCTAAAGACTCTCCATAACAGAAAAGTTAGAATTATTCGGGCTCAAGCTTAACTTGAGTTAGATGAAACTGAGAGTTTTGCTGAATATTTTTTTGTAAAAAATTTCAACTGCTGGTTGAGATATAGACGTAGTCTATTCATAAGTTTTTAGCTTTTTTAAAGCTCTCTCAAGTATCAGAGAATTATCTACCTCGCTTCAGAAACAACGACTACAACGACCCAATAAGTCTTCAAACGTCAAGCTTTCCACATCTAAATTTTCTGTTTCTAAGTTGCGTTTGGAGGAGAGAAATGGTTTTCTAATTTGCCAAACTAAAAATTAGTAAAAAATTAAGGAGAAAATTTTCATATTGTTAGAAATAACAGAGTTACAGTAAAAATTGACGACAATCATCTCGGCCAAAGACATCAAAAAGCAAAACATTAATAAAATAAAAGACATCGAGTGGAATAATTCAATATAAAATTCGTCTCAAGACGGAAGATAAAAAACATTGAAAGTTTTGCGAAAAGTTCTGTAAACTTTTCCCAGATTTCAACAGTTTTTGTTCATTTTCAATGTTAGGTTTTACTCTGATTTAATATAGTTTTTGAGACATATGAAATTTAGAATTTTTCTGATATTCACTTTTAACGTATTATCTCAGCTACTAATTGAGATAGATCAACGTTCTTAAACCATTTATAAGTTCCTTCTTTGTCTCTATCAAAAACCCAATTTTTTTTCATTGTGCTTTAATAACGTTATGACCCAAAAAGTAAGATCCTTTGTTATTGAATTTTGTGTTTTGGAGTTTCGTTTGGCGATTGATTTCATAAAATTGCTCAAGGCTACCAAAATTAAAAAATACTCAAAAATATAGGACGCCTAAAAGAATAACGTAATGAACACTTTAAAGCTTCATTTAAGCTCCTTCAACAATCCAAAAATCATCTGTCTCGATTCGAAAATAATAATGCTACAAATCTCCAAAGTCCAGACTCTTAATTTTGAAACTTTCAGTTTAGAAGATGGATTTGACGATTCCAGCCAGATAAAAATATCAAATACTGTCCCGACCAAAATTATTAAAATTCAATCATTTTTCCATTTTTATTTATCTGCTCATTTTCAAGTTTTCTTTAAAAAAAAAAATGCTAATTACTTGAGTTTAACGAACCATTTGAATAGCTAATTTTCACTCTTTGAATCAATTTTCCTTTTAATATTTCAGTTTCTAACTGAAATACAAGGATGATTTTTGCATAAATTAGAAGTTTTCTTCAAGCATAATAAGTACTACTTGCTTCCAAATATCCAAATATTTTTCAGTTTCCTTTGAACACAGAACTCATAATTCCCCAGTAAAAAGCAAAGTTTATTTAATGCAGAAATGCAGCCATGCTTCTCTAGACTATTATTCATTTTCAAAAAGCAAAAACTAAGTAATTTACTTTACTTTACTTTATTTGTACACAAAGAAAAGTCCCAACTTCCTTATTCTCACAATCACATTTTTTAAATAATAATAAAGATGAATTTTTTGATAATTTCAACAAACTATCCTACAAATTGCGGAAGAAAGATTGTTCAAACGGATAAAATGTTGACAATGCAAACTGGAAAAGTACTCGCCTTCAATCAAGTCTATAACTTATATCAACAATTAAATTTTTAGACATTTTACATACATTTTCTAATAAAAACTTTCTCTATCACATAATATTATACCAATTAATCACAATTATAAATTAGAATGCGTAGTTGTTGAGTTAAGGAAAAAAGCCATTAGATTTCTATTTTAATCTATAGAAAAATTACTGTTGAACAAAGAAGTAGGTTTTCAATGACACGCATAGAATTTGCAGTTTGTTTGTTTGTTTTCAAAATAAATTAGTTGAATTCTCTAGGTTCAACATTGTGGGTGGATAAGGTTATAAATGTTTAAATTTGATGATAGAATAAATTGACAGCTTTAGAAAAAAAAATTACATTCTTCTAGGTGGTATTTCTCATTACAGGAAGCTTTTGCATATTCACGTCACGATTTGCTTTAAGGATTTATTAAAATGCAACAGCTGAGTTTTACAACTATTATGCAATTGACAATAATCATTATAATTAGAATAATAATATTAATAAAAACAATTAAAAGAACAATGTTAAACTGAAGAATTTAAAAATTGATTGCTAAGAGTATTTTTCTAAATTTGATTTTATTTTTCCTTTGAAGTGCAAATCGTCTGGTTCATCGATCTCAAATGCAATAATCAAGTGGTCAAGTTCATTAAAAGTACAGAAAACCAGTCACTTGCTAATAAGAAAATCAATTTGTGTATTAATAACCCTATCCATAAATTCAGGCGATTTTTCACACCACTTTGACATTTATTAATTTATAAATGAAATTGTTAAAAATTCACTATTAGCAGACTTCCGTATTTGATAGAAATGGTAATCTACAGAGTATCCTATTAGTGCCTAGTCTGCCTAGAAATATCACAATTATTACTTGACAAAAATATTTTATTTTTGCATTTGTTTGTTTAAAAAATACTGAAGATTGAAAAAATAAAATCTCCCAATTTTTCGGCTTCTTCAGACACTTAATCTTCTAAATTTTTAAAAACTCCTCAATGTATCTAAACTGCTTGAATCCTCTGAATGCTAGAAATTCCTTAAAGATGCTTCCTAGTCTCCAAATATTTTTCAGATTTCTCAAAATTTTTAAATTTTTTAATTCCTTCGACTTTTTTGAATATATATTTGAAGTGCATCATTTAAAAGAAAATTAACAACAGTCGGAAAAAATATTTTTTTAAATCTCAAATTTTTTGTTGAATCCTCAAATTTTTTTAAAAGATTCTGGAAGATTTTCTAAGATTATCTACAACTTTCTAAATTTTTCAAATTTTCAAGTGTTTTAACACTCTTAGATCTTCCAGATTCTTTGAAATTATTGACAATTTCCCAATATTTTCTAGGATTTTTTAAAGTTCTCACATTTCTACATCTTCTCTTGGTCTTGAAAAGTTGAGACTTGACACCTGTTTTGGGTTTTTTGAAATTTACAAATTTCCATTTTCAAATTGATTCTTTATTTTGGAATCTTCAAACTTATCAAAAATTTTTTACGATATTTTTGGGATTTTGCAGCTCAATAAATTTTTGATTTTGCAATATCTTCAAAATTTTAGATTCCTCAGTTAAATCAAATTCTTTGAGATTAATTATTTATATTTTTTTAATTCTTTTTTTATCTTTCGATATTCTATATTCCTATAATTTCCCAAATTTCGAAAACTTTTTTGGATTTTGAAAAAGCCTCTTATGTCCGAAATCTTGTAGACTCTTCAAATTACATAAATTTCTCAAAATGCTTAATTTTTTTGTTTCATGAGAAACTCTAGATTTTGAAAATTTTCAGTTTTCTTTAAAGATTTAGAGTCTCAAAATACTTGAGATTCTTTCAAAAATCTTAGATTATTTTTTTCATATCTCTTGACGTTGTAAACTTCTTATCAATAAATCAGATTCTCTAAACTTGCATAATCGAAATATTTCAGGATTCTATCCTTTTTTCATTCGACAGCAGTATTGAAAAATGTAACAATATACAGAATATCTCTAAAGGAACTAAAGGAACACTGTATAGTCAAAATAGGTACTAATAAGTCATTTCGCAAAAAAATTTCTTTGAGATAAAATCAAGACGGCATCATCTTCCAAAAGGAAAGCTATTAAATCATAAAAAAACACACACACGTTTAAATTATTTATGACGATATTTCCTATTGGAAGAACCGTAAGAAATCTGACAAATTAAATAGCTGGCTCCAATTATTTGACCGAAACATTAAAGTATAAATCAAACAAATTAATGTTGTGAAAAGAGATAAATGTGATTACATGAATCCAACATTCCTTTTAATCCATCGCTTCTGACAGTAATTAGAAAGACAATTTATGATTGATTTGATTAATAACTTAATTGGATTAGATTAGTTTAGTCCTACAAACCCAAAATCAGCAATTTATGCAAGTCAACTGCATTGGCTCGTCTCGTTTAAAATTTATAATTTAATTTGTGTGTCGATTATATGGGCTCTTGTTCAAAAATCAGCCGCATCTACTCTATCTGTGTTAGTGTATAATCAAAGTTCGAACACAATTTATGGTTTCATGAAATCGTGAAACGGCGTTTTTGATGTGCCTCATGTTAAGTTTTTTTTTTTGAACATTTTTTTAAATATAAATTACAGTTATTTGGTGGTCGCTCGTTATTTGGCGCGGTGTTTTTGTTCGGTCTAGTGCTTAAGGGCCCTCATTCATTTCTTATGTTAATTTACAAGAGTGGATTTGACGTGAAGAAAGTCTATGATCTACTATACTTTTTTTTTATTGGTTCATCTCTTTCTCTTTCATCTTTATGTTGTGTTTATTTTAATGTAGGTTTTTTATAATGTTGCCTCAGGATGATGCACGCGATCACACACCTGGTCTTTAGCTACTGGGTAAAGTTGTGGCCTCGAAATGCACATCCTGCTACCAGGATTTTGCTGGTGCAGAAAATATAACAAAAAATGCAACTCAATAATTTATTAAAATATTTCAAAGAACAATGCATTTTAAAATTGTTATTTCACGCCTTTTTAGATGAAACAATAAGTCTCAAGGAAAAAATCAATGACACTCCTTCCGCAGCACTTAGATCTTGTAATGTAATGCAATGTAAATGAAGTAATTTTAAACATGAAAAGTTTACTAATGCTATTGTGAATAAGATCGCAAGAATGTTAACACAAGGGCAAATTTGTCGAGAAGAATCGAAATTACTGTCTTGGAAAAAGAATTAACAACATGTCAAAACAAAGCTGATAAATTGAAAGATTTAATTATTATAAATTGGAATTGCTGACCTTAAATGACAATCTAGAATAAAGACATTGAAAAATCTAATTTAAATACAGTATTGGTATTTGAATATATTCATTTTTTTCATATTTAAGATTTTTTAGAATACCCAATTTATCTCGATTCTGCAGCTTTTGTTGTTTCTTTCTTTTTTCTAATGTATCAATTCTTTCTAATTTATTAGACTAAGATATTTTCAAATTCTCTAAATTTAATTTTTCAATCTTTTAGATTCTTCAGGTTTTTCAGAATTCTTCAAATTGCCTGAACTTTGTATATTTTTCAGTCTCCGAATTCTTACAGAACGTGAATGAAATTTTAATAGTGATTGAATTCTCCATTAAATGTCCGTTTTGACTAATTGAATTTAATCGCGTTTTAAAATTAAATATCCAATTTCAATTACAGATTTTTTAGATTCTGTAAACTTCCAAATATCAAAATCATTTGAATTTATTAAATTCTATATTATTTCGATTTTTCAGATTCTTTTGACTTTTCAGAACTCTTTCTTCAAGTGTTTAGTCTTTTTGAAATTGGTAGAATCTTCAAACACCTCATATTCTAAATATTCCTTGAAGATACATTATAGTTCCAAAAAAAAATAATAATCATATGTAATACGACAAGTGGTCATTGATGCTACGAATGTCAACGGCGCGGGGACATGAATTTGACGAGTGCTTGAACGAGTCGAATTCGAAAGCGCCGTTGTACATGAGTTGCAGCACCGGAAAAATGATCTGCAGAACATTGACTACGAATCGTATTCGGTAGACTATTTAATGAATCAAATCCTTCGAACCCAAATGAACCAAATGAAATAATTTATAAATCAAGCTATTTATGATTGCGATATTTTGATAAATATTTGATAACTGTCATAAGTGTCAAAAAGCGTCTCACATAAATGGCTTTCAATACATTAATTAGTGAAGTGAGATAATTTGGCAATAACAATGATGGGGATTATTGATGCTGTAAGTAAAGTTTTAAGAATGATTTTCATTTGTTAAAAATATTCACTCTTAGGACTAGTACAATATTCGATGGAATCATTACTAGTCCAATATTCGCTGCAATTCTTTTGTTACCATAAAAATGTGTAAAATTGTGTTTTTTTTTTATTGGTTGAAGAACGTTAAATGACAGATGAATTAAATAGTCTTTAGATTTTTGGATTCTTTAAATTTTTAAATTTTTTGAGCCTATTTGATTCTTCAGATTCTTTGAGATTATTTATAATTTTTCAAAACACTCAAACTTTTAGATCTCCGGTTTATGAACTTTTCTCATATTTTTTAAATATTCTTCAAATATCCGAATTTATCTAAATGGTCTGACATTTTCAGATTTTGTAGATTTTTCAAATTCTACAGTTCTTTAAAATGTCCAAAATTTTTCTATTTTTGGGATATTTAAGATTTTCCAGATTTACAAAACTTTATGATTCTTCATTCTTCCAAACAAAAAAACAAATTTATTATTATTTAATTTATAATTTATTTCCTCACAAAAGTAATGTAGAAAATTGTTTTAAATAAATTTATCCAAAATATTCGATAATTATTAGAACTATGATATTTTATTTCTAATAAGTTAAAAAAAATACTCTTTTCAACAAATCAAAGAAATTGTTATTAATCGCAGCGAATTTACTTGAAAATAAAATATTGTTAACATATTTTTCAAGATAATTTACAAAGAAAGTAGCTATAAATTTATCAACTTACTGTTACAGTTATTATTATTTCATTATTTCTTATAAATAATATTAAACCGCTACACACGTGGGAAAACTAAATATTTTTATAATGGCTTTACCATACAATATAATTTCTAGTTCCTAAGGAAATGTTAAAAAAAATCTACAAAAAAAAAATTTTTTGTTATTTATTTATAGATATTCAAACGATAAACGTCATGAATCAATTTGAATATTGATAACTAAAAAAATAAATCTCTAATACTTCCTTATTTAATCCATGGAGGTTGAGCAAACTTGTTAACATCAGATACTGCCAATTACTGCTATTTTTTTTCTTTTCAAATCAACCCACTGTTGTCAAGAACCGTTCCATTTGATAATTTACATCTTTTGTCGTCATATTTGGTGTTATAATAAATAAAATTGAATTCAAAAGTGCCGCAATATTAAATTAAAATCGCATTTACACAGTCTTTGGTTGTTAAAAAAAAGAGCATAAAAGGGAAACTAATAATCATGTTGGAGTCAGTGTTCCGAAAGTAGCACTCACTCATCCAACACACGCTATATAGAAGCCTAACTTGTGTAATATCCTAAATTACTGGTTTGGTTTTATTTGTTTTGATTTTTTAAACAGATTGTGATTATAGACTACTACTTTTGAACCACTTTATTTCTTGGTTGTTGGAAATGGGGAAGACCACCACCTGCGATGATTTCCGCAGATTTTTATCTAATTTATTTCATTGCTCTTTTCTCAGAAAATTATTATATTTGTGATTGACAGAATTAATTAAAAAGTTACAAAATCAATAAATATTAATTCAACAATTCAATTAATTTTTTTCTTTTTCTTATAATTACTTGAAATTACTTTGAATTTATCATAAAATCACAACTTGTTGCAAGAAATCTGTCAACACTCTCAGCAGTATATCGACAAACTAGCGAGGTTGATGCTTGTGATAAATAATTAAGTGATTAATCAATTTATTGCATCAGAGTTATAGAAACATAAATAAAATTAAACAAACAAGTAAAATACCAATGTAAATGAGTAATAATTACTAGATTTTTGATTTTTTCAAACCAATTTCCACACAATTTGTAATTTAAGCTTAATTAACAGTGACATACCTTGTGTATTAATAATTTGTTTATTGATATAATTATTATTAACAACAATTAACTTGAAGAAAAATTTTATTATTCCGTTATTTTATTCATGTTCGAGCGATTAAAGAAATTTATGTATCATGGTCAGTTGTTTTCACAATAAATGTAGAAAAGTGTATTGTTTGGATTTCATTGCATCTTGAGGTTCTGATAACTTTATGACAAGAGGTATATGCAATATGCAAATTCTCCAACGTGGTTTTATATTTAACTTTTTCTAAAAATCGATTTTAATTAATTTATTGTTTGATATAATTTATTATGCTAATAATAATAATACTTAATAACTTGAGTAATTAATTTAGATATTATAAGCTGATAATGTCAAATTCAACACTACCTGTCATTGGATGTTTTCAAAAATATACCACCCCGCAGATATAGACGTGGAGTTTTGAAGAAATAAGTAATAGCAATCAAACAAATTGTTAAATTTTGAAGGCAATTGAATTGGTTTTAGATAAATTATGATAATATTATCATCAAAAAATGTTTTAAAATATTGAGCCTCAAAAGAATTATCAGAAATTGAAGCTCTTTGAACAAGGATGAATTACTGGAAAGCACGAAGCAGAGCTTTTGTCTGTAGACGAATCGATCAATTTAGATGAATTTGAAGATTGGATATTGGCAAATTTGAGAATTATATAAATTCAAAAACACAATTAAATTGTAAAACCCAAATCAAAAAATTTAAAACGTTTCATTATCCAAAAACTCCAGCAGTTTTGAAGTATTTAAAGAATTTGAAAAATTGAAAAATCTAAACAAGACAGAAAACTCAAATATTCTTTTTTACAAAACATAACATGTAGAATATCAAGTATGAAATGGATAAACTTCTCCAATTGTTGATACTCAGCTTTCAGTCTAAGCAATCTATTAACAAAGTAAACCTCGTCATCACTCCTCTTAAAAATCCTCTCTACCGCTACTTAATTTGTTTAGTGCAAAAGATTAAAAACTATCGAACGCGGAAGTACCAAGTCACTAATATTAACAATCATCTGAAACCGAGCTAATATGACTTGCACAACTTTGTTTTTATCATTTTTACAAGAAAAATTAAGTGATACGGCTCGTTTGACGTAACTGTCTCTTAACATCATTGTCTGTATATTTGCACGCTATAATGAGGATAATCATATGAAAAAAACGGAATATCCTCTGCATTTAATTATGCGGAATTAATTTAATAAAAGTCGTTGTCATACTCTTTTCCTGGACGAGAAGAAGCGCATTGCTGTCAATTGAAGCAAGAAAGGCGCCAACGAAGCGATTATCATTGCAGACGTGTCTTGTGTGGTACTGTCTGTATCTCAAATGAAATATTTATAGGGAATTATTCAACGGCATGCTGGGACAAAGTTGATTACTCTAAGTGCTTTTAACATTTACCACTCCTACAGACATTTTCAAAGAGGAAGCTGCAAAATTATTAAAAAAAAAAACTGGAACTAATTTGGATCTTTCAATTATCAATTTATTTCTTCCCTTATGACCTTCTCCTTGAATGAATCAGTAAATGGTTGAAGAGGGGCAAAGGAGGAGTGTTACGTGTTTCCGGCGAGACATTACGTGCTTACTCGCACTCCCAAGTTCCCATGAAAAATAATAAAAAAATTTGATCCGCTTCATTAGTCCAAATCAACTAACTTAATTATTGTTACAGAGAAGATGATGTGGTTGGAGGATGGCAAAAAGCAGATTTTGGACGATTCGGATGATGACAGCGCGAGTAGCGATGAGGAAGTACCCATATGGGTACGAGGCGAGCAACGATGGGTCTCTGGAATTAATCCAAGTACTACTTGTGCTGAAGTCATACAAGTACTGCTCCAAGATGAAGAAAACCGGGTAAAAAAATGATTTATTGTTATCACACTGTATAAATATTGCAATCATGAAGTCAAAGAAAACGTGAGAGTTTATTCTTGTGCGATAAATTTAGTAAATCACGACTTCTTTTGAAACGAACAGAATACTTTCTCATAATGTTTTTTTTTTATATTCAGGGCCGACATATTGGTCCTGCGGACCAATACCACATAACTGAACGTTGGCGGGGTGTCGAACAACCTTTAGACAACTATTCACGACTTTTGGACATTTGGAACGCATGGGGCACAGCCCAACCTGAAGTAAAACAAGTCTTTTATTTTAACTTAAGATTTATTGAAATTTTTTAGGTCAAAATTTCTCTTCGGAGGATCAAATATGACAGACCGCCTAGTCGACGAACCCGCTGTAGATCCGACACAAGTTCTTGGTCGGATCGTAGCGCTTGGAAGACTATCCATCCGAAGAGGCTTCACGCATTACAAAACGAAAAACAACCATCAAGTACGGAAGAATTATTAAAACTAGTTTTAGCTCAAGGAGAAGTTATCAGAAGACAGTTAAAAAAACTTAGGTGAGAAGTGGTAATCAATTCGTTGAAATGGAATTAATTTGATTTGTGCAGACACAGCGAACATCAAATTGGATATTTAGAAGACAAAACACACAAAGCTAGAGTACGCAAACATGGAAGTAACTACCTTTTGGAAACCTATTTAAAAGGATTATCAGAAGCTGTTGATCCTGAAAATGAAATTCATTTATGTACAGACAAAAATAGCGACAGTGGAGTTATGACTGAAGGAGATAGCGAGCAATCAAACAAAGCATCAAGAACGACAGAAGTAATCAAATTTTCAAACATGTTTAAATTTTTAATCTTTCTTTTTTAGAATCATCCTCTAGAACGCTTTTCACCTTCGTCCGAAGAATTCAGTAAAGACATCAAAGACGATGATACAAGTTCAACAGTAAGCGAAGCAACCATAAGAGAACAAGTCGAACTCTTCGAGTCAATATCTAAACTAAACAAACGTCTTCTAAAAGAAGAAGAAACGTTAGTTCGATTAGACGCAAATTTGCGTAAATACGACAAACATAAAACAAGTACTGAAGATTTAACTAAAGCATTGACGAATTTACGAACAGAAATGACAAAAAGCGCATGTGAGATGCAGCATAATGAAGTAGTACTTGAAGAAACGATGGAAATGTTGTTGAATAGGAGGCATTATTTAGAAAATTTGCATCGAGATCTTGCTAACGAAGATCAAGAATATGAAATGTTGCAAGCGTTGATGTACAGTACACGGAGACAAAGACACAATGGAGAGACTAGTTGTAGTCCTTATTATTCACAAACCAAAGAATTGTTAGATACCTTAGTATAGTCAGAATAGATTTTTTTACTAATTAATTTAATACCAAATATTTTGTACCTAATAGTTTCACGTGTTGGAATTTTAGTCACTTGAGTCGAAATATATGTTTTCAAGTTAAAAAAAATTGTTTTTTAAAACAAACAAGAAATGATTTATTGGAGTTTACGTTATGCAACACAATAAACAAATCTGTTTACTTATAATATAATTTACTAACAGTTTACACCTTATTCCGCAGAGGTGTGAATTAATTCATTGGTTGCGTTCCTCAGACAAAAGCGCTTAGTGGAGAAAGCGGTTTTTGTCTTCGACTGAATTAGCTTTGGAAACGGTGTTTTAGCAATATTTTCCACCAATCAAGTCATGCATACTAAGCGCTTTTGTCTGCTTTTACCGCTTTCACACATCTTCAGAAAACTGGTGAATCAATTCAGCTACAGAAGTTCCACCCCCTATTCTAAAAAAAGACCAATTATGAAGGTAAACTATGCGTTCAAATCAGATTACACTTCGTCTCCGCCCCTTTTCCGGATTCTCCTAACAATAATTCGACGCTTTTTCTTCTTCTCTTCCTCTTCCTTTTGTTTTTCTGCTTCTTCGTCGTCGTCTTTCTGCTCTTCTTCGTCATCTTTCTGCTCTTCGTCATCATCTTTTTGCTCCTCCTCGTCGTCTTTATCTTCCTCATCTTTATCATCATTTTCGTCATCTTCTTCCTCGACTTCTTCAACTACTTCCTCTTCTTTATCATCTTCACTTCCAGCTTCGCTTTTATCGCTCTTTGCACTTTCCGCATCTTCGCCACATTCTTTTCCAGTTTTACAACATTCACATTTACCTTCTTTACAACATTCACATTCTTTATTATCTCCATTGTCTTTAGATTCATTTTTCTGACAACAGCACGGAGGCAGTGATTTAGCTAAACAACATTTTTGTGAAGAAGGAACGCAAAAATGAGGAATTAAAAAAGGCTGAATTGGAATATAACAGCCTGCAAACATATAATTACAACAATGTTTGTTTTTTACACAAAGACAATGTTTTTCTGATGAAACAGACGTTGTTTCCGCTGATTCTATGCTCGCTTTTTTCTCATCAAGAGACATTTTTCCTACATCTGCATAATTGGGAAATAAAAATTATGTTTAAAGAACAGAAATACAACTTACCTGCTTCGATTGACTCTTCTGCCGCACTCATTTTTCATAATGTAATACACAAACTGCATTTTTTATGAGGTTTATAAATATGTAAAAAATGTGACATGCTTTAATTAGGGTGATAATGATCTTATCTTTTAAAAAATATTCCGAAAGGTTTAGCGTGACTTTTTGATTGAGTTATAAATTAAATTTTTGTGAGTGAAGATACCTATTATACAGAATGTCGCAGAATTGTCTCGGGTGCTTTAGGGGATTATTTCAGGAAGCTATCATAAATCAGAAATCAATTGTAAAAATTTTTTTGTTAACGTTCAAAAAATCTGTCAAATCTGACAGTAGTGACAGTTCTAAAAAATCAGGTTAGAAGCTATAATTAATTTGAAAAAGTATCAATTTGAAAAAAATAGTTTCCTAAATTAAAGTGTAGTAATATTTGTTGGTGAATTTACAAAAAAATCAACGGAAACTTGTGATTTAGTCTATGAATTGTTAAATTTTGAAATGAAATTTACTCGTGATAGACAGAACGTGTCCAACTCAAAGAAAGCGTTTGTTGCGGTTTTCATCTATTTTTTGTTTAGATTAAAAAGGAAAAAACAATAGCTTCCTCTGAGATGATTCTTTCGTTACCTTAATGATGACTGCTCATTTTTTTTTTTGTAAATGTAGATTGAATTCGTTTTTGAAATTTGGAATCAAAGCAACTTTCCACCACTAACGTCATAATGGCACCAACTTCTGCTATAAAAATCCCCAAATTTTAATTTCACATTATTTCTTTAAGTATAATCTACAAATCAAACTTGTATAAAGAAATTTGTTTTGAATTTTTATTTGTATCTTTTTTTTTAATTTTAATGTTTTGATTTCCTCAACCAGCAATACACCACTGCATATCAGTTAACTAACATAAAATTTTTACTGTTCTGCGTGGCGCAAAATGAAAAATTGTTATAAATCGTTCAGTTTTGCCGATATATTTTTATTTTCTAAGTAATTAAAAGTCATAAAACGAGCAAATTTTTTCAGTTTTTTTAATATAAAAAAATAAACAGAAACTTAGTTCATTAGTTCAATAATTACTATTTAGAACATCTCAGAACAACTCTCCACACCTCTCCACTTCAATTATAAAAAAGCAAAGAGCAAAACTTTTTCTAATTTAATTACTGAGCAATGACCATAAAATCCCTGTCATTTCTTAAGATTTCTAAGTCACATATGTTCCACAAAAAGCGTAATTTCAGTTATTGCAAATTAAAATTTGCGCACGATACATTTATCACACATCGCGCATTATCTAATTATGGAAAAATTCCTGCCAATTCCAATAAATCGCACTACCAAATTGTTGCAATCTTGATAGATTAATAAAATATGCAAGAGGAAATGAATCATTACTCAATTATAATTTAAGCAAATTAGTAGTTCCTTACAAGAAATTAAGGCTTAATTTGCATTTTTCCATTGAAGATTTCATTGAACATTAAAATTTGAAATAAATGTTTATTTTATCATTATCAGTTTTGTGCACACGACACTAGTGATGGTCCAGCATCTGTGGTGCCGTGGGCTAACACATTTCTATAAAAAAGAAACCAGGCAACAACACATTATCCATTCAATCGCCTTACTTCCTAGAGATAAATAGTTGTAGCTATTTATTTAACCCACACTAGTTTCTTGTTGTTTACTTTTACTCGAAAGATGGCAAGCAAAGCGTGCTGTAAGTTTATTATTTATTAACTAATTACAAAACTAACAATTTTTATAGCTTCTCAACAATGCATTAAATCCGAAGATGGGATATGCATTATCAAAAAACAATGTATTTTAAAAACTCCGGAAGGTGAGTTCGATTGTGAATGCATCTGCCAATGCGAATGTGACTCATCATGCGAAAAGTGCATTTGCGAATGCAAATGCACCCCAGAGATAGCAAAAAAAATCGAAACTTCTGAAGGCGTGAAATACAGATGTGAATGCAAATGTAAATGTTGATTGTTAATAAAAATTTTTTTTGAATTGAATTGTGCGAAATTTTTGCTACTAAATACATTGCCCTCCGGAAATAGCAAAAGAAAACGGAAACGTCGATACAATGAATTTATTATCTATAGATACAATCGTATTGTTTAGACTGCCTTAGGAATATTAATAGTAATCCTGTCAAAAGGCTCTTTAATGATGTTAAATACGAGCTGTCTGGAGTGTCCTTGATCTGGTACCATTAGTAGAAAGGAAGACAAAATGTACCAAATGCGACAGACCATGAAAATTCCAATTTTTACACATCAATGGATTTTTTTCTCATTTAATTTAATTAAAATTTTAAGGATGTGTTTATACCATCGCTGATAAGTACCTTTCATTACACGAAGTGATGGTATGGAAATTACTTCAAAAGGTCAAAAATTTTAATAACTGTTAATATTTTTTTTTATTCAGTGAGACATACATACGATACTTTAGTAAAGTTAGAAGCTTCAATGTCATTCTTGCAATTCTTTTATCTAACTCAAGCATGATAGAAGGTGCCATCAGGTCGCTGAACTAAAAGACATCTATTTCTTTTAGTAAATTTTTAACCCACATTTCAGTAAATCACGTACCCATTGAAAAATCATTGATTTTCATTCTATTACTCTACTTTCAAAAATTTACTTAAAATATTGCAGTTTATTTGCTACAAAATTGTTAAAAAAATATGATAGTTAAATTTTGTTCGCATTGCTCATCCCCTCCAGCAAATGCAGTGCAACGTTCTTCGATCGTGGGGTCAGCTTAGCTCTATTATAAATACCGGCATCTAGAGCGAGTCTGTCTGTTTCAAATCTAACATTTGTCAAGGTTTATACATTTGTGGTTGAAGAAAAAAGTGAAGATGCCTTCTCCTTGTGATTCTTGCAAAGGTAAAATTTTTATATACACCGATGTCATCCACTTGAGAAAATCAATAAGTTGTTCTAGAAATTCCGAGAACACTTGTTGATGATATTTCCAATTTCTTTTACCGGCCGGTGATTTATTTTATCATCAGAAAACCGCTAATGCTTTTGGCTTACAAATTGTTTATTAAGTTTTTTTTTTCACTACTGTCTGCTACTTTTTCAGCTAATTTTCTTTCATTTTATTTTTCAGAAACTTGCGGTGACGGTCAATCCAATTGCGGCAAAGACTGCAAATGCGGTGATGATTGCAAATGTTCTTCTGAAGGCAAAGGTATGAATGATAAAAAATAGGCAGCAAATATTTTATTTTGAGTTTTTTTTCCTAGATTGCGGCTGCGCTGGTGGAGATGAACAAAGCACCGAATAAATCAACACGTTCCTTTGATAAATTATTATTTTTTGTTTAATTCAATGTAGCTTACAATATTTATCATTTTTATTATTATTATTATTATTATTGATGCTTTTAAGTAGAATGTTCTAATTAAAAACTCATTGGAATTGGAATCTTTTTTTTTATTTACCTTTTCGAAATAAAATACATTTCATTCATGATTAACATTGTTAAATATTTTAGATCCGAATGCAACAATTATATACTCCACTCTTTGTACAATCCATACCAAAGTAACAATTCATACGTAAGTAAAAACTTAATAAACATTAAGTAGAAATTAAACTTAATAATATAAAAAATTAACTCAGTCATTTAATATCAACTCTGTTCCAATCACATTGGAAAATATACCTCAATAAGTCTTAAAAAGACTTCTACAATCACAATAAAACAATTTGTACATAATTTGAGTTGAAATATACAGGGTGTTGAAAATGTTTAAACTACTGACATTCTTTTGTTTTTCGGTATAATATAAAAATGAAAAATATCTGCAGTTCTAGAACAGTTTAGGATAATTTTATGAATTTTTGTCGGAACCATTCGTTAACACCCTGTATAATTTATTAGACTATTTGCAAGTCCTAGTTTAGAACCAGATTTAGAATGCACTGGATTTTCTATTAAAATTAAAAATTTCTACTTTCAAAGGTAGAATTTCTAATCATCTCCATATTAGGTTCCAACCTACACTTCCTCATTAAGTACTTTTAAAAAACTTAAATAAACGGACTTGCAAACGATAAAATAGAAAAAAAAAATTAAAATAACACAAAATTTTTCACTGGTTTTCCACACTCGAAACAAACAAAAAACTGTAGCATAAATTTTTCTAACAAAAAAAAAATACTAATCTAACACATTGAGTCCCCTGAACCAACCGGTTCCTCATCAGTCTCATTTTCAGAGCAATCATCATTATCCTTCGATTTGAATCTTCGTCGATATTTCACTTCACATTCTTTAATTTGGAAGCCTATTAATGGATGTAATGCTGACCGGAGACTAGCAAATAATTTCGGGAATAAGATCTCTTGTTGTGTTAAAACTTGTTTAATTCTTTGTCTTTCTTTTGTCAAATCGAGACTTATTATATTTGTTGATGCTGGCAAGTTTTGGGTACTGACAAATTGACGGAGATATTTTTCACGGACGTAGACGAATGGTCTGATGACTCGCAGTTTATGATCCCTGGAAGATCAGAAAATTTTATTAAATAATTTGTGGACAGGATGTAAGAAAATGATTTTTTTGCTTCTTATAGAAAGTTTGAATGCTATTTGGAATAAAAAACACTTACTTGATGTAATAATGAGCTCGCATTGTCCTCAACCTTCCAGTATGAAACACCGAAAGGAAGAAATTCTCGCAAAGATCATCTAAATGTTGGCCTATAGCTAAAACATTATATCCTGAACTTTTTGCTGCCGAATATAACCGATGTCTTAGACTCGATGTTCGGAAACTGTAGAGATTTTCTTTGGCTTCTTCGCGTTGTTCTGTAAAAACAGTACAAAAAATAGTTATTCAAACAAGTGAATAAAAATCATCATGACTAATAATTACCTGATTCATCCCCAGGGTCGCTTTTTTTGTCATCGATAATATAATGGACTCCAAGACTTCTTAAATGCGGGATTAGCACGCAAGGATCACACCCTGATTTATCCGGATCTACAGTAACAGCTCCTAAACTAAACAAAATTCCTTTTCCTTGTGCATAATTTTGAAATTGTAGTAAAGTATGTAGTAAACTAAACGAATCCTTCCCTCCTGATAAACACACCATTACATTATCACCATCTTTAATCATTTCAAATTCTTGGATTGCTTCAACAGTCGGTTGCCAGATAGTCTTCGGACAACTAACAAACTTGGCCGTTGCTGCTTCCAAAGCTCCACTATCACTCGTCGTCCTCGTATATTTTTGTTTTTGTTTTTGTAATGTCGAAAATTTTACTTCATCTGTTTCACTTTTTCGATTCGCTAAAGATTCCGAATTACTTCTAGTTTTGGCAAATTCATTAGTAAAATATTCTTGATCGTGGAATGATAAATTAATCCCGCTATCTTGTGAGCTAACACTTGCAACTGTCGATGTTAAAATTTTATTTTTGTATTGTTTTTCATTTGGTTGGGATTCTTCATCGCTTAATCGATTGGCACTCAAAGATTTGTTGATTAAATGAATAACAGTTTCACTGCTTGAACCTGGTGTATAAATTTCATGTTTAATTTCATCGTTAGAACTAGAACTTGCACGAGAATATGAATGTTTGTCTTGGTCGGGTGTTATAAACACATCAACTGCACTAACAACGTCGCGAATTTCCGATTTTACTTCATTAGCCATTTCGATTGAAACTTTTTCGATGTATTCAGCGACTTCATTGGCTGAAATTGAATCGCTTCGACCATCTTCACTTCCAGATCCATGTTTTTCATAACAATAACTTCGATCAATACTGTCGGTATTTTCTAAAACATCTTCTACTCTAGATATGACTTCTCGGATTTCAGACTTGATATTTGTAGCTAATTCTTTGGTCATTTCAGTAACATAAGTTTGAATATCAGGAGCTGGCGATGATCGGCCTAATTGATTACTTTCATAACTTCCAGACGAAAGAACATTTAAACTATGAGTCGGTGAAACATTAGCTTCCGATTCCAAGGAATGTAATTCATTCTGACTACTATAACTGAAATTCCTCTGTCGAAAATGTTTCATTCCTAAACTAGCTCTAGTCTGTGGACTTAAAATCGGTGGTGAAATATTCGGAGCTCCTAAACTCAAACATCTATCTCTTGCAAAATTTTGCAAATGATTTAAATTAGCAGAATTAACACTTTCCCCAACTGCAAAATTCAACTGTGGATAATACAATCCATTAACGTCTTGTAAAAAGTACGGAACAGGTGATGAGCATGTTAAGATTCTTGGATCATCAATTGAAGGAAAACTAAAATGACGCGGAGATCCCGAATTAGACACAGGATGTGCTTCTTTTTCTTTCGAACATTCTGTTCGTTTTGATCCAGAATAACTGACAGGATCAAATGGAACTTTTTGTTTAATGCTTTGTGCATTACTTGTTAAAATATTTTGAGCTTCATGTTGAAGCATAAACCAACGGAGTTTTTCGCCACGCGAATCAAATTTTATCCCTTGATCTGTATATGGATGTCTATTGGCAGTTTTTCTTGCACGATTAAATAAATTTCTGGCAGTTTGTAAACATTCTTGATAACTTTGCGGGAATAAACCCGGGCCGGATACTCTTCGTTCGTTCATTGTCATTTTTCCATCGACATAACGAATCGAAGACAACCATTTTCGATCTTTTAACATAGCATTTGTATGATGTCGCCATTGCCCACTTTCAATCTCAACAACATACTGTGGTAACAATTTCCATCCTTCAGTTGCTACCATTTTTACAGCTTCCATTATAAAAGCCAATTCTGCATCATTAATAAAATAGGGAAGACTTATTCGAGTAAAACCTGGTCTTAATAATTCCAAATTTGAAGTATCAACGCCTAAATCCAAACTACTTAATCTTCGATCTTCTAAAATTATGTTTTCGTATTGATCGGCAAGACATGGATCGATTCCGAGTAGATCTTGAGCGTAAGCTCCAGAACAAGGACATCCAGCTCGGGCTTGAATACCAAAAACATCGTTTAGGACGGCATTGACGAAGTTATGATGGAGAAAAGTGCCGCGTGGATGACGAACCATGAATGAAAATACAGGAAGGCGGCGTAAATTCGGTGAAGTGTTGCCCAAAAGAATTATTTCGGGGATGGTACGAATGTGTTGCAACATTTGTCTGGAATGAAAGATTGAGTTAAGTGAATGACCATGACATGGTTGAGTGAGACAAAAAAGATATCCTACGTGTAACATTGACATGGATAAAATTGAAAAAAAAAAAAACGCACATATGCAAATTCAAATTCATTTTTATACAGTATGTCCCAACAAAACTGAATTTTTCGGCTTGAAAAAAATTTTCCGATAAAAATTGTAAATAACAATCATATATTTTCCGCATTTTTGGATTAAACTTTTAATTTCAGATTAGTATTTTATTGGAGGATTCTAATTTGTTACATCGTTGGAAAATTGAACCAATCGGTATCAAATGAAATATTTTCTAGTTTGAATATGGCTTTCATCAAAGTTAAAGAAAAGGATTTCTAGAGCGTGTTTTATTCTTTACATTACTATACCATTCAGAAAAAACAAAAATTCAAAATTCAGGGAATTTTCCATTAGTTAATTAATTGTTCCACTGCTTATTTTTACAACTCACTTGTTGATTTTCTCTTGCCGTTGCAAAATGTTCGCAACAGTGACAGTTTCTTTCAATTGCATTACAAGCCCAGCTCTGATTGACTCAACAACAGCTGCACAACTTCCTTCTTCTTGCATTTCAAAGCTCTAAAAAAAATCATAATAAATCTTACAAAATGTTTATTTTAAATTTATACTTTTTTGTACTCTTGTGAAGTGAAGAATCCATCAGTATCGCACGAATTGAGTCGTCTAAAAATACTCTTTTTCGCGATTAAAATTCCTACAAACGTTTTCAGTCAGTCAATAATATAAATAAATTCTGAACTTTAAACTACCAGGAGTTTGAACACCACCGATAAATTTATGTCCAGAAAAATAAATAGCATCTTTATTTGCTGAATTTTCTTCAACACCAGGTATAATTGGATTCATATCAATTGTAATAGAAGGCGCTGCGATATTATAATCCCAAAACGCTAAAGCTTGATATTGATGGAGTAAAATCGTACAAGCAACATCATCAATCACAATTCCAGTGACGTTTGAAGCCACTGAGAAGCATCCAATCAACTGTCTTCCATAATTCTGATGAAATCTTAATTGATTTTCAAGATCGTCCAAATCTAAGAAACCATCTTTTGTTTCAGCAATACGAATCATCTAAAAATGGATGCAAAACAAGACATTATTTATTGACTTGTTGGCAATAAACCAACAGCGGAAAAAGCCAACCTTTGCGCCTATTTCTTGCCATAGATGAAGATTGTCATGGTGTTCACTAGACCCGGTGAAGACTATTGGTGGTTCTCGAAGATCCAAAGCACTGATAAGCTTCTGAAGAGCGTCGGTACAACCATGGCCGGTGAAGATGACAGCGTCGGCATCGGAGGCGTTGGATGCGGTCTTGATTATGTCTCGTGCTTCCTGCCTATAAAAAAAATTGACTTAAATTTGTTAAATCTAATAATATTGTGTTCGCAGAAAATAGAACATACACAAATAACAGAGTTTTGTTTCTTCCGCTTGCTGAATAATAAAAACAAAGATATTTATGGGCAGGCAGTGTCTTACCAGGGTATTTGAACGTTGACACATTAGTTTTTTTTGTATCACACTGTAGTTTCGTAAACATAATTGTACTGAAGAGTAAAACTATCCATAAATCATTCTAATCAATAAATTGATTTTGTTTTAGCATTTTCAAGATCTGTCATTCTTAATGATTGTAACAAATAAATAAGAATTCAAAACTTTGCTTGAAATATTCCTATTTTTTCTATTCTAAAATTGCTAAATGGAGTTGTCCATGATCAATGCATTAATTTAATTTTATTTAAAACGTACCGAAAAAAGTTACTAATGGTTGGTACTACTGTGGTACTATTTCATACCCAATTTTCAAAAAATAATTTTGTGATTTGGTATTTAATTTTCGATAATAATTGTAATTTCAATAGTTTTAAGTTGAAAAAAAAGTAATTAGTTTGAGAGTAATTGTAGCCTTATGTCAATTTTTTCAGGTTATAAAATCATAACCTGATTTATAACTTGTCATTTACTTTGTCTTAGCTATAAACTTCAATTAAAAGAATATTATTGACTCAACCAAAAACAAAGACCTCGTTATAATTATTATTTCAATAATAAAGTGAGTAGTGCTCGAGACAACAAATAATTTCCCCATTTCCAGATTTACAAATAATTCTCCCGGAAAACTGAGATTATGCAAGAAGCGTTAATTCAATAATTCATAGAAAATTCTCGAAGCTGATAATTTATTTATTAGAACCATCTTGATGATCACATAATATACTGTGACACAATTTGATTAAAGTTAAGTGAATAATGTAATCAGGATATCCTTTGCATTTATAATCCGAATGCAAATAAATGCATTTGTTATGAGATTGTTCCAATGTTAAGTATCATCAAAAACAAGTTTTATTAAACAGCAAATCAAAATTTATAAATTATAAGATTTTGAAAAAACTTCCTGTTAATAACCAAATACTTTCTGTGGTGATCTTGATTAAAAACTTTTTAAGTATTTTTGATATCACAAGTGATTTATTGTTCAAACGAACAATGAAACTTGTGAACAATTTTATTATCGCAGTAATTTGAAATTTTCTTCGACGATTATTTGAATTTATTAATTGTTTTTTGATGTTAATAAACTTGTCTGATAATCTTTTAATTATTATTCAGGAAAACCAGATGTTGAATAAATAGTTGTTGCATAAAGAAGAAAATTTTGTCAACAAACAATGATAATAAAGGCGCCAAAAAATGATTTATAATAATTAACACATTACTGTTTGTAATAAAAGTAAACAAAAAATGGTTATTGTGAAATATAAGAGTTCAAATAATTAATTACCATATGTCAGTATTTCCAATATTATTCTGACAAAATTATATCAAATTTTTGGAGTTAAAAAAAATCAAATGAAATATGCAATGAAGAATTAATATGGAACTATCAAAACTGACCTTTCAAGTGATAAATTTTGACAGATAAACGATAAATGAATATTATATGTTTGAAGATATAAAAACAGTTTATGTTAAATTTTAAAAACAAATGACAGGATGTCTTCTGTTCTGTTCTTTTTTGAAGTGTTTTTTAAAGCCACGTGCTAACAAAATTTAATTACACTTGATTTTAAAATAGACAGTTGCGGTTTTAACCCGTTCTCTATTAAAAGAGTTTTAGAGTAATCAAAGTGTCGTTATAAAAATGATTTATTGCATATACAGAAAATAATTTCGTCAAATATGACTTAACAAATATTAAGAATACATTTGTTATAATAAAAAATTTCCTAAGTTCAGTTCTAAAAATTAAGTATAGAATTTTCAATCATAATCTCACCTGAAGTTTGTGGACTGAAGACATGTTATACTCGTCGTTGAATGTGTATTTCCATAACTTGGAAGAACTTCACGAGTTATGTATTCTTCAATAAACTGAAGGGATCTTCCAGAAGCTGCGTAATCGCAATAAACGACTGAAAAGAAAAATTGATGAATAAAAAAACTGTGATTTCTGCAACATTTCCTCAACCTTGCATCTACCAACATTTGACGCAAATCATAACGAAAGCATTCAAGTATACACAGAGTTGAAATCCATATAAAACGTCTGATTTCCGTAATTTAGAAGGTATAAAATGAAGTCATTTCCTGTTTTGAGAAACCAAAATGTTGTAAATAAATAATCATTGCCATTATTTACAATTTGAGTTCAATTCTGTGTTGTTCGTAATTAAACTGTCCTTAATCTTAAACGTTGGCAAGTGTTTTATTTTATGGTAATTTCCGTATTGGATGTTGCCCACGCGTGTCAACTGCTTTATTGTAAAATTTGAGTAAACAAATCCATTAATCAATTGTTAATTTGAGATTAAATAATCCTTAAAATCAAATCTATTGGTGACATCAGTTGGACTTCCTGATTTTGTTTTATAGAACGACCGTTAAATGTTGAATTTTTCTGAGAAAATCGACGACGACCTACTAAAAACATCTGTAATTAAGTTAAAAATACTAAACTATCAATACTTGATTTATTATTAAATTTAATTTAAACATAGTAATCAGTAAAGACAACTTTCTAAATATTATTTTTTTAGATCAAGGATTTTAGTGCCAAAATTGGTAGACTATTGGGAGACAATTTTTTTTCTTTAGATTTAACTAGTTGAGAGCAGTAACAATTGTTTGTATTTTTTTTATCTATTTAGAATATGGAAATTTCCGTTTTATGATAAAATACAAATCCCTGTAAATACTTTCTCATATTTATGTACTTTTGTTATTTTGTTGTGTTGAATTAAAGATAAGGCAATGCAGAAATTGACACGTGTGAAATGTGGGCTTGATTTCCTTGATTTCCAATAGTCTTAACAATGAAAAGTAATATGATCTTTAGTTTATGAGTTATTTGAAATACAAAATTTTGTAATAATCATTTAACTTGGTGCTTAATTTCTTGTTTAAATATTTTAAGAAAACAAATAGAAATTCTCACACTTTTATTGTTGATGTTGATATTTCTCTTACATGTGTTTCCTTCGCCTAAACAGGATTAAATTTCTTAACAAAATAAACACAAGCTTTTGTATCAGCTTTTCGAAAAAAATTCTAATTTCTCTTTTGAATTTTAATTGAGTGTTTGATATTGATGACAGTTAATTACTTGAAAAAATCTGCAATTAACCTTCCAATTACAAATCATTTCAATTTTAAACAATAATTAATGTAAACTGCAATAAGATGTTGTGTTTTATTATTTCCGATATTTGAAATCCTTCCTCTTATCTAAAAATTTGTTTTGAAAAACTCAAAACATCTGGATTTGATTATCGTAAAAAATCAATTTATTTTGGAAGATAAAATGTAATATTTTGTTTATTTTAAAAGCCAAGGTTTTCTCTTGACATTGATGCAAATCAGACTTTTTTTTCAAGTAGCGAAAAATTTATTCAATGTTAAAAGAAGATATTTTCTTCCCGTTGCATAACTTCTTCATAATTATAAATTAATTGAAATTTTAAAAATCCGGTATTAGCTGTAGCAAAACTACAATATCTTCAGTGTTAACAAATTTCCCGATCTTTTTACATAAATAAAATCAAAGCACGTGCAGTTTGAAGAATCCAAAAAATTTTGAAACTGAAAAAACTATAAAAGAATAGAAGAAAAAATTGACGATTCTTGAGGAAATCTGAACATTTATGGAATCAAACGAATCTGTAAGAATCCTTTGATAGGAATCACAAAAATTCAAAAAAGTAGAGACACCAAGAGAATCTCAAGAATCTACGAAGTTTGAAAAGAATCCAAAACTTGAGGACTCTATTAAAAAAAATCTACAAAATATAGCTCGATTTTTTTGCAAATTGAAGCAAAAGTTAATAATAAATCATGTAAATTAATAACAGTTGTACCAGTTCTTCAATAAAAAAATATTCTCAATGAATTAGTCAAAAATATTTCTATCTTGTTCAAACTGAAAACAATATAAATATAAATTGAACCAGGTGTTGCTTGAAACCAGAAAACAAGGTAAACACAAACAGATGATTTATTGAAACAAATCCAAAATTGCGGCCTTTATGATAAGCTTTATCTGGCATTGATTGCATTAAGATTTAGATGACCTTATCAAGGTTCAACAAATCGTAGAAATCAAAGAAAACAAAGCTTTAGCCAACCTGAAACGATCCATTAACGTCGACCAGACTAGTTTCAAGTGTCCAAAAATAAAAGATGATATCATTTCAAAACGAAATAATAAGTAGAAGGGGTGAGGTTAAAAAGTTCTAATTTCTCAATCTTTATTTATTGTTTAGTATATTTATAGAGTTCAAGATCACGATTGCGATTTTATATTGACAAAATGCCAAATGAAAATTGTACCAACGATTGAAAAGTTCATCATAATGATAAAAATCAATTTTGTTGTGCAGTGAATAATATTTTTGGATTATTTCCAATTAGATTCAAGTCTTAAGTTGAATTGGATCGATTCCCATTATTATGTTGATTTCACGTGTTTTACGAATGAAACGGTTTAGCTAATTTATTAAACGCTTAAATTTGACACATTTTATGACATTGATTGAAAATCGAAAAGCCGGTTTTATCTAGTTAGATATCATTAAATTTAACGAAAAAATAATCAATTAAGTCAACATAGCTATTGATATATTTCCTACAACAATATTTTATTATGTACTTCACACTCCACGTGTCTTCCTCTTTTAGCTAACGCATCAAATATGCTGAGTGGTCGTTGTGGAATTTAATAACGATACAATATAATTACGCATTTCGTTCTAAGATAACATAACAATAAGAAAGAGGTATTTTTTGAAAAAGATTGATTACTGAATGCATTTTTTCTGTCGTTTGATAAAGCTATTCAAACACAATGTAAAAGTTCACTTCATTTTTAATTTATATTTTAAAGGGTGGTTACAACGACCTCAAAGACCTTGTGCTCAAAACCTATTTGAAGATAAATGATTAAGGGTTGTTATTTTCGATTTATGGTTTGATATCATGTTCCAATAACTTGTGAAGGACAGGGGGTTAATTACGCTAACACACTTTACCAAGACTTGTTATTGATGGATTATTAATTGCCTGCTACTTGATATCATAAAAAAAACACTTTTAATACACAACTAAAAAACAATTTTATTAATGAATGGAATGGAATTTACTGCAGTGAATTAAAATAAACAGCACAATTAAATAAAAATGTATATTACATACGTTTTGACTCCTTAGTTCTAGTTTTTATAGATTTTTCAGATACTTTAATATTTCTAAAATCTCCATCTACTCGATAAAACTCAGATTTTTTAAATTCTTTGGATTTACCAAACTTGTTAGAGATTTCCTAGAAAATTTTTCTGGATTGCGTATATTTCTTAGATTTTCTGGATTTTGTTGTTATTGTATACAGAATAATCAAAAAACACCACAATTAGATTTTTTGGGGATATAATCAGTCTTTGGTACCACTGTGAAAACTTTCTAGGAGTTTAAAAAGTTTCCAGAGCTGCGTCAAAAATTGATTCAAATACTCAATAAATTCGAGCGAAGAGGTTTTAGAAAGTGTTCAAATATCATCCAAAACAACTAAGTTTTTTTTGGAAATGTGAAGAGGGCAGTTAAAACAACTTACTTTTTGTCTGTTTGTATTCAACTATTACCCCTTATAATATTTTACAATTTTTTTTTGAACACACTGTATTTCCATACTTTCTTTTTTTTATTTCAGGATTTTTTTTTAGTTTGCTTAATTTCTATACTCCTAAGATTTTCTAGATTCTTAGGATTCCCCCAAAACTCTTATTTTTAAATTTTTTATATTCCTTGGATTTTTTGAATTTGTCAAGTCTTAATTTTACTAATACTTCACGTTTTCTAATCTTCAGATTCTTTTTTTAAACTTTACAAATTTCTCAGATTCTATTGGTTTTTTGAAATATTTAGATATTTTATGATTTGAAAAATTCTCGAGACACTTTGAACTTCTCAAGTATTTCAATTTATTAGATGCTTAAAAACTCCTGAAACCATTGTTTTCTAGTTGTTTACATTTTGTATATTTTTTCGATTTCTAGATTTATTTAGAAAAATAAAATATTTAAAGTCCTTCAATTTATTCGCATTTTCTACTTTGTTAAAAAACCCCTAGAATCTTTATATTTTTGAAATTTATTAATTTTTTCAAGAGTTTTTGTCTTTTACAGAAAAATCTAGAGAAATCCAAGATACTTATAATCATAAAATTTCCAAAATTTCTGAAATATTCAAAAAATCTGTATTTGTAAAATCGAAAAACTTGACAAATCCAAAAATTCCAACTAATATCAAGAATTCAAAAATCAGAGGCTTATTGAATCTAGAAAATCCAAGGAACATGAAGAGTCTCTATGAAAACTAAAAGTCTAAAAAGTATGGAAATTCTATAAAAATCCAGAAAATTGGAAAAACAAAGATTCTTATAAATTAAGGAAATCTCCAACAAAACTTGGCTATTCCAAATAATTTAGGAAATTAGGAAATATCAAGAAAATGGACATTTTCAAACTCTCAATCCAGAAAATTAAACAAATGTGCGAATCCAAAAATTGGATATGCTTGAAGAAATCTAAAGAATCCAAAGAATGTAGAACTACTAGAAGGTGAGGATACTTAAAAATAAAAGACAACTTTGTATCCGATTTTTAATTCTGAAAAACACAAATGCAATAATAAAGAAGAATCTCTCTCTTCAAAAAAAACACTAACCATTTTAAATAATAAGATCATTTTTGTCTGTTTAATTTTTTGATTAAAAAATTGTCACACCTGTCCTCATTAACTTCACATCACAACTTTGTTATTAATCATTTATTATTCAACGTTTGTTTTAATTATAAATTCACGGTTAAAGTGCAAAAAATTATGCTTGACGTGACAATGTATGAATCAAATAATACACGTGCAATTATTTACCATTTCCTTATGATTTTGCATTATAACGCTGCTCTAAATTGATTAAATTGCATGACAAAGTAGTGTAAAAATGTATCAAATTATATCATTTATTTAAAAATAAACTCAGAAGGGGTATTTTAAAAGCGTTGTTGAAAATATCTGTAATGACTTGAAAAAAAAAACGAATGAAACCTTATAACTAACGCAGCTCAAAATCGATTAGAAACAATTCAAGGAAAATGCATGTCTAGAGGTTATTTTAACATTAGTTTTTCAAGGAATTACCAACTAGAAATTATTAATAATATAGTATGTGCCTTCTTAGAGGATGCATTTGTGGGCGGTCCGCTAAAACAAGACTTTGAGGGTTAATATATTGTTGTTTTGACATTGAGTTGAATATAAAATTGTCCAGAGTTTATCATAAAGATAATTGTTAGAGTCGCTAAACTGACCCTGAAACAATAAATTAATCGAGTTCTTATTAATGGAAATAGATTTTCAAAAATCCAGCTGTGACTTCCTCTTCGAGAAAGTGCAAAAAAATAGAAAGTGTTTGTCCCAGGAAGCGCACAATCCGGAAAAATTTAGATTAATCGAACTTTCTTCCTTTATTATTAAAATGCGTGATCCTTGGATTCTTATCTTTCAATGCTTCTAATTAAATGGAGGACATTATTTTTTTTTTTTTTAATTCATTGAGCTTTCCTTATGACGTCAATCGAATAATTAATTTCAATAAATCAACAGTTTAAAGACAAGAGATTACTTTTTCCGATAGAAAATGTAGATTTCATGGCCAAAAAAAGCGCACATATGCAAACAATATCGTAAATCAACTTTTTTTTTCTTCTCTTTGAACTTTCTAAATTCTGAACTACATACATACTATCAACAATGACATCATCAACACAAATAATGAATACATTAAATGCTTGATAAAGTTGATCCAAACAAGGATTGCTTGGAGCAATGAAAGGCGACCCAATGTCTAGCAAAACCATACGATGTATTTACGAAACGATTTATTATAATTGCAGAGTGTTTTTGCATCGTTTCAAGTCTTGACATTTATATGAAGTTGATTTGAACATTTATTTTGCAATGTTTTAAATCGTGATTAATGGTTTTTTTTTGTAGTTTGGGCTTGTTCTGATTTACTGAATCGACAAATTCTAAATGTGAGTTTTGATCAAAGTTTATCCTTGCGATTGAACCAAACGAGTTTGGGAGATGTTCATCTAACAATTCAATGGTTTTGTGAATAACGGAAAGTGACACATTAGTTCTAATAAACTTTAGAAAAATAAAAATTATTCCTTGAAAAAAAAAAATGTATAGATTGTTTGTGCAAGTGAACTATTTCTAGAAAACCATTTTAAGAGAAAGTAAGGCAATGTAGATCTTACGAAATTCCATATTTTTAATAAATACCCATCATAGTAAAACACCCTGTAATATTATGCTGTCTATAATTTGAGATTTTTTTCAATTTGCATTTCAATTTTTGTTACATAATCGAATTGACGTTAAACAGTTCAATGATTCAATGACGCAAATTCAAAGTAAAACGTTACAATTTTTAGAAAATCGGTATTTGAAAAACAACAAAAATTATTTAGATAATGACAAGCACTCTTAATACTTTTCCGTCGATTTAAACAATATTTTTTTGTTGTAAATTATACGAATATAGAGGTCACAAAACACAAGGATTTTTTTATTAATAAAAGCAACAATGCATAAATGACATTACGGATATTTAAATAATAAAGAGGAAACAGTTTAAAATACTAACTATTATGACCTAGTTAATTAAAAATTCTACAATCTTATAACCTGAAAAAATTCATTGAAATTTTGCAAACGTATAGTATTTTTTTTATCAAAATGACTAAATGTCAGCTGCATGTGTGCGAATAAAATTGGCACTGAGTCAAAAAGTAAATTTGTTGAACAGTTTTTAAAAATAAAAAAAGTATTAAGATTGTCTTTCCAAAAACAATATTTGCTTACCATCAGACCATATAATAATGAGTTGACCGGGGCAATGAACTATTATTATAATGTAGAAAAAAGTGTTATCGATTTTAGATTCATTATTGTTACTAAAATAATTAGAATGTAATCAAAGATATACGGGTTATTGTACTCGTAATGAGAGACCCTACCATCGCTGGTATAAGGGTAGGTCACCCTTTTTCGATCGATACTTAGACACGTGCATCCCTCTTTAGCTAAAAAACAACGCAAATAAAACAAGGAAATGGTATCATCGTTTGGCCTAGATGATTTTAGCGTTCGTTCAACTCCAAAAAGTTTGATGCGACAAACTGTCTAACAAAAATGAAAAGCACTATTTTTAAGTGATACTTGGAAATAATAAGTCTATTGTTAAAACATCTGGTTTAATCAAAAATATGTTCAATGTCCTGAATTTGTAAATAGGTTACATCCGAACAAATTAGAAAAATTATTTTGGCAAGACTTAAGACAATAATTTGATTTAAGTTAAAATTTAAACTGAAGAATGAATCATTTTTGCAAACAGAGTTACTTTGAATAATATTCATTTCTATTCAAAATTCTCAAAATTTGAAATTGTAATTTTTTTAACCTTGTCTTTTATTCATTAAAAATTTTGGCAAAATGAGTGGAATTATTTAGTGATAAATCTAAAAGAACAACAATATATTTTAAAGTACAAAGATATCAGTATTATTTTTCACACCCGTGTGTCACGTGTCAGCAATAAAAATTAGCATTCAAGGGCAATCATTGCATTTTTAACAAACATTTTCCGATCAAATATAAAATTCACCACTTATTAATAGATTCAAATGATATTTGGCAATGTCACACCACTAAGATTTATTTGTTTACAAATCGAAAATCACATTCCTTACATTACATAAAATAAGAAAAAATTACCTTTTCTTCGTCCAAATGGTCCCAAGAAAGCATTATTCTTCCCAATAATATTATCATCAATATATTTAATCAATTTGGAAGTTTCTTCATTTTTCTTTGGGATATTAGCCGACGTCGGCCTTTGTTTTGGAGATCGTAATGAATAATCTTCAGGAAATGTATAAATTTTGCGATTTCCATATGATTTTCGAATTGTTGTAGTCGATGTCATTTTATGTTCATTATAATATGGCACTAAAGTTACTAAACACCGGTTTTTTATTCAACTGGATAAGACGCGAATAATTATTCAACACTCAACACTCGCGATTCATTGCCTCACACAATATAAGAAATAGGAACGATAGCTACCACTAGCAGGAATCGCTTAAGCTTGAATAGACGAAGCGCAGGTTTGGGGATACGATCGATCTGTGCGGAAAACAACGAGGCTTGCAGGAATTCAAAGTTTCCTGCTATTTGAAGTATAGGCAACACAAAATACACCGATTTATTTGCAATTATTTTATTACTCATTTGTGTAATAAATACAGAAAAATTATATAAAAAAGCGATTATTTCACAGGTTTCATCTGCCAGAGACCATCATTTAGATAGTGGCAATTTTCAACTCCAATGCCTTTATTAATCTTGGCTCTGGAATAATTCAATTTTTTTTTATATTGATATTAATATTGGAAAATTTACAAAATTTGATCATCTTCTGTGCCGACTGTAAAGCAACACCCTATATAAAAATACTTACATATCTTCCGTGGATAAAGTCGTTTTTCCTATCGCTAAAGCGTGTTGCTTTCCTTCAGCCATTATAGCCTACAGATAAATTTTATTATTTTAATCAAATTCAAATTTTTCAAATAACTCACAACTACTGTATCTTTAGGAACGTCAGTCATTTTAGCCCCAGGAGATGTCAGTCCTGGACACATGATGTTAGCACCACTTAAAACGAATCTAATAGCCCCCTTATCAACTTGTTGCATTGGTAAGAAGAAAGGATCTAATTAGAGTGAGCAAAATATCAAAATTTAACACTTTCAAATAGGCAACCCAATATTGTAATCATAACTTTAGTCATCCCTGTTTTTTCGAAAATTTAGTAAAGTTCCTAAAATTTGCATAAAGAACATTGAAATAAACATTTAGAAATTTGAAAAATATCAAATAATGTCAATAATGACAATGACGTCTAGAACACATGTTAAAAAATTACAATTAATTTATTTACTCATGGGAATCAAATATTGGGTTGCATTCTTTTAGTTAAAAGCGATAAATAAAAACTGTGAAATCTCACATTTATGGTATAACTTCAACGTCGGCATCCACTGCCCTTCTCTATGTCTAAAAAATAATAATTCTCCACTAGAGTTGACTATAATTTCGATATGATCATGACTAAAATAACCGGTTAGATTTTATTTATTGTTGAATGAACAATTTTACCATTTAACTATACGTAAAGCATCCTTCTTCGGTAAAATATTATCGATAAAACCTTCCAAATGAGGATAATTTTCAACCAATTTTGAACGGATACCTTTTTGAACTGACGACTTTAGTTGCAAAACACCAGATATGCTTTCTTTTTCATCAAATCTAGAAAAAAAGGCCATTTATTTTATTGATCTGATTAATAAAACTTACTTTTTAAACATTTTAACTACGTTTAAAAAAATTCACAATTTGAGGTTATGTAGCAGTTTTCATTAAAAGTTAGATCTGTCACTAATTTAAGCGGGAAAAAATTTGAATATAAAAGGTTTATCAAAAATAAAAATGTTAAAATTTACGTCGATAGCAAAATACCACCGAATAGTTTATTAACACAATCATATTCACAGGACATGATTTTATAATTTATGTGAACATTGACTAATCTAAGTGTACTTCTGAAATTCAACTATTATTCATAACAAAAATACTTGAAAATAAAAATAATAGGACATTCAATTACAATAAACAGAGAACACATGTTATAAAAGTATAATATATCAATAGTTTGAAAAGCTCATTGAAGTTATAATTATTGATTTATCAACAGTCAAGAGTAGAGTGGTAAGTGCGGGTCACAATATTCTGAACCACGACACATTTAAGGTGGCAATCATGCAGTAGGTATAAACTTACTGATCTAAATCACTTTTTCTTTTTTTCTATATTATTCAATTAATTAAAATTAGATTATAAAATTATTTACGCACGAAAATCGGCGCTAAAACAACGAGGCATTTTTTTTGTTACCAACTACAAAAACCACGATCGACACCAAAAACAAAGAAAAAGGACTCAAGTCCCTGTGTATATTTAATAACTTAAATTATATTAATTAATCTTTTTCCTAATCATCAGCGCTAACGCCGATCTAATCTTCACCTTCTTCTTCTTCAGATTCAGCCTCCTGGAGCCATGTTAACCACTGATTAACCTAGAAAAAAAAAAAAAACAAATTATTCTAACCAAAGAAAAAAACTAAAAAATCATACCTGGAACAAAGCTTGCCCTTTGCCGGGATATGCATCAGTGACATCTTCCTTCCAATTCAAAAAGGCCTCCTCATCAACAATTTCCAAATCATAAAGAGCCATAAACCACCTAAGTAGTTGCCCTCTTGGAAAATTCAAAGAATAAAAATGAACCTGTAAAGAATAAACAGCGACAAGTTGAAGAGAAAGATTCTCTCTTAAAAAGGCATTCAAAATCGGTCGATAACGCTCCAACATGCTCTTTTCTTTTTCCGCAACAGCTTTATCATCCCCACTAGCTGCTGCTTCTTGTGTTATATATTTCAACAATACAGTCATAAGAGCGTTTATAAAACCAGGATCATTGAAATTCGATGGATCGAGATTTTCTTTAATCCATTTATAATAAGATTGTGGATTCGGATCGGCATTCAATTGTCTTGCTAATTCGGCTTGGATACGAAGTAACGGATATAAAAATGTTAAATCACGTTCTTCTAATATCTCAGATAGACGTTCTTTAGTTTTGTCGCTTTCTGGAAGTTGAGTTAATAAATTCACTTTACTTTTGTTGAATAATTCGGTTAATTCCGATTTGCCACATTTTTTATGCAAATGTTGTAAAACTAATAAAAATAATGGATAATGAGCACCGTTATCGGTCAATGAAGCCACTTCTGATAAAGATGTTAAATGTTCTAGGATTGCTGTTGTTAAAATAAACGATACAGAATTAGTGGCTTTCTCAATTTCATTTTCTCTTTCGTCTATCAAATTGCAAAGTGATTTGAAAATATCTTGGAATATGTTGCCATTGATAGCGTTTTCTTCTTTCAAGTTGCTTAAAAATTTTATCAACTTTTCTTGTTCCACATCTGGAGGTAGATTCAAATAAACGAAACTGTCTTTTTATGAATTAATTAAACTTACCAGATTTATCCAAAGCAGTCGACAGACCATACAACATAACATCCTTGCAAAATTTGTCTGGAATTTTTAGTTCTTTATACGAATTAACAGATTGTTTTAAGTCGATGTCGCCTTTCCAGTATTCATCCAAAAGGTTTGCATATTTCTTCAACACTTCGTCTTTAGTTGGACCCTGTAACAAATTTCATTACACACACCTCAAAATTTTTCGAAACATTTTGGAAACTGTAAACGTATTGTTTTGTTTTTTGGTATGAAAATAAGCTTAGCAACATTTGATATTTAAAACCGTTGTAACTAAGCAATAACACATTTGTTTCGGTAGCAACAAAAATCAGCAATTCCAAAACGGTGCTAGATAATTTTTAATATATTTTATTTACCTACGATTCTATGATAAGTTTATGTATGAAAACAGATCCATGATGACTAATGATTATCGTCAGAACCTTGAATAAGTTATTAAAATAATTGTGTAACTTACCTTATCTTTCTTGGACTGTTTGGGTTTCTCCGAGCTTACTTGTTTGATAGGTAATGGTTCTTTATGTAAAGCAGGCGATGGTTGTTTGACAGTTGGTGTAAAAGTCTGTTCAATAGAACGACTATTCATAATGTTATTACTTTTTACAGAAGCTTTGTTGAAAAGCATCGAAGTAGGTCTTAGTTCGACTTCTTCAAGTTCCTCTTTTGGTAGAATTAAATTTTTCTTAAAGCGTGGAGCAACATCTTTGTTGGATTCTAATTACCATAACTATTAATTTAAAATTATAAAATAATTCTTACTTACGATTATTAAATTGTGAATTGGCATTGTTCTGGTTGTGCTTATACTGTCCTCGTTGACTGGTGTTATAGTTGTTATATCCGCTGCGTTGATTATTATGCCCGCGGAATCCACCTTCGCGTTGACTTCCATAACCGTTCGATCCGAACGTATTAGTAGGAATAAGATTAGGCGAAGATGGTGCTAAATTCATGCCCATAACAAAATCATTAATACCAGTTCTCTGTTTCAATCGGAAAAACTCCGAAATATTCGATCTGTCGTTATCTCGATCCTGATGGTTTCTATCTCTCCTAAATCCCGGCCCATCATCTTCAGCCGGTCGAATCTGATTAATGGGCATGGGTCCTTCAACAACAGTCGCTTTTCTCGGCACCCATCCATCTTGTCTCAAATCAATGATATCTTTCAACATGAAACGAATCCTCGGCTGTAAATCTGTATTTTCTGTCAATAATTTCATACGATCGAAGTACTGATCCATGAGTTTCTGTCCCCTGCTCGAATCCAGAATGCGTCCGCAGGTGCGCATGATTTGACACAAACATTCCAAGTCCTCGGAAGGATCGTCACCGCGGCGCACCAGTAATTCCTGGATGCAGCGGTGAAGGATACTTTCAGAGAGTATCTCCAACTTGCCAAGTTCGCCGATAAATTTGATATTACCAAGCATTTTGCGCTTGGCCAATTGACGACGTTCTTCATCTTCTTCATTATGTCCTGTACTCGTTGATTCCAAAGCGGCGGCGCGGTTGTCGAATTCTAATTTGCACTTGTTTAGAAGCAAAAGACGGAAAGTGCAAGCGCTCTCGTCAGGCTCGAAGTTGGGTGCTTCTTCAGACAGACGCTTGCACAGCTGTGCGTACATAGACGAGTACTTTGGCTCGTCGAGTGCCTTGTCAAATATGAGCAAAATGACGCCTTTTAAGATGACGCTCGAATGGAGCTCAATACGAAGTAAGTCATCACTCAGCTTCTGGAATTTTTCTGGGGTAAGTTTGTTGAGGATGCCACGCACCTTACGAAAGACGAGATCGTTACGAGACTCGGGGGTGAGCGCATCTTGACGTCGCAATGTTGATGGAGGGACCCAGCGTCGCTTCACGGGGGGAACAGTGTCCTTCCCCGAATTACGAGCTTGTGGCCCCGTTTGCCTGGGGCTCTCCGTCGTGGTGGTGAACGGGCGCGACTTTAAACACTCTCGCTTGGCACAAGTTGGTGAAATTCACTCGGCCTCTACTTGATTCTACAAAACAAGACAACATTAGAACACCTGGCCGCACAAAGACGCTAGGTCGACGACCCGAACGCCGCCGGAAGGGGGGATGATACGCTCGTTCAAGGTCCTTGCCACATACCAAGGATGTCTCGACCAACGGCAGGTGGCCATAGACAAAGGACGAGAAACCATTCGCAAAAATCCGAATCAATGTCAATAACTCGAAGAATTCAGGCCAAGTGCACGATGCAAAACATGAAAACACCCAAACGGTAAAATCGTATGACCTCTTTGACCTGAAAGCTTCGCGTTTGCAATTTCAATTGAAACAAATCCGAAAAAAAAAGCGAAAGAATCGACTATTAGAAAATGTTACACATGACGCATTCAATTGCATTGTTCGGGAAGCAAAACCTCCTGAATCATTTCGCCATCGACTTATACAAAATCATCAAATAATCACTTACCGTTTTTTCTAAACTTAAAAACAATACAATCTGATTAACTAAATATGAAATAGCTTGCAAGAATAAGTAAAATTTTCACAAGAAATCACTTACTGGCCGTGGCTTGTTGTTTGTAGGAGCACTCAGTCTCGTATGAGATCGGTTCGAGTCGTCGGTTCTAGAGAATGGAACTTTTACCAGAGATTTTTACACAAACCAACAATTTTATCAATCAAATACCGTACAAAAAATTAAACTTGACAAAATTTTTACTACTACTTACTGATATTTTTGGTTTACTAAAGTTACAAGAACGAATGACAGACAAAAAAAGTTTCTAAAACGACAAAGAAAGTTCAATTTTGACAAGGCTGCCACTACACTAAACATTCCCTAGACAGCTGATCGATTGATTTCTTTCCTACCACCAATTTTAAATTAATCATCCGAATTCTTGTAAATTCTAAAAATAGAATCTCTACGAATATCAATAACCAGAAATATTAATTAGTTGATTAGGAAATTTCAAATAAATTTGATAGAATAAAATACTAATAAATAATATTTTCACACAAATTTTATTAAAAAAAAATTCTACAAGTATTTATTCTAAAATTTTTCTTATAAATACTTTTATGTAATAAATGCATTTATTCATTTTAACAGACTAATGAAAAAATTAATAAAAACAAATACAATACAACTCACATAATTAAACATTTAAATTCTTAAAACTACAAATACAAAAAAAAAAACAACACTAATCTATAGTAGTTTCTTTTCCACTTCCACTAACAATACTACTGGCGGCATCATCGTCAAAATGTTCAGGGGCAGTTAATTTTTTAGCAGCCATTTGTTGAGCAGCCCTAAAGTTATAAAAATTAAAAACAGGATTAAAATAAAGGTCGTTAGCGAATGGTTCCGACAATATTATATACTTTCTAACAAAAATCTATAATTAAAAAAAAAAAAAAACTCGAACCGTTGTAAATGCAAAATCTTTGTCACTTATTGTATCGTTACTTAGTTACAAACCAAAACCCTAATTTAATAAATCTTAAATTTTAAAGTGTTGCTAAGCAACGACTAATTTTGTGTGCAGTTCTCAAAATGTGAAAACGAACCATTCCCAAACACTGTACCTTGTACATCAAATTAATTTACCGTTTTTGAGCTTCATAAGCTAAAGCTTCCTCTTCTTCTTCTTCTTTTTCTTTTTGTTTTTGTTTGAAAAATCTGTACGCAATGTACATAAACAATAAAACTAAAGGTATAATAACTGCTAGAACAACCCCAGAAGCTATACCAGCAGTTCGTTGTGAATATTCTTGTTGTCCTAAGAAAAAAATGATTTGAAATATCAATATTAGGATATATTAAGAATGGCAGAATAAATAAGGCATAGTAAAAAATCCATTCCACATATAGGAAAGGTATTAATTATTTGAAAATGTTTAGTTGTTTATTTCCTAACATGTGAAATAGATTATTTACTATTCTAATTTGTATTTTAAACATTTATTCACAAAATTATACATTCCACATGCTAGGAAACTAAACATCAGTAATAATACTGCTCTGACTGCTAACACGATCTTTTTTAAAAGGAACTGTATAGTCATCCGAATTGTATGTTACTCTTTGAGGACTGTGCAAATTTGGATTTGATCGGAATGTAACAACATCCGGTTTGTTATTGTTTTGAAAAGGTTGCGAATAAATGACAGAAGTTGGTGGTGATGGTTTTTGATCTGGTTCATATTCTACATCAAATGGTTTATCTTCAAAGTCTGTTTCAGGTAAACCTTCTAATGGTTCATGGGTTCTGTAAACTTTATCATAACTTCGTCGCTTTTTGCCCATGCTGCTAACACTTGATCGACCGCTGCTTCCTCCAGGACTTTGAAGATCGGAATCAATATCAGATAAAGGACTTAATGGTCGACTTCGAGTGACTGTTGTTCTTTCAACTGGAGATTTAGGTGCAGAAGTATACTTCCACGAAACTTTATCACTTGTAACTTTTTTGAATATTTTGAAAACTAAATATGCGATTATTAAAATGATGGGTATAATGACTGCAAGAACTATGCCTGAGGTTATAGCTGCCATTCTCGATGAATATTCTTGTTGGCCTGATTATAATTCCATCAAAATATACAATAGATAAAAAAATTGATACTTACGTAAACATTCAGTGTATCCATATTCCGGAATATTCCACTCGCCATTTGACATACATTCTCGTCTTTGATCTCCAACCAAAATAAAATCTTCATTACATTCAAAAGTAACTTTAGTTCCTGGTACAAACAAGAAAGTATCTTTACGTCCAAATCTCGGTGTTTCTAAAACTCCACAAGAAACAATATTTTCTCGATTTATTGCTTTCAAAGCTTTAATTGTCGCTTTATAATTTGCAGAAAAATGAGCAACTTCTCGATTATAAGTCATTGCATAATCGTATAAACAATCATAATTAGTAGCAGTGCATAAATCGTAAGCTTTATTTCGATACTCAGATCGATTTTCAGGGATTAAATCTACTAATGCCATTTTAAATTCAGGTTTGAAAGTTTTATTATTAAAAGTAGAAGCAGTTTGTCCATGTTCTCGAAAGAAAAGTGCTGCACCTTTATCGGGATCTTCAACATCGTCTAAAATCCATTCCATACCGAAATCATCGTAAATGCGTCCCATGTCGTTAAGGTCGGCTGAAGTGCCTACTTTGCCTCCTTTTGGAAGAGTAAAGTCGTCAGTTACATCGAAACTGAAGTTGCCGAAAAGGCCTCGAGTTTGGTTCTGCAGCAAAATTATAACACAAAATTAAAAAATGAGTTTTTTAAACACACAAAACTTTTTAATCATTTTCAATATACCCAAACTTACAATAAATGTCCAAGGTAAGTAAACCCTAGCAGTGAGATATCCCTGATTTTCGACAACTTCAACCCCAGCGCCTGAATCAAACATTACTATAACTTCCGATTGGTTGAAAATATAAGTAGGAGTATAAACTGTAACCCCAGGGAAATGTTGGAATTTCAAAGATGGTCGATCAAAGTAGACTCTTTTTCCATTAGCCAAAACATCTAAATGATACCTCCATCTTGCTTCTTTTGGTCTTCTCCTAACTTCAATAATCGTCGAACTATTGCCTCTAGCCACAACCGAAGTCAATTGTGTCGCTCTAACTTCTCCATAAACATTCATTGGCATTTGTTCAAATCGTCCTTGTACTTCGAGTCTATTCCGAACATTAACAGATCGAACCAAAACAAATTCTCCCTTTCCGTTAAAAGTATATTCCAGATCATCAAAAGTTATAATATGAGGATCTCCATAAACTCCTGCTACACCAGGCGCTTGATAAGCAACACAATCCTGGGTTGGACGTCTTTCAAATCTTAAAGTTTCACATCCTACGGAATTTTCGTCTTGCCATAGACAACAAACAAAACGTGGAACCATATCATGGTACCATTGAGATAACGTTGGGACTTTGGTTGGTTCATACCATGGGATATAACCCAAATTGTGACTACGACGCGGATACGAACCCCATTTTTGATCATAAGACAACATAAGATAATGATTTTTATCATAACAACATTGTTGTTCAGATCCTTGCAAACTTGGAGATCCAGTTTTAACACAATGTACAGCTTGTCGATGGAAATAACACTTCGGATTGGAATCCTTATCACAATCAAAATCAGGCATAAATCGTCCTTTATCAGCTAAAGCTTGCTGTAAAGTACAAGGACATTGCGGCAATTCGCTTGCAAAATTCTTCAAATATCTGTCAGCTTTCAACCAATCGTCGCATAAATATTTCGGCCAGTTTTCGCCATATTTGCGTTCCCATTGCGGTCCAAAGTACCAAGCTAAAGGTATAGGTCGACTCCATACCAATGGAGTTATTTTTACTTCAGTTGTTTGTCCATTTTCATTTTCGACAGGAATAGATTCAGTTAAATTGATTTGGATGAAACCAAACTGCATGTCGTTTTTAAGCTGATCGTTACGATTTCGATACTGAGATGGAATTATTTTATAAGCTCCAGTATTTTGTACATTTGATGCTAAATCAGTAATATAGATTAGTTCAGGCCTCGAGGTTGTTTCTCGATACCCCCAAAGTGAAATACGAATGTTGGCGTTTTCGTTTGTTGTTAAATTTTGCTTTTCCCATGTTATTCCGATTTCGGGGGGAGATTTGTCGTTGTAGGACATGTCGTCGAAGAAGATTTTTTGCGTAGCAGTTGCGGGAGTTTCTGGAATTAAAAAAAGAGATTAAAGTAAAAAATCTCCGTTTATAAAAACAATCGCGGCGTCGCTGCTCCCCTTAAATTTGAGAAAATGAACTTTCTATTAACCAAATTGATTAAAATATGTTGAAAATACATACCAACATAGTATTTTCCTTTATATTTATAAGTTCCAGACCCAATAGCAATTTCCAAATTGATGTAACCTTCAACTAAAAGTTTTGGCTGAATACAAATCGCTCGATTTCGACTAACAACGACTCCATAAACTTCCGGTTCAGTATCAAATTTGCAAATAACTTTATCGGTTGGTTTGAAACACGGACCAGTTACATTAACTATCGTTCCTCCAAGCATATTCCCACTTTCAGGAGCATAAACCAAATCGAGATTAGCGCCATCTGTAAAAATACTATAAAATTATATCACAATTGTTTGATTAATATACCTATATCTTTGTTGCAACTTCCAAGAAGAATATTTTCGTCAATTCGGAAATAATGTCTCCCTTGGAATCCATTCCCAAATCCTGTTGATGTCAAATCACGAATGACGGAATTTTGACTGTATGGTAAGTATTGGTATGATCTTGTACCATTGCCAGCGTTAAAGCCAACAAATGCTGGGATACCTCCTTCACCGTTGATGGTATCACCACCAGCTTCTGTATGACTTGTCCAATCAAGAGTTAAATAATTGAACATTGCGTATGTGTAGACTTCGTCTGTTGCTAAAACCAACTGGAATGTGTTTGTCTAAAAAAAATAATAATAATAAAAACAAAAAAATAATTTTCTATCAATACTTTGTATAAAGCATTAGCAAAACCTCCAGCAAAAGACACATTTTTCCAAGTGACTATAATCGCATGTTTTGGATTAAAATTTTCAGCACCAATGACTCCCTCTCTGATGTCCCATTTTACTCGTTCTCTAATTTCAACTCCCATTCTATCGTTTCTCCCTCGAAGATCTCTTTCAAGGCGGAAATAAACTCCAGGTTTTCGTTGATCGACATCTTCGACTCTTAAATTACCAATTCGACATTTGCTATGAAAAATTCCAATAAACGCAGGATCATTTTTCTTTGGCCAATCTTTTACAGGAAAGACTAGAGGATAAGTTTCGTAGTTTTGAGGTGGATCGCTAAATTCTAAATAACCGTTTAAAGAAACTCGGGTATAATTATATCTAAATCCAAAGAATGGTAATTGGAAGTTTAGATTTTTATGAACTTGAGGAGTGGAAGTTTGAATTGCTTTTTGATAATCTCCTTCGTTGTCAGAGTTACCGCCTTTGTCATAATAAGGGTACATGAAATGTTTGCGGATTTCTTTAAGTCGAGTGTCGGTGATGACGTAAGGTTCGCCTGCGCGGCCTCTTTGACTATTCTCAGCAGGAGCGTAGTCCGAAGTCATGGGATCTACGAATTCAAATTAAAAACATTTGTTTCATGTTAAAAATTAGATGATTGTTATTGAAAGCGAAGATAAAAAAGCGACCGCGCCTCAAAATGGCGTCCATAGAACAATAAAAATTAAGATAAAACGACAAACAAAGCGTTAATTAAACTAACCGTAATTTTCATTATAATCGATTTGAAGCTTTCCATTTGGTCCTTTTCGTAAAAGGACATCTTTTGACACCGACAAAAATTCGATCTCTCCATCGTCATTACTACTATTATTTGGTAGTGATTTTTCTACAAAATGTAAATGTGTTAGTATGAGAATGATAACTAAAAAAAGAAAACTAAAAAGTTGATCAATTTTTTCTCACCCTGATCTTCAGGATTTACAGGTGGTTGATTATCAGTCGGTGGAATTTCATCATCAGGCACTACTCTTTGTTCTTCAGGTTTCAAAATTTCTACATCTGTTGTTTGTATTTCTTGTGAAAAAATTTCAACACTTAGAAAAAAAGTCACAAATATGCACTTAAGCCACAGTCCCATTTTCACTTTAGCATCGATTCAAAATGGGATAGTTTCTATTTCAGGTGCTTCAACTATCTGATTCATCTCATTTCATTATTTTTATCATTATAGATAAGATAAATTAGAAGTAAATCCGATAAGACACTTGTTTCATCGATTAATTTAGCTAATTTCCAAGAAAAAATTCACTTGATTGAACATAAAGTATAAAAAAGACTGTTTAAATCAAAGCTCCTAGCTGCTGAATTTGATAATAAAGTACATATTTGGTTTTTTATGATAGTAAATATGTAATTGTATTCAGGTCTTTGACACAGTTTGATAAAGAAAACAAACAAAGTTATTTATTTATTTCTGCATTTTTGAAAATTTTGAAATTAAAAGATCAGTTTGATAACGAACAGAATGAATCATATTTAGAATTATTGTAAATTTGATGACAAATTGAAATGTGAAAAATACAGAAATCATAAAATGTTTTTACGAAACATTTAATTTATAGTAAACATTTGCAAAGTGTCGAAACAATCAGATAACATTGGAACTGCGGACTTATCTTTTTTGTCTACAAATAATTCTGATTCGTTTTTTTCATTAAATTTTCAATTAATAATAAAGCTTGTGTAAAAGTATAATTTATTTCAATTCGTTTTAGAACTGCAAAAATTTTTCAAATATGATGTTTAATGCTTAATTAGAATACGTCAGAAATTCTCAAAAATTCCAGACAAATTTATAAATAAAATTAATCATTCTTGAGAAATACAGTGAATATCAATTTTTCTGGAAAATTCATAATAAGGTGTGATCACCTAGAATGTGCTGTCCTATTTTTATTATATCCGTCAAAAAGTTGATTTGGAAACACAGAGATAAGTTTATTTGTTCTGTGATACAGAGATATCATAAAATATTACGTTTTAAAAAATTTCTGTGATATATTGTACAAAAATTCGATATTAATCATATGACGCAGAATAAATGTTGTTTGTAATACAAAATATGAAAAGGACTTCAAGTTATTCAAAAAATCATTTATTAATATATAGTTTTATTTGTCAAATTTAAAGTACATTACGTATGTGTAAATAGATTAATGGAACAAAACTTTCAAACAGAAAAAAAAAGATAAAAATCCAAGTGAAACAAAATGCATATTTATGCCGATGTCTATACAAAGAGGTGATTTAATCAAGTGATTACAAAAATGATGCAATTGCATATTTAGGAACCCAACTTTAAAAAATAAAATTTAACTACACATTTAAAAATGTCAAAAAGATAAAATGACCAATCACAAGTTCTTTGGCTGGGCCACTTTACAATGCACATAAATGCAAGCAAGTTAATAATATTAATTCAACATTTTTTTAACACACCAATTCACTGGTTGTTCCTAAATAAATAATAGTTAATATTTACAACACGATTATATGTATTAACAGTCAGTCAAACAAAAAATAATCAGTCAATACAATCACAATTTAATTGAGAAAAAAAAGAGAAACTACATAAATATGTAAAAAATAATACTTCAACGTAAAAGACTGACTGTCTAGAAGTATTAGAAAATAAAGTTATTACAAATGCATTGGTTGAATGAATATAAATGAAAAAAAAAAAATTGTCAGTATTATTACATTACCACGTTTTTATTTCTTTTTAGTTGTCGGATTTCTTTGAGGTGTTGATGGACGTCCTGAATTAACTCCTTGATATTGATACTTGGCTTTCTTCTCTGACGGTTTTAGTATCTGCACATTCAATAGTATTCTAAGTATCGAAATTAAGTTTTTTGAAATTAAGAAAGCTCTAAGATGACGTTTCCAAGAGATCACTGAACTTTTTGAGCTATTTTGATTTATTTCAAAGTGCTGATTTAAGTTTTAGATTTTAAACTATTACAGATTTTTATTTAAAATAGAATGATTAGTTGGCTGTAATCATACTATAACTTAGAGAAACTAAATTAAAAAAAAATGTCAAAAAAGATGTATCTTTTGTAGGTAAGAAGCAAAGTTATCACTTATAGTAGATTGATTGTTTTTCCAATGTAGAGAATTGCAACTGGAACTATAATGTTGGTTGCATCAAAAAGTTGATCAGGCTAATTATTCCTTTTGAATTATCCTGCATTCAAATACAATTAAAAAGGTGTCGCAAGCGTAAACACAAGCAAACAACAAAACATGTTAGAATTATTTTTTTTTGCAGAAGCGACTGTCTTTATCTTTTAAATTAAATTTCGAAAATTTCTTTTCTTAAAAAAAAATACTCAAACTATACAGAGAATGGGGAATCGTCTGAAAAAGATTGCATTGTTTTATAAGACACAAATTTCGAAAAAACATTGAAAATTACATATTCTTTTGTTTTTCGGTATGATCCATCAATGCTAAGAAACCTTATTATACCGTGTATATTTTCCATTTAGAAAAAAGTCACTAAGAACTTTCTTGGAAACAGCAGTACATGACAAAAACAATAACAAAAAGTGCATCTTGAAAAAAAAAAAAACTTACCTGAAACGAACACATCAAAGTTTCATCAACACTCATCATTCCTCCTGCATTATCAAATTCTCCGCAATAATTCGGAGCAGAAAAAAGCGTGACTAGTTGTCTCTTAGCAAAAAATTCATAACCATCTTCAACTACTTGATGCGCCCGACATATTAAATCCAAATCGTGTCTGTTTAAAAATTTACTGACTACATCAGCCCCAAATGTGAATGACACTCCACGATCGTTTTCACCCCAACCTTGTACATCTTTATCAGGATCGGACCACAGCAAATCACACAGTAAACCTGTATTGTGAAAATTGATTACATTGAATAGAAAAATTATATATTTTTTTTACCTGTATCAGGTACATCGGTTGGCCTCATAATGCGTCTAATCTGCTCCATTCCTTGCAAATCAGGGCTTAACCCTCCATGACAACAGAATATTTTCTCATCGATAATAGCAGCTATTGGCAAGCAGTTGAAACAATCAGTAAATGTTTTCCATAACTTGATGTTGTATCGTCTTTTACCTGTAATTACGTCTTAAGAAAAAGTTTAATGTTTTGGAGGTTTAATTACATTCATCATAAAATCCATATATTCGATTAATAGAAGCACATTCGTGATTTCCTCTAAGTAGAAAAAAATTTTCAGGATATTTTATTTTATAGGCCAAAAGGAGGCAAATAGTTTCTAGTGATTGTTTGCCACGATCTACATAATCTCCAAGAAATAAATAATTAGCTTCTGGAGGAAAACCACCGTATTCAAAAAGACGGAGCAAATCTGTGTATTGACCATGGATGTCTCCTGCAATATTAAATATTAGATTAATTTTTTAAATTTTCTATAATAAATACCACAAATTTTTAGAGGAGCTTCAAGTTCCAGAAGTATGGGTTGTTGTAGAAATATTTCTCGAGACTTAAGACACAAACCTCGTACTTCTGCTTCTGACATTTGTACTGACTTTCCAGGACGACATCCTCTGACTGAGAACAAAAATTATAATACCTTTCTGTTACAAAACTTAAAAATAAGCTGATTATTCAAGGCCCTGAGCTTGACATTTCTATTTTTATTTGAATCAAGTGTTCAGCAAGCAAATTGTACAAATAAGTGCAACAAATCAGTAAATATCTAAGCTATTATGGCTAGAATATATAATCTTACGTTCGGAAGATATGAACATATCTTTGAATTTAGATTTCTTCTTAACATCCTGGTTTTCTTGTAATTCTCGTAGTGTTTTATACCCTGTACCCACATCACACGAAAAGCAGCACAAAAATAAACACACTCAAACTATTTATTTATACAAAACTTAACTAAAACTGTAAAAAGCAAACTTTTTTTGAATAAATTGTTTGATGTGCAAAAATTGTGACATTATTTAGTTTATTACGATTTTATGGTCTTTCACTTGAAAGATATCTTAAGCATGCAAACAAATTCTGGATGGTTTGAGTTATCTAAACTAACCAAGTAAAGCAGAAATTATCTTAAATTAATCGGTTTTTACCTTCTAATAATCTCTGTATTAAATTGTCGACGTTCAGATCGGGCTCCGCCATTTTTATTTTTAACTATTAATAAAATTTACATGGCTACCAATTTACGACTTAAATGTTCTAAATAAAAATTGATTAGCGCTCTCTATTGGTAAAAATTGAAAAAAAATTTTACACGCCGAAATCACAAAAAAGCTTATCAAACTAAAATTCGTTTTATTTTATAACAAAAAACTAAGTACTTTGGTTAAGAAGTAGTTCGTCGAAAAAATCCAAAATTTTTTAAAACTATCAAAGACAGACTTTTTGCAAGCAAGTTTGGGTCCCTAAGATCATTTTACGATTTCGTGCAACTTCTTGCATTTTGGATGAATAATAACGTGCAAATTTTTTATTACAGCGAATAGCAACTTTTTCGCACGGCAATAACATTTCCAAAAAAAAATATTTATTAAATTGTAACTTTATTAAATTTTTTACATATCTTTAAACTCTCCACTCCCATTTAATAGTAATATATTTGGATTTTCCTTTTCAAATTCACTCGGTTCTCTTTCCCTGTCTTCTTTCCCCCATTCACCAACAGAAGACATCACATTCGGTTCTTTCTTTTTTTCGATTTCTTCTCTCTACAAGTTACTATAAATAAAACTCAAGTATTAATTAAAAACATTTATTTAAATTTTAAATGCAACATTAGAAAAAAAAAATTAATTAGTTTTCACCTGAGCATCCATCTTCGCAAATTTATCAAACATATTCGCATACACTTTCTTTTCCCTTTGTAATTGTTCTTTAAGCGTTTTAATACACAAAGCTTGTTGGCTTTGAGCCGCTGCATTTCCTGGTTCTATTTCCAGACATTTAGCAAAATCATTTGATGCTTCTTTTGGTTCCCCAAGTTTCAATAAAGCTTGACCTCTTCTAAACAAAGCTTTAACATTATTCGGATCGATTTTCAATGCCTCCGTTGCTGAATTTTTAGCGTCGAAAGTTTCATCAATTTTCAAATAACACAAAGCTAAATTTAAATGTGCAGCTAAATTCAAAGATTTTATTTCTTCGTCGAGTTCCGGATCTATTAAAAAAAACATTAAAGTTTCATTTATTATTTAATTTATCCACTTACCTTTCTGCGACTCTAAATATTCTACAATTTTTTTATACATTTTAATTGCAAGTTTGAACTTTGAAGCTTTGAAATAATTTGTTCCTTTCTCTTTGAATATTTTTGCTTGTTCAACTCGTTCTTTTGTATCTAAAGCCCAACTTTCTTTCACTCTTTCAAAGTTTTTCAACGTCACGGTATATTCAACTGTTGCGTTTGGAGGAATGTTGAATTCTGTTGATCCTTGAGAGCCAAATGCATACTGAGGTTTGATTATTAGTCTGGATGTTTCGCCTTTTTTGAATTTTTCAATTGCTTTGTCTATACCTAAGATTATGTTTTGTTCTGAAGCTTCACCGACAGTGAATTGAACATCACGGACATCGAATTCTCTGCCCTCATATTTTCCAATTAAGCTCACTGAAAAAGTAATTTTGCCCTTTTATATCAATTTAATGTGAGAAAATTGCGAATTTGAATTTATATAGGGACTTTTATCGTTGTTAGTTAAATGTAACGTTATTTTGTAGAAGTCAAGTCAAAAAGTAAAAAATTTGACACATTTTTTTTAACCTTAAAAATTATTGTAACTACTAACTTTGTAATTTGTCAAAAACACAATAAAAAACGAATTATTATTTACCTTCGACAGTTGCACCATCATTCGGAAACGTGTATCCTTCTCCTGCTGTTATTAATTGTCGTTCAATACTCCCATCTTTCTTTGGGCTGATATCTTCATATTTCCAACCCAAAACTTCAACCTATTCAACAGTTATGAAAAATGTATTTCAATTTATAAAAACTTACATCAAATTTTAATGTGGCGTCTGGAGGAATTGTTGGTGGACTGCCGGATTTCCCATAAGCATATTCAGGAGCACAAGTCAGCATTGCTCGTTCCCCTTTTTTCATTGTCGCTACTCCGATATCCCATGCTTTTATAACACTACCTTTTCCTAAATGAAACTCAAATGGTTCATTTCTATCTCTGCTTGAATCGAATTTTGTTCCATCAGTTAAAGTTCCAGTGTAATGTACTTTAACTTTGGAGCCTTGGGGTGGATATTCATTGCCTACACCCTCTTGAAGAATTTCTTTCAAAACTCCGTTGTCTTTGTTGGGTGAAATATCAACAGATTCGGGCATGTTATAGAATATTCTAGAGCCGGCTTTTAAGACAATTCACAAGTACACAAATAATATGTATTAAAACGCCTATAATATATATAAATTACTATCTACCAAAAATTATAAGCCAAAACTCACCTTTTTTTTTATTATGTTGCGTTTAAAGATAAAAAAATTATATAAAATTGAAGCGAGTCAAGGTTGACAGAATCACTGTAAACAGCAAACACGAACTAACTCGAATGAGCAACGAGGAAAAGCGAGCATGACTTTTCTCCCCACTACAAGCACAATGCACAATATAGAGTGATTCATCAGAAGAATATTATTTTCTACTAAAATAACATTTGAAAATTATGACTTATCACCATTTTTATTTCAAATAAATTTTTAATATTTTTTTGTGCTTATATTTTTATGACGTTCAAATTTATATTAGATGTAATGTTAGTTGCATATAAAATATGGTCACGTTTATTATTCTTCGTGAATATTTGCATTTTGCCCTAGTAGAATGTTTAAATAGCAAATATATTTTTTATTCTGAATGTTGAAATCTGAATAGTAAATTTATAATTATTTCGAATTTTCATGTAAATTTGTGTATTGGTTAACTTTATAGATGTATTACTATAATGAATAAAAAAATAGCTAAAAATTACACAATAATGATTTGAATGAATTGATAATTGCGTTATGTTTTAATTTTGATGAAGGTTTAGATTTTCAAAAGTTAGGGACTTTGTTTTTTTATTGGATGTTTGACAATTGAGCACATGCGCGTTAACCTACAATTTTGCTTCAGCCATTTATGTTGATTGCATATTATCAAGTGTAAAACGTTGTAATCAGGTAATAGACAATTATAAGCGTAAATAAATGCAAAAAAATAAAAAATGGAAGCAACTTTTATTAAAGCGAGTCGAATTTTCCATCAAAAATCCACGCTTTAACCGGACTGTATTGTCACTTTCAAGTGCCAGCTAGACCTAGCCTGGGGCTGTAGTGTCGAGTTCATGCTTACAGTTATTAACCTGATGGTGTTTTGAAGAGTGTAAACGTTCGGTTTGTTCATTAATCTTCCGTTTCACATCTTAGTTGTGAATCTGGTAATTTGCTATAAATAGTCACCTCCATTTTATTCACTCAAATATGGCTTTGCATTTTGGATTACGTTAAATGTTGTTACTTGTCGTTTAATTTATAGTTTTCTTGCAGTATGACCGATTCCTCAATGAATTTTGGTCCAGCTTGGATTCGCAACCTTCGTTCTGAAGGAACTACTTCCAGTTCTGGTGGAGGCAGTAGTGGAACGCGGTATCAGTTAGCTGAATATAGGTAAGTTTAAAGCCACCCATTTGGGTTTAAAATCCACTTTTTTTCACCTAGATACGGCAGAGAAGAAATGCTGGCATTATTTGACAAACTCGTAAAACCTCCGCAGTCTCTAACCACTTTCAAAACGTTATATTCCGAACAAACTCTAGTACCTTTAGCTCTACTTCCAAATACGGATGAAGAGCAAAGAGGATGGCAGAGTCGACCAACGTCTATAAGTGGTCCGTCGCGTGGTCGAGGAGGCTCTTTGGAACGTGGAGGACGACTGACTCGAGGCAGAGGCGGATATCAAGCTTATGGCCGGGCGGCTTCAGCCTATGATAGTGGTTGGGGAAATGGCGAACAGCCTGATTGGAGTTCCCGAAAGGAGTATTCGTCTAGATCAAATCTTACTGATAATTGGCGGAGAGTACGGAATAATAACGAAGACGATGATGGTTGGAGGAATATGAATACGAGTCGATCGCTTCATGAAAAATGGGGGCGATCACAAAGTTGGAGAGGTGAAGGTGATTCAGACGAAAGAAATGGACCGCCAGGAGGACGAACTGGTTGGCATGAGAATAGTCGAGGGGCTCCGTTACGAAGGTCTTGGGATAACGAAGACCATCTACCGGAATGGGCGACGGAGAATCTTACAGAAGGTGGTGGTACGTTTGACGAACGAGGAGCTTTTCATGGCTCAGACGACGAACAAGTAAAAAATCATCAATTCCAACAACATTTCATTAACTTCTTATTTAACAGGACCACAAGAAAGAAAACAAAAGAGACATATTACAGAAATCCACTTCACAGCAACATATTCCGAGTAAACCACAGATGAGTCTATCGTCTTCGAAATCTTCAACTTCTTTGACTAAAATGGAAGACAATTGTGATAAGCGCGATGAGGAAGATCCTAAAAACGATGTTTCCAATTCGAAAGAAAGTAATTCTCCAGAAAAAGCAAAACCTGAAGAAAAAGATGATAGAACTGTAGAAGAAAAAATGAAGAAAACTGCAAGTAGTAATAGTCCTATTCAGGAACCTCCAACACCAAATATGTAAGTTTTATACAGGATGCTCGTTTAAAACGCCTCAAAAGGTGCCTGCGTTCAGTAAACAAAAACGCTTAGTAAGCATAGAAAGTCAAATAGCGACAATTGATTAAAGTCACGAGGAGATAAAACGTTACGTACTTAAAATTTACACAATTGCTAGTCAAAAATTACGATTCTTTCTTATACTTATTATATATTGTTGAATTTGCAGAGACAAAGTAGACGAGGATTTCGAACGTTTACAAGAAGACCTTGTGTTAAAATTAGTAGTTGATGAAGAAACTCCCAAACATTCACAACCCTCGTCAAACTTTGATGTAGGAAGCGTTCAACCACCTCCTAATTTAGCACCTCCTTCACAAGATAAATGGTATTATCAAGACCCACAAGGTACTCGTCAAGGACCATTCACCAATGTTGAAATGGCCGAATGGTATAAAGCGGGTTATTTCAGTAATCAATTAAATGTAATGAGAGAATGTGACGAAAGATATTTTCTTCTTGGCGAATTAATTAATATATGTGGTGGTGAAAATCCATTTTTATCAAGTATTAGATTTCCGGTGTTAAAAAATGAAGCTGTTAAATTACCTGATGATATGTTACCGTATCAGTTTTTGTCACAGTTAGCTTTTAAGCAGCAAGTTTCTTTGAGAAATTTAGCTGAACCGTGGAGTGCTTTAACTTTACAACAACAGGAGATGGCAGCACAGAGACTTCTATTGCAACAGCAACAGGTAAAAAGTTTATCAATTTATTGGTTGTTCAATGATAATTTTACAGCAACAGCAACAAATACCACCAGATTTGCAGTTTATGCAGCAGTCGGCTCCTTCAAACCCTTTGATGTATATGATTAATCAGATGCAACAAGTACGTATATTTATTCATTTAGTTTCAAATTTTGATTTGAATTCCAAAAATGGTATAAATAAAAAAGAAAAGCACTAGATTTTTAATATATCGTTTTTGATTATTTTAATTTTTTTTTTTTTTCAACAGACCAATAAGCTTCCGGGTTCGGTTCTTGTTGATAAACCTGCAGGAAATGTGCCTAATCAACTTGATCCATTGTTAGTTCAAATGGGCAATTTGCATCCATTACAAAATCGAATACAAACTCCTGGTCTTCATAATCATCTTCCTACTGGAGTTCATACAAATTTATCATCATCATTACCTCCAGATGGTTTAGGTAATAGTTTACCAAATCTACAAGCTCCACCAATGACAGGTGGCGGGATTTCGTCATTGCCTGGTATCCATGGCAGTCTTCCTGGATCTGTCAATGTTAATCGACCGACAACTCACACTCCTATCGACTCTTTACAACAAAACCAAGACAACGATCCTATTACTAATTTTCTTAAACAATTCCAACAGCAAAGACAATTACCGGTAAGTTTTTTTTTTTTTCATTTTTTATAATCATAATCCGAAAAACAAGAGAATATGTTAGAAATTCTCAAACTTTTAAATTCCGCTCCTGTAAAAATGATGTTGTTTCATAATCTCGTATAAAAATTTGCAGTTGGACTCCCTCTGGCAAAAACAGAATCAATTCAATGTACCGCCGACTGTAAATAGTACAACAGCACAATGGCCACAACAATCTGAAACACCTTTATCAATGTGGGATTTACAAACACCGACGACAACAGAAGTACCAACAGCACCAACAGAAAAAATAGTGCAACCGGAAAAAGAGAAAGAGCAAAGACCCAAAGAAGAACTTACACATAAAGAAATGAAAAAACGGAAAGACCAAGAAGAGAAACAAGCGAAAAAAGAAGCGGAAGAACGAAGAAAACAAGAACAAAAGAAACAAGTAAGATTTTTCTAACGATTAAAATTTAGAATATTCAATTGTCAATATTAGGAAGCGGAGAAAAAAGTCGCCGAAGAGAAGAGAAAGAAAGAAGAGGAAAAAATAAAAAAAGAATTAGAGAAAGCGAAAAAAGAAGCGGAAGAGAAACGTTTACGTGAGTTAGAAGAAAAACGTCGTTTAAAAGAACAAAGGAAAGCAGAAGAAGAAGCTCGTAAAAAATCGGAAGAAGTGAAAAAGTTGGAGGAAGAGAAAAACAGGTGACTGATGAAAAACTAAATAAATCTTTTTTCATTGGTGTTTTGGAAACTAGTCTATTCTTTACATAACATCTTTGGATTTATTAATTTTTCAGTATTGAGATATGGAATTGTATTTTAGACGGGAATTGAAAGAACGGGAAGATAAAAAACAAGCAGAAGCGGCCAGATTAGCTCAAGCTTCAAGAGCTCTATCCAAAACAGCACCTTGGAGTCAATCAAATTATACGCCAGGTGTTAATTTGACTGATATTCAGAAAGCAGAAAAGGAAAGAAGAGCGCAAGAGACAGCTTTGCAATTGCAGAAACAGCAAATACAAGAACAACAACATCAACAAGTTGAGAAATCGGGAGGATTGCAATTGAATTGGGCGAAAAAACCGATTGAACCGAGAAAAGTTAAATCTTTTGCTGAAATTCAAGCTGAAGAGCAGGAAAGGATGGCAAAGGTAGAAAAAATACATTTTGATAAAAATTAAGTCTAAATTATAAAATCAGTTGTCAGCTGAAGCAAAGTTGGCTGCGCAACTCAAAGAAAAAGAAGCTCCAGTTTCAAATCCGGGAAGTATTTGGAATGGACAGAGCTTGAGTTGGGCAAATGCCTCTTCAACCTCTCAGTGGGGCTCAAATTCCGGTGAGTTTTTTGAAAAAAAAAGTGCAGTTGGTATTTATTGATTTAGCTGGAGGTTTCTGGGACGAAGTCCCAACAAAAACCAATAAACCGTCCACAGTATCTAAAAGTAATTCAACTAGTGCCATGACTTCTAAGCAGCAACAACAACAACAACAGCAACAAAAGCAATCTAAAAGTAAAACTAAGAAAGAAGAGACACCGAAAACTGTGAATAATAATAATAATAACAATCAAAGCAAGGACGAATTTACTGATTGGTGCTATAAGACTTTAGCGAATATTTCAGCGGAGATAGATAGTGAGTTGTAGAGAATTAATCTAACCAAAATCCATTTCTAAGTCCACTCTGTATAGTTCCTCCTAGTTGTCAAAAGTTAGGTTGAAAGTATGAAAAAAGTCATTGATTTGACAAAAGTATTGTGGTACATAATTCTAAAAAATGCCTCTTTCATAAAAGACATTAGAATTTGAAATTAATTCAGTAATATCAAATGTCATTACTGACATTTCGAAAATTGAGTTTAAAAATTCAATTTTTTGAGTTTTGCTTTACGGGGTGGATTCTAGGATTTTTTTTTACTTGATTGGATGTTGTACTACTTTTTTTTTAGTTCCTACATTTGTAACTTTTTTACGTGATATTGAATCAGCATATGATGTTCGAGACTATTGTAAAGAATATTTGGGTGAAAGTCCTGCAACGCAACAATTCGCTTCAAACTTTTTAGAGAAAAGACGTCTTTGCAAGCCTAAGAATAATGCTCATAAAGATGACATGTGTTCGCCTGCACCAGCAATCACACCATCAACTCAACACAATTCAGAATTTCAAGAAGTCAAAGTATTTAAAATATATTTGTTGGTATTATTTTTCAGTTTTTTATTTTAGGGTAAAAATAAGAAGAATAAAAAGTCAAAAATGCTAAAAGTCGATTCTCGAATTCTGGGCTTTAATGTTACTTCAGCACCAGATCGAATCAATGTGGGTGATAGAGATTATGGTGATAATTCATAAAATTTTGTTTCTGTTTAAAAAATCACCAAACTGTTATTGATTGTACCTTTATATGAAATATATTATACATATGAATTAAGTTTTAAGACAACTAAATTTGTGTTGTAAAATACATTTTTTTCTCTTGTTTCTAACAACTTCATTGTTAAATGTTTATTTTAGATAAAAAGTGCGATATTTCTTATTTGATTTTTAATTGACGACAATTTCCATGCGCGATAATTTCAGGTAAGATAGATATAATTTATAAGTGCTTTAATAAAAAATTTAATTCATATTTGTTTTACGTTTTTTTTTCACGATATTTGTTCTGGACTTCTTATGATTTATTTTTGCCTTTATATTGTGTCCTTTGAAATATAACCGACTCTTCTTTGCTTGATGCCTTTTTGTTTTAAATTTAGAACGATCTGCAGTAGCATTCACACTACTGTTTGTTGTAATTGGTGTTGTACTGGATGTCCCTGGATTGCATCCTAAAAAAAATCATGCAAATATTGACAGTTATACAGGGTGTTTAGTTTCGATTAAATTTAGCGCAAATTTACCATTTTCTCCAAATTTCGGGAATATTGTCGGATTGTATTACCTGGATTATTCGTTGCCAAATTCTGTAAGTCGTTGTTAGATATATAACTCATGAAATTTTGTAATTGCTCAAAAATTCTCAATGGATTGATCCATGGACTATAAGGTAATAGTTCATCTGGGCTGCTGAGGCTTGAAGAATCATCTAAAAAAAAATATATTAGCATATATTGAAAAGTTTCTTTTCAGAAAATATCCATACCATCAGCTAAGGAAATTCTATGAAAGAGCGCACATACGCAGACAATAAAATAAAGTTTCATTTTCAGTGTTAACCGACGGAAATTTACCTTTATACAGGATGTAAAGAATTTCAGTTATTTCAAGAATTTAATGTTTTCTAGAAAATATCAAATATTCAGTTGTAGGAAGAATTTAAAAAACGATAGAAATGATTTTTTATTTATTTATTCAAAAAATGCAAATTTTCAAGAAAATGCTTAAATGACTAAGTTATTTGCATAAATTAAATTAAAAGGAGTGAAACAGGACGGAAAGTATTGCTTTTCTGAAATTATTTTGATTCCTATGATTTTCGAATAATTTTTTTGTTTTTTTTTTCAATAGCATTATCAGTGAGCTGTTGTCAATAGTAAATAAACAATTAAATTTTTCGAAAAACATTAACAATAATGTCTCTTTGGCATTTGAGCGATCCTTTCGAATATTTTCCATTTCCAGAAAGTTTCTTCACACGAGATGTTCAAAATTGGTACAATAATGGTTATTTTAGACCATGGCGATCTATATCTTCAAAGCAAGACTCCGGATCGACAGTAGCAATTAATAGCAATAAATATCAAGTAAATTTGGATGTCCAACAATTCAGACCTGAGGAGATTATAGTTAAAGCAATTGGAGATAATATTTTAATGGTTGAAGGAAAACATGATGAAAAAGAAGACGAACATGGATCTATTTACAGACACTTTGTGCGGAAATATGTGTTGCCGGAAGGACATGATATTAATAGAGTAGAGTCTAAATTAACGTCTGATGGTATTTTAATCATTACAGCCCCTAGAATTTCAAATGAGAGTGGATACAGAGATATACCAATTGTTCAAACGGGGCAAGCATCACGTGAAGTGCCAAATCAAACTACTCCCGGAGAAAAAGGAGATAAATGATTTTATTTATGCCCTGAATTTATCTATTTTTTTATCAATTGTATTGAAATATAAATAAAAACACAATCTAAAATTTTGCCTAAATCCATTTTAGAAGTGTTGGTAGATTTGTCGTCGCAATGTTGGTTATAGTGACAGTCTAATTGTGAATTTTATAACCTCACTTTTAAATTTTTTTTTTACTGTCAGAAATGGTGAGTTTTTGATGTTTTTTTTTTAAATATTACAATTTTTTTTAGGGTAAAGCGAAAAAGACACGTAAAATCGCTCAAAAAAGATTTGCAAAAATGAAAACCATGATAAGTCCAAGTGATGCACGTATCAAAGCCACGCAAAGAGCCCCCCCGAAAAAGAAAAAGCCTGAAGATCCGTACGCTGTTAAAGTACACGAAGCGCCTCAAGTTAGCTCAGCTCTATTTTTCCAATACAACACTCAATTGGGACCACCATACCATATTTTAGTAGACACAAATTTCATCAACTTTTCTATCAAGAATAAGTTAGATATTATTCAGAATATGATGGATTGTTTATACGCAAAATGTATCCCCTACATTACGGATTGTGTTTTGGGAGAATTGGAAAAGTTGGGACAGAAGTATAAAGTAGCTCTAAGAATAATCAAAGATCCTAGATTTGAGAGAATTCATTGTATGCATAAGGGCACATATGCTGATGATTGTTTAGTTCAACGAGTGACTCAACATAAATGTTATATTGTTGCTACAAACGATAAAGATTTAAAACGTCGAATTAGGAAGATACCTGGTGTCCCAATAATGTACGTTGCACAGCATAGATATACAATTGAAAGGATGCCTGATGCTTATGGAGCCCCAAAAACATAATTTTAAATATTTTTATTAATTATTAAAAATATCCCAACTATTTACTATTTTCTCTTTATCAAGCAGAGCCCAATGAGGAGACTGTTGCTCAACATTCAACCAATTAAAATCATCAATACATTTCCAGTTATTCGTTTGTTTATTTAAACCAGAAACTTCAAAATCTTTATCAATTCCTTCATAATTTAAATTGTAAGGAGCTACAAATATTTCAGTACAATCTTCCATTATGGCTCTGCTTGTTACATGCAGATAAATATTTACATTCCTTGAAGCGTGCAATCTTAATTGCTGACAAGCTATCACTAAAGTACAATCAATACAATTTTCAGCAAAAATGGAAGTCGAAACAGGACCTGTGAAAATGTAACAATTTTTTAAATAACTTAAATGAAGAGTTGACGGACTTCCAAATATTTGCACTTTACAGTTTTCCAATTTTTCTATAGTTACATCCTTTTTATTAACTTCGTCTCTTTTCAATATTAAACATTCTCCAATTTTATTACTAAACCCACAAAAGTTGACAATAAAATTGGGTTTATTTTGAAAATCGATTTCGTCTTTACTTTCAACTTTCTTTTCTATTTCCTTTGCTTTTTTATTTTTAAAACCAAATTTTTTCTTCGGCAACAATTCATTTTCCAACTCTTTTAATTTATTTGTTAAATCTTGAATATTTTCTTGACATTTTTTTATATCGTAAGTTCGTAAAAATATATTAGAATTAGCTACATACTTTTGTAATTGTAAAATCTCTTTTGATATTTCATTAAAATAGTCAGGAAGATTAATTTTATCAGTATTCTTAGACTCTAGAATTTTAGTTTCAATTTCAACTCGTTTATGATCGAAAGTTTCTTGAAAGACAGTTAACTTTTCATTATCAGCAGCTAAATTACTTTTGTTTTCTTTACGTTTTTGTAAATCTAATTTTCTCTCATTGTCTCGTTTTTGGATTAAACTTATTCTATCAATAACTTCCATTATGACAGTACAAATTTTACTTTTTGAGTTCCTTATCAATGCCTTCTTTATTCATGCGATATAACGGCTGGTTAGAATTAGCTGCTGCTTGTAGAATATTCACAAATTTTTCTTTTTTAGATAAAGTCTCAGCACGGGGTTCTAAGCCTGGAATATCCTAAAAAAAAACAATATTTTCTTGATTTCTCCATCAGTTTTTTACCTTTTTAAAATAGTCTTCTTTTGGGGTTAAAACAAGAAGTAAACCATACCCAACTCCTGTACATCCAGCTAACCATAAAAGAGATTCAACGTATCTATAAGCCATCAATTTTTATTCTTCTCCCAATAAGCGTAGTCGATGTTTCGCACTTGACAGTTGGAGTCAATTGTTTCTCCTATTTTATAATAATATTCCAAAATTGATGGATAATTGTCGTTTAGATATTTTCTACAATCTAACAATACAATTAAAACTTGAAGTATTGCATAATAATGCACTTATCCTCACCCCTTCGAGTGTTGACAGTATACCAAAGTCCGTAACTAACAGCAAATAAAAACGCTTCTCCTATAAATAGAACAGTTGCACCACGTTTAATCCACTTTCGTGCACTTGGTTTTGGATTTTTTACTAACATTACAAGAATTTTTTATCAAAAGAACATGTGTGACAGTATGTCAAAATTTTGACTCAAGTCAACTCAAGATGTCGCTTTTAAAATTTAGTAGATCATACAGTCGTTGATATTGCCAACAATTTGAAGAAACCAATTTGAGATTGTTAAGGCAATATATTGTTTTTTTATGAAAATTTTGCATAAAGTGCGTCGGAAGTTTGATTGTTGTTGCGTTTAATTGTGAAAATGTGTTTTAACTGCACTAAAAGTGGGTCATTTTTGAACTGCAGATGGAAACTTTAAAAAATTAAGAAAACTAGATGTTGGTGCTTTGTTTTTAGGACATCAAGGCTTCCTGCATCATTTTCCAGAAGGACTCATAGATGACTCTTCAGGTGAGTGTTAAAAATAGATTGTTTCACAATGCTTCAAAAAAATTTATTTAGAGAAAATAAAATTTACAATATCTTAGAATATATGAAATATTCCATTTACTTGTACATTGATAAAGCAACAATCGTTACAACAAAATTATCATTCACATTAAATATTGGTGTTTCTATTTAGATCATTATCTCTTTAGTTTCTAACACAAGTACAAGCAAACAGAATAATTGAAACAAAAAACCTAAAAAAATTCAACAGATTTAAATAAGAATCGCGACTTCTCTATTGAAAACGTTGAAACAGATTGTTTTTTGTTGGTCTATGGTATGTAGATCCTTCTTGAAATAATAATTAGCGTTTAAGAAGTCGCAATTTCACATATTCATTATTAAAATAAAAACAGACAACATTTGACAACGATGTTAAATATATTTCACTTGGTTTTGCTATTCCGTAATAAGACACTTATTATTTATTTGTCAAATAAACTCATGAACAGATTTGCATAAAGAAACATTCATGTTTTTTTTTCATATTTAGTTGTTTAGTATCAAAATATGTCAACATTTGTTTTTTTGCTATCTAAGAGTAATTAAAATATATTTAGTCTTATACAAACACGTTTTGGTTTGTATATTTTTTTCAAATATGAAACATCGAACACGAATACAAACAGCAACAAGTCTCTATACAGACAGGGTCCACGTAACCTGCCGAGTATTCACAACACTGGTACGGAAATAAATAGATGCTGTAGTTTACACACGATTCTTATATAAATATACAATTAACAGTTCAAAATACTATCAAAGGCGTATTATATAACCGGACATTCATATAGAAAATTAATCGAATCCGCAAATTATACGAATATCCAGCAACTTTACAACTTATATTTCAACCAAGCAGAATGTTGAAGTTTGACATAAACAGTAAACATTGACCGAATGGTGAGAATGGAAAAATTAAAACACGTAAGCCAGAAACACTTAATTCGATTGTCTTGCAGTCACACCGATTTAAATATTTTATAAAACATGAATCACTTGATCCCAGTTGGCGTGGCGTAATTATTGTTATAATATCATCAACTTTAGTTTTCACAAATCGCGAATTGCTCAATGATTGTCTTCTACTCTAATTTGTCACAATATAGTCTTATGCGCTGTAATCAAACGACTCCCATTCCGAAAATCTGGAGTCTTGTTTCTGCAGTCTTTGAGTACACTCTTTCAAATATGAGTCTTGTATTCTATACATGCCGGAGTTTGCTTGGAACATTAAAGTTTCTAAAATGCGTTCGTTTTTGATCGCTTTTGATGGTAAAACCACCTGAAACAAGAACAAACTTAACGTCAATCAAATTTTGAAAGATTTAACAAACCTTGATCAATTCTTGTGGAGAAATTCGGTAAAGTTTCAGATCTCTTGCTAGACGTTCCATAATGCACTTAAATTCCAACTTTGCATCAAGTTTACTCGAAGTCTTAGTACGGATTTTGTGTCTGGCCCATGCTAACATTGCTTCAAATTTTCGCACTTCTGGAACTTCCAGATTCCTGCACATAATCATTTGCACCATTGACTCGCTTAAAGTGAGAAATTCCGGTGTGGTAAAAAGGGCATAAGCTCGAGTTTCAACAAATGCTAAAATCATGTTGACTAGTTCCGAAGCTGAAGTATATCTCCAGTAGTAGTTTTCCAAAGAGCACAACATACAACATACCTTAAGAATATTTAAGATTTTAGTCAATTTTGTGTTAAAATACTTACGACTTCTATTCTAAGAAATTGCTTGGCATGATGGAAGCAAGCTTGGAGTAATTCAGGAAGATCGTAATGTTCAGCTGCACAAATCAGGCCTGGAATTGTTGAACATGTCAAAGGACAAGAACCAGTGTGTAAATAATCTAACAGTATCCTGAATGTATCTGGATCAAATTCTATGATAGAAAATTCAGTCTGAGCCAATTTGGCTCGATCAACTTTTTGAGCGTCTGCACAAACGCTTAAGCGTGGAACAGGTAGTTGTGCAGCTGTAGGCTTGTCTTTACCTTCTTTATCTTTGCCTTCTTTATCTGAAAAAAAAAAACAATAATGATATAATACAAAGTTTATTAAATCTTTCTCTTACTTGAGCAGTCTTGGCTGCTGGCCCACTTCTTCTTATCTTCAGCAGAAAGTTGTTGTGCGTTATGTTTTCTAATAGATCTCCCCCATCCAGCTGTAATAGTCCCTAATCTTGAAAAGGCTCTTTTTACCATCGGCGAACTAGGGACACTTTTCGGTCTTGGCGATTCGATATCGGGCACTTGTAGAAAGTTGCTACTTTTCGGTCTACTTTGTTGCGGACTTAATAATGTCGGAACGGGTCTTGCTAAAAGTTCAGCTACGGGCACTTGAGGCGAACCGAAACCAGTCTGGATACCGTAGAGCATCTCTTGGAAGACTCGACTTCGTACTCCCAAAATCGCTCGCACGCCTACCAGTTTGGCTTTTTGTTTCGATTGACCAACGAGAAATACCACATCGAAAAGTTGCGCATTTGTTAAACAATTTTCTTCGGTGTTGAGGAACATTCTTGTAAAGTCTTTCGCTATCTGATCGTAATCTTCGAATTGGTCACGGACGCTATCTAACAATGGAGATGAAGGACGCATGTGACCGATTGGTCTCCAAGAACCTGAAAATTTTTATTCCAAGTAATCCGCTTCAAGAGAAAAGCTATTTATTTGATTTTTTGTTTGTCAATTCGAAACTAGGTCGAGTCTTATGGACTGACCAAATAAGTGTCATTTGTGAAATCCGATCTGTCTGTTTGGGGCTTTAGTGAGATTTGTTTGATGGCAATTTTACCATGTAGATTTTTTTCTATTCTTGTGAAAAATACGCACCTCTTCTATAAGGCTTAGGAATCTGTCCGGTTTCAGCATGGTTTTGTAAATTCGCCACAATATCTTCAAGCATTTGCGATCTTGTTCTTTCTTGCATTCGAGCAAATTTCGGTGCTGAATAACTTGCTCTTTCTCCGTTGACGATCTTCGTCAGAAGCCACTCTCTGAACATCGGACCCTTGTCGAAAACACTTTGCTCCCATAGATAAGGCTTGTATGCACCCACTTCATCTCTCGTCACAACTGACACTTCATATCGAGTGGGTTTCCTCTTAATCCTTGGCGAAGTACGAACTGAAAGTTTACATATTATGAACGTCTCAAACAACCACTTCAAAGATATTTCAAACTTACCCAAAATGAACGTGTGCAGAAAGTGGCTTTTGATGCATGCAGGTGAAAACGAAGTATTATCAGCTTCTAGAAACACAACACAGACAATATCGTTGCCAATGTGTCTTTTCCGCTGTAATTTTTGAGGGTCATGTTTTTCATAGGGCAATAGTGTACTGACATGGAACATGATTTCAATGTTACGCCAATTTGTATACACGGAATATAATCCTAAAATCATTAAGTTCTTAAATTGGCAAAAAATCAAAATATGACGCACCTGTTAAATCATGAACAGTATCTAAACCACCTTTGTATTTATCAAAACCCTTCAAACGGACTTTCTCGCCAAAGATTTGCAAGAATTCTTCAAACAGCACCGAATTGTCGTTATTGTCTAAGATTTCTTCTTCAGTATATTGTCCTTCTTTCACGTAGATTACGCCTACTTTCAGTTCCGATTTTATGAATACCTTTAATGAATTAATAGAAAATTTTATAAGAAATGTGACCTATTTTATTCTTGTGTTTTCATCCAAACAAATTCAGAACACCTGCAGTTTTATTCCTAACCTGGAAAAATTGATCGGCGATATTTTTGCTTGCGTTGTAAATTAAACGAAATGAACCGCATGATGTATTTCTTCTTGGGATTGTTGAAATTTTTAGTAATCTACATTTTATTAATTTAAAAAATTTCAATATATTTCTTTCAGTTTTATGACGCAGTAAATAGAACTAGCAAATTTTTGCATCGTAAAATATTCATATTAGCCATTTTCTTTTCTAAATTTAGATCGTCATTAAAATCAACTCAAATGTAAGTGTTTTTATCTCACTTGGTAAAAAACCGCTTCTCAAAACTGAGTCGATACAACTTGTATCTCTTTCATTTCGTTGGAAAAATATTTACACAGAAAACAATAAGAGTTCTTTTATATTTTTGAATAAAAGAACACAGTTTGTATTTTTGCTTCAACTGATCGACAAGTAAACGAAAAATCAATTTTCACTCACCTGATCTAATTTTAATAATTCTTCAGGCGTATCGGGAAGTTGGCCCAAAGTTAAGGGTGGATTGATGTTAACTTCTTTACCTAAAGATCTAACAACCTCTTCGCGATTATAACGATCTGCGAAGACACAACTGGCAGGAATCAGGCCATGAACGGTGTAACTTATGGCTCTTACTAATATCCTGCAAACGGAGGATAATTATTAAGAAGAATTTCAATATCTTTTAAAGCAAAAACATTATTAGGTTTTTTAATTTGTCATGAATTGTGTTCCGACGAAATCAAAGACGAGGAAACAAGGCAGCAGCGGAGGTAGGACGAAAAAGACATTTATCAAACTATTTGCTTGACAGCGGTAGAATTTTCTATTGAGAATCTACTTTATTCAGATACAAAATTCACTCGACAAACCCAAAGCAAATACTCTTTTAGCAATTTGTATATAAAATTTCACCAAATACATACCTACAAACGCTACAAGCGTGCACAGCAATATAAATTTTCAAAAAGAATAAGAAAAGAAATTGGCTCTAACAGTTTTAAGTGTTTGTAAATAAAAATAATTGCAAATTGCGTTCCAGTTGTTTTAACAGAATTAAGAATTTAATTTAAGCTCATATAAATGTTAGAGAAGAGTAAACTTAATTTTTTTGAATAGTTTGCTGACTCATTACATAGCAGTTTTAATATGTTCAAATATCATAATAAAACGCACTCCAAGCTGTACAGAACGTGACAAGAAATTCTGTTATATTAAAATATTAACTATGCAAACTTTAATCAGATCAATAATACACAGGCTTGAACAATTAGACTAGAATAGTAATAAGAAAATCATTTAAAAGATTTAAAGCGTGGTTGTTAATTGGTAATTCATTAGGTTACATTTATGCACAATCTCCCTTTTTTAGAATTTGAGTTTAATCCGTTATCGAAAATTCATGAGGGTTCGATCGCTTTTTAAAATTCAGCATCCCGGACTTATTTCAACATTAACCTTGTTTAGTTTTTTAGAAATACAAAAAGAAATCAAACATATGTTACCAATTCCTAATTTATTTCTTCTGATTAAGATTAGCGGATGTATTTAATAGACTTGATTTAAGTTTTAGAAGAGAAATCAAACATGCAACCATAAAATTACGCTTAAATGTATCATTCGTGCAAGTTTTGATTCAAGTATATTAATCTTTAACTCATTATTGGAGTTAAGTTGTAATCAAGCAAGATTTTATTATTGATTGTCCCATTTTTAAAAAATTGTTGAATTCAGAACTCTATTAGAGAACTTCACTCAATCGAAATAAAATGAGAATAAAGTTTCCACTTAATTATTCTGCAATTAAACTCTAACTTATGAAGTTTCAGTGAAAATTTGAAATTTCTTTTGAATCTTTTAGAATATTTTAATAACATTTGTGTGGGTGCAACAGGTTAATAATGTATAATTTGTTACATCAGCAACGGCAAAAATTTAACACTTGAAGCGACGTGATTTGCTAAATAAAGCTTAAATATGCTATTTGTTTTTAGCGGCAAACAGCTCGCTTGAGAATAATCTGTAAGAATATTCTGTCAAGAAAGAATTTTCCAGAGTGTAACATTTGTCGTGTAGAATTTTTGAATGCAACTTGAACGTTTTTTTTTTATTATTACATTGGACTGGAAGAGAATTTTCAAAATCGATTCAATTTGTTTGATTAGTTAGTTGTTAATTGGAATTTCTAATAAGAAAATTGCTTGGTTGTATAAGTTATGATTAGATTGCCTTTGGGAAACATAAAGCAAGTTCTTTCTCTGAATATGAATTTTTTGATTTTTTTTTAACTCTAAATAATACGAGAGGATTGAGAGATTGAGAAATAAAAAGAGATTTAAAATACACTCGAGTTAGTCTAATGGACTGACTATAATAAAATATAGGGTAGTTATAATGACAGTGCATCAGTTACTTGTCAGTTGTAGAATAATTGCGACTTTAATATTTTTCGTCAAAAATGGTGGATGCGCCGGGCAATTTAATTTAATGTTTATGCAGGCTTGTAATTAGCGACACTTAAGCTAGAAAAACGCAATTAAACTCAATATCATTTACTCGTTGGCAACTTTTTACGATTCAGAGGGTGGTAATTTTCACTCATATTTTGAAAATAACAGCTCCGATTGTACCACAATTGGCAAACTTTAGTTTTGTAATGCGAGAATGAATAATTTCAAATTTATATTTTTTATAGTAAAAATAACCCATATTCCATTCGTTATTAATGTGCATCAAGAAGGCTTAGGAACTCTAAATGCGGCTTTAATTTTATCACTAAAACTAAAAGTTTGCCAGTTGAATTATCTAGCATGATTTTTGCACTAATGTCACCAGTGTGGCCACCTTGAAATCTGATTTCCATGGCCACCCCTTATGCAGATTAATAACGAACGGAGTATAGTTATCTGTATTAAAAATCTGGTAACTTTTTTGTTTTTTTTTTATTATAATATTTTTTTGTCATCATGATCAAATTGATTGTATAAGATGTCTTTAAAATAAATCATAGTTATCGATGCGTAACACCAATTTGAAAAAAAATATATATTTTTGTAGTGTTTTTCAAGATTAGCCAAAATTTGTATCTTTCTCACTAACTGTACGTTGTATATAAAAACTTTTTTATTTTTGACTAAATCCATCATATTTAATGCAATTATGAACTAATTGATTTTTTTTTTATTCACCGCTCCTTTAATTTTCTTGTCTTGCGAAAACTTTATTCATTTCCCATTTTGTGCAAAACTGTCAACTTAGATGATGGTTTTCTTAATAAATTGTCATCAGTTACAAAACCGTGTGTTTAATCTTTGTCTCTTGCTGCTGACGAGGGGTTGAAATGAATTAGTCTTTGTTATAATTAAAGAAAGTTAAAACTTTGGACAAAACTTGTAAAACAAAAAAAAAAAAAAGGAAAATTTTATTTAATAAAATAAAGATTGGTATTGCGAATTCTACTTTTCACCTGTATTTACGAGCGTAGACGTTTTGATGTCTATTAATATTTATGAGGGAAATAACACTGCTTTCGTGTTAGTGATGAGTTATTACGAACGAAAATTTGTGGCTTGTTAAGATAAAGCTAATTCCGTTTGGAAATTTATAATTAAGATTAAAAATAGAACAGTAATCATTTAATGGATTTTCTTGTAAGTTGTTGTTTTTGAAAATTATAAGAATTTTTTTTTTTAACGAAGTTGCTTGTGGTGGTTTTCTGAAAGATTCTTCACTTTATTTGACGGATTATAAGGTTGCAGTAAATTTTTGATAAGGATCGATCTGTCAGGAATTTGCTCTATTATATTCTCAGTAAAATATCTCCAAGGTCTAGCAACAAGCTAATCCACCGATCAATATCATCCTAAAACAACAAAGCGTTCTTGAAAAGGTAGCAATAACTTGACAATCCACAACACGCTGATGGAATAAACCTAGCAACTTAGTTAGTTAATCATGAAACTTTTGCCATCGACTCTCGGTGTAAATTTAAATTAGTTATTCCGAATGGAATAACAAAGATTTACAACCGTAAGAAATAATTTTGAATTTAAATGTAGATTAAGGGAACTCTTTTACATCGTTCGAATTAAATCCGCATTGTGCACTTTCCTGGATAACAATTTATAAGTGATTCGAATGATAAATGGCATGTCAATCCTACAACGGAAGCACTCTTCGCAGTTGGAGGAAATCACGTGATAGCGTCACACATACACACATATATAAAAGACATGGGTTTTCTCTACTCTTCTCGTAAATAAACTACTTGTCGGCTTTTTTTTTTGAAAAATAAAACTTACCTAAATTGATCCCGGGAATTCAAAGTTTCTTGTTTTATTGATAATATTACAGGGCCTAGATCTTCGTCATTAGTGAAGTAGTTCCAATGCTCAGTACCATAGAAATATTTCTCGTAAGTCTCTTGTTCTACACTTGTCAACTCAAAACCTTGATTCTTCTCCCATTGCTCTTCGATTGTGGTTTTCTTTCGCGGAGATGAGGAGTCGTCTTCTTCATCGTCTTCGTAAAGATCATTACAACCTAAATAAAAATTATCATTAAATAAAAAAAAAAAAATGTGAAAATTGAACATTAAAATTTATGGTAAAAGCGTTATAAAAGAAACTGAGAAAATTGAACAAAATGAAAATGAAAACAGACAAATATTGTGGCAGAGACTTTGGACTGAATATAACATGAGGTAAATATAAAGGCAATGCTTTTCTTACTTGTCAAAATGTTTTATTAAAAATAAATGCATATTGGAAATGTTTGATCATTTTTAAGTAAAAATGGTGGAGTCATTAATAAACGATAGCTGAACTTGCAATTAAACAATGCAATTAAACTCAAGAAATTTTATCGGACTGATAATTTTTCAAATTTTTATTATTAACGCCTCATACTGCATAGTCTAATGTAGTTAGTCCCAACTTAACATTTCTTTAAACATTAACGACAAAATTTGAGCTACCGAGCTTTGAATCTTTACAGAGTTAGACGTTGAGATTGAATTTAAATATTTAGGTATAAGTATAATTTTTTTTTTAAGAAAACTCACTGCGATCTCTTCTTCTTGTTACATGTCCATTTTCTTGATCGGTCCCATCAGTATGATCTTCTTCATCGCCTTCCTGAATTTCATGATCACTTTCACTCTCATCCCATATGGTATCCGAAGTGATTTTTTGTCTTGAACATTCTATCCAATACCCTGGTGTGGGTATGAAATTGTGTGGGAATTCCTCGCAGAATTCATCTGGAACGATAATGAAAATTTGAAAACGTCCAAAGCTTGCGATTAATCAACGCTAATGGTTAATAATTAATATGTCGGTGCTTCTTGCAGCGATGATTTGGTGTACAGTCCGCTCACTGTAAGGTAGAACACCAAACGAGCTAAATGTAGCTTGGTGTTCAAACTTAGAGTGACCCGACTATACACACTGTACAACTTGTTGGATCCCTCGTTGATGACTTCTGATGAATAAATACACTCATTTGTGATATGAATTATTTGAGATTATAACATTTGAACAAAGAAAAATGCAAATTGAATAGAGCAACGCTCACCTTTATAATCAACTTTTAAAAAGTCAATTTTTTGGAACAGGTCTTTCGAGAACTTTGAATTTAAATTGAAAGAAAATAACAATCTCAATTCTGTTAAATTTTGCTTTAGCTACTGTACTTAGTCGTGTTTTGTCATGTCTATGCGTCTTTCAAAACAACGAATGATGGATTGATTTCTGAAATAGAACACCTGAAAAAAGATACTAAATAAAAATATCAGTCGATGCTTTTACTCCCCAGTTACAAGTGCCCCAAGAGTGTCGTGCGTAAATAAACTCTAGTGAAGGGATGGATCTACTTGAAAGCATCCATCAACATTGAGTGAAATTTTTTTTGTATTTTTTTGTGAATTTTCAAAACTTTAATTTTTTCAGTCATTACTGTTTAATTAAATTTTCAATAAAATAGCTGTAGTAGAATGCTGGATCAAATAACAGAGGGTGTTTGACATTTACTTCGTTACCTTTGCCGGATTCTGTCAACCGTAACCAATTTAGTCAATATGGAATGTCGATTTTACTTTCACTAATTTCAAGGATTGAGTTTTCGGGACTTGCATAATATTAACACTATTATAAAGATTTGCATTCAAGTGGTTGATAATTGTTGCTAGTAACCTTCACTGAAATACATAGTTTTTCCAGAAACGAAATTGAAAAACATTTTGAAAACTTTTGACATACGAAGACTGCTGAAAAAGGTGGATAAAACATAAATTACTGATTACCAATCGATTAATTGTTCCTCAGAGTATCCTCTTTTAATGTTTACACTCTTTTGCTTACGAGTTATTTGTTATTTTTCTACTCAGAAGATATGACCACAGAAATATGCATTTTGAAAGCTTTGACAGCTGTTTAAGGCATTTAACTTGTCGTTTTTTTGTTTTATGTGAGGGAACAGGAAGAATTCATTTAATGATAAATTAAGAGAACAATGTTCTGTGCTTTCAAATAGTCCAAAGTCTGACGAGCATTTTTATTGTTACGGAAAGCGTAAAAAAAAAATATTTTCATAGCTAAATGCTTATATGAAATCTCGGATATTCGTTTCATGTTAAAGCCTAAAATTGCCTTAATTTCACGGTAAGTCGGTCTCAGTCATTTAATGTACAGCATCAACGTTTGGTAGAACAACATCTGTTTTTGGACATTTTTGTCTTTGCAGAATAAATGAATGCAGAATGAAAACAATCTTTGCATTGTTGTTGAGTTACTCCACATTCTAAATCTTAAAAAAAATTGTATACGAATGATCCCCATTTGAATCAAAACTAAATTTTTCAATATTTTATAAAAACGAAACTACAGAGCTGATTTTTAATCTTTTAGAGGGACTGATGTAATAAAATATCAAAGTTTTTAAACATTATAGTTACAATATTCTGCGCCACCAATTAGTACTCTATTCCGGTAATATCAAAAGTCTTTCTCAAGCGATCTTTCAATAAAGTAAGTTTTGTTGGACATTTTATTACCTTAGAAACAGTCTCTTTGTTGGATACTTGAAAAACAAGCCAACAAAGCCGCTCTTTCTGTCTTTGACATACAAATAATTATTGTTTTTAGTTTTACATATTAGTAGTAGAAAATGTTACTTAGTATGACAATTAGAAAAAAAAAGCCAAAGCAAATCAAAGTACTTAAATTTTAGCTTAACAATAACAGACGTGTGTCTACGGATGGTGTTGACAATAGGGGAAAAATTTTGATTATTTACTGACCAAAAATCATCTTTTATTAAAAGTTTTGATTGATCAAAAAATTTGATTGCAGTTGAAAAAAATCCGTTCCGATAACAAGTTGACAAGAAAATAAGAAAAAAATAGTATCGTGTGTTCATTTAAAAAAAAACTCTAGACGGCTTTGAAACTAAAAAACAATTGTGTTGTATGTCTGTGATTAATTTTTATATACTTGTCAAAATGAAAAATCTTATAACCTCACTTTTCGACAATTAAAAAAAAATAACACATATGAAAATATTCATCTATTATCTACAAAAACTGTTGAAAATGTTTTTCTTGATGCTCAGCACACAAAGCCTATCGTCATTGAACATTATTTATCACATTACGGCTTTTCATTTTGCTGTTGTATGAGGTCATGTATGACATACGTAAAAATGTCATGGCTTGCTGAGAGTTTTTTTTTTTAATGAACACACGATATTAGAATGGAATATTTCATAAAAAAGTATTATTATTTGTTGTTTCAGAGATCTTCGCAACTGATACCACAGCTGATCGTTTTTCATGAAAATTCTTTGAAATAGAGACTAAGAGAGAAGACTTGCTAAGTTGATTTTTTGTCAAATGAATAAAAAAAAAAAACTAATACAAAGAAACAATTTTCGAGTTTTTTCATTTTCTTGACAGCAGGTTATCGGATTGGACATTTTTTCAAAGCAATTTTATTCTCTCGATAAGCAAAACTTTCTATAGAGGGAGACTGCTTTCCGGTAAACTAATGATAAAATCTTTTTTGAACTCGAACCTAGAATTCGTACACACCTGTGCGAATTTTTGCAAAAAACACTGGCTTTTCTAGCCATTCCAGAAATAATTTGACTTAATAATAATAAAATCTGGCCATTCTGCCAATTCAAGTGTCGCAAATACTGAAAGAATAAAAAGAAATCCGTTTTTAAAAACCTTCTTTGACAACTGTCAAATGAAAAACTGGCAGTAGACTTGCTTGATATTTTCAAAATTTTTGCAAGCGCTAAGTGTTTACTAATGACGCAACGCAAATTTTTTAATAAAACAGAAATAGATGTTCGTTTGAAAAAATATAATTCGAATCTCTATGCGCGAATAATGTCTTGCACACTAGGTTCGAAAATTACTATTTCCCATCGTTAACTCTATCCGTGGACTGTATATTTTTTTAAGTCAGTGACACAAATTTCGGTAGTTCTAGAACAGTTAATTAACAGGATAATTTTCAAATTGCCATATACTTTTTGATATAATTTATAAAAAATATAATAAATATAATAGATACTGAAATTACCATTATTTTTATGATTTGTGATCTTCCATGTTGTGCTTAATCATTAGGGGATAATAATTGCGTGTTTGAAATAATAATTATAAATGTTTTTGTTTGTTTATATTTTCGATTTTTATGCAAATTTACTTGTGGTTTTTGATGAGAAATTGATAACAATCTTATTAACTTTTGGAGTTAAATGGATATAAACGAAGAACTTTTCTCATTAGTCAAAATTCTTGATTTGTATTCTAACAAGTAAAATTTTCTCATATTGAGTATCTTGTAAATTATGCTGATAGAAAAAAAGTAAGATAAATTATTTCCAGCTACGATTTTTTTTATTATTTACTTCTTAATTTTTTTTCTTCTTAAATTCAGTAAATTTTCAGAGTTTAAAATTGCAAACTTTTATTTTTGTTCAGTTTTCTAGCCTGCGTGGGCTTGTTATTTTTGTGTCGTTTATGTCATTTTTTGGTTTGTTTTCATTGCGACAACAATACAGCTTTTGCAGCTGGAACACCACAACATAAACTCTATTGAGACTTGGTCAATTTCCGCAAGATGTTGTCGAATTTAGAGCTTTTGGCATTTGTATTTTTAATGCGAACTTTATGCGTTATCGATGTGTTTTTTCCAAAAATTGAAGCTTTTTATTTTCATTTTATAAAGTAAGACTTTGAAACGCCAACAAAGTGGCAAATAGGCAACTCGTTATCTACTTATCTTGTTCCCGTTTGTGTTTAAAAGGTTTTCAAGGTAAAAAGCCCTCAGGGAAATTCGCTCCGTATATGAGAGTTAAAGTTGTAACGTAAATATTACGTCTGTTTCAATTATACCGCATCTAAATTACTAATAAGGAGAAATAAACATGCGGGAATGTTTGCTCAGTTTTGTATAATTATTTCTAAAATGTCTGTACTTGGCGCTGGAAATGCACCAAATTTTAAAAGAATATTTTCCAGAACTTAGGATTGACTGTAATTTTATACTCAAATTTTGTAAAACTTGACCTAGAAGTTGTTAATTGATTGAATTTGATATTCGGACCACATCTCAGTTGTCTCTTTGTTTGTGTAGTTTTAATCTCGGAATAACCCTAGATGAGAAGATGTTGTCATGTTTGTTGAGGTCACCTTTTCAAATATTTAAATATTCTTTGATATAATAACTCAGTTAAGAATGTTTCTAAAATTTGCATATTTTGTATGCTTTTATTTGCAACATTAGTACATGTTGTAATGTATTCGTCGTAAAACTTAGCATTTTACGTTTTATGTTTTCTGGTAGCGCACATCTCTAATAAAAGGTTATTGGTGATTGAAAAAAATAAATCAAACCATAACTAAACCAAATGTAACAAAGTAAATCATTGTTATGCAATCGTCATGTTTATACATTGTTGAATCTGTGCAAATGAGTATTTTGTGTTATTTGTTCCAACAAATGACGGCATCAGACATTAAAACGCAAAAAATTGTATACGATATGTGCTCGTTCTAATTGCAGAATAATATAAACTCGATGATATACAGGGTGTTAGAGTTGATTTTTTCATTTAGGTTTTATTCTTAGATAGATTTTCCTTGGAAAGTGTCTGCTGTTTATGCTTTTCGGGTTTAATAATAAAAAGAGAACTTATATTAGGGACATTCTAGATCAAAATACTCCACATTCCTTTACCATATTGTTATCGAGAGCGTCACGACGACGGCGACTTGTCCCATAACTGACTTTCACTTTTTTTTCTAATTTCCAACTGGATTTGATGAAAGACAGTTTTTAATTTTTTTCTTTGAAGTGACAATAGTAGAATTCAGACTATCGATCAAATAGTCTTTTCGTTTTCTTTTAATTTCCGTTATGTAGATCAGATATGGGAAAGAAATTTCCTTGAATTTTAGTAAATTTCAACGGAAAAAAAATTGTTTTTTTTAATGTGATATTTTATCAGGATAAGACCAAACAGTAATCTGTCAGCTTTAGGAGTTGGTAGTATTAGGTAGTTTGAAGGAGCAACAGTTCACACTTCCTTTCTCTACGTCTGTTTGCACCGCTCCATTAAACTCTGCCCTTAATCTACTTTGTAGCACCAACTTCAGCGTGCTGGCAAAGCAGACATTAACTACACAACCTGCTAAGTTTAACGTCTGGATAGGAACATCATAACTACGTGAAATGTTGAAGCGTCAACAATTCCTTCAATTGACTGACATAGACAAAAAGTGAGTTAAATATGTTGAGCGTGACTTTTTAAAGCGAAACTTAAATGGAATACTGATGTGAGGATTAACAAACTTATAATTCGATTTGGATGCTCACGAGTATCGTTATTTTTAATCTCTAGTTGGATACGTGCTGGTTTATCTGATCAAAATTTATTATTTTTATGGCTTTATTCCATAAAATTTATTCCGACCAAGGTGTGGAAGTTGCAATAAAATTATAAATCAAACTGTATTATTAATTTTTCTGTTATGTGCTATGTAATAAAATTCTATCTTTTTTATTGAAGGAAAAAATCATATTCACAGCATCATAAAATTTTAACCTGCAAAATTCAATCTCTTCACTTTTTGTTGCTTATCAATTTTAAAAACACTAAAAATGTTACACTTAAATTTAAGGAAAAAATCAAAATCACGTTCCACTTTTGTGTAAATGAGTTATTTCAATTAGTGACATGTTTTCGTTAAAAATGACGCTGAAAATAATTCTGTTTGTAACAGTTGTGGTAAATCTTATTGAAAGTAATTTTTTTGAATTTTGAATGATTGTAATTTCATTGGTGTTTTTTTAGCAATTGTCAGCCAGCCTGACATTATTAGTGGAATACCTCCATCTCCTGGAGAGGCTCTTTTAAAACCATTAGCCAGTTTATTTAGCAGTGTTACACCATGTTTTTCAGCAATTTTTATTTATATTGTCGTTTCTGCCTTATTAAAAATATTCGGACCTCTTCTTAAACCTCTAACTCCTTTAATTGTTATCATTCTTGTTTTATTGATTGCGTCGAAATTACCAAAACCTGGGGTTTAAATATGTGATAATAATTTAAATAAATTTTGTTTACTGATTTTGATTGTTTTATTTTAAATAGGATTTGATGGTTTGTCTAAAGTTCAGAATTGATGAAGGATTTTCAAACTTGCTGATATTATGAAATATATTACTTCCTTCTAATTGGGTATCTTTAAATTGAGATTCTCTGTTGCGGGTTAATTTCAGGATTAATTAGTACCTTTGGGAGTCAGAGATCGTTGAAACTTTAGCAAATGACCTACAAAAGTAAATTACATTAAGATGGCGACAAATATGCTCTATTTTTTTTATTTATTTCATTAAAAAAATTAAAGAAATTCGATAATGATGTTTGCTTGAATCAAACAAATTCCTGATTTGCGAATGCTTTCTTCACTATCATAATTTATCGTTTAGAAAAAAATCGTGCTGATTGGGTTTTCTCAAATTTATTATTTCAAACCTTTTATCTACAAGTTTGATTTCATATAAAACCCAAAACGTGCTCAATGTCAACACTCCATTTCAACAGTTTTGCAGGTTTTCCAGAAAATGTAAACCAGTGAATCAAAATGTTACTGAAAAAATTAATAATTTTCTATTTATCTGTGTCAATATTTACTCTTGTTCTTGTCAGTTTGGCTGCAGGTAAGAATTACAATTGAAAATTAAAAAGATTTATATTTTTTTGAAGGTGAAAAGAAACAAAATGTCAATCGAAGTTCTTTTCAAGTTAGTGTCAATACTTCTGGAAATCCTGTTGAAAAAATTTTAACACCTCTGTTGATTCCAATTTTACTATTAGCTTTATTAGCACTTGGATCGCCTGGAATAATTGTGCTGTCTTTTTTAAATCTAATAGCTCCGAATTTAACACCAGGAATACGTTTACTAGTAGATGCTTTAAGGACAGCTGTTCAAAGCATTGATCCAATTCTACCACAAATTGTGAATTCACAGGCATTACCATTTGAAGCTTTACCTAAAATTCTTGGAAGGTTGCCAATTATTTTGCCTATTTTGGCATTAGCACCTCTGTTGGGACCTATTGGTTTGTTAATAACATTACGAGTTTTGTTGAAACATGCGATAAGTGAATATTTGAAAGGCAAAAATTTATCCTTTCCTACATTGGTGATTTCATTTATTATTTTAATTTTGTTTAGACATATTTTCCCAACGCCGTTTCCCACTATATTACATTTTATTAGAACATTATTAGGATTGATTGCTTTGCTGCCAGTATTATCGCCCATTGGACCAGTTACTTTAAGTATATTACCAGTTATAGCTTTTATTTTAACACCTATAAATGCTGCTGTTCAAAGATTTTTATCAACCTTTAGATTACTACCGGTTTCATTATTGCTACCGTTAATTTTGCCAGCTTTGGTTCCGCTTTTAGGTCATTTGGGACCTTTGTTAATTTTACCTCTTATTCAATTGTTGGGACCGATTTTCCCATTGTTAGCACCTTTATTACTTCCTCTATTATTACCATTTTTACCACAATTAATCCGCCCCTTGCTTGCTCCATTGTTACCACTCCTCTCTCCTTTACTAAGTCCTTTAGCTCCTTTAGCGCCTTTACTTGCACCCTTAGCGCCTTTGTTACCTATTTTAGGCACATTATTCTTACCGTTGCTCTTAGCACCTTTGTTGCCACTGTTGAATCCATTATTACTTTTACTGCTGCTCCCTGCTCTTATTCCTCACATTCCAGAACCTTTGCAACCTGTGTTTAGCAATTTATTACCAATCATTGGACCATTAACAGCTCCTTTGAAACCAATTTTGGATTTATTAAAACCTTTGTTGCCTTTGCTTGGTCAGTTATTGCTTCCAGCGTTGCTTTTACCTTTATTGACAGCTCTTGGGCCTTTGCTTCCTTTTCTAGGTCCTCTTTTACTTCCGTTGCTGCTACCAAATTTACCTCCGCCAATACAATCATTATTAACACCTTTAGTTAATCTATTAGGTCCACTTTTGGCATTATTTGCTCCTCTTCAGCCTTTATTAGCTCCGTTAGGACCTCTTTTACCATTTTTAGCTCAATTAATAATACCTTTTATACTTCCAGCTATTTTACCATTTTTAGGGTCTTTGATTTTATTGTTAGGTCCTCTTCTTCTACCACAATTGCTGCCTCATTTCCCTTCAGATTTGAAACCTCTAGTAGGTAGATTAATACCTCTATTACAACCTTTGTTACAGTTGTTATCTCCTCTAGAGCCACTTTCTAATTTACTTCAGCCTCTTTTTCCACTTTTAGCTCAAGGTTTGATTCCTTTGTTATTATTGCCACTCGCTAGAATTCTAGGACCTTTGCTTCCAATTTTAGCCCCTCTTTTACTTCCCGTAATTTTGCCGTATCTCCCTCAGCAGTTACAGCCTCTTATCCAATCATTATTACCACTTTTAGCACCATTTTCAAAATTACTTTCGCCTTTGCAACCTCTAGTTAAAAAATTGAAACCTTTATTGCCTTTGATTTCTCGATTATTTGTTCCTCTTATTGTTTTGCCCCTTCTTATAGCAATTGGACCAGTACTACCAATACTACTGCCTCTTCTGTTGCCTATACTTTTGCCTTTGTTGCCACAACCTCTCAAATCTTTATTAACTCCACTTTTACCTATATTAGAACCTTTTATAACACCACTTTTACCTCTACTTGAAGCTCTGCGACCGATTCTTCAACCTTTGCTTCCAATTTTAGCTCAGTTGTTACCAACTTTGTTGTTAGCACCTCTTTTATTACCAATTTTGGGTCCTCTTTCGCTTTCACCTTTAGGCCCGTTTTTGTTTCCTTTGTTATTGCTTTTCTTAGGTCCATTGTTGTTGCCAGCTTTAGGACCTTTACTTCAGCCTTTGATTAGTCTTTTAGGACCTCTGGCACCAGTTTTAGGACCATTATTACCAATTTTAGGTTTTCTTTTTCCACTTTTGCTATCACCTTTAGGTCCGCTTTTACTTCCTTTGTTATTGCTTTTCTTAGGTCCATTGTTGTTGCCAGCTTTAGGACCTTTACTTCAGCCTTTGATTAGTCTTTTAGGACCTCTAGCACCAATTTTGGGACCATTATTACCAATTTTAGCTCTTCTTTCACCACTTTTGCTGTCACCTGTAGGTCCGCTTTTACTTCCTTTGTTATTGCTTTTCTTAGGTCCATTGTTGTTGCCAGCTTTAGGACCTTTATTTCAGCCTTTAATTAGTCTTTTAGGACCTCTGGCATCAGTTTTGGGACCATTATTACCAATTTTAGTTCTTCTTTTTCCACTTTTGCTGTCACCTTTAGGTCCACTTTTACTTCCTTTGTTATTGCTTTTCTTAGGTCCATTGTTGTTGCCAGCTTTAGGACCTTTACTTCAGCCTTTGATTAGTCTTTTAGGACCTCTAGCACCAATTTTGGGACCATTATTACCAATTTTAGCTCTTCTTTTTCCACTTTTGCTGTCACCTTTAGGTCCACTTTTACTTCCTTTGTTATTGCTTTTCTTAGGTCCATTGTTGTTGCCAGCTTTAGGACCTTTACTTCAGCCTTTGATTAGTCTTTTAGGACCTCTAGCACCAATTTTGGGACCATTATTACCAATTTTAGTTCTTCTTTTTCCACTTTTGCTGTCACCTTTAGGTCCACTTTTACTTCCTTTGTTATTGCTTTTCTTAGGTCCATTGTTGTTGCCAGCTTTAGGACCTTTACTTCAGCCTTTGATTAGTCTTTTAGGACCTCTAGCACCAATTTTGGGACCATTATTACCAATTTTAGCTCTTCTTTTTCCACTTTTGCTGTCACCTTTAGGTCCACTTTTACTTCCTTTGTTATTGCTTTTCTTAGGTCCATTGTTGTTGCCAGCTTTAGGACCTTTATTTCAGCCTTTAATTAGTCTTTTAGGACCTCTGGCACCAGTTTTGGGACCATTATTACCAATTTTAGTTCTTCTTTTTCCACTTTTGCTGTCACCTTTAGGTCCACTTTTACTTCCTTTGTTATTGCTTTTCTTAGGTCCATTGTTGTTGCCAGCTTTAGGACCTTTACTTCAGCCTTTGATTAGTCTTTTAGGACCTCTAGCACCAATTTTGGGACCATTATTACCAATTTTAGCTCTTCTTTTTCCACTTTTGCTGTCACCTTTAGGTCCACTTTTACTTCCTTTGTTATTGCTTTTCTTAGGTCCATTGTTGTTGCCAGCTTTAGGACCTTTACTTCAGCCTTTGATTAGTCTTTTAGGACCTCTAGCACCAATTTTGGGACCATTATTACCAATTTTAGCTCTTCTTTCACCACTTTTGCTGTCACCTGTAGGTCCGCTTTTACTTCCTTTATTATTGCTTTTCTTAGGTCCATTGTTGTTGCCAGCTTTAGGACCTTTACTTCAGCCTTTAATTAGTCTTTTAGGACCTCTGGCACCAGTTTTGGGACCATTATTACCAATTTTAGCTCTTCTTTTTCCACTTTTGCTGTCACCTTTAGGTCCACTTTTACTTCCTTTGTTATTGCTTTTCTTAGGTCCATTGTTGTTGCCAGCTTTAGGACCTTTACTTCAGCCTTTGATTAGTCTTTTAGGACCTCTAGCACCAATTTTGGGACCATTATTACCAATTTTAGCTCTTCTTTTTCCACTTTTGCTGTCACCTTTAGGTCCACTTTTACTTCCTTTGTTATTGCTTTTCTTAGGTCCATTGTTGTTGCCAGCTTTAGGACCTTTACTTCAGCCTTTGATTAGTCTTTTAGGACCTCTAGCACCAATTTTGGGACCATTATTACCAATTTTAGCTCTTCTTTTTCCACTTTTGCTGTCACCTTTAGGTCCACTTTTACTTCCTTTGTTATTGCTTTTCTTAGGTCCATTGTTGTTGCCAGCTTTAGGACCTTTACTTCAGCCTTTGATTAGTCTTTTAGGACCTCTAGCACCAATTTTGGGACCATTATTACCAATTTTAGCTCTTCTTTCACCACTTTTGCTGTCACCTGTAGGTCCGCTTTTACTTCCTTTGTTATTGCTTTTCTTAGGTCCATTGTTGTTGCCAGCTTTAGGACCTTTACTTCAGCCTTTAATTAGTCTTTTAGGACCTTTGGCACCAATTTTGGGACCATTATTACCAATTTTAGGCCTGTTACCTCTTCTAGGTCCTCTTTTGCTTTCACCTTTAGGCCCTATTTTACTTCCTTTGTTATTATTACTTTTAGGTCCAGCAATAGTACCAGCATTAGGACCATTACTTTCATTAATTGGTCCTTTATTGCCTATTTTGGGTCCACTTTTGCTGCTTTTAGGACCTCTGTTATTCTCTTCGCTAGGTCCAGTTTTAATCCCATTGCTTCTTGTTTTTATAGGGCCTACATTATTACCAGGATTAGGAGCATCCGCAGGGATTTTATTACCAATTATAGGAGCTGTTTTACCACTTTTAGGCGTTTTTTTACCAATTTTAGGACCTTTATTACCCCTTATACTTTTACCATTAGCAGCAATTTTGAGACCATTGCGCCCACTTTTACCAATAATACTACCAATAATTTTTTTTTTGTTCCCTCTTTTTTTTTCTCCGCTTGGCCCTTTTTTAGTCCCTCTCCTTTTACCACTACTAACCTTAATTTGATAATAAAACCGGTTACTGTGTTTTTGAATCTTTAATGAGTATTTTAATACACTCTTCATGGTACAATGGGTATAAATAATGATGGTAAATTTTACACAAAAAATATGTTATATTCTCTGAATAAATAAAGTATTTTCTGTAAAAATGTTTTATTTAAAATCAAAATTATTGAATTACAGTTTGAAACTTTAGATTTAGATTCAATGTAAATCCATCAAGTGTTTGATTTCAATTCTTCAGGCATTTGCTAGAAAAAGTGGGTCTTCATTTGAGAAAAATGAGTTTTGACATAATTTTAAAATGTTCGACATGATTTTTTCAACACAACTGTATAATTTTGGGGTGATCTTATATTTAACATGTCGGATGATACTTCAACTACCAATGTGCCAAAATTTATGCATCTGTCTTGAAAGAATTTGAAGAAATTGATGTATTATATACGCAGTTAGTCAATTGCTAAAAATTTTGAAAAGTCGAAAACAAGGTCACTAAACATATGAAATGAATTCAGAGTTTTAAACTTCATAAAATATATGGTCTCTGACATCTATTTTCTGTATAACCGGAAAAAAATAAGCTGAAGATATTTTCAAAACAATGTTTCTAATCTATCTGGCGCATGAAAAAAATTTAAAATGTTAATTTCAATATCATCCTTACATACTTCTCAAGAAGTTTTTATATGAGTCACCTAGTGTTACTTTTATCAAAATTGATTATTTCAATAAACAGAAAGCACGTCCCAAAATTGGTTTAATGTATTCAGATTCAAACAGTTTGAGTAGAAAAGAGCAGGTTTTCTGTTTAAAATATGTAAGTTTGTATAAGACTTTCGAACAAATTATTTATTCATTATAAATTTTTTAGAGCGGCTGTGAAGACTGGAAATCTGAATATATAAAAATATAGTGTCTGTTATCATTTACTTTTAAAATGGTTCTCCAACTTGTACTTCCTATTTTGGCTGCATTGTTACCCCTATTTTTATTTGTAACGCCAATTTTCGGGCCTGTAATAGGGCTTTTGAGTTTAGTGTTTTCATTACTGTTTGGTATTTTAACACCTGTAATTGCCTTATTAGCAGCTATTCTTGGACCTGTTTTGGGTCTTGTGTTGGCACTTCTAGCAATTATATTTTAAAAATTGGATACTTTTATTGTTGAATTTAGAAAATATGAAAATCTTATGATTTGAGAATGAAAATAAATTTCTTGGGATCTGTGTATTTATTTGTTGTTAAATTCTTAGAAAAATATACAAAATTATTGGCTCTTTCAAAGTGGTTTTTTTAATTTTTTTTTGTTTCTTCACAAATCACATTAATTGTGATATCATAGCAATGTATGATCTGCTTAAGTGATATTTATCAGAAAAGTTGTGTCAGTTGTTAAATCAATCATTGTTACACGGAACAGTAATACAAACAAGAAAAAGACGCTACTTATTATAAAAAAAACTGCACTTTTTTCATTTTACTTCTTTTTTTCCACTGATAAGTCGGAAAAAACACTCTAAAATTTGAATGGATTGTTCATATCCTTCGATTCGTGCTCAAACTTCATCCAGAGATATGGACATCATATGCCGGATCCTATTTCTTCCTTTCAGTTTTTGTCAATTTGCAAAAGCTAGTTCTATACTAAAACGTTAATGAAGAAGTAAAACGCACAAGTGAATGTGCTTGATAGTACTTTCCAAAATTTTTCACACTTTAAAATTTTTTGAAAAAACTTATTCATTGTTACTAACACCGCGACCAATTACTTCCGATACGATAAAAGCTAAACAAGATATGTTGCCTTATAAAAACAAACTTTCATCTTATTATTGAATCCATCATTATATTTTGTGCATTACCAAACTTGTAAGTCCACAATGTTTTTTTTTGAAAATTCAATTTAATTTTTGTAGTTTGTAAAAAATTTGGCGGCGTCAATTGTGTCAGGTGTGAGCAGCGGAGCAGTGTCTGCTCTAACATCTTTTATTGACAAAACCCAGCCACTTGGTTCTATCTTAGGACCAGTTTTATTACGACCTCTCGAGCCGCTACTTTTTCTACTTTCGGGTCCAGTTTTAGGACCGCTGCTTGAAGCTCTTAGACCGCTTTTGGAAGCTCTTGGACCATTTATATTAGTTATAACTCCAATCCTTTTGATAGCTTTACCTTTACTAGGCCAAATTTTGGATGTTTTCAATAATGTTCTAATTGTTTTTGTACCTGTTTTATACAGAGTTTTGAGAACTGTAGCTCTTTTGCTATTGCCTATAGCACCTATACTTGTAGGTCCATTAAGTAAAATTCTAGCTCCATTAGTTCCAGTTTTAACAGGCATTTTGCAAGCTTCCAGACCTGCTATACAAATTGTAGAATTCATTCTTCTATCTTTAGCAAACGCTTTAAGACCTATCTTGACTGTTATAGGAGGATATTTAGCACCATTTGCAGCAGTTTTATATTTCGGCGTGACTGCTTTAATTAGAATTTCTTTCCCAGGTTTAGCTCTAATACTAGCACTTTCGTTCCCTATAGTTTTACCCATTTTGACGACAGTTCTTCGTATAGTTAGTTAGATTATTATTGTTATCAGTTATGGGATAAAATAAATTGGGAGACAGAATAAAATTAGTTTTTGTATCTTACCTGAACATGCTTGTGGTGGTAATGGGAAAATAAGTGTAGTTGAAGATTTTCTTCTAGCGACAGCACAACCTAAAGACTGTGGCTTGAAAGCACGAAGTTGCTGCATGAAGTCTGAACACTCCATGAGAGCAACGTCAGCGAAATGCAGATCGCAGAGTATTTGGTTTTTGAAGCGTCTTGCTCGCTTCTGATTCGGACCTGTCAAATTGAGTCCACACGAGTTGCATCGCAAACATTCCTCGTGGTAGTGATTATTGTCGTAGAGTGGTGAAGGTTCTGTAAGTTCAAGACGACAAATTAATAATTGTTTAGTGACTGTTGGAAAGTTCAAGGTGTAAATAATTTGACTTGACAATGAGTTACACCAAAGTCTGTTTGATGAAAAGATTACTTATACTGTTTTGTTTATTTTCCCGAAAAATCAATCTGTATTTTTAGAAAAAAACGTAAAAAGATTTAAATTAACCAGAATTACGTTATTTTTCATTTTTTCTTCACAACTTAGTCATCTGTTTGTTTATCAAATCAAAACCAAGATATCCTGTGGCGGAAAAAAGTTGTAAAATCGAATGATTCTAATTATAGTCATTTCGGGTAGTATCATGTCTTCTTTAATTCAATTTTGGCTTAGTTATAGGTGACATTAACCGCACCACCTTTCTCTCCGGAACCGTTTCGGGCTTAATTTTGGTTCTTTTGTGTAAAGAAAAATACCTTAAAAAAAAGAACTCCGTTTATGAAAAAGTGCTGACCTCACATTAATGTCGTAATTAACGACACGATAAAAAGCAGCTTTTGTGGCTGAGATAGATTTGCATTTTTCTGAATAGGTCGCGCTAATATTTTTTCGTCGATGACAGTTTCCCGATAATCTGTTATTTTCGAAATATCAAATAATAAGCGCAACAGTTTTGAAAATAATCGATTGATTACAAACCTGTTTTCGTTTCTTAAATGGCGATAAGGTCATGCTCCCAATTCGAAAATGAATAAATAAATAAACATTGTAATAGACGAGATTTTATCGAATTAGATTTGAAAGAGGGCGTTACCGACCACTCCCGTTTTTTAAAAACTATATAAATCGTCAAGTGTCAATCGGTGTTTTATTTAAAAATTTGTCCGATTGCATGGAAAAAAGATTACGACGTCGACGTCCACGTGCTGCGGATGTCACGACACCACTGAAGCAGCGTCGGGACGCTTAGCCCCACCTCCGATCGATTGCCAACTGTGTTATCACGAATTCCACTGAGAAGCGGCGCGCACATTAAATTCTGCAGGATGTGGTCGTGATAACACCAACAAACCACAAAAATTAATATATTATTACCTGTTTGTGTACTTGAATCAAAGAAAGTACTTGACGTTTCAACTGTCATGGAAGCTATTGTCCCATCTAAGATTTGAGCACTGGAATCTCTTCTTCCTCTGTATCTTTGACAGTCATCGCTTTGTGAGCTCTGTCTTCTAAAATTTCTACATCGGATCATTTCTTCAGTTGTTGACTGTCTCCTAAATCCTCTTGCAATTAGAATTTCCTCGGTGGTCGATTGTCGACGGATGGTTGGTCTATAATTTTCAGTCGGAGGAGGAACAGGTCGATTGGATGGACTCGGATCTCTGCTAGAACAACTTGAACTGTCTGGTGATCTATGACCTGGTCCTCGTGCTACACTTGTCGATTGTCTTCTTAATCGTCCACGTCTTGTAGTGCGTCTCACCGGACTTATATCTCTTTCTCCAGATCGATCCGGACTTAAATGCGATCTGGAATCACGTCGGCCACGTGAAGCCGAATCTGGACTAAGAGAATCACGACGTGCTTTACGGCCTGTATCGTCAACATCAGGACTTAAAGCAGTTGGTTGTGATCCTCGCCGACTCCAGCCTCCAGGTGGCAAACAGCTTTCATCGTAAGCTGTATTTTGTCTTTGCAATCTAGAAAGTTTACTGCTACGTTCTGGACTAGCATGAGATCGGGAATCTCGGCGACCTAAACGGCCGCATTGTGTGGTGGAATCTCTTCTAGTGGAAAGTAGAGGATGAGTGGGAGTAGTAGCTTGAACTGTGGGAGATGTGGCAGGGGGAGTAACACTGGAAGTGATAATGGTTGGTGGAGGAAGAGCTTGAGTACTTATGTCCGAAGTGACGGCAGGAGCAGTAGTTGCTACGACTGGAGTCGAATCAGAAGCTGTTGATGAAGTGGAAGGTCTTTGTTCTTGGCGATAGTAAGGAGTATCATTAATAGTTCTAGAATCTCTGCGTTTTTTTTGTGCTGCGACAATTTTTGGAGGTGGTGGAGTGATAATAGAAGTAGAATCGCGTCTACCACTTCGACCACTTTCGCCAGAACCTCTTCGGGAAGCTCCATGCGAATGTGAAACTGAATCTCGTCTGCCGCTTTTACTAGATTCTCCGCTGCCACGTCGCGGTGAAGTACTTGCTGTTACCATTGTAGCAGTTGTATTGGATTCTCTTCTTTGCCAGAGTTTGGCAACTTCAGATCGAAAATCCGAGATGGCAGTGTGATGCGAATCGCGTCTAGATTTCGATCCCATACTTCTTATTCCAGAATCAGCGCTAGATTCTCTTCTTTTCCGACTGGTGGAGATGCTGGGCGTAGGTCCCGCTTCGGTAGTTGATTGTCTTCCCCATGGCAAAGATCTCGCTAAATCTGCTAGAGTTTCTCTCCTGCATAGCTGTTTCTGACGGCTCTTCGTTGATCCGCCCCATTCTCTTAAAATATCTGTGAGTTGCGCTAAAGAACTCCGCCGTCTTCGAGTAGTTCCCGATGTTGGTGGTGACGTTTCTTGCGTCTCTGTTGGCGGCGAAATGCTGCATATTTGTGTGGCAGAATCGCGCCGTCCCCCTAGACGTTGTCTGATGGTCGACTCTTCCACTTGTTCTCGGACAAGATCGTCCCATCCATTGCCGCCTTGCCATACCAATCCCACTTGATGTGAGAGGATCGGTAGATTGCAGACAAAGCAGATGGCCGTCATTGTCCTGTAAAATACATTGTCTTATTGGATAAGCATTTAGAGAGCCATAGATCAGTGCGAGGTGCGGGGTCTAGCTGCTGCAGCGGTGCATGACATGCTAGTGAAGAAGCGTGGCCCCAGATGACCCGAGGCGTCGCAAGCCCCGGGCCGGGCTCTGCTATAAGACCCTAAATTGTGCGAGTGCGGACCTGTAGTGGCGCAGGCGCGGCGACGGCAGCTGCGCCATGGCTCATTCTGGACTCGGCCACTGATGGATGCTCCACGCTGTTGGCTCCGGAACACCGCCGAAGAGACCACCTGCCTGCTAACACCAAACACTTACTACGATCGTACGCTCAAGACTACACTCATAATTTGACACAAAAACTCAAGAAATGACACAATTCAACATTAATGAAATCATCGTGCTTTAGCTCAAAAAACACTTTAACATTTTGCTTTGATACATTTTACCGTCGATTTTTTCTATTTTATAATATCTACCATAATCACCTCCTTTTCTCTTTCTACGCTGTTTAGATTGTTACTTTTCCGCGTCACGTCTGCCGGTGATGATAGTAACAGGTGGTTTGGTGCCCAATTTGAAAGTTGCCGCTTGTTGGGCAACTGTTTGAAACATAAACGATCATAACACTTGCTAACATGCAAGACTCACTTCTAAAGCACCAACTATAGTATAATAGCGTGAGCACTAAAAACTGTGCAAGACTATACTATAGCGTACTGTAACACCGGCATTCGGTAGCGCGGTCGACGTTAAACTGGGCACCGACAGAAAGCGTCAACAGCGTCGGCGCCTCTTTTCGACGTCGATGACGTCAGAATTGATTCGCATTGGGCGTAAGCGACATCTGGGGATCTAGCAAAAGCTAGCAACTGTGTTTTTAGGTACATCTATCAATCATAAAAAGACACACTTTCATGCTACAGGTAATCTTTAACTGCACGTTGTCAGATATTTAGCAAATTTATTTCGCCCAAGAATAGCTTGAGTGTTATTGAAGCATTTGCGTTTTCAATTATTCATGCTCGCTAAGCAGATCTGCTAGAAAGCAAAATTTAATTAACTTTTATTACAAACAGCCCAACAATTTTTTTAAATATTTTTTTTATTGTTTGTTTGCATTCTGCTGCAGTATCAATTAAATTGAGACTTTTCTGCCAATCTGACTTGCTGGTGTCCGTTAATGGTTAAAATTTCATCTCTATTCTTTTGTGTATTATTCACAAATATGCTTTGCAACATCAGTAAGACATTGAATTTCATATATTTCAAATTGGAGGAGTATGTCGTAAACGTCGCGTACTCATTGTTCCTAAAACATTTTAGCGAAATGCAAGGAAACATTTTGTTTTTTTTTATAAAAACTTATTGAATGCTTTGTATATTGATTTACAAATGTGGTCCATAAGGTTTTGTTTTTAGGAAATACAATAAATAGATACTTTTTCATAAAGATACATTGAGTTTTCCCGGCGCATCCACCATTTTTATTCTTTTTCTTCTTAAATTCTTTTTGGATTTCTAATGGGATATTTACAATAGTTAAGGTCAAACATTTTATAACGTTGTTCAATAAATAATAATAATAATAATAATAATAATAATAATAATAATAATAATAATAATAATAATAATGATAATTCCGGTGCATTCATAGTAGATTTCAATAACCGCTTTAATAAACAGTGGAATGTTAAATATTTGATCGTAATAAAGCAGACAATGTAAATGTTAAAAAACGGAAGCATTTATATTTGTTCAAAACATGCAGTACATCAATAAATTATACACATTTTATGAATGGTTGAGTGGTTTGTTAAAACATCAAAATTTGCTAAATTAACAATTCCATCAAATGAGCTTACGCAGCCGGAATATAGACACGTTTCAATCCTTTTTTTCAATAACAATTAGGATGATTTTTTGAGCGTCAAAATCAAACAAAGCGCTTGATTCTTATTTCCTGACATCCGGAAAATTTTCCGCTTGGCATCATTGAACGTCTCAAAGTAGAAAAATAGAAGAAAAAGAAGAAATTATTGTCGTTTATTACAAAAAACGTATTGTTGCTTTGTTACAATTCGAATACTGTGTATTTTGACTAAAATTATTCATAACATTTTAATTAATACCCTAAATATTTCATATAAATTAGTTCTATCCATAATAATGCACAAGTTAACTACCCACTTGTAGTTCGAAACTGTAATAAGTGGCAACCAAATGCAAGCCAATAATTTAGATTTATTATGATTGCGAAATTTACTCCCAAATAATCTTCTATAACTGTAGTTTTTGCAGTAAATTGCATTTTGTTTTGAAATTGTGTAGAGCTTCAAAGAATCATATTTGTCAGTTTTTGTATCAAGAGCATAAGCGTATACTTTATAACACAGTGAATTTTTTTGTTAACTGATCAGAGCTTGCGTTCCATCAAATTTCCTACGTAAACCTTTGAACAAATACAAACACAAGCTATAAAGCTTTTATCGAAACTGCGGTCTAAAGGCCAAACAATGACTGTATTGTGTCTGCAGTTTAACAGGAATTAAAATTAATTATAGAGATGGGCGAGGCCATACTTTAGTCGCTTCTCAAATAAAGCTTAGTGTTAATGCTTGACCAAAATTTGAAACAGAAGTGTTTTAAATAATTGCAGTTTTAGGACAGTTTATTTATTAGTACAAAAAGTGGGTATTGAATTTTGATCATAAATGAAGTCTTTTGTTAGATGGTTGCTATAGGCATCAGGAGCAGAGCAGTCGGCACGAACCAAATATTAAGTTGTCATTGTGAGGTGATATTAATATAATCGCCTTTACAATCAGATAGAATGACGAGAATATTGGAATATTAATTAATTCGTCAAGAAATCTCAAAATCATTTTTTTATTTATAAAATAATAATTCAAAAAACTGGTTTATTTTGCACTGAAAAATCGAAAAGCTTTTTGCTATAGATTTAAGCCGTCCTTCTAAAAAATTTAAACTAGAAAAACATTCAAACGCTCTTCACAAAATGCTTAAATCTGATTGAAGCTTGTATCAAATCGGCATAGTGCTCCAACTTTCCAACATAAATTATTCATAAGGATACACTCCTAACATTATCTTTAAAGTTCGATGGCATATAAGTTTATAAAAAATTTCCGGAAAATATCAACGTATTTAATCGCTCAGGTAATCAATAATTCACCAACTTAATTAAAAGAAAACATTTGCGGATAAACGTATGTTTATGTTACCATCTAAACCAGAACATTTTAAGTGCTTCAAAATCAAACTTGGAGTTTGGATGTTTACTTGAATTTCACTACACTGTGTCGACATGGTTTTCGAATTAAATAGAAAAGCAAAAATTGAAAAATATGAAATTTGCTTATGGGACTTAAATTTGTGCTTGATAGAATTATTTTGATTAATTTATAATAAGATTGAATTTGGTGACAAACAAAATTACACAGATGGGTGGATAAGCGTCTGAGATAATGAAACTTGAAATGATTTCAAATTTTCTAAACAACCACTACGACGATGGGTGTTTATCCATAACTCGAAAAATCCTGGCAGCATATTGAAAATTGAAAATTTGGTAATGTATTTTTTGACGTGCTTTTTTTAATTTATTTAATGATACTTTTTTCTGCATAGCAAAATGCATTTTAATACATGGGGGAAAACAGTTGAACAAATAAAAAAACAAAGTATTGAGTATACAAAACCTTATACAAAAACGTCTTTGTTTTTGAAGCTAGATCCAAATATGAAATAATAATTTCTAAACACTTGAAGGAGATCGAATTAATTTCTTAGTGCAGTTTGCTATCTCAAGTTATGCGATATAAAATGCCAGAAAACTATTATTAAATAATAAGCCATTTAGCCATAATTACTGACTAAATTCAACTCTGAAACCCTCATTTTTCAAATAAAGTTGTAGATATTTTCAAAATGATTGAGTGCAAAAAAAATATTGGTATAAAATTGACCTACAAATCCTTGTAGAATTCAAAAATGTAAAAGAATGTAGGGTGTTCTATCCAAAATAAGAAAGTTGATGTCTATTTCCGATATAACCGGAAGTGTCAAATCTATGAAAATGTTTTGGAAAGATAGTGCATATTGAAAAAAATTTTCAGTAATATCAGTATTTTTTGAGATATGGATAGACACCTTGTAAGTTAGAAAGAAAAAACACAACTGAAAATTTGAGGGAAATTGAAAATAGGATTTGTTTGTCGTTCTTTGAACGTCTACCCACCATTTTTATACTTTCTGGAGTCTTTAATTAATTTTTCTATTCAATTTGCTTTTGTTCTTTCTTAATTTGGTCAAAATTGTAATTAAGCAATTAGAGGTCTTCAAATAATTATAGGATGGACTACATAAAAGAGAACTTTGACAAAAAATATCGATCGGATGTAGATGCTTAGAATAAAGCGCTGTAATTGAAAATAGGGTAGTTTAACATGTTCAACAATGTTATACATTTGCTAACAGAACTATAAAGGGATTAGCAACTGTCTAACCTCGAGCAAATTTGCTCAAATCTATCAATATAATATTTAAAAAATTTCTAAATGATGAACAAGACAATACACCTAAAATTAGAGATGAATATTTCCTAACTAATCCCTTCCAAAGCTTCAAGAACAATAGTCGGTAATAACACACATGAATATAAACGATTTATTATGCTAGCATATGTTTTAAAGCTTCGATTTATGTTGTCGCATTATGACACATATTGTTGAAGATGAAAGAAAGTTGTTTAGGACAAAGTCTCTTTGTTTCGGTGAGTTAATATCGCTAGAAGGCAGTCCTTCAGTATTCCTTCATAATAAGATTATATCTTATTCGTTTGACAAAGACAGGTGAGGAAGGTTACCAAAGTAAACAATCTGATACCTCAGACTTGATGTGATATAGCAACATGTAAGCCTCCTGGACAAATTCAATTAAAATGTCTTCTTATAAGAAAATAACACACATTAATATTTTTGTTTTTTGTCAGACAAAGAAGTAACTTTTTCGATCAGAGAAACTCTTTACACAAGTATTTGGATTCCTTTGAAGAGAGCCGCCTAATTTAAATAGCAAACTTCTCTCAGCTAATAAGTTTGCTTCAAAGCTCAGGCAAATGAGTGCGATCGTTTCAAAACACTAATTTGTTTTTGAAGAACGGTTATTAAAAAACAACTTTTTTTTAGTAGAAAAACTTTAGTATATAAAGAAATGCAAACAAAATATTTATCGGAGTTATTGTTACTGAGAATTTTTACGACGGTTTGCCTCATCTGGATGAAAAATTGATTAAGGAATGTTTATTAAAGCGAAGAATTCTTGAAATATCATCAATAATACAGTTTATTTTTGATTTCTCGCAGATGTTTTTTAAGAGCAAGCCAACAAACGATTTAATGCATATTTACTTGTCTAATGTATGTAATTAAAGCAAGCTATACCAGAATGTTCAACTTAAAGCGGTTGTATGCAAATTGCCTTTTATAAATATTTATTAACCTTAACCATAAATTTTCTAAAATGAGTATTTGCAGCCGACTAAATCAAAACCAAATTTATGAAGGCAATCTCATCATCAAAACGAGTTTTCAGTTTCGTCGAGAATATTTGTAATCGGATAAATGAAGAAGAGATTGTAATTATTCTGTCGACAAGCAGATAATAACGTTTATTACAAGAAATAAAAAATTAAAATATCTTTGTTTTTAAAATAATTAACTGAAAATATTATTTATGTAAAAGAATTTGCTTTATAAAAATCGGCATGTCAATTTTGTGGGTGTTAAACGTGTTTGAACCTCTTTTAAATGTCGAAAACCTTTTCAGTGAAAAGACGTTTCAAGTAAACAGGAAGTTTTGCCAGCGAAAAGATAACTACATACATTACCGTTTCGACAAAAAACACACGAATTTAAAAAATAAAATATAAAAAAATTCGTAAATTTTGTATTCAGTGTGCGTCATAAACACAATCAGCGCTAGCCTGCAAAAATATGAATTATTTAAAAGATTTACACGGAATATTTGGATAAGAGGTGGAAAAAATGTTGAGGCCAGAAAAGGGTTTGTTTCTAGTTTAGTAAACTAATAATCATAATATTGGCAGAATCAAATTTACCCTACGTCTGAATTATTCAAAACTTTCGTAATTGGTTTGAGAAGTTTGCTTAGCGATTCTGACGTAATGATCTGTACGAAATATTTTAGGGAAGCCCTAAATGTTGTGGTATGTCAGACATGATGATCAGGAAATAACATCATAAATTGGGATAATATTAGTGAATTTGGTAATTAATCAAACTATGACAAACACAAATGTAAATTTATCGAAATATTCAAGTTTTAGAAAGTTTCAAATTACATTTTTTTTAATTTTTAGACGGAATGTCTCTCTATCTCTTTTAAATAATAAATTAGATTGCTTTTATTTGTTTGCGTTTTATCTCGATTAATTCCAAATCAATTAAACTTTAGTAAAATTTGTCGAATCAATTTAGAAAATTTGTTTGCTATTTGAATCCATTCCAACTTGAAATTCTTTATCGACATTTAATTTTTCAATTGCATTAATTGAATACATTAAGCTCAAAAGCTAATTAAGCTCTTGGCTTGTTTCCTCTTTTGTATTTCCAGAAAAACAAAGAACAATAATTAGAACGTACAGTATACATTTTCTAAAGCTTGTGGTTGTGCAAAGACGGATTGCTTAGAGATCAGAGGTCGCTTATTGACTCCCAAGAGATATGAAGGCCTAGAAACAAACGCGCTGACACGGATAAAACTGCAACAATCAATAAAAGCAATTTATATCATTCTATTTGCTATAACATACACCACTCCCCTCTCTCTTACCACTTATTGTTGACAGCTGAGACTTCGCGCTCTTTATTCTTTCATTTCGGAAGTTCAATTCTGTAAAGAGCCTCTTCGGATCTTTTCAAATTTCAAAGTTTGCGAAATAAAAAGCCGACAAACAGTTTTCAGAGAAGAAATACTTTTTTAATTACAGAAAAAAAATTTTGGATTGATTTTTTTTTTTCAGTCATCGTGTTGTTAAAATATCAATTTACAATACGTGCGTACATAAAACGTTCACATTCTATTTTGTGGTTTACTCAAATCCCAATTGCTTTTATTGCTATTTTGAACTGTCAAACTCAAGTAAGCAGAAAATTATTTTATTCATCGTTTACAAAAAAAGAGCGATAAGCTTTTTACATGGTCAATTACCTTAAAGAAAAGGTAGATTGTTTTTGATTATTGCATTTGTGTTTCTCATAAATGGAAATTGGAATCATCCGAACTTCTGATTGTTTTGGCAAATTGAATTTTCGGATACACCAATAATTTTTTCCACTATTTCCAACTATTATAAGCTATGCAGTCTTATATTTTTGGATTTTCAAGAATTCTCTAAATTACTTCAAGATTTCACTCACAATCAGATTTCTCAAATTCTTTAGATTTTCCAAACTTGTGGATTTTGAAACCTTTATGATTCCCAGATTTTCTGAAAATTTTTCAAATTTATTTGAACTCTGAGGTTTCTTTTCTTTAAATATCTACCTATTAACTGGACATACACGCCATGGTTTACATGGAAGCATGCCATCCGGATTACTTTCAGGTAAAATTTATTGGAAAAACTGATGCAGCCAATCACTCTAGTAATAATATTGCAAAAGATTTCATTTCAACTTTTTATACCTACTTAGAAAAATGCATTCAAGTGAGACTCTGCAAACGATCATTTTTATTTTCTAAAATAAATATTTCAAAAAATCTAGAAGTGCAAAAAAGTTATATGCTTCTAGTTTAAAGAAACAACGTTAGAAGTAAGAGAGAAATTTCAAATTATAATTTTTGTGGTTCTTTAGATTCTTCTAGTGTCCTCTATATGTACTCCTTGGATTTATAAAATTCTCTGGATTTGATTTTTCAAAAAAATTTTCATTTTTGGATTTTTCATATTTTTTGAATTATTTAATTTGTTAGACTATGGTTGGTGATATTTAACTTTTAAATTTTCTATTACTTAGATACTCTATGATTTTTGAGATGTCAAATCTTTCGGATTTTTTGAAATCTTCAAACTCGTATTTTATAAATTTTCTGTATTGTTTGAATTTTTGAAATATTTTGATTTCATAATTTCTTTTCTAAATCTTTAAAGATGTTAGCTTGTTTTATTTTTGTCTAAAAAAATGAATTTCATGTCTAATAATCTTTGAATTGATAAAAAACTGCAGTTGGATAAAACATGTTTTACCTAATTGCATATTTTGACTCTCACTCACTGTGTATTTTAGTAAGATCTATAAATTTTATGAACTCTGAAGATCCTTTTGATTAAATACCTGAACAAATCAGTTGAATCGCTTCTTTGCTGTATCGAGTGCTAAAAGCAAATTTAATCACAAATTCTATATTATAAATTTTCATATTGAAATTCATTTTCTGTTAATACATAGTTGACAAGCTCTCACGAGTCGCCGAAGTTGAATGTAAATGAACAGCTTTGTGAAAGTCGACGTCGTTTCTGAATCGAATATTCAAAAGATTCTATTCCATTTGGAGTTGCGACAGTGGTCATTCAGAAAGAGATTTGCGTATCTTAAAAATATCCATTTACCTAATTAAAATCACATATTAATTTATCAATTTCAGATTTTTTTTTTTTAATTAGATATAGTTACTTACTATAAGCTCTTAAATGCAGACCGTCCCTACGGTTTGAAAAAGCTCTATAACTTGTTTATTATTAAAGATAATGACATTTATTTTTTTTAAGTTATTGCTTCGTTTCTAATTTTAAAATTTTAAAAATACTATATAAATTATGTTTGTTTTTTTTTTTATTTCATTTAATTCATTTTTGGATTTTATACTAAATCACAAATTACTTTTGTAAAAATCGTTTTTGCTTATTTGCTATCACTTTTGATTTATGGCGCTTTTTTGTCAGAATTTTGAATTATTGTCTGTTCAAAAATTAATGCAAATCTTTGCAGACAAGTCAAATTATTAAATGCCGTTGAATTCCTAGATGTTTGCCTGATATTTCAAGTGTTAAGTCAACAACTTGCTCAGTAGCATGCGTCTACTGTGATTTTTTAAATTTCGAAAAATTTAAATTGTCAAAAACTCTTTTTTTAAAGGCAAATCTTTTTTTATTATACGATTAAAAGCTATTTCAATAAGCTTTCTATGATGGTAAGGTTTGTATGGTCAAATGTTGCTATCCTAAAATAACTAGATTTTGGGAAAGTTTTCTAGGTTTGGACAATAAAAAACAAATGGGTCCTATTAAAAAAAAAAAATTTAAACCGATTTTTTTTAATGCTACAAGAAAATGCACAGAAAAACTGAGACAAAAATTCATTATATTGCAACCCAATAAAAATTTACGCGATTTTGAAAATCACCTCTAAAAGGTTCATGATGTAGTTCAAGATGGTAGGGATGAAACTTGTGTTTTAACATAATTCAATTAATACTAGTTCGCCTCCATTTCTCTGCAACTTAATTTAGGATTTTCTTGTAAAATAAAAAGAACCTCTTACTTCTGGTTTTCCTCTATTTTTTTGTGTTAATACTGCTTTTATCGTGTAAGTTAAGATTCCTATAGTTTTGGATCTATTCTTCAAATTTTCAAATGAATCAGTTGGCTTTTGGGTATTTTTAATTGCAGATCCTTTGAGCAAAAAAAAAACTATCCGTTTCTCTAAAATTGTATACTATTTTAGTTAGTTCTTGGCGAGTGAAATTCATTTTGGGACTTTTAATCTTTATATTAAAATTGACAGATTGTAACAATCACAGTAGTTCATTTGATTTTCGTAGTCCAAATTTAGAAAAGTTCTTCAAAATTTAGTTACTTTAGGATAGCAATCTAAATTTTTTACATTTGTCTATACAAACTTATACACCCTGTCCTAAGATTCCGGGTTTATAGGGAAATGAGTGCAAAAATTTATTAATGTGATTTTTATCTTACCTATTCAATTTTAATAAAATATTTTTAGATAGAGTTGAGGGAAGCTGTTAGTACTTGACACACGAATTTTTTCAGAAATTTTCTATGTTTCAGTAAAATGCTAGAGTTAAATGAAATTGCTGAAATATTTAAATTGGTGCCAAATGGTCGGTAATACACAAGACACCTAAAAGCTATGGTACATTAACTCATACTTATAAAAACACGGTCAAAATCGGTAGCAACCAAAATGTTTAAAATAAATTAGGGCAGATGGCACTACGGTAGGCGTCAGATATATTCGCAAGATCTGTCAGAAGTGTCAAGATTTCCAAGCAAAGGAAAATCAAAAAAGAAAAGTCCAAATTTTCAAAAAAGAAACAGAAAAATATCAATTCACTGATTTTTTTAGTGCTTCTAAAGGAAACTTAATACTTCCAAATCTGTCTACCGCTCGCGCAAGTCCTCAGGTTCTGGTACTCCCAAATCTTCTTGGAAATGCCAAGATATCGTGGAATAATTTGTAGTGCAATGTACAGTTGCCTGAATTAAATCTGCTCTATGCCTGAGCTATTTAATTCAAATTATTTAATTTCGATCGAAATTTTTGAATTTTTTAAATACAACATACCTTCGATACAGTCAAAATCTAATTGACTATACAGTTGTTTTGAAGCGAAACAGTAAAATTGAAAACTCATGAAAATAATGTATTGCGTCTAGTTAATATAAAAATGATTTTCAATAATTCAACACAAAACGCTATAACTTGAACTATTTTTTTGTGCAGCTAATGATTTCTTCAGGTTGAGGAATATTTTGTAAAACAGCCAAGCTCAAACTAAGTGTGGGATCTGCATTTTGTTGCAAGGTTGGCTTTGCAGCAGGAACCTTAACTTTCTTACCAAAATGAAATTTGCGTACATTCTTTGTTTTTTAAAAAAATTCTAATGGCATACCTCTATTCCTGAACTCTATTTTCCTTCTGTAATGTAATTTGTTAAAAAAGAATGAGGAACTGTATATTTCATTCAAAAAAGACTAGTACGTTTACTGAAGAAACTTTAAAAATGTAATGGTAAATGTTTAGTGTATTTGCAAATAACTCTCGACTTCACTTTTTCTAAATTGCACTGAAAGAGCAATACAAAATAATTCAAATTTTGAAGTTTGAATTCTGTCAAGGAATAACGTCAGTCTGGACAGCCCTTCGCCTATGCTAGCGTCATCTAGGATATTTTAAAAGAATTTCCCAAATTGCTCCCAAAAATAAAAACAAAATGGCGGCGAGTTATTGCACCATATTTTATAGACATCTTGGTAATACAGTTATGTTATTGTCATTATGAATTATGACATTTTTCAAATGATAAAATGGCTGAAATTGCAATGCTAGGATTTCAGGTGATATTTTATTCCAAAACATTAAGATAATATCATCAAAATGTGAAATTTATCAATTCAGCAATGATAATTAAAGAAATGTTTAATTTTGTGGTTATTAATTTAGGTTCATCAGTCCTATTAAAATTATTCTTTTATTTTTAGGAGATACAAGCTTTAGTAATTTACCACATTTAGGTATTTGTGAATTTATCACAGCTAAGTACGCAACACAAAAAAACTCAAATTAAATAAATTGACGAAGAAAAGTTTTTATTTCGATTTTATCAACCTGAATTTACAAATTATTATTTGTTGTATTGAATACTCCTATTTTTGATTTAACAAAGTGAAAAATAAAAATCTAAAGTTAACATAAAATAAAGGTTTTTGTCAGCTCTTGCGACGTATATACTTATTAGTCTTGAGAATACCAAAATGTTTAATAATTCATAGTTTAAAACAGATTAAACCACTATTTGAAAAAGCTACTGGAAACGAAGTTTCAGGATTTTCTTCAAAATTGAATACCACCTTCAGTGAAAACAAATTATTATTATTATTACAAATTAAGTTCAATTACCATAAAGTTTTTAAGTTATTAACACTGCCAAAATGCCAGCTTTAGCGTTAATTGATCAGTTTGCATTTTTACTAAGCCTTATTCGTCCGCCTGAATTTTATGACCCATAATTAATAGATTGTTGATAAATTTCACATTCTAAAACTGTTATGTAAGATCTGGGAACTGTAACCTGAATCTCCACTGATTTCCATATCACTTGACTTGACTTGACTTATTATTGTAAAACGTCACTATTGTCATGATGACCTAACTGTATTACCGACCATTTGACGGCAAATTAAATATTTCAGCAAAAAATTCGTGTGTCAAGTACTAATAGCTTCCTTCAAATCTGTCTAAAAAGATTTTATTAAAATTGAATAGGTAAGATACAAATCACATTAATAAATTTTTGCACTCATTTCTCTAAATACCCGGCATCTTGGGTGACAGCTTAGGCAAAAAGATTTTGATTAGTAAAACAATAAACAGAGGTGACGTTGAAAAAAATGAGTTTTGACATTTTTAATTTGTCGAGCCTAAAAAATCACAGTAGCTACATGCTGCTGAGTAAGTTGTTGGCTTAACAACTAACAAATATGCGGCAAGTATTCAGGAATTACATAGTAATAATTAATTTGATTTGTCTGCAAGGATTTGCAAGTTATGAATTTTCAAATAAACACCTGCATTTAGAAATTATGACAAATATGAGCGCCATAAATCAGAACTGATAACAGATAAGTAAAACGGCTTTACAAAGCTAATTTAACATGGAATTCGAAAATGAAATCAAAATAATATAAGTTAGTGTAATTTTAATATTAGAACATCTGTATATACACTGAAGCATATTTAAAATGTGCAGTAGAAACGCAAATATAACCCAAGAAAAAAAGCAGTATCTCTAAACAATAAACAAGTTATGGAGCTTTTTCACATCGTTGGGACACCCTGTACATGATAATCGTTGTTCCAGACGAAGCTTTTCATGAATAATGGGAAGCATAAAAAAGAACTGATGTATTCTGGTATAATCTTTTCATTGTTGTTTAGGAAAAATTCTGTCAGAATTCATGAAATAAAATACAACAATGTTGATTCCATCTGCAGATGAACAATACCAAAAAAACAGCATCGCTATTTAATGGTAATTAAAATTGTAATAGTTAGCTGAATGTCCGTCCGGAAGTTGTAAATGAGGTTCAGTTTTGCCATAATTTGTAAAGTTTGCATCTGGTCTCTCTATTTCAAAATGTTCACTAATTAGACCGAACATATTCGCAATTATCAATTAAGTGGTGAATTAAATTATAGTTTTATAGAATAAAAAAATGTTGGATTTTATTTTTGAAATTCATAAATTATATTCGAAGGCACGTTCATATTTTAATTAGTTTATTTATAAATTTGTTATTTCATAATCTGCTTTGGTATATTCAGTTTGAAATTCATCATCAGATTTGTAATTTAGCAAGCATTGTTAAATAATTTGATGCTACTGTTCTATAAAAAAATATATAATTTGAATGCAAAGTTCAATTCAAGTTGCAGCTGCTATTTTATGACCACTTTTATGAGAGTATTCCAAATCGTTTATTTTATTTCATTCGTTCACTTGTTGGAAGTTGTTTTATTTCCTAAAATTGTCATAAAAGTTGAATATTTATCTCTTTTGTGTTTTTATCTTATACAAAAAAAATCCTATCAATCATAATGTCACATTACGATTTTATATGAATGAATATTTCTATTTTCTGTGATAAAAATCAACATTTTTCCACCGGTTTATTATTGCCGTCAAAACAACATTATTTACACAAGGCGAATTCCTTACAAGAATCTACCAAATCACTCAATCGGAATAATTGTTATGTAGGTCGTCGAAGAAGCTGAGAAAATCCGAAAAATTTACATCGGTAGGTAAGAGCCGATTGTGATCGAATCAACTTTGGATCTATTGAAACGTCTCAATCAAGGTTTCGTTAATCGAATTGGGTCAAAGAGAAAGATTCTTAGAGATCAATCAATGGTTAATTATTAGGAATAGGAAAATGTTCCAACAATTTTTAGATAAATTGAATTTATTTTGGGATACAGCTGTAAGCTAAACACATTAGATAAACAATACTTAATTGTTGGGGTTGGCAAATTTATCTAATTCATTGTTTTATGAGGGAGGGCTTTAATGTTCCAGAGCGCTGGATGAAAGGATAATGTACACTCAAATAGAATAATAATATTGTAAACGAAATTCGCTCTTTTTAAATTCAACATATTATTAATTAATAACAGATAATAACATGTTTTTTGCTTTTGAAACACTACTTTCAAACATCCATTGATTTTACCAGTTATTTTTTGTTTTAAACATCAAAGCAAAACTTTTAGAGATTTTATCACAATGAAAATTCATTGAAAATCGAATAAAATCAAAAATGTTTGTATTCAAAGCTAAAGCTCGATGAGTAAAAATACTCTAAGCAAATATTTTAACATCATTAAATATTAACTTACCCACTGGTCTTCTAATTCCTTTGGAGCTTCAACTAATCTGTAATAAAAAACAGAATAAGTTATAAAATAATGACGAAAAATGCTAATTTTGGATAAATAAATATATGCTAAAATGCATATTTTTCACAAACGAACTTCGAATTAGTCGCTTCCACGTTTTGAAAACTGCATACTTTTATTATTCTGCATATATATTCTGCATAAATATATCAAGTGTATTTCTTAGTTAAGTTATTAAAAGTAACTAGCATCAATTCTTTCTGCAAATTTTTTTGAGTGCGTTTCAAAAATGTTTTTTTTAATTTGCCCGAGCGGAACGAAGATATGAATTGATACTCGAATGATATAAGAAGTAAGAAAATCGTAACGACACAAACCTTAAAAAAGAGAAATCCATTTTTATTCTGCATTTGGCTTATCAATATCAGTTTGTAACATAACATAACACCATAAACAGACATTAAAACGTAGTTCCGATTGTGTAAAATCTGACAACTTAGACAGCAAAAAATTTCCATTTATTAATTTCTGTTAAATCTGTCACATTTTCAAAAAATTTTCAAGAAATTTTTTAGTTGTCATTTTGTTTTAAACTTTATTCCATTTTCGGTTACACAGAAAACAGCTACTAACTTTGTTATCTTAAATGGAAACATTAAAATATTTTTGCATTTTCAAATTTTTAGTTCGTTAACGATTTTTTGTAAAATTGTATATTTTGATAATTTAAATTTAATTTGTTTTTGGCTCTCCCATGGAAAGCGAGAAAGCGACACTTTGTCTAAGCACGTAAAGTGTTTTTTCTGGTTCTCAATCTGCTTACCTGGTTGCTCAAACCGATTCTAAAACAACAACAAAATTGGGAAATTACTTCTAAATTACATTATTATTCGTTTTCATAAGTGAGGTTCATCACTGTTTTTGATTATTTCATCTTTGGGATCTTTTGCTGCTGAAATCTCTATAATTAAAATAATAATAATAAATATTGATCTTTTTTGTACATAAATTTTTTTACACCAAAATTCCTAAATGTTAAAACAATTTATTGTGACACTGGTCATTTTGTAATCTCTCTTAGCAGAGTTAAGATAACGTTCACCCATACTACTTACTTTCGTTTTAAAAGTGATTCTATGAACACTAAAACCAAGTCAAAGATATTATTCTCTAAAAATCAGAGAAAAGAACCTAAAGCTAGTTTGGAGACGTTACCAAAAAAGTTCAGGGGGAATTTCGTTTACTAAATAAAAATATTTTGAAGATAAAAAATCTGAAATGCAAATTCACATTGTAGTGACATAATATTAGTCATCTTTATCAAAGTAGCTTGATTTTGGTTCCCTGGCATTAGTGAGTTGACAATGAGAGTAGAAAAATCAAAAAGTTGTAAGAAAAAAGAAAATTGATTTAATTTTGTACCCGCAACGTGCAACGTACTGCAACATTTTCAAATGCAAGTTGTAGTAGTAGTAATAGTAGCCGACAAAATGTTGTAAGCCCAAGGCAGTAATGTCTTCATTGACCACGTTTTGTTGTTCAATAACTTTAAAAATTTATATCTACTATGATATTTTCTCGAAATAATTCCCTAACAGCCTGTTTTAACATTTAAAGGACGATAACGCATTATTTGTGGTTCATTTTTGATCGTTTACAAAAGTATATTTTGAATTTTTTGTTATAGAACTACATAAAAAATCACAGTAGCCTCTGGAAGCAAACAATCTACCGGAATATACTTCTACAATATTGAAAAAAGCCTCGGAAATGTTGTCTTTATCTACTGTTAGCTCTTTGCCGCTTAAATTTTGACCAAAAAATATAAGTAAAAGATAATAAATGTTAAAATAATACTTTCATTTGAAAAAGAACACATAATAATATTAAAAAAAGTTCAAGGTCAAAATAAATTCCATAATTTTTTGCCTTTTGATAAGAATGAAAGTGGGAATATGTTACATCACTAAATTCAGGAAAGTTAATTTTGAAGTGAAATGCTCTTCAAAAAATTATTTATTTTAACCCTTTAAATCATTTAAGAAAAATCAAGTTAGCCTTGTATTTTCAAAATAAAGGACAGTAGAAAATTGATAAAGAATTCAGATGATAGATTTTAAACACATTAAGGGCCAGTTTAATGAAAGCGAATTAAATATTTGATTGCACTTAACTTGGCAAATCTGAGGATTTGATTGGTTCAATTTGATCAAGTGACCAAATTTGTTTGCAATTGACTTAATGGCGCTTCTAAAAACCGGTCCTTAGCTGTGCTCAAAAAATCAGCGTGTTCTGTCAAACCATTCTGAAAATATTTAGCTGTATTCATATTAGAAGTTTTCAAAGGATCAAAAAAAAGGTGGAGTTAAATTTTTGAACATGAGCGTAGAATCAATTGATCTACCTAACTGAATTATCTCCAAAATGGTGGCACTTCTGGATATATTGGAAGTAAATGTTTACTTTGTAATTTCAACTGGAATGGTATATTTTTCAAATTTTTATTAGATTCTAAATGAATTTTCAAAACCATCCGTATTGAAAAAACTGACATTGCGTTACATGTTTTTGAGAAAATAAAGAATTGGATAATTTTCTAAAAAAGACATGCTTTGCTTTAAAAATCATCTATCTAAGTGAGCAATTGGAGTTACGCTAGTTGAAAGATAATTTTACAATGTGTAGACATGTTAATAGCACTGGTTACTATGTCAACATTTGCATTTTCCAATTTTGCTATTACAAAAATGATCACCCTATATCTAAATACACAGATGGATAGTGACAAAAAATTTCTATCGATTGATTTATCACAGACTTATTTAAATTTGATAGATTTTGAGTCAAGTCAAATGTCATTTAAAGAAAGTCTGTGATAAATCAATTGATAGAGAAATTTGTGTTCCATTTGAAAAAAGAAAGTTTTGATCACTTTTGTGATGTCAAAATTAGAAAATTAAAATAACAAGATAGTTACCGTAGTAACCTATGCCACTAACATTTTTATCATTTGTAAAAAGTCTTCCAACTAGTATATGGATTTTAAGCCTTAACTCCAGTTACTAACTCAGGTAATGATTTTCAAAGCAAAGCATGCTTTTCTCTCAAAAATTATTCAATTGTTTACTTTCTCATAAACACGTGACGCAATGTCAATTTTTTTATACAGGAAATTTTAAAATTTCATTCAGAATCCAATAGAAATACGAAAAATATATTATTGCATTTGAAATTACAAAATTTACACTTACTTCCGGTATAACCAAAAATGCCACTATTTTGAAAATATTGTAATTAGATAGATTGATTGAATTTACTCCTTTGTGCAAAAATTCACTTTAATACCTTTTTTGGTTCTTCGAATACTTCTAATAGGGCATCATGGTGAGACTTATAGCAGAGAAGTTATATGTATAAAAATCCCAAAAAACTCAAAAAGGTGTTGTAACTCAAAAACAAAAGACAATACCGCAAAACTAATTCAAGAATTGAATTTGTCCAAAAAAGTGGCACAAAAATGTATCATTCGTTTTTTTGTATGATGGTCGGAAATTTGAGGAGCCTATAAAAACCATCGAAATTGGACCACCCTGCATTTGTATATTAATATATAAAATTGAAATCACTTTTATTGCCCTGATGCCTGAAATAAAAAAATCGAATAACTTCCATTGTGTCATCACTTTGAACTTTTCCCATTTTGTTTTGAAGTTGACATTCACGCTTATAGCATAATAAGATTATTAGCTGAGATCTTTTAGAATCGACACCGTTCTTTATTCAAGACTTTTATATAACAACTTGCATAATAAAAAGTTGGAACTGGTGTCACCATTCTAAAGACAATTAATTTGCTTTTATTGTACTAATAAATTGAAAAGTTTAATTATCTATAAAAAAAAAACACAAATATTTTCTTTTATTAAAAAAAAAACACTCATTTATCAAACCTATTGTTATTATTTTTCGAATTTTCGATTAAACGAAGGGAGAGTCTGTTAATTTCCTCTCTTGTATTCATTTTATCTTTCTAATCGAATGGTCCACAATGTAATTTTATTTCCGCAATTTTAAAGAAAGCCGGAGCGAGGTTGAGCCGATAATCGGCGTTGAATATAATGTCGGGAGCAGGAAAAGTGCTTGCCGCGCTCAACAAGGGGTTGAAAGCTGCAGAACACTCCACAGGTAGTTTAGCACGAGACCTTCACCCTCTCTTCTCGCCCTGGTTGCTTGGTCTAGTTCGCTATTTTTAACCCAGTTCGCCTCACTTGTTGGCAACCCTCTCGACGACACACTAAAAGGATGAAGCGGCACAAACTGCGCTTTGACAGCACTGATATTTAGATTGATAATCCATTCACGAAATAATTCTTGTTTCGTATAAGACTGCACATTAACAAATTAGTTTCTATGAAACAATTATTTATCAATAAGATATTTCATATCTCTTTGCAGTTTCTATTTTTCAATTTTATTTCATGTATATTTAATTGAACGTGATTTCGTTTTGATTTGTTCATTAGAAGCATAGAATTATACAATGGCAAGATGTGCCAGAATGATCGACATTGACAGAACCCTATCATGCATAGTTGATGACCAAATGACGCTTACCTTTATCGGATCAAATATTCATAGACAAGTTCAATGTTATTTATTAACATTGACATCTCAAATTATTCTTCCTTTTTTATCCTCTCATTTCAAAGACACAAACATGGTGAAATTTGAAACTTAAAGCATCAAATTTGTAACAAAAAATAAGAAAATTTGCATAGATTAGAAGTTTTTTATTTGGCATTTTATTATAAAAATGATCGTTTAGTTATGTCGATGAAAGGTAAAATCCATTCATTATTATACTCTTGAAATTTCGACATAATTTTCAATTTGTTTAGTCCCTTTCGAGCACTGTTGAGCTTTCACTGTCATAACTCACATACATAAAACGGTGGAATAACAAAAGACCGAAAAATGGTCGTTCAATACTCGACTCCTCTTAAAAACACAACTGCCCTATCGAATGTTTGCTTTTCGGTATTGCGGATATGGATTATATGTCTTATTTTGAGTAAATTTTTACAACTTTCATTAGTTTTCATTATACAGATGTTCCGATATAACATTAACAGTTTGAAAGTGAAAGTGAAAAATCTATAGAATATAAAGAATCTGGATTCTGGAGAATTAATAAAGAAATTTTGAAATCTTGATAATTCAATTCTAAAAAATCTATTTTCTAAAGTATCTAAAAATCTAAAAAATTTTGAGATTCTAGAGAATATGAAAATTCTTGAGAATCAACATAGTTTAGATTATCTACTAAGTCTGGAAAGTCTGAAAGACGTAAAAAATCTTCAGAATCCAGACAATTTAGAAAATCTAGAGAATTTAGAGAAATTGAAAGATTTTTTCTTTAATTTAATCATTTTTGAAATGATAAAACAATATCAAAATAAAGCAGGAAACAGTGGTCATGGAAAATAAATTATTTTGTTAAACAATGCAACTGAAATTCAAGCAAATAATTCTATCTATTATGTCAATTTATAAATCTGAAATTGAATTAAAGAATAAATTAAAATTAAATTAGCCAAACTGTTTACAAAATTTGTTATATTTATTATAATTCAAAATAATTTTACATTCTAGTTTATTTCTGATAGAAAAGCTTATTATCGTTGTAACAATCAAGATATATATTTTTCTTTCATTTAAATTATGCAAAATCTAATAACGACTGTATTCGATTAGAATAAAACCTTCTTTTAGTCTCTAAGATTTAGAGGATACTATTCATGACATTTCAGCCCCATAATTTACACTTAGAATGTAATGCGAAAATGAGTTCTGACCGAATATAGAACACCTGCTGTCGTCACCTTCGAAAGCAACAGTTTGTCGATAGAGTTTAATTTCAAGATTATACTTCCCACTTTTTTTTTTATTCTGTGTTGCAATTATGATTAAATTCGTATTACACCATGCTGGATTCATGGAAGAAAAAACATTTAAAAGAACTTTTGTGGATTTATGTCGGACTGCCGCTTCCAGGTGTATTGATTCGTAGACTCCTGGATACGAAGCTCTTGACGATAGAATATAGCGTAACGGCGGCAATGCTTTTTTTGATGCGACGACGACGCTAAATACAATCGGAAAGAAGTAAATGGAATAAGAGTTATTTTACACACTGTTATATCCAGTGACTTGATCGATTTTCTAGAAATGATGTCAAAGAGAAAATTCAATTTTGGACTAAAATTAACTTGGATTTATTTTTTATATTTATATTCACTGCAGTATTTTTTAATGAAGCAAATTGTGTTAGGAGGAATAAATTTGAACTGAATTTAAAGTTGTCACAAAGTCCTAATTTAATTTTATTTTAGTTCGATAATTGTATTCTACAAGAACATTATATTAAATTCTCAAACAAAAATAATTAAAATCGAAATAATTTCAAAGTGAATAATTTAATTGTGTGAAGTGCAATGTTTCAGAAGTATTCCATTTTGTAGTGAATATTTTATAAACAAAAAATAATATCTCTAAAAAGGAAAATATGAGCGATGACATTGTTTCATATTTTAGAAATGGAAAAAACTGGATTAGATTGACTGAAATTTGAAAGGTGAAATTTAAATTTATTTTAATGGAATGGAAGCTATAGAAGTTAGTGAATAGAGAGCAAAATTTGTTCTATTCTAGATAAACTACATTAATCAAACACTTCTCTACTGTCCATAATATATCGTCTGACTAACGTCAATTGTGTAAATGAAGGAATATCAGCATTGCGACTATTAGTAAGCAAAATAAATATTAATTACTTTCGACATTTGCAATGGAAATTTCACAGAAAAGCATTACTTGTAAAATAATAAATTAAAATTATAATACAAATTTGAAAATCTCTTTTGAGCTGTAAATACAATGATATATTAAATACATACGTCAGTAGAAAATAACAACCGTTCCCAAAGTGAAAATTAATGACAAAATTGAAAGCTTAACATTTGCACTAATGTAAAATTTATAATAAATTTGATATGCAATAGGATTTTTATATGGTTCATGTATACTAATGAAAAAATGATTAAAAAATCTCTCGGGATTTGGATTGAACATTTTGCTTCAGAGTTCTCGGTTTTAATTCTTCGGACTAATAATCAATTACATCCACAATAAACAGATAAAATATGCAAAGCAATCAATCAGTGTCCCAAGTCGAGTTAATCAATATTGTAATCCCTTTAAATTACATTTTTCTGGGGATTTTGGTTTAAACGATACATATTACAATTTTATATCTAATTACGACAACAAAAAATCAATACGAAAGATTTTTAATAACATATTTTTTTATTAATTTGTGATTTTTATGTTAAGAATTTAAGTAAACATTTTTTACTCTCCCATGAGATGGGAAACTTCCAGGGATTTGAAATTAACGAGATGTTGGAATGAAAGAAATCTAAGCAAATATGTATTTTAGTTCTTATTAAATTCGTACCCCAGAATCAATAAGTGCTTTGTATTCTCAGAATATAAAAAAATTGTAGGTAAAGTTAATTAAACAAAGTTTCCTTATTTATCCTTAAATTTTCTAAAAAAAAATCTAGAGTTATCTAGAGTTTCTTGAAAAAACAAAAAAATCTAAAAGATAAGATCCTACGAAATTTGAAAAAATTAAAATATCCACTGAATTCGAAATTACTGAAGAATATAATAAATCAGATTATCAAATTCCATCAAATTGTTTGATAAAACCAAAGCTGTCATTGGTTTGATGTCACATCAAACTATCAAATGTGATGTCACATCAATTAGAGTTTTAACAATACGATGAAAATTTTATAGTGTGACCAGGGCATACATTTTTTATTTTTTTTGTGCATGGAATCTTGAGATTCTGTAAGGCCCAGGTCAAACTGCCGAATTTCATTAAATTTCATCAAATTTTTTATCAAAACACGATCGTAGATAGACAGGTCTGGAAACTCCTTTCAATTTCATTCATATATATACCTGAAAAGTGAATTCCAAAACAGTGATACTAGTTAGCCATGGAGGGCAACTGAATACGTGGCGCCCTCACGCATGATTTGTTGATCCAAATACATAAAACATGACGATTAGAAAAAATTAAAAATTCTATCCTCATATCAACAGTTCAATTTTCATCAATACCAATTTTCTGCAACTTCCCATTTTGACACTTCGCATCAAATTTCTCTCAAACTGTCGGTTTCATTCAAAATTAATTAACATAGTAACCGATAGAGGCACCAAGTATTCGATTGCACGTCATGGCCAACTGGTATCTCATGTTTTAATTTCACTTTTGAATTGAGAATTTCGAGACCTGTCTATCTACGACCGTGAATCAAACTAAAGCTGTCATTGGTCTGATGTCATTTATACTTCATTTGTTATTAATCTGCATAAGGGGCGAGAATGGAAATTAGATTTTAAGGTGGCCTCACTGGTGACATTGGTTCAAAAATCGGGTACCTGCTTTGTCACTCGTGCGGATAATGGCTGAACGTACTAGAGACTTTTGTTTCCACCAACATTTAGTTTTATCTCTAGAATTTGGAATAGCGAATTGAATAAACTGTTTGCAATTTATCTCAACGTAGCTGTGTTATTTATTATAATTTTGTGTTTTTTTAAGTTACAATAAATATATTTTATTTTATTTTTTAATTTTCAATGTTCAGTGTAGCAAACTAGATGTTGGTGAAAACAAAAGTTTTTAGTGCGTAGTGGCTGAACGTACTAGAGACTTTTGTTTCCACCAGCATTTGGTTTTCTACACTAGAAATCAAAAATTGAAATATATTTATCACAAATTAGAAAAAAAATAGAAACAATATTATAAGAAATAACACAGCTGCGTAGATATAAATTGTAATTTATAATTGTAATAAGTATAGTTAAAAAATCAATTAAAACTTTGATTGGTGTGACATTTCATTTTGATAGTTTGATATGACATCCAAGTGACATCAAACCAATGGCAACTTTAGTTTGAGTAAACAGTTTGATGGAATTTGATGAAAATAAAGCAGGGACTTACGGTTATAGAAGTAGAAAAGTCTGCAACTGTTCGGAATCACAATTTTGCTCTCGCCTTCGTCTTGTGTGCCAAACTTTCACTTAGCCAAAAAATTCTTTATTCTGTACTTGTTATAGAAACTGCTATTATAATTCTAGAAAATCTAAAAAATATGAAGATCTACAATTCTAGACAATTTGAAAATTCCATAAAATCTAAACAAAATTGCCATGAAGCTAAAAGTTCATTAAATCAATTTTGTAAATGTAAGTGATTTTACTTGGATCAATAAAATTCTGAGTTAGAATGTCGTCAGATAAAAGTGGTTTATTTCAAAAACTAGAGTTTTTGACTTATAATAATAAAAAATTAGTTTTTTCCAGAAATTGCAACAAATTAAAACAAAAAATCAACATTTACATTCCATCTAATAAAATGAAACAATTCTCAGATAAGTAATTAAATCGTATTTAACCGTATTGTTTTACTGTTACTTGTTGAGCTATGTTTAATTATTAATGACTCGCCTTGTAAAAAAGAAACTTATTTTTTATTATTATCTGATAACAAAAAAAAAATTTATTCGTGATAAATCCTCAAGATAAATTTTTAGAGTAACAAATGTTTGAGATGTAGAGTTCAAAGGTAAAGTAGCTATAAAATAAAATATCAAGATCTCTTCCCGATATTTTCTTTTGTTAAAGCACGATCATTAATAGAATAAAAGAACTTTATCGGTTTAACATTTACAATACAAAAAACTGGACAAGTTTATTTATGTTTCTATAGAATTTATTTATAAAGTTTTTGATATTTTAATGAAACAATTAATTTTAGTAAAACCTTGCCAATTTGGAATTTTAACTGTAATTTAATAAACATTGAAACCACAAAATGTTTTGTATAAAATAACACGATGATTTGTCTTATTTTATCACCCTATTAACAAACGATCAAAATTTTTATTAAGTTACTTAAAGCAAGCTATAAAGTTTCTTTATCTGATTTAAACAAGTAAACCAAACTGTTCCAAACAAAGAATCTACAACAAAAAAGAAGGTTATACATCTAAGACGTGAGGAGAATGTTAGGAACTGAAGGAAGAACTGAAATGATTCTGACACAGCTTACACCAAGAGCAATTCCAAAAATGGGAGTTTGTCTCGCCGGAGTAAATATTTGATGCTGCTAGTTATATCATAGCTAAGATACGTTTAAAAATTTCAAATAAATGATAAATCTGTTGGGAAAATATACAAGCTATTAATTACCTATATTTTCTGCTTTGGTTCTAAGTTGTAAAAAAATAAATAAATTTGTTCCAGCAATAAGCTTAGACGATATGCTTAACTGAGCTCTTCCAGCTAAACAAATACAATTAGAGGTTGCTAACAAACGAACTAAAAACGCCCAAGGGATCGTTCCTCTCTGGAGAGAGAGCAAATTGTTTATTGTGGATAGGCAGTTTCCGTTTAACACATCATTATATGTCTCCTCTGTAGACTAAAATGTGTTAAAATCGATTCACTACCTGTACCATCTATTTACTCAGTTAATTGAACCATTTCGTTTGATCGATTAAAAATTCAAGCTTTTAGTAAATATTATCCAAAGTGCGCAATGTCGTAGACATTACCTTAAAAGCTTCAACCACTTTTCTTGATTGTCAACCGTATTTCATTGTATTCTTGTTATTATACTTCTAGCATTTGAATTTCGCCTCTTTTTTTTTAACATTATTTATAGCCGTACATTAGTAATCTCTCTCTTGGGAGCTTGTTTCTTTACTTAAAGCGCACGAAAATTAAATAAAATAACTCAACGAAATAATCTACACTATTTATATACATTAATGCAATTTCATTAAATTTACGGCTTTATTACACCTGCTTGACGGATGACTAATTACATTTTTTAAATTTTAAATTACAAGACATGAGTTTCAATTTTAATTCTGCATTTTTAGTGCTTAAAAAAGTAAAATGAATTTTTATCATTTGCATTTTCATCTCTTTGCAATTTTGAAAATATAAAAAACTGCGAGAAATTTTGTTCAATTTTTTTCACTCACTACATATTTTTTTATACTCTGAGATTACAAAACATTTATACCCTAAAGTGTAATAAGAACTAAAATATTTATATATTTGCATTGATTTTTCTTTTATACGTAGAAAAAAATTATGCTAATGTTTCCACTTGCTAATTGGAGACAAAGAATGTTGTAAATATAATCTTTAAAAAATTTCACATTTATTATATGAGTCTCTCTGAAAGATCAGAAATTTGTTCCATAGTTTTTTCTTATAAAATATTGAAAAACTCAATTTTGATTTGAATTGGAATCACTCGTAAACATCTTTTTTACGATTTTGACTGCAGACTAACTCAACAACAAATGCATGGACCTTCTGCATCTGCTTCTAAAGTATTTTCCAAAACTACACTTTTCAACTGGTTCACTAAACTCAAATGTAGAGGAACTAGCTTCAGAGACAAAGATCACAAAAAATGTCAAAAAACAGCTGTTGTTCCAGCAAATATTTGTGCTGTACATAAGATGATTATTCAACTTACAATAAAATTAAGCCAATTATAGGTTTCAAGATGAAACGAATATCAAAGATTTTACACACGCACCTATCTCTGAAAAAAGTAAACAAAAAAAAAGTTCGTCGTTGGGCTGTTTAAAAGGACAAAACATCCATTTTTATGAATCATTGTCCAGATTCTCCAGATTCCTTAGATTTTTTATTATATTTATAATATCTTCGAAATTTTTTTAGATTTTCCGAATAATCTCCAGTAGTCTAGAGTTCTCTGTACTTTTCAGATTTTTCATATTTATTTGATCCCCTAAATTATTTAGGCTTTCTAGTGTTTCCATATTTTCTACAATTTTCTTCAACAACTATTATTCATACTGCTTCTTACTCTTATGAGTCAAGCAAGTTCTTCAGTTTTGTATTTTTTTGTTTTGGATTATGACTAATGAGCTTTATGATTAACTAACACTCTTCCTTTGTCTTGCAAGAAAAAAATTAAATTGTCTTGTTGTAAAAAATAGCCAACAACTTTCAGTTTGCGGATATCTAAGGGCAAGAAATGGGAATTCAGCACTGACATTGATTGATTATACATGCTCGCAGATTTTTATTCTGTACCATCAGATTTTATCCTATTTTAAGTTTTACAATATAACTGTGGTTTATAATTTTCTTATAAGTGTCACAGGAAGTTGATGAATTTTTTATACTATTTCCATGTGATTGTGCTGCCTGGGAAGAGTCAAATCACTATACGCTTGTCAATTGATTTTTCTATATCAACACCTGGAACTGATTTCTAGCTATAAATATGTATTTTAATCAATCAACTGATAACGCAAAATTAAGCAGAAATTCAGGAAAAATGTTTTAAATATTTATTGAATGTGCACTTGAACGATTTACGTGCATATCCAACAGCAAAATTGTGTTTTCATCATTTTCAACTAATATTTACATGTCAAATAGTCAGATTTAATTAACTGTACATCAAATTATGTAGTCAGAATCTCTAATTATTCTGTTTTAAATTAACAATAGCTATTAAATTAAAATCTAAAGATGATGTCTTGAATGCAATCTAACGACTTCCTGAAACAAGATACTTGCATAACAAGTAGAAGTCTAGAAGCTACTAATCTTTGAAGAAGAGAAAACCATTTATTACACTTTGTGGAAAACTCTTGTCTGTCAGAGACTTCTCCCTTTTTCTTAAATAATGGTCACTTTTCGACGAAACTTGTACATTTTCTATCACATAGTTTTCTCGTTTTGTTCGATATATGAGACACAATAAATGGAATTATAAGACAATTTTGTCGTAACTTTCATAACAAAATAAATCATTGAAATTTCAATAAATTACTTTGTGATATTAAATTTATGTCGAAATTAGAACCAGAGATTTTACCAGCTGTTGGAAACATTTCTGTTATCAGCGATTGATATTGTTTGGTATTGGCATAATGTTTAGTGTTCTGGAAAACGAAAACAAATGTATTTACTCATTTAGGGATATTTTTACTAACGGGATAGGCTTTCAGATGAACTTTTTTTTCAAACTAATAAAGGAAATAACGTTGTCATTTTGTATAAAAAGGGTCAAAATTAGAAATAAATCAAAAATAGAAACAGGAAGCATCCAGAAAATGAATCATCGTCTTCAAGATATCAAAACATATTTAGGCGTTTTATAAAACTGTTTAATTAAATGTCCGCTTTAGTTTACATCAAACAAACTATTGCTTTGTGTACTAGAACTTCAAAGTACAATAACATATTTTATTCATGTGTTAAATACAACTTTAAGCATATGTAAATGTCTCAGTTATTAGTTAATTAACACAGAAATCAAAAACTTCTATTGACAAATTCTAAGAATCTACGTTGACGTTTGAGGAAAACATGATAAAAATATTTTCTATTATAAAGTAATCTCCTGGAGTAAATTAAGTTTTTTCTAAGGGAGAACATATAAAAATCGATAAAGACCTTTCATGAAGATTCTGTTAAAAAATTCACAAGACATAAAGTTAAGTTGGAATAAACTTCCTCTACACACATTCGGTATTTATAACAATAAATTATAAATGTCTCATGAGAATGGTATTCGAAAGTAAATTTCGATCAAAAACAAACGGAAAATGACAAGATGAAATGCTACTATGAAGACGCCAGAAAAAAGTTTGGCAGAAAACATTAATAATTTATACAATTTTGAAAAAATTGTCTCAACATTTGAAGAATTACTCCTAGGGATTCTGGAAAAATTGAATTTTTTGAAAAAATATTCCATTATAGAAACACCTTATACTTATATCAATTTTCATTAAACAATTACTATTGTAAGTACTCATAAACTAGTTGAAACTGGTAGTTTGTCAAAAGAAACTTAGAAATTAAAGTTTGAATGCAATGAAACAACAAAACTTGTATGTGAGACAGCTAATGATCTGTTTCCATAGAGATTTTGTAATTTTAGATAGCGCGTTTTGATGCAATTTCCCAGTAATTTGAAAGTTTCATATTTCATCAAAAGCTATACTCAAATATTACAATTAATAGGTAAAATATTTGGAGAACTTCTGTTGAAATAATTAATTCATTTTTCATTAAATTTAGATTTAATTAATGTTTGTTAATACCGCTTAAAGATATAAAAATGTAAAAACATTCCTTTTTATAATCTTTTGACTAAATTATGATTTTCGCTTCCACTTGAATCCACAATTTTCATTGTTCATAAACACGAGTAAACTTTTCTTTAAAGTATTAACAACATTACAGTTTGTTTTTATTTTACATCAAAGCAAATGTAAACAAAAATATAAAGAATTTATTTTAATTTATAAACTAGAAGAATAGCCGGAAATGACGTCAATTATGCTTACCTCCGGGTACTTGGCACTCCTTACATTATTATTTATTAAAAGCTGGGAGCAGGAAGGTTGCCGTGTTTTCATTATGCACTTGTTAGCTGTTATTTCCGAAGACATTTCACAACAAAGAGTGAAATAAAAAACATTTTATAAAAAAGTTTCTGTAATGATTTATCAGTTTTTGTTTTCTGAATTGCATGCCTTGTGGTTGGCATTTATCAAATCTCTGCAAAAAAATTCCAGCATCTGTTTAATTAATGCTTACAACGTTTATCCCAGATACGGCACGAAGCCGAATTGAGAAAGTAAACTGAAAAAAGTAAATAAACCGGTCAGGGTTGTAATTGGTTACCGCTTATCCTTAGGCTTTTTGTTTGCCGAAAGCACTAATTGAAGCTGCAGTATTTCGAAAATCCTATCGAACTAGGAAATCCATAATTAACCAAAAGAGGTAAGACATAGAAGTTCATATTTATCGAAAGCTGAATTAATCTACTTACACTTTGATTTTACGCACTTAATCCTAAGATAACAGTAAGCTCTGAGGAAATTCATTTTGATTAAAAAGTATTTAGTTTCAAATTAAGTTTTTAGACTCTGATAAATTAGAATATCGGAGGAGCATTGTGGAAATCGATAATATTTTTTTTGTTTTTCGATATAATATACAAAGTAAATGCAATACATTTTTTGGATGAAGTTTAAATTATAAGTTATACATTTCTAATTTCAAAAAATTTTAACACTTATCGCTGTATGAATCAAATATGATCGAATGAAACTTCCTTAACTCTGATTTTCCAAGTGAACATCAAAAGAATCTTCATCGGCGTAAATACAGAACTCCATGATACGTCGTCCGGAAACTGAAGATGGTTCCGTTTAAATCACTCGGGATTTCGTCTCGACATCAGTTTTGAAAAAAGTTCACTTTTATGCCATGTCAATGAATAACGTTTTCAACATCTTTTCCATTTCTGGTATGATAATCCCATTTGAGAGTAGAAAGTATTATATTTCTGAAATAATTTGTTAAGCTGACGTTTTAATTATTTTAAACAGTCACCTAGATAGCTTGCAGTTTGCAACATAAAGAGAAGTAACATTAAATTTTAATGATGATCGTTTACGAAATCAGGAAATCTGTTTTACGCTCAAAGAGCAGAACATTTCCACATTATCTCTGCCATATCAAACATGCTTTTGACTAGTGTGTGTGAACACATTTTCTTAATGTCTGGGTTTGAATTTGAGGTGTTTTTAGAAACATAAAACAATTCAAAAAAATCCATTTTAGATTACAGAATTAATTTCCATAAAAGAATCAAGTTTTATTGTTTTGCTTCTATTAAAAAATCATTTAATTACGAACATTCACATTTATGCAAATTTTATTTTCAAATATGCACATGAACAAAGATATAAAAAAATAATGTTTCATGATGAAATATTATTGTTGGGAAACAGTAGTTTCAAAACAATTTAGAGCTCAGGTGGTTTTCAGATCAACCAGAGTTACACGGTATTATACAGCAAAGCTTCTTACAGATGTCTCTAGAGTGTATGAATGTATGCAGTAAAAGTTAAAGCGCCGTTAAATATCTTTGAATTTTCAAGTATTTTCTTATTGTAATAACGCTTTACCATAAATCCAAATCTTTGAAACTAATTTAATGAATTTCTTGTGCAAAACATATTAATTGGCAATCTGAGCATAAACTCTCCAGTTATGATTTCGCACATTAGTTTGCAAATGTTATTCTCGTCTAAAGTTCAATCAAGGTAAAAGCTAGAGGCTTGGGTCTAGAGAGTTGCTGCTTTATACTTGGAACCAACCACCTGTTTACGGCGACCAAATGTAATACCCCTCAAGAGATGTTATCGATCTGTACTTCGGCCTTCGTACTATCAACACGTAATGTACAGTTTATTGCGCCATTTTTTCTACTTCAGTCACTTTTTTTAAATAAGATTTTGGTTGACTTTACGCTGACAATTCTTAAATCCTTTCGACCAAGAAAAAAACGTTTTAGATCCCTTAGTAGCGGTCAAGATGTCTGTTGGATTTGAACTGACAAAAGAATGCGGTTTAGTTTTATGAATTTTTGTGTAACTAAAAGAAAAGGTTTTTTTTTTATCTTGAGGGAATTGTGCGATTTGCTAGTTTATGTTATTTTTGATAATTCTCATGTTTTGTTTTGTTCTAAAAACTCTTAGTGACTTTGCTTTGATGTAATACTTCATTGTAAATTCTGTTTAAATGCATATAATGCGCTTTGCTGATCTGATAGCTCATATTCATGTTCCACGGAGAGAGTTGTTAACAGTTCAAAAAAAGAAAAAATCAAACAATGGAATATCAAATCTCTCATGTAACATGATAAATTCATATAAAAAACTGTTAGTTACTGTTTACCAATTAATTATTTGATTAATATTTAAAATTTAATATTGTTTTTTCAACACATCGAATAATATAATTGTTTACTTTTTCAAAAAAATGGTGGAGGCGCCGGGGAACTATATGGAATTAATTGCTTGCACAAAATAAAAAGTATTGTCAAAAATTGGGACAAAAAACATTTTTTTGTCATTAAATTTCATCGCTTGAAGTTGTTTCGTGACAAAAGTTTTGATTGGATCGTCAAGTGTTCAAAGAATGCGGTTGGAAACGTGCTTAACAATTTCGTCAAAAGTTTTCGTGTATTTTTTTTCTTTCTTTTGACCACTAAATACGTTAATGTCGGTCAATTTCATTATCATTTTCTGGAATAAAAAACTCTTATTTTATTTTTGTGTTGTTAAAGCTAAAACAAGCCTCAGGGCTAGGTTTCTGTTGCCAAGCGACATGCTTATCGAGATGTATTTTCAATTTGGAAATATCCTATACTGTAAACCCGGGGATTTATGCTCTCGAAACATTCGAGTGGTATTTTAAATAAATGGGCGAATTTACTTGTCGATGGAGTAGAGAAAAGTTTTATATTCTGGTCTCAATTAGATGCCTCTCGAGGGGCATAAACCATTGGAAATATGCAAATAGCAATGAGCTGTTCAAGGATTAATATAGTTGAGAGATGAAAAGTGATATATTCTAGAGTAAAAACAAACATTTTTTAATATTGAAATGAAATTACAATGGACATTTGGAATTGACTAACAACAAATCAAAATTAATGAAGAGGGGAATATACAGCTTCTAGATATTTGCTGGAAACAATTTTTAATTGCATGTACCTTAGAGAATAAAAGGAATTCAGTTAATCAAGTTTGGGAATGTTTCAATTTCCCAATAAGTTACATTTTCAATTCATTGAGAGAATTATTATTACAAATATTGAAGAAAGTAAATCACATGACTAATTAATTAAATGTTTGAGTATCTGAAGTGGAGTATTTAAATTTTATCCGTAAACTTAGTTCTTTTTAGAACAATTGTTATTACAACTATTCCAGTAAACGTAAGAGATCTACGTCTGCTCAAAATTTCCCAACTTTGAGATTTAAATTACAAGATTTAAACTTTCCTTAAATCCTACTAACCTTATTTTCCGTTACGGCATTATTTTCTTCATCTCCACTTTGTTTTATATTTCTTTGACAACATAAAAAACTACGTCAAAATTCACTTAAAATATATTTTTATTTTTATCCATTAATTAATTATTTATACACTTTTCACGAGGAATATTTTACTGATTAGTTCCACGTACTATTAATGACCTCCTAATATTGATAAATTTTCCCATATTGCTTTTAACGATGTGTTGACTCCGTCGTATGTGATTACCTAACTAGTAGCCAAGTCTGATCAATAAATTATTTCATAGCATCAATTGAGTATTTATGGAAACTTTTTCAGGATTATGATGCATTAATAACTTCAGACTAATTAATTGAAATATAATGAAATTTTAACAAAATTATTTATTGAAAAGTAGAATTGATTTTCTGCTTTCGGTTTTCCTTATTTCCATTAAAATCAAATGAAACTTCTATACATATTATGTAAATCGTATACATAACAGAAAACACTAAAGAAAAGCTCTGAATACTGAAAGAAATGCAATCCGCAAAGATCTAGCTTAAAATTCGGAAAATGTGGTTTTATAAAAACACAGAATCTAAACTAAATTCAACTTTCAGTTCTCGTCAAATTTTTGAAAAATAATCAGTATTTTTATCCAGACGACTCTTTAATTTTTCAAAAAGTTGACATTAAATTACTGCTTTTGTCGTTTTTCCTTTATATTTATAGTTTTTGAAAATAGTGAGTTGGTATTTTGAAAGCGTACAGCGTCATTGTGTCTTTACTTTGAAAAGCTTCAAAACGAAGTAGAAATTATTGTTATGTTTCAATTAGAAAATAAAATAATGGCTTTTTTCTAAAAATTAAAAATCAACAAATAAATATTTTATCAAATCAATTAATTAAAAATAAACAAAAACACCAAAACTTGAAAAATTCCAATTTTTTTTTGAAAACTTTATAAAGTATTGCAGATCAGGACTTAGAACTGAAGAATTTTAGAATTTAAAACTAAAATCTACTTTAAAAATTCTCAGCGTTGTTGATAGAGGATCTTGATACAAACATTAATCCTTTAAGTCAAACCATTGAAAAGACATCAAAGAATTCTTTGTAAAAATAGCCAAAGAATGTTTGATACATTTACTATTTTATAGTTGCAGTTGTTGAAAAATAGAGAATGAGGATTTCGCTTGGAAGAGAGCAAATAATTTTCCAAAAAAAAACTTTCAATATAACTTTGTTTTATTTATTAATAAAACTATGAATTTTGAGGCACCAAATAAAGAGTTCTTGCTTTGTTCGTGTTTCAAAGACTAAAGTGAGTTAAAATATAATTAAGGCAATTTAGATGCAGATATCAAGTTGTGCTGTATTTACAAATAAATAATTAAACAGGTTGTTGTATTCAGACGTTTATGCCTGAGGTTGTGTTAAACTCAAGTTCTAGTTAACGAGTTTAAGTAAATAGAACCTACTTATAAAATTTAATTGCTTATTATTGAAAAAAATAGTACAAATTTTAATTCTGTAAATATGGATTTCAGTTTAATTATAAACAGAATGTGATAGGATCGTTTGAATCTGTTACAAATTGAATGCTGTGTGGAGCATTATAGTCGATACAAGAACGTTTAATTATTGGTTATTCCTAATTGCATCTATAATACGGATAGATTCAAACCACAAAAAAAACATACAGTAGATCTTACATTGAAGAAATACGTCATTTTCAGAATCGACAATAAAAGCTCTTTTTTCTCTTTTCCGATAGCCAATTAAACTAGATTGCTTTTCTATGTAGACCGGTGGATTCATTGTTATAGTTTTCTAAACGTTTTGTAAGCTACTTTCACCCTCTAATATATATTTCTCTCCGATTCTTCTATCTCAGATGTAATTGAGAACGGTCACCTCTCAATCTCAAAATAAAAACAAATGTTGAAATTAGATCTATTTAGAATTGAGAAAATTCCTTATAAAAATTCCAGTGTATTCAAGTGAATATTAATTTAATGATATAATAACTTTGCCTGCGGACACGAAAGTGCACTTTATATCATAAACTTTCAGTGTTTGTCAGTGATGTATGAAAGCACGTCTGAAACATCAGTTACTGATACATTCGTTGAAATATTCCTGCAAAACTTTTAACCGTCATTCATATTTATATTCCATTTCCTTAACATTTTTTTCTTTCTGTATAATTTCCGTCAAAATGACAATGAAAATTGGCTTGATGTATTTTATCTACATTTTGCAATTAAACTTGAGTGTTGTACGTAAGGGGGAGTTGAAATCCTTGTAGTAGGTATCTTTGTTGTTTCCAAGTATTACATTGTTGACATCGTCTCGCTTGGATGGTGTATCACGTCGCTAAAGCTTTCTCTAAATAGAAGTGGTTTACTAAATTACTAGGTTACACATGTTGTAAACACACATTATACAACTGAAATTAATTTACGATTTAAGTTAGCAAAGTCAAAATGACAACGTTATAGTCTGCATTTTTTTCTTAAGAAATTTGACCAATTGTCTTAGCTTCCAATAGAAACAGAGCAATTACTGTGGCACGGATTCCGTTTCTAATTATTTTCCAGGATCAAGTAATCAAAATACCTGTGGAACATTTTTTTTCAAACGTTATATAATTAACATTTTGCTTTTAATTATTATTCTAATACTTTATATAAATTTCTATTCCCAAATAGTCTTAGATCTGCAATTCTAAATTCTTTGGATCTTTGAGATTCTTTTAAGAATTCTTTAATGCTCAGTTGCACAGGCGTTCATCAAAATTGATGGATCATTAATCTCTCATTAATTCAAAATTGAGAGTCTATTAATAGCTCATCAAATTTGATGAACGTCTGTGCAATTGGGCATAGATCCTTTTGATTTTCTAGATTTTGTGGATTATCTAAATACTTCAATTTTTGAAAGTTTTAGATTTACTTAATGTTACTCAGATTTTCTAAATTCTTTGGATTTGACAAAATTGACTATATTTTCTGAGCTGTTTATGTTTCCCAGAATCTCTACATTTTTATAGGTAGACATTCAATCTTTTTTGGATTTTTCAAGATTTCCTTAATTTCTCTGTTTTTTTTTATAGATTTTTACAAAGACCTTAGACCTTCGTTAAAAATTTATGATGATTTAAATTTAGATTTGGAATTTTAGTCATGTGAAAGTTAAATCAAAGTTATTATTGTTTGGCGCAAAAGGTTGTGGAAATATTAAGATTTTAATGGAAAGAATCAACTGTTGAAATTTTCCGAAAAATGCAATTATTTCAAAAACAGTTAGAATAAGCAGTAACATGATAGGTATAAAATGTATTTAGAATTTTATAGGCAATTCAAAAATGCCACAAAATATGGGGTGACCCATTTAAAATAACAAAATTAGGATCAACATTCGGTATAAGTAGAAATTAAAATAAAATGAAAATATTTGTATAAATTGAATTACTCTGTATACTTTCTAGATCATTTGGATTCTTTGAATTTCTTCAAGTATCTTCTAATTTTTTCACTTCCTCTAGATTCTCTGAATTCTCCACATAATTTAAATTTTAAATATTTTCCAGTTTCTTTGAATTTTTAAAATTGTATACATTTTTTCTCTAGGTTGTCTAGACATGATTCTCAAGATTCGCTATATTTTCATTATTCCTTAGATTTTTCCAATTTCCAAATTTTTCATATACTTCAGATACTTTAGATTTTTTAAAATTTTTTACAATTTCTGAATTTCCTAGATTGTTTAATTTTTTTTTCTTAATTAAATTGTTCAGATTAAGTTTTTTTAGATTCTCTAAATTCTTCAAACTTTCAGAATGTTGGATTCTTTGAATTCTCTTGGATTCTTAATATTTCCCAATTTTAAATTTTTGGATTTTTAAATTCCTTTGTTTATAAATTCCTTTTTTAAATTCTTCTAGATTTTCTATATTTCTTTAGTTTCTTGAATTTTCTAAATACCTGATTTTAGAAATTCTTTATATTCTTGATAATCTGTAGATTTGGGGATTTTTTCCTTTCTCTCTTTTTTCAAATGTTTCTTCAATTATCAAAAAAAATTTCAGATCCTTTAGGTTTTTTAAATTCGTTAATTTTTTTCATTTTGTAATTTGTTGAAATGCCTCTAATTTAAATCAAAGGAATTCCGAAATTTGGGCAAATTCAAAAATAGACAATTTTGTTGATTTCTTTACTCTTTAATTCAGTGATGCTTCCCTTCTTGTTAAAAAAAATTGAATAAAAAATGTTAAGTATGTGTCTTTCTAAACCAATCGAATTTGTATAAAATTTCCCGTGTGTTCCACTTAAGTGACACTATAGTTTAATTAAATTACAAGAAGCGGTATAATTTGTCAATTAAACAATCCATCAATTATTCATGAAGAACTTACTTCATCTCTAGAGACCGGAGATCTGTTACTCTCAGATTATTTCCATTGTTTTAAACTTAGCCGACTTTGACAACCATCCATTCAGAAAGTACTTAACTTTTGAATATGAAATGGAAAAACAATCATTGAAATGAAAATTTTGTCTTGAAAAAAAAAGGCGTGTACCATGTGCCTCTTCTCTAACAGCAATGTATTACTTAACACGAAGTATAATACATCATTTTGTGGTATGATAGTTCCGACAAATAGTGACGTTGATAGATGGTAGTGGGTCTAAGTTGAACGAAGACTATGGAATCGCTCGATCTGTTTCGGTTTGCTCTCCATTCCTTGCATTTCCCGATTTGTCTCCGTTAATTGACGACTGGGATTTCAAACAGAACTACTTATCAATTGTCTCTTTAATTTTCAGTATTTTAAATAGACCCAAACTTTGTCCTATGCAAAATATTTACTACACACAATCGGATTTTACTGCCTAATCAGTATTACAGGATTCATCGAAACTAACAAACACTTTTCTCTCTAAATTCCATTTGATTATGTATTAAAATGTGTTAAAAGGGTCAAAAGCTTTGCTTCAGTTTTTAACAAAGCAAATAAACTCGAATTAAGCTTTGTTAGGTCAATGCATTGTTTTCCAATTTTGAAAAATACCAAAAATTGACGAGCTTTTGTTAGAGTTTTCAATAGTTGAATAAATAATAGATTATTTATACAAATATAAAGTTGGAACGTTTTGTTTTTAATGCAGAACGTAGACGCAAATTTCAAACTTAATTGTAAGTATCCTAGACAAAGAAAGTAAGCTTTTGACTGCCGACACACAATAACTAAGTGAAAGCTTAAGCTTGTTAACTCAATAAATGTCAGAGAAGAAATTCAAGCTTACTGAATAGGTATACACTTATTGGCTTTATGAGCTTTTTGAGCTTATTCGAAAGCATGCCTTTAATACTATCGCTTATTTTCAATTAAAATCACTTTTATTATAACTAAAAGCTTCGGCAAATTTTATGCAAAAAGTATAGCGTGCAACATGTGCATAAACTTTATTTTTTTTTTATTTGCGTGTTTCTATAGTCTATAAAATCCAGTCTTACCCACTTGTCGAAGTTTCATTGAAATACTCTTTTTAATTTGAATAAATCTTGCTTTTGCATGCTAGGTGTATTGTGTATTAAAAACGCATTAAAACGCCTTTAAATTCAATTAATAATAAAAAAGAGTTTTTGAAAGTGAAGTAATCTCATAATTAATGATTTAGCAGGATTTATATAGGTTTCTACTATTTATGGAATAATCTCTGCTTTCAGATTTGCATGATAAATTAACTGACAAGATAAAGAGAAATCAATACTATAACTAAAATTCTAGATAGGAATATATAAGTTGGATGATAAAAAAAATTAAATATTTATAGAAAATTTTATAGAAAGATCAACGATCGCTGGAATTGCAATTTCAGTATGATGTTGTATTTTACTTAATAAAAAGAAATGTCCCAATTTGCTAAGGTTATTTTAAACTCGGAAACCTTCGAGATTTGCTTGAAATTTAAAGTAGAAAAAAAGTAATGAAAGAGTGTAACTCTGCAATATTTAAAAAGCTTCAGAATCAAATGATTAGATTCTAATCCAATAAAAGTCTCAATTTTTACTTTGTGCATTCGTAGCTTTTAATCTTAAAAAATGAAATGTCCGTATCGGCCATTAAAAACTTTTCAATAATAAAAATGTATAGAATCAATGCGCGCTTTTAAAATTATAATCTGTTTGACCAGAATCTATTTTCCTATTTTTAGTCATCCAGTGACCCATCTGGGCAAAAAGAGAACGCTTAGGAGTGCGTGAGATTCGCAAATTTATCTGTAAAACGGCGCAGAATCAATATACCTGTAACATGCGCACAGAAAATTAGTGAATAAGCTCGTTTACAAGGAGAATGTGTATTTGTATTGTTGACTGTGTGGCAAGGTAATTAGACTGTGCTATATAATTTGTAGGCGGTATACTGCGCAACTTACTAAACTCACAGTCTAATAACTAACTGTTGCTTTTCATCGTTTTGAATAGGTCGAGTTTGTTCCGAAGGTTCTTATAATTCCACTTTATGCATTGTCTTTTGATGATCATTTCATTTTTGGCGGAACTTTCATTGTCCATATACAAAATGTATGTATGATTTTTATCGCATTTTTAAACACAAAGAAAGGACCCTCATGTTTTATAATTATTTTACATTTCACGCGCGGGGAATTCACTTCTAACGAAGATATCATACTTTACGGATGGCTTTACTCTTTCTGTCATGAGTTATTTTTTATATTACAATAGAAACAAAAGCGATTAATACATCTTTATGAATAATAATGGTTAATAATTTTAAAATCCGCAATTTTTTAAAAAAGATAATTTTGAGAGCTTCTGATAAAATCCTTCAATTTCTGGTAAATGCCGGAACTTCTGAAGACGTTACTTGGCAATAATTAAAATATGAAATGTATCAAATTAGTGTATTTGGATTGAACTAAGAAACAAAACATTTTTGCAGTTTCAAAACAGTTTGTTTTTATTTTAACTCAATTTTCCAACACCCAGTATAGTCTTTCTTGCTATACTACAGGCAATAACTGCAAGTTTTCATCGATAAATAAAATTGGAAAATGTTTACTTTTTTGAATTTGTATCTGTTTGTAATTTCGTGGTGCTGTCAGCAGCAGCAGATATTTCTTTGATCAACTAAAAATTAACAGAGAGGTTGCGTTTTCATATCATCTCCAACGAATAAATAAAAAAGTTTGAAGAAATAGTGTGAGGGTAAATATGGGAATATAAATTTTGTCAAAAGACTGATATATCTTAATTTGTCTTTAGAATGTAAGAAGTGTTATAGCCTCTATGAAAAATTCATGGTAGGGCAAAACCCGCGTCTCTAAGGTCCGATATCTAACTATAAATCGACGTGTGACAGAATTGTGTTAAACAAAACTTACTTTCTCAAGTTTAAACTTCCTTGACCCAACTGTGGATAATTCACTCAGGAAGAAAAGAATCTCTGAGACATTTTTACTGATCGTTCGGAACAGGCTATTATCGCATATTTTATTGTCAGACGTTTTTGTTTATAGCTCATTTAGTAAGTTAGCCGATTTTTAGACGCTGTTAAAGACACATCCACACATAGCTTTGTTTTCCGAAACAGTTCTGCTTTATAATTTAATCCAGTTGTTTGTGTTTCACAACTCTCAAGTCAAAGCGATAAATTATTGCATTTGCAAAGCCTCATTTCATCCATAAAATTTATACGGCTGTATGTGTTTCGCTTGTTTTACACGAATAATAACAAGATAACCGGAAACTGTCAAAGAGTATTAATGCTTATTCTGAAGCGTACATTGATTTGCTATGGCGTCGCTATTGACATATTAAAGATCTGATTCTAACCAGTGGAGGAATCTAAAGAATCTGGAGAAAGCAAAATATAAAGAAAAAAATACGAATTTGAAGAATTCTGTTATTTAGAAAAAAAAATCAAGAGGATTTGAATTAAAATAACAAATCTATAAACAGATGAAAACTTTTGATAATTCAGAGAATCCAAATTTGAAGAATCTAGGAGTTAATTAAAAACGAATTAAGAAAATCTGTAAAAACATCTAATACATTAAAAAACTAGAAAAATACAAAGAATTCAAGAAATATAAAAAATTTTCAAATTCAGATAACAGAAAAATGGATGAAAAAATCTGTAAAGTTTAATTAAACCAAGAAGTACAAAAAATATAAAATGTTTGACAAATTCAAAATCAAAGGATCCAGATCCTAAAGAAGTATAGAAAATTTAAGGTATTTTACATATTTACAGTTAGTCTAAAAATCTGTTAAGGTAAAAATACCAGTGATTGTCCCAATGTTTGACATTTCGAAAACACTCTCAGTTTTATAAATTCTACAGAATTCAGTTGATTAGCTTGATTTTAACTGAAATTTTGCTGAAATACAACGTTTGAAAATGAACCAGTTAAAAATCTGCTCAGGTTACTAAGATGTTTGTTGAAGTTGAAGTTGATAAGAACTGCTTAACTGTATAAATATACAATGCATATATTGAATTATCAATTGCATTTAATAAATTTTATCTGAAACAATGTTTCATAACAAAAATTTGGGAAAAAAATATTCAAAACAAGTCAGCTAAAAACCTTTCTTACTTAAGGTGTCTAGAAGTGGTACTTTTACCTTAAATTAAAAGTCGAACAAAAAACTGAACAAATTGAAAATTGAAGAAAACCTAAGAATTAAAAAAAACAATAAAAGTTCTGGAAATTCTAAAGCTTTTGAAAAATTAAAAATTTTAACGGCAACTAAAAAATATTAAGAAATTAAAAATCAGATGAATTCAAAAAATGTAGATAATCCAGATTCCATATAAAAGTCTGTTGAAATCAGAGTGAAAAGAGTTGAAAAAAAGTGAAAAATCTATAAAAAAAAATTGAGTTCAATGTGAAATCGGGAAATCCTAAAACATAAACAAACCTAAAAAATTGGTAAACATAATTTCAAGAAATCTAGGATATTTTTAACAATGTGGAATATCAGAATAAATCAGAGAATTTTTGAAATCTTGGGCTATTTAAAGAATCCATACAATCTCAAAACAATAGAAAAATTAGAAAATTCTTGAAGAAATCTTAAGAATGTAAATAATCTAGAACTACCCAACCAACGAGAATTCGGAATATAAAAAAAAGGTTTTTCAAAATATTCAGAAACTTCATTTTCAATTTCTAATTTTGAGAAACGCAAAGATGGAATGATATAAAACAATCTCTTTTTTTGAAAATGTGTAATTTCTGAAACTGGATTTTCTCATATACATTCCTTGTTCAATTGTTTAATTTGAGCATCACTTTATATACCATATGTGACACTTTGAGTGAACCATTTCCAAGAAAATTAAGATTTAAAGAAAAAATATGGATGTGCAGAGATCGCCAATGGTCTAAATATCTCGAACACAAAAATATTTAGAGACTCTCTTTTTATGGGTGTCTTGAACGTGAAGAACTTCTAACCCTGATAACTCAATTTTCTTAAATGGAACGCTATATTTTTTGTGGTACCATCTCATAGTACTTAAAGTTACGTTTCGATTGATGTTAGGTTGTACCCACTTACTAATAACAGTTTAAAAAAAAATGTTTTTCGAAATTTGTAAAAAAACTACATGATCACTTTAGCCTTGGTGACTACTAACTATTATTTATCAAGATTGCACCAAAAGAAGAGTATAATTGAAGCTTAAATTCTATTGTTTATAAGATAACATCAAGACAAATTAAACTATGCACAAAAAATGGAGGAATTTAGATTCCATCTCTGGGAATTAACTTCTTATGTTATGTAAAAATCTGTTTATTGGTAATTTTGCGATACTGAATGTTTTGCTGATATTTAAACGTCAAGATTTGTGTTTTTCAAACTGGATCTACATCAAAACAGTATTTTCTTCTATTATCACAAATCCGTTTCAGCCTTTATTCAAAAACGGTGAATAGATAGCTTCCACAGCTTCCATGGAAGTTTTTCATTTGAGAAAAATTTCTTAAAAATTCGTAATGTCAGAAAGAAATTTTGTTCAAATTTTCAAAAAACATTTATCATATTTACTAATTATTTTCTACTTAAAGTCTAGTACTTTTTTTAAACATGTTTATATCAATAATAACAATCAAGGCTAACTTGATGTAGATTTTTGCAAAATTCAAAAAAATGCCTTTTTTCCAAAAACTGTTGGCAGTAAGTGGGTACAACCTGACATCAATCTAAAGGTGATTTTAAGTTCTATTTGGTTGCACATTAAAAAGTATAGCGTTCCTTCTAAAAAATCGAGTTATTCAGGTTTGAACTTTCTCAAGTTTAAGGCTCCTATCAAAAGAGAGTTTATCAAATTTGATAAGATGATCAGGTCTAAGAGATAGACAGTTATGTCTGAAATGAAGGTGTAAAACCGCTCCTCTCTAAATGCTTTTGTGTTCGAGATATTTAGAACATTGGCGATCTTTGCACAGCCATATTTTTTTTTTTTAAATCTTGATTTACTTGAAAATGGTTCACTCAAAGTGTCATATATGGTACATAAAGTGATGCTTAAATTAAACAAAGAATTCAAAAATATGAAAATATATAGAGTGTTGTATTTAAAATAACGAAGTTAGTATCAATTTCCGGTATAACCGGATGGGCGCCATTTGTAAAAATATTTTTAAAACAACCCCAAGAAAGATTCAAATAACTTTTGTTCAGAACAATATTCCCAACGCTATGGAAGAATTACGCTGTGGTGGGACACCCTGTAGATTCTTGCTTCCATCATCATGAAACCAAAGAACCTGAATCTTCCATCATCAATGCAAATTGTAAATTTGATTTAAGACAATAATTAGATTGTTGACGGCATTTTTGAATGCAACTCAAGTCATTTCTTCCTTTGATTTATATCAGATTTCATATGAAATGTGATGTCTATTTAATGACAGTTACTAATGATGTTACTCCGAGTCAGTTTCAATCCTTCATTTCTCTTATTCTCCAATACTTTCTTCGTTCTTTGTTGAGTTAAAAACATGCTCAAATATTAAATCAAACAAACAAAAGTTTAGCAACCGAAATGGATTGCTACTAGAAACAAAGACAAAAAAAACTCTGTTGAAGTAATGAATTTATTACCAACAAAATAGAAACATTATGGGATGAAAAACAGACTTTTTTTTCCTAAAATTATTATAAAACTGTTTGCTTGAAGATGTTATAATCTACTTCGTTGAAAACTGTAAAAGTGCGCGGTAATCTCAAAGAATCACAAAAGATATATTAAAGCTGAAAGTTCTAAATGTAAACTTTTCAGGCACTTAGGCTTTTGATTGATTGAATTTATTCGAGTTGAATTTTCGAATTATAACATTTTCTTTCTTATTGATTGAAAATTATAAACTATGCAATGATAATTTAAAATGCTCAAATTTACAAGCTTTAAATGCTTTACAAATTTGAAAACATTTACATAAAAGCATTCATTCTCATTCAAAATTTTGTTTATTGATTGAATTCGGTACAGTATTGAGAAGCTTAAATATAAGTTTTTAGTCTGTTATCAAAATTTACTTTATCAATTAATTGTTTGCTGGAAAAGATTCCAATTATTTTAATGAGCAAGTTTAAATATAAATGGAAAAGTTAAAAATTGATTGTTAAATCAAAAATTGAAATTTTTTTTCTTTATGCACCAATTAAATTAAACACTGAATAAATTGTATAAAAAGTTAAAACAGAAGAATGTTCTTATTTGATTTGTCTAAATAACCAGCAAATTGATTTAGAGATTTGATTCAAGAGAAAACTGTCGCAAGCAATGGTCCATGAAGTCGCTACAATTTCATTTGTTTGATTGCATCTAAAACCAGTCTAGCATGACATGAAAAGGACTAAAGAAAGAGAACTAATGTTAACAAAACAAATTTTGTATTAATTCACTATTTCTAAATTGAAATGCTCGTTAATTAGTTTTTACAAAAATAAAAAAAAGTATTTTGTTATATTTTTCTTTTCTTAAAAAAAATGTTCATCGTAGCGATGAGCTGATGAGTTGTTTAAATTTAGCAGTCCTTTTTATGCGTATACACCACTAAAATCAATAAAGCAAGGCAAGGTATATTAACAGCAGATAAATGTTACCGGATTCAGTAATTAATTTTCAGCTTGGTAGTGATGAACACCATCAAGTCCACGTTATACAAAGGAACAATAGTTGATACATACTCAATCTGGTGATGATGGATTTCCACCGTAAACCGCCGACAGATCCACAAAACTATATTTTACATTTAATGTCGTGATGAAAACCGAAATTATGAGCTTCATTACTTCACTATCAAAGTCCTCTCTCATAAATAAACTCAACTTTTAGTTGAATAAATATTTGCGCTCGGTTTGAAGAAAAATTCAATTTCGTTATTGCTATTTCGATTATTTTATTATTGAAAAATAGATTTCAAGTCTCAATAGAAATCAAATAATAATGTTAAGAATTACATAAATATTTTTCAAATTTGGGAGCGATTGAGTAATAACTAGATTCTATTTATTTACTATTCTCTATAAGTCTTATTTGATGGTTTTTAAGTAGTTTGAAGTTTGAACTTTGCAGATTTCTCACTCTTTTCTAATAATTTTAGCTTCCAAAATGATTTTGACGTCATTTTGCAGATTTTTTAAGACTAGAGAACAGACAGAATTTTTGCTTCCAGTTGTTAATTGTTGAATCTAAAAATATATAAACAATGAAAGACATGAAAAGAAATATTATAAAAAAAAACTTTCCCAATGTTTTGGAAAATAACGGAGTTATAAGTAAAAATATCCATAATCGTTCTGATTAAAATTTTGGACTTGTTGATTTTCACATTTAAAAAACTAATAAATTTGTTCCAATATTCTATTAACGTGCCAAAGCGAACATGTGTTTTGGTTTGAACATAATAGCGCCCCTAATTTTCAAAATTCAAAGTCTCCATTTTTTAATTTTTGGCTTTAAAGTTGCGTTTGGTAACTGACTCTACCGAAATGCCTTGTATTTTATAAAACTAAAATATTTAAAAAATTAAATATAAAAATTATTGTGAAAAATTACGAAGGTACAACTAAAGATATCGAAAATTATCTTGACCGGAAATACCAAAATTTGAAAAAAAAATTCTTTATATTTTAACAGTTTTTGTTTTTTCTTCATATCAAGTAGTGAGAGGTAGTTATGCTCAAGTTCAATTTGCTAGTTTTCAGGAGCATATAACTTTTTAATTTTGCCGATTTCCACTTTTGAGACTACTTCAAAAGTTTGGAGAAATAAGAATCCTAAAGATTTTTTTTTTGAATCTATAAATTCTAAGGAATCATGAGAATTTGAAGAATCTGAAGAATCTAAAAAAATCCAAAGATTCTAAAATACATTGTGACCACAGATGGAGTTGACGATAAGGCAAAAATTTTGTTATCCATTTTCCGAGAACAAAATTATTTATCGTTTTGGTTGATGAAAAAATAAGATTGCAATTGAAAAAAATAGGAAAAATCAAGATTTAGAATGAAATATTCCAAGAATAAAGTATCATTATTTGTTATTCTAGCGTTCTTTGCAACTGATCCTACAGCTAATATTGTAATTCTGCTAATTTCTTTTCTCTATTTTGTGGAAATTTTTTGGACAACTTGATTTTCTATTGAATGAAGCAAAAAAAAACTGATACTGATTGCTTTGATAGTAAAAATTTAAATTTTAAAGAAAGTTTAGTATTAATCATTAATAAACCGCTTCATCAAAGTTTTCAGCAAAAATAGTACTTCGCTTTTTAGACAATTTTCGAATTTTTTCATTTCCTTGACAACAGGTTATTGAATCAGAATTTTTTTAAAGCAATCTTATTTTTACGACATAAAACTAATAATAAAAATATTTTTCCTATCGTCAACTCCATCCGTGGACACACTGTATCTAGTGAATCTAGAGAAATTAAAAAATCTGGAAAACCTGCAAATTCTTGAAAATTCGAAAAATCCGGAGATCCTAAATAATCTGGAGAATCTGGAATATCTAAATCTAAAAAATCAGAAGAATTTAAATTCTAGAATAAATATCTAAAGAATCTGAGAAATCTGAAAAATTTAGAGAATTTACCTAATGGCCCAATTCTAAGTTGGGTCGCAAAGTTACTTTGGTCGCAGTTGCATAACAGCAACCATTAGCAGTGCTAGATTTACGTCGTTTCTATAACAACTCGCATTTGTATCGGTGGCAACTCAACTTAGAATCAGGCCGTTAGTCTAGAAAATCTGGATAATCCGGAAAATCCAAAAAATCTAGAAAAGATGGAAACTCTAAGCAGTCTAAAAATTTAGAGAATAAATTGAATGTGAAGAATTTGAAATATATAAAAATTTAGAGAATTTAGAGTATTTGGAGAATCAAAGAAATTTCTAAAATCTTAAGGATATGCCATAAAACGGGATTAGTGACTTTGTCTTTGTTGCATGCCTTTGTCGGTTTTAGTTTAGGCATTTTTATAAAATTTATAAGTGGGCTATTTGTGAGTTGTGTGACAATGATTAAAGTGTTAAGAAAAATGTTAGGCGTAAGCAGTTATAAAAAATAAAAAGAAAAGACTTTAGCAACTGCATTTGCTTTTTAAAAATTCTAGGCATAATTTTACGTTTTATTAAATTATTTTCTTTCTTTCTTATGTTTAAAAAAAGAAATTTAATATTTTACTCCGAGCTTAAGTGACTTTTTTGGTCTCGGTACAAAAAGTTTCATTTGAAGTCCTTATAAAAAAATGTACTACTATTTTCCTTTGATCAAAGACCAAAGAATGACTTTAAATTTTTTTTCATGAGAATATATTTTATCAATTTGGATTTTATTTTGAAATTGGGGATATGATTTCGAAAATAAAAAGACTTTTTTGCCGACCGTTTCATGGCTGCATTTTATTGGCTACTTCTTCAGTCATTTTATTTTCTTTTTTTTTTCTTTTCATTTTCGAAATCCCGTCCCCAATCCCAAAATAAATTCCAAATTAATAATAAATAGGACAAAACCTAAAGAAGACAATGTATTTTATGTTTTGTGTTTTGTGTTATTCCCTTGCAGATGGCAAAGTTCGAGGCGAAATTTTATAAACAAAATTCAAACAGTAAAAATTCCATAAATATTCCAAAAATCTTCAAAAGCATCATTTTCATATGTTACATCTTCAGTCATCAAAAAACCTGTCTTTTTATTAAAATCGATGATCTTAAGAAAAAAATGTAAACAAACTAATGTCAAAGTCTGTTAAATCAATTGGTTAAATTTGAATTATTTTGTTTTTTTTTTTGTGATTATTGATAATTTATAAGAAACCAAGTCTCTATTTATGTTGGTTTTTGTTTTCTCAGAGAGATTTTACTATTAAATAATGTATTGTTATTTTAGTGTTGATAGCGCGCGGCTTCAAACACAAAAAAGTTCCAAGTTTTGTGATAATCAAAACAGATATTCCTAATCTCTCCGATAAATATTAATAAAGGGTAAATACTCTTATTATGATACTGATTATAAAAGTCAAACTTTTTAGAAATCTTATTTTGCGAGTAAATGAGCCAATTGTTTATTATGATACATTATTATGTACAGCTGTCTCCGGAGAGGTGAAAAAATTCTTGTAAAAAATAAAAAAATTCCAAAATGAATTCATATTTTTTGGGGTTTAGTCCTGCTTGTTTAAAGAATAATTTGCAGTATAATATCATTTTGAAGAATCAAGTGTGCTTTGGAAATTTCAAAAAAACCTTTCTATTGTAAAATGTTTTTTGTAGCTAATACGCCAAAAAGTTACTCAAAATCATCAAATGAGTGGATATCAAATTTCAAAATCATCGGTACACAATGATTAAATTTTTTTTTTTTTCATGACATTTTTACGAATTGGCCACATTTTTTCCCGCAAACCTTTTGCCTTATCTGCCACATAAAGAGCACAGAAAAAAAGTTTTTCTGGATTTTGGATGCTTGATTTGTTAAAACTATAAATAAGTTACGAATTAGTCCTTACACGGGGAAAACGTAAAATTGCTAAAACCAATGTTATTAAGAAAGTAGTAATAGTAATGTTTTTACAGTGAACAAATAAATGAAATAAAGGAAACAACATAAAATCAATCTTAATAAATTTCATATAAGTGATTTCAGCTGTCAAAGTACCCTAATGTTACGTCTTCACTTTCTACGATCAAAGGAGCGTCTGGAAAATTTGTACATTCATCAAACTTTGACTTCAAAATTTTGAAAAAATTATTTCAATGAATATACAAAGTTCACATTCTAAAAATATTCCGGTTTCACCTGAAAAACAGTAATTTTTTTTATTTTTCTTTCCACAAATTCCAAAAATATGAAATTTATTTTTTTCAAATGAAATTAGACAATTTTTTTCAGTTTCCAAAATATGAACAATATTGTCAATGAAGTTGATCACAAAGATTTCAATCATTAGACAAGTAGTTACAGAAGCAATATCTTATTGAGAAAATTCAAGTAATTGACCAATTATTCAAGAAAACACCAAACAACTCAAAAATAAAAAAATAAGTATAGCTTATAAAGAAAAAATCAACAGCGTAATAAAATATTGAACATTTTATTTGAAAAAAGTTAGTTTTTTAAAAAATGTTGAAACTAGCATGAAAAGACAAAATGTTTTTCAATTTTCTTTCTAAAGAATATAATGAATTGTTACTCTAGCCTTGTGCGCGCATAATTCCATTTTATTCTAGGAGGATATACAAAAGATATCAATTTTTTTCTCCCTGAAGAGTTGCAAATTAAAATAATTTTGAAAAACAAATTAATAATTAGAGCGTTTCAAGACCAGTTTGATAAAATAAATATAATTTTGATAAGCAATTTAGAACAGAATTGAAAGATACAAAAATAAACTGAGTGTTAATTCAAAGAAACAAGTTTGCATAGACTTAAAGTTAAACCAAAAGTAGAATAAATCTGAAAATATTTTTAAAAAGTAGAATTTAAGACACAGATTAGCGTTCACCAGTTGTATTTTCCATAATTTTTTGTCCCTATGCTAATGGAACATCCTGTATTTACAAAATTGGTATCAGTAACATTCAATTAACCTAATAATTTCAAATTGACTTCAAAACAAATACCAACCCAAAATCATTCCAAAATAGCATAAAACGTTTTTATGTACTTGATCCTTGAAGTGACGAAAACTACTTATTTTACTTTTCCTCGGCCTATATTATGCAATTTTCTGATTCGACTAGTTTGGACTCTTATCAAAAATACATTCAAAGATAATCAAATTATGATACAATTCACAATTATTATGCATTCTTGAAAGAATGAGTTGCGAAAAGAGATCAAATCTAAATTGTTTGATTCTGTTTATTTATTAATATTATCAAAGTTTCGATTATTGATAGTTGTTACTCAAATTCACAAATCAACTATTATTAAAGACAATAAAACAATATTTTTTTTTCAGTATAAAAAGTGTATTGCTTCACGATGGGAATAACTACTATGTATAACAAATCAATCATAAGTAAATGTTTAATGAGCCAAATTAGACATCTAATAATTTATCTGGCTGAATATTTTTGTACAAGCGATTTTTGAACAACGACTAATTACAATGTTGTGTTGGGTAAAAAACAAAATTCAAAACATCGACACCTATAAATTCATTTACGAGTTATCTCTTCATTTTTTGCTAGACACTGGTAGTTAATGTTATTTTTGATAAGCCAGCGCTACCGCATATTCAATAGGGCAACTACGAAATTTTTTCATATCAACATTAGCTGATAAGCGAAGACGGCGCGATCTTAATCTTAATCAACAATATTGACAATAAAGTTGATCGCAGAGGTTTCAATCATTAGACAAGTAGTTACAGAAGTAATATCTTATTGAGAAAATTCAAGGAATTGAATAATTATTCAAGAAAACACCAAAAAACTCAAAAATAAACAAATAAGTATAGCTTATAAAGAAAAAATCAACAGCGTCATAAAATATTGAACATTTCATTTGAAAAAATTTAGTTTTTTTAAAAATATTGAAGTTGGCATGAGAAAACAAAATGTTTTACACATTTTTTTCTAAAGGATATTATGAATTGTTACTCTAGCCTTGTGCGCGCATAATTCCATTTTATTCTAGGAGGATATACAAAAGATATCAATTTTTCTTCCCTGAAGAGTTGTAAATGAAAATTCTTTTGAAAAAAAAATTAATTTAATAACTAGAGCATTTGAAGACCAGTTTGATAAAATAAATATCATTTTAATAAGCAGTTTGGAGTAGAATTGAAAAATACAAAAATAAACTGAGTGTTAATTCAAAAAAACAAGTTTGCATAGACTTAAAGTTAAACCAAAAGTAGAATAAATCTGACAATATTTTCAAAAAGTAAACTCTATGACACAGATTAGCGTTCAGTTGCATTTTGTTAAAAATTCAACTACAACGCTATAATCTTCCGTCTCGATGCTAATGAAACATTTTGTATTTAGAAAATTGGTATGAGTCCCAAAATCATTCCAAAATAGCATAAAACGTTGTATGTACTTAATCCTTGGAGAGACGACAACTACTTGTTTTACTTTTCCTCGGTCTATATTATACAATTTTCTGATTCGACTAGTTTGGACTCTCATCAAAAATATATTCAAAGATAATCAAATTATGATACAACTCACAATTATTATGCATTCTTGAATAGAAATCAAATCTAAATTGTTTGATTCTGTTTATTTATTATTATTAGCAAAGTTCCAATTATTGCTAGTTGTTACTCAAATTCACAAATCAACGAAACGATAGATTGTTAATTTTTTCTGCGAAATATATGATCTTGAGGCGGAATGTTAAGATCAATTCTTGAAGCAGAAGGACCAATTGTTCTAATAGTAACTTTTACAAAAAAAAATTGCAACAAATCTAAAATTACATTAACAAAACCTCTCAAACTATGTCAACGTAGTAGTTTTTCGGTAATAAAAAGTCTAAAAAGTCTAGAGAATCTAAAAATTTGGAAAATAAAGTATTTAAATGATATGAAATGTGAAAAATCTAATCAATTTAAAGAATCTAGAGTATCCAAAAAATAATAAAGCAAAAACCATCAACTTTTGTAAGCTAATTTTGAAACTAGCTGTCTTAATACTGTAATTTAATAGAAAACGGTAATTTTATGTGATTATACATAAACTGATTACGTAAGCAATGCCTTGGTATTACGTTAAATTGTTGTAAATTACATCAATATGTGCTGAACAAATTCACTCCCAGAATATCCTCTCAAATTATTAAATTCTATCTAAACTAAATGCAAATTTTCAGTGCTTCAGGTATATTGAATAATTTTTAATTTTTTTGAAAATTGTCTGATATAATTTTTTTGTGCAAAGTATAGGTTTTACTAGTAAGTTTAGGTTTAATTGCTTAAATCCAAGAGATGTTTGCAACAGGACATAACTTCTGTTTACACTACCTGTTCAGTATCTCGTCGATTCCATTAAAGTGATCAAGCGTAGTTAGATCGAGGGTTTGTTTATTTTTCATTTCTATAGAACTAATATTGTTAGACGAGACAAGTGTTGATTCAGTGAAGAGACGAATGATGTTTCAAACTGTAGTATTATCAAGCCAGTTTCGTTTGTCGTATTCTAATAAATTTCTAAACATAATGTTTTATTACTTCTAACTCTAATTATATTCAAAATGATAACGTTAATTAATCAAATTTAGATCAAAAACACAAGCTCGTTTTTTCGAAATTCTCTTGAATATTAAAATTTCACGAGCCATTAGTTGCCATGTGTGTAGCAAGACGACGATAAAATTCATTTTAAACGAAGCACTAAACACAGGAACTATAAATAAATGTAGCTACTTAATTCATTTTATGGTCAGCGTCTAAAGTTTTAAAAGCTTTACTCGTAACTTCATAACCGCGCGTTTAACTCTTAAGTATGATTGGGGAAACGAAATCGGCATAACTTTCAACAAGTTTCCATCCGCAAATGCTTGCTTTAATTTCATATTTAAATATTGAATAATAAATCAAAATTAGAATGTAATTCAAAATTTATTTCTTCGAAATGCTGCATTGAAGGTGCGCAATTTGCTGCAACAATACAGAGTATCGACCAGAACTAAAATTTTTGTATGTTAAAGAATTAAAGTAAAGGATTTTTTTGAGACGTTTTGCACCGCACATTTTTCAAATTTAGATTACCATCAGACGTAGAATTTAATAATGGAAAATATTTCTATTATTTGCTTCAGTTTCTTCCTCATTTCATTAATTGAAGTAGTTGCTAACGTTCCTAATTAAATTACTTTTACAAAGAGCAAAAAAAGCTTAATAAAGTAGTAAATGTATTTTCTGGCTTCTAATTTTCCAGCATAAAGGACTGTATTAATAAAAGAGTATATGTCAGAATGAAAAATTATCTTGGTTAGTATTTTACTAAAATAATTGAGACAGAATCTTGGTATATTTGCATAATCGAAGGATATCTCAACTGCCGCTATTCAACTTCACTCAGGAAGTGGCAAGTCAGAACTGTAAGTTGTTCAATTTTCCTGTGCCAAAACTCAAGTCCTCTTAAGAGCTCCTTTACCTCACTTACAAAAGGTTGGCCGTCACTATTCAGATTAGTTATCCACAACTTGGACAATTATAATACAATACTTTTTAAAGATATAAGTTTGCACGCTCCAGCCCTAACATTGACATTTTATTAAATTTCACGTCGCCTTTAGCCCATTTCCTATTGCTTATGTTGAATGTGATATTTAACAGGAAATTAAAGAGATGAATAAAACATCTAAGATGTGCTTTTCGGAAGTAACAAGCGGTTTTGTTAGGACTTTACCTTTGTAATTTCATTTGAATTTGAAAAATTGAATATTGAATTCTGTTATTTCAAAAACAAAAAGTTTTTTTTTCATTTTATAGTTTTATATAATGGAAAGCTTTCTAAAATTGATGCACTGTAATTATGATTTATTCCAATGGAAATACAAATTGAAACATCAGTTCAATTAATGTATTTTTTCATTGAACTAATTTTTTAATTTTTATATATTTTTCTAACAATTTCAGTCGAGAAATATTCATCTTTTTCCAGGTTCTCTTCTAGATGATATAAATAGGAAATCAATATCACGTTACTAAATTAACTGAAAAACTGGCGAACTTTTTGCTGTAAAGAATTAATAATAGCAAATAGAATATTTTAAATGTTTTAGTGGTAATTATTACAGATTATGGTTAGGAAAATTTGCATAGAGTAAAATTTCCAAAGCGGTTTGTTCAACGTCGTAAAGATAAAAGGAGTAAGTTTACAAAGTTTCTTGTCGTCTACAAAAGAATTAGAGGCAAAGTGTAAAATTTCTAAAAAGCTAACTTGTTAATTTAGATATAAAGTTTCTAAAATAAATCTTCTCCAAACTTGATATTTGAATAATGATTAATTTATACATTTCTTTACTAGTTTAATAAATAATTTCCAATTAATTTAAGAAGATTGAACATTCATGTAGTTAGCAACTTTTGTTACGATATTCAAATTATGTTTTTGGATGACGAAAAACTTGATAAAAAGTTTGCGGAGAATTGAAAGAAGTCTGTCCATATAGGCATTGTTGTGATTATTATGTTATTATATTCTCTTTGGGTTTAAATGTAAATTTATTCATTTCGTTATCAAATATTCCGTATAAAACTTTTGAAACAACATTTTCGTTATCAAGAAACATTTCCTAATGCAAACTTAACAATTAACCTTCTTACAAACAGAAAATATTTTCTATTGAATTCAATAAAAAAAGCTGAATCCAAACTTATTAATCAACTAAAGATTTTTATTTTAATTATCAATCGAATGAAAGGGCCAAAAAATATTCAATATTAAATTGAAAATAAGTCGAAAGCAATAATCAGTGTAAAACTGTTGCAAGAATTAAGAAAGTTATAATTAAAAATATCTAAAATAATCAGAAAATTTGCCCAAAAAATTGCTTAGCAAACTTTTAAATCTTAAATTTCCATATCAAATTATAAGAATTAACGTAAAGGTACCAGCGATTGACCGTGTCGCAGTTTTTGACGGATAATAAATGTTTTTCGAAAATTTGCTGTAACTAACACCCAAATCAGATTTGTAAAAAAGAAGCGTCATTAAGTTAATTGCAATCAAATTTAATCACGTGATCAAATTGCACCAATCAAATTCAATTAAATTTTATTTAATCGTAATTGACAAGAATTTACGAACTTTTATGAGTTTTGATTTTTAGAGAGAATAACCGTTTCTGATCAAGACTGACAAATTGTTTTACATTAAATTTCACAAAAAAATTATTTAATTACATTTTTTTATGACAAACTCTACTTTCATCTTATTCTGACACCATATTTGATTTTTTTTCTGTAATTGCGTGGAAAGTAAACTTTGAATTAAGGAATTGGTAAGTCAAAAAAGACGGCTAACCATAATTCTAGATATTGTAAAATTCTTATTTTTCCTAAATAGCAATAAAAAGAAGGGTGTCTGAATTTGAGTATTTTAACTTATAATTAAAAATAACCAAATGCAAATTTAACAATTAACCTTTTTGGGAACTGAAATTACCTAAATATTATTTCCCACTGGATTTAATAAAAAATCTAACGAGAGAATACTTGAGGCAATAATTTTTTAATAAGTACTCAAAAATACAATTAGTTAACGTTTCACCTCAGAAAAAAATTAAGTATAAGAGTAATTAAGTTTAATTAAAAATTTAGTAATTTTATTTTAATATTTTATAAAAATTTACATAACTTACATATCAATAAAAATTTTACGGGGTTCTACCCTAAAAGCAATGTAGCTTTTTTCTCATTGACTATTCGCGGATTTGTCGCTCATTTTCAGGATTATGTAAAAGAACATTATTCTCTGCTTTACAATCTTTCTAGTTGTTAAATAATCTCATGTACAAGCATGTCAGAACTGTGTATCAATCCCCTGATAAAGCCCTTGCTGAAATGCAGTTGCTCTATTAGCCATTCATGTGACTAAATGTTCACACACACACACTCTCCACTACATGCAATCCAGCCAGCTGTGTTCATGTTAAATTCTAATTAAAAATCTCTCATTACATCTTTTGTCTCAAAAATTGACACAGGATTATAATCTTCAAATATGCTTTTCCTATATTTTAAAATTAACAATTAAAAGAAGTACAAATGCAAATCTGAACTTATTAATTAACAAATTGGATTAGCTGCATTTTCATTATCATTTCAATTAAATGAAAATGGCGGAAAATATATAATTATAATTGAGTTTTATACAGGGTGTTAGAAAATGATTTCGACAAAATTTCAAAGCAAAATCATAAGAAATTCAGCTGAATTAGTTTTCTTTTTTTTTTGTTGAAAAGATTTACTTAAAACTATGTCACTTTTACCTAAATTCCATTCTTACCCCCTTATGACGCATTTACTCGTATCGATTAATATTTAAAACAAAAAATGTATTCAAGAGCAGTCAAAACGAAACTAAAAATGATAAAATAAATATTTGATGCTAACAAACAATAGGAAGAAAAAAGAACAAAATATCCAAATGAACAAATTCAAAAGAAACCTTTTTTTTTTGATAGACGGACAACATGCAGAGAATAAAAGAATAAGGAAATGGACTTGCTTTACTAATGACTCTTTGTTTCTAAGAATAGAATTTTGTTTTTACAGTTCAAATTTTAAGAAAAGAAATGTTGGATTATTTTTCATGATAATAAAACCTAAAAACGCCTGTCTTTTAATTAGTTTTATGATATAATTAACTTGTATTTCCTTTATAAATCATTTTGCATTATTTTAGATCAAATAAACATTTCTTTATTTAGAAATGTTAATCTGTTAAAAAAATATCATTGCATCCCGCCTAGATTCTATTAAAAGCATGTCGAGTTTCCGAACAAAAACACCAATCTATAACAAGATTTACGTACCTTATGGCGTGGGCGTCTAGACCGCGTGGCTCCCGGAATCGCAGCAAATGCACACTACCCTTGCCGGAGACGCGCTGTCTAGGGCGGCTAAATCGGCCGCCGACAACCGACGATCGCCCGTTACACAGCCACCTGTAGAAATATCGTGCCGCCGCCGCCGCCAATAAAAAATTCCTATCTAATACGCAATCTTTTTACGACGTTGCTAACATGTTTTTCAAAATCTCTTCAAGGAAAATCAAATAATGAGTAGATGACATGTCTTTATTTTTTTACAGCTCACAAATTGATTATAAGCCAATTTAACGTAAATAACAAAATAGATACATATTTATTCAGTGGTATCCTAATTATGTTTTTTATATCTATTGTAAAGGTACGTTTTACCCTTGATATAATTTATCACATGCAATCATTTTTTTTTTTTTTCAATTTGAAAAATAGAGAATTTTGTAGTTATTTTATGGATCACATGTGATTTTCACTGACCTCTAACATCAATTATCCATAAAACTCAATAATAATTTTCAGATACACCAACTATGTGCTTGAAACATTTTATTAAAATCCTAAAAAAGATTGAAAACGTCACAAATTATCTAGAAATACAGGGTCCCAGAAAATTATATTAAACTGTTTTGGAACTGCGGAAACTTTTATTACTCATTGCAAAGGCCGGTCCGGATAGCCCACAACTGGCTTCCCTACGGAAAACCTAAAATTCTTTCTGCAAAAAAGTTCTATCTTTTTACGTTTGAGAGATAAGAACGTTTGAAAGTGACCAATCACAGAAGATCTTACTAAGAGAACAAAGTTCATTGCCAAGAAAACAGGAAAAAAAGAAATGGACGCTGTTATTGTAAACTTGAATTTTTTTTTTTCCTTAATAACGTTTTTACCGTGGGCGCTATGCTAAGCGAAAACTTCTGGGATTGATCTCTCTAAAACCTCTGTTATCTATCAAATGAAGAACAAAAGACCTATATTTTCACCACAAACTCATTCCCGCTGAAGAGGCAGTTGTGGGCCAGCTTGTATAAAGTTTACTTGCATAACTAACCTGGTCAATTGCGTCAATGGCATGAGCATATAAACCGACTTTAAAAAACTTTATTGTTACTTAGAGATAACTTTCATAATTCAAGAGTAACATCTTTACAATACTTATATCGTACCGAAAAACAAAACACTATCGGCAGTTTTCAAAATTTTTCTTGAAATTTTGTTGAACTCATTCCCTAATACCCTGTATGTAAAACTGTAAGAAAAAATCTTAAATAACGAAATAAATCACTAAAACATGATAATTCTATCAATCAACAACTGCCTTAACAACTGTTTCTAATAAACTCATTTTTCAACTATAACGAAAAATAGACGGTATTATTCGCTCCTTGAACAATTTGTCAATCACTTATGATTCTCCGATACTTTTTTGTTGGCGGTTGAATATCTTCATCATCAAATTGTTCATAAGCGTATTCAGGCAGGAACTTTTCTAACTGTTCATCGAAAAATTTCTCTAAAGTTTTTGCATCAGAATAAATTTGAGAATCCTCCTTAAAATAAAAACCACCTCAAATAAAAATAAAAAACATTCCTTTAATACGTACCGGATTGTATGTGTAAGCATTTTTAAACATTAATCGTACATCTTTGATTAATTGCTCCATACTTGTGTAATGGTCTGTGGAATTCCAATTTAGTTTTTGTCGAATAGAATCCAAAGCAATTGGATTTTTGATTATAGCATGATATTCTTCATTCTAGAAACGTTTAGTTTTGTAAAAAAAAAAAACATCGATTCAAATTTCAATGATCATTTACCTCTGGTCCAATAACTTCTCTAAAAGGTAAACTAGGATCATACTGACAATATAATTCTAATACAATGCGTTCAGCAATCTTCTTTTCTTTTTGATTCAATTCACCTTCTATTTTCTCACTCGTCATTTCATCAGACAAATCAGCAAAGTTTGTACAGAGGAGACATTGCCAAGTATCGTTTTCCCTTTAAAATTACAAATAAAAATACAAAATTTTAAGAAACTGTCAGAAGACTCCTTCCGACCTTTCATTGATTGACTATTAATAACATTACGGAAGCCCGTTCGTCCAAATATCGAAACAGTTACATAAATGTTCGGAGCGAATTTCTGAAATCAATATTGCCAGAAGGAATCTTGTCGGGCTATGTTCCAAGAATGGCAGTAATGATTTTCAACACGGAAGCATAGACTTATTTTATATAAAGAATTATACAAAGGGTGTTAGAGAAAATTATCATTTTTTTCAAAAAATTACTTCAAACGGTTCTGAAACTGCAAACATTTTTCTTGCTTACTATAAAAAAAAATTATGTTGCTTAGTTACAATTTTTATTACACTTATAAATCTTATATTTTAAAATCTTGTTAAGTAAGTTGCTAAGTCGTCACACAGAAAAACAAAAGTATATGTCGGCAGTTTTAAAATTCCCTAACACTTTATATATAATTTTGTTCAATTTAAAGCACTTACTCAACGCTGAGATTGGGGATATGACAATACTGATGGAACACCTTCGGACACTTATCGCAGCAGACCAATTCTCCTCCATCCATACAAACAGCACACCAATCTTCATTCGGATCATCTTTTCCTACTTCCATTGGATCGCTTTTAACTTTTCCTGAAGGACCAGCATCCCCTGTCGAACTATCAACATGTGGTGAACCTCCAGTTTTTTGTCTACCTTCAGCTACAACTTGAACTCCATTTGAATCTAACTTAGCAATTGTAGCCATTAAATCTTTCACTGAATCTTCACAAAATTTATCCAAACTACGTTCAGTATCTAAACGTCCTTGAACATGATTTGGACTTGGTGTTTTAGGAATAGTTGATGTAACAGTTGCAGGTAAATTTTTATTTTCCGATTGTTGACTTTGTTGTTTTAATGTAATCTTGAAATTTTCATTAATTGTTGGTAAAGTCATATTACGATTATTAGTTTGATTATTATTAGTTGGTGTTTGTTGTGGAATATGCCACCTGGCGGAACCGCCAAAAGTTTGAAATTGTTGACGTTGTTGAGAACTCGGACGAGTTTGATTTGGCGCTATTGATCTTAATGATTGTTGTTGTTGTTGACGGAATTGTTGTTGCTGATTCGGAAATCTGTTTTGTTGAAATTGTTGAGCTAAATGTGGTTGAACAGCTTGGTATTGTGCTGGTCCTGTTTGAATATAAACCGGTGCTCCATTTGATGGTTGTAATAAACATCGCAAATTGTTACTACGATCTGGTATCATATTCTGAGGATGGGTTGAAGAAGAAACCTGCTGATAATTTAATTTAATTAATTAAATACTATTAAAATATCAAATTACCTGTTGTTGTTGATTTAAACCTACTGAATTCGGAGGTAACCTTGGTAACAAAGGTCTTGGCATTTGCCTTTGCATTTGCATTCGATTTACTGACAATTGTTGTGTTAATGAAATTGGTATTTGTTGGGGCATTGGAGGACCCATATGGGGCATCATTTTTGTACCTGTAAAGCCTATTACAATAAAATAATATAACTTTACAATTAAAAAAAAAAATACAATTCATTGGTTGTTGCATATTTGGTTGTGGGCTTTGCTGAAATTGAGATCCATTAGTGTATTGTCCGTAAGGTGGCGGTAGTCGTGCTGTTGGTTGGAATCCTGTCATTTGGTTGATTGGTGATTGCTGTTGTGGTGGTCTGGGACTAGGGGACCCATGTGGGTGGACAGGTGAAGGAGATTCTGGTTGTGCTGGATAAATTCTACCATCAACTACAATCTGTCCAATCGTTGACATAACTGAAAAACATAATAATTAAATTAATAATTGAACAAATTCACAAGACAGGTTACCTGTTGATAAACCTTCAAATGTAAGCACAAAAAATGAAAAAAATCAATTGTATTATTATAATTTTTGATGAACTTACCTTTAACCAATTCTGGAAATTTATCCAAAGCTAAATGTATTCGAACCGGAATTTCTGGATTAGGAATATCAGCTCTCCTACATTTAATTCTTTTCAAATGATCTGTTACTTGTTTTTTACTATATAAAAGTGCCATATCACTACCATTATCTAAAGCGTGTTGAGTAAATTCAATACAATGATCTGTCATTTTGGAAAGTTGCTCTAAAGCTTGTTTCTTCTCTTGTAATGTCTTTTGTTTACCATCACAAACTTCTGTTAATTTTGAAACCAATTGTTTACCTCTCACATTGATAGTATTTGTTAACCTTCAAAAATTGGAACAATATTTTTAAATTAAAAAAAAAAACATTCCACTTACTTCACCACTAATTGTGTCACTTCTTTAACTAACGCTTGCTTTTTCTCAATTATGAGATTCTGTCTGTCGTCAATAACTTTCATAGCACTAGCTAACAATGCTCTTTTATACCTATTTTGACACAAATTTAATTTTTAATAGTTTTATGCAAGCCTGTAGGTAAAGGTTCCGACAAAATTTTAGCTGAAAAGTAACAGTGGATCCTAGATTTTTTTTTTGTTGGAAAAAGTTTACATTTCCTCTGAAATTTTGTCGGAACGATAATTTTAGTCATACTAACCCAACATCTTTTAGCATGTCAGCAATAAATTTGCGTGTTTCCGATGCGATTTCATTGGTGAATTTATATTTGTGTTCTCGATGTTCAATTAACTGACAATCTCGACAAGTAAGTTTGTCACAAGTTTCACAAAACAAAGATAATTTTTCATGTGGATGAATCAAACAAAACAGATTAGTTGAACAGCTGCTAGTTGACGATTGATTATCATTGATACCATCTTCCTTCGGTTTAATTGTATGATCTTTAGTTATTTTAAGTCTTTGATGTGCTTGGACACAACTATCACAAATAAACTCCGAACATTCAACACACCAACTCGTTGCAACAGCATCATCATTACAACTGCTACATTTCAATTCAGTTAATTTCGATGAAGTATTGTCTTCACTATTTGTGTGTTCTAGGAGAAACTGATTATCTATAATTTTAGTAGCTTCACATCTGATGTTACAAAGTGGACATTCAACTGTATCTGAAAATAATGATTTATTGATTGAAATTTAAATTAAAGATTTAAGTTACTTTTTTCAAGCTCTGCTTCTTGATTTTCGTAAATTTTATTACCAATACAATTCCCACAAGCATTATGTAAACATTCCAATAGTTTTGGTTCATCATTAGCTGTTAGAAGTTGCTCACAAAATACGCATTTGAAAATATACGCTTCTCCAGTTGTTGGACTTTCTACATGTTCCTCATGTGAATCACTATCTTGTTTTACTTCAGTTTTGGATTCTTCAGACACTGTTGAATCATCACAAATCATTTCACTTGGTTCACTTAGATTTTGAACTGAATCAATCAGATCTTTTTCATTGGAACTTTGATGGTTTATGTAATTGCTTTCGTTATAATAAATATTTGATTCTGCCATCGTGGACAATTATAGAAGCAATTAAAAATGAAAAATTGATGATATTGTTAGGGGAGAATTTTTAAAAATTTATAACCAACTTGATTGGGGTTGTTTCATTACTACTTCCCTTATGTTCTATTATTTTACTTAAATATGTTTAATTATTCGAAACCAAAAACATTGTGAAAGCAAATTTTCGAGAAAATTGCAATATTTTAGATGTTGCAGACGCCTTTTCTTTCACTGTCACTAGCGTCAACGACAAAAACGCCAACTTAATAATGTATAAAAAACTAACATTTAATCCATTTTTAATTTATATTTTTATTATTCAAAGCAAAACCACTGTTTCAGAAAGCCTTTGACGTTATAAATCATTTAAAGTATCATTTATAATTTTGAACTTATGAATTTTACGTCTTAAAAATATCTTTTTCCAGTTGTAACGTTGGCTATACATTTTGGCGCTTTTGCAGTTCGAGCTGTTAGCTGAAGAAGTATAGATAGAGGTATTTGATAAATCATAAAAGTAGTATTATTATGTTCGATTGTGGCGTAAAAATCCAATAATCTGACTTGTATCTCATAATAGTAATTCATTCTAACCTTAAAAGTTGTTTGAGCCATTTTCTGCCATCTTGTTTTTTTTGACATTGACTTTTATAATTTCAAATTTTGTGGTTAGTTTATTGAAATATAAAAAAAATGACTAGGTAAGTGTTAAAAATGTGTTAATTGTTGATAAAATGGTTTGTTTTTAGAGCAAATATCGAATTAGGCAACGTAACCCCACATAATATAAAACAACTTAAACGTTTAAACAGCGTGGTTTTTCCCGTCTCTTATAATGATAAATTTTACAAAGACGTTTTAGAAGCCGGCGAATTAGCTAAATTAGCTTATTACAATGATATTGTAGTAGGAGCTGTATGTTGTAGAATTGATACTTCAGAAAAATCAAGACGTTTATATATAATGACATTGGGATGTTTATATCCTTATCGACGACTTGGTATAGGAACTTTGATGGTTCAACATGTCTTATATTATGTCGAACAAGATGGAAATTTTGATAGTATATTTCTGTAAGCGAAATTTTTAACAAGTTCACAAAATATTCCATTGTTTTTGCAGTCATGTTCAAGTTAACAATGAAGGAGCTATAGATTTTTATAAAAAATTTGGGTTTGAAATAGTCGAAACGAAAGAACATTATTATAAAAGAATAGAACCGGCTGATGCTCATGTCTTACAAAAAACTTTAAGAAAAAAGGGTCAAACTAATGGTAATGCTGAGTAAAAACCAAACAGTTTATTATTTTTCGATTGTTTATTAAATTTTTTCTGTTACAGTATTTTAAATTTGTCAGTTTTCTCTTCACAATAAACTTTTTTCCAATTTAAACTTAACCTCATTTAAAGAAATGCTAGTTTTGAAAGATCCTGTTTACACTAGAACGTTATTTAACTTACACTAGAAAGTAGATTTTTTCTGTATAACTTTATCTACAGCCACAAGCTGTAATAATCATATTTTCGTAAGTCTTTACAACAATATCTCCATTTTTATCATAAAACATTATGGGAAGCAAAGAATATTCAATTGGAATACAACACATTGTCTTTTTCTGATAAAAATTGGTAACTTTTAAATGATTTGATAGATTTATGCTTTTATAACAATTTCCAGAACAAGAAAAGGCGTTATATGCTGGAGGTGCTATTATAAATTTATCCCAATGCAAATTTTTGAAATCTATATTTAAATCAAATTTTTGACAGGAATCATCAGTTTGGTTAATTCCAACAAAACCTAAAAAAAAAAATAAATAAATATTTGAACAACTATTTTATAAATACTTACTGTTTTTTGATGATTCAGATTTAATAAACAGAAATGTTCTAAAAGCATCGCGATTCACGTCTTTGAAAAGACTAAACAGCTCTTCGTTAGGCTTTGAAATTGTTATAAAAAGTGATAAATTCTGTTTACTTTCAATCCAGTCTATCAGAGCGTTTGTTAATTTAAAAACCTGGATTAAAATATAAGTTTTAACAAATTTTTTTTACTCAAAACTAAAAACAGTGTAGAATTACCTGCCATCCATTTTCGGCTTGATAAATATAAATCACATTGAGTAATTTATGAGCGTCTGGATTAATCAAAGATGTCTCATTGAAATAAAAATTTTCCAACTGATAAAGTCGCAAAATTAATGATTGTTTCATTAGATTTTTATCAATTTTATTGAAAAAATGCAGTTCGATTTCTGAAATATGGCCTATGTTTAATTCACTAAGATTAAATTTGATTATAGTCGAATTATGTAAATTGTGATTGAATAAAAATCTTGTCCAACTGACTACATTTTTGGAAACTGTGTCATAATAGTTTGTGATGTATGTAGGTATTTTTTGTCGTGTTATATTTTGCCAATTATAATTCCATTCTGAATCTAACAACGCATGAGTCTTATTATTGAATGTAGACTGAAATTGAAATATTATTTATAAAACAGATAAAAAAATAATACTTACGTTTCTTCTTTGCACTACATTATTACGCAATTCACTCAAATGCAAACGAGGAGTATAATTAATTTCAGAAATATTGGGATTTAAATGAGTGCGAATAATATATTCATTGCTTGTTTTATTCAAACTGAAATAATAAGTTTTTGATTCAGTTTGATAGAATTCTAAAAATAGAAGAAGAAAAACAATGCTGTAACACATTTTAACAACTGAAATGCAATTTATGAATTAATAAATTGAAACGCCTAACACTAATTTAAAAAGCAATTTTCCAAATTATTTAAAATTGACGCCAACTTCTGTCATTTTCAAAAAGTGAGGTTAAGTGCAGAAAAATAGACAGGCGGAAAAATATAAAATTATTATGGCTTTTGTTGTGAAAACGGCAAAAACATTACGAAATAATTGGAAAAAGTCAACATTTGCTGCTTTAGCTTTAATGTATGGTTATGGATACACAAAAGAACATTTTGCGTAAGTAAACATAACCCATAAAATTGTATCTAAGAGTATGTTAACAGAATTCAGGAACTGATGCGAGTTTATTGTGAAAAAGCAGCTAGATATGGAGAACAGCCTTTAAAAGTGGACGTAGAGCCTCGTAGTATAACTGTTATTTTGAATCCAAATGCTAATAAACGTAAGGCAACTGATGAATTTGAAAAATATTGTGCCCCAATTTTACACTTAGCTGGCATATGTGTAAACATAATTAAAACAGAATCTGAAGGTCATGCAAAAAATTTAATCAATAATTTGGATAGTACAAATGCTATTGTTGTGGCTGGAGGCGATGGCACTTTTTCGGAAGTCATAACTGGATTATTAAGAAGAACTCAAGAAAATACCAAAGGGTTGATTCCTTTGGGTGTGTAGATTATTATTAATATATTTAGAGTAATAGTTTTAGTTTCAAGGTGTTTTACCTTTGGGTAGAACAAATTCTTTGAGCAAAATTTTATATGGTGAAAAAATCGAAAAAGTGAAGGCTTTAGCTGATGCGACTATGGCTGTGGTTGAAGAAGCTGTTAAACCAATTGATGTTTTAAAAGTGGAAGTGATTGAGAGTGAAAATAAACCGATCTATGCTGTGGCAGGAATCAAATGGGGAGCTTATAGAGATGCAGAAGCTAGAAGAGACAATTACTGGCTTTATGGTCAATTTAGAAAATATGTTACTTATTTATTTAATGGATATAGAAGTGGTTTAACCTGGAATTGTCAAGCAAATATTAGTTTTACTCCGCCATGTGCTGGCTGCTCAAATTGTTGCAAAACACAAACGAACAATAGATGGTTCCACAGGTATTCCTAACACAAAGTATTTCTACAAAATTTACGGACAAGTGTTTTAGTTTTTTATTGTCCCCATTGTTGAAATAATTCGCTAAGTGAATATTTTTTTAGGTTTTCAAAAGAAAATCAATTGTCTTCATCTAAAATTATCAGTCCTGAATGTAAGAACGTCTATGAGAAGTACATATCAACAGTAGATTTTAATCTTTCTATAGACAGAAATAAAGAGTTACCAAAATTAGTAATAAATATTGGACCAAATATGGTGGACTATTTGGAGTTTGTTAAACAAGGATGGCGGTCAGAAAATGGACAAAATCGTAAAATCGATGAAACTGTTGAAGCAAGAACTGTGGAGATACATCCAAAAGTATTGAAAAATTCCCAAAATGAACAATGGTTTTCTATTGATAATGAAAATTTTGAACTTAAACCTATAAAAGTGACCTTGTTACCAAAATTGATTAATGTTTTTTGTAAAAAAGAAAGTTTATAATTAAATGTTTATTTATATTGAGTACTTGATTTGTAATTTGTAACTGACCTTTCAGAATTTTAATAATTGAGTGTATCCGTTTTTTTAGAAATAATCATTCTGAAAAATATTACGTACGTCTCAAATTTTTTTTCACACAAATATTTGTATTATCAACAGCGTCAATTATTTTAAAATTAATTTAACTTCCAAATGTATAAACTTCCACTTTATTACATTTTGCATATTTTTCTTGAGAAGTACATTTATAAAAACTTCTAATATATCTAAATTCAACAATAATTAAGCTTACTTTGCAAAATAACGATTAGGCAAAAATGTATGATATTTATTTACAATTGTCATCACACATAACTATACATAATTATAGCGACGATTTTGTTTTAACAAACATAAATATTTTGAAAAGATATTTCTTAACACAACAAAATTAATTATAATAATCATGATGTAGGTACTTAGTTATACTTATTTTGATATAATAAACTTAATAAAAAAAGATTCTATGAAATTAAATTATTTGGTAATTCAAGTCCATTTCTTTTGAGAAACTCTCTTAAGGTCCTATTTTCTTGTTCTAAAGCTAAATTTTTTTGTTTTAATAAATCAACTGTTTGATTTAGTTGCCTATTTTCTTTCATATAATGTTCGCATTTTTGTTCAGTTTCTCGCAGTTCTACAATATATTCACAAGCTTTTGCTAAAATACCTCCTTTTGATTGACCTTCATAATGGCCACTGCCTTTCATATCAGGTGGAGAACTTTCAGGAATTATTTTTGATAGTTTTGTTATCCAGTTATTTATTTTGTCTCGTCTTCGTCGCTCCACTTCATTATGGGTTGCCCTCCGTCGCTCATCGCGCTGAAAAAAAATAATTGCAGAATATATTATCAAACATTTTGATCATTTAAATTAAATATTTCCAACTGATGATATCGCAATTGTGATAATGAAAAACTACGCTTTAAGGTCATTGCAAACATTCCTCGGTAACAGTTGATTCAAATTGTGATAATCTACAGTGTTAGTTATTATTAATGGTACATAGGTGTTTCCTGAATATATGCATAGAAAGTCATAGCATTGAATTATTTGTTTATAATTCAAAAAATTTTAGACTAATTTCGAAACCTAAAAAACAATTAGATAAGCAGTTAAAAGTAAAAAACAATGTTTTTAAAACTTTAGATGTACTAGAAGAATATTAGATTCACTTAATCAAAACTTTATTGTTTTTGCTTATCTAATAGTGATATTTCAGCCTGAATAATACCGCTTTGTTTCTCTAATGGTTAGAATAGCTCAAACAGCAAAATAAACAAATAGATAAAAATTTAGTCATATCATTGGAATCGATAATGGAATGACTGTACGTTTGATATAATTTTACTTACTCTTTTAATATTACTCATAACAGAGGCATTATTATCAATGATTGAAGATCTTGGGGCTATTGCTCTAGATCCCGCTTGCGTGGCAAATACATCATTAGGATTTCCAATTACATAAACTTGCCCATTTAAATTTCCAGTCAGTACTTGCTGTACATTTGAATTAGAAAAATTATTTCCAGTTGTGACAATTTGAGGCACAGCATCAACACCATCTTCAACTTGTAAGACACGATAGGTTATCATACCTAAAATTAGCAAAAATACTATTTGTGTATTATTTATTTAAAAAAATACCTTCAGGTGATCTTAAAGAATACTGTACTTCGTTATCGGGCGGCGTTTCCAATAAAGTTTGTGGTGAAAGATGGTCAACAACATTTTGTTCATCGTCGCTTTCAGTTGAATGTTTCGTAATGATATTTTCGTTTAAAACAACTTTAGTTTCAACCTCGTCGACTTCTGCACTAAAATTAGTCAGAACTGGAATCAATATGCTATCAATTATTTTTTGTGGTAGAATTCGAAAAATGACCTTGTCCTCATCAACAAAATGATTACATAACTAGACAATTTAGATACTCGTTGAAGAAAAAATATATAAAATCTTTCTATTACCTCGAGCTTAATGGATCTAACATATCCATTATAGGTATTATTGCGTTATCCAAATTGAAGTTTGAACTTTTTGAAATTCCTTCTATTTTGGTCACGGGAACAAAACAGGTCATGTGATATGACACTAATTTTTTGACAAATGACAACTCGAACACGTAGGAAACATGCGCATGAGGCAAATTCTCACCAGTAATACATTCAAATTTCAACAGGTAGCGCTGTTATTTTTATTAATTATTTTTATATCTAAATATTTGTACTATAATTGATTAATTTTACTTTAATTTAATTTGTTATATAAAAATTTATAAACAACCATAATTTTTCTAACTTTGTGGAGGTTGTAAGCTTGGTTGCATATTTATAAATTTCAGTTGTTGAAACTGAAGTTTTTGCGGTTTTTGCATTTAAAACCCAGTAACAAATAATTTGGAACAATGAACTTTTAATAATCTATAACAAAACACAGATACTGAATATCTGAAGAGTTTCTGTATGGTTGTAATCTTTTTCTATATTACCTCCTTTTTGAGTGATTATATAGGATGTTCAAAAAATAGTGTAAAATATTCTAAAGAGTAATATTACAGACCAAAATAAGTAGAAAACTCTTAATAAACATAGGTCCGTGAATCAAAGTTTTTGGAGATTTGGAAGATAACTTTATAAATGGATTGGCATTGTGTCCTGCAAGATTACCAAGAGATTTAAATTTACGAGAATTTGTTTTTTGGGATTATTTCATAACATCAGTTTAAGGTATCACTGTAAAAACCTCCTTTAAGTATAAAAAGTCTCCAGGAGTTGCAGTAAAAATTAATCCAAAAATTCAAAAAATTCGAGCAAATGAAGGAATTCTAGAAAGTGTTCAAACAACATCAAAAAATGTCACATTTCCTTGGAAATGGAATGAAAGCAGTTAGAACAACTTACGTAAACTTATTTTTTGTCTGTTTGTATTTGATAAGTAAGTAGGTATTAAATGATTGCCAAAAGACATTTCAAAAATGAATAACCTTCAGTATCTTCGAAACTATTGCTTTGCGAATCTATATTTATTGAGACTTTTCTAGTTGTTTATATTGTTAAGTATGGAAATATTTACAAGCTTAGACAAATCAAGATACTGACTCTTTTTGTATCCAATCTAATAAACTAAGAATAAGACGAAAATTTTCAGTAAATAATACAAAAATTAATATTGATATATGAATTATCACAGAAAGCTGATTTTTTCTTGAATTTTAACAATTGACAGTTTTATGTTTTGTCACAAGCAAAATAAGAAAAATATTTAAAGTTTTTTCTATATTTTTGTGTTCTGTTCATGGGTTTTGAACCACTGTCCATTTTGAGCAAAATCTTTTGTTAAATGTTGCATATCTTTCAAAATTTTTATGAAACACCCTGTATTTTGTTACAGTTATTAAATTGTTCGGATTGTAGGTACTAAATTGAAATTTGCTGAATAGTTCTGGCACACCTGTGTATATTTACATTTAACAAAACAAAACAACTAAATTATCAATCATCAAAAAAGTCCTTTTATGCTTTTAATTCCAACAGTTGAAAAACATTCCTGTGATTCTTTGAAACAGACAATTGCATATTTGACTCTTAATCCCCTTCAGTAAATTTGTGCAATTGCTAAAAATCGCAACTTATTAAAAGACCTCCATTCTTAATAAACTTGGAATATTGACTGTATTGAAGCTTGTTGCTTTATCGTAGCTCTAGGATGTAGGTGTGTGTAATATTTGCCGTCGTTCGATTACAGACGCTTGCGCCGTGACGCTGCTGCTTTTCAGTTGTGTCTCCGATGTCGAAGCAAATCAACATGTTTTCAAAATTCTTTGAAAATTTCGCCAAATGAACATTAAAAATGGGTGTTTTAAATGATGTGAACTTTTTAAAAAAAAAATCATAAATTTATACGAACATGTAATTATTTGAAAGAGTGAGATATAATTGTTAACATATTTTTTTTTAACAAGAATATAAGTAGTTATCAGGGTATTACAAATATGTGATGTTTAAAATTTATATAAAGAATAAATTATTTTCGCGATTTACGTTGCATCCAATATTTCTTTTATGAATACTAAAAATAGCGCTTGTGAGTTTGATAGAAATGTACTCAAGCAAGGCGAATTTTTCAACGTTTGCGAAACATATTTGGTGCTTTATTATAATTCACGTCCGGATTGAAACAGAGGTTGTTTTTCAATTTTGAAAAATATTATTTTGTGTTATGAACTTATCGAAATATTTTTGTTATATTATTTTTCATGGTTCTAATATGATAGGTGAGTAGAATTTCTCAATTTCATTTATCTATTATTAGTATTAGTTTTTTATTTCTGTAAATAATAATCTGACAATGGAAAAATTGAAATTTAAGCATTCAATTGTATTTATCATTTTTTATATTTAAATTAAAATCAGTAATACATTTTAAAATTTAATTAACTGGACAAGCCCTGCATGTATATACTTGCCACAATAAGAAAAAAACAATTCATTTGCAAATTTATAAAGTATGAAAAGAACATTGTTTCATAATTATTCAATTAATTTATTTGTGTGTAGTTTTATCATGAATTTTATGAAGAGTAACTTTACATTCTACATTCTTGTTCTGCGAAATTTTCTGTCGACAATCTCATAATTATACTGTCAAAGTTTTCTGTTCGCAACCCAGCTAATGCTTTTTCTAATTCCAAATCCACACAAAACATCAATCATAATTTTGTGTTTTCACTTTCAATATTTTAAATCTATAGCAAAAGAATACAATACAAGTGTTTTTTATTTTGAATTGATTTATCAACCGGCAACTGGCGTTGATTTTTATCCACCGTGTTGCTTTGTTGTTGTAATATCAAACCCAGCATCCGCCCAATTCGTAGCAAATGACCTCCTTGAACAATGGTAGTGTTAGAGTTTGAATTTGGTAAATTCATTAAATAATAACAGATAAAACTAGGTAATTTTTGTTATGTTATCTTGTATCTAGTTGTTTAAAGCATTCGCTTGTCGTGTGAATCAGAAAAAAATCGGGGATGATTGACCGACAGTTTAGAAAAGCAAAATACATAGTTTTTGTATGTGTCTAAAAAGGTATAAAAAATTTTTTCTGATTTTTTGGAAAATTTTTCTCTGCCATGAAATCGTCATTGAAGCAATTGGAAATCGTTACTAAAGAGTTCAAAATCTTCAGTAAAGTAAATCTTCAAAGATTCGAATGTCATTCTTATTTTCTTAATAAAAAAATGTCAGTTTTAATTTTTATGATTTCTGAAAAAAATTGATGTACACCTCAACAATGAAATTATTTTTTATTACCTATTCTATGGCTGTCGCCTCGAAAAGTAATCTTCATATTCTTGATAAAAATTGTAAAGCTTCATTGCCTTAATAAACAAATAACTTTTGTTTTCATATTTTCATTCGGTATTTGTTTAGAAAAGTGACTATTTCACCAATTTCTATTTGTTGTTGAGTACATCACCATAGCGTAATAATCCTAAAAGTGTAATTTTTTTTCTGAACAACAATTGTCCAAATCTTCATTTGGCTTGTATTAAAAAGATTTCCAAAGTTGACGCGCTTCCAGTTATACCAGAAAGTAACATTAACTTTGTTATAATTTTACATCTTTTGATTCCTTGACCAATTTAAGCATCACTTTATGTACCATATCTGGCAATTTGAGTAAACTATTTTCAAGAAAATCAACATTAGAAAAACGTATCCGAACAGAGGTCACCATTATTTTAATTATCTCAAACACAAAAGCAAGGTAGAAGCAGTTTTTTATTTTAAATATAAAAGTCTATCTCTTAGACCTGATTATCTTATCAAATTCGAAAAATTCTTTTTTGATAGGAATCTTGAACATGTAGAGGTTCAAACCTAAAAAATTCAATTATTTCAAATGGAACGTTCTGCTTTTTTTCTAGCAACAAATACAAATATATATGAGAAATAAATAAGGGAATTTATCGTTTTTAGGTTTAATAAACCATTGAATTTGTTCAATGGGTTATATAATTATAAGTTGCAAATTTTTTTTAACTAGCTTGACGTTTTTTGACGTCTTTGTCTGCCAGCTGTCATCTGCATTTACACTATTTGCGTTATCAACTTAACCTCTTTTTTTTTAATGACGTTGTGTAAACATTTCTCACTAAAATCAAAGGGAGCACCAACTTAGAGAAATGAAGTACCAACTTAGCAAACAGTTATCCCAATTTTTAGCGGGCAGTTTATTTTTTCCCATGTTTGAAAGAAAGTATTAAGGTCTTTAGACTATGTGATTTATCATGTGATATTTAATATGACAAAATGCGTTCTTCTTATTTATGATTGTTTTTATAATCTATTAAATAAGAAAAATTGTATAGATTGAACACAAAAATTCTTTTTTTGATTATTCTTCACATTAAAAATCATATGATTAATTGCATAGTCTAAATACACTATTAGACTATAAGTAAAAAATAATTAGTAAATAGGATCATTGTTTTTTAAAAATTCCAACAAAATTTCCTTCTGACATTGTGAATTTATGAGAAACTGTTCCCAAATGAAATACTTGAGAAAATTGTTTGAATAAAGGCTAAAATGGATTTGTGGTAATAGACGAAAATTCTGTTTTGAGGTAGATGCAGTTCAAGTAAATACAAGTCAGTTAAAAGTCAGCAAAAGACTTACTATCTCAAAATTATCAGTAGACAGTTTTGTATAAGATTTTCCTCTGCACTCGAACCTGGCCTTTTGCCTTGCTGTTATTTTGTGAAAACTAAAATTTTTGTGAGTGGGTACAACCTCATATCAAACATAAGGTAACTTTGAGTACTATACAGTAGGTCTACGACATAAATCAAAAAATACTGATATCATATTACTAAAGATTTGACGACAAAGTTTTTTTGATATATTCTATCTTTCTAAAATATTTTTACAGATGCGACACATGCAATCATACCGAAAGTAAACCTCAACTTTCTTAGTTTAAATAGAACACTTCATATTTTTCTGCACTCTTGAATTCAACAAAGAATTCTAGATCATTTATTTCAGAATAGTTTTTTGATATAGTTGTCTTTGTTTTACACTTGTTTATTTTTATCGTCGGCATTAGCCTTAAGAGAAGTAATGAATCTGACCAAATTATTGATATTCAATAATTTGCTACTTTTCCAATTAAACCAAATTCGAGTTTCAGAAATTCAGAAAGTTTGGATTAGATTCAATTGCAACAACTAATTCACAATTGTAAGAGTTTGATTCACAAAATGTTAATCCGATCCAGAAAATTAACAATGAAATATAGGTGCAAACAAAATTATTCCATAAACATACATTTCTTCTTTTCAATTTTTTCTAAAATTGTTTTTCTATATATTTTTTCATGAACACAGTTCACGTTTTTACAAAAAAGGAAAAAGTTTATTTGTTTCTATAAAGACCAGACAGAGGGCATTATTTAAAAAAAGTTTTTTTATTTTAACTATCATTCAACATTTTCGCAAGAATGATCTATAGAGATGAATTTGTACTCATACTTTTGAACATTATACTGGATTTAGTGTTACTAGAATATTACTTTTAAGTTGTTTGATGAAAGTTCATGGAGCGGTAGTAACTGAGATTAGTGCTGAGGTTTATGTCAATGTTTGAAAGTAAAATAACAACTATGTTAAATGGAATGGTCTTTAATTCAGTTCTTGTGTATAAAACAAATTGACTGAATTAAATTAGTCAGAACTATGTTTCGTAAAGTGAGTTAAGTCTACGAAGTGTCTCTGTCAGTTGGTCTATTAGAACATAGGACTATTCGAAATACAAAAAAATAATAGGTATGATTGAAACTTTTTTACTTCTATTTTCTATTTTAGTTCAGTTGACACATGTTAAGCTATGTGATATCATTATTAAGGACTCACTCTTTGATGAAAATCAATTAAAAAAAATCATTATTCGGGAGTAAATACACAAGAGCAGAATTTTTTATCGGATAAAATGTTTTTGAACGAAAGTCTGATTGTCATGGAAATTACTCGAGAATTAGAGGTATGAAAAAATCACGACAGCAATGATTTTGTCTAATACCTTTAATTCGAAAGTAATTGCCTTTTGACAGTCAGACATGAATTAATCAAAAACATTTTAACCTGCTAAAAGATGGAAATATTAATACATGATTACATTAGACAAAATTTAAACAATTTATTCAGCTTTCTTCCTTCTTGTCTTAAATTCTAAGTTCTTAAGTAATTGCAGATAGTTCGTTTTGGCTGCACATTATTCTAATGACGTCTTTCTCATAGTCATAATTAGTTGGTTGATCTCTTTACAAAATATTTCAAATTAATACCAAATAGAAGCCTTTATGTTCTTGGAGCTTGGTGGTACACTTTCATTAACGGCATTTGCTATTTTAGTTCTAGAATAATTCTAGAAACGTTTTAATTGTCACTTTTTTTCACAAATTAAAGCAATGACAGTATCTAAATGACAGTTACTTGAATGGAAATAATAGAAACCTACTTGCAATTTATTCACGATTAAAACGCATGTAGAGATGCATTTTATTCTCTGTTAAGATCTTCTGATTGGCTGAAATTTCAAACTTATTGGTTTATTTGAATAGGAATGTATTAATCAAAATTAAAAAGAATTAAATAAGTAATTTGTAGTCCACAATTATTTTAAAATTAACTGAAGTATTGTTGAGAGTTTATTTAAACATTTAATTTTTTATAAACAAAGTAGTTGTTGTAAAAAAAATTACATGGTGACAATAACTGTATGTTAAAAAAACCTTAGGTTAGATATTTTGTCTGTATCTTATCAATTATTGAACAAAACATATTGATGTTGCATCTTGTGTTTCCACTTATAATCAGCAAGTTTAACAAATTCTACAGTAAATTTAGACATTTGGTATTTTTATCAGTATTGAAAATCAAGTGATTAATTTCACACTCAAACTTTTAGTAAAGTTTTCCTGAAAGCGTCTTCTATAAACTTTTATCATTTTAAATCATCTGCAAACAGAACCTAGTTACATTTAAAATTTACATCATTATTTTCTAGAAAAACAGATGAAATGTGTAGTATTTAAAAAAATTTGAATTAACTTAAGCGTTTTATTAAATAAATATTCAGGGTGTTCCCCTGTGTGTGTGTTCGGTACGGAAGATTATAAATGAACTTTGAGAATGTAATTGCTGAATGCTAATTATAACGGTGTCCCACCACGTCGTAATAACCGTTAGGAATATATAAATTTGTTTTAAACAAAAGTTGTTTGAATCTTTCTTGGGGTTGTTTTAAAAATATTTTTGGTTATACCGGAAATTGACACTAACACTATTTTTACATTTTTGCATTCTTTATTTGATTTAAGCATCACTTTATGTACCATATGTGACACTTTGAGTAAACCATTTTCAAAAATATCAAGATTTAAAAAAAAATGTGGCTGTGCAAAGTTCGCCATTATTCTAAATATTTCAAACACAGAAGCATTTACAGACAAGCGGTTTCACATTTTTATTTTAGACATAATAGTGTATCTCTTAGACCTGATCATCTTATCAAATTTGGAAAACTCTTTTTTTATGGGAGTCCTGAACATGAAGAACTTCTAACCCAGATAACTCAATTTACCATTACCATCTCATAGTACTTAAAATTACTGACAACAGTTTTTGAAAAAAAAAACATGTTTTTTGAAAGGAGATCGCACGGATCATAGGAAGCTCTGACCACCTTGAAATTTTTACAGCATATTCTCCTAATAAAATTATACAAATGTTAATATAATTGTGGTGCGACTAATAGTCTAGGCATAATCAGTTATTAAACTTTTGCCATTTAGGTCGATTTTTGCTTCAAAATTTGACGGAATTTTTTTATATTTTTGTTTGTCCCACAATATTTGCAGTATGGTAAAATAGCAGTCTCATTTCTACTAAAGAACAAGTAAATAGTGTTATTGAAATACTATGTTTTCTAAAATAGAATGACGTAAAAATTGTGACTTTTATCTTATTTTAGGACTTTTGTTTTTTGCTTGGGAAATAATAGAGGTTTTGGAGTGACCAATACCGGAAGCTCTTGCTCAAGCATAGTGTTCACAATAAGAGCGTTACTAAGTAATAAGAAATAATAAATATAAATAAATAAATAATAAAAGTTCACAAAAATATCATACGTTCCACTTATTTTTGTTTCCTTAGTAACTGTTGGATATTTGATTTACAAGTCGAATCGTTTTCAGAACATGGAAACGAAGGTTGTTGATTATAGTGTGCGATGATTTTTTTTTTAATTGACTTTAATCAGTTGTAAAATCTTATTTGAATATATTTTAGTTTCATTAAACAAATATATCAAGTGTTGAACCTGGAGTTCTAACAGTAATTTCTTATATTCTCGCAGTCTTCCAAAGCGAGATAGCAAAAGTTTGAAAATTAATTGCGGCCAAACTGTTAGTCGCACCACAATCATATTGATATGGTTTGCATGGTTTTATTAGGAGAACACTCTGCAAAAATTTCAAAATGATTAGAGTGTCTGCATTTACCCTCATAATCCGTGCGATCTCTTGGTGGCTACTAACTATTGTTATTTATCAATTGCACCAAAAGAAGAGTATAATTGAAACTTAAATTCTATTTTTTATAACATAACATCAAGACAAATCAAAACTGTGCACAAAAAATGGGAATTAACTTCCAACCAGTGAATGATAATGTTATGCAAAAATTTGTTAATTTAAATCTGATAATTTTGGGATATTGAATGTTTTGCTGATATTTAAACGTCAAGATTTATGTTTTTCAAACTGGATCTTCCCCAAAACAGTATTTTCTTTTATTATCACAAATTCATTTCAGTCTTTATTCAAAAAATGGTGAATAGATAGCTGATTTTGATATTGTTCTTCTTACAAAAAGTCTCTCTTTCATTTGAGAAAAATTTCGCATAAATTCATAATGTTAGAAGGAAATTTTGTTCAAATTTTCAAAAAACATTTATTATATTTATTAATTATTTTCTACTTGAAGTTCAGTACTTTTAGTACAATAATAACTATCAAGGCTAACTTGATGATGCAGTTTTTTGCAAAATTCAAAAAAATGCCCTTATTTCAAAAACTGTTGACAGTAAGTGGGTATAACCTGACATCAAGTGAAACGTAATTTTAAGTACTATGAGATGGTACCACAAAAAATATAGCGTTCCGTTTAAGAAAATTGAGTTATCTGGGTAGGAAGTTCTTCATGTTGAAAAAAGAGAGTTTTCCAAATTTGATAAGATGATTAGGTCTAAGAAATAGATTATTATGTCTAAAATAAAAATGTGAAACTTGTCTGTAAATGCTTCTGTGTTTGAGATATTTAGAATAATGGCAAACTTTGCACAACCACATTTTTTCTTTAAATCTTGATTTTCTTGAAAATGGTACACTCAAAGTGTCACATATGGTACATAAAGTGATGCTTAAATTAAACAAAGAATCCAAAAATCTAAAAATATATAGTGTATTGCATTCAAAATAACGAAATTAGTGTCAATTTCCGGTATAAACGGAAGTGCGCTATTTTTGAGAATATCTTTAAAACAACCCCAAGAAAGATTCAAATAACTTTTGTTTAGAACAAATTTTCAAATTCCCAGCGGTTATTATGCTATGGAAGAATTATGGTGCGATGGGACACCTGTATATTCTAGACTCTGTTTCAAAAACATGTTTGCATTTATTCTATTTCCGTTTTAACTGGGAGTTTATTCAAATTTGTTTCTTTGAAAGAACATTTAATTTATCTTTAAATATTTCGATTGTACTCTAAACTGTTCATTTAATTGTCACTTATTTTTCAAATTGGTCTTAAATTGTTTGACTTATTGACTTTACAAATATATCTTGTGTATTTCCTTTTAGAATAAAATGGATTTTGCACGCAAAAATTCATATAATATCCAATGAAAAAAATTCGAATTTATCTCAAAAAAAATGGAATGCCCAATATTTTATCACGCCGTTTTTTATGGTATTTTTAAAATGTTTCTTTTGATATATCATAAGCTATACTTTTTTCTTTTGATTTGCACGGTCACAAACTTAAAATTAAGTTTAATGTAAAAATAATCGTTGCTATGTTTTCGCAATTGTAACTATCGAATTATGCATTTTTTTTCTTTTTCTTGATTAATTTTGTAAAAATCTATCTTGAAACGTAAAAATTTTTTCATAACACGAAATTATGTAAATGTAGTCTATGCTTATAAAAGTAATGAAAATGTTTCAACATTCTAAACATTTACCGCGTCTATTTAATAAAATTTTCCTGTTCTAAACATTTTTTATAAAATTTTAAAATGTTATCGATAGTTTCATGTTTCACGAGTTCCAATCTCAAAGAATTTCTACAACGAAAATTTACTTGTTATGTTCTGAACCAGACAACAATAAAATTTCTTTCTCTAAAGATGTATTCAAAAACAAAAAAGAAATGTATAATTGCATATTGTTCAATAAATTAGGAAACTGATCATTTTCACGAGGATGAACAGTAATTCTTATATCCCTATTCTGTAAGTCCTAAAATTCTGTAATGTTACTGTTAGACTGTTATCTCCATAGGAATAATTGTTGCAAACAATGGTTCCCATTTAACAATGCAGAATGTTAAAATTACAGAATAACCCCATTAGTGTGATATGTTAGTGTTTTTTTTTTTGAACTTATAATGAAATAGTATATTATGATATAAGAGCATATGGAGTCTTTCTAGCACGTGCAGGTTTAAGACCCGAGGCTTGCCGAGTGCTCCTTAATGTGCAAGTACTTTTTGTTTATTTTTTATGTTGGTTGCAAAAATTGAATTAAAACCTGGAACAAATTTCTTTCCTTTGACATCAGTAGACACGTTGTTATGGAAATCATATAACTTTATACTGAACCTTGCTGCTCGTGGCTTAGCAACCACATTTTATGAGCACATGTGCTAATTAGATTTGATTTTAGACGTTTTTTAGTGTCAAAGCTATTCATTTTTTCAAAAAAAAAACACTAGAGTAAACTAAAGATTATCTACTAAAATTAAGTAAAAATAAGCTTGAAGAAACCTACCGGGTGATTTTTTAAATTCTTTATCTAGTCATGGCATAGATTGACTCTGCCAAGAGTTGCCAAATAAAACCCATTGTTCACATTGGCAAGAGAATTCAAAATATGTCTTTAGTTCGTTATTTATGATAATGTGTGGGGAGGTTTCTGTTATAGAGTGTCATAATTCTGTCACAATGACATTTTCAATCTACGTCATACGTTCTGATCGTTGAGAAAAGTAACTAATGAATAGATAAACAGTGCAAAAAAATCACCAAGTAGCTTCATTATCTATTACTGTACCTACACCCACCATTGAACATATTTTTTTTTAATTCCTACATATTTAACAAAAAACATATAATTGCTACTTGTATTTAAAGAAAAATCAATAAAAGTGATAATGCTGAGTTACAATAAAATTCAGACACCTGTTCATTCATTAACTCATCATTCGATCATTTTTGAAAGTCTATCATTTGTTGCAAAAAAAATGTAGATCTTTGGGTCTAAAATTATATCTTGCTTTAGTTAATTACCAAAATACTCATGTCTTGCTTGAAGTTGATTTTATCAGAATATGTTTAACTAAAATGATTCATTTTAAATCTGTTAAACTGTGTAACGTCACATTCATTAATTCACTATGTAGGTATTGTGTTGATATTTTTCTCCAAAAGCATGAAACAAATTTCATTACCCACTCTGAAAATTTTAGCTGACACTGATAGCTTTGTTTCAAAATCAATTATCCAATTTACTGTTGTTGAGAGTTGAAGTTGATTAAATTGTTATTAAACTAAATACAAAAGATTCCATATTTGAAAATTAAATAGAACAAGAAAATAGTTTAAAAGTATTAAAAAAAATCGCGATTTTTTTTCGAAGTTTTTTAGTGAATCTTTATTCGAGAAAGTAAACTATTTCTGTTTTTTTCTTTTAATTCAAATGAATAAATAATAATTAAGAACGTTTCCTCATATATTTGTGTATTTGACAGTTACCTACAACGGAACTCAATAATGAATATCACGACGCTTCAGACGTCGTTGCTATGACAACAAAAGATTCTCTACTGACGCAGCTGAAGTACTTTTTTGACGGATCGATTGTATTTACCATTCAACTATTATTACCTCTACATAAATATCAAGAGTAAAATTATTATTAATAATTTATGCAGTTGATATATTTTAGTTTATTTAATCAAGAAGCAAATTTTATTTTTAGTAAATTCTTTACATTTTTTATTATATTTATCTACATAATTATTTAAATTAACTATTTTTAGATATATCCATCAACAGTACAGCTTGTTTTATAGAATTGTGAGTTTTAGACAGATTTAACTTTTCTTAATGCCAACTAAATATTGTTTTAGGATTTAGGATAATTTGTGCTTTGTAATAGAAAAAGAGTGTAAATGTAGATTCAACTGTTGAAAAATTAAAAGGAAAAAAATTAAGTAGTTGTTAACATTAGCTGACTTAATCTCTAGAAACTCATCAAGAAGACACCTATTTTTAAATTTTCATAGCCACTAGATTGATACTTTTTTATGAATAGGTGTAAATGAAAACTGAAAAAATTCAATAACTCAACCAGTCAAAGACAATTAAAAAAAAAACAAAAACGACACAATAACTAAATTTAAACATAATTAAAATATCCAAAAACAAAGTTGCATAGGCTATTGATTAAACCGGAAATGGAAATATTTTTTTTTAATTTGGAATTGAAAACAAATTGACGTTCTCTATTTACAATTTTCTGGAATCTTATGTGCAGATAATTGAATATTTTGGCTAGATTTCTAAAATGGTTTATAGAATAAATAAATTTTTTATAGTGTTTGCAGTCTAATAAATTTTTTGAGTTTTTGGTTTTAGCTTTTTTGGTGATTTTTTTTCATTTTGTTAATAAATTATTTTGAATTTGAAAATTCAATTTTGCATCAAAAAACATTTGAATTTAATTTTTGTAGTTTTCGAGTTTCAAATGATATTTGTGATCAAGTGTACTTCGAAAATGGCTTCTTTTAATCAAATAAAATAATTACGCTGACAGTAAAAGCAATGATATTGAAAAAGATATAAAGAAAGTAATTTAGAGGAGCTATTTGCAAAACGACGCCTGTGGGAACATAGTCGAACTAGAGAATTTCTTTCTCCGTTTTACAATGGTTTATCCTTGGTTTTCACAAGGGAGTTGAATATTCATCATAAATTACATTTTTGATTTATGTCGATATTTTACACATGAAAAAAATTACCTAACTTTATATAATTTTTTACTGTTACCAACATTTATGTTGGAATTACTTCATTTATGTTCTACTCAACGAAGTTTTCAAAGAAAATATAATCACGTTCAAGTTTTCAAGAAAATGAATGATGACTTCGAAATCATTCTTGACAGTCTACGAGTATATTGCTTGATGAAAATTGATGAATTTTCTTTAGAGTTGGATAGATGAACTTGAAGAAAGTTATAAGAAAAATTTGTATTGGTGTTTTAGGTTTTTCAAGTTCTAATTATAGCATTATTTGTTATAAAAAAATTGCTAACTCTTGGATTCTCGGACACTTTTGTTAATTATTCTATGCGTGTATCCTACATACTCACAAAGCAGACCTTAACGTGTATACTTCCTTTTAAATGAATTATTAAAACTGGCACAGATCATTATTCATTTTAAAACTATGCACGATATACATAATAAGAATATTTGAAACATTTTTTATTTAACATTCAATTAATAAAATTACTATCTATCAGTTTATTCAAACATTAATTTCGTATAAACTAATGCCAGAAGAACAATGAAAACGCTTCTTTCAGCTAACAGAAAAAAATTAATTAGAAACTCAAAGTTAAAATCTGACGTCATGTAGATTATTCCTTGAACCAGGGGCGTAGCCACTGGTGCTCTATGTGTTCCATGTTGATGTTTCTTTGCAGTCTTTGAAATATTGAAAACATGACGATTTATGTTCAAAAATGTTTTAAAGTTATTAGAATTTGCAAAAAACTGAAATAATTTTTTCAAAGGATTTTGAGCGAAAATTTTCAGAAATTTAATCAAGAATGTTTGCTTGTAAATAAGAAATGAGTTGAAATTAATTAAAACAAAAGTCTGTAGATTTAACAGATATTTTGAGGAATCTACATATCGATTTTTCAACAGTCTTACAAAATCAGTGTTTTTTCAGAACTTGATTTCACTTGAAGTGTTAGAATCACTAAAGTTACAAATTTTGGTGTAATTATTTTTTTTTTAATGTTGCTGTTAACTAACTTGACAGAATTTTTTGCATATTTTTGTTATACATAATGCGATTGCCATAATTATTTTTTTATTTTGAATATTTTTATTTTAAAACAATTTATGTTACTTCAAAAATGTTTGTATTTGGCTTAGTTTAAAAATAATAAGTTAGTTTAATTGCTCGTGCTTAAGGTACTAGTTTAAAATGTTTGTTTGCCTTAATGCCTTAAGGGTGGTATCCCGATATACAGTGTCATCATTAAAGTCGGCTCTATATGGGAAAATTTTTTATTATAATGTTTAGTTGCAATTTGATATAGAGATCAGTTTTTGCTTCAAATCATATAAAAAATGACAATAACATGTCAGTTAACTCACTTGATATTTTCAGATTTTTTTGTGTTTACTAATGACGCAACGCAATTTTTTTAATAAAACAAAAATAACTGTTCGTTTCAAAAAATATTATTCGAATATTTGAATGTTTATTTTCATCAAATAAATTAACTATTTTAGTGCAATTGCATCAAATTTACGTCATGGTTTGTTGTACTGTTTATTGTGTGGTAATTTTTTGATTCCCTTGATATGTATTCCACCTACTTCAACAACAGCAGGCACTAAAGGTAACGCAAAATGTGTATTAACTAACAGCAGACTACTCTTTTTAACAAATTCACTTAAAGGAAGTGTATCACCCACGTACTTTCTGTTAATTTCTTCGTCACCTTTTAACATTATATGTTTGAAAAATTTGTTTTGTAGAGAACCAATAACAAAATTTTCTAACTTTTCTAAGAAACTCATTTGATCGGAAAAACTAAGAAAATTTGTAGGAATATGATGGGTTTGTTGGATTAGCAAACTTATCATTAGTCCAAGGCATAATTGTGCATGAACTTATATCAATAAAAGGTATTTGCGATTTATAGATGAAACCTAAGAGGCAATCACTGTTAAAGTATTCCACAATCACTAAAATGTCTTCCTCGGTCGTGCTTCAACTTTGCGCTTATGCGCGAATAATGTCTTCGCAAATCGAGGTTCGAATAATATTTTTTAAAGCGAACATTTATTTTTGTTTTATTGAAAAAATTGCGTTGCGTCATTAGTAAACACAAACAAATCTGAAAATATCAAGTGAGTCAACTGACAGTTTATCATTTGACAGTTGTCAAAGATTTTTTTTTGGATTTCTTTTTATTTCTTCAGTATTTGCGACACCTGAATTGGTAAAATGGCAGTTTGTTAACCAGATTTCATTATTATTAAGTTATATTATTTCTGGAATGGCAGAAAGGAGAGTGTTTTTTGCAAAAATTTGCGTACTCGTGTGGGAATTCTACGTTCCCAGTTGACTGCTCCATTCGCAAAATGTCATTTTGAAAGTGGTGAGTTTAAAAATTACTATTTAGGTATTGTAGGATATGTTCTGTGTTACAGTATGATGCTTGTGTCAGTCCAGCTCCATTTTTTTATTGATATTCGAAAAGTCCATGGTTAGATGAGCTGTATGAGGCCTGGAGTTATCTTGTTGGAATATGGCATTTTGAACAGTCTCGGTGTAAGGTAGAGCTTCAGCCATGTACAGAGAGACCCCATACCATCATGTCTGAAACAGTGGCGGTGTTGCGCTCTAACTGTACATTTTGCCTCTCACCGCGAAACCGTCTAACTCATCTAAGTCCATCGTGGATTCATCACTGAAGCAGATGAAGTTCTATTCTACGAGGAATCAATGGTAGCACCCAGTTCTTAATCCTGACGATTACGTGAGGCAAGCACCCTTAAATACTGTTCTTCACGACGCTGTATAATCCTGGGCCGACCAAAGCGCTTAAATTCAGTTTCTTCAGACTATCTTCGCCACATTCGCATCACTGTTGAGGGTGTCACTTCGACTCTTTGGGCTATTTTTCTTATTCTGAGACCAGCCTCTTTTATCCCAACAATGCGACCTTTCTGAGAGTCACTTAGCTGTTGAAAATGACGGTGTGCACAAACTCTGGGCATTTTAGCAAAGTCTTCAGATACACAAGAAAGAATTCGGATGGTTAGAAAAGAACAAACGACTGGTTTAAAACAATATAAAATTTTCCTATTTCTTTTTAAGATAATTAAAACGTGTGAGTATTTGTTTCTGGATGAAGCCATATCTACAGGGTGTTGGATTACTTTTGACTTCCAGTATAGTTATTTAGTCGTTTAGTTGTTGTTTTGTTTAAATTGGTTGTCAATTGTTTGAGTTAATGACTTTTTTCTAGAAAAATATCATATGGAACTCTTCAGAAAAAAACGTATAGTTTGTCATTATGTTACTGGTCTGCTGCTTTGTTGTTTGAACATCTCACTCAACTCAAAAATTCATCATTTTAGTTCAAACAAAACCAAGTGTTAATTAAATTGGTATCACAACATTCTATCATGTATAAACTGTGTAAAGTTTGTTCCAGAAACGTTTATATTAAACTTCAAATTACCATCGCTGAAGTTATAAAATAAGTCAAAACTGGATATACGCATTGCATAATTATTTACATATTTCATAGGAAATATACGATGTACATGAATTTTGAACGCAAATTAATATAAAATTGTATATTTGGGATTAAGATTGAATGTCGATTTGATAAGGGTCATTCACGAAGAGTGGCTTATAAGAAGTTTATAGAGAACGTGTTATTCAATCGGTTTGAAATTTTGCCTTTGAGGGTTTTAATTTATGTTCTATTTTAATAAAATATTACATAATTGCGTATTTGGTTTCCTTGACTAATTTTAGTTTGGGTTTAATAATCACTTAGGGTATCTAAAACTTGGATAGCTTTTTTAGCGCCAAATTATTCTTTCACGCTAGAGGCAAAAATGTAAACTACCACCACAAAATTTGCGTCGATTTTATGTTCACAAAAAACTTTCATTATTAAATTACAAGAAAAAATAACGTTTTTATGTTTTTTTTTTTTTGAAAAGTTTGGAGCCAAAAAAGGCACATAGTTCTGTTTTGAACAATGTGTCAAGATTGCTATCATTGATTAAAGTGGTCCTCACAATTTTTTTGCATCAAAAAGACAAAAAAAATTTTTATTTATGATTTGACGCTTAGATCATTTTAAATAAAAACTATCCATTTTTAATTTTAGTGTTATTCATGTTAAAAAAAATATATCTTCAAAGTTCATTAAAAATAAAAATTGTTCAAAAATTAAGCGAGCTGGACGTCAAGTGTTTTCAGTATTGAGCAGATCGAGAATGACTCTATCAAAATGTAATATCTATTATGTAATTATATAACAAATTTAGTACCGACTTCCTGTACAAGCGGAAGTGCAGCAAAGTCGTGTTCTCCATAAACTTCTAATAGGTCAGTCTTAATGAATGATTCTGTATAGTCATGTTAAAGGTGTAGCAGACAATACTTTTTCTGCTAAACACTCTACGTTTGTTCGATAAATCCAAAAAATTTTTGAATTATAAATATAATATTTTATAAGAATTATTTGTTTAATAAACATTTTGTATTTACAATGATTAATCAGTAATGTTTGAAATTAATAAATGTTAACGAATAAATTCACAAACTGTGAAAAACATGAAATATTTGAATTAGAATAATTTTAAATAATTGACAAAAAATAAGTTGAAATTCTTTTTTATTATAAATTCTTGATAGTTTAAATTCTGTTTTTAGAAAGAAAATTTCTTATTCTTTCGGAAAGAAAAACAAGAAATTATATCAACTTTTTTATTTTGAGTAATATTAATTCTATTTTTTAATTTTCCTGGTTTTTATGTAAAAAAAATAACAAAAACTTGAAATCATACAAAAATGACAATCCAACTTGAAAGAATGTAATTATTTATCTTCTTTCAATTCAAATCAGCCAATCCTTCTTCTTCTTAAAGTTCCATCTTCTAACGAAGGTTGGAAATCATCATAGCAATACGGACCTTGCTGACAACCGCTTTAAACAGCTCAGTGCTGCTGCAACCAAACCAATCTCTCAAATTTCTCATCCAGGATATTTTTCGTCTTCCGACACTTCGTTTCCCTCGAATTTTTCCCTGTACAATCAGCTGTAATAAGCCATATCTTGGTCCCCTCATTATATGTCCGAGGTATTCAATTTTCCTTTTTTTGATTGTTACAAGAATTTCCGGCTCGCATCCCATCCTTCTGCAAACTTCAACATTTGAGACTCTTTCCGTCCATGATATCCTCAGAATCCTTCTATAACACCAGAGCTCAAACGCGGCCAGTTTATTGATGTGCATCTGTTTTAGGGTCCATGCTTCCATAACATACAAAAGGATGGAAAACACGTAACACCTAAGCATTCTCAGACGCAACTCTAAACTCAAATCTCTGTTGGTAAAGAATTTTTTAAGCCTGACAAACGCTGATCGTGCTGTTTCAATTCGTGTTCTTATTTCTTTGATCTGGTCAATGTCTGAGGTTACCCACGTTCCCAAGTACTTGTACGAGTCCACTCTTTCGATGTTCGTATTGTTGACAACTAACTGGATGTTTGTTCTTGGTGTCTTAGTAACGATCATATATTTTGTTTTGTTAAGATTAATCTTCAAACCGTAATCATTGCAACACCTGTTTACTCGATTCATCAGGTATTGCAAATCTTCGATGTTATCCGTCATAATAACTGTGTCGTCGGCAAATCTAAGGTTGTTAAGAGTTTCGCAATTTATAATTATTCCCTCAGAGCAATCAGCTAAAGCTTCCTGGAATATGGCCTCGCTGTAGACATTGAAGAGCAGCGGTGACAGAACACATCCCTGTCGTACGCCCCTCAATATTTTAATGTCTTCGGTGTATTGATCTTCTATCCTAATTTTAGCTGTTTGATTCCAATACAGTGTCGATATTATGTTGATGTCGCGTGTGTCAATGTTTTTTGCCACTAGAATGTCTAACAGTTTTGCATGTTGAACCTTATCGAACGCTTTCTCAGAGTCAATGAATCCTAGGTATATATCCTGATTCATGTCCAGACATCTTTGAGCTATGACGTTTAAACCAAACAGTGCCTCTCTTGTGCCCATTTCATTTCTAAACCCGAACTGAGTATTACTCATGTCCCTTTCTAGGGTCCTGAAGATTCTATTGTGGATAATTTTAAGAAACACTTTTAGTGCATGACTCATCAAGGATATTGTTCAATGGGCAGCACAAGTTGTGGCATTTGGTTTCTTAGGAATCGTAATGAAGGTTGACTGAAGCCATTGTCTAGGTATTGTGCCTGTCTGATATATGGTGTTGAACAGTTCGACCAAGACATCTATTGCATTTTCATCAATAAGTTTTATTAGTTCGATTGGAATCTCGTCAGGGCCCGTAGCTTTGCCTCTTTTAGAGTTCTTTATTGCGTACAAGACTTCTTCTTTTACTATGGGAGGAGCCAATCCTAAACCAGTTTAAATTGTTATTCCAACAAAAATTATGTTAAAATTCTTCATAAGTGAGAAGAATTTTATGTCACAAATTTTGACAAAGCTGACATAAATTTGATAACGTGAAAAATTGAGAAACTGCAGAAATTGGAAGAATCGATGCACAGAACGCGACTCATTAAATTTTTCTTTAATTTTGATGTTTGTGGATTGGTAAATAAAGAACAAAACGGTTTTAGCATTAGGACAGATTAAATTTGAATATGAATTTAACATTCGCGTTAGATTGTCTAGCTGAATACAATACGTAACAAGATTCTTGCTGCAATATTACTCGTTGCTTTTGGAAAAGCTCCACTTGTTTTCGACTCGTGGCGATTCTCGTTGCAGCAGCTACTCAAATTGACAACTACTATTAAGCGGCGTTCGTTGGCAAATTTAACATTTCTTACAAGGAATGGTTGAAAGTGCGGAATTTAGAGAAATTTTATTTGAAAAAGTTAATGCAATTTTATACATGTGTCCAAAATTCGAAGAACATAGATTGAAATTGCCATTTTAGGCATTTTTGTTGAATAATTTTTTTTTTACAAATTCAAAGTTCACCCAACTAGTGTAACTTAGTTTATTTTCGAAATTTTTAACGTTTCAAGTTTTTTTTTAAATAAATATATTTTTCTAGAATTAATAGTTTTAAAAATGTTATTGTATCATCTACTATTATAACCTTATAATGGCAAACATTTCTAACTAATTACGAACAACATAATATTACTAGTAACTCCATAATGCGTTAGTTACCTATAATTCGTTACTTACGAAACCATAATACGTTAAATACAAAACTATAATACGTTAGATTCCGACCAAACTATTAGGAAACTTGATCACTGAATTGTTCATATGTCCAGAAGTTGTCATTCATTACCAAAGTAACGTAACTGTAGTTTTTCACTTTCTTTACTTTCTAAAGAAGCAACACAACACATTTTGGTCACAATTATGGGAGGGAATCTGCTATTTTCAAAACACTTGCGGAAAAATCTTTTATTGTAAAACGTCAAACTTTGACAGAATTTAATTTACATGACAGTTTAAATGTGATGATACGATAAAGTTTTGAATATAACTCGAATATCAGCTAACGCCTCGTCACCTAGCAGCGTCCTCAATTATATTATAAATCGCATAATATTCTCGTTATATTAATAGCTATATTTCTCATTATTAAAAGTTTTATATGAGAGGTGAAAGTTCTAATAGATTTAACGTTTTTTCAAAAAGGTTTAGATTTATAATATTTTTCAGTATTAAATTTATGTTATTATGTGCCAAAACACGTTAAGTTTTAAGACCATATCTGAAAACAATTTTCTGTAATTGACAATTATTCACAAAAAGTGTGAAAACTGAGACCTGCTCGAGTGTTATTTCTCACAGTCTTCCTATAATTTCACATTAATTGGATGTTGGAAAATGTTTTGCGTTTAAATTTTATTGAAAGAATGTTAAAGTTATTACAACTTTACACTGCTTATGTCAATTTTTTTCTGACTAAAAGTGAAATTTTGAAAAATGAAAATAAAAGAAAAGTATTCATTATGGAAGTAACTTGTAACAATGGATATTTCAAAAATAAACCAATTTAGACCAGTTTGAAAAAGTTTGATATTGTAAGAAAAGAATAACTTGTTAAAAATATTTAAAATGTTAGCTTCACGCTAGGTTTTTCAGTTTTTGCACATGACCTTACAATTGCATGAGAAACAACATTTTCAGAATTCCGTGTCGAAATGCCATTTTCAATCGTTCCTTACAAGAAATGTTAAATTTGCCAATAAACGAACGCCGCTTAAACACGTTTGTTGTTATAATTTTTCATATAATTTGAAGCAAAAACTGTTCCTTTACCTTATGGAGCCGACTTTATCACTGACACTGCATATGAACAAAAATATATTGTCTTTCATTAAAAAAAAAGCATAACTTTATGTTCAAGCTTAAATAAGGTAATGCAGAAAAGTTTTATTGTTTGTTTTTTTTTTAACGAACTTTTGCACCTCGCGACACACTGTATATTTAATTCTTTAATAATGAACAAGAATTATTTTCGATTCGTTTCAACAAAATTCACACCTTCGTTGCCGCCACTAAAACTACTAGATTTGCTTTCGTTTTCATGATGGGAATTTCAATTATTTAAATCAATACTGCGTCTTCAATGTTCAACACAAGTTTTAACAGTAATATAAGTTCTAGTTAACTCTCAGTATACAATGAAATAATTTAAAATTGTGAGTATATAAAAAATTTGGTGTTTTTTCCAGAGACTCAACTTACGTGATGGCGGAGGAGCCAAATGGCTCGCATCAACAAAATACCACAATTTTGCCTCCTCTTTCAACAACAATCGATCCTGTTGAAAAAAAACAAATGGAACGAGAATTTTACGAAACTTACGATGTAATGACGGGTGTTCGTATAGCCGCTACTTTAGGCGGTTTTTTCGGATTGATGGTGATTTTAGTTTTATATAAATCAAAATCAAAGACTGAAAGAGCCTTGGAAGATCCAGATTTCACAGCAGCTGCTGTTGCTGAAGTTGAAGAAGAAGAAGAAAGACAATTAGCTGCTATTTTAGAAGCGACTGCTTATCAACAACTTAATTCTCGAAAAGGACGACGATCTTTAGATACATCTAGTGTTCCTCCGGGATGGATTAAAACTACTACAAGGTTTTCATCTATTGGAGGATATAGTAGTTTGATGGAACCTCCAACACGAACGCATTCTAGACTGCCATGTTTTATTGATGAAGATTCACCTCCTGAAGAAGAAAGGTCTTTGTATGATGATGTTTATAATAGGTAAGTTTTATTAAAATTTACAAAAAGTTGCACTTTGTATACTTCCAAATCTAACTTTGTTGTATCGATCACCTTACTCCGAGGCCAAATACTTTTGATTATCCTGCGGAACTGAGATTTGTTTTATATCTAAAATGTCTCCCACATATTTAAATTTATCGCCGTGTCATCCTACTTTTTTTTATTAAAATAGAAATATTGAATAAAATTGAAAGGTTATTGATTGAATTTCGTTTAGTAAGTCTACAAAAACGAGATAACAAGATAAAGCATACCCAGAATTTAATAGAATTGTATTTACAAGAAATCGAAGGAAACATGCTGATAAAATTTCTCTTCTCTTTGTCATCAACATAATTAAATAACAGTTCAGTTGAGTATAACATACATTTTTTTTTAAGGCATTTGGACATTCCCCGAAGATCCAGCAACATAACTTGTTCATCTTCAGGAAGTTCTTATTTAGAACGTCGCGATTCAGCAGTTGCTTTAGGTTTGCCAGTTTTACCTGGTCATAAAAGTAAAGGTCGTAGACGTCAGTCATCTCCACTTCTTGAAATCTACGATTTTTACTATCCGATTGATATAAAAGTCATCCAACCAACACCAGGAGGATCCCCATGTGGTAGTGATCGTGCTATATACGATCATATTGCCGAAACGCCAAATTTAATCCCACGTCTTGCACCATTAGCGTCTATTAGTAGTTGTAATAGTTCTTTAGGTGCTGATTATACAGACCTCGACGTAGCTTCGTATACAAGCGATTCTGTCTTCCAAGAAGATAGAGATAGTACTGATGATGAAGTTGAACAATTTTCAACAGACAGCGATTTGAGTGATGTGGGTGCTTGTTATAATCGAAGAAAAAAGAAAGACAGTATTTGTGAATCGGTAGTTTGTACACCAATTAATGAAGGACCTTCTTGCATTTCGCCAAAATGTAGTAACAAATCCTCGTCTAAATCTACTTTAACACTTGTTGAAAGTGCTAAACCTAATGAAGGATTAGTGAATGAAAAAGTTTGGAAATCGGCGACTTTTTCTTCTATTAATATTGAAGATGAAAAATCAGAAGAAACTCTTTTTTAAATATTCAATGTTTTTATTGTAACATCCAAATTACAACAAAATTTTGAAATATCTGACAAATTCAAAGTGTTTCAAAAAAGCAATTCTTGGAAAACATGTAAACAAGTCAGATCAGGTCAGTTTACAATGGCTAAAATTAAAAAAGAAAAAATTAAAATTTTCAAAAACACTAAGGCTTTAGTTTTGTGACCAATTCTTTTGATTTTTTACAATGTAAGTGACAAATGGACAAATTTAATGTGTGTACATATGTGAAATACATATCCAGTAAGCTGTAGTAGCTGTGAAGTATTAAAAAAATCAGTGGTTATAGTTTTTGTGTTGGAATATAACAAAACTGTATATTTCAGCTTCCTTAGGTATTACTTATTACCTACCGTATAACATAAAATCAGGGTCTCCTTAATGTCTTGCCTTTAGTTAACAGCACAAAAACGTTACGATATCAAAAGAGATGTAAAATACAAAGTTGGTTCTAGTTTGAATAACAAAAAGCAAATATACTTGAGTTTGTTTAAAAAATAATAAACAAATAATTTATTTAATGCCATAATGCTTATTATTAACGACTAAGAAAGTGCAGTGTATATTTTCATGGTTCAGCAGTTAAGTAATCTTAAAATTATTGTCATTAGATGTCAAAGTTGCTAAGCATAAATTTTTGATGGAAATATTTACAAGTTATTACTTTTTATAGATACTTATTATATTGATGATTTTGATAGAAAAGTAAAGGCACGATATAGAATGATGTTAAATATTTAAAAGAAAAAATCTTTCTATTGCATCAGTGTCGAACCGTGAGAAAAGTACATTTTTTAACTGTTTATTATTAACTTTGATATTATGTGAAGATCAAAGATTAGAGAAAAGATTGGAAACAAGTCGACCTTTTTGATTTTTGCGCCATCTAGACTCTCAGATGTAAAACAAATTTCATATTCGGTAATTGTCGGTAATGATAACAACTCAATGAACTGCCAATTTAAATTGTCGAAAAATTTACTTGATGATTTCCCATTTAATTTACATGAGTGAGAGGTCTTAGGTGCTGTATTGTTCAGTATTGCTCTTACAATAAAGTACGGCTAGAGCATACGTCTATTTACACTGATAAAAAAAGATAAGTAAGTTTATATAATACATAATTTTTACTATTTTCTATTCAAAATTGCTCTAGTTTCTAATGAAGAAGCTAAATTCTACTATATACACTCATGTAATTAATCGTTATAAACTTTATCATTTATGAAGACTGGTTTATTAGAAATTTATGGAATTGAGCTGAAATTTTGACATGTTTGACGAAAAAGATCTGTTGGAGTAAAATACTGGCGGCTTTCTCTTATACCAGTAGGCGGGACGAACTTTGTTATTTTAGATAAAACATCCTGAACTTTCCACTTCTATAGATTTCTTATAGAGTTATACATTTTTTCAGGTCTTCTTCAACTGAAAATGTCGGTAATATTGTTGCTTTGTGTTGTATAAATGATACCAATGATTTTTAAGAAACTTCTCTTGAAATGAGTGACCAAATTTTGTTAGTTCCATTGCACGCGTTAGACGTACTTTTATTTCCCAAATTTTTTTTGCTCAATAATATTCTCGATAATAAATATTTCAATGTTTGTAGTTGAGTTTCAGTTTTCATGTCAAAGCTTCTTAGAAAATGTTGAAAATTATTATTTGAATATCTGAGTTGATTTTGATGTAGGTAAATTGGGTGTATTGTATGTTGAAATTATTCTGGAATTTTTTCATTCCTTCTATTTAAATCTTTAAAATATTTCTTATTTAACAACAATAGACTGATCTAAAAGTTTGAATTTTGCGGTTTCTCAAGCACCATCTGGCATCTTAGATGTACATTATCAAGCCTAATTTTTGGTCGGCTTTCCGGCGTTTCCCATCTTCTCTTTCTCTAATCTTTGGTGAAGATTTAATAAATGCAGATTGTTAGAATATCAGTTTCAATGCAAACAAACGATTATACACGTACAATATTATGATTGTTGATTTGTGTATTATGTCAAAATGCAATAAATGTAATGACTGTTGTTCTTTTATTTTTTTCTCTCTTTTTTTTATGATTTTCTATTCACCTCATAAAATAGTATAGTGTATAATAATATCTAGAATATCCAGGTTAGTTTTGAGATAGAACTCCAATAAATGTGAAAAAAATCGTTGAGGAAGATTTTGAAAGTAAAAAATTGTAAAATTACTTGATACGTTTGGAAAAAGAAAAATATGATAATTAAATTGAAAAGGATTTAGTGTAGTATGTTTTGGAGCATGTTGTTGGATATTTTTGATATAGTTGGAGAAAATCAAATTGATTTTTGTGTTCTTAGAGGTGCAATTCTCAGCGATCGGTTCTTACAATCTGTTAAATTATTGAAATCATCTCTGATTCCGTTTTACTTTTAAATTATGTTAGATTTTGGCTATGAAGATGAAAGACCGAATAAAGTTAAAGCATTTTTAACTGATTGTTGATATTTTGCTTTTCAATTAGGATTAAGAATGAGTAATGAATTAGAATAATTTATTTTGAATATTTTTTAATTTAAAATTAAAGCCGTTTTATCAATTTCTGAATGAAACTAAGTTTTCAAAAATTGATACAATATTGCAGTAGTATTATAGATTAATTGTTCGGTTGAATAAAAAAAATATCTTCAGCAACAAATGACTCAATAAAATGTCTAAATTGAAAAGTTGACAAAAAATTTAGATATAAATAAAACGCTATTAGTTCTTTGTTATTTAATTAGTCGTGTGTTGGATTTCGTGGTGGAATGTTGTATTAGTGGTTTCCATGTGGTTCTAGTAGAGGAAGATGCAGGTTAGTCCTGTTTTTTGAAGAAGAGGTGACTCGCTATGATGTGGCAGAAACCTTTAAGGTAAGATTTTTGCTTCTATTTTTTGGGGTACTAACATTTATGAGAGTGAAAAAGTGAACAAGTGATCGTCAAAATAAATATTAAGGTAAGCAGAATTAATTGATAAATTAGTAATTGCAAATAAATAAGCAGAAATCAATATTTTAAGACAGATAAAAGCTGAAGATAAAGACTAAAGATAATGAAGAAAATAATCCTGAAGAAAGAAAAGTGAAATAAAGTGAGGGGTGAATGTGGTAATAAAATTTAGAGAAGTGAAAAAAAAATATTAAAATGTGAATTATTTAGAGTGGTTTTGATTACATCGGCGTGAGTTATTCGTTGGTAGAAATGGTTTAACTTTTTGCGTGAAAAGGACCTGTGCATGTTGTAATTAGGAATATTCTGGTTTAAATGGTGGTGAATAAAAATACTAATAATTGTTTACATACAAATTTTTGAATATTAAAAGGTTTCATTTAGTTAATGTTATTGAATTTACTTATTTTCTAGATGGAATTATTTGTGTTGTTTTTTTTTTGAGAAGCATATTTTTCATATTTCACTAATTGCAATTATGTATTGTTGGTTGCCTAAATTAGTTTTGCATTTTTTGAGCTAATTCATGAAATTCTTTAAAGCAACTTTGATAATTACAGTTGAAAATCCAATATAAATTTTTCTGATGCTTGTTAGAGACAAAGAAGTTAAACTCTTTGTTTACTTCAAAGTAGCTACAATTTTTTTTGACAGTAGTTCAAACACACTTTGTTTGTCAAAATGTCAAAAACCGTCGGCTTTAGATTTTAAGGTTAGAATTTGAGTTTAGTTTGCACGTGAATGAAAAAATCTGTAATATTTTTCTAAATGTTCAATTAACGTTTGCAAAAATTGAAGAAATCAATAATAAAGTACAAAATGGCACCAGTTGTTAAAACAAATTCAACTCCTATCCCGGCGTTTCTTGTTTATAAACAGTCACTTCAGAAAACACAAGAAAAAAAACGTAAACAAAACAGGACAATTCAGAAAAAGAAGGTAGAAAGTAAATTGAAAAAGCAAAAAGTCGAATCTATACTTAAGACATCACAACTATCGAATGGTTTTTCATCAAAAGTTACTCCAACTAAAAAGGTGGTTAAAGAAGTTAAGTCTAAGAAAAATCATGGAAATAAAAATAACAGTATAAATTTGATAAAGAAAGTGGATAAGAAAATCAAGTTGAAACGGGAAAAAACAACTTTTAGGAAAGCTCAAGCCGAATCTTCCAAAGAATTTGTATCAACTGATAACCCAAGTTTGGACGCTCTCAACTTGTTAAAATGGATGATAGATCCTGTATCACCTGAAGAGTTCTTTACTAATTATTGGGAACAAAGAGTTTTACATATAAAACGTTCTCAAGAACATTATTACTCACATATTTTGGACTCGTCGTCGTTGGATAAACTTCTTCGAAATAACCAGTTACATTACACACGTAACGTAGATGTAGTTAGTTATGAAAATGATGTGAAAGAAGTATTTAATCAAGAAGGAAGAGCAACTGCTTCTGCATTATGGGATTATTATTCAAATGGTTGCAGTATTCGTGTATTAAACCCACAGACTTATAGCCCCAAAGTTCATTTGTTATTGGCTACTTTACAAGAATATTTTGGTACTATGGTTGGCGCTAATGTTTATTTAACACCTCCAAGTAGTCAAGGTTTTGCTCCGCATTATGACGATATTGAAGCGTTTATTTTGCAATTGGAAGGACGGAAACATTGGAAATTATATCAACCAAGGTAGATAATTTGAATTTATTTTTGTATAAAAATTTTAAAGCATTGAAAGTGTTGCAGTTAAGTTAGGACTATTTAAAACTAATATTTCAATTTTGAAATTTGTTTACGTCTTCATTTAGATTGTCCTGAAATTATTATCAACAAGAGAACAGTAAAGTTTTATAAATCAGTAAACTAAACTTTGCCTTATTATTTTTACTTGAGTCCTCGTTTTAAATTTTTACACCTTTCAGTTTTCAGACAACTATAATCTATTTTCTCAAATGGAACTCTCTAAATTTTTCCACTTATTTTTAATCCACTATGAATTGATGCTTTTTTGTTTGAAAATTCTCACCTAACTATTCATCATTTTTTAGTGATGAGGATCTTTTGGCAAGGTATTCAAGTGCCAATCTTGAACATAAAGACATAGGGGAACCTTTTATGGAACTTACTTTAAATGCTGGAGAAATGTTGTATTTTCCAAGAGGTACAATACATGAAGGTTGTACAGATGAAGACTCACATTCTTTACATATTACTGTATCAGTTTATCAGCAAACTTCCTATGCTGATTTATTTGGAAATATGTTATCATATGCATTAAAACGAGCTGCTGAAAATAATGTGGAATTTAGACGAGGATTACCGATTGATTTTTTGAAGAATTTTGGTTCTGCTGTTAGTCCAAAAGATACAGTCCTTAGAAATTCAGTAGAAAAGATTGTAGCGAAATTGATGCATAGTTTAAAGGATTATTTAGATATTGATTCAGCTGCTGATCTGTTAGGCAAAAAATTTATGTATGATTCAATGCCGCCGGTTTTATCCAAGTCTGAAGCTGAAAGAAGCTCGAAAGTGGATGGTCCTTGTTTAAAAGATGGTGGCGTTATTAACAGGTAAAGGATTTTATATTTTTCTGCTAAAAAATATTCTATTTTATATTTATAGAAGACGTTTAAAATTGAAATTAAACAATTTTTTTGCAGGATCGAGTTTGACTTAAGTACAAGAGTCCGATTATTACGTTATTATTGCATTCGTTTAGTTAATGAAAATTCTACGCCGAAATTGTATTATAACACTGAAAATGCTACAGTTTATCATGGAGAAGATGAACAATGGTTGGAATTAGATAGTTCTATGGTGTCGACGATTAAAATGCTTCAGAATTCGTATCCCCGATATGTGGAAGTTGATAAATTACCTTTAGAGGATGATATTTTAAAATTACAATTGATATCGGATCTATGGGAGCACGGACTGATAATTACTGAAAAAACGATGGTTAGAAGTGATGAATAAATATTGTAGAAATAATTTGACTTATTAATAATAAAATCTGGTTTACAAATTGCCATTTTGCCAATTCAGGTGTCGCAAATACTCAAAGAATAAAAAGAAATCCGTTTTTAAAATCCTTTGATAACTGTTAAATGAAAAACTCATTTGATTTACCTGATATTTTTAGAATATTTACAAGTGCTAAGTGTTTACTATTGATTCAACGTGATTTATTTAACCCTTACGCTGCTGACTGATTTTTTATAATTGCTAGTTGTCGGCGCAAGTAATTGTCAACATCCGTTAATATACGTCTATAGCATATATTTACGTCTGGAGCAGTTCAACAATATATTTTTTTCTCGTTTTTTTTTTAAATCTGTTTGTACAATTTATTTTGTGTAATCCATATTACAGAACGTTATTATTTCAATTGGAAGTTATTGAAAAATCGAAGGCGTATATATAAGTCTACAGCAGTGTAAAGGTTAATAAGACAAAAAAATGTTCGTTTCAAAAAATATCATTTTATACAACTGTCAAAAAAGTGACTTATTTTGTTATTTTTAATGCGCAAAGTTTGCCATTTTTTCATATTAACTTTTTTCCATGTTAAAAAATGTGCGCAAAAAATTTTTTCTCACTGATTTTCAATTTTTTAAAAATTGTATAATTTTTTAGAATTACAATAGAGGACAAAAGAATATTCACAACTGAATATAAACATCTGTATTTTATACAAAATTTAACAAAACTTCAAAACATTACTTATTATTAAAATAAAAATTAACTGTACAATTGGAATTATTTCCTACGTTAATTCCAGAGGAAAACTTCAAAGAGGCTTCGTTGCCAGTAATTTTGTCGGACTCCCCATTAGACACATTTTTCGTTTCCTCAAAAATTTCTTTAACACTGTTTTCTTGTTGAGTAGAGGGTTGACAATTTGAAGTTTTATTTGAATTATCAATTATGATATTCAAACTGTCTTCTATATAACCCTCGGCTACAGAAGTACTTTTCCACCCTCCATGACGCTTAATAGATGTCATGTTCCTTCCTGCATTGGCTAAGAGAGTGGTAGAGCTTCGCCTAAAAAAGTGGCGTATGTATTTCTAAAATGATTCTTTTCCAAGCCATTTTGCAATCAAACTAGGAATTTCTCCGATTTTATTGATTCCTTGTTATATTTAAAGAATAATCGACGACTGGAAGCAGTCGTCTGTGGCCATAAGGCTCTATACTTTCTGTATATTTCAATACATTTTGAATTCGGCACAGTAAAAGGACGTTCAGAATAAGTTTTCGAGTCCGGGATTTTTACAATCAGTTCAGAACCCACATCTTCTATATCATCAATCGTCATTTTAACCAACTCCTCTCGACAAGCGCCACTTATTCCCAAAATAAGCACAACATACAACAAAAAGTATAAATACCTTCTTCAATAAGTTAGTTTCATCGTCCGCTTCGTCGATAAATTTTGAAACATCTTCCGCGATAATACCTTTGATTTCTTCCCTTGATAACATACAGATTTGTTTTTGAGATAAGGTATTAATTTCGGATATTTTCGGAGGTCAATGTTTTCCTTTATATTCAGTGTTGCTTTTAACATCGAAAAAGTAAACCATAATGTCGGCGGTTTTATGGTTGCCGATTTTTCTTCTAAATAAGCTGAAAGTGCCTTTTGAGATATCTTCACCAAATTTTTGTGTTTACACCATTCACGAAATTGAGCGCTTTTGACTTAGAAGGTAGAAGTTTCGGAATTGCTGCATTTGCAGTCTCTGTTACCTCAGCAAGGATATCACTTTCACTACTATAATTTGAATCCATTATTTTGTTGGAAAACTGAAAATATTTACAGAAAGTATGTCACTTTATTTTAAAATTTACAATAAACAATTCCGCGTTTCCTAGATTACATTTATCATCTGTTACTACCTGATTTTTTGATATTAATTTCTTCTAAAATATTTATATAACTAAGTTTCTTTTTTCGACGTTGTATAAAAAATATTGTTTGTATTTCGTGGCGAGATTCGTGTTTTAATGGCTTATTCGATTGTCTTTTCGGTCTCGACCAAAAATTAACAATCTCACGCATCATTAAAAAAACACCCACTTCGCGCACTTAATACAAAATAACTGTTTTTCATCTTGATCTACAAAAAATGATGTTTTGCTCCATAATTTGAAAGCCAAAAAATATAAACTATTTTACCTCTCCCCACGAGAGGTAAAATAGTCAAAAATTTCCTAGGAAGGTAAAATAATTACCATGACAGCATACATAAAATATGAATAATTAATTAAACATATTAAAATTAACTGTGAAATTCAAAAACTGTAAATTGTGTTTAAAATATAGATTAGCTTCACTACTCATTATAAAACGCATTTATTTATTCAAAAAATTAATATAAAAAGGCACAATTGGTCGTTGATGTATTTGCCAAATCTAATCAATCTAAGACTTTTAATATCAAAAATCATGTAACTGCTAATACAGTGAGTTAGTCTAAAACATTTTTGAATATGAGCGCTTATGAAAACACAGCAAGACTGGTGAATATGTTTTCAAAACGTAAATTGGAAACTGTTCCTGCATTTAATTAATATAATTTTAGTCATCATATTTTTCGAAATTGTAATAGTTTCTCCATTTTTTCCACAGAAAAACATAGTTGTAATAACTAACATTTGCAGATGAAAAAATATATTTCAACACTGATTTTTTGCTTCCAGAAGCTACCAGAGAAGAATTCTACTATAATTTTTTATACAGAAACGTTCTTTAAAGAATAAAGAGATATGTTGATGTTGATTAAACGTAAATCTTTTTATCAAAAAACGATTGGTTACAGAACTAAAGCTATTTAAAGATTGCGCACCAATAACAGTTAAATTCAAATAACTCCAAAACGAATTCCAATTAAAAGATGTAATTTTGCACATTGATTCTTTAGATTGTTCACAATCAAATGATGTAATCATTAGCGACCTTCTTAGAGGATTATCGGGTATTTCTGTACATAATTTTTTTTTTAGAAATCTTTCCATTTTTTGCATTTGATAAATTTCAAATTTTTTACATAAAATAATGCTCTAGTCAGAAATCTCTACAACAAACTGTTTTCTAACTTCAAAGAACTGTGGCTCTTAAATTAAGCATTTTTCGTTTATGTTTAATTGACATGAAAATAGTCTAGAATTTGTATCGTCTTTCTTTAAAGAGAGCGTTTTTGGATTTGTATAGTTTTTTAACAAAAAATTCAAAATGATGCAAACAAAAATAAAAACATTTTTTTTAAGAACTATGCTTTCCATTAAAAAAAAGTACTTTAGTTATTTCGCAAATTAATAGATACAATTTTAGTTAGATATGCAAAAATAAGTTCAAAAACAAAGAAGTTATAGAGTTCTTTAAAAATCGTAATAAAATTGAAAATGAATGAATATGATGAATGGTATGACATCCTAAAAACTGGCGAAAATATCATACCAATCTTAAGGGAGAAGTTAGTGGTAAAATTCCAACTTTATTAGAAAACTTTGTTCTAGTTTTCAAATTTTATTTGTTTTGATATTATCTTCAAAAATATTTTGGTATGAAATTCTAGAGCCTACCAGAATCATCTACCATACCAGTTTTATGTTATAGTATTCTATTACACTGATTAAAAAAAACAAACTGAATTGATGGTCTCTGAATGAACTTTTGTTATAAAATTGAATACCTCATTTTTCAATTATATTTAATATTGAAGGACGATAAATATGATCAAAATAAGAGAATTTTTTTATTTGACTCAGCTTAATTATATTTGGGTTGATAGAAGTATTTATAAGAAGAACTTAATTAAATAATTATCCAAATCATTATCATCTTTCGTTTTCTGATTCAACATTTTCTTCATCACTGTGATGATAACAATTGTCCGTCATAGGATGAAACTTTACCATTAACTTCTTCCTCAAGATTGGTATGACAGACATTTCCAGCAGCTGTTAGAATGTCATACCATGATCATTTCAAAGATAACAAGAAAAAATATAAAATTCATTAAACTTTTGAACTTTTTTCACAAAATTGGCACGAAGTGATTATCATAAATAAGAGAAACCTATAAAAACCACTGAAAATGGATCATTCTGTACATCTCTAAATTTTGAAACTAAATTATATACCCCGTGATTCACAAGAAATAGTGAGCCTGATATTTTTTATGCAACTAAATTTATTTCTTTTCAAAGAACTTTAATAGACTCGACTTTGAAGTGTCTTTTTTATTTACAATTCTGGCAATGATAATATTTATCTCTTCTGAATTTTACTTGTTTTTTAATTAAAATACGATTCTCCTACATCAAAAATTTCAGCATTTATTTGATTTGATTTGATTTGATTTCACTTCTTAATCAAAAAAATTAGCAATTTTTTTGTTCATTATTTTCGTTAAATGTTGTAGAGATAATTTTACTGACATTATGGGTCAAATGCAATTTACAGATGAATATCTCTGATGGAGTTTGTGGTTAAATGATCCAGATCTACATCCTTTGTTAATGATCAAGGTAGTTATCATTATGAATAATTGTCATTGAATTAAAAAAAAGTAATATAAACAACAAAGTTGAATTTGTTTTGATATTTTGAAAATGTCCGGAGACATTGCACACACGTTTGTGTTAATTTTTCTAGTGACTTACCTTCGTAGTTCGGCAGCATGCGTAAGTATTCGTCTTTGAAAAAGTATTTCTCAAATAAATGTGTCATAGTTTATCAAAAATTTTAAAATCATTTTGATTTACTAAAAGCCACAATAAAGTAGCCTTAATTAAAGAGTTTTTTTTTTTTAGAATGGATACACCCTCAAGCTGAACAACATAAAAAACTGCAACGAGAACAGTGTGATAAAAGTTGAAAATGGTGACATTGCTCTTGACAAAGATTGTAATTTAATTCTTAAAGGCTGTTTAAATTTTCCGAAAGGTTTTAAAACAGCAAAAGTGAGATTAAATATAAAAAGAAATAAGAATTAAAAGCGTTTTATTCTAGGGAAAATATGTTTTGAAGAAAGCACCAATGCCTCCAATGGAAGGAGAGCTCGATTTTTGTGAAGTCGTTGGTGGATTAGATGATCCTCAAATAGGAAATGTGGCTAAAATGTATAATATGCCTTCAAAATGTCCAATTCCACCTGTAAGTACTTGAAAAGAAGGATAATGTGTTTTTGTTTTTTACATTTTTTAGGGTAAAGTGTGTGGAAGTGACAATAAAAAAATTAATATTAGTAGATTTAAAAATCAATTGGGAATTGCTTCCGGGACTATTGATATAAAACTTGATGCTGAACATGATACTGGAAGAACATGCATTGAGATGAATGTCTCGCTTACGAAAAATAGAGCTCGTGGATAATCCAAGAAAGAAGTATTTGTAAATGTTTGAAAAAACTAAAAATATACAATAAAATTTTTGCATTTTTTTCCCATTGTCAAGTAATGGATATTCATAATTTCTAAAAAAAAAAAATCGAAATTTAAAAGAATATACATTTATGTGGATTCATGGGTTTGTAGAAGTTAAAAACAAAAATATTATTTCTGATTATTTTGAAAAATTTGATATTCTAAATATTAAAAAACATTTTTTACTTTTCCCAATTTGTCTAGATTGGGCAATTATAATTTCATTTAAGAATTCTCTGATTTTTCCACTCTTAGATTTTTTTTATTTTGTGGATTTTTCAGATATTCCAATTTCGAAAATTTTCCAAGTTTCTAAGTTATTTGGTTCTGCTAAGTTTATTAAATATTGCGATTTTCTAGATTGTGTGTGTTTTAGATTTTATGGAATTTCATGGTTTCCAGATATTTCAAATTTTGTTAGAACTTTCCAGGTTATTTTCTGATTTTTTTCAATTTTTAAAGTGTGGCTTGAAATTACACAAAAAATACACCAACTATATGTGCTTTAGCCTTTCTCGTTTGTTGTCAAATTCAACATTTCTTAGAGGGAACAAATGAAAATAACATTTCTGTAGAAAATTTCGAATACTTTTATTTAAAAAATTGTTTTTCTTGAAATCTTATTTGTATCTCCAAAATTTGAAAAGCCTTGCATGAAATTGACGTTTTAGGCATTTCTGCTTTATTATTCTTTTTTTACAAACTCAAAATTCACTAAATTGGTTCATTTTTTGAATATCTATTGTAGCAAATTAGTTTCATAATAAACAATTTTCTTTAATTTCAATTTTATAATCAGATCATAGGAAAACTGTCGAAAACGGCACCGACTTAAGTAGGTCTCAGTTTCCAACCCTTTGTTGAATATTTATCAATCACAAAAATTTATTTCCAAATATGTTTTCAAAACCACGGTGTAATTGAAATGAAGGCATTTTTTGACAGTTTCTACATAATTTTACATAAGTTTAATATTGAAAAATATTGTAGATTCAAATCTTTTTGAAAGAACGTTTAAATTATTAGACTTTTGCACCGCTTTTGTCAATTTTTAAATTTTTTTAGTTATTAAATTTAGGAAAGAATATCGATTGTGAAAAAGCCTTGAAACATTGAATATTTTAAAAATAAGCCAATCAATATCACAATGTCAGCTTTACATTAGAATTTTCAAATTTGCATACTTGCATAAAAGTGCAAAAATTTCTCTGGGATTTCATTTAAAAATACTATTTTCAGCTATTTCATATGGAGCCAACTTTAATGCTGACAGACTAAACTCTTTTAATTGATGTTTTGAATTTCTACAAGAATCCTCTCATTTTCATTTTCAGATTATTTGAATTTATTCAATCAATAATTCTCAAATTTTTTATTATTTTAAGTTTTTGAATTTTTATGATAGTTTAGATTTTGAATATACTTCAGATTTTTTTAAAGATTTTTCAGATTCCTTTGATTTTCTGAATCACTAATTCGCTATTACTTTATGATTTAGAAAGTACTCTATATTATTAATAGTTTCTCAACTTTTTAGATATCTCAGTTTTTTTAACTCTTCATATTTCTTACTTTCTACACTTTTTAAGTTCTTCAACTTTTTTCCTTAATTTCTCTAAATTCTAGAGATTGAAATCATTGAATTCTTCAAAATCTTGATTTTTCCTCCATTTTCTAAGTTGTTAAAATTCCCTAGGATTTTTGTTATTTCTCAAATTTCTTAAATCCTTGGGATTTTTCGAAATCTTTTGATTCTCTAGATTTTACAAATTCAGAAACCTTTAAGAATCCTTTCATTTTCGAATTCTCTTATATTCCTTTGGTTTTCTAGAGTTTTTGGATTCTTCAGATACCAGATTTCACCTTGATTGATGTGTACAAAAAAGTTGATACGTTTAGTTCTTTTTAATTTAGGAAAATTGCAGAAAACAGTATTTGTTTTAATTAAAAAAAAAAAAAAAATTGAAAACTTCTATAATAAGATTTAAAAAAAAAGTTAAATAAAAAATCAGAACTCTGAGTAGTATAAATATATTTGTTGTATAACGTGTAAGTAACAATAACAATGTCATTGGTCAACTTTTAAAATTAATCAAATATACAGATAAAATAATCATCTATTTGTACAGAATACCAAAAGTAATTGGTCTCAGAACTGACTTCTTCTAAAAAGTTACTCACAATTATTCAAGAAATTTTTATCTACTTAAATATTATTTTTGAGCACTTGAACCACCTCTTGAGCCAATTATTTTTCATTTCTGATTATAATAAAATTTATCGTTTGTCTTAAAATAGGTTTTAATTATAATTTTATTGTTTTTTTAAAAATCTGATTATAAATTTTTTTATGTAAATACTATTATAAAACATACTGGCAAGGAATAACTTTAACTCAATTATTTGTACTAAAATAAAATATCAGTCGTTGTAAATACAATATTTACGATTGTATTTCATGGCTGCTTTGTGTCTTTTCCATAATTGTTAAACAATCTGTGGTTTTTGAAAATTCGTTGTTTATTATTTTAACAGATCGTAAATCTGGTAAAGAATTTCTCAACATTTTTATTTCTTTGATGTCAGATTTACTGCCTTTTCTTAATTTCTGTAACAACAATACATAACAATACTATTGTTATTATTAATTTTGCTACTTACCACTTCTTTCGTTTCGTAATTAGGACAACAATGACTTAGTTTACATCCTTCTCCTTGACACTGCATAAGGCACAAAGGAAGCGTTTGTTGTTTAGTTTCAGATTTTGTGTAAAATTCAGGCTGAATTGTAACTTGCGTTATGCCGTTTTCTATCAAAAATTCCTTAATATCATCCATTATTTTGTTGTAGCTCTGTAATTTTTTTTTTATAATTTTTTTTAATATCAAAAATCGAAAAAAAATATACTTTTTGATTTTCGAATATGATATGAACCGTCGATATAATTTTGGTTGCTGTCAATTGCCACACATGGAAGTCGTGTATGTTCACAATGTCTGGAAAATGACTTAACAGTTCTTTTTTCAAAATGTCAATGTTAATAGAATCCGGGATGGTTTGGAGAAGAATCAGACAGCTTTCTTTCACTGCAATAAAAAAAACAATGAATTAAACATGACTAATTGATTTTACATTTTTATATTTACATGGTGTTTTAAGATTCAATTTACAGGAAATAAACACAAAATTTATAGACTGGAATTATTTTAACCATAAATTTCCATTTGAAAAGCAATTTATGTCAGATGATATTAGAAAAATTCTCAATCAAATAATAAAAAATTAAAATTTACTGCGTAACAACGTTTGAATCTATTTAATTTTTCAGATATTATTCAATGATAAGCTGTAATAATTTATGCAGGATACGTGCATAATGTCGTCATTACATTACAAAACAATACTAATAACTGATCAATTTGGTTTTATGTGATAAGGATTATGTCATTTATTAGACATTAAACAACATAAAAGAAAGGTCATAACTTATTAAATCAAATCACACCCTCAAGTTTCGTTTGTTTCGTGGTTAATAAATATGGCGCTCAGGTTTCTTTTGTTACATACAAAATTAAATCGTCGCACATTTATTTAGAAATTACTTATGCCACCTGAATTCAAATAAATAACAATCCAAAATTTCAAAAACTGTAAAACACTTCATTATTTAAAGAATTTTTTTTTTTTTATTTTTTTATTCGTATTGTATGCATGGCTGAAGTGCAGTTTCACGCACAAATCTCTATGTATATTTATAAACAAAAATTTATTGTGTTGTGTAAAACATAAAAGAGAATTCTTTGTAAATTTGAAATATTCATTATTTGTCTGAGAAAAATTATATTTCAAAAACAAGTAAGAATAAATATTTTTTAAAATAAAATTTCATCCAATTGCTTAATCAAAAACTGCTGGAATGACGTGATCCAAACTAATCAAACTATCGAAATTAAAGAAGATTCTGAAGAAATTTTAGGAACTCTATAAAATTCAGAAAAAATTCAATTAATCAAAAAATATGAAAATACCGGAAAATTTAACAGAGATTTAAAAAATTATGAAAGTTCAAAGATCTAGAGAATTTTAACAAGTTAGAAATTGAAAAGAACAAAATTGACATTTTAAGACAGATCGTCAAAATTTTTCTAGTAAACAATTGCATTTATCAACAATCCGAATGTCTTTTTGAGATGGGCAATTATAAATATCTCAGTTATGCCGGAAACAGCAACTAACTTTATTGTTTAAAATGGAACCAAACAACTTTTTCCACGTTTTTAAATTTGTCTTTTAAAAATATTATGTAATGTTTTTGATTGCTTTTCTAATAGCTAAGTTTTTTTGAGCAAATCAATTTTGCAAATAAAAATGCTCACTTGCAGGGTTAACTTAAATGCTTTTTTTCTTAGTAACTATAAGAAATTAAAGTAAAATTTTTTGCTAAATTTGAAACTGAAAATTTTATTTTAGTTACTCATAAAACAAAACAAATGAGAAATTCCAAATTTGCTTTATGAAAAATCTCAAAATATTCAAACCGCAACCCCAATTTTTTTATAAATTAAAAAATGTTTTTATGGATTGATAGAAAAAAAAACATTGTAATCTCTCGAAAGTCTCAAATTAGTAATTTTTGCTTTCGAAGTCGCAAAAAACAAAAATTTAAATGTTAAGTATTTAAAAGTTTTTTTTTTTTTTCTAAAACTAAGCTAACAATTTCCACTACGTTTTTTAATTTACAATCAATAAAAAAATAATTTTTTAACGAATATTTCAGAATGGCAATTTTTATCAACTAACCTAGAGCGACAATGTGCAAAGACAGCGCCATTACATAGTTATTAAAGAAACCTTCCGTACAAAAATAATTACAATCACATCAACTGAAGATTTTATAATTTTAATTCACAAAAAAAAAGTAAAATTTAAGTGGGTGATGATAGTGAATCGAATACTGAAAGATATTTGCTTAAACGACACAGCTTTATGTTCTTTAATCGTTACAGAAACTATTATTCTATCAATTACAAAAGTAAATTGAAAAATTCTTGAAACAACTCATTCACCTGGAAAAAGCTTGAATTATGAAAAACACTTGGAAATTTTTAATTTTTGGCAAATCAAAATACATTTTTTAAAGTAAATAGAATAAAATCAGTTTTGGATTTAACAAAACTTTATTAATAATTTTGCAAAAGGTTTAATTCTGATTTCTTATAATTACTTAAAGAAAAGCTTTCAAGTGAGACCTTGCAAGTGACCATTTTTATTATCAAAATCAAATATTTCATAAAATGTTAGCAGGAAATAAATCAATCAATTAAATGAATCATAAAGTATCTACATAATTTAGGAAAACAAAGGAATCTGAAAAAAATCTGTAAAATTGAAAAACTCTGAAGAGTTTCAAAAATATTCAATAGGATTCTTAAAGAAATCGATAGAAATCAAAGAGACTGAAGAATCTAAAAATCTATGAAAATCTCATATGTTGTGAAGAATCAAAGAATTTAAGACTGAAAAATCCAAAGCTTTTTGTTGTTAGCTTCCTTTATCATGTCACCGAAAAACAGAAAATTGAGGCAGATGGTCCAGCTGTCTTAATTTTCAAAAAAATGCATTTTAATATTAATTTAATTAATTTATTAATCAGTTTTTATGTTGTTTTTGACACCAAAAAGCGTGTAAAATCAGGTCTTATTAGTACATGTGCTCATAAAATGTGGTAACTAAGCAATGAGCAGCAAAATTCAGTATAAAATCCTTATAGGTATATTATCTCCATAACAACGTGCCTACAGGTTTCAATTAAATTTTCGCAACCAGCATAAAAAATAATGTATGATATTCGAGCATAATCGACTCTTTCTAGCACTTGCAGCATTAAAGAGCACTCGTCAAGTCTCGTGTTCTTAAATTTACGTGTGCTGGAAAGACTTTATTATGCTCTAATATCATAAAATACTATTATGCATGACTATACACTCAGATTTTAATTTTAATAAATACTCACTGTGTGGATAGCTGAGATACATCAAAGAAGTTGCTGAAATGATAGACATCACAGGATCCACAAATTTGGCAAAATTTTTATCTGTGAAATATACTATTAAAGCACATATTATAACATAAACACAGCCTAAAACAAATAAAATAGATTAGAATAACAGTAATAATAAACAAAATAGTTCAATACCTATGATGTCTCTACACATTTCTAAAAATCCTTGTCTTTGTTTCGTTGGTGGTGTTGGAATAGTTCTAGTTCTTGACAATCTTCTACCTCCTTGTTTAATGACATCAGGTACAACAACTTTGTCTAAAACAACATCACCACTTTCTGTGACATACAAAAAACTTCCTTGATGGAATGTATATCCACCAATTAATAAATAACAAACTCCATTCAACAATAAACCGGCAGCACCAATAAAAAGAACGGACAATGGATGATGCATCTCATCGAAATGATTTATATGAACAAGTGTTTGTAGAGCTTCTACCAATACAGAAAATGATAGAGATGCCATAAATATACAATATATTAATAAAGATATTAAATCAATTCGTGCCCACCCAAATGTATTTTTCAATTTTTTTTCTTGATTAGCTCTAGATGGAGATTTTTTTGTTTGATGTGGTTTTTTATCTGAACAAGTGTTGAGATTTGATGTTGATTCACCACTTGTTGAACTTGATTCTGAGCATAGGTCTTTTGTACTACCTTTCGAATCAGTGGAGGCACTATTGCCATTCTGAAAAAAGAAATACATACATTTAGATTTTTTAAATTCATCAAAAAATTGTTTAAAAAAAAATGATTTCATTGTTTTAATTATTTTATTTCAATGAAAAATATGTAAATTTTTATCGCAATCACTTCTCGAGTCATTGAATTCTGCCACAGTAAATCAACAATTACTTATTATCTAATGTTAATGCTAGAAATAAATATGTTTATTTCTTGCATCAGAATAATAACATTCTTTTCTGAGTAATAAAAACACACTCATCAATGTTTTAATTGTTATTAAATAATTTTCTGAAACAAGAATAGAAATCCGAAAACCTTTCTATTCCACTTTCGATTTTTGTTATTAAATATTATAAAATTTTATTTGAATAAAATGCTTCAAGTGATTAAAAAAGAATGAACAAATTAGTAGAGAGTTAATTAGCCGTTAAAAACTGATATCGCTAATAAGCGTAACTACGTACATTATCTATAAAAGTATTATTCATAGACATAATCTAATTGTATGTTTTCTACAGTGGCATTCAACAGAGCCAAAACAAGAAAAACAATGAGAAATTTATAACAAGTTGCATCATTCTGGTGTGACATGTATGTACTTAATATAAATTTAATCGACTGTTTTAGATTAAGGTTAGGCCTTTTGTGATTCGTTGAAAAATATGCTACTTCTATGTTGTTTACGATTAAGGTCAAATAACAAAGGACAAAATGAAGACGTACAAAGAATAATGACTTTTATGTACAAGTTTATAATTTATTTATTTTATGCAAATATTCTGATATCAGTTAATTTAATCATTAAAATATAGAAAAAAACAAGAAATTTGTTTTTAAAGAACAATTATTAAAAAAGTTTCTATTAATCTGAAGGCTGTACTTAATGTCGCCTCATTTCTTGGAAATATTATTTTCTGCAAGAAAAATTATTACTCTGAATGTAGACTTTAGATAGTTATCTTTATTTTTTTCAAAGATGTTTTATAAATATGTGTAAATAAATCACAAGAAGAATCCGTCATTGAGCGTTACTCAAGAATGACCAAGGAAAAATGTTAAGAAGGACTTTTAACATAAAATAGTCATAACCTAATCTCCATATAAAATTATAATTTTAAAAAATATAAAAGCACTAAACAAATTTGGCGCAAATTAGGCGAAAAAAATATTTTTTCTCTATATCTCCAATCGCAAAAAATAGATAATGTGAAATTTTTTTTACTTTCAATAAAATATTATTATACATTTGTATTTTCAATGCTTATCTACACAGATTTTTTAAAGGCATAAAAATAAAATGGAATTTGGGAATTACTATTTATAGATTAGACATCATAAAATGGTGATTTTAATGAATTCTTTGCGATTTTTGGCATATTTATTTGGATGTTTCTACAAAATCTGAGTTAAAATATTTTGTTTTGTCGTAATTCAATTAATTAACATTCTAGCAAAACAATATCCACGTTTTATAAATTTATGTAACTCTCTCACAAAACTTATAATAAAAGAAATTTTTGAGAGATAGTTGATAATATTATTATTAGTGAAACTGTACGTATTATATCATTAGTAACAGTCCTGAAAAAAAAACTGAATTATTTCTGGGCGTACAATAATAATAATATGTAGAATTTTATAACAATAATAATTAGCAAACTTTAAAAAAATGTATCACAATTGAGATTTTGTTAATCATTTTTGTATAGTAAAATTCTATTCGAAAAAAACTTGACCTTGTGTTGTTTTTGAAAATAATTATTAATAATCTGGCTTATGAATTATGTATAAGGAAAATAATATTTCAAAAATTCGACATTGAAAATCGTGTAAAACATATATTTCATTTTTAAAATTATGTCCAGCTATTAAATATGAATAATAATTAGGAATTTTAAATAATTAAAAAAAAAAAGGTTACAAATGATTACATTTAAATCAGTCAACAAAACAATGTTAAGTGTTTCACTTTATTACTTATTTTAAATATTTTAGTATTCATTTATTATCAAAAAATTGAAAAAAACGCAAACAAAAACAAATGATTTTTATTTTGGTCATTTAAACTCCATTGAATAAGGTAAATTACCCAATTTAATAATAATAAATTTACCAGATTTTTCATTCAAAGTTTACCTGAAATTATATATGAAATTATTAATAAATAATTTTTTTGCGAAATTGATAAAAAACAATTAATCAGTTATAATACGAAATGATTATTCTTTCTAAAATCAAAACTCATAAACTTCCCTGAATTATTATCAATTGCATTAAATAAAATGTAACGTGAATCTCATAAGCTGTCTGAATTTCGGTGTTTTATCTTAGTTGGTTTCTATACAAGTCGTTAAAATAGGGACTTACCTAAGGGATAGTGCAAACGCTCGAGCGATCAAAGCGAATGTATTGCAAAACATTGTTAAATTGTGCCTTTTAGGATAAGAGTTTTGTAATACTCATTTGAGTGAGATTTTGAACAAAAAATAGGAAAATTATCGAAACCTAATAACTACCATTTGGACTAATGTACAAATTCAAAAAGATTTAATACCAACTTGTTGGGTATTTTGAACAGCCAAAATACTTGTAAAAAATTAGCCGATTCCAATTTCATTATTTTTTTTATAACAGCAGCAGTAACAATGGTACATAGCTTAACAAGGACAGAATACGATTAAACACAACATGCTTTATCCAGAAGTTGCTCCTTTCCATTATACATTGTACAGTTGATTTGATCATTCCTATTTTTGACAGTATTTCAGAAAATAGTGAGTGTGTTGAAAATTTGCACATGTTGGTTTTTTAAAAACAAAAAATCTATATATTTTTTTTAATCTAAAACTATGAAATAGAGAGCGCTAGTTACGATTGTTTGTACACAAAAATAGTAAATCTAAAAAATAAAATTAATAGACACAATGCCTAGAGAATAAAACTGTTTTATTCTCATACACCTGAGGATGAGTATAATACTTAGTACTCGAAATGGGTTATGTTTAAGTGTATTTTGGATATTAATTTTTTTTTAGATTCAATATCAAGCACTAAAAAATCCAAATTTTGAAAATACAGAAATAATATCGTAACATTTTTATTTTCAAAATTTTGACATTTTCGTAATAATGGGGATGCAGTCAATGCATTTTTGAGTGAAAATATTATATTTGTCTGAAATCAAAAAACCTAATAATTTAAGATATATCACATTTAATATGAAAATGCACTTTTCTAACCTGATCATAGATTAGAAATCACTAAAATTAAGAAAATTGATTTGATAAATATTTAGCTTTGTTAAGATTTTGGCCAATTTAAGCTGAATCTTGAGCGTTTTTGGGTATCAAAGCCAGGGAAACCAAAATTGAGAAAACTATCCGTTTTGATAATGGGACATTTTTATTTTGCGAAACATTGATGCCAATTTTGTCTTGATGATTTTAGACAAGAAATGAAATACGTTGTCAGTTTCAGTAGTTTCTGATATCTAAGCCACTGGGACCATTATTTGTCAAACTGATGTACGGTAGATTTATTTCACAAACGCCGAGGTTTTTTGACAAGTGTATATATGGGGAAAAAATAAACTGCCCACTAAAAATTGGGATAAATGTTTGATAAGTTGGTACTTCATTTCTCTAAGATGGTGCTACCTTAGATTCTAGTGAAAAATATTTACACCACGTCATTTTAAAGAATTTGAGTTCAAGTGGATAACGCAAATGTAAAAGAAAGACTGAGAAGCCTCAAAGCTATACGAAGAATCGAAAATTTTTAAAGAATCGAAGCAATTCGAAGACTCTAAAGAAACTAATAAATTGTAAGTAATCAAAAAATCTCATAGGATCAAAGTCTTAAAGAATGAAAAAATCAAGAAATTAAAGAATCTAGAGTAATGAAAAAATCTTGAAAAATAATTCATTCTCAAAAATCTAAAATGATGGACTCTCAAAGAATTTCGAAAAATCAAAAAATCTCAACGAATCAAAAAAAATTGAAGAATCTAAAGAGACAAGAATTTTTAAATACCCAAAAATCCTCGAAGATTCTCAAAAATAAAAATCAAAGAATTCTAACAAGTCAAATAAATATTGAATAATCAAAGAATCTTGAATATTATGAAAAAGTTCATCACAAACCACAAAGAACCAGAATCAAAACATTTTAAAGAATCAAAAATTCTAAAGAAATTAAAAGAATCCTAAAAATCGAATAATTTCAAGGAATCATAAAAAATGAACAAATTTTATAGAATAAAGAAACATTAAATAATTCACATATTTCCTTAAGAAAAAAATCAAAAACTGAACACTTGAAAAATTAACCTCTTGTTGTTTTTCCGTTATTTAGAATTTCACACCAATGTTTATTTGATTTTGATGAATATTTAATAGAAAATTTTGACGCCAAATTCCAAAGTTTTCCTCAAACGCAAAAAAAAGATACACATTGTAGACGTCAAGAAACGTCAAGCTAGTTAAAAAAATTATGCCAACTTATGTTGATGAAACTCACTCAGCAAATTTAATTGTTCAATCAACCTAATAACGATAAATTCCCTAAATTTCAAATTTTCAGTGGGCATTTAATTTTTTCCCATATATATCTTTTTCATCCAATCACATGCAAAATTTTTCATTGCCGCTTCAATAAATAAGGGATCAAGTTATAAAGTCATGTCAAAAAAGAATCACGCATTAAAAATGGGATTTTTTTTTTTGTAAAAGTCGTACTTACATGAGGGAATTTTCTGACCAATACAGATTGATTCAAGTTTCTAGTGGAAAACAACATTTTTCGAGCGACGTCATGAACCAACTTTAGGTATAGAAAAATTATTTGCAATTTCTATCTAATTTCTTATCAACTGCTGTCCTTAGTGTCTTTAAATGGATTTTAAATGATGTTTCATCCTTCTAGACTGTGTTTTATAAAAATTTATAAAAATTTTTTGATCCAATCTAAAAATTGAAAAATTCCTAAAATCCTAAATCTAGTGCGTGAGTCTTTTTTGACAGCCAAAACATATATCAAATTTAAAGTTGACGTTTCTGTCAAATTATGAAATGCTAAATTAGAACGACAAAATTCCAAATACATGCTACACAGCATCCTTGACCCATGACCCTGTACAATACTGTAGAAAAAAAATGATAATCAAAATTGCAAAAAAAATGTTCAACTTCAATACCCAACAAGTCGCTAAGAAGCTATTTTCGGATAAGGCTTATTTTTCTGAGATGGACTATCACCTCTCAAACTATGTATCTCCTAGTATGTATGCAGGTATTCAGAATAAAAAATTACATAATCTTCTTACTCCATTTTTTTTATAGAAAGTGAACATAAGTATAGCTACTTATATACGTTAGTTATCGTAAAAAACAAGTAGTTATCTCTAATGTTTTTACCGATTCTTCCGCTTGTGAAACCCATTTCTTTTTTATTATTTATTACCCAACTTATTTTTAAAATCATAACCACAAACCAAACTACATATTATTCAAAAAAGACAAAAACATTAATATTCTTAATACTCGACTTTGTTTTATAATTATATCTTCACTATGAAAATTAATGTTTACATACCTTAATAGTTACAATGCAACCAGTCAGCGCTAATATATTGCACAGCATATGATAAGAGTCCATTAAAAGTGTTAAAGCGTGTGTAATATGACTAAAAATTAATTCTGTTATAAAAAACATCACAGTCAGGATTAGAATAACATAAAGTTGAACAGGTTGAAGACTTCGAAACCATTTTTTCACAGGCATGGTTTTTCGTTCTGTAACAAAAAAAATAAAATAAAAATAAAGACATTTAATTCAACATAATTTCATTAAATGTTATATTAAATTATGTATTGAAAAAATTTGGATTAATATGGGCATGCGTTATCACCTAATTAAAGTTTACACAGGAAGTACGCCAATTGATCATATTAGTACTATTATAAATGAACTATTATCCCATTACTTTATCTGTTATGTAGCACTTTAAATACATTCATAGAAATCGATCATCAACTTAACAGAATAGAATCATTAGTTTAACTGAAGACGAATTGCACATACTTTATTTTTAATCAAAATTTCAATGCAAATGTTACTGCGTTTAACAATTCTATAAATTTAATTGGCAGTTGTAGTTTAGATATAACTTGCTTGCTTGCTTTTTTTGTACATTGAAAAAAACACATTTTACTCATAAAAAGTTAAAAGTTGGAAAATGTTTAAATATCTAGCTTCGATATTTCAAAATCAAACAAACTCATAGATATATTGTTTTACAATTGCCTCCAGACAGTCAGACTGGTTTGAATAAATAATGAAAAACTTAAATTTAATAATTATTGATAACTATTTATATGGAATACGAAGGGTATTCAATAAAACTATGACTAAGGATATAAAAACTTTATCTAAAATTGATTAAATCAACGTTTTTGTCAAATTTTAAGCGCTTTTTCCTAAATGCAACCACCTATTCCTATTGGCTCTGCAGATACTCAAAGACTGCTGGAATTTATTTTTTAAGACCCTCTCCAAAATCGCTTCTATCGCATCATTTCTTTGTTTCTTTACTTGATAGTACAGATCAGTGTCAGGAAAATAAAGGCACTGCAGCATAGTTTTAGTATTTTTAAAGCGATTATTGACACAATATCCGGCAGAACATTATAGTTGCGGGGTTTGTACTTTCCTTTTAACCCAAAATGTTTTTTTTTAAGGTGTAGCATATTAAACGTAAATCTATGGAATTGAATAAGCTCAAATTGACTTCAGTAAGCGTCACAACAAGATCACTAGAACTATTTTGCGATTTGCAGTATTTTCAAATTAGGATAAAATCTCATACGTCTGTCAATATTTTTAAAGCTTCCATTGCTGTTATTCCCCAAACGAACACATAACCCGATAGTATAGTGTTTTTTTTTTATAACTAAGATATGAAGTTAAGCTCTTTTTATTTCCCAGTAAAAACCAAACTACAAAAGCCACGTAAATGCATTCTGTATGGTGATAGAAAACCATTTTGTCTATAATTTTTGATGGCTATTAGATCTATTCCAATTCATGTGATAAAAAAAATATATGCAGTCTGTCCATATTTCGATGTTCACCATTGGTAGTTCAGTTACTAAAAGGAATAGAGCAATAGTTGAACTGGAAATGATTTGCAGAGTTCAATACTCAAAATTAATCTCATTTAATATTCATTCTGATTCTTCTTAGTTTTGAGATATTTTGAAAAAACTGAAATTTGTCAATTTTCATTTTTCTCATTTATTCGATAACGCTTCTTCTGACATTTTTCAAACTTTTATATAGTTGAAACATTTTTTTTATGACAAGTGTAGGAGAGTAAATTTTAGAACAGATATCTTTGATTTACTAACGTATAAAAATAAAAGAGTTTGAGAACTAACCCCTCTCTGTTAGTTGGTCTTAGTTTTGGCTTACAGATCAAGAAGATGGCTCATACTGGCTGAATAGTCAAGGGCGAGGAGTTACCTTCCGGAGGGTGCTTCTTGCTAAAGATCACAGTGGCATAGTGAGGGTTGTGTGCACTATGTCCACGGGCTCGTTGTATGTCACTTGCCAAGGGTGTTGGTGTTAAGGCCATTGTGTACCATAAGCCCATACGCGTGAAGGTATATCCCGAGTTTATAATTTATGTTGGCACGTTAGTGCTGTTTTATGTATTGTATGTGCACGAAGTTATAAGGATGACAGTTATAAGTCATCGTGATATAAGGAGAAATGTCATCTGGGATCATGATAGTCTTTATGACGAATATGCTATGCTTTGGAACTTGAACTTGAAATCAGTTTGTTTCAGCATTGTATCATATATGATGGCAGTATCTACGGCTGATGACAGAAGTGGTACCTGAGTCTCTCTAAGATATTAATTTGTTTATATTTTGAAAAAAATATCTTTGAAAAAAGTCTATCCTTCACAAGGTTATTAGTGCTAACAGGAACCCTCGATTCTTATTTTATAATTTTTAATTACTTAATTAGATCTTGAAAAAAGCCTTTCAAAAATGTATGACATGTCTCAATTTCTACAAAAGATATTAGTAGAAAATAAATTTAACATTGATGCAGAACCAATTGGCTATGAAATTTTTGTGTCTTTGTTAAGCAAATGATAAGCTTAGTTACTGTCGTCATGTAAAAGTGGCACTGGTGGGAGATTTGGAGCTGTGTGCATGAATTATCAATAATTAATCACTTTTAAGGCGTTAAGCTAGGCGAGAGGACAAATCTAGTAGAACTCAGCAAATCTGATCGGTGTGTTTTAAGTTGCATACTTTTTTCTGATAATTTTCGTTAACCGTGCTTTCAATCATCAGTCTCTAACGGCAGGGTGCTTCTACCCATTTTTACCTAATTGTCATAAAATGTAAATTACATGAATGTTACGAATTTCTCTTTTTCAAATAAGATAAAGTTTTGGCCTGAAAGTTTATCCATTCTTTTAAGTATACACCCAGATTGCATTTGTGAAAAATTAATTCACTGAATCGAAAAATAAAAATTTTGATTAAAATTTATTTTAACGTTTAGATATCTTTTAGAGTCGGTTTACAGAAAATTTACTTAAAATTTAATCGCGATTAATTTGACATTTGTCAATGCATTTTAAATGGCAACTTAATTCGAATTAGTTTAATTTTGTATTTTGCTTTCTATAAACGGACCCTTAATGGCTTAAAAATCTTAATTTTTGTTGGCTGAATCAATCAGTCGTGATAATGGTACATAAATAATGGTAATAACTAGTACACAAAATTTTATATCTCTAAGCAAAACATTTTAAAGCATCTTTCACATGTCGACAGTAACATAACTTATCATTTGTTTAACAATAAAATTTCATAGCCTACTGATTTTAATCAGTGTTAGATTTATTTTTTGTTAATATTTTTTGTAGAAATGAAGATTTAATTGACATGTCTGCATTTTTGAAAAGCTTTTTTCAAGAACTATCTAAGTAATCAAAAATTTAATATTACCCTCATAAAAAAATAAAAGTTGAGCCTAATAAATAAAATAAACAAATCAAATATTTGTTTCAAAAAAGTGTTCTAACAATGTAAAAGTTTGAAAGTGATAGTATATGGCGTTATCGAATTATTGATTGAATTTCAGTTTTTCCTAAAAATCTCAAAACAGATTTTTTTTTATTGAATTTAAAATGAGATTTGTCTTGAGCATTAAATTCTGCACAGCATTCCCCATTTAACCGATGTTCTATCTTTTCTAATAACCTAGAGCATCGAAATATAGACATACTGTATATATCAGTCTCTATCTTTGTTGAATACTCTCGTGTTATTTATTTGTTGTATAAAAATCTTACAATGTATTTATCCGCGCAAAGGATAATAATATTTGTTAAAGCGGAAAAGACAACTTCGGAATTAAGCCGAAGAAGACACTGGAAGCTTACGTGAAAAAATTCTGACTTTATAAACTGGATATAAAAAATAATACTAAAGTTTCTCTTGATGTCGAAGAGACAAATTCTAGAGCTTATTTCATGTCGATGATGAAATGGAAATTAGTTTAGAAATTAAAGTTTTTTGAAGTTGAAAAGTTTAATTAAATTTTTCTCGAAAATGGTTTGGCGATTTCAGACAAGAGCATTATTTTATGAAAAAAAGCTGAAATTTATCAAATATCCTATAAAAATGGACAAAATTTTCAATACAAAACAATTATGGACACAAGGCCTTAAGAATTCCCCCCTTTCTTTTAGAAAGTTGCGAATGATTACAAAAAGAAAATCTATTTACATCATCTGATTGTTAACAATGCAAGAAATAAATATGCAAAATTACATCTCTTAATAAAAATCCGTTTCGGAGTTATTTGAATTTAACTGCTGTTGGTGCTCTTTAAAGAGTTTTAGCTCCGTAACGAAGCATTTTTTGATAAGATGATTTATGTTTATTTAACATAAAATCAACTCTAGGATATATCCCTTTTTACTTTGAAAAGCGTTTCTGAACACCTGCATTGGACAAAATACTTTATGTTTAATACAACTTTGAAAGTGTTTAAAAATATTGATTCTGCTAAATTTACTAACTTAATGTCTTTTTTAAGTCTAAAATCTAAAAACCAAAGAAAAAATCAAAAATTTTGAGTAAAGAACATATTAAAGAGTTTATCCAAGAAGCTCCGTAGTCATAAAGTTGTCTCAAAAATTTGTTGAGTCAAAAATCTATTAATGAAATTTGTAAATCTTAATTTAGATTTCTAGAACATAAACTATAATTAAAATATAAAAAGAGGATAATAATATTTTTTTTTTTAATCGAGAGAAATGTTTAAATTCTAGAACAAGATATCTATAATTTTCAAACAATATTTGTTTGAAGTAAAAAACAGATTTAAATAATAATCAGCATATAATATTGTTATTAGACCTTGATTATCAAAAATGTGGAGGTAATAAAAAAATTGAATTTACATTAAAACTTAAACAAAAAGCCTTGTCGATTATTCATACGACTTGAAATAATTAATTTAATTTTAATAAACAATCCAGAATAATGTTTATTCATTATAAATTGTATATTAGTGAAATCCGTCTACTGATATATGTATTTATTTAATTTTCTAATAAGCAATTAATTATAAACGTTTTAACGTATTGTGCATAATCATAACAACGATAAATCATTTAGAATCTACAATTTAAAATTACCAATTTTATAACTCACTATACCTTAAAATTTATGGTGTAACACTGTTCTATATAATTTGAAAGTACACTATTAAACTGAATAAAGACGACCGATAATAATAGGTACTATCATCTTGTGATAAAGTTTATAATAATGTCTGTAAACACTGATAAATTTCAAGTACTTAGTTTTATGTTATGAAATCAATTCTAGTCTATTTTCAATTGAGAAAATAGTAATTGCTTTCTTTTTTTTTTAAGAGAACATGTATACCTAAATAAACATGTTAATTCGATTTGATTGATTGCTTAAACACTAAATCACGGTCAGAAATATTTACTGCTGATAAGATAACGTTATCTTCTAAATAATTCTTACTGAAGCAAATAGCGGCAATAATTGATTTACTAATCATAGATGTCTTAATTATAAAAATTAATTGCAAAAATTTTTACTATTTTTTTATTCAATTTTTTTTTTGATGATTTGATACTTACAATGAACAATTTCCAAGTATCAGCTGATTTATATTTATTTTGGATTTTGTCCCAGCAGATTTCACGAAATTTGCCAAGTCATCGAATTTATAATACAACACCTACGATAGGAGAGATTTCCGAACAACAAAATTTTATCGTAGCTCGAAACGAATATTAAAATTTCTAATATTCTGCTATAAATTTTATTATTCAACGATTAAAATTGGTCTTAAAAACATTTTATTTTGTAAACTTGGGTTTTCAGTCTTTTATTTTAACTGATCACAGAAACCTTTTAATTACGAATTTTCTGTTGTAATTTTCTAATTTAAAACTCGCAAATTTTTCAAGCAAAATCTGAGCTTCAATAATATTTGTTACGACTTCTTCTCGAATGAAGTTCACATTTAAAGACGCTGTTATTTTTCGCTCAGAATTGATGTAGGTTGTATAATGGACCTGTTCAGCCGCGTATTTTTTATTTTCATCCGAATTCTTTTACAAATATACAAAAAAAAATCTCAAAAGAGGCTGAAATGAATGACTTTTTCGAACAACAGATTTTCGCGCCAAGGGTGACGTGGATAAACGCCACCAATAAGCATAGAATACGTCCCAATAAGTTTCTTTGGTTATTGCTTGAAACAAGCTGATTGGCTTGGGTTTATTACGTCAGAAGCGGCAGCAAAACCGCTCATTTGAATCTGCTTTGACAAATTGACAGTTTTTAAGAACGTTTATTTTGAAATATTGAACTTTTTCCACGGATTTAAATGTTCATTTATGGACAGAAACTTAATTTTCAAAATTTTGAGAATTTTTTTTCATTCTGACTGAGAACCCTGTAATTTTAATAGCTCATTTTTCCAGGTAAATTTTCGAATTAATGGTCGAATGATGCCTTGTGATGGTTGAAAAATCTATTAGTGAAATAGTCAGAAAAATCTCTTTATGATTTGTGTGTTTAATTCCAATCAGAATAAAGCGATTTTATGTTTTGATTTTTGTCAATGCAAATAAAAATATCCCAAACTTTGTAGGTTATGTAAATTGAAGATCTTGATAAAACAGAAAAAAGTGAATTCGCAATTCATTTTCTTTTTTAGGTTATTGTTTGGCAGCACTTTTTCAACTATTATTAGAGACGAATGTTGAAAACATTTGCAAAAAAAATGCACAGACAAGACAATATTATTGAAAAATTAGAACAAAAAGTACAAAACTTGCTCCAAATATTCAAGCAATGTCTTGGAACAAATTCAAAACATAATATTTCAATGAATAGGAAACATAACAACTTCTAAACAAGTTCAAAATCTTCACAATCTCTTTGAAATCGCTAAGATCAAGAACAAGGATTTGAGGGCAAGTTCAATACTAATTTGGTGTTGAAATGAACATTTCTAAATTTCGTAATCTTTTCAGGAAACTTTCTGCATAATCGATGTGAGTGAAACTTGCAGTTTCGAAACTGAAAGTTCAAAAATGACTTTGAAGACAAAATTAAAAAAAAAATTTCACATGTTGAAACAGATGTAAGGCTTTTATTTTGAAGTAGGAGGAAGACAAATTCGGATTCTCCCAATTTTTTTCACAAGCAGTAAAATCAAGAACAAGAGTTTGATTTGAATCTTTAAAAATTACATAATTTGCTCCATTGAACTTTTTAACAATATCCTCTAGAATTCTGTTTGTAACTATCAAAAAATAGAATTTTTTTCCGGAATCTAAATACACAAATAAGATGTTTAAACAGAAAACGCGCATTTGAGAGCAAGCTTGAAATATCTGTAATTTCTTCTTCACGAGCGTTGAGATGAAGGTTATTGTGGAGGTCAAGTTCAATACCGTTTCGGCATCTTCAGATTTACTAGAATTAATGAGCAATACTGAACTTTCCAAAAAATTTTATTCACTTATAGATAACTGAGGTTTAAAGTAAAAGTACAAGACAAAAAGATGTTCCAAATCGTTTGAATTTGATTAAGAACAAGTATTTTTGAGTGTGGGCGTCAATGTTGTTAATTAATCTTAAATTCTAAAATTGATCCAATTTTAAATTCAATAAAATCTCAATTCAAAACTCTAAATCGGTTAATACTTGAGAAGTAAAAGTCAAAACTTTCAATCTACTCAATTTCAAATCAAAATTTTATAATTTACACTCAGATGACCTTTATACATCAAAAAACAATAAAAATGCATAATCGAGTTACGGTATAATGATTATTTTATTGAAATCTTAACATAATACGAATGTTATTCAACCTTAGCGGTATTTCTATATAAGATTACCAACGTTCTTAAATCCCGCGTGCGTAAAAAAAAACAATCGCACGAAAAATATAAGAGAAAGTAGTTAACAATATTAATTGCCGTTATTGTAATATCATTTAATACGATATGAAAATGATATAACAGACAATATAAATGTATTATAATACACTCAGTACAAGGTTTAATTATTCATCTAAAGAGAAAGTAGCAAACTTAATAGTTAACAAGCGCCACTTATAAATTTTTCATTTTGAATGAAAACAATACAAAATGAAGGTAATTACAGTACAGTAATATATTTTACTGATAGGATAATCTCACTAGTAAATGAATTCCTCCGTTTTAAATTTTTTCAGTTGAAATTATATGACGGGAACTTATATATCGTATTACGAAAAAAATGATTTTGTGTGTGCTCAAATAATCTCCATTTTATGAAATTATATTAAATAACCAAATCAAAATCAATTAGACATTATACATACTTTGTGAATTAAACATTTATCCACTTGGTGTATAAATAACGCTTTTTCAGACTGAGCAAAATTTTGTTAAAATTGAATAAAACATTTTATTCATATGGTGTATAAATGAATATAGAACATTATTTTCATGGTTTTGTTCTAGTTTTAATAACTCAGTTTCATCATAGCAAAAACCTGCAATGATTCTGTTATAGTCCTTGGCCGATAAAGAATGTCATTATGACATTCAAACTGTCTTTATAACAACACCATCAGATAAAATATTTTATAGGAATTTATTAATTTAATTTTTTATTAACGAAATATAATAAAGGCAAATTATCTCCATTTTCTGCGTAAAAATGCTTGAGGCATTTTCTGTATAAATTATATGAATGTCTTGATCCTTCAAATAGACATATCGAGGTGCGTATTCGTGCTTTTATTTATTGTAGATCTATGTTAATTGATTAATTAAAAAAAAAAAATGAGTACAGATTATTGTTTTTTATATTTGATTGATTTTTTTCTATAGTGAGAAAAAACATTGTATTTTATTGTTATAATGTGGGAAATTAATTAATAATTTTTAATAATTGTAAAGCAGAAATATAACTGTTGCTTTTAAAGCAATTTTTTTCATATTTTAATAATAGGATAATTTGTTACCTCATAATAGCTATTACTTCAATAAAATCTAGAAGTTAACAAAAACTTATAATAAAAAAAACATGAAAACATTTAAATATTGTTGTATACGTACCTATTTTGTCTAATTCCAATTCCAAAATATCAGGAAGTGCAAAACTATGCCATTCCACTTGGTAGGGAAAGTATAAAAATTCACAAAATGTAAAACTTATTATGCAACACAAGAAGTATACAAAATCACTAAACCAAATTAAATCCGTTTATAATTATCATTGCAAATTGAAATAAAAAAATTGAAACAATCTAATAGAATCTCTACTGATTATATAAATTGATAATTTCACATTTTATTCTTCTTAGTAGGTCAACTAACATTTACCGCTTGATAGTCACAACAGCAAAGTGTCTATTACACACAAGAAAATCAAAATAAAAATAAATACACGTGAAATAAATGTAAAAAGTGAAAAGTTATCTGAACGCTACGCTGCCACTATTTCGATGGGAATGAATGAAATCAGTGATCATGCTGTTTATTCACCCACTCCATCACATTTCACAAGTGGAAGGAAGGTACGGGAGGTCGGTTCAAACGACTTTCTTATAAAATTAGACTCAGAATCTCAAATGCAAACACTAAAGAATTATTCGCACTAATTGATAAAGATAACATTTGTTGATAACAAAATAAATACTTATAAATTTATAACAAAATACAGGTGACAGGATATGACCTGTCTCCGGAAATAAATACAATTACTGCCAACATATTTCTACTAATTATAAACTGCAACTTTTATCTGTATTTAAAAAATTAACTTATTCATCAATGTAAAAAATTTCATTCACAAAACGAATAATTATTATTAAATGAATCATGTAGAGTAGGATTTTTTTCACAGATAAGTTATGTAATTAATACACGTGTGTATTAATTGTATTATTGGGTTTCAAAAGCAGTTGAAATTTTTTTTCTAATCTTGTGTTTATAAAATTTTGGGATAAATAATGGAAACTAAAGTGACGCTATTTGACAAATATTATTCAAGATACGTCTTCAGACTCAATAATAATTTATTTATTTAAAATTCTATATATTATTATCTGTTTATTGCATTTACATCAAATTAGAAAAATTTGAGTTTAACTAGATAGACGGAGTTCTAATTTTAATAGAATGGCAACAAATTTCCTCTATTTTCAGTAATTTTGCTCTATACTACAAAGTAAAAAAATCAGTAATTTCGAGTGAAATATAACTGAAATGATGTCAAACCTTTCTAAGTCTTGCTAGTATATTATTAAAGAACATTATGCCTTAGATAATACCCAGAGGCGTTATAGTACCTAATTATTAACAGTAAAAATGGATAATGGATGTATCTATGAGTTTTTTAACTTTTTAGTGGATGTGAAATAAATTAGTAAATAAAGAAAAATCAGTATTATAAAGGATTAAATACAGAAAAGTAGACGTAGATTTGCAATACTCTTATTATAGTTTTTGACTCAAAATGATGTGTTAACAAGCCCAATTTTTTTCTAGTTGTCTTCATTGAGGATTTTTGTTGATTGTTACAAGAGAAGAGAGGAACTTGTGGTTCATGGAAGTAGAGAAAGAGGTGATATCTGATAACTGAAGCTTGATACTGGTATGGACAATTTCAAGATCTCCGTTATGAATAATAGTCTAGTTCGTGACTGAAGCTATCGTTTTTAGTCTGCAACCCAAAATACTCTTTGTGTTGAGTAATGATCTAAGTATATTATAGATACCATTACTTAAAGAACAAACAATACGACTCAAGGTGAAATATTATAATTTTTTTCAAAAATAGAGACAACTTTATTAGTGCTTAACCTAAGTAATAATTGTAAAATAATCCTCGAACAAGTGAAATGGCTAATTTTTTCGTCTATGGCTAAGTCCAAATTTTAAAAATTTTTTGACGTGTTCTTCAAAATATCTGTTGACTTCAAAAGCAAAAGCGTTGTTTTGAATATATCAATCTCACAAAAATATTCAAAATATTTATAAAACTGACGTAACAACAAAAAACAGAACAAAAGTTCAATTTTTAAAATTTATTTTTTAACTGAAATGCAAAGTCTAAAAGTTGAGCATTGACAATAATGCAAAATCTCGTTCTCCGTAATCTTGATATCATAAATCATCCAAGATTTATTCTATACAATGGGATACTATACAAATTCTCAGGAATAGAATTTTATTGTAAAAATATTTGTAAATGTTATTAAAACTAAGCATCAATTGGAACTAAATGAAGGTATTTATTTTTTGTTTACTGTAGAATTTGCAAAAAAAACTCACATGCAGTGCAATGTCATTCAGAAAATAACATATAATTATCTACTATGTGATCAGTTTTTAAAATGCATTTTGCTTGAAAATGACAAATTTAATTTGTTCTGTAAATAGAAAAAAAAATTCATTTTTTTTAGTTTTATAATTATATATATTCTCTTATTTATTAATAAAATAAAAATGGCAAATATTATAAGTCAGGTTTGGAATTAACGTAGTAAATAAATATTTATAATACCGGTTAATCTTATTATGAAGAAACAATAGTAATTTAATTACAAAGAAATAAGTTAAATGGAATAAACATAAAAATATCAAAAATGCAAAAATCTCATCAGTTGAGGTGTATCACAGTTGTAGATAAGTTTGCATGTTATGTGACTCGAAATAATGAAATTTTACCTTATATTTTTTATTGAATGTGTTTTGGTAAGTACTAAATTTTCAAAAAGACAAAACTAAATTAGAATTGAAATTTTATATTTGAAACAATTTATAATTATTGATACGTACTTGAAAATTTATTTCAACATTCCAAAAATCGACGGAAGTTTCTCCATCATTCTGAAAACCTTAAGAAATATTGATATATTGTTATCTTCTATAAACTTTTCATTCTATTAAATTTAAAAACTAAATTAAATTAAAAAATTTATGATTGGCATATTTAAAGAAAAAATTCAGGTAGAAATTAAAGCTCCCCATACATTTTATAGTGCGTACAGATCATAGGTACACAAAAAAAGAATCGCATAATTGCTTCTAATCGGAAAATAAAGCTCATATAGATTGAATATAGATAAAATTCGATTAAAAAAAGAATGCATATTTTTCATAGGTAACTGGGATTAGGACAAAGACCATAATAGACTGCCATAACAAAGGATTTATATGTTATGACGAAACTCAATTTTATCAGTGTGTTGAAGTGGGAAATACTACGTTAACTATTGGGTATCCACAAAAATGCCCGCCTGGATTAGTGTGCAATGATGAATCGGATTTAGAGTGTGATGAGCCCTGGAGTGAAGAAATTACTACAAAAACACAAACACAAAAAACAGCAAATACTGAAAATGACATATCGGTTATCACAGATACTACTACAAAGTTGCCAAACAATACTACCAACTCTGCAGATAGGAGCACTACGACGGCCATAACAACTACAGTGTCAAGTGATACAAAACCGACGAATGAGTATAATACTACTGGATCGCCGAACACTGAACAGACTTCGTCTTCCGAAACGACTACCAAATCGACTGAAGAAGAATCAACAACAGCGTCTTCAGAACCGAGCTCATCGCCTGTGACTATAACCGTAACTTCAAGCGAATCTACGCCAAACACTGAACAAACTTTGTCTTCCGAAACGACTACCAAATCGACTGAAGAAGAATCAACAACGGCTTCTTCAGAACCGAGCTCATCGCCTGTGACTATTACCGCAAGTTCAAGCGAATCCACGCCAAACACTGAACAGACTTTGTCTTCCGAAACGACTACCAGGTCGACTGAAGAAGAATCAACAACGGCTTCTTCAGAACCGAGCTCATCGCCTGTGACTATAACCGTAACTTTAAGCGAATCTACGCCAAACACTGAAAAAACTTTGTCTTCCGAAACGACTACCAAATCGACTGAAGAAGAATCAACAACGGCCTCTTCAGAACCGAGCTCATCGCCTGTGACTATAACCGTAACTTCAAGCGAATCTACGCCAAACACTGAACAAACTTTGTCTTCCGAAACGACTACCAAATCGACTGAAGAAGAATCAACAACGGCCTCTTCAGAACCGAGCTCATCGCCTGTGACTATAACCGTAACTTCAAGCGAATCTACGCCAAACACTGAACAAACTTTGTCTTCCGAAACGACTACCAAATCGACTGAAGAAGAATCAACAACAGCGTCTTCAGAACCGAGCTCATCGCCTGTGACTATAACCGTAACTTCAAGCGAATCTACGCCAAACACTGAACAAACTTTGTCTTCCGAAACGACTACCAAATCGACTGAAGAAGAATCAACAACGGCTTCTTCAGAACCGAGCTCATCGCCTGTGACTATTACCGCAAGTTCAAGCGAATCCACGCCAAACACTGAACAGACTTTGTCTTCCGAAACGACTACCAGGTCGACTGAAGAAGAATCAACAACGGCTTCTTCAGAACCGAGCTCATCGCCTGTGACTATAACCGTAACTTTAAGCGAATCTACGCCAAACACTGAAAAAACTTTGTCTTCCGAAACGACTACCAAATCGACTGAAGAAGAATCAACAACGGCTTCTTCAGAACCGAGCTCATCGCCTGTGACTATAACCGTAACTTTAAGCGAATCTACGCCAAACACTGAAAAAACTTTGTCTTCCGAAACGACTACCAAATCGACTGAAGAAGAATCAACAACGGCCTCTTCAGAACCGAGCTCATCGCCTGTGACTATAACCGTAACTTCAAGCGAATCCACGCCAAACACTGAACAGACTTTGTCTTCCGAAACGACTACCAAATCGACTGAAGAAGAATCAACAACGGCCTCTTCAGAACCGAGCTCATCGCCTGTGACTATAACCGTAACTTCAAGCGAATCTACGCCAAACACTGAACAGACTTTGTCTTCCGAAACGACTACCAAATCGACTGAAGAAGAATCAACAACGGCCTCTTCAGAACCGAGCTCATCGCCTGTGACTATAACCGTAACTTCAAGCGAATCCACGCCAAACACTGAACAGACTTTGTCTTCCGAAACGACTACCAAATCGACTGAAGAAGAATCAACAACGGCCTCTTCAGAACCGAGCTCATCGCCTGTGACTATAACCGTAACTTCAAGCGAATCCACGCCAAACACTGAACAGACTTTGTCTTCCGAAACGACTACCAAATCGACTGAAGAAGAATCAACAACGGCCTCTTCAGAACCGAGCTCATCGCCTGTGACTATAACCGTAACTTCAAGCGAATCTACGCCAAACACTGAACAGACTTTGTCTTCCGAAACGACTACCAAATCGACTGAAGAAGAATCAACAACGGCTTCTTCAGAACCGAGCTCATCGCCTGTGACTATAACCGTAACTTCAAGCGAATCTACGCCAAACACTGAACAGACTTTGTCTTCCGAAACGACTACCAAATCGACTGAAGAAGAATCAACAACGGCTTCTTCAGAACCGAGCTCATCGCCTGTGACTATAACCGTAACTTCAAGCGAATCCACGCCAAACACTGAACAGACTTTGTCTTCCGAAACGACTACCAAATCGACTGAAGAAGAATCAACAACGGCCTCTTCAGAACCGAGCTCATCGCCTGTGACTATAACCGTAACTTCAAGCGAATCTACGCCAAACACTGAACAGACTTTGTCTTCCGAAACGACTACCAAATCGACTGAAGAAGAATCAACAACGGCTTCTTCAGAACCGAGCTCATCGCCTGTGACTATAACCGTAACTTCAAGCGAATCTACGCCAAACACTGAACAGACTTTGTCTTCCGAAACGACTACCAAATCGACTGAAGAAGAATCAACAACGGCTTCTTCAGAACCGAGCTCATCGCCTGTGACTATAACCGTAACTTCAAGCGAATCCACGCCAAACACTGAACAGACTTTGTCTTCCGAAACGACTACCAAATCGACTGAAGAAGAATCAACAACGGCCTCTTCAGAACCGAGCTCATCGCCTGTGACTATAACCGTAACTTCAAGCGAATCTACGCCAAACACTGAAAAAACCTCGTCTTCCGAAACGACTACCAAATCGACTGAAGAAGAATCAACAACGGCCTCTTCAGAACCGAGCTCATCGCCTGTGACTATAACCGTAACTTCAAGCGAATCCACGCCAAACACTGAACAGACTTTGTCTTCCGAAACGACTACCAAATCGACTGAAGAAGAATCAACAACGGCTTCTTCAGAACCGAGCTCATCGCTTGTGACTATAACCGTAACTTCAAGCGAATCCACGCCAAACACTGAACAGACTTTGTCTTCCGAAACGACTACCAAATCGACTGAAGAAGAATCAACAACGGCCTCTTCAGAACCGAGCTCATCGCCTGTGACTATAACCGTAACTTCAAGCGAATCCACGCCAAACACTGAACAGACTTTGTCTTCCGAAACGACTACCAAATCGACTGAAGAAGAATCAACAACGGCTTCTTCAGAACCGAGCTCATCGCTTGTGACTATAACCGTAACTTCAAGCGAATCCACGCCAAACACTGAACAGACTTTGTCTTCCGAAACGACTACCAAATCGACTGAAGAAGAATCAACAACGGCCTCTTCAGAACCGAGCTCATCGCCTGTGACTATAACCGTAACTTCAAGCGAATCCACGCCAAACACTGAACAGACTTTGTCTTCCGAAACGACTACCAAATCGACTGAAGAAGAATCAACAACGGCTTCTTCAGAACCGAGCTCATCGCTTGTGACTATAACCGTAACTTCAAGCGAATCCACGCCAAACACTGAACAGACTTTGTCTTCCGAAACGACTACCAAATCGACTGAAGAAGAATCAACAACGGCCTCTTCAGAACCGAGCTCATCGCCTGTGACTATAACCGTAACTTCAAGCGAATCTACGCCAAACACTGAACAGACTTTGTCTTCCGAAACGACTACCAAATCGACTGAAGAAGAATCAACAACGGCTTCTTCAGAACCGAGCTCATCGCCTGTGACTATAACCGTAACTTCAAGCGAATCTACGCCAAACACTGAAAAAACCTCGTCTTCCGAAACGACTACCAAATCGACTGAAGAAGAATCAACAACGGCCTCTTCAGAACCGAGCTCATCGCTTGTGACTATAACCGTAACTTCAAGCGAATCTACGCCAAACACTGAACAGACTTTGTCTTCCGAAACGACTACCAAATCGACTGAAGAAGAATCAACAACGGCTTCTTCAGAACCGAGCTCATCGCCTGTGACTATAACCGTAACTTCAAGCGAATCCACGCCAAACACTGAACAGACTTTGTCTTCCGAAACGACTACCAAATCGACTGAAGAAGAATCAACAACGGCCTCTTCAGAACCGAGCTCATCGCCTGTGACTATAACCGTAACTTCAAGCGAATCCACGCCAAACACTGAACAGACTTTGTCTTCCGAAACGACTACCAAATCGACTGAAGAAGAATCAACAACGGCCTCTTCAGAATCGAGCTCATCGCCTGTGACTATAACCGTAACTTCAAGCGAATCCACGCCAAACACTGAACAGACTTTGTCTTCCGAAACGACTACCAAATCGACTGAAGAAGAATCAACAACGGCCTCTTCAGAACCGAGCTCATCGCCTGTGAATATTACCGCAAGTTCAAGCGAATCCACGCCAAACACTGAACATACTTTGTCTTCCGAAACGACTACCAAATCGACTGAAGAAGAATCAACAACGGCCTCTTCAGAACCGAGCTCATCGCCTGTGACTATAACCGTAACTTCAAGCGAATCCACGCCAAACACTGAACAGACTTTGTCTTCCGAAACGACTACCAAATCGACTGAAGAAGAATCAACAACGGCCTCTTCAGAACCGAGCTCATCGCCTGTGACTATAACCGTAACTTCAAGCGAATCCACGCCAAACACTGAACAGACTTTGTCTTCCGAAACGACTACCAAATCGACTGAAGAAGAATCAACAACGGCTTCTTCAGAACCGAGCTCATCGCCTGTGACTATAACCGTAACTTCAAGCGAATCCACGCCAAACACTGAACAGACTTTGTCTTCCAAAACAACTACCAAATCGACTGAAGAAGAATCAACAACGGCTTCTTCAGAACCGAGCTCATCGCCTGTGACTATTACCGCAAGTTCAAGCGAATCCACGCCAAACACTGAACAGACTTTGTCTTCCGAAACGACTACCAAATCGACTGAAGAAGAATCAACAACAGCCTCTTCAGAACCGAGCTCATCGCCTGTGACTATTACCGCAAGTTCAAGCGAATCCACGCCAAACACTGAACAGACTTTGTCTTCCGAAACGACTACCAAATCGACTGAAGAAGAATCAACAACAGCCTCTTCAGAACCGAGCTCATCGCCTGTGACTATTACCGCAAGTTCAAGCGAATCCACGCCAAACACTGAACAAACTTTGTCTTCCGAAACGACTACCAAATCGACTGAAGAAGAATCAACAACGGCTTCTTCAGAACCGAGCTCATCGTCTGTGACTATTACCGCAAGTTCAAGCGAATCCACGCCAAACACTGAACAGACTTTGTCTTCCGAAACGACTACCAAATCGACTGAAGAAGAATCAACAACGGCTTCTTCAGAACCGAGCTCATCGTCTGTGACTATTACCGCAAGTTCAAGCGAATCCACGCCAAACACTGAACAGACTTTGTCTTCCGAAACGACTACCAAATCGACTGAAGAAGAATCAACAACGGCTTCTTCAGAACCGAGCTCATCGTCTGTGACTATTACCGCAAGTTCAAGCGAATCCACGCCAAACACTGAACAAACTTTGTCTTCCGAAACGACTACCAAATCGACTGAAGAAGAATCAACAACGGCCTCTTCAGAACCGAGCTCATCGCCTGTGACTATAACCGTAACTTCAAGCGAATCCACGCCAAACACTGAACAGACTTTGTCTTCCGAAACGACTACCAAATCGACTGAAGAAGAATCAACAACAGCCTCTTCAGAACCGAGCTCATCGCCTGTGACTATTACCGCAAGTTCAAGCGAATCCACGCCAAACACTGAACAGACTTTGTCTTCCGAAACGACTACCAAATCGACTGAAGAAGAATCAACAACAGCCTCTTCAGAACCGAGCTCATCGCCTGTGACTATTACCGCAAGTTCAAGCGAATCCACGCCAAACACTGAACAAACTTTGTCTTCCGAAACGACTACCAAATCGACTGAAGAAGAATCAACAACGGCTTCTTCAGAACCGAGCTCATCGTCTGTGACTATTACCGCAAGTTCAAGCGAATCCACGCCAAACACTGAACAGACTTTGTCTTCCGAAACGACTACCAAATCGACTGAAGAAGAATCAACAACGGCTTCTTCAGAACCGAGCTCATCGCCTGTGACTATAACCGTAACTTCAAGCGAATCCACGCCAAACACTGAACAGACTTTGTCTTCCGAAACGACTACCAAATCGACTGAAGAAGAATCAACAACAGCCTCTTCAGAACCGAGCTCATCGCCTGTGACTATTACCGCAAGTTCAAGCGAATCCACGCCAAACACTGAACAAACTTTGTCTTCCGAAACGACTACCAAATCGACTGAAGAAGAATCAACAACAGCCTCTTCAGAACCGAGCTCATCGCCTGTGACTATTACCGCAAGTTCAAGCGAATCCACGCCAAACACTGAACAAACTTTGTCTTCCGAAACGACTACCAAATCGACTGAAGAAGAATCAACAACAGCCTCTTCAGAACCGAGCTCATCGCCTGTGACTATTACCGCAAGTTCAAGCGAATCCACGCCAAACACTGAACAGACTTTGTCTTCCGAAACGACTACCAAATCGACTGAAGAAGAATCAACAACGGCTTCTTCAGAACCGAGCTCATCGCCTGTGACTATAACCGTAACTTCAAGCGAATCCACGCCAAACACTGAACAGACTTTGTCTTCCGAAACGACTACCAAATCGACTGAAGAAGAATCAACAACAGCCTCTTCAGAACCGAGCTCATCGCCTGTGACTATTACCGCAAGTTCAAGCGAATCCACGCCAAACACTGAACAAACTTTGTCTTCCGAAACGACTACCAAATCGACTGAAGAAGAATCAACAACAGCCTCTTCAGAACCGAGCTCATCGCCTGTGACTATTACCGCAAGTTCAAGCGAATCCACGCCAAACACTGAACAAACTTTGTCTTCCGAAACGACTACCAAATCGACTGAAGAAGAATCAACAACAGCCTCTTCAGAACCGAGCTCATCGCCTGTGACTATTACCGCAAGTTCAAGCGAATCCACGCCAAACACTGAACAGACTTTGTCTTCCGAAACAACTTCCAAATCGACTGAAGAAGAATCAACAACGGCTTCTTCAGAACCGAGCTCATCGCCTGTGACTATAACCGTAACTTCAAGCGAATCCACGCCAAACACTGAACAGACTTTGTCTTCCGAAACGACTACCAAATCGACTGAAGAAGAATCAACAACGGCCTCTTCAGAACCGAGCTCATCGCCTGTGACTATAACCGTAACTTCAAGCGAATCTACGCCAAACACTGAAAAAACTTTGTCTTCCGAAACGACTACCAAATCGACTGAAGAAGGATCAACAACGGCTTCTTCAGAACCGAGCTCATCGCCTGTGACTATAACCGTAACTTCAAGCGAATCCACGCCAAACACTGAACAGACTTTGTCTTCCGAAACGACTACCAAATCGACTGAAGAAGAATCAACAACGGCCTCTTCAGAACCGAGCTCATCGCCTGTGACTATAACCGTAACTTCAAGCGAATCTACGCCAAACACTGAAAAAACTTTGTCTTCCGAAACGACTACCAAATCGACTGAAGAAGAATCAACAACAGCCTCTTCAGAACCGAGCTCATCGCCTGTGACTATTACCGCAAGTTCAAGCGAATCCACGCCAAACACTGAACAAACTTTGTCTTCCGAAACGACTACCAAATCGACTGAAGAAGAATCAACAACAGCCTCTTCAGAACCGAGCTCATCGCCTGTGACTATTACCGCAAGTTCAAGCGAATCTACGCCAAACACTGAACAGACTTTGTCTTCCGAAACGACTACCAAATCGACTGAAGAAGAATCAACAACGGCTTCTTCAGAACCGAGCTCATCGCCTGTGACTATAACCGTAACTTCAAGCGAATCCACGCCAAACACTGAACAGACTTTGTCTTCCGAAACGACTACCAAATCGACTGAAGAAGAATCAACAACGGCCTCTTCAGAACCGAGCTCATCGCCTGTGACTATTACCGCAAGTTCAAGCGAATCCACGCCAAACACTGAACAGACTTTGTCTTCCGAAACAACTTCCAAATCGACTGAAGAAGAATCAACAACGGCTTCTTCAGAACCGAGCTCATCGCCTGTGACTATAACCGTAACTTCAAGCGAATCCACGCCAAACACTGAACAGACTTTGTCTTCCGAAACGACTACCAAATCGACTGAAGAAGAATCAACAACAGCCTCTTCAGAACCGAGCTCATCGCCTGTGACTATAACCGTAACTTCAAGCGAATCCACGCCAAACACTGAAAAAACTTTGTCTTCCGAAACGACTACCAAATCGACTGAAGAAGAATCAACAACGGCTTCTTCAGAACCGAGCTCATCGCCTGTGACTATAACCGTAACTTCAAGCGAATCCACGCCAAACACTGAACAGACTTTGTCTTCCGAAACGACTACCAAATCGACTGAAGAAGAATCAACAACAGCCTCTTCAGAACCGAGCTCATCGCCTGTGACTATTACCGCAAGTTCAAGCGAATCCACGCCAAACACTGAACAAACTTTGTCTTCCGAAACGACTACCAAATCGACTGAAGAAGAATCAACAACGGCTTCTTCAGAACCGAGCTCATCGCCTGTGACTATAACCGTAACTTCAAGCGAATCCACGCCAAACACTGAACAGACTTTGTCTTCCGAAACGACTACCAAATCGACTGAAGAAGAATCAACAACAGCCTCTTCAGAACCGAGCTCATCGCCTGTGACTATTACCGCAAGTTCAAGCGAATCCACGCCAAACACTGAACAGACTTTGTCTTCCGAAACAACTTCCAAATCGACTGAAGAAGAATCAACAACGGCTTCTTCAGAACCGAGCTCATCGCCTGTGACTATAACCGTAACTTCAAGCGAATCCACGCCAAACACTGAACAGACTTTGTCTTCCGAAACGACTACCAAATCGACTGAAGAAGAATCAACAACGGCCTCTTCAGAACCGAGCTCATCGCCTGTGACTATAACCGTAACTTCAAGCGAATCTACGCCAAACACTGAAAAAACTTTGTCTTCCGAAACGACTACCAAATCGACTGAAGAAGAATCAACAACGGCTTCTTCAGAACCGAGCTCATCGCCTGTGACTATAACCGTAACTTCAAGCGAATCCACGCCAAACACTGAACAGACTTTGTCTTCCGAAACGACTACCAAATCGACTGAAGAAGAATCAACAACGGCCTCTTCAGAACCGAGCTCATCGCCTGTGACTATAACCGTAACTTCAAGCGAATCTACGCCAAACACTGAAAAAACTTTGTCTTCCGAAACGACTACCAAATCGACTGAAGAAGAATCAACAACGGCTTCTTCAGAACCGAGCTCATCGCCTGTGACTATAACCGTAACTTCAAGCGAATCCACGCCAAACACTGAACAGACTTTGTCTTCCGAAACGACTACCAAATCGACTGAAGAAGAATCAACAACGGCCTCTTCAGAACCGAGCTCATCGCCTGTGACTATAACCGTAACTTCAAGCGAATCTACGCCAAACACTGAAAAAACTTTGTCTTCCGAAACGACTACCAAATCGACTGAAGAAGAATCAACAACGGCCTCTTCAGAACCGAGCTCATCGCCTGTGACTATAACCGTAACTTCAAGCAAATCCACGCCAAACACTGAACAGACTTTGTCTTCCGAAACGACTACCAAATCGACTGAAGAAGAATCAACAACGGCCTCTTCAGAACCGAGCTCATCGCCTGTGACTATAACCGTAACTTCAAGCGAATCTACGCCAAACACTGAAAAAACTTTGTCTTCCGAAACGACTACCAAATCGACTGAAGAAGAATCAACAACGGCTTCTTCAGAACCGAGCTCATCGCTTGTGACTATAACCGTAACTTCAAGCGAATCCACGCCAAACACTGAACAGACTTTGTCTTCCGAAACGACTACCAAATCGACTGAAGAAGAATCAACAACGGCCTCTTCAGAACCGAGCTCATCGCCTGTGACTATAACCGTAACTTCAAGCGAATCTACGCCAAACACTGAACAGACTTTGTCTTCCGAAACGACTACCAAATCGACTGAAGAAGAATCAACAACGGCTTCTTCAGAACCGAGCTCATCGCCTGTGACTATAACCGTAACTTCAAGCGAATCTACGCCAAACACTGAAAAAACCTCGTCTTCCGAAACGACTACCAAATCGACTGAAGAAGAATCAACAACGGCCTCTTCAGAACCGAGCTCATCGCTTGTGACTATAACCGTAACTTCAAGCGAATCTACGCCAAACACTGAACAGACTTTGTCTTCCGAAACGACTACCAAATCGACTGAAGAAGAATCAACAACGGCTTCTTCAGAACCGAGCTCATCGCCTGTGACTATAACCGTAACTTCAAGCGAATCCACGCCAAACACTGAACAGACTTTGTCTTCCGAAACGACTACCAAATCGACTGAAGAAGAATCAACAACGGCCTCTTCAGAACCGAGCTCATCGCCTGTGACTATAACCGTAACTTCAAGCGAATCCACGCCAAACACTGAACAGACTTTGTCTTCCGAAACGACTACCAAATCGACTGAAGAAGAATCAACAACGGCCTCTTCAGAATCGAGCTCATCGCCTGTGACTATAACCGTAACTTCAAGCGAATCCACGCCAAACACTGAACAGACTTTGTCTTCCGAAACGACTACCAAATCGACTGAAGAAGAATCAACAACAGCCTCTTCAGAACCGAGCTCATCGCCTGTGACTATTACCGCAAGTTCAAGCGAATCTACGCCAAACACTGAACAGACTTTGTCTTCCGAAACGACTACCAAATCGACTGAAGAAGAATCAACAACGGCTTCTTCAGAACCGAGCTCATCGCCTGTGACTATAACCGTAACTTCAAGCGAATCCACGCCAAACACTGAACAGACTTTGTCTTCCGAAACGACTACCAAATCGACTGAAGAAGAATCAACAACGGCCTCTTCAGAACCGAGCTCATCGCCTGTGACTATTACCGCAAGTTCAAGCGAATCCACGCCAAACACTGAACAGACTTTGTCTTCCGAAACAACTTCCAAATCGACTGAAGAAGAATCAACAACGGCTTCTTCAGAACCGAGCTCATCGCCTGTGACTATAACCGTAACTTCAAGCGAATCCACGCCAAACACTGAACAGACTTTGTCTTCCGAAACGACTACCAAATCGACTGAAGAAGAATCAACAACAGCCTCTTCAGAACCGAGCTCATCGCCTGTGACTATAACCGTAACTTCAAGCGAATCCACGCCAAACACTGAAAAAACTTTGTCTTCCGAAACGACTACCAAATCGACTGAAGAAGAATCAACAACGGCTTCTTCAGAACCGAGCTCATCGCCTGTGACTATAACCGTAACTTCAAGCGAATCCACGCCAAACACTGAACAGACTTTGTCTTCCGAAACGACTACCAAATCGACTGAAGAAGAATCAACAACAGCCTCTTCAGAACCGAGCTCATCGCCTGTGACTATTACCGCAAGTTCAAGCGAATCCACGCCAAACACTGAACAAACTTTGTCTTCCGAAACGACTACCAAATCGACTGAAGAAGAATCAACAACGGCTTCTTCAGAACCGAGCTCATCGCCTGTGACTATAACCGTAACTTCAAGCGAATCCACGCCAAACACTGAACAGACTTTGTCTTCCGAAACGACTACCAAATCGACTGAAGAAGAATCAACAACAGCCTCTTCAGAACCGAGCTCATCGCCTGTGACTATTACCGCAAGTTCAAGCGAATCCACGCCAAACACTGAACAGACTTTGTCTTCCGAAACAACTTCCAAATCGACTGAAGAAGAATCAACAACGGCTTCTTCAGAACCGAGCTCATCGCCTGTGACTATAACCGTAACTTCAAGCGAATCCACGCCAAACACTGAACAGACTTTGTCTTCCGAAACGACTACCAAATCGACTGAAGAAGAATCAACAACGGCCTCTTCAGAACCGAGCTCATCGCCTGTGACTATAACCGTAACTTCAAGCGAATCTACGCCAAACACTGAAAAAACTTTGTCTTCCGAAACGACTACCAAATCGACTGAAGAAGAATCAACAACGGCTTCTTCAGAACCGAGCTCATCGCCTGTGACTATAACCGTAACTTCAAGCGAATCCACGCCAAACACTGAACAGACTTTGTCTTCCGAAACGACTACCAAATCGACTGAAGAAGAATCAACAACGGCCTCTTCAGAACCGAGCTCATCGCCTGTGACTATAACCGTAACTTCAAGCGAATCTACGCCAAACACTGAAAAAACTTTGTCTTCCGAAACGACTACCAAATCGACTGAAGAAGAATCAACAACGGCTTCTTCAGAACCGAGCTCATCGCCTGTGACTATAACCGTAACTTCAAGCGAATCCACGCCAAACACTGAACAGACTTTGTCTTCCGAAACGACTACCAAATCGACTGAAGAAGAATCAACAACGGCCTCTTCAGAACCGAGCTCATCGCCTGTGACTATAACCGTAACTTCAAGCGAATCTACGCCAAACACTGAAAAAACTTTGTCTTCCGAAACGACTACCAAATCGACTGAAGAAGAATCAACAACGGCCTCTTCAGAACCGAGCTCATCGCCTGTGACTATAACCGTAACTTCAAGCAAATCCACGCCAAACACTGAACAGACTTTGTCTTCCGAAACGACTACCAAATCGACTGAAGAAGAATCAACAACGGCCTCTTCAGAACCGAGCTCATCGCCTGTGACTATAACCGTAACTTCAAGCGAATCTACGCCAAACACTGAAAAAACTTTGTCTTCCGAAACGACTACCAAATCGACTGAAGAAGAATCAACAACGGCTTCTTCAGAACCGAGCTCATCGCTTGTGACTATAACCGTAACTTCAAGCGAATCCACGCCAAACACTGAACAGACTTTGTCTTCCGAAACGACTACCAAATCGACTGAAGAAGAATCAACAACGGCCTCTTCAGAACCGAGCTCATCGCCTGTGACTATAACCGTAACTTCAAGCGAATCTACGCCAAACACTGAACAGACTTTGTCTTCCGAAACGACTACCAAATCGACTGAAGAAGAATCAACAACGGCTTCTTCAGAACCGAGCTCATCGCCTGTGACTATAACCGTAACTTCAAGCGAATCTACGCCAAACACTGAAAAAACCTCGTCTTCCGAAACGACTACCAAATCGACTGAAGAAGAATCAACAACGGCCTCTTCAGAACCGAGCTCATCGCTTGTGACTATAACCGTAACTTCAAGCGAATCTACGCCAAACACTGAACAGACTTTGTCTTCCGAAACGACTACCAAATCGACTGAAGAAGAATCAACAACGGCTTCTTCAGAACCGAGCTCATCGCCTGTGACTATAACCGTAACTTCAAGCGAATCCACGCCAAACACTGAACAGACTTTGTCTTCCGAAACGACTACCAAATCGACTGAAGAAGAATCAACAACGGCCTCTTCAGAACCGAGCTCATCGCCTGTGACTATAACCGTAACTTCAAGCGAATCCACGCCAAACACTGAACAGACTTTGTCTTCCGAAACGACTACCAAATCGACTGAAGAAGAATCAACAACGGCCTCTTCAGAATCGAGCTCATCGCCTGTGACTATAACCGTAACTTCAAGCGAATCCACGCCAAACACTGAACAGACTTTGTCTTCCGAAACGACTACCAAATCGACTGAAGAAGAATCAACAACGGCCTCTTCAGAACCGAGCTCATCGCCTGTGAATATTACCGCAAGTTCAAGCGAATCCACGCCAAACACTGAACATACTTTGTCTTCCGAAACGACTACCAAATCGACTGAAGAAGAATCAACAACGGCCTCTTCAGAACCGAGCTCATCGCCTGTGACTATAACCGTAACTTCAAGCGAATCCACGCCAAACACTGAACAGACTTTGTCTTCCGAAACGACTACCAAATCGACTGAAGAAGAATCAACAACGGCCTCTTCAGAACCGAGCTCATCGCCTGTGACTATAACCGTAACTTCAAGCGAATCCACGCCAAACACTGAACAGACTTTGTCTTCCGAAACGACTACCAAATCGACTGAAGAAGAATCAACAACGGCTTCTTCAGAACCGAGCTCATCGCCTGTGACTATAACCGTAACTTCAAGCGAATCCACGCCAAACACTGAACAGACTTTGTCTTCCAAAACAACTACCAAATCGACTGAAGAAGAATCAACAACGGCTTCTTCAGAACCGAGCTCATCGCCTGTGACTATTACCGCAAGTTCAAGCGAATCCACGCCAAACACTGAACAGACTTTGTCTTCCGAAACGACTACCAAATCGACTGAAGAAGAATCAACAACAGCCTCTTCAGAACCGAGCTCATCGCCTGTGACTATTACCGCAAGTTCAAGCGAATCCACGCCAAACACTGAACAGACTTTGTCTTCCGAAACGACTACCAAATCGACTGAAGAAGAATCAACAACAGCCTCTTCAGAACCGAGCTCATCGCCTGTGACTATTACCGCAAGTTCAAGCGAATCCACGCCAAACACTGAACAAACTTTGTCTTCCGAAACGACTACCAAATCGACTGAAGAAGAATCAACAACGGCTTCTTCAGAACCGAGCTCATCGTCTGTGACTATTACCGCAAGTTCAAGCGAATCCACGCCAAACACTGAACAGACTTTGTCTTCCGAAACGACTACCAAATCGACTGAAGAAGAATCAACAACGGCTTCTTCAGAACCGAGCTCATCGTCTGTGACTATTACCGCAAGTTCAAGCGAATCCACGCCAAACACTGAACAGACTTTGTCTTCCGAAACGACTACCAAATCGACTGAAGAAGAATCAACAACGGCTTCTTCAGAACCGAGCTCATCGTCTGTGACTATTACCGCAAGTTCAAGCGAATCCACGCCAAACACTGAACAAACTTTGTCTTCCGAAACGACTACCAAATCGACTGAAGAAGAATCAACAACGGCCTCTTCAGAACCGAGCTCATCGCCTGTGACTATAACCGTAACTTCAAGCGAATCCACGCCAAACACTGAACAGACTTTGTCTTCCGAAACGACTACCAAATCGACTGAAGAAGAATCAACAACAGCCTCTTCAGAACCGAGCTCATCGCCTGTGACTATTACCGCAAGTTCAAGCGAATCCACGCCAAACACTGAACAGACTTTGTCTTCCGAAACGACTACCAAATCGACTGAAGAAGAATCAACAACAGCCTCTTCAGAACCGAGCTCATCGCCTGTGACTATTACCGCAAGTTCAAGCGAATCCACGCCAAACACTGAACAAACTTTGTCTTCCGAAACGACTACCAAATCGACTGAAGAAGAATCAACAACGGCTTCTTCAGAACCGAGCTCATCGTCTGTGACTATTACCGCAAGTTCAAGCGAATCCACGCCAAACACTGAACAGACTTTGTCTTCCGAAACGACTACCAAATCGACTGAAGAAGAATCAACAACGGCTTCTTCAGAACCGAGCTCATCGCCTGTGACTATAACCGTAACTTCAAGCGAATCCACGCCAAACACTGAACAGACTTTGTCTTCCGAAACGACTACCAAATCGACTGAAGAAGAATCAACAACAGCCTCTTCAGAACCGAGCTCATCGCCTGTGACTATTACCGCAAGTTCAAGCGAATCCACGCCAAACACTGAACAAACTTTGTCTTCCGAAACGACTACCAAATCGACTGAAGAAGAATCAACAACAGCCTCTTCAGAACCGAGCTCATCGCCTGTGACTATTACCGCAAGTTCAAGCGAATCCACGCCAAACACTGAACAAACTTTGTCTTCCGAAACGACTACCAAATCGACTGAAGAAGAATCAACAACAGCCTCTTCAGAACCGAGCTCATCGCCTGTGACTATTACCGCAAGTTCAAGCGAATCCACGCCAAACACTGAACAGACTTTGTCTTCCGAAACGACTACCAAATCGACTGAAGAAGAATCAACAACGGCTTCTTCAGAACCGAGCTCATCGCCTGTGACTATAACCGTAACTTCAAGCGAATCCACGCCAAACACTGAACAGACTTTGTCTTCCGAAACGACTACCAAATCGACTGAAGAAGAATCAACAACAGCCTCTTCAGAACCGAGCTCATCGCCTGTGACTATTACCGCAAGTTCAAGCGAATCCACGCCAAACACTGAACAAACTTTGTCTTCCGAAACGACTACCAAATCGACTGAAGAAGAATCAACAACAGCCTCTTCAGAACCGAGCTCATCGCCTGTGACTATTACCGCAAGTTCAAGCGAATCCACGCCAAACACTGAACAAACTTTGTCTTCCGAAACGACTACCAAATCGACTGAAGAAGAATCAACAACAGCCTCTTCAGAACCGAGCTCATCGCCTGTGACTATTACCGCAAGTTCAAGCGAATCCACGCCAAACACTGAACAGACTTTGTCTTCCGAAACAACTTCCAAATCGACTGAAGAAGAATCAACAACGGCTTCTTCAGAACCGAGCTCATCGCCTGTGACTATAACCGTAACTTCAAGCGAATCCACGCCAAACACTGAACAGACTTTGTCTTCCGAAACGACTACCAAATCGACTGAAGAAGAATCAACAACGGCCTCTTCAGAACCGAGCTCATCGCCTGTGACTATAACCGTAACTTCAAGCGAATCTACGCCAAACACTGAAAAAACTTTGTCTTCCGAAACGACTACCAAATCGACTGAAGAAGGATCAACAACGGCTTCTTCAGAACCGAGCTCATCGCCTGTGACTATAACCGTAACTTCAAGCGAATCCACGCCAAACACTGAACAGACTTTGTCTTCCGAAACGACTACCAAATCGACTGAAGAAGAATCAACAACGGCCTCTTCAGAACCGAGCTCATCGCCTGTGACTATAACCGTAACTTCAAGCGAATCTACGCCAAACACTGAAAAAACTTTGTCTTCCGAAACGACTACCAAATCGACTGAAGAAGAATCAACAACAGCCTCTTCAGAACCGAGCTCATCGCCTGTGACTATTACCGCAAGTTCAAGCGAATCCACGCCAAACACTGAACAAACTTTGTCTTCCGAAACGACTACCAAATCGACTGAAGAAGAATCAACAACAGCCTCTTCAGAACCGAGCTCATCGCCTGTGACTATTACCGCAAGTTCAAGCGAATCTACGCCAAACACTGAACAGACTTTGTCTTCCGAAACGACTACCAAATCGACTGAAGAAGAATCAACAACGGCTTCTTCAGAACCGAGCTCATCGCCTGTGACTATAACCGTAACTTCAAGCGAATCCACGCCAAACACTGAACAGACTTTGTCTTCCGAAACGACTACCAAATCGACTGAAGAAGAATCAACAACGGCCTCTTCAGAACCGAGCTCATCGCCTGTGACTATTACCGCAAGTTCAAGCGAATCCACGCCAAACACTGAACAGACTTTGTCTTCCGAAACAACTTCCAAATCGACTGAAGAAGAATCAACAACGGCTTCTTCAGAACCGAGCTCATCGCCTGTGACTATAACCGTAACTTCAAGCGAATCCACGCCAAACACTGAACAGACTTTGTCTTCCGAAACGACTACCAAATCGACTGAAGAAGAATCAACAACAGCCTCTTCAGAACCGAGCTCATCGCCTGTGACTATAACCGTAACTTCAAGCGAATCCACGCCAAACACTGAAAAAACTTTGTCTTCCGAAACGACTACCAAATCGACTGAAGAAGAATCAACAACGGCTTCTTCAGAACCGAGCTCATCGCCTGTGACTATAACCGTAACTTCAAGCGAATCCACGCCAAACACTGAACAGACTTTGTCTTCCGAAACGACTACCAAATCGACTGAAGAAGAATCAACAACAGCCTCTTCAGAACCGAGCTCATCGCCTGTGACTATTACCGCAAGTTCAAGCGAATCCACGCCAAACACTGAACAAACTTTGTCTTCCGAAACGACTACCAAATCGACTGAAGAAGAATCAACAACGGCTTCTTCAGAACCGAGCTCATCGCCTGTGACTATAACCGTAACTTCAAGCGAATCCACGCCAAACACTGAACAGACTTTGTCTTCCGAAACGACTACCAAATCGACTGAAGAAGAATCAACAACAGCCTCTTCAGAACCGAGCTCATCGCCTGTGACTATTACCGCAAGTTCAAGCGAATCCACGCCAAACACTGAACAGACTTTGTCTTCCGAAACAACTTCCAAATCGACTGAAGAAGAATCAACAACGGCTTCTTCAGAACCGAGCTCATCGCCTGTGACTATAACCGTAACTTCAAGCGAATCCACGCCAAACACTGAACAGACTTTGTCTTCCGAAACGACTACCAAATCGACTGAAGAAGAATCAACAACGGCCTCTTCAGAACCGAGCTCATCGCCTGTGACTATAACCGTAACTTCAAGCGAATCTACGCCAAACACTGAAAAAACTTTGTCTTCCGAAACGACTACCAAATCGACTGAAGAAGAATCAACAACGGCTTCTTCAGAACCGAGCTCATCGCCTGTGACTATAACCGTAACTTCAAGCGAATCCACGCCAAACACTGAACAGACTTTGTCTTCCGAAACGACTACCAAATCGACTGAAGAAGAATCAACAACGGCCTCTTCAGAACCGAGCTCATCGCCTGTGACTATAACCGTAACTTCAAGCGAATCTACGCCAAACACTGAAAAAACTTTGTCTTCCGAAACGACTACCAAATCGACTGAAGAAGAATCAACAACGGCTTCTTCAGAACCGAGCTCATCGCCTGTGACTATAACCGTAACTTCAAGCGAATCCACGCCAAACACTGAACAGACTTTGTCTTCCGAAACGACTACCAAATCGACTGAAGAAGAATCAACAACGGCCTCTTCAGAACCGAGCTCATCGCCTGTGACTATAACCGTAACTTCAAGCGAATCTACGCCAAACACTGAAAAAACTTTGTCTTCCGAAACGACTACCAAATCGACTGAAGAAGAATCAACAACGGCCTCTTCAGAACCGAGCTCATCGCCTGTGACTATAACCGTAACTTCAAGCAAATCCACGCCAAACACTGAACAGACTTTGTCTTCCGAAACGACTACCAAATCGACTGAAGAAGAATCAACAACGGCCTCTTCAGAACCGAGCTCATCGCCTGTGACTATAACCGTAACTTCAAGCGAATCTACGCCAAACACTGAAAAAACTTTGTCTTCCGAAACGACTACCAAATCGACTGAAGAAGAATCAACAACGGCCTCTTCAGAACCGAGCTCATCGCCTGTGACTATAACCGTAACTTCAAGCGAATCTACGCCAAACACTGAAAAAACTTTGTCTTCCGAAACGACTACCAAATCGACTGAAGAAGAATCAACAACGGCCTCTTCAGAACCGAGCTCATCGCCTGTGACTATAACCGTAACTTCAAGCGAATCTACGCCAAACACTGAAAAAACTTTGTCTTCCGAAACGACTACCAAATCGACTGAAGAAGAATCAACAACGGCTTCTTCAGAACCGAGCTCATCGCCTGTGACTATAACCGTAACTTCAAGCGAATCCACGCCAAACACTGAACAGACTTTGTCTTCCGAAACGACTACCAAATCGACTGAAGAAGAATCAACAACGGCCTCTTCAGAACCGAGCTCATCGCCTGTGACTATAACCGTAACTTCAAGCGAATCTACGCCAAACACTGAAAAAACTTTGTCTTCCGAAACGACTACCAAATCGACTGAAGAAGAATCAACAACGGCCTCTTCAGAACCGAGCTCATCGCCTGTGACTATAACCGTAACTTCAAGCAAATCCACGCCAAACACTGAACAGACTTTGTCTTCCGAAACGACTACCAAATCGACTGAAGAAGAATCAACAACGGCCTCTTCAGAACCGAGCTCATCGCCTGTGACTATAACCGTAACTTCAAGCGAATCTACGCCAAACACTGAAAAAACTTTGTCTTCCGAAACGACTACCAAATCGACTGAAGAAGAATCAACAACGGCCTCTTCAGAACCGAGCTCATCGCCTGTGACTATTACCGCAAGTTCAAGCGAATCCACGCCAAACACTGAACATACTTTGTCTTCCGAAGCGACTACCAAATCGACTGAAGAAGAATCAACAACGGCCTCTTCAGAACCGAGCTCATCGCCTGTGACTATAACCGTAACTTCAAGCGAATCTACGCCAAACACTGAAAAAACTTTGTCTTCCGAAACGACTACCAAATCGACTGAAGAAGAATCAACAACGGCCTCTTCAGAACCGAGCTCATCGCCTGTGACTATAACCGTAACTTCAAGCGAATCTACGCCAAACACTGAAAAAACTTTGTCTTCCGAAACGACTACCAAATCGACTGAAGAAGAATCAACAACGGCCTCTTCAGAACCGAGCTCATCGCCTGTGACTATAACCGTAACTTCAAGCGAATCTACGCCAAACACTGAAAAAACTTTGTCTTCCGAAACGACTACCAAATCGACTGAAGAAGAATCAACAACGGCCTCTTCAGAACCGAGCTCATCGCCTGTGACTATAACCGTAACTTCAAGCGAATCCACGCCAAACACTGAACAGACTTTGTCTTCCGAAACAACTTCCAAATCGACTGAAGAAGAATCAACAACAGCCTCTTCAGAACCGAGCTCATCGCCTGTGACTATTACCGCAAGTTCAAGCGAATCCACGCCAAACACTGAACAGACTTTGTCTTCCGAAACGACTACCAAATCGACTGAAGAAGAATCAACAACGGCTTCTTCAGAACCGAGCTCATCGCCTGTGACTATTACCGCAAGTTCAAGCGAATCCACGCCAAACACTGAACAGACTTCGTCTTCCGAAACGACTACCAAATCGACTGAAGAAGAATCAACAACAGCCTCTTCAGAAGCGAGCTCATCGCCTGTGACTATTACCGCAAGTTCAAGCGAATCTACGCCAAACACTGAACAGACTTCGTCTTCCGAATCGTCTAGTCGATGGACTTCAGAAGACACAACAACGACGTCTTCTGAACCTAGTTCATCTCCTGCAACGATAACCACAACTTCAAACACTCAACATTCTGTCACCTCCTCAACACCACCTGATTCCAATCCGCTAACCGATCAATCAACGACAACTTCTTCATCATCTACGACCTTTGTTTGCCCTGGGATTGGAAAATATCCAGATACATCTGACTGCAGAAAGTTCCATTTATGCATTAACGCAATTCACCAAATAATTGATATTGTTATTTCTTGTCCAATAGGTCATTTGTTTGATGCTTACAACAAACAGTGTACAACAAGTCCAGTTCAATGTCCAGGTGAATCCCAAATCCACTGCCTTAAACCAGGATTATTTGCCCACCCTGAGGACTGCAACAGATATTACAAATGCACTTGGAACTTCAAAATCAAAGAGTTTGATCTCAAGCAATATCGATGTCCCCCAAGTCATAACTTCAATCCATTTTTGAAAATATGCACATTTTCAAAATCTTGTTACTCTGATAGCAGTAAATTTAAATGTCTGAAAGCTGGAAGATTTCCGTTTGAAACAAACTGTAAAGAATACTATGAATGTAGTTGGCACAATGGAATTTTGAAACAAGAGATAAAAAGCTGTAAATTGTTTAAAGTTTTTGATAGAGAATTAGGTAGATGTCGGAATGAGTGTTTAGTAACAAATTGTCCATTCGAATGACGATCTTTCTGTAATGTGGAATAATTTATCTTAGAGAATGTTAGAAATTACTCTTTCTTGTTGACTAATAAATTGTCTTTAAATATTTTGTGTTTTTTTTATTAAAGATTTAAATAAAGCTATTTTATTAGTTGTGATATTTTTCAAAAACTGCATTTGCCCAGAACTAAGATATAGTCCATTAAACAAAATTCAGTATAAGAGATGTTTCCGTTTATTTATTAACTGAACATATGACATGTCTCAGTAACGTCTTCGAAAAAACGTTCAACTTGATTACATTTCGAAATTCTGCTGTGCTGAAAATATAGCTCAGAATAAAAAAAATTCTCATATGGAGCCGACTTTGATGGTGACACTGTATAAATGGTTCTCACATGTCCAAGTTTTTCTAAACATTTAGGCGCTACCTTCTCCGTTCTTCCACTTTAAGTATAAATAGAGCACTCTGACGTTACATTTTGATGGTTTGATTGTTTTGTTTCACGCCATTTCGGCAGTTTGACCAAACAATTTTATGAAAATTCAAAAGTGTGACAAGAGCTTTAATTTCATTTAATTAGATATTTTGAAATCACAATTACTCAAAGACCAAAGACAACAAAAATTTAATAACTGTACTTTGACATAGTTTGAAAGGTTTTGTTAATATAACTAATTTAAAAATGTTGGGTAAACCTTGCCATCGCTATCAACATCTAATGTCTAGATGTTCGAATCTTCGCGGAATGATTAAATCAGCAACGTCTGATACAGATCTTTGTAAACATTTTCCTGATTGGTCTCTCTATGCGATTGATTTTTTATCAAATTGTATGAAAATGGATCCTCATGATCGAACAACATCCGAAGAATTATTAAAATGTAATTATTTTCAACACGATCGATTTACACAGAAGTTTCTTCCAGCATTGCATGAAAAACACAGAATTCAACAATAATCCGCTTTTGGGAAAATATAAAACAAAAATTTTTATGTCGACTGATAAGAAAGAAGAAGTTAAAACGAAAAAACTAACACAGAATGATCCAATTCGATGGAAGTTTAATTTAGCTGAAAGAAGTATGGTTATGATTTATTTACAAATAGTGAAAGTGATAAAAATTCATTTAGTTTATCGAAAACAAGTCAAAGAAAAATCTAACTTCTGAAATGCAAATGTTGGAAAAATCGTTAGAAAGTTTAGTGAAATTTAAAAATGAAACTCGACCGATTTCGGCGCAAAAAGACGGAGATAATAATCAAACTTTAGTGTTACCACCATCACCACCACAATTCCAACAAAGGCGTGCTTAAAATCGCTATGTCAAAGTAACCCTTTTTAGGGTGCCTGACTAAATTATTTAATTATTCTTGGTCTGCTTCAAATTACAACAAATAGAGGAGCGAATTTAAAAAAAAATCTTCAATACTATCAATAAGTATTCCAATATTTTAATGAAAAAATATATTACATGCTGAAAATCATAGCAAACTAACTGAAATATTATTTATTTGGAAGCTAAAATCACAGAAAAAACTATAGATTTTATTGATCCTAAACATTTTAAAATAAAAAGTATAAAAAAAATAGTAGAGGTAATTAAAATATCGAACAAAGTACTCCGTTATACCAAATCGCTGCCTTCTCACTGCCTAATTCTAAGTTGAGCTGCGACCGATGTTAATGCGAATTACTATAGTAACGACTTAAAGCTAGCAATACTATTGGTTGTTGTTATGCAACTGCGACCGAGGTATCTTTGCGACCCAATTTAGCATTAGGCTGTCAATATATTACCAGTGGACATCTCATGCCGTGTGACGTCACAGCTATAGAATCGTCTCTATCGCGAGCGTCACATATAAAAAAATTAATATCTCCTATGTTTACAAAGATATCGAAATAATTTTTTCAGCATTGTCTTATTTATTTAAAATACTAAAATGTTATTGAGGGAAAGCAGTATTTTAAAAAATTGGAAACTTCCTCATTATTTAAATTCATATGATATCCTTTTACAGAAAAAACGCCGTATACTTCTTTTTTTTTTTTTTGTTTTTTTGATTTTTCAGTTTTGTTAATTTGGTTTAATTCTTCAGACCGTAGAGTCTGACACTTATATGTACACCTCAATGGCTTCAAAAAATGTCTTTAATAACAAATTTCAAAACCACAGAAATTGGAAAGAATAGCACTCTTCTTAATAATTACCAAAAAAAAAAAAAAAAATGGTAAGTTTCATTGTGACACTTGCGTGACATTGATGCTACCGGTGAGGGTGAGTCCATCTCGTACTTTGTACGATTTAATTTCTTTCCAAATAGGAGTGGTTTGATTTATTCAAATTCAAGTTTCATAGGCCTTTCGAAAGAAATGATATATGAGATATTGTACTGGAAATTCTTAAATTTTTGACTTACAAAGAATTGTATAGATTGATTCTTAGCATTTTTCTTCCATATATTTCTCAAAATTGTTTTTTTTTTCAGTTTTCCCTGTTGTAACGCAAGTCAGCCTGTGTAAACCAAAGTTTTATGATGTTTTGTCTTAGCGTACACAAGCCGGGAGTTATCGCAACTTTTCTGAATTCAATCCATCTGCTGGGATACTACTTCATGAGAGAGCTTCTTATCGGTTATTAAAAGACATTTTTCTGTGTGTCTTCAGTATGAGAATAGAAAGTTATTTTACAAATTTTCGTTAAATTTTTACTATCAACTTTAGAATTTGAGATTTTTTCAATACCAAATTATATTTCTTAAAAATGCTTTTGAAGATTAAACGTTAAACCGTGATAATTTAGATTGTCTCTTCCGTTACATTGATAATATTAGCCCATCACAATCTCTTTGACTAACTCTCACTCTTCCATTATATCTCCAAGTATTTCAGACTCACTTTCTGCAAAATAATTTTTAGAAAAAAAATAATAAAAATAAAAAACTACCATAAGAGGATGTTAAGCTTATTTTTATTTGATGTATGAGATGAACTACCATCATCAAAAAAATTCTGTTAAATTATCAATATTATTTCCAAAAGAACGAGATTTACTTGAAAGTTTCCAAGATTGCGATTACCTACCTTTTCAATAATTTCTAATTTATTAAATTAATTATTGACAAAACCAAATAATTTGTTGTATACGCCTCATAGTTAAACATTTTATTCTCTCAAAAAAATAATAATAACAAAAAACTTTTAAGTAATAAAATTATATTTTGCCATACTTACTGAAATGATTCTGAAAGTTGATGGTTGATTCCGGCGTATTTGATAATGTGTTTAATGGGTTGCCTATTGCAATCAAAATGTTCTGAAGTTAATAATTTTCAGAAACTAATTAATCAATATTCTTATTGTCAACCACTTCTAGTATTTTGGTGTATTTTAAAAAAATAACAATAAAAATACAATTAAAAGCGCCATCCAGTGCATCATTTTCCCCTTTCCCAGATCGCTCAACATCGTCTCACTTCGCTCATGTTGATGTTGATCAAGTGTAGGATTGAATAAATCCCAAACAGCTGTTCTAACCTAAAATGTTTTAAATAAAGTGATGCTTTAAATTTAAATAAGTAAAATAAGTATTAGAAATAATGCCTAATGAAGCTCGATATGCATTGTTATACAGTGATTATGAAACATCAACCGTTTTACGTTTACCATTTGAAAAGTTTTCTCTTATAACTGTAGGTTTACCTTTGTTTGCATTTTTATTTTGTATAGTTTATTCGGTGGTTTTTCATTTCGAAACTGCCACATATACACATTGTCAAGTATTTAATATTTTACCGTCCATTTCTGCTGCAATTGGAAATTTTTCGCCACAACGCCAAGTTTGGCAAATAGCTATAGTTTTACATGCTATTCCACGATTTTCTATTGCTTTTGTTTATCTTCAACATCACCAAAATGTCTTATATCAACATGACCAATGGATGGGAGTTGCAGCATGTGTTCTTAATATTGCCGAAAATATTTCCTTGATTATTTTGTCTTTTTGGACCTCGTCGCAGCATTACCGTAAGTAACAGTTATTTCTTTCATTTTTAAAAGTCAGAGTTTCCACTCCAACTAACTCATACTAACGTCTTTTTTTAGATTTTCCATTATTTTTTCCCTGCATAAATATTATTTGCAAGGATATTTTGGGTTGCCTAACTTCAACTTTTATTTGTTCTTTTGGTTTTTTCTTTTTAATAAATTATTAATTTCTATTTTTCTAACTGGAAAATGCTAGGTAAACCATAAACAGTTCTTCTAAAAGTAACAATCGTTTAAAAAAAATTGTGAGTGTTGCTATTTTTCTTTTTTTTTTGACACTTATAACACATTCTAATAAAATACTCTTTTACTATTCATTAAAAACGTTGAAAATGTTTTTTTTTCTGTTCAGGGTAGACAGTTTGTACTCAAACCCTCAAAGTTTGCAAATAATACAAATTAAATTAATTATTAGACAACCAAAATAGTAATTTTCAAACCTAGTGTGAGAAGACATTCGCGCATTGTTTGAAACACGAGCCAGGAACGAGAAAGTGCTTCATATGGTTACATTTTTAACATTCAGCGCTTCCAAAAATTCAAGAAATATCAATTAAGTCAACTGAAGTTTTTCATTTGATAGTTGCCAAAGAAGGTTTTTGAATAAGGAAGAAAGGCCAATGTTTTTTGCAAAAATTTGCGCACTCTTAGGCGCTCATGTACGATTAATGTCTTCTCACGCTAGGTTTGAAAAATTAATATTAACACAGTGTCATCTTTTTCATCAACATTTAGAATCTATGGAAAATTATCCATTGAACATATTTTCTTATTATGATACTATCTGTAGTTTGTTTTTTTTTTTTTTTTAACTACTCGATTCTTTTTCCAGCTGTTCATAAGAAAGCTTTTATTACGTTTATATTGATGTCAGAATTTTATATGATTCTGATTTATATACTTCAAAGAAGATGCAAGAAACGTCACAAAGAGAGTTTGAAATGGAAACGAAGACTACTTATTACAAACATATCATCTATTTTGATAGCAACATATTGCTTTTTACGACACAATTCTTATTGTGAGCCTTATGGTAAGTAAAAAATTCCAATAGTAATAAGTAATATTTATTATTATTTTTTAGTATATTCGGGTTTTGCCTTGGCAGAATATACAGTGGTACTAACAAATATGGCATTCCATATGACTGCTTATTTAGATTTTAGAAACAAAGATTTGGTGGTTTATAAATATGGTGTTGCTTTAACAGAAAGATAATATTTGGTTGTATAGCTAATTATTAAATAGCTAATATTTTGGCGATCGTGTAATATAATCAAAGGAATATTTAAACAATTTATTGTTGTCGTCATCATAGATGATATACCAAAGATTGTTCAAAGAACATTTAAATTCAATTTGCATTTTATAGACATGTGTGAGGTAATCTGATGTAAGCTTTCATTCTTGTATAACTATGTTTTATTAATACCGGGTGATTTTTTTTTTTAGTTTATCTGGTCATCTAAATTATCTTTGTCGGAAGTGACTAGATGAAGTCTTTTAAAAATCACCTGGTACAGTCCAGAGTGATTCATTAAAAGTTTATGGAGATAATATTAGAATTGAGATTTGAAAATTTTGTCATTTATTAGGTAGATTACAAGCTGTATTTTTACAATATTTTAGCTTGTTCCAACCGAAAGTAGCTGCTGAATTCGTTATTTTAAATGGAACTTCTATGTTATGGTACTTTGAAATTTTCCATAAAATTACAAAAACATTTATTTAACCATTTTTGAACTAATTGCATTTTTTGCAATTTTTTCAAATTCTTTTGTGGCATACAAATACTTTTTGGCATACTTTTAGTCAAATTATTAGCCGATATACAGATTACAAGAACTTTGCAAAATGTTGAGTTCTTCATAATGCGCATCAAAACTTCTAATGAATCACCCTGTACATATGCAGGTGTCTCATAAATTTTCAGATTCGTGAGTATTCGTAAAGGGACTTGAGTGTTTTACAATAAAATTTATTTTTTATAAAAAATTGATCACTGCTAGAAATGGTAATGATAAGAATAAAAAATTTAAGTATTAAATGTTATTTTGCATTGGAAAAATTGAAAACGAAATGTTAGTTGCCTCACAGGGTGATATAACCACGAAAAGTGTTAGTCAAACAGATTTGTAATACTCGTAATCCGTCTCTGTGTGAAACGATTGAAATCTTTACAATCTTCGAAATTATAGTTGATATTTAAAAAATCCCAATCAACCGAATTTTTTTACTTATTGATAGTATTAATAAAACAAATGATTTTGAATTCGCATTATGTTAATTTTGGTGAAATGACTAAATAATATTTGCTCCTCCACTGCCTGTTAATATGTGCACAATTTTGATTTCAACCATACTTTAGGCCTATTTTGATGTAACATAACAAAGGTGTTCCATGATGGAGGGCGTCTATCAATATATTCATTACATGGCTGAGTTTAGGAAAAAAAGGGTTGTTATGCTTGAAATTCTTTGTTTAATTCAAAATGTAAACAAATATAGTGTTCTATTTAAAATACGAAAGTTGATGTTTGTTTCCGGTATAACCGGAAGTGACGCATTTTGAAAAATATTTTAAAAAGAGGGAGTATATTGAAAAAATTTTGTTGGCAAATTTTCAGTATCATACTATCACTATTTTCCGAGTTATGAATAGACGTCTTCTGTCTTAGAACACATTGTATGTACGCTTATTTGTTGCATGAATGTCCTACAATATTTTTGTCAGAATTTGTGTTCATTTTATACAGGGTGAGTTATAGAAAAATACGATTGAAAACTATTCGTTTGTTTGTTGTTTTTTATTTTGGTAATAATTGAATTAGATTGAAAATTCGTACATTTAAGTTTTTTGAACGCATAAGCACTAGTTACGCTGGTTTTTTTTTGAGTTTAACAGTTTTTGACTCAATCGACTTAGTCATCAAAAGTAAAAAAACGTTCAACTTCAACACCCTGTTTGGTTATCTGTAAAAAGCATCATAATGATCCACCATATATATGAGGAAATACATGCAACATTCAAGTGCTCTTCCACAACATGTTTGAAATCTCTTATTATAGACTTCTCTGTACCCGACTTCCGAATTCGTCACCATTTTGCATAACTTTGTGATGGATACTTAAACATTAATCGACTTTATATTGTATAAAAAAAAAATTATATAGGGTAATAAATCACGTATATTTTAATAGATCGTTTGTAAAAGAATGCACGAAATTGATTGTTTATCCATCTAATTAACAAAATTTGTTGAAATCCTTGTATGAAAATCTGACGAACAAGTCAGATACATATATACTCTCCCGCTTTTGATTATTATGAATGTGATTTAAATGTTACTAGCTTCCTGTTATATCGATTTTAAATAGTGGAAGTAAGAAAAAGCACATATTTTTACAAATTCTAAGCACGGTAGGAACTCATATGATAGTAGTATGGATCTGGAATAATTTAATGAAAGAATATAATGTGCTGTAAATTGTATTTCTAAATGTAGCCCAATGAATCAAAAAAATATGATGACATATGGCTACATTTAAAAATTGTATTGTTAGTCGTAGTTTACAGAATTTGAAAACTTTTAACGTTTTAAAATTTACACACTATTTAACTCGTTGACCAATGTTGAATTTTATTTACATGAAAATATTCTTATTATTTATTCTTCCTTGATGAAGGATAATTGGTTTCAATTGGGAGCTGAGAATTTTGTGATATTTATAAATAGTTTAAGTTAGTATTTGGACATTTGTATATAGAAGTTTGATTTATTGGAATAATTGTATGACTATTATGGATTTTTGGCTTTGAGAATTAATGTAAGACAATGAAAGTTCTTACAATTTGTAATTTTCCAGTATTATGATTATTCATATTTTATAATATTGATGTCAAAGATGTGTATTTAATGGAGTTTGACACATAATAGGGTTTTAGAACATGCATATTATTATAATGTTGAAGTAATTGTGACATTCTCACAATTCTCGTTGAAAATTTTTGGCTTTACTAAACTTTTTCCATGAAATTGGAGAATTGACAAAAGTTTGGCAACGCTAGTTCCATTATGGTTACAAATATCCAAAACTGGCTAAAATGTCTTTAATTAGATATCTCAACATGAGAAAGGGCAAACTCCATTTGAGTTTTTGTGTATCTGTTTTGTATGTATTATAATTGTAATTTAATTTTTTGAATAAACTGGAAAACATTGTATATGCACGTTTCCAGATTCGTAAGTAAACTTTTCAAGCGAAGAGTTTTCGCAACATTCATAAATTCAACATCAAAACTAAACTTAACTTCTTTATTTTCATTTATTATGTACTAAAATTATTCAATATGTAAATGTTTTTCTAATTCTCCAGAAACTTGTTCTGCTACAGCTAAACAAGCAGTTGCACCTGGACTTGGAAGAAATTCACAATTAATAATCCTCTTCTGAATTCCCTCTCCTTTAAACATTTCGATTACAAAATCGTCAAAAAATTCGCCATCTTCGGTAACAATTTGTCCTTGCAGACCAACTGGTCCTGGCAAAACATCATGTTTTGAAATCATTGGAAAATATTTTTTCAAAACCGAAGTTCTAATATTTGTCGAAAAACTTTCCAACATTTGATTGAAACAAGAACGTGAGTTTTTTAAAAAAAGCAGTCCAACATTTTTTGAAAACACGTTGTTTTGTACATAATTCCAATCGAAAGAAGTTTGTCTGGAAATTAAGGTTTGTAAAAAAATATATGCTTAATTGTATTTTTCTTACTTGTAGCCGTCCAATTTGAGCGACGGTACTGCGCTTGGTCCAAGAAGAATTTGTCCATTTACTGTCGGAGTAAAATGTATTCCTATAAATGGCATATCTAAGTGTGGCATTGCATAAATGTTTGTTTTTACAAATCGATTTAATTGTGGTTTTAACAAAGAATAATTTACTCTCAAAGAAATATTTTTAGAGGTTTCTTTTTGTACTTTGAAGAATGACTTGGTGTATAATCCTAGACAAAATATTAAATATTTAGTATAAAATATTTTAGTACATGTTTTTTCTTCTATCATTATTGGGTATGAAGCATCTGACGATTCTCTAATTCCAGTCATTTCACAATTAAAAAACACGTGTCCTCCGCATCTTTTAAAATCTTTACCAAAACATTTTGTTACTATTTTCCAATCTATAGTTCCAGTTTCAGGTGACCATAATGCTTGTGTTCCTTTACAAAAAGGTTGAATGTCTCTCCAATCCGTTAAAAGTTCTAATCCTCTAACATTATTTGTTAATCCGCGATTATACAATTCGTTTAATCTGTATTTGTCTAAAGTATCATTTCCTATTATTAATTTACCACATTTATTAACTTTAATATTATTTGTTTCACAATAATCATAAATAAGTTGAGAACCTTTGACGCAAAATTTCGCTTTTAAGCTATTTGGTTTGTAATAAATACCAGCATGAATTACTTGACTGTTATGACTGCTTTGATGTTGAGCTAACTCGTTTTCTTTTTCAAGAAGACATATTTTTACTTGAGGAATATTTTCTTTTATTTTTTTAGCAATAGATGAACCAATTATACCTCCACCAATTACTATTACATCGTATTTGAGTATCCTGAAAAAAAGCTCAAATTTATGCAACAATGTAATAATGCTTACTTATAATATCTACATGATACAACCAAATGGTTTAGAATATTAATTTTGAAACTCGAATGAAAATTTACGGTGAATATCTTGATCATAACTGGATAACAATGAGATTTGTAATTGATTTTGTTAATTAAAGCAATTTTTGTCTACCTGTTTTAACTGTCATAAACGTCATATAACATTTGGAACAAAACCTACTAAACAAACTTTCATAACAAAACTATTTTGCATTTAACTTTGCTTCTTCTTTCATTTTCTGTTATACCATTTTGAAAGTAGAAACTTTAATTAAGAAACATTTAAATATCTAAAATAATAACATGATTATCAATAGTTCTTCTCAGTTATGAGAATCAAACTCAAAGATTTAAATAATTTCCAGATGATTGCTGCAATAATAATATACTCCCCTAAACAGCACATTAGAAGTCAGGTCAAAATAATATTTTTAACATAGTAGTACTTCCGCTTATATCGGAAGTAGCTGTTTACTGTTATTTTAAATGGAAAGTTATACTTTTTATTGCATTTTTGGATTACTTAGATTATTTTGACCATTTTTTTCATAAACTTCTCCTATACTTCAGTTGTGTCCTTTTGACTTTTTGGAAAAATTTTGGATTTGCAGTTTTCTATTCAAAAATCGATAACTGTATTATTTTGAATTGTTTAGAAATCATAATCTGGCGTGTATTCTTAATTATTATGTTTGGATATGAATTAGGGAAATCGATAGTCAGTGATTTAAATGTGTCCATCCTTTTATCGTATTTCATCCGGTTAAAACTTAAAGCATCTTTTGTAACTTATAAATAAAACTTTTTTGTTAGTCCATTTGACTCCAAATGTTTGTTATTGAATTGATGATTTCTAAAGAGAAAGGGTAATACTGCGATTGGATAAGCAACTGTAACCAATCGTCTTTTGATGCGAAAGAATTATTGAAGAAATAAATTACTGTTGTGGTCTTATTAGAAACTGATGAAAGTCTGTAAGAAAGATTTTTATAGAATATCAAGAATTTAAATGGATTTGTTGATTAGTTTTGAAACTAAGAAATACAGTTTTTTTAGCAGTTTGGTCTAGATCAACCAAAAAAAAAATCTTTTTTTTCCAAAGAGCAGAGATAGAGAGGCGATTTTTGGTAGGGGAATAGGGGAAAGGGGAAAGATTAGTGAGGCGTCTGTCAAGAAACAGTAACCGGACTGCTTCTTCTATACCATTCGGTGATGCAAAATTCAAACCAGTTAAAGTTGCACTGAATAATAACAAAGAAATTGACTTTTTATTTATATTTTGACGTTAAAAATGTGATATTTCTTTATTTTTTGTATTTTTCTAGTAAAAGCATTATTAAAACCATTTATACTTCTTAAAAAATGTTACACTTTAATCGCAGACAAGTTGTACCATATATACCACAACGTTTTAGGTCTAGTTTTTCTTACTGTAAATTGCAGGTTGTTAATATTATAATCTAATCGTTCAGGATCTGCCAAAAAACGCACATATGGTTAAGTGCGTAAGACGCACAAATTTTCTACTTTCTGTACTTTTTTTTCAAATTAATGATTTTGAATTAGCTTCTAACCTCACTTCTTTAAAATATCAATTCTGAGTGATAGTTGTTAAAACAACTTAAAACCCTCAAACACAAACATTCACAACATAATGATATATGTATTTAAAATAATATACAAAACATCTAAACCTCAAAACTCTAATATTCAATACTCAAAACAATAAATCTCAGTTGTAATTAATCAAACTGACTCAACTCAAACTCTTCTTTCAATCTATCAGCTACCATTCTCGCGATAGCCAATGAACTCGTTGCACCAGGACTTGGAGCATTTCGACAATGTAAAACTCTATTCCCTATAGGCCCCTTCCCTGAATCAAATACAAAATCATCAACCAAATTTCCACTAGCATCTAATGCTTGAGCTCTAACTCCAGCTGGACCCCTTTCTATATCACCAGCTGTTAATTCTGGTATATATTTCTGTAAGTCTTTCAATTGCAAACGAGTAAATACTGATTTCAAACCTTCTTGAATACCATAACCAACATGTTTAAAAGCAAGTTTTTGAAATCCTGAATAACTCAAAGAATCAAATAATTCTTTAGGACGGATATCAAACCAACTGAAAAGTTGCAATAAATATGGAGTTATAAAATAATTTAATTTCTAACATACCTGTAACCTTCTTTACGGAATGCTAAAACCGCATTTGGTCCCAACCAAACACTTCCATCCATTCTTGGAGTAAAATGAACACCAAGAAATGGAAATCTGGGATCCGGGACTGGATAAATGTTGCCTTTAATCATATGGCATTTATCAGGATTGAGAAGAAGATATTCACCCCGGAATGGAATAATTCTGGGTTCTCGGGGACATCCAGATAATTGTGCCAATATATCAGAATGTAAGCCTCCACATGTCAAAACATATTTTGCTTTGATTAATTTACCATCTGTTGATGTTATTGTAACAGGATAGGAACTATCGTCTGACTCTTTAAATCCATTGACCTGAAAAATACTCCGTATTTTGTCGTATATTCCACAAAAAATGGGGTGTATCACACTTTTTGTATTTTTATACCTCAAAATTAAAATAAATCTTCCCACCACAATCTTTAAAATCTTTTCCATAATATTCAGTGACTAAAGCCCAGTCAACAATTCCTGTATGCGGAGACCACAAAGCTTCAATGCCTCGACAATATGGTTCAACAGTTCTAATTTCATCAACTCCTTTCAATAATGTTAAATCAGGCACTTCATTTAATGTGCCACGTTCATGTAAATCAGCTAATCGTTTCTTTTCTAAATCATTCGTTGCAACAATTAATTTTCCAATTTTTTTGTATGGGATTTTTTTTTCATCACAATATTCGTAGGCTAGACGTAATCCCTGTACGCATAATTTTGCTTTAAGAGATCCAGGTTTATAATAAATTCCTGCATGAATAACACCGCTGTTATGACCACTTTGATGGACGGCTAATTGACATTCTTTTTCTACAATAGCCATTCGAATTTTTCCATGACGTAAAATTATTTCGCGAGCTGTTGCTGCTCCAACTATTCCTCCTCCAACTACAACAAGATCGTATTCGTTTCTAGAAACAACAAATATTAAATCATTTTAAAAATGAAAGCTCATTTATTGGGCGGTTGGATATCTCAGAAGACAAAATAAGTCTCAATAATAAGTAAATAATTTCAGTGATAAAAATTTTTTATTTGTTTTCTGACATGGAACGCATATCAATTTTTGAAAAATTAAATGGTATTTTCGACTAGAAAATCATCATTAAATATACTAAGTATTTCTTCATTATTTGTTTCTAAAAATCTCACATCAATTCTAATGAGACCATAGCAGTTTTTTTTTAACAATAATTCTTCGGCACAACTCAAAAGACGATTGCTTATAGTTGCTCGTCTTTGCTATATTGCCCCTTCACTTTAAAAATCATCAATCCAATAACAAACATTGGAGATGAAGTAGAATAACAAAAAAGTCTTTAAGTTACAAAAAGTGTTTTAAATTTTAATTGGTTGGAATACTATAAAAGGATAGCCATATCGAATTCCCCATTATAATTATCAGTTTGAGCATAATTTTCGACATACATTGCTTATTTTTGCGATTTACCTGCCTATCTTCCATGCATATAATCCAAGGCTTATATCATGATAATGCTGGGTATAACCATTCGGTAGCAAAGTACGTGCATGGATAACTACTTCGTTGGTAAATTGATTATATGGTCAGATCGGGTCAGATACTAAAAAATCATATTGGTGTTTTGGGACTTGAAGATGAGTAAACTCTACCGTATTTCTAGAAGAATTAGACCTTGAATGCTTGCTTTATTCATATTCATATCATAAATCAACAGAAAAACCATCAGTTTTAACGTTATCTTAAATTAAAATCAATTTCTGATAAGCAGGATTATGTGCATGTTGATAAATGCCAAAATATTACTATAACGTGTTTGTTATGCTTTCATCACTATAATATGCTATAATCTCACCTTGAATTATCTGTTAAATTGGAATTATTTCGACAACTCATAATACTACATGACGATACCCATCCAGACAAATATTTCTTGGCAATCATAAGGGAGTAAGTTTTACTTATAGCAGCCATTCCTGTACACAAAATCGAATAAGAAAAACAACTTACAGCCTTTACTCTTCAAAAACTTTCATTAGAGTAATTATCAGTAAGAAAACACCTCAATTTATAAATTAGTATCTGTCACATTGCACATTCAGTTTTTGAAAAGTATAGGAAACCATTTAGAAAAATTAAAAGTCTCTAATGCTAGAATCACACTTACTTATCGATAATTAGTGTTTCATAAAGATGGGTTGGATCTAAAAATTGAAAAGTTGGAATCACGTCATTAAACTTTTAAGTAAATATATTTAACCTCAAAATAATTAAATTTGAGAGTGAAAATTGTTCAAAGAGACATCGTTAACATATGTGCAACCATTTGTAGATTTTTTCAGTCTTTTATCCCCTCTTTATCAGCATTAAGCGATAAATTAATTATTTATTTATTTGAGGTTAACATGTTAAATCGTAAATAAACAATAAATTACCGGTAACTGTGATTTCTGTAATACATTTCGCTATTGCACAATAGAGGACTCTCGACTATTAATTACTTATTTTAATTTTTTTACTACTAAGTAAATCATTTTTGTTACTCCTATACTCCTCTGTTGGGTAAGATCACAGAAAATGGATTTTATAAATTTGCATGTTTCACTAATACAGAATTGGATTTTTTATGTTTTCATTACAAGATTGCGTATTTTTTTGCTTAAATGAAAAATACAAAAAGAAGACATTTTTAAAGAAAAATAATAAAATAAATGAGTCGTCGACCTCAGCTCACCCTTAATCCATCAGTAATTGCTTACAAAACAAAATCTCGGCTTCATTCGTCAACTTTCGTGTCGTCTTCGCCGCGTGTTTTAAAACAACCGGTGTGCCGTATGACCGACGCCGACTCCGATTGGATTCGTTTAGTAGAGTTTGGTGTGCAGAGTACGATGGAGGAAGAGTTACGTTGTCCGTCTTGTAAACAGTTTTTTCATAATCCTGTCTTATTGCCCTGTTATCATGCTCTATGTCTCAGTTGTGCCGTTCATTTACAACAACCAGCTCAAAACAATGCAGCATCAACGAATTCCGAAAATGCTGAAAGTGTGGCCTCTGGAAGTTCAGGCGATTATCAAGAAAGTGACAAGCTGTCGATTTTAAGTGAAACAGACAGTGGCGTGGTGTGCACTTCGCGACCAAATAGTTACGTCGGCACCCCTAACGGGTTGCTATTTCCTAGTGCTCTCAGTCTCGCTTGTCCCATCTGTCAGAAGTTAGTTTACTTTGACGAGAACGGCGCTCATAATTTACCCAAGTATCGGGTGATGCAAAGCATTGTTGAAAAGTATAGTGAATTGAAGAATCTAACATTGAAATGTCAGATGTGCGAGAGCGAACCGGCCAAAGAGGCTACGGTTATGTGTGAACAATGTGAAGTTTTATATTGCGAAGCTTGCAGAGAAGCATGCCATCCAACTAGAGGTCCTTTAGCTAAGCATGTGCTCAGCGAACCTAAACGATGCTCTTCAATGACCGTCAAAACATTAGATGGGAAGTGCACTGACCATCCGGAAGAGAATTCGAATATGTACTGTTTGGTGTGCAAAACTGGTGTGTGTGCATTGTGTTTGATGGATTCGAGGCATGCTTCACACGATGTTCAATCTCTTGCCATTATGTGCAAAGCACAAAAGGTGAGTTTTTTTATTTTGAATTATTGTTACACAATGATTGTTATTCATTTGAATTTGAAATACATTATGCAATTAGCTTGTGGGGAATATGTAACAGCTGTCAACGCTAAGATTTGCATCCCCTTTTTTTACACTTTTGTAGATATCTATCTTAGATTGTTATTTTGAATTGAACATCCTGTAAATTTTTGCTTATTTTGATTCTACAAAAAATTTTAGGGGAAGTCAGTTTGTGAGCAGAATGTGTCAAATCTGACAGTTCTCAATAGTAAGGCGAGAAGTCGACAATAATTCATAAAAATATCTAGATGGTTCTTAGTCCAAAACAAACCATAGTTGTGTTTGCTATTAAATTTACAACTAAATTCGTAATTTTTGTGTTCTTATCAATTTAATCTATAAATTTTGAAATCAAGTCTACTATTGACAGCATTTGCAAGGAAAAAGTTGTGGTTTTGTCAATACTTCTTTTGGGAATTTTCAGCTATAATACCTATTATAAGAGTTCAGATTTTGCTACAAAAATTTACGAGATTGCCTAACAGTTTTGGGAATTACATTCTTATAAAAATTTTTGATCAAATTTTCAATCAAAATCTATAAACACGCATTATATTCGCCTATTTCTTGTATATAGTCCATATTTGAACACGTACGGCTCTTAATTGCATTTTGCCCGACTTTTCAATTGATGACATTATAAATTTGGAGTTTAGAATGTGATTGAATGTTGCTATGTTGCCCTATGGTTCAAAACCTCGAACAAATTTTGACAGCTAATTTTTCCTGTTGAAATTTCGATTTAATTTTTGAATGCTACTATGTCATTGGTTGAAATAAAGTCATGTCAAATAAGAATTTCCACTAAAAATGTTTTTTTTTTTTCGAAAATTGGTAAAAGTTGTATTTACACGAGAAAAATGTTTGACCAATACAGATTGATTCATGATTCTAGTTCTAGAAAACAAAATCTTTCGAACCACGTCATAAACCTAGGTTAGCTTTAGAAAAATCATTTGCATTTTTTGTTCTATATCTTACAACAGTTGTCTTTGAATGGATTTTAAAATGATGTTTTATCTTCCTAAAATGTATTCCATGAAAAATTAATTAATGAATTTTGGTCAATTATTTGACAAATGTCAGTCAGATGACGCAAACTTATTTGAACAAAAGTTTCTAATAGTCAACATTTTTTGATCCAACCTAAAAATAGAAAATTTCCTAAAACCTCAAAATCTGGTGCGTGATTCTTTTTTGACATGACTTTTCAGTAATAAATAATACAACGAATGGATATGAAATTGCCGGGAATTTTCGATTTCAGATACTGGTATTTGATATGGCGACAATTAAATTAAACTGTAGAATGAAAAGAAAATTTCCTTCAATTTCGTACCCACAAGCTGTATTTAGCCGGACAATTGAGTGAACAAAAAAAGTTGAGAATTTTTAGCGGAAATACCACTAATATAAATTGCCGCTTATACAAACATGAAATGGTCCGTTTTGAAAAATGAATACAGGTATAGGAAATGATTTACCGAGAAAATGTGCGTTGAATTGTCACTTGTAATATCATAAGAGTATCAATTCTTTCCGGAATTTTTTTTGAGAGCCTTCCAAAAACGTTATATTAATTAGTACCTTTTTGGAATTCACGAACTAAAATTTCAGGATATGAATAGATGCTCGAATGATATTCGGTAAGAAAATCGTAACGACACAAACCTTAAAAAAGAGTAATCCATTTTTGTTCTGCATTTGACTTATCTATATCATTATGTAACGTAATATAACAGACACTAAAATCTAATTTTCAAAAAATTTCCAAGAAATTTTTCTGTTGTCATAGTTACAACTCGCGAAACTAATTTTTCATTAATGAGTGCCGTGCAATTTTCGAAAAAGAAAAAATTCACTATTACATGCTTTGATCCATAACGAACAATGATTTATGTCCACTTAATTGTCGTTCTCAATTTATGGAGTGTTTCAAACCTCTTGCTCAAAGAGAACAAAGTTTTGCTCGGTATGAGTAAACTAAAAAATGAAAAGTGCAATTGTTTGCGTTATCACCCATTAATCTGATTTTCTCGCTTTTGCAAAGTGCCCGTATCAGCTAATACTGCATCTTTTAAGTTTTGGAAAAAATAAATTTTTATTTTTATTCTTTGAGTATCAATGAGTATCAATCTTTAACTTATTATTCTTATTAGGCATTGATTGACAAATAAAAGATTCACTTGACTTGCCTTTTTCGTGTTTTAACAATGAAGATAAGATAGAAACGAAAGCTGCAATAAAAAAATCTCGTAAAAATTAGCTTATCATCACAGGAAATTCCAATGAATATGACTAAAGTAATGCATTACTGATTAATTAGAAATTGGTCATGGGAATTTAAATTAAAGAGAATTAGAATTAGATGCAAAACCATTAAAATTATAGTCAAAAGATTTATTTCCTTAATAATTTTTGAAAGGCTTCAAAATTAGTATCGCTTTAGATAAGAAAATTTTTCTCCGTGTAATATTTTCGTAATTTTGAAACGTTTATTTTGAGTTTTAATAATGTTCTGTGTTTATAAGTTACCCAGTATAATAAAAATCATATTTATCGCATGACAATTTTAGACAACGTAAGTTTTGGTTTATATTTAAAACCAATCAGGTCAAGCTATATTTAACTAATTTCATTAGAAAATGACAGTTTTTGCGTCAGACGTTTCCTTCAATATTGCTTTTAGATAAACATTAGATCTTTTAGGTATAATTCCATATTACATAACATAAAAGTATTAAGATCTTTCTACAATTCCTTTCTTCTGTTCAAATATTGCATGCAGAATACATGAACGAGTGAATAAATAAATTTGAAATTCAGTAGGATTGCTGGTTTTACTGGTTTTGTGACATATGCTAATTTTTGAAGTTGGACTTTATCTTCCAAGAAAATCGTTATCTTTACTTACGTCAGTGATGCATTTGAATTTTTCGAAAATTTAGAATCTGAGTTTATTGACTTCAACAATTCAATAATGGATTTTTAATGATTAAACGTTGAATTTTTCAGATATCTAGAAGTTTGTTTAGATATTTTCTATTTTATGTTTATTCTTCCACAAAATTTATAATTGGGAGAAACATCAGAATTCCGTATTATGAGTCACACCGTTTTTACAGTTACATTTACTGTAGTATAGAAATGACTGGGTGCATTAACTGCCTAGGGACAGAAAACTGCAGTCGAGGTTATAATCAATAGTCATTCCAATTACAAACTCGTAACTCGCGTGGGAGGACTTATAGGTGAAGATCCTCAATTGCATGCTAGTTCAAAGATAGGTGATGAATTTCTAATATTTAAATGAAATTCCAATTTTTTATTTGCATTGATTTTTTAAAAAGTAACAGTTGTTAAAAATTGAAAAGCAAAAATTAGTTGACTCTTGTTCCGTGTATGAACTTGAATATTTTTGAATTTTTCTATACATTGGTTGGAGTTAGAAGGGTTGACATTGTCATTTATCAATTGTCAGCTTCTTTTAGTGTTGCTGCATTTTTACACCCAACGTTGATGCAGGGATAGGAAAAGTTTTGATTTTTTTACACATTAGCATATACAGGTTGAGTCATTTATAATGCTATACAGCTTGATAAATGATAGCTGATTCTAAAAAAAAAAAACATATACATAGCTTATTCTAATATTGCCTCTTTTCGATCTACATGGCATCCAATTGTATATATTTAACTGTCATTTGTCAAATAATATATTTTATAAATATTTTATTTACTCAAATTATAAACAACTGTAAAATAAAAATTACATCAAACTGTTAAAATTCTATCAGTTTCAAAGTAGAACCTTAGTGGCTATAAAAATTTATAAATGTTGCACTGATATGCATCATGAGTGCAGTTTTCAAAGCTTTGTATATAAACAAACTTGCATTTTTATAGTTTTAACGTCACATAAAACAAGTGTTTCATTTTGGTGTTTCTCAAGTATTACAGAAATATACAAAGGCTTGTTTGTTTACTTATCCTAATATAAAGTGTAAAGATGATCTCTTTTTTTTGGGTGCGAATGAACTGTTTAAGTGCATTTAACCTCAAAGCTAAGTAGATTTAAAGTTTAATTTGTTGTAGTCTAGAAATATGATAATTTCTTTTGACATTTTAATGACATGTCGTGCTCTAATTTACATAAATCCATTAAGAATATAAAATTTATTTATTAATATAGTACATTATACCGGTTCTATCTTTCTAGTTCTATCTTTCTGCGTCTGGGAGATAAAAACGTCTGAAAAAGATTTTGCTTTGGAAGGTTACGAGAACTGCGTTGGCAGGGAGATTGAAAAAAGTAAAACGGACTCTATTTTTTGAATTATTTTCAATTCCTTAGTAATCCTTTATCTTGAGCGTTATGCCAGGGCTAAAACTTCTGGAATTCCTCACTCTAAGTCCCTGGTAAGATTTTCAAATTCCATCAGAATGTTCGATCAAACTGAAGCTGTCATAGGTTTACGTCACATGAATATCACATCAAACTATCAAAATGTAAATTCACATCAATCAAAGTTTTAGTTTGATCAAACGATTTGATGAAAATTTGATAATGTGACCAGGGCTCATAACCTCTATTATCTCACGAATGAAGTTGAGAACCACTCTATGTGTATTTCAGCAAACTGAAAAATTAATGAGTGTAAGTTAATTAGTTATGATTAATGTCATTGTTTTAATCATCAACGTGACATTACATTATCTAGCACGCAGATCATGCCATGTACAGTTATCAAGATGCAATTGAATATATTTTGTGCACATGAATCTAGGTATAACATAGAAATTCAAGCGTATTTCTTAAGATTTTGAATTAAATTGAATTTGAATGAAACTGATAATTATTTACTCAATTAGTGGGATTAGCGTCATTATATTATACACTGAGTGTGAAGATTACAGAAGAAAAGGGCGTAGTATTATTTTTCAATTTTTTCATGATAACTCCGATCGTCTTTAAGGGTCTAAGCAGATTTTGCCAAAGGTTTTGCTTTTTTTGTTATATTTTCTGAAATTGCTGGCAATGGACCTGTACAGTGATTTTTTTTTTTTTTTTTTTTGTTAAAATTGTAAGTGCATATGATTTTGTGCGTGCAAATAAACATTGAAATGAAATTCAGTTCGTGAGATAAATCCAATATTTTAAAATAATTGTTATAAGAAACTGACAATTTGCCACAACAAATTCAAACGATCAGCGATTTTTAATTTTTTTTTACATATTTAGAAAATTATCTGGATAATAATAAAAAATATGAGTGTCCTTATTTTTAATGTAGATTTATTTAAGACAAATAGAAAAAAACGCTGTAAAAGTCCATTTGGTTGAAAGTAGAGCATTAAGTTTGATGAAACTTTGCTAACGTGAAAACGTACGTCACTTCTGCAGTTTGAACAATTAATTTAACGATAATTTGAAAACAATTTTAGCCAAACAATGACTTTAAGGTTGAGCGGAAAAACTGAAACAAATTCAAAAACTGTTAAAGTAATGATAATTGAGAACTAAAAGCGAGGAAAAACATTTATAAAAGTCAATAATTTAATTAAATGTTCGAAATAAAATTGAATAAATTTCAATAAAATTAAACTTGTCACTAAATAATTTCACAGTATTATTGAGCTTTATTATTTTAACAAAATTCAGGTTCGAAGCGTTATTAAAACCGGAAGAATTTATTAGTTCAAAAGATTTTTTTAGTATCCTATTTGGCTCAACTGCTTATGTAGAAATAGGTATGCCATTTAAAAATAAACTGTTTCTTCGTATCTAGCTAGAATCATAATTACACACAAAAGCTGACATTTAAACGAGTTTTCTGTTATTCCGAAAATACAAAAACAACAGTTTTTTATTTTCATATGTAATACGATAAGTAGTCAATGTTGTGCCGATTGTTTTTGTGGTGATGCCACGATTGTCAACGCGCTGGGACATAAATTTGACGAGTCGAATTCGAAAGCGTTGTTGCACATGAGTAGAAACACCGGAAAAATGATCTGCAGAACATTGATCGCTAATCGTATTCGATGGACTATATAATGAATCAAATCTCTCCAACCCAAATGAAATAATTTATAAATCAAACTATTTATGATTGCACTATTTTGAGAAATATTTAATAACTGTCATAACTGTCATACAAAGTGCTTTAAATACATAAACTAACTGTTATCATTCCTGAATTTCGATATTAGGACTATTAATGCTAAAAGTAAAGTTTCGGAAATGATTTTTATTTGTTAAAAATATTCTTTCTTAGGACTAGTACAATATTCGACGGAATTTTTACTAGTCCAATATTCGCTCCAATTCTTTTGATACCATAGAAATATCTGAAGTTGATCTTTTTCATTGGTTCAAGACAGATGAATTAAATAGTCAATAAAATTCCACAAGTTTCAATATTACTTATTTCAAGACATTTGTTTTGGGCAGCTTTGATTGTTGTGAATCACAGCCTATTATATACAAATTCAAATTAATATTGTCTGTTATTTGGGATATTTTTTGTCTGAAAATTATATTGCTACCAAATCCTTTGTTTCAGTTGATTTAGTTGATTGTTTATTTATTCAAAAATAGTAACTTCTTTTGTAGCTATCTATTTGGAGTATTTCCTAGTATTTTTTTTTCTTATTAAATTAAAAAACCACAGTTCAAAAATACTTACCAATTTTTTAATTTTATTTTTAGTGTAGATAAACGAGGACAACAGTCGCAATTAGTGTCAGAATTTTCTCATTTTCAATTAAATTATACAAAGATTAAACAATCTTCTTTATCTTGTTGCTTGATGTGAACCAATCTTCAAAATTTTATAATGAAACATGTGAATAACTATGCATTTTTCTTTATTGTTGCTTGAATTCTATAAAAATAGTTCAAATTTACTGAATGATAATTTTTATTTTCTTTACAAAAAAGTTTAAATTAATAATACAAATCTAATCTAATTGACACACTTCAGTTCTTCTCTTTATTGTTTTTTTTTGTACTCCCGAAAATTTATCACAAAACGCAACCACATTGTTGTTTTTATTTAAAGCAAATTTTATATACAGGTTCCGTGTCCAAAATTTGTCTAAACATTCTCAGATTCTTCCAAAGTTTATTTTTATTACATTATCAAGATTAACATTTTCACCGAGGAATTTTTTTCCGAAGAGATTTTGAATGCCGCGTGTTATAAAAATATTAGTCTAACAATAAAAAGAAATGACAGCACTTGTCGAGAGTACAAAAATATAACAACCAAAATGATGTTCTCCAAATTATAACTTAAAATAAATCTATTCACAGTCTTCAAATAACATCCGTTTAGGATATGGTCTTTTTTTTAATTTTAACAATCTATATTCGAATTGAAAACTATTATCGATGGTTTTAAAATGATGTATAATTTGCTTTGAAATTTTGATACAGTTCATTCCTTCGTAGCACGATGCCATATAATACATTTTGATTTGCTTTTCCACAGGATGATGTAAAATTATCTCCTGCTGATAGCGTTTACCCTCTTCACGCGGTCCTAGATATTTAGTTACAATCCATGCGGATCCATCTGGATTGTTGCCTTGAACACTCCAAAATATTTCACCTTTGATTTCCGTTCGCCAAAATGTGTATGAAAATATTTTTCCTATTCTTTGAATTCGTTTACCAAATTTAATGTCATAAGTATCATCAGCCGCCATTGTTTCATCAAAATCCGAAAGAAAATCCATTGTTAATTTCTGTTTTTCCTAAATAAAAATAGTGAGATTATTCAAAAGACGTTTTACATTATGCGGTTATAATTTACATATTAATGTCTGGTCAATGTCTTGCCCTTTAGGCTTACAAGTTCTCTTCATAAAGGGGAATACGAATTTCCATTAACACTTTCTAGGAAGTTAGAACTTAATAATCTCGAGGGCTTGAAAACAACGTTTCTGTACTTTAAACTATGCTGATGTGCTTGTAAGTTGGATGTTGAGTAGTAAAATGCATCTACATTATACAGGGTGTGCTGACAATAGGAAGGTGTGTAGCTCAGCAGTTTTCAAAAACTGATTTCTAGGCGCTTAACTTCTTAAGGAAGCATTGAGATTAGCAGTGACGTGTTCTCAAAAAGAAAAGAATGTGGAATAATTTGTAAACTAGAGGATTTTTAAGAATCCAAAGAATCAAGAACAGCACAAAGAACAAAAGTAAAAATAATTTTTGAATATTACTTTTTAATATTATTATTATTACTCCCAAGTAGTCAGAATCTATGTTTTCAGTTGGTATTTCTGAGAAATGCAAATACAGTACTCAGAAACAATATATAAAGCATTTGTTTTTTAGATCGGGATATCATAATTTTTATCGAATCAGCTAAGTATTAAAAATTGCAGTTATTTACTTTTAGATAACACTTGCAATTAATATTTTCATTTTATAAGCTGGCTTTATCTTACCTGAGTATAGCTTCACTTAACCAAAACTATAAATTATCTTCTTTTTGTTTAATTACACAATTGTTAATAAAAATCCCTATTTTTGAATCATTTTTATTTAGAGAACAGTGACGTACAAACCTCAGTCTAAACTTAACTGATTGAACTACACAGAAAACATGAATGTGTGTAGATTTAAGTAGGGATTGGGACAAACGCCAATATAATACTAACATCTCCCTCATTCAGTTTCATCATTCCAAAAATAAGCAAATATCAAATATTTAAAAAGTTTATTGTTCTAAATTTTATATCTTTAATCGTAATTGTTGAAATAAAAGTGGAAGTGACGAAAGCAATGTTAAAAATGGTTGAAAAAGTCTTACCCTTTCAACTGCCTGCAATCCAATTAAGTAAAATCTCTTTTCATGCTAGTCCGCCAATTCTAAAAACACTGCTGCTTCTTTGTTGAATAGAGTAAATGTGGATATGTGCAGCAGCTTCTTTTATATTTGATCAACGAAGTGATGTACGCGAGTTTTACGTCATTCACTGATGCATTGTTTTTCTTTTGAGAATTTGTGCGATACTACTGAGGATTATTTAATGAATTATTTTGTAGAGGTGTAGTCATTAAACATTTATGTACACATTGATAAAAGTGACTGTTATCTATCCGGCAAAATATTTTGCTTTTGATAAAGTAATGAGCGAATTGTCGGCTTTTTCATAACATTGCTTTATAATCATTTGGATGGAGAAAAAGTTAACATTTGAAGCTTTAGGATCCTGATTTTTTTTTATGTAAAATTACACCGGACTCACCGTACTTGACATACGGAAATCCGTTAATCCCAGTTTATTACACGGAGAAATTCCGCAAAAAGCAGGAACGTTTAGACTCTTGAAATTTCTTACGCATTCATAACTTTATTGCTCTGGTATACTTTTTATACACTTCATTAATTTAATGAATATTTTTCTCGATATTTACGTTATCGCTATCAGATAAAAAGAGTTTTCCATATTTAATTTGGAGCTAAGCAGTACCTTAAAAATATTTTGCTATATTTAGTGGCCACCTGAAAAATTCAATAAACAGTATTTGGCAAATAAAAAGTTTATCGGAGAGTGCAGGTGATGACAATAGTAATGAATTGATTGATAAATGTCGCTTCCACTTTCCGATTTAGCAATTTTAACATAAATTTTAAGGGAATAAAAAAATCAATTGAAAGTTCAATTTCTTAATTTTCATTCACTTGTCATATGTTTTACTTTTTTCTTTTTCTTTTTCTTTTGTATCGATGATTATTAGTATTGGAAAGCTTTACTTACCTTACCATCTGATCCAACACATGGTTAGCATTTGCAGTCGTTTTTTGAAGTTTGGTTTCCCAGATGTCTGGGAATAAATCATTGTAATTAATTCTTGGATTCAAAATTTTCTTTGGTTGTAATCTGTTTTTTTTTATTTTTATCGATCTATTTCTAGATAGTCTTTTTTATTAAATTTAAAATTTTACTCAAGCGAATTTTAATCAAAGAATTTCTCTAATTAAATTCTATTTTAGTAATCTATCAAAATTAATTATCGGATGCATGTAAAAAACAGTATTTTTTGTTATATGTCATATTTTCTGGAATATAATAAAAATTTGTATGCTTTCATACCGTTGTTTTGTAATCTAAAAGAATAATAATTTTTTTATATTTTATACAGCATTTTCATCGTATATTTTTACTGAATTCAAATAATACATTCCTACATAATGAAAAATCTTGAAATTTGTTTTTGTGCTTGCTGGAATTTCAACAGAGAATATTTCTTTTGGAATGTTCTTTGGTATTTTAAAATTTAGTATTTTCTTTAAAGCGTAATATTACATTTAACATAATTTTTTTTATTCAACAAGAATTTGTTAATAATCTGAGTATTTACTTGAATTGAATTACATCTCATTCGAACTGGAAGCATGTAATTGTATAGGATAGGTTAAATAAAGAGAATTCGGTACAATGATTCTCTTATTATCTGTATGGTGGGGAATTTGTAATTAAAGATGAGGGGAATTAAATTGTAACCAGTTTTGATTGAAAGTCAAATTGTGTAGAGGAGACAATTACATTTCACTGTAGCAAGCTTTATGGTGTTGAATTCAAATGAGTTTTAAATTATTCTATTAAAGCTGTTTTAAAATTAATTCACACATTCTGACATATCATATCAGCGTTTTATATCGTGTGTTCAATTAAAAAAAAAACCTCTAGAGGGCTTTGAAATTCAAAAACAATTGTTTGTATGTCTATGATTAATTTTTACATACGTGTCAAAATGAAAGAACTTATAATCTCACTTTTCGTCAATTAAAAAAAATAACACATTTTCATAAAAATGTTATATTTATTATCCACAAAAACTGTTGAAAATGTCTTCCTTGGTGCTAAGCACACAAAGCATATCGTCTTAAAACATTATTTATCACATTGCGGATTTTCATTTTGTTGTCGTATGAGGTCATGTATGACATACGTAAAAATGTCATTGCTTACTGCGTTTTTTTTTTTTTTTTCAAATGAACACACGATATATAGGGATTTAAGCTAATTATAATATTGATCATCTAGTGGATTTTATAGATTGAACTGTAATTAATGGAAATATTTTTAATCAACATTATTGATTCTTGACGTTTTCTTGTTGCTGGACATTTATATTTTTCACACCTTTTTTTAGAAGAATGAAAACGAATTAGAAAATTGCTGAATCAATTTAAATTTTTTTCTAAAGAACCTTTCTGGATTAGCTATCTAAGTTTCACCACCATTGATAATCAATTTTTCTAAGTATTCCTTCCTTTCTGTTAAAATTGAAATCTAATAGGAATTCCATCATTTTTTTTTTCTCTAATTATTGTTAAAGTTAAGAACCAACAGTTCAAAAGTCGTAAAATTATCGCAAGTTTTAGTTGACTTTTTCGAAATACCAGCCTTACAAAATGTAGGAAAAAAATTATCTTACACAAAATATCAAGTAAACAAATAATTTCGCAAGATTTTTGAGAGAAGTGATGATTATTTTCCACAAAAGCACTTATTTTTTGACTTATAAATAAAGCTTTTAAACACTAAAGAGAAAGTCACATAATTGCTTTAATTTTAAGCAAGAAAAAAATAATAATCAAGTACCATCATACCTTAATAAGAGAAAATTTCATAACATGCTTTATCTATTTCGTTTTTATAACAAAAGCTATTTCAGCACCCAGCTGAATTTAGTTGAGAATTTTAATAGCTTAGTGCAATTCACTTTTTCAAGCAGCGTGAAGCATCAATTTTCATAATTTCTGAGATTTGTGATGAAATCTTTCTATTTGTTACATTTGTTAAAGGTAGTAATTTAAAATTTAGGCTCAACTTCCCAAAATTTGAATAATTGAAAAATATTTTTAGGTTAGTTGCATCATAATGTCAAATTTTGACTGCTTAGTCTTATTACTATTATTTGCTCATAAAACGTGGTTACTAAGCAATGAGCAGCAAGATTCACTATAAAAGTCCTTATAGGTGTTATTTCCCTAACCGCATGCCTACTGAAAGGAAGGAAATTTGTTTCAGGTTTTAATTCAATTTTTGTAACCAACTTAAAAAATATCGTATGATATTCGGTAAGCCTCGTGTCCAAAAACCTACGCGTGCTAAAAAGACTCCATTATACTCTTATAATACACAGTGCGATGTTTTATCATGAATAAAATTTGTCTTTATTCACTAAAACCATAAGTAGCTATTATTCTCTCAAAATTAAAAAATCCAAGTAAAACATTTTTCTAAAAAAATATCGCACAAAATTGAAAAATTGTTCAAATTGGGACAATGTCAGCGATTCTGTACTTCATTTTTTATATTCCACTCTATCCTATAGTTTGAACTTCAGTGGATTTACTAGTTAAAATCAATTAAATTTTTTTCATTTTACTAAAAAAAATCGCCAGTTGGTTTAAAATTAGTTTTTGCGAAAATCTCTGACTTCATTTTGCTGCTGGTAAAAGCAGAAGCTTTGTATGATTCTTATTGCATTTCTTTTATAGCTTCTGTCTCTTCAGACGCGGTTCTACATTTTACAATAAAAAGCAGATGCACCTTTGATATATCATCTCAACGAATCTATTTATAATTTCTTTCAATTTTTAAATTTTTAAAAGTGCTTCACAGTAATGTAAAATCGAAGCAATATTCATAATTAAAACAACCGATTAATTTTCCATCCAATTGGAGTAAATTTACGATATTTTTTTTTTTCCATGACCTGTTTTTATGTTCGTATTCAACTACTGTGGTATGTGAGAATAGACTCAGGTCAGTCTTTACAAGGTTCTGTCCGCTTAGATATATGGAATAAGCTGTTTTAATGCACTCTGTCCAGGTGTTTCACAATACAGGAAACGCTTTTTTCCCTTTTTCCCGCTCTTATATCTACTCGTAACATTTATCCAACTTGTCAATATCATTCCTGCCACTATATTAAATGTAAATTTTTACGAATATATAATTCAAGTGGAAGGCCAATAACAGTTAATTACCAGTTTTACAAGGCTTTGTGTAATTACTGTTTCATTAGATTTTTTTTTATAATTTTTTCACTCGGTGCTAATGAAAGGTTTTTTCATGAATTATTTGACCATCTTAACAAAAAACCTACCCAATATAATCTCTGAGGAGCGCATTAAGATGAGGGGTTTTTTACATAGGGGGAATCTACGCTAATCACCAATTTACTTTCTATCTCATTCGGTCGTTGTTTTTTATGAAGATGCCGTAAGCTAACATGCAATTAAACTTTTAAAACATGAAGAGGGATAGGGGAGAGTTCTGAAAGGTTTTCGCCAAGTAAATTAACCACTACGAATTTATAGCTGCAGTGGTTGAGTGAAATTTTATACACATTCAAATGATCAAATTGTTATAAAAATTGATAAAAGAAATGATTCATTATTATTTTTTTGTCCAAAACTCAATATTATCTATATTTGACCAAAATAAAAGGTTTGGAATATTTTCACATTTTCGGCTGTGTGAATAAATTAATTAAAATCAGTTAGTTGGAATACAAAGAGCATTCCAAACTCATAAATTGCACATGAGTACTTTTATAACTTTATGGAACAGTTATGTCTTACATATGTGTGGGAAGATATATTACATTTATTTTTGTTTATATAATCGTTTTTACAATTAGAAAGGTTAGAATGAAACAAATATATGGAAACAGATTTAGTTTTATTGAAGAAGAGAATTTATTTTACTTTTTTTTGTCATTAAAAACATTATGAACGAAATTCGTGACAACTTTAGTACTATTCTAAAATAACTGGCGGTATTTTCTGAGTTACAACATAATTATTTGAAACTGTTTTTGATTATTTTGTGAGTGTTTTGAGGAGAACAAAACAGACAGAATATGTTATTTGGATGGTTTTTATCAAAAATGCACGTCTCGTCAATTTTTGATGCAAAAAGAGGTTATTTGATTACCTGACATCATAATACTTTGAGGTTATACTTGAAAAAATTGAACATTATTATAGATCCAATTCAATGAACAAATTATCTGTGAGTGCTTTTCGTTATTTGAAAGTTTTAGGGTAGACTCCATCCCCTATTCTAAGGATAGGTCTGGGTCGACAATAGTAATTAAAATGTGAGTCCCCTTCCAAAAGTGTTAGTAAATACCCTTGTTTCGTTTTATTTAGACCAGCCTGTATATTCGAAACAAGAGTAAAGTTTTGCTGACAGGGCGGATTTCATGTCAGTCAACAGTGAATTTGAGACTTCACTGCCACATTTTTTTTCCTTTGAAATTATTGTTTGTCTCTGAAGTTAAATCTTATCATTTTTATGATAAGTCAGATAATAGAAGAATAAACTTTAATAATTTCCAACATTAAAATTTCTTTCGTTTGTATATTTAAATAAGAGCTTTATTTATTTTTGTAAACATGAAATGAGCGCAATAATTTCATAATTCAACGTCGTTGAGTTTCGTAAATAGCTTTTGTGCCAGTTTATAAATATCCGCATAATACGGAAGCATTCGGTTTTGTCGTGTTGTCGTATTCTTTTTTTTTCTTGGAATCAAAATTATAATATTGGAGACATCGTTCCATCATAAATTACATTTTCTTATATTTTCATGTTAACAACATTTTAGGTATAAGAAAATAATTGACAACGATTTTTTGACTGAAATTGTCTAGCTGTTGTGTTAAGTTGTCTTCTATTGATTTCTAATCGGAACTAACTGATTGATGAGTTTTTATTGTGTCTATTTATATACGTACACTCACTTAATAACGAAACATTAATATTCATTGAAAGTGTAGGTGTGAGTGTCATTCAATTACATCTATCTGTGAAAAGTGCTAAAATTTTAATTGTAATTTAACTTCAGAATTAAATTTCCTTTTGAAATTACATATTAACGATGCTTTTAGTATAGTAGAATTTCCTGCTAACATTTTTAATTTTCAACACTGTCGTACCATTAACTTATAATTATATTACTTTCATTATAAAATTATTGAACAACAGGGTGAAAAATTCTCATTGTTCAAAGTGTTCTAATTTTGGCAACGATTTAATGTACTCTTGGCATAAAATTGGTTATGCCTGCCCAACTGCGTTATTAAATTGAGTAGTAAAACGTCGCTTTTCGTCTGACTTTACACAGAATCTTATTAAACTATGGTTATTGAATTTTCATTCCGATAGGGAACGAAGATGAAAGCAAAATTCAATTTGATGGTTGAGACGTTTAAAAATTTCACACAATTTTCAATAATACGAGATCGAATATTAGGAACGGCTAAGATTATTGAAAAACTGATTAGAAAGTCAATTCTAGTTTTCAAAAACAGTTATTTGATTCTGTCGAAATTGCTTAAGTTAATAGATTTTTTATTCAGTCCATAATGGTTTGAAACTAATGATAAATGGTCAAAAATATAAGTGGTTTATTAGAAGTTTATAGAGATGTATCTAATCATAAAATTCTTAATAAATACCATATTCAGTTCTAACCGTTTTTGAAATATCTGTATTTTTTCGAAATTTTTGATTAGAATACAAAGCGATCAAAAATGACTAAGTCTGTTGAATATGGATGGTTTTTTCATTGCAATTGATTACAACTGACACAATTTCAAAACGTCAGTGTCAAAAAGTTTTAGGTTATGTTAAGAAGATTAGGAATTTTTAAATTTGATTAATAATAATAACAAAACGTATGAAGACGGACTGAGATGCCCGGTTCAAATGTCAAAGCAATTCAGAGAATATTTAATACAATAATTTGATTTTTGGAATCAATTTCAGAAGCGTTTGTCAAAAAACTGACGACAAGAAACTATTTCGTCTTGCAGTGACACCCACCTCATTCAAATTTTCAATGCCGCCAACAGACTCAGTCATTGTTGATCACGCTGTATTAATAGCTCTATAATCCTTTGCATCCTTTGATTGGAAAAATGTTTAAAATATTGTACACTATTACAAACATTAGCTTCAGAATTATGACAAAACTCTTTTTTTCTAAATGCTAACCTCCTTATTTTATTTAGCTTTCAGCGACAATTTGTTCACACAAAACTATTCTTCTATTTGCAGTAAAATAAAATCTCCAGTTTGTTGGCAAAAAAGATTTTTTAAATTTTTAACATTTTTACGGTTTGCCACTGCTTAATAGTGAAATATTTCAAAAACTACTGCAATCAGACTACTGCTTGTCTGTTTTAAGACATCTTAAAGTTTGATTCGGATTTCATTGGTGACTTAAAAAGGGGGTTTCCATTCGAACAAGTGAGTTTTGACATGAATTTTGTATTACTTTGTATAATATTTTTAAATGTTCTTGTAATCTGTATATCGACTAATATCTCGACTCTAAGTATGCCAAAATTAATTTGTCTGTCTTAAAGGAATCCGGAGAAATTGATATTTCAGTATATGTAGTTAGTTAAATGTCAAAATTTTGAAAAAAAAAAAAATTATTTCAAAAACGGTTAGAGTTAGTGATAACATGATCGGTGTAAGTGTGTTCGGATGCCACAAAATAGTGGGTGCCCTATTTAGAATAAAAAAAATAGCATTTGCTTCCCGGTATAACCAGAAAATGAAACAAGCTGAGAGTATTCTAGAATTGAGTTTCTAATCTACCTTATACATAATCAAATTTTTAATTCTCAATTCTGATATTATGTCCATAAGCTTTTAATAAACCAGTTATGTGAATCTCCCTCTATATACATACATATTTCTACCGAGAAAGTATATAATTAAAGTGATATCAGAAAAGAATTACGCACTAGATTTTAGGGTTTTAGAAAATGTTGTGTTTTTAGGTTAGATCAAAAAATGTTGACTATTAATTAGCTAGTTTGGTTCAAGTAAGTTGGCAGCAGCAGTCTAGGAGGGTAGAACATCGTTTAAAATCAATTCAAAGACAGCAGTTGATAAGATATCAGACAAAAATTTCAGTTTAAAAAAAATTGTTTTCCTCTAGAAACTTGAGTCAATCTGTATTAGTTGGAAAATTCCCACTTGTAAACAAGGCTTTTATCAATTTTAGTGCGTGATTCTTTTTTGACATGACTTTACTAATAATCTTTGAGTTTTTTTTTTATATATATTGTGTATTGGACTTCTTGAATACGTTAGAACAAAAATTTATTTTTTGGTCTCTCTTGTTAAAAAACATTGCTTCACGCACTTGTAACCAATAACTAATAAATTTTTGGCCAATTTAATTAGGCGTTTAAAAATTTAATTCACTTCATAGAAAGAAAGTTATGTCTCATTATTTCCAACATAAAGATATCGTATTTCCTATTTCATATTGCAGTGCATTGTTTGGTTTTACCAACTGCGGAGCAACATTGTACGATTAGTTCAGCCAACAACATGTATTGCCTTGTATAAAAGAATTTCATCTAGTTTGTGTAACCTTTACAAGTGAATTTATATTCTAGCAATATCCAAGCTCTATACACTCTTGTGTACTTTTGAAATTTACAAAGTTTTTCGGTTGAATTCCAAGCTAATAAATACAAGAAATTTGACATAATACACAGCTAGAAAATTATAGCTTAAAAGTAAACATAAATTTCTTAACAAGTATAATTTTTCAGATTAATTGGCATCCAAGATCTACAATTATTAGAAATGACAGATACTTAGTACTAATCTGCAAACGTTTTGACTTGTTCAAAGGCATTGCTGCGTTTGTATCTTGTGTTGTCATAGAAACACCCCAACAAACTTAAAACGAGACAAATTTATAGACTAGAAAAAAGGTTTTATTTAAAATTTCTGCTTCATTTGTATATTGATATTTGATTTAGTTGAAACTATTCAATTTTTGTTGTAGGAGTTTTGATCTTTGACTAAGCCTTTATAAACTTCCTTTTTGGTATTAGATTTAACCATTCTCTGTGCTTCCGGATAAGAGGATTATAATGCTGTGATAATTAATAATTTCCTAAGGTAGCCCCGATTTTGTAGCTGTGGTGTTGGTAATTGATAAGTCCATTCGCTTGTTAGCGCACTGACATTTGGTGCATATACAGGATGTTTAGCGAGTAAATAAAGTATTATTGAACTTTAAATTATAAAATATTGAAAAAGTTCTATTATAAGACTATTATTATTATAAATTATTTTTAAATATATACAAGATCCCCTTTTAGGTGGGATATTACAAGTATCAAGAGATCCGAAAAATATTATAATTAATTATAATATTATTTATATTTTAGAATGGAAACTACTGCCTAAATAATTTCCAACGGCGACTAGCAATGTTATTTTAAAAGGGAAAACTTTTTTTTTCGCTTTTATATATTTGTCTTTTGAAGATTCTCCGTTCTGTTTTTGGTTGATTTATTAATAGCTAATTCTTTAGTTTTTATTAATTTTCTTACATTTAACGCATGATACTATAACATCTCATCTAAGGTGGATATGTTGGGCATAAAATGTTTTAATGGGATTTGCATTATCATAATCCTGGGATTAGATAAAAAAAAAAATTACTCCGTTACTATATTCAAATACCCCTTTGTTTTGGGGGTAATTGTGAACAAGTTCCTTGTGTAGACAAAAAGAGCTTCTAACTCTGATTCTGTTTTAACAAATTTTTTTGTTGTATACTACGGACCTAATGTCGTCTAAAAGAAAAAACTACTTATAATAATTAAAGATGCAATAAATATAGCAATTAACGAAATAGTACACTTTTACGATTACCCTATGCTACTTGTTTACAATTACCCCAATATCTTTTTTATCTCTTAATTGTAAACTTTACAAAGGAAAATTGTATGCAGAAAACATAAGTATTTGTTCACATAGGACACATGAACAAAATATTACTTATCTCTGATAAATCAAAATTCTCAACAGCCTAACATTCAGTCAATGTGTAAACGCGTTTTTATAATCATACGTATATCATAAAAATGCGTATTCTACACTACAGTTTTGAACACATTAAAACAACGTTTTTTAAATTCAAAGGAATAAATATGTAACGTTTCTAAGTTTACACTTGACCTTAGTTAATTTTGAAAATAAAAATGGTCAGGTCAGGTCTTACTCAAATGTATTTTCCTAAGTAACTATAAAGAGTTGGATTTTTTTTTATAAAATTAATACTTCATTAGAAAGTGAAAATCTTATTTGACTTATTTATGAAACAAAGAAAAAATTCAAATTTTGCATTTTAATTAATTAATTTAACTTCCAAAATTTTCAAATAGCAACTCTGAATGATTTTTTTTCTTAAATCAAATTTTTTTCAAGCAACAATTTCGAATCATCATTAAAATAGAGTTGTTTCAGAAAATTTCTAATTTATCAGTGTGATTGATAAAAAATAGATATTTATGGTATTAGTGAATAAAGACAAATTTGATTCACGATAATAACAGTTTTATTCATAGATTATTAAATGAAAAACATAGAAACCGGTTATTGAGTCAAGTTTTTGAATAAAAAACTTTTGAATAAATATTTTTTCCAACTCCGATTGTTAAAATGTCTATCAAATCTTATTATTAAAATGACATTTTAATCAAAAGGATGAATAAAATAAACCAAAACAGTGAATAAAATGTTGATCGCAACATTTTATTCACACTGTTATTGACAACGCGAATAAAATAAAAAAAATAAGAATCTGCACTACCGTTGAAAATTTCGTTACTATGATTAATGATTTTTATTGATACTAATAGTACGTTAACATTTCGTGGATAAATTACCTAAGAAGTTGTTTTTTTATGAAAGTGGGAAATAGTAATTTTCAAACCTAGTGTACGAAGACATTGGCGCATAAGCGTTCGTTCCTCGCTCGTGCTTCAACTTTGAGCTTATGCGCCGAATATGTCCTTCGCACATCGAGGTTCGAATAATATTTTTTGAAACGAAAATTTATTTTTGTTATATTAAAAAACTTTCGTTGCGTCATTAGTAAACGTTTACAAAAAATCTGAAAACATCAAGTAAGTCAACTGACAGTTTTTTATTTGACATTGGTCAAAGAAGGTTTATAAATATGGATTTCTTTTTATTCTTTCAGTATTTGCGACACCTGAATTAGTAAAATGGCAGTTTGTTAACCAGATATCATCATTATTAAGTATTTTTTGCAAAATTTCGCGCACTCGTGTGGGAATTCTACGTTCGCAGTTGACTGCTGCGTTCGTAAAATGTCACTTTGAAGGTGGTGAGTTCAAAAAATATTGTATGGTACACATGAATAAAGACATTTTATTCACTCAAAAGCATTATCGCTAAACTGTTTTATCGTGAATAAAATTTGTCTTTATTTTCTAATATCATAAATAGCTATTTGCTTCCAAAAATGTAAGAAAATAAAATAAACGCATTGAACATTTGAATTGATTTGTTCTTCTGCAATTTCAAAAGCAAAACACTTTTTTGAGACTACTGTTTTTTTTATTAATCCATAAAAATATCAATTTTTACATAGCAGAAATTCTCCCAAACTGCTTGGACTTTGAGTTTATTAGTTAAAAACGATTTGATTTATAAAAAAAAAGTTTTAGGGCTGCAATTTGAACATTTTGACATTTTTGATAATCTAAAATTCAGTTTTTGAAATTTTTCATTTATTCTGTTTTATGAGTACCTAAAATGAAATGAAAATGAAAAAATGTTAGCTATTAAAAAATCAGTCATAAACAAAACGTGATATTTTCAAAAGACAAATATAAATGTGGAAAGAAATTGTGTTTCCATTTGAAAGAAGAGCAGAAGCTGTAGAAGCTGTTTCCGGTATATCCGGACACAGTGACACAGAGTTGGAAATAATTTAGAATTTTATATTTAAATATAAATAAGTAAAAGTGATAACGTATAATGCCTCAAAAATGAATGCCAACACAAACCATATTTTTTAAAACAAAGCACCTAATATTTTTTGCATTATTGGATGCAGCTTCTAGTTTCAATCAATTTAAATTTTCCTTTTACTGCATAACAACATGAAACTTTTTCGACATATAGAGCGTGAAATTTTTAGTTCTGTCATCGATTTTTGATATTCTTGAATAGATTCAACAAAACTTTACACATATAAGCTCTTTCGTACGAGAATCACGAATTCCTAACTTACTATATTCTAGAACGTAGAGAGCACTAGTCAAGCCAACATTGCGATATAACGACATTTTCATCGAATCATTATTAAACCGGACCAAAAAGTTAGAGCGCGTTTAATAGAGGAACACTGTTGGCATAATTAGCGCTATCCACATTCTAAAATAGAGAAAACACATTTTGTTTTTCTCTTAGTGCGGAAAACTCATAAGTGCAAAAGTTGAGTCCAATATACTGTATTCTAAAATTTATTTAACATAAAAAAAAGCTTCAACGCCATGTATGTTTGGGAAACTTTTCTTATAATCTTTATTTTTTGAGTTCACCTCTGATTTTTAAAATTAAGAATTAAGTATATTAGAAAAATGTTCCATAAGGCAATCTAGGGAGTTTTACATTTAGATTGTTTTTACAATTATCACTCTATTTATCTTAGCGAATTTAAGTTGTCATAAAAGATAACTAACATCTAGTAATTTAAGATTAAACATTTCAGCTTTTTACATATATCCACTATATTATAAAGGAGCGGTTTAGCAACAATTTTGCAATGCTATTAGCTGGAAGCTTAATAAATTTCCTGTATTTTTTTCAAATTTCAAAGTGTGTTTCATAATAGACTAAAGGATTTTAGAAAGTCACAATTTTAATCTCATTATAATATAATTTTCAATGTTTGCAGCTTCTTAACATAATAATGAATTTGTTTCCTGATTAGCTGTTATAAACACCTGTGTATTATCAATATTCACTGTCTTATCCTCCATTAAGGGTAGTGTTATACACCTGTGGTAAAAGCTTAAAACATCCATAAATATTTTAATTTTCAATGATCACTATTTCATATTCTTAGACTCGGAGTTTGCTTTGTCTTAAATTTCACCTTATAAATAAACAGTGAACTTCGGGAGTCTGGAGACAAATTTTAAATGTTTATGTTGGATTTGTCTTATTTAATATTATTTTCTTGTTTTCATTTCAGACTGAATTATCTCATAATTTGCAACAGTTATCAGAGAGAGCACGATCTACTACGGAGTTTATTCAACGTCTCAAGGGAATGAGCGATAAAGTTAATGTAAGTCAATTTATTTATTTTTCTTTTTTTTTTTTAAATCATTTCAAACATTTGCAAACCACCATATTTTATCGTAAGCATCTGTGCTTTCAATAGGGCTTCGAACAAAACACTAAATTTTCATATAATTACAAAAGTTTGGTCCCTTACGTGAAAGTTTTGAGCCAACAGAAAACGAGTAAATTGCCTCATGAAATCCGAACACACGGCTCTAGAATCACAAATACTCTACTCGAATTGTAAAATAAGTTTTTAAATGCGATTCTCTGATGTCAACGAAATTGATGGAAGTTTTGGGAATTTTTAATTAAAAAAAGTGCAGTTTTGTTTATATTCTCATACTGTTTTTTTATTAATTTTGTATTGTAAAATGATAGATAGTGTACAGGGTGGTGCATTTTCGATGTTCGCATAGGGAGATCTCCAAAACTAGAAGGTTTGTAACAAAACGAATGGCACATTTTCGAGGTTGTTTTCTGAGAAAATAATTCTGATAAATACCGCAAGTTGATATCGTCTTTTGTTTTTTAGTTATACGCAAAAGTTGACAATTTGATGATATTTTAAAAAAATTATATCTACGTTAATATTGTAGGTAAGTGATTGAAACAAAAACATGATCAAACCATTTTCTAAGTGATATCCAGTAGTACCAACAAATATTTTTTTCAGTCACTAGTTTAGTCGAAATAACACAAAGCTACATATACTATAGTTGGCTGTGACATTTAAGAAAAGTTTTTTTTTCTGACCCTAAAAATATATTAATTTTATATCATAATTTTACATAATTGTTCGAAAAATAAATTGCTTTAATCTTTTTTGTTTATATGCAGTTGGCTATAAATCGTTTATTTATAAATTGATTATTTAGAAATATAACAACCAAATTCGATATTACTTTTCGATTGATAAATTTTCCTACTTTTAGTGCCTAAGTAAATATAGGCTTATATAGTACAAGAAATCTTTACCATGGACAGAGCTTTTTTGTTTGTTGGAAACCACATTTGTCGTTTTCCTGTGGAATCTAGTGACAACTTTTATCAAAAATGCAAATTATTGAATTATCTTCGAAAATTTATCCTAAAATCAATTTTTGTTCCATTTTATTCATTCATAACAGTATGCAAAGTAGTCATCACATAATCTTTTGTTTTCTATCAACAACCATCATTTATCTATAATTTTTTTTGCAGTTTTTCCCTCTTAAAAACTCTTCATGGGGATACGAAGCATTTGTCTTATAATTAGTTTAATAAAATGTTTTATAATATTACAACAATAGAATCTAGTAAATTATTTATACTTGAACACTCAGTTTCTATAGAAACCAATTTTTCACATGGCCAACTATTAACAAAAAACATATTAGAAAAAAATATTTTTTTTCTAGAAGATTCGTGCGAATATAACATATTTATATTTTCAAAATCAGAAAAAAATTAGGTTTTTAAAAATGTCTCAGCCAACTATGATTTCTATTGAAAAAAATGCAACTTTGTATTATTGTAGCCAAACTAATAATCCAAAAAAATATTTATTGATATTACTGAATTCTAAGAAAAAAACTGCATAATTCAGTTTTTATTTCAATTGTTTACCTTTAATATTAACGTGGTTATGATTTTTTTTAAATATTGGAAGATTGTTAATTTTTGCATATAACTAAAAACAAAAGATGATATCAGCTTAAAGTATTTACCAGAATTATTTTCTCAAAAAACGACCTCGAAAATGTGTCATTCGTTTTTTTCCAAACCTTCTAGTTTTGAAGATCTCCGTATGCGGACACCTTCATAGATGATTTACATAAAGATGTAAAACTTGTATAAGGCGGCTACTTTAAGGTAGCGTTTTATTTTTTATTTAAATGTGAAGACCGTAGATTTGCATTCCACTGATTAATTTTTTTCAATTTTTTGTGAATTTCAATGCAGTTGGATCATCTTTGAATGTAGGGGTAGGGCGGGAATTGTAATGTCGCTATTTGATAGCATCTGTCACATGATTTTTGTACTCTAAAAACTAATTGGTTATTGATTAGTTGTACATACAGAGTGAGTCATTGAGGAGGTAGCTTAGAGTTCATTTCTATCCGTCCACTCCCTTTGAAAATTTGTGTGGACTAAAAGTGGTTTCAAAAGCGGGAAATTTGAAATCTTTTAATTTGGTGGAAATAAGTAATGAAATCACACCCTGAAGAAAAGTATCTACTTTCGAGTATTTTGTATTTCATGAAAATATTTGCTTCCGTTCGTTCAAAACTTTGACTAAATCGGCGGCATATTTTCTATATGACATATATATATCTAAACGCTTGCCTTAAAAAAAATTACATCCGCAGTGCTCAATAAAAATAAAAATTGTTCAAAAACTAAGTGATTTAGAAGTCAACTGTTTTTATTATTTTATTAGAATGTTACTATTAATTGCATAACTGCATGTTCATCTGTTTTCAGTATCTGTAAAAATCCTGATTTTCAAAGTTGAGAATATTCAATCATGGATAACTTGATTTTTTTAAATGGAATGACAGCAATTGTTTTACTATATGAGATAACTGTCAATGCAATTATTTGCAAATATCTCAAAAATTTTTGTTGACAGATTTACAAAATTTTATATTAATTGGAAGAGAATCGAATTCTGAATGCGTTATTAAACCAATTGCTATATCGTTCCATTTGAAAAAAATCAACTTATCTTTGAACAGTATTAACTTTGAAAATCGTTATTGTGACAGATATGGAAAACAAATGAATATGCCTTATGGCAATTGATAGAGTTATTCTTGGTCTACAGAGTACTGAAGACAGTCAACTTCTAGCTTACTTAGTTTTTGATTTCACCTTTATTTTTCTTGGCTTCTAAATTAAAATTTCCTGAAATAACGTGAATAATTCTGAAACTATGGATTTTAGATCCCTCAAGTAGTTATTAAACCCAAACTAAAAACAATCAAGGAATCCAAATTTGCAATGGTATACACAGTGCTCCATTCAAAATAACAAAGTTAGTACCAACGCGGAAGTGACACCATTATTTCACTTACAAGCAAAGACTGATTGAATAACACATTCTCCATAAACATCTATTAGGCCACTCTTCATGAATGACCCTTTTTAATAATATATGGAATGTTGTGTGCCAATTAACCCCCGCTTTCTCCTACTTTTTTATAATTCTTTCAAATTACAGTGTTTTTTTATAAAAATAAAACCTATATTCATAGAATTAAAATTAAAAAATTCAATTATTGGTTATAGTTTTCTGTTTTGTACAATTTTCCATATTAATTAAAATTTATATACATACATAAATTGAAATAATAATTTTACAGGAAAATTGTGAAGAATTTGAAGCAATAGTTTCGGCTCAATGTGATGCATTAATCGAAGCTATCCATCATAGACGCTCACAGTTACTCGAGTGTATTAGACAAGATAAGGAATTAAGGGTTAGAGCATTAAAGGAACAAGTTGCTACCTGTACAAGTAAATTGCAACAGACCACTGCTCTGCTTCAATTTTGTATTGAAGCTCTCAAGGAAACTGACAGCTCGGCTTTTCTACAGGTAACAACGATTTTAATTTTAGGTGAAAAAAAAATCTGTTGCTTTAATTCTCACTTTCAACTTTATTGACATTTTAGCTCGGAAGTTGCATGTCAACTTATGATTTATGAGCTTTGATGTTAATTTATCAATTTATCGTTTTCCTATTTGATATTAACTTCAGTTTCGAGAAAATTACTTAAAAATGTTCAATTAGTTTTTTTTAGTATTCTCCCGGCGCATCCACCATTTTTGTTTTTAATTGTATTAACGATAATAATAATAAAAGATAATCGTGATAAGCAATATTTCTGACGGTTATTAATATTATCCACCATTTCTGTTTAGGTTGGCTCAATGTTAATCAATAGGGTTACGAACACAGATCATTCATGGCATAAAGAATGGACTGCACCACGTGTTTCTCCCCATTTTGATTTAACTTTAGACGACAAATCCGTCCTTAGGGCAATTGATCAGCTCAATTTTATTCAAATGAAACGTAAGTACTGAATGCTTTATTTAAATTTTAATATTTTGGTAAAAATAAATTGATTGTTTCTAATATCAAATTTGTAAACTTTTATCAATTATTTCAATATGGGAAATGATTCAATTAATCATTTGCGTAGCATACGTTGATGGAGAAGAAAGAGTGCCTGCAGGTAAATGCATGAGGAGCATGTTAGATTATTTTTAATTAATTTTTTACATAGTATTATTAGAATGACAAAAATAACTTGAGGTTATTTATAGAAAGAAGCGTTTAATTATCTCGGTTACTGGTTTGGTTATTTAATAAGGAGGAGTTAAATTGGAAATCGTGACCTTTTAAAATTTAATACTTGAAAATAGATTTTTCAAAATGTGAATTCGTAAATAGAAGAATACACTGTAACATTTTGTTAGAATCTACTCGTATATTTCTTTTAACTTAAGTTTATTGGCTGATTATTTTTTGCTAATATCACAATACGATCACAATTCAAAAAACGTTAAGCGAAGAAAGTTTAACAAAAATCAGATTGACTTTTTGCTGGTTAATGATTTGCTGAATAATTATAAAGAACGTAGAAATAATCAATATCGAATGCTGTTTATTTGAATAATTTCTTCTTTATACAGAATGATAAGAAAAAATGAATCAAATTCAACATTTATTGATAATGCTTTTCTTTTAGTTTGAAATGGAAAATTTTAAAAAAGGAAGTAGAGCTGGCATACTTTATTTTATAAAAATAGAATTTATTTTTTTGCATCCTAACTTAAAATTCATTTTGAATTGCCTGTGTTTCATTACAAAACTGCTATTAAGTGGTAGTAGATATTTATTAATTATATGAAAACAATGTCTAATAGTGATAGACTAAGAATTGTTTGCATTTAATCATACCACAGAAATAAGGGAAAGTTAAACATCAATTTTATAAAAGCTGCATTTTCTATGGAAATTCATCATTCCATAATTTCTCAGTATACCGCAGGGAATAACACATAATAATAAAAAGTGTTATTGTGTTGTTATGGGAATGTTTACTTCAAGCGAAAACAAATACATTTTTAAGATATTTTTTTGTATAATTTCAATATCCATAGCAACAATAAAATTTTATGTGTTCAGATATTCACATCTAAAGCTTCAGATTTTTTTTTTTATGAGATGAAAAATTTAATTTTCATTGTGGATATATTTTAATTATAAATTATACGACAGTTCGTTCATAAAAATATATGCTTATATACCATCGTAACTTGCTTTTATATCTTTTAGCGTCATAAAAAACCTCTTTACTCCCTTAATACATAAAGAACCAATTTGTATACGATTAATGTCCAGATCTATTAGAATAATTTATCAAGTGAGAACGTTTGTCATTCTCTATTATTTTTTCTAATTATGTCATTAGGTCGGGCATGAAACTGATTATTGGGAAATATTATTTTTTTCAAATTGGTGTTTAAAATATCAGTTATGATGATTTTAAAGATTAATGATAAAATGTATGATTTTCAAATTTCGAAAGTTTAAAAAAGAAATGAAATATACAAAAATCTGTACTTTACTTTAAGGCGGGCGTTTATATATATATATATATATATATATATATATATATATATACCCTTGTCCTTAATATGACAATTATGTATACAAAACTTTGGCTTGATTGAGTCTTCCGTTTTTCTTAAACTTAGATTAGAAAATGATCAAAACTGCTCTGAACTGATCGTTTTTGTAAGTTTTGATCATAAATATCAGCAAAGCAGAATTTACATCCAAGTTCAAAACACCCTCACACCCTGAAGAAAAGTATCTACTTTCGAATGTTTTTTATTTCATGAAAATATTTGCTTCCGTTCGTTCAAAACTTTGACTAAATCGGCGGCATATTGTCTATATGACATAGATATATATATCTAAACGCTCGCCTTAAATACCATTTATCAGAATTGAAACTTTTAGATTTTGAAAACTTGCTGATCAATTTATTTCAAGGCAGCTGAAATGATTTTTATTTAACATAAAAAATAATAGCAATAATAATATATATTTTGTCCACGAATGGAGTTAACGATAAGGAAAAAATGTTTATTATTGATATTTCGCCAAAAAGTCATTCTCTGTGAAAAGTTTTTCTCCACGAAAAAATTGAAAGAAATTGATCCCCATAACAAATTGTCAAGAAAATAAGGAAAACCAAGAATTATAATGAAATATTCCAAGAATAAAAGTTTCATCATTTGTTATTATAGAATTTTATTTTACAGCTAATATTGTAATTCTGATAATTTCCTTTTTTTCCCCTGAAAATTCTTTGAAATCTAACAGAGACTAACTTGATTTTCTATTGATTGAAACAAAAAAACTGATATTGATTGTTTTAATTCTAAAAATTTAAACTTATATTCAAAAGTTTTTATAGAAAATTTCTCTATAATGATGAAAAATTTTGTTTCATTAATGTTTTCAATAAAAATAGTACTTCGCTTTTTAAACAACTTTCAAATTTTCATTTTCTTTCAGTAGGTTAGCGGACATGAAATTTTTGAAAGCAATCTTATTTTTTCGACAACCAAAACTTTTTATAAAGAATTACTTGTCGTAAAACTGAAACTAAAAATCTTTTTCCTATCGACAACTTCAACCGAAGAAACAGTGTGTTAATGAACGGTTGCTAATAATATCTATTAATCACCAGTTGTTAAAACTCACATATAATTTTCAGTGCTGATTAACAGTATTATCATATTTAATCATATCTATTATTTGCCAAAAAATACTCGTATCAACCAGTCGTAGAAACAATAAATTAATTGACGTTTTGACGTTCTTATTACCGAGTAATTATAGTACAATAATTTAGAGTAAATGAAGCTGTTGTAAAAGGAAACGGTTGATAGCAATATCATTGTTTCATTAATGGCTGTCTGTTCTAAATCGATATTTCACTTATAATTCCGCCTTGGGTTTAGATAATTTATTAAATCTTTTTTTTTTCTAGAGTGGATTTATTTTTTAATTTTTATAATTTTTTGTTGATAAAAATTTGTAAAAAATTAGATTATTTCAAAAATTAAAATGAGTTGATCAACAAAAATGAGTTAAAAATTATCAAAATTCACTTCATTTAAGATACTTCTAAAAAATAATTTTGAGAATCTATCTCGTACAAAGTTGTACGTTGTTTGTTTTAGTATAAAATCATTGTATAATTATTTAATTGTTATTTATTAAATTTTATCAATTGTTAGCTAAGGACTGTTTTTCCAATCCATATTATTGCCAAATCAATTTTTTTGATAATCGATTTTGCCGTTTAACACCAATTAATTTGCAAGAGTAAAGAAAATAGATTTTCAGCTTGCTTGTTCATATCTATGAGAAAAGTGGGACGGACAGAACTTTTTTCTACTCTTTTTATTATTCAGGGATTTATTGATAACTTACTGGAGAGCTGATGCGCCAATTTTTATACTCCTGTATAATAGGCTGTTCGATTAAAAATGCTGCTAGCAAAAATTCTTTTATTTACAATATAAATAGATTCTGGCAAATGATGCATCCAATAAAAATGAATAAATTTTCATTCTTACGTGTCATTCCATGCTATGGACATCAGATTTTTTTCAACATTAAAAATGCTCGTATTATTTTTTCAACTTGTTATATTTTTTGCACGTATTTTTTTAGTATTCCTTTACTTTGTCATCCTCTTTACATACCCTAATGGAAACCATTATTGTCTTCATTTTACTTATGATTTTTTAGGTTTTTTTCATTCCCTATGCAGACATCGAAAATGCACCACCCTGTACAATACTTGAAATTCTCGGCCTTTTGTAATATAATCGCGCCATCAAAACCCATTCAATCTTTTTACAGCTCTCGTCCAATGCTTTATCCCTCCTTTATTTCAGCTTAGCCCCTATGTCTTTGTTAATCTGAACCTCTAGTTTTTGTACATCGAGTCTGTTCCTATTTCTTCTTTTATTTTTGGTGTCTATATCATTTTCTTGGGATACTTTCTGGGATCCATAATTTTTTAATGTCTGTATCCAGTTTGATCTTTCATTAATTTTTTGTGTTTTCATCCAAACAATACAGTTTATCGAATTTGTACAGCGTGTTGTTCTTTTTTTGCATGATCCCAACCTTTTTGGATTTCTTCTTGTTTTTTCCACCTTTGTGTTGAGTCATCTCGGTTATGCTTCTTTTGTATTTTATTTTTTTATCGGCTGTTGTCTTTTCACTACCATTTTTTACTTTCTTAATTTCGTTGCTTCTTTCATGAGTTGCTCGTTCTATTGAAATTCCTCAATCTTTTATAATTTCTCATTATAATAAAAATCATCGATTATTTTGTTTTTCCATTTATTTATCCAAATCGTCTCATAAGAATTTATTCGATGAAAAATGTTCATATCAAATAAGAACATTATTGATCAAACAATACATATTGGAATATTTCGTTTCTAAATATAAAAACTTTTTCAATATTCGAAAAGATGGACTGGAATATTTTAGAATGTTCAAACCAACAAGAAAACTTTTGAAATAATGTAATCTATAGGAAAAAACAAATCAATAAACTGATTAACCAAGAATTTACTTGAAAATACGCTGAAATACATTAATTTGGTTTTTTATTGTACAGCACCAAGTGCACCTACAATTATCCCTGAAGAATGCAGTGCTGAAAATAACTCTGTAACAGTAGCATGGCAGCCTCCTGCTCAAAGTCATGTTGAAGGTTACGTTTTAGAGTTGGACGATGGAAATGGCGGCGACTTTAGAGTGAGTTTATATTTTTATCCAACTTATAGATTTTCTGAGCAGATAGATAAGATTCAACTCCGTTTAAATTAATTAAATCTGTATTTTGACATCGTGTTGATTAACTTAATTAATTGTGTCTCGAACTTTCAGGAAGTTTACTGTGGAGTCGAAACAATATGCACCGTAGATGGATTACACTTCCACTGCATGTACAATGCAAGAGTTAAAGCATTCAACAGTTCTGGAGAAGGAGAATACAGTGAACTTATTGGTTTACAAACGGCAGACGGTAAGTAGTTCAAGTACAAATTTTATTATTGAACCTTCTTAGAACAGTGAGAAAAAAGAAAGCTTATCAAAATATTCAAATAAAAATCTAAAAGCATGAAGTCGTTTTTTACACCTTCCAAAGCTCTGTTTTAATTCTTTGAAATTGTTTTTATTCCAGTTGCATGGTTTACTTTTGATCCAATTTTGTCAAGTTCTGGTCTTCAATATTCCGAAGACAATTCAACAGTAACTGGTGAAGGGTGGGAACATAGGGTCGCTTTAGGTAGTGTCGGATTCAGTAGAGGTGTTCATTATTGGGAATTTACCATAGACAAATACGATGCAGACACTGATCCAGCATTTGGGATTGCTAGAATAGATGTAACCAGAGATAAAATGTTAGGTAAGTAAAAAAAAAATAAAGCCAGTTTTTTTTTTGTTTATATTCATGGTTTGCGTGATAGAATTTTTCGTCAGTTTTCGTGCTAACGACTTTTGTATTGCTTTTTAGGAAAAGACGACAAGGGTTGGGCTATGTACATAGACAGACAAAGATCGTGGTTTCAACACGCTGGAGGTCACGAACAAAGAGTCGAAGGTGGTATATCAGCAGGATCAACAGTCGGAGTACTTTTAGATTTGAATCATCACATTTTATCGTTCTTTGTGAATGAAGAACCACAAGGAAGTGTAGCTTTCCGAGATTTATATGGAGTTTTTTATCCAGCCGTTAGTATTAATCGAGGTGTTAGTGTAACACTTCATACAGCGTTAGATCCACCGTCTGATTGTGAAGAAACTTAAATGGAAACAGTATAATACTTTTAATTAGATTCTCATGAAACACGTATACATGTATCAATAGAAAATCCTTTAGTTTCAACTAAAAGGGTAAAGATTATTTTGTAAAAATATTGACGCTCAATTTTTGATTTTTTTGTGACGCTGTTACTACTATAACGTAACATTATAATCGTACTAATATTTATATTTACCACCTTTTATACGTTTTTTTTTATACATCTATTTATTTATTTATTTTTATATATGAAAATCAAGTGCCCCTCCTCAAAAATTTACAATTACAGAGTGTTCAAAGTGCAATTTTAAAGGGCGGTTGTGGAAAACTTTCAGCCATCTTGATATATCTAAATGTTTATATTATACTGCACAGCCACCTTGTCGACTTCTGTTGATCACTCTGTTCATTAAAATACAGGATTGTTTTTTTTTTAGTTGTTACATTGCATATCTTCCAATTTTCACATTGTTAATACATATAAGTACATATAACTATTTGTAAGTCCGACACTATATCACATGTTTTGCCATTGTATCTTACATTGAGAATTAGTTTTCCATTGTTGTTCAATATACTATAAAAATGATCTACTCAATAAATTAGTCTCAATAAAAATCCTTAACATTGACATTCTTGGTCTAAAAGCGCACGTGTGTCCCTAGCTTTAATCTCAATAAGCTGGCGCAATTCCAGTTTTTAGTGAACTTAATAACTTTGACTCTTGTGTAATTGACTGGAAAGATCGTGTGGATTTTTCCGCCATAAATCTAAGCGACATTTCGAGTCAGTTGATTGAAATTCTAACCTTATTATCATCAAAAATAATTAGAGTTAACGTTAACAAAACATTAATCTTCTTGTCAGAAGCGACACTTGTAAACAAACAGGTGGTCGGGGCAAATAACAAAAAGCACATCGTGAAGAGTATTTAATTTATCATAGTTACAAAAAATATTAGAAATTAAATAAATATAGATAAAAAGGAATATAACACATCAGATTTGATAGAGCTTCAATAATTTGTGAACTTACTTGATATATATAGAAAAGCAGAATAATCAAAATACAGACTGTAAAAAAACTTAACTTGGGTCATGGTTGCATATATAAATACCCCTCACATTTCTACCTTTTTTTGTCTTAATTTTTGTTAACAAAATATTAATGTTAGATGTATACCAAAATTTGTTACCCCACTGTGAAAAATAAATAAGAACTTACATCAGAAAAATCATTTAGGCATACATCTAACATCCTCACGTCATATAAATAACCCCCCCTTTAATAAAAATGAAGATTTGAAATTACATAAGTTTTTAACAGATTTTCAACTTACTGTTACAATGAAAAAACAATTTTCAACATCCACCAAAACAAAATAGTGCTTATTAAAAAAAAATCAATGAATAAGGCCTTTTTACAACATGAATTGACGTAAATCAGAAGGCTGTAACTGATTACGTGTACGAATCTCCTTACATATAAAAAACAAAAGCGCTTGGAACTTTCTTTAGCACACGCTCCTTTTTCTCATTTTTCCTCCCTAAACCCCGTCACATAGCACACTTTTAAGAGTCTTTTCTCAGTTTATGCACGTATTATAGTTTTTCATAATTTACAACACTGTTAACGTTAATAATTGAGTTTCCACCATAATAAAGCACACCATAGTATTTTTTTACTCAAAACATCAAATTCGCGGAGATTCAGATCTTAAGAAAACGAATTTGATGCTTATGGTAAAATTGTAAAAATTAAAAAATTTTGTGGATCTAGAACCGTACGGGTAACAAACACTACGATTCTAAAAATCCGAAGCCTGAAAGTTATATATTTTTTTCTACCTTGGAGGTTTTCATACTATAATGTGCTTATTTCAAAGTGGAGATGCTTTTTTAGTTTAATTAATATTAACGCCGTAATCACCCATATTCTCTTGAAAACACATTTTCTTCATATAAAAGTTTCTAAACAAAATCTGAATTCTTCAAAAAAAAAAGTACGTTTTTTTTATAATATATACAATATCTTGATGTGTAGCTGTTGAATCTATTTATACAGTTAATTACTTCGTGTTATCTTCTGGATTTTCATCGTCATCCATTATCTTGGCCACATACAACTTAGGATCAATCACTTTTGGAATTGGCTTGATTTCCGTTCCCAATTCTTGTTCAATACGATGCAAAGCGAATCGATCATCGTAAGTGATTAAATTTATTGCAATTCCCAAGTGTCCAAATCTTCCAGATCTACCAATACGATGTAAGTATGTCTCCGCCATTTTTGGGAAATCAAAATTAATCACAACATTTACTGCTTGGACGTCAATACCTCGTGTAAACAGATCAGAGCAGACTAGATTTCGACAGAGACCAGCTCTAAAATCGTGGAATACTCTATTACGATGAGCTTGAGCCATCTTAGCATGGATGTAATAGCAGCAATAACCAAGTTCTGTTATTTTTTTCGCCAATAATTCAACACGTTGTGTTGAATTGCAAAATATTATACTTTGGTTTATTTGTAACTAAAAATAAAATCATTAAACATTGAAAAAATTGCAATTATAAAAAAAATACCTTTGAAAATAGAGTATTTAAGCAGTGTACTTTCTGGCGTTCTTGAACGAACGCATAATATTGCGTAACACCTTTAAGTGTGAGCTCTTCCATGAGATTGATTTCATATGGATCCCTCAAATGTTTTCGCATAAATTGTTCAACAGTTAGAGGGAAAGTGGCCGAAAAAAGCAAAATTTGCCTCTCTTGTGGTAAATTTTTTATCACAGTGTCAAGCATTCCTTTAAAGTCTTGCGATAGAAGCTTGTCGGCCTCGTCTAAAACTAGTATCTTGCACTGGTCCATGACAGCCACACCTTTTTCCATCAAATCAAGAATGCGTCCTGGGGTTGCAATTATAACTTGCACTTTTTGATAGATACGCATTATATCGTCTCTCAAATTCGTTCCACCTGTCGTTACCATCACACGCACATCCAAATGTTTCGCTAATTCAATGCAAATTTGTGAAGTCTGTAACGCAAGCTCTCGAGTTGGTACTATTATAAGTGCTTGAATACAGTCTTTTTTCGGATCGATCTGTTCCAACACTGGAATACTGTAAGCACCGGTTTTACCTATAATTTAAAAATAATCAATCTTAATAGAAAAAAAATACAGCTGCTACTGCAGGATATCAGGATATAGTAATGTGGACGGAAGCGACCACAAAACCTCTGACAATTTCCTTACAATAAGTCAAAAATCCGAAACAAGAATCTATTCATATTTAGAACAAAGTATACTGACAATGATTAACATTTATCCGCACATTTTTGGCAAATATTTTATTGGACGTAATCCAAGAAAAAAAAATCCAATCTGTTTTCTATAAACCCCTCCAAAGCACCTAATTACTACTCCCCCCTGTCCTATTTGTGTAACTGACAGGTTAAGAACACCCCCATAAACGCTCAAAAGGATCCAATCAGGTCCCTCTAAATTTTCTCAATCAAATGAAAAGGAGCATTAATATTTAGCGGAAATGAATAAAAACCGACACTTAAGATAAAAATCAGAAAATTGTTTTAAAATTAGTTTAGATAGAACAATTGTCTGCAAATGCATATAAATAAATTAGAACAAAAAAGAAGAGCAACTTTTTTTCTAAATTACTAAGATCGCAACCGTCCATTTCAAGTGCCACACCCTGTGCAAGTACAACGCTTTTCCAAAATAGAAAAAGAATTTCTAAAAGCAAACATAAATGAAACAGAAAATCTAAAAAAATTTGCTTTCGAATGTTTGCAACAATAGGACCTATCTGACTATCTTTCGCCCAATAACAAAAAAAAAATTCCATCGATATTTTTCATATATGCAATCTAGAATAGTTAAACACCATCCAAAGTTTAATTGAAAGCAACAATTGAAAAAGTCAGACAGGAATTTTGAATAAATTTGTTAAATCTAAATTAGTGTTAGTTTTATCTTAAAAATCTAAGACGATTGTATGTAGCAAAAATTTCCTGTTGTAAATGTATGTATTTTAGAACATAAAAATAATTTACTAATTTTTTTGGATGAGTATAACCAATTTTGTTCAGATAAAGAGAAAGGTTGTCTCGTTTAAGAAAAAAGATTTCACTCTAGGAAAAAATACACTGACTGTACCAAAATTGAAAGAGCATTTCAAAGTTAATATCATAGACTAATATCTCATAACACTTTTTTGCTTTTAATTTTCCGAAATCGTTTTAATTACAACTGTAGAACTACAAACAAAAAAATCATAGAAATTCAAACATTTGAAATATTTTTTAACGGTGTCCTTGCTATTATTTTTTTATTACAAATTTTATATCAAACAACTGACTTTTGGTAAATAAAAACCATCGATGATAATTTAGGAACTAATTAACAAAAACAAAAAATAATTAAGCAATTAATTCAAATTTCAAGGAAACATAATTTTAGATTTCTTTTCACTTACTTGTGGCATTTTGGGAATGGAGACCATCAATCAGCATACCATATAAATATTCAAAAAAGTTGCGATAACAAATTGCATTAAAAAAGTGTCAATGTATTGATTAGGTATCAAAAGATATCAAATAATAGAGTTTTTGTCTGTGTGAATTTCATTAAAGACGTTGCTCAATCTTTTATGTCAAAATTTGATATGAATTTTTTTTGTATAATTATTTTATTCATTCGAAAATTTTGCAAGAAACTTGGAAAAAAATTAAAAATGATGAAATGACGGGATCAGCTGAAGTACATATGTTGAAATATTTTGGATTATTCTAAAACTCTAAACACTCTGTCACACAATATTTTCAACGTTTTCAGAGAAATATTAATGTATTTGATTAAAGTAGTCACACTTTTATATAAAAAAAGCGACATTCAATTTTAACCAAGTCAATGGTCTAGCATACTTGTCCCCCCACTCCCTTATTAAGTAAGAGAACAGGCTTACTAAATATGCTTTGAAACAAAAACAAATTTATATGATTTATAAGCAATAAATTAACAATGCTTACTTTTAACAAATCACCAAACAAATGAAAATACCTACCTGTGCCATTTTTCGCCCTTGCGAGAATATCTTTGCCCGATAAAGCAATTGGAATCGAAGCTTCTTGAATAGGGGACGGTTTTTCCCAACCCTTTTCAAAAATTCCCATTAATAATTCCCTTTTTAAGCAGAATTCTTCAAATTCGTTCCCTCTTGTATCTGTTACATCCTACAAATAAAAAAAACAACCTTAATATTGTGCGTTACTAATTATAAAATAACAGTTAAGTAAAAATAATTAAAATCAGGTTAATCCGTGTCATTTATATGTAAAAATGAAGGGGAATCCAAAAAATCATCACCACAACCTTTTGTTATAGAAAATTAGCTAATGAATAGAATAGATTTCCCATAGAAACCTTAACAAGCTAATTATTAATTTACTAAGTGATATTAAAAAAAAAAACTTACACTGGTCTGTATTCTTCGATCCTTGGGTGGAATCTTTAATTTTGCCTTCCAACCCATATCATCAACTTTAGTGTCCATTTCGCTGTTTAACTAAACTTAGTATTGTTGGATAAAATACCTAACGGTAATACTTACACTTTACCAGACAGAGCCATGACGTGATTTGAATTTAATGTGTCCGTCATCATGGTTTCAGAAAATACAGTGGAATATGTTAAAAAATAGGGTTTATAAAACCCAAATCTCAGTTCTCTACAATGTGTAGGATAGGTACTCTTTTCCTGGAATCTCGTACAGGAACAAACGTATATCTGCAAAATGAACAAATCTAATGACGCAAAGGTATTATAAGGTCAATATCATGCAAAGTGAAATCAAGCAGTACAAAAAAATGGGACATCCTGCTTTTACGCCTCAACAACAATACGATAAAAATCTAAACTAGGAAAGCTTTCCAAATGTTGAGAATTTATTAAAATGATGAAAAAATAAAGGATGGATTGAAATTTTCATGATTGAAAATTAAAATAAAATGGCTACTGATAGCTATTATGCTATATTGTTCTGTACTAGTAAATTGATAATCCAAACATTAACCTAAATTACCTGATTCTGAACAGTAGATTAAGAAATACCTTCAAAACACTTTACAAAATGCACGGACATATCTCACCTCGATGTAAATTTTTGCATGAAATCTGTTTTTTGTTCACTTTTGCCTCTGATATGGACGCTTTAATCACCGAATGAAAAATGACTAAACGACATGGCGGCGCTAACGCTAACTGTAAATACGCTGCCGCCATCTATGGAAAAAATCTTCAAGTTGAACTTTTCCACAGACGTAAAGTATGCAGACCACGCAAGAAATAAATGTAAATAAACAGAATAATCTTTTTAAATTTCAAACCCCAAAAATTTAATCTATAATACCAGAAATAGGAATATGCACATGCCTTAGATTTTAGGTTTCTAGTCATAACTTGACTGCTACGTAAGTTGTTTAAAATTTTTTAAATCGGTTTGTTAGAACTGAAAATTTTAAAATCTGAGTTCAAAGTTTTATAATAATTCGAAAGGTTATATTTATTTGGATGAAAAAGTGTTCAAATTCTACAAGTGCTGTAATTACTAATAATTTTGACTTTAATTCAGACTCTAATAACTAACGCCTAAAAAATGTGCTGATTTTATTGAAACTTCAATAGAAGATGCAGTCATGGTATGTTTTAAGATGCTACAAAGATTTTATGAAAAGCAATATTTTTTTTCAGATTCTCAACTTTTAATCGCAATTTTTAGAAATGGCATTTTTGACAAATTTATACTAGAAATTAGACATTCTAAACAGTAAAAAAAATTACATTGTTCTAAAAACAGGATTATTTAGGAGCGTTTTGAGTGAACTTCAATGATTTGTTTTTAGAAATAAATGTACAGAAAGCAAAACTATAGAGAAACTATATTTAGACTAAAATTTGAGAGAGCTGACATTCGACAAATCGAACGCTAATAATCAATCAGATTTCAATACTTTGCTATATCTCCCTCCTAAAAAAATATGGTAATGACTAGTCTATTTTTAAAAAGTCGTTGGATTTTTCAGGGAATTTCAAAAATTGAGCTGAATATTTACATTTTTATTTTTTTACACATTAAGTCATACATTCCTCATAAAACTCTGAAATGAACATAGTTTAGCCTGTTTAAAAAAGTTTTATAAACAATTCAAGTTTTTTTTACACAGCATACATGAATTTTATTAAAAATATAAAAAGATGATGGTCTAAGTTGATGAAATTTGTACAAATGTTAACGAAAGATGTGATCCATCTGTTGAAAAGCACAATTTTTCTTTACAAAATAAATATGATTACGACATAAAAGATACACATTGGAACAAATCCAATAATAGCTACTGGGAATATATACATAGTTGAAAAAAAATCAAATATACGAAGTGAGAGAGTAGTTTTGTATTAATATCTTATATAATTTAAATACAGTTTTTATACATTCACAAGTATATCATAACTTACTATTTCCTATTCTAAACGTACATTTTTGTAGATATATGAGGACTATTTTAAACTTAATAAATACATGTGAATAATATATCTGCTTTAAACAATAAAACAAACTGATACCTATTAATACTTATTAAATATTACCAGAGCTGTAATCGTCTACTTATCCACTCAATTTCAATTTTTCACGATTTCATATCAAGCTGGAATTTGAATTGATTATCACAAAAAGTTTTTATTTTGTGCATACCTTCACATTTGTATTTCAATAAGTGAAAATGTTGATCTAATTGTTAAGAAGGTGTGAATCACTTTATCACTGAACGCTTTGAACTCTTTAATCTACTTACAATTGACATTAACTAGTGACTGCTGCACGATTATTTTTGTTAGAAGAAAAAAGAAAAGAAACAAAAGACAATATTGCCTTGAATGGTAATGCAAGAGTTCTGATTATCAACAATTAAACTACACGGAATCTACTTTTACTAGAACTATACATTATGGATTTTTACTAGAAAAAAACACTGTAGGAAAAACGTACATAACATGTTGCATAAATTGTTACTTTAAAATTTATAAAGTTTAAAATAAAAGCGAGAAGGTATGTACAGAAATAAGAGCAATCGTCTAAATATTTAACTAATTCAAATATATACAATTTATGAGGACAATTATGTACATTTAACCTATTTTCATTGATTATAAAGATTTGACATTAGTCATCATTAGAATCTATTATTTGATGGTCTAAGAATATATCATCCACTCAAACAAACACTTTAGCCAATCCATCAGCACCTGCACTAGCAATATATGGGCGGGTTGGATGAAATGCCACATCCAGGATACTCTCATGGAATTTCTTTCTATGGGCTGTTATTTCCTGGACGCATGTTTTATTATCCAAATGCCATAAACGTATGGAACAGTCGTGAGAACCTAAAAACATATTTCAATTTAACAACCTTGCAGAACAAAGTACAAGTCTCTCAATTCAGTAGTAGAATCCACAATCATTTAACACCTCTTAAACGACAGAAAACAGTTTTTATTCAATTAATTAATTTTCGCTTCTTCTGTAAATTTCATTTTCATGTATCATTTGAGTCTAATGAATCCGTAAAAAATAGTAATAATGTGTGTGAAATTTCATTTTTGAAAATTTAAATAAAAAATTAATGTTTCTGGAAAACCCATGAAGTTCAGTTTTGACTCTAACAATTTATAGGTGATAACGCTGTTATAAAATAGCTAATAATAGGCTGGATCAACAGAAAGCAATTACAGCAATTTAAGTGGATTATGGATTTTTCGATTTAAACAATATCATGGCAGTTAAATGCATTAAGCGTTCCCTTAAACCTATTTTACATCATAATAATGCTCACGCTTTAATGATAATAAAAAATTATATAAAAACTTTTTTATTTAAAACAAAGAGACTAATTTACTGTTTTTTACATCGTTACTTAATTTTAATTACAGCTTTTCAACGATGTAAAATTATGAAAGCGTGAAAATAAGTGATATTTGAAATTTTAGAATGTAAAGAAATTTATATATTTTTTCTAATTCAAAAATATAAATGACGATAAATATACTAAGACACAAAAAAGGATTAACATTTTTTGCATACCTGATAATAGATACAGTCCATTAGGATCAACAGCTAAACTGGTAACAGCATCCAAATGAGTAACCATTGAATGAACCATTTTTCCTGTATGATTATCCCAGAATCTAACATGTCGATCTTCATGGGCAGTAATAGTCAACGGCAACGTCGGATGACAAACTATTCTATTAATATGTTTATTATTGAGATTGACACTTTCTTGACTGGATTCTAATCGCATGATTGGTTTGGCAGTTTCAGAATCGAAAACTATACAATGAGAACTAGCAAAAGCAGCTACAAGACGATTTGGTTCATCGCGAATAAAATCTACACTAGAAGGTATTCCATCTTGTTCAGATGTGTATGTGTTTAAAAGTTGCACCTATTAAAAAAAATAAATAAATAATTCTCCAAGTGTTATTTCAACATTAATACAATTACCTTACTATGAGGTGCCCATAATTTAACCGTTCCATCAGCTGCACAAGACAGCAAATGTTGTCTAGAATTCAAAAAAGATAGTCCCCAAACAGCATCCGAATGACCTTGTAAAGTGGTGTTTAATACATCTGGTTCAAATAAATCATAAGGATCTATGTTAGAATTTGGTATATTCCAACAATTTATCACACCATCTAATCCACCTGAGTAACAATATTCGCCTGTTCCAGAAATAGCCAAACACAAAACTGGTCCAGTATGACTCCTATTTTATAAAACAAAAAATTTTTATCCATCTTAATATATTTTTTTTTCTATCTATTTTTACTTACCTAAAAGTATATAAAGGTTCAACATCTAAAGAAGCCGATTTTTTCGCTGGTACAGTTTTTTGTAAATTCCATAATTTTAAAGTATGATCTTCACTAGCAGTTATTAAAACTGGTTCATTTGGATGGAACGCTAAAGCTCGAACACCATCAAAATGACTTCTTAGAGTATATTTAGCATTCCATGTTTTCCTGAAAGCTTCTTTACTACTTGCTATATCATAGGTTGTTTCAGCGTCATTGTTGACTGTAAGTTGAGCTAACTCTCCAAGACCTAAAGCTGAATCAATATTATCGTCTTCATTTAATCCTAGAGGTCGCTTCGGAACTCCTCCTTGAAAACCTAAAGTATATGGATAAATAATTCAACCATTAATAGTTAAATCTAAACTCACCTTTTTTCCATTCGCTATGTTCATTTTTAAAATCTTGTCGGTCCCCTGATTCGGAAAGTAGGTTGAGCTCATTTAAAACTTCCATGGCTTCAGCATCAACATCATCACCTAAACTATCTAATTTACCTACAAATAAAAAGCGAATTAAATGTTTAATTCAATATACGTGCAAAATATTTGAGCTCATTTTGCCCTTTTTTTTAAATAAATTATTCGGAGTAAATCGGAGTGTATGAAAATTATGGTAACAGCAATAATAACATTATAAGTTCAATATCTTATAAGTTCGCACTAATGATATACAGAATTTCTTTTGAAGAGTTGAGATTTTTCTTATGATGTATCAAACAATTTGAAACCAACTTGAAAGTATCAAAAAAGACAATACATGACAGAACGCGAATTGTTCGCTATTAATACAGACTCCGGGACATTAAATGAGATTTGCTATTTATTATTTTCCAATGGAACAGTCTGACAACACAATTATTGGAATAACATTAATGGTACCTTTTCTTTTGACTATTTTCACATCCTCATCGAGGTCATCCGTTGGTTCGATATCAACATCATCACTTATATCGTCATCGTCTTCCATATCAACGTCAGCATTCGACAGGAAATCCAAATTTGCCATAACTGCGGCTTCAGTGTCTAACATCATAGCTTCCGCCAATGAACTCGGCTGAGGCTTCTTCGCCGGTGTTCTCCTACCTTAAAAAAAAACACACACATATTAGATTATTCAGTTTGTTAAAAATTTCAAATCAATCAGATTAGATATAATTAATCATTTAATATCATTCAATTACCTTGTGTTTCGCTTGCTCGTTTATTCGATTCATTACCATTAACTGAACTACCATTGTGGTTTTCTTCTGGTTCGGTATTATTATTTAATCCTAGTAAAGCTCTAACACGAGTTGATCTTACATCAATAATTCGATCCGTATAACCAATTTCTTGCAAATACTGTCTAAGTAATTGACGGCCTTGCTTCCACGTTGAATTTGATACAGCCACATATGACTGATCTATGTCCATTTGTGATTCACTACCTTCATCGATGATAGGAGGCTTCATTTCCCCTTGTTGTAATTCTGTACCGTATTTTAATTTGTGGAATTTTCCACGTTCTTGTTTTAATGCATATTCTAACATTTTTATACGTCTAACAAGATCATTTTTTAAATTTTCTTGACCTTTTCTTTCGCCTTGAAGGAAAGCTATTCGAGCCTGCAAACAAAAAAAAATTAGATATTTGTTCTACAAAAAACATTTTAGTACAACATTTCAAAATATAATTTTCCATCTTGTATAAATATAGAAGAATGCATAAATTCAACCTCAAATTTTTTTAAAAAGATTTTTTTCTTTTTTTTTAATGTCCAGAGTGGTTCATTTTCGATTGTTTCCATAGGTTTCTCACATATCCAGCTATCACACAAAAAAACAAATGATAAATTCTTGTGATAGTTTTTTGAGACAAATTTAATGCTTTAATTAGTTTTGCACTATTGTCTTTTGTTTCAAAGTTACAGCGCTTTTTTAATTTTTTTTGCAATTTCTGAAGAATGCTGTATTTTCTTTAGTTTTGAACTTATTCAAAATCTGTGAAATGTTGCCAATCAAGATTTTTGCATAGAATAGATTGATATAAATAAAAAAAAATTATTTCTTTTATTTTTCAAGATATAAACCAAAGTTACATATTTTCAAATGAGACGCATAGTAAGCCATCTCTTCAAGAATATTGTTACTTTTTTCTATTTACGAAAATATATAGTTTAGATTCTTCCATTTTATATTTTTGAAAATTTTTTGTTGGAAAACTATAAAAAATCATATTAGCCTTTGGAAGCAAAAAATCAAAGTCAAAATATCTTGATTTTTTTTTATCTGCAAATGTAACTGAAAAATATAACATAATAAAATGTTTTATGATATGCAATAAAAATGCAAACACAGCTTCCAATTTATGTTTTGAGAATTAGTTAGTGATAGTTAGTGAAGAAGAATTTGATTGAACAATTGAGTATTGATCTCTTAAAACATCAAAACTTAAAGAATACTATAAAAAAATTGAAAAAATTAAAACTATGAGTGTATTCAATTTTATCAATGCAAAGCACAAATTTTTCACAAGTAAACATTGAGTTTTCAGGATATGAAGCAATGGAAATTTTGAAAAAAATTGATCTCAACTTTGAGTTTTTGGGAATAAAAAAAAAAATATATATTTTTTTCAAATTCATAATCTCTCATGCTATTCTAAAACAATGTAATTCTGAATCCTCTTCTTAAAATATTTTTGAGACTAAAATAACAATTTTTTCAAAATCATAGTCATTTGAAAAAATGTAACTTCAGTTTATAACTCGAAAATGAAAAGATATGAAAAATTATTTTTATTTTGCAAAAAAATTTGCATCAGTATTAGTTTTTACATTTTGAATAATAAATTTAAAAACAAAGAAGTTACAGCATTTTATCAAAATCTCAAAAAAAAGCACAGTAACTTAAAAACAAAAGACAATAGCGCAAGCACAAAACTAATCAAAGTATGGTCGGATATATGAGAAACCTATGTAGACCATCGAAAATGAACCATCCTGTACAGGGTGTACAATTGCCAAAAAACTTCGGAAAAATAATGAAAAAATCTAACGCTCACATGAACATAGTTATAGACAAAAGACTATACAAGGTGTCTTACTGTGACAGTCCCCTTACATGTGAATAAAAGTATGTGACAAATTATTAAAAGTTAATTATTATCTTAGTTAGTAATGAGAAAAGACAAAATTACAAAATAAAAACAAATAGCAAATTTATTACATAAAGTTGAAAAATAACTGAGTTAATTGATTAATAGAAAACAAGTAAAAATCGAAATTATTCAAAACTTATTTACTTAATATGTGTTTACAAAGGTGAATTGTAACTGGTGTTCAAAGTGCGAAGCTCTTACTCACGCATTCGTGTTCATAATTCTGTTAACCTCTCTATTTGTCAATCTGTTCTTTATTTCAGTGGTAGCAGCAATTATTCCTATAGTAAAGGGAAAAGATATAAGAAACCGACTTATGCAGAAATTTATTAGTAGCCAGCCTTTCATAACAGACCCAAGTAACGACAAAAGACCCACCGAATGGAAGAAAATTCTACAACTGGGTCGGACTTAAAATATTTAAAAGAATGCAAAGATTTGCAAAGGGTCCAAATTTTTTTAATTCAACTACCTCAGTATTTGGAGAACGCGCCTGAAGTCTTGTCATTTATTGATGGCACCAATAATCATCTGCTTATAAACCATTGTCTTTTATAATGAGTTTCTTATATCTTTTCCAGTTACTATAGTAGTCCATTGGAGTTAAGTCTTGAGCTTTTTGCGAACGAAGCAATAGGTCCTCCTGCCAATCCACCTATCCGGCAAGCAGTGAGGCAAAAGTGCGCTGGACAGCCATTAGTTAGTAAACCATCATCTTCAAGAAACTCAAAATCTGTTTTTCCAAAAAAATTTCATAGACAGCTTCGTTTAAATTGTCTAGGAGGCAAAGTGGATGACGGTTTACTAGCATGACGATTATCCAGTAAAATTTCGTCTCACCATCCGCCGATTATTCACTCAACAATTTTTGAATTGGTGGATTGATAAAGGGCGACTTGATCTATTTCTTAGCCTAGAATGCTGCCAAACAAATAATAACAGGTTGACAAGTAAAGTGTCTGTATTAGAAATGTAACTTTCAACTGAAAATACAAATTAAATAAAATTTGAATAATTTTGATTTTTCGCTTGTTTTCCATTCAATCAATTAAGTCACCATCTTTATATCTCTTTGGAAAGCTAATGAAAATTACATAGATTTTTTTTTTAAATATTCAGCCGTCTAAATGATTTAATGATTTTATGTGATAAATTTGCACTTTGTAACAAAAATTTATAGAATTATAGAGCTTGGAAAAGTATCTGAGTAACTACTCAAAACAGTATAAGACTGTTTTAATTTTTTTATTGCTTATCAGTTATTAAGATGTTAGCCAACTAAAAATAATTAGTACTCTTAGTTTTTATTAAATAATATTAATGTTATGTCATACACTTTTATTCGCAAGAAACGAAAATTGCAAATATTTCGAAAACGGTTGACTTTCGATTGGTCTACCCAAGAGTGATTTTGTACTGCATGTTTGTTTTTACAGCTACTGATCTCTACTAACACCCGAGCATCGTGACATGTTACCAAGAACCCTTTACATCGTGTATATTTTGCAATTTTTCATCATTTTTAAGTAAAGTTTACATATTTACGACAGTTTCTAACACATTCCATCACTAACCTTAAAAATAATTTCATGGCTACCAATTTTGAAAAAATGCGAGTACCATTTCAAATTGCCTTTAATAAAAACACAAAATGGAATAAAAAGCGTTTTTTTTTGTTTTTTATTATTCTTGTCTATACAGTTTAGAACAAAACTGGGAAAAAAACTGAGTAGTTACTAAAAAGCTAACATTTTTGTCTTTGATAAATCATTCATGTGCATTATTAACGTTTCAATAACTCTGAAGGAAATCTAACAACGGCACATCCTAAAGCAATTGAATTTGTCAAAAACAGCTCCAAAAACAGCTCCAAAAACTAGAACAGCGATTATAGAAAGAAATACCCACGCAAACTTTCGATTTTCTTAATGAAAAAGTAGATTGTTGATTAGTTGCGAATACTTCCATATGAAAAGTATTATCAAAATTAATAAATAAATAAAACGAGTATAAAATCTAGATCAAAAAACAGATTTATATACGATGATTCAAGAGGGATGATAAATCATAATGATTTTTTTATGCAACTAACACTATATTTTCACTGTTTCCAATGCAAAATACCAACGAAAAATCTTGTTTACTTTTATCATTATTGTTATACCAAAAACTTTTCTGGTTCCACTTTTAAGTGGAAAAATTATATATTCAACTGCATAGAAATGATTTTAATATCTCAATCAAGATCAAGGACACATCATCAATAAATCAACACTTTGTTGAGTTCAGTACGATAGTTCATTTGATAATATCTATTATGAAAATATCTCATACCTGACTAATTTTGTGATTAATTAGATTAAATTTTCGCTAATGTTTACAGTTACAAAAATTAGAGAAAAATTGAAGAACTAATACCTAGCATCCATTAAAAATCTACAAAACATTAAGAATTTTTTTTTTAATTTTCTGTTCAATTTAGTTGTAATAAACACAGTATGAGACTTCCTTCCCTTGCTTTCAAATGAACGGTCATATTATCACAGTTTTGTTGTTTTTTTTTTTTTTTATTTGCGGAATTTATTAAGTTGCTTATGATGGTATGCAGGCAGCAACTTCAAAACATTCTCCACATAATTTGACTGAAACTTTTGAAGCTTAATTTAGTAATTAGATCAATAGAATATACCTGTATCATTGAAAGACGCACAACAAAAGACTATTAATAACAACATGTTTCTGTTTGGAAATAAGTCCAAATCAACTCTGCCAAAAGCTGACAACAAATAGATCATAAATAAAAAAAATAAGTATAGATAAAAATTGCAAATTATAAGTAACCAAAGATGTTGAATAATTGAGAGTAGCTATCAAACAATTGAAACACGAATAAAGAATAAATTAATAGTGTCTTGTAATAAGTCACAATGAAATTTTATTTCTTGTAGTAATTGATCCCAGATTTTATTTTCAAACGATATAAAAAAAATTGCCACAGCAAACAATATAAAAATTACATATAAGGCCTAAATATGAAAAAGGCAACTTACTTGTAATTCAGCTCTGTCAACTTCCCACTGTGATCTCTCTAATTCGAAACGGGCCCATTCGTGTTGAATAAAATGCAGTATTCCGGGTATTGAATATTGTGCTTTCGGATTAACTTCTTCATTTTGTTTATTATTTGTAACTGAAACAGTTTGTGGGCCAATTTGTGCCCCATTTTGATGATTTAACGAATTATCTTCCATAATGTCAGAATCGAAAGCAGAAAATTTCATTTAGCCACCATTATTCTTCACATCGCCATTTTAACTCCGACACACAATGACACTTCACTGGTCACGAAATCATTGTCAAAAACACTACTTTTCATACATTAATAATGCATTTATTGATTTAATCGTTGGTAAATTTTAAGTCATACAAAAAACATTGATTTCTTTATTCTATTTCACATTCATCCAACCATTTCACATCTGCTACGACTGCTGATAAATTTCCTTTCCTTCCACTTCACTTCAACATACTGAGCGAGAATATTTCCTGTCTTTGTCAAATTTTGACAAGTTAGGACACTGCCTGTTCATTTTTTGCGATTCTCGACTTTATCGACACTTGATATAAAGAAACCGTCTGGTTTCTTTTCCAATACCAACATACTAAACAATCCCAAACAATTCAATATTTTATACTTAAGCTTAGAAATTTTTGGGAAAAAAACTGTTTTTATTGGCTATCACACTCGTATGATATCATTTTCGAAACAGTAGTTAAGAAATAATGATATATTTTTTTTATTTATTAATTGAAAAAAATTGCTTTCCTGGAGTTGGTAACTTTTGTACTTTAAAAATCTATTATTTCTGTCAATGTGATGTCAACTTGACGTATAATTTTTTGTTTGGTTATATTTAAACAAATTTAATCGCCGTGGGTATAAATTAATGGAGATTCAACCAAAATTTAGAAAACTTTGCCATTAATTTCAAGGCGTGTTTTATTAATAACATAAAGCAGAATGGTTATCTCAAAAGAAGACTCTGTGGATCTTTCAGAAAAATACAATAAGATTTGTAAATTACTAGAAGACAGTAAGTTTGATCCACCAAATGAACCATATGCTTCGAAATATGCAGCAAAAGATATTCTTCTTAGCATGAGAAGTAATTTAGAAGTTTTGATGGATAATAAGGAACATGATTCCGAACAACAGTTGAAGCTGACAGGTAATATAGGAGTTTTTGGTAATTATTGTGGGAAAGTGAGGCCCTAGTTCATTTCTGTTTCTGATTTCAAAATATATAGAGATCCAACAAGTTGGTAAACTTACTGACTCTTAAGTTAAGTGATGAAATATTGAAATTTATGAACATTTTCTCAGCGTTGTAGAATAGTCTTTTTTATGTCCCAAAAAGCATAAATTTCAAAAATTTTGTAGATATCAATCCTTTGCATCATTTGAAGTTATTTTTAAATATGCAAGGTTATCTGCTAACAAACTATAACATAACATAATTGTTTTTACTAAATTTGAGTTGGAACCTCACTTTTCCCAATAGTTTCAATTTTATTATTCAAATTTACTAATTTGAATTTGTCTAATTTAGCCATGTTAGGCGCCGTCTACTTATACTTGGGAACGATATCAATCGACACAGAAGAATTATCTCCAGGTGAAAATTATCTCCAAAAGTGTAGTGATACAATTAAAGACATTTCCGATAAACCGCAAGTAATTATGATAACTTTAAATATGTACAACCAGTTGAGTATATTATGGTCGGAACGAGATCCTCAAAAATCAAAAACATTTCTCGAAAAAGCCGAAAAATTATTTTTAGAATTCAAACAAAAATCCGTGCCTGCAATTGACATTAAAGATTTATTTAATGTTGAATCCGAAGACGTAAATCAAGAAATAACAAAGAAAAATTTCGAAAAAGTTTATACGTTTACACTTTATTATTTAGCTCAGATTTATGGAGCGTTAAAAGATACACTGAAAAGTTCAGTTTATTGTCATATTACATTACAAAGACAATTGGATTATGACGATTATGATCCAATAGATTGGGCTTTAAATGCAGCGACTTTATCGCAATTTTTTATGGAAAAGAATGGTTTTAAACAAGCAAGACATCATTTAGCTGCGAGTTCTTATATTTTAGATAAATATGAAGAAAGTTTGAATGGAATTTCGGAAAGGGATGAACAATATGACGCAAAAATGGAAGTTTTCAAACATCGATCAGCAGATGTGGCTCGATGTTGGGCTAAATATGGGTTGTTGTTGTTATCAAAATCTAAAGAGCGGTTACTGAGTCATACTGAAGATTTAGATCAAAATTGTCAACTGTCTTCGGATCTTAGCACTATGACTCTTGATGATGAAGCGACTGTTACTATCGAAGAGTTGCGTAATTTAGAATTTTCATCAATAAAAGTTAGTCAATATGAAAGACAAATTACTGATAAATTTGTTTTAACAATTCAAGATGCCCGACTTGTTTTTCTCAATGTACAAACTTGGTTAAACAAAGCTGAATCGTATTATACTTTGGAAATTTTAGCATCTGATCATATAGAAATCATCCAAGATAAAAGTCAACTTTACTTAAATTTATTATTCTTTGAAGATAGTCCCGAAAATCAAGCAAAACTACATAAACGACGCATTGATTTATTAGAAAATATAATAAAAAAGGTGAATCCGCAGTATTATCTTCAATATTGTCGACAAATTTGGTTCGAATTAGCACAAACTTATTCTGAAATTCTTAATATTAAAAGTGATAAATTGCGCGAATCTGATCAGAGACCATCAGCGCAAGTTTTAGCAAAAATTAATCATTTAACAGAACGCAGTATCTTTTATTTCAATTGTTTTATTGATTCGTTTAGAGAAGGAACTAAAAATGAAATTCCCGATAAAATTCCGAATGATTTTGAAAAAGCTTATTTACAAGCTTTCTTTCATATTGCTGCTCTAAGTAGTAGATATGTTACTTTAGATAAAAATACACAATTAAGTAATACTCAAGCCAGTTATAAAGCTTACAAAAAAGTTACTGATTACTGTAATTCTAATAATAAAGCTAGTGAATTAATACCAATGGAATATAGTATTTGTAAAGAAATGGTAGAGCTTTTGCCGATTAAAATTGCCAAGTTGCAATCAGAATTATCATAGATTAGAGGTTTATCTGTTATAAATATTGGCTCAGCTTGTCAAGGATGGATTAGAACAGACAGAAAATGATTTTTGTATCAAAAATAAATATTTATATTTCACGAATGTCTAATAACAGAAGATAACAATTTTTCAACGATAGTTTCCAGTTTGAACTCATCTCGTCACATATTAAACAGTAAATTATATATTTAAAAATAAAAAACATTTTAAGCTACTTATGTAGTTTTTATGTAATAAAGCATTTCCCAGTACAGAACAATATGATTTCTTTATTATTTTCCAGTTTTTTGTATTAGAATTCGTAAATTTTGTTTGAATTTATTTTAAGAAATTTAGTGTCATCTAACACCGTATTTCTGTATTAGCAGTTTTGTAGCAAACTATTTGATTCGTTGAAAACACTCAATGACATATGTCAAAAAACATAACCCATACAAACAAAGTGTCAGTTGACTTCTAATATATTTTTTTTCGTATTATTGTTATTATTACCATGTCTAAAAGAAATTTGCTTTCAACGAACTCATCTTCGAAGAAACCCAGAGTAGAAGAACTTGGTGACTTCTGGGATGATGATTTTGATGGAGATGCTATAGAGGACTGCTTTTTGAAAGCAACACAGGTTCTATACTTATTCATGTTGTTATTTTATTATGATTATGTGATTTTAGCAACAAAACGAGCCAAACGACGTTTCTTTACTCTCCTCTTATACTATTTTTCAAGAGCAGAAATGCATTTTTACGTCGACTCAAACGACTACAGCTGGCCCAAATACTATGGGAAATTTAGAAATCAGATTAAAAGAATTGCAAGAAAAGTATGCAGAAAAAGAAGGTGAAGTTTCAATATTAAGATCAAATTTGCAAAATTTGAAAGCAAATTATGATTCTGAACAAAAACAGAAACAATTAGAATGGAAAGATAAATTGAATGCAATTGATAAGGAAAATAAAGCAATTAAAAGTGAATTGGAGTTTAAGGTTTTTAATAACAGTTATTATAAATATAAAATATGTGAAAAAAATTTCTTTTTTAGAATTTTGAAATAGTTAATTTGAAGCAACAAATAGTAGAACTTTCGAGAATTGTTAACGCAGAACAAAATTGTACACAAAAGGCACAAATTTTAGAAAGGTGAATTAATTTTTTTCAGGCATTAATGAATCCTCATAAATTGTTTCAGGAAACTAAGTGCCACAGAAAACCAAGCAATACCTATCAATAAAAATAATTGTAAAATTTACATCAGTGTAGAAAATTGTAAGAAATCCAAACATTATAATTTTTTTACTGAGACTACAGTTTTCAGATAATCCTTTGAAGTTTTGTAATTTTTCGTTCTTGTTAAAAATGTTTCAGCGTTTACAACAACAACATCAATCACATGGAGATAATATAAACGATCAAATTGGAGATTCTAATGAAATATCTCTAGATTTTACGTCTTTGTCGGTATCTAGAAATTTGAATATTGACAGTAGTATAGTCTACATAAATAAGGTAATGATCATAGTATATCATGCAACAAGTTTATAATTATAATAAGAATAATGGTTATATGAGAGATCATCGTCAAGTCAGGTCAGGTAACGAAATAGATGGAAAAAACATTACTTGAAAGAGAGATCAGTTCAAGAAATTCAATATGTATTGAACTTAATGTAGTTTCTGAACATTTCAGGTGATGGCATTTTCTGTGGAATTACTAAAGACTTTCAGTGGTTTGTTGACAGAAAGAAAAGCCGATTGGGATGTACATGCTGATGAATCTGGTTTACATTATCTTTCTAATAAAAGGTCTGTTATTAGACGTACAAATTAAAAAAAATAAATAAAATAGGTAAAAAGTGTATACAGTGTTAGCAATATAACATAAAATATTGGAATACATGAAAATGAAAAAAATATATTTAGCTTGTCATTCAAAATAAGAAAGTGGAGTACAATCCTGGAATAACAGCCTTAGCAGAATTTATTTCAGTCTAACTCACGGGAATTTTATTTTCATTAAAAAAATATTTTGCATTTTAATCCAATTATTATTGTTTTAGAATAAAAGAAGCAAGTTTTCTATGTGCTGAAGTAATTATTTTTTTGGGAGAAATTGTTCCTTTTAATGAGAATCTACGAAAATTTTTGTTTTCTACTCAAACAACATTTATTGATAATTCAAATTATAAAATGACAAATAATAAGTCACCCAACTATTTAATCCAACTTTCTTATCTCATATCCATGATAAGAGAACTAGTAAGTTCATAGGAATTCATTAAAAGTCCACTTCATAATTTTATTTTTAAGGATAAGAAAACAGAATGTCAGAATTTTGTGATAGCTGTTTTGAAATTATATTGTCGGATATTCAATGTAGAAAATTTAGAATCAAGGTAGAGTCATGCAAGACATATATTTCAAATAAACTTCAATTGTTTCAAATTTAGGAAATCCACAATAGAAGAAATTTTGAGAGAATTATTGACTTCGAAAAAACAATCACTTTTCGCCCATCAAATGAATTTATTTCTTAACATAGTCACAAGACATCCTAATATTGTCCAAATTTTATGTCCAAACAATGAAAACAATGAAGAAAAGACTGAGCAAGGTTTTAATTTTTGGAAATTCATAAAGTTCATTGGAAAAACTGTTAACAGAGTGTTGTAGATTTATTACATTTATCGAAGACTTAGAAACCAGTTTGAAATCGAATGAAAATGGCGAGTTTTATTTAGATATAAGTTCCAGTGTTTTAAATCTAATATATAACATATTCAAGGCAAATAATGAATGGCTGTTCCAGCAGGACAACAAAAGGTAATAAGAAATTTACAGTTAGTTACTTTATGATAAGTTTTTTTCTTAGATGTGGGTGTTTACACAAATTATGCAAACTGGCAATTGTGGTTATTTATAAACAATTAGAACTGAAAAAAAATAATAGTAATAAGAATTATTTCATTAGGAAAATAATCAAAATATTAAGTCTTTTAAATTCAAATGCTTACGATTTGACCCAAAAATATATTAGCGATTTTGCCAGTTTTAAGGAAATTGTTTACAAATTAATACGATCAGATTTCGACAATCAGTCTTATGGTAAGTATGCACATATTTTTGGATAACTGTTCAAGACTTGAATATTATTTTCAGCAAGACAAATAGAAAATTTATCGCCAATAGAAGATTATCCTCAAATACCAAAAGAGCGTTTCCTTAAAATTGATTTGTGAGTTATAAAAATAAAGTATCTTAAACACAGCATTTATTTAATTAAAAAAAAAACATATGTGTATAAAATTTGGTAGTAATAAAGGTAACTGAAGTGATTAATTTATCAGACACAACATCGCTCTTTATTCACAATAATTAACCATAAAAGAAAGAGCGAAAGATTTGTAAATTTTTTAGTGCGATAACACTTATGAAAATATGTTCTCAATCTTTGGCTTTAAAACTTTAACAAAATTCTTAAAGTTAATATAAACTTATACATACATACAATATATAAAAATATTTAAAATTATATAACTACAAATGGGACACTTTATATATTTTTTTTCAAGATACAAGATACAACTTTTGGTGTCTATAATAATTGATTTTGTTTAATAAATATTTATTTAATAATAATAGTTATATTGGAAGCATAGTATAACGTTCTAACAAAAAATTGTTCCAATTTCACACTTGTAAAATTGAAAAAAATACATATAGAGGAGTAGGACTCCTACGCTGCTTAAAATTTGTATTCACACACTGCTCAACATGGAATGAATACTACAATTCTCCGTTCACTATATGAACACAAATCTAATACAAAATAAATTACATTAAATCATTTTGTACTATAGAATACATTCACATTGCGCTCAAAATGATAGCTGCATAAAATTTTGCACATTCAAAATTGACTAAACTTTTTTTCTGAGAGCTGCTAATGAAACAAAATTATAGCAGATAAGATTTAAGTTTTGTCTATTTAATGTATTTCAACAAGCCTCCCATTTATTTATTTTTTTTCAAATTTTATCTATTCGAATACTGAAAATTATAATGTAAAATTAAACTATTAAAGCGGTATTCAGTCAATTCGTGAGATTAATACTATTCAAATATAAACTAAAATATAACTTATTATTGTTTAATGGAATGGATTAAATTTTGGAATGTCTTCTTCGTTCTTAAAAAATAAATAGAGATGTAAAAATCATGATTTATACAGGGTGAATCATTAGTGCGGTTTTGCATGACTTTTCAACAATTAGAAGCACAAAAATAAGGATAGAGACCTCACTAAATCCACCCTGTGTACGATTCAAATGATTTAATTCAGGTACTGATCAACAAAAAAGCACACAAATATGTCATAAATTAACCAAAAAGAAAGCGACGTAAAAAATAAATGCAAAGAATAAAATTTTTGGTTAGTGAAAGGCCTTTTGAAATACTGTTATTTTATTGTTATAAGTTAATTCTTGTCTTTATTCTGAATGCTTAAATGCATCTTCTTTTTCTCTTATTTAATACTGCTACTTAGAAATTATTTTAAAAGTTTAATGTCATATTTCTAGCAGAAACAACAGCAAAACTTCACAATAAAAATGTATGTAAAATACGTAATAATAACAAAAACCCTTAAACACATAAAAAGCCAAATTTACATCATTTTGGTCTAGAAAATACGTAAATTGGACAGTAAGTAGTGTCACACTTTTACACACTCACACACACATATTTTTTTTTTAATAAGCGTATGATTTTATTGATTTGTGTTCATTGATTATTTTTTTTTAATTTTCTAATTTTTCCGATAAAATACATTTAAATGCGTGGTTTATAAGTTAATGTTACGCATATAGTTTCATTTTTGGCAGTAGACGTACCAGTCTTATTATCATCATTAATATCACCTGTTGGACAAGTGCATAACTCAGTCTTTGTTTTGAAACTGCACGATCTTGATATGCTATCATATTTAAATTTGAAACTTCCTGATCGTGAATGAGAACTTTTTCGATCACCACGTCCTTTAAAACTAAATAATAATATTAATTCTTGAATTAATATTCAATTTTAATAAATACCTGTTTGATCTTGATCCATTCTCTTTGTTTCTTCGACTAGTGGAACGATGGAGATAATGACGTTTGTCACGAGAACTGGATCTACGTATACTTGGTCTTTTTTGAACGGATTCAGCACTGAGAGAAAGGCCTGCAATCCCAACTAAAAATTAAATGTCATTGATGTTTTTATTAATAATAAAAATTGAAAAAAAGAACCTATTGTGCCCGATGAAGATCGTCTTAAAATCGCATTTGTTAAAGCTGAAACTTCGGCTGCATTTAATGGTAAATCTAACGATCCACCACAACTTGAACATTCAACAGATGGCGCTAAAAACCACTGAGATCGAGTCTTCATTCTTTCTGTTTGTCTTTCGTGTACCTAAAAGGTTTTATTACAATATAGACTAATTTTTATTGAAGAAGAACCTGAGGCAAATAGCTGAGACTTCTAGTGCTTTCAGCATATCGATTAACAGCCCGAAGTTCTTCAAGTGTCATTTTAGGTCCTGAATAATTTTGACTATTTCTTGATGAATGACTAGCACTCGATGAAAGTGATGTATTATTTCCCTTTAAAAATAATTTGAAAAAAAAAAAAAATTGTTAATATATTTGTCTACCTGAAATAAACCATTCTGTTCTAAAGACACAGAAAGTCGAGTACATGACTCTAAAAGGCTATGTTCTGCTATCATTCCCAATGAGGTTGCATTAACTTGTGATTCTAAACCTGCTTCAAGAAGTGCTGGAGTTGATTGACATTCTTCTACTTGCGACATTGCTGCAATTATAATACTCTAATTAGTAAAATAACATGAATATACAATTTTTTAAGATTACATACCTGTAAAGAAAAAGAGAAAAAATAATCAAATAAAAGGAAAGCGCCACAAAATAAAACAGAACTTAAAAAGTTATAGGAATTTATTTGTTGTTCATATCACAGTTATTTACAAATATACAAAATACTGCAAAAATACGACTTTTCTGATAATACTACTATAAAAGAAAAAAAATCTATTCTAAATTATATGTACAAACGTCATTACCTTCTAACCCACAATTTGCATGCCAGCGGTCACTTTCACCGTGAAGCCAGGTTTCTGTCCCCGATGATAAATGACCTTCAAGAAATTTTTAAAAAGAGTCATTAGCAAAAAGACTAGGATCCTACATCCGTATACCGTTTACACTATACCATACAATAAATTTAATTAAGAGACCAGTTCTGTTTTTTTAAACCCTGCTTTAGGCATGAAACGACCGAGAAACGGAGATTTTGCTAATTATGAGCTCTATACGTACTGTACAAAGTTATCAAAAATAAAAGAGACTTTCTATTAAAGATGAAAAGAGACCAAAAAGAACGGGAAAATTAAAGGGTTGCTGAATGCTGATCAAAAATGAGCTGGAATCTTGAATTAACTTACATGAAAATGGAATCGTATGAAAATGCAACTTCATGATTAATTAACAAAAAAAGGCAAGACATAAAGACTGTTAAATAAAAAAGTAATAGAAACTATGGAGAAATATTATCAGCGGTGCATTTTATTATTTTTGACACTAAATCATCCATAAATTTCTAGGCATAAAAACAGTTCATTATGTTTTGATGCATAACGTTTGACTTTGTTAGAAGAAATTAGAATGAATAAAAAAAAAACACCAAGAAAGTTAAGGAAATAGTGTTGGAAAATGACCAGTTTCAGCATGTTGAATTTCAAAAAAAAACAAATTTGAGTAAAAGCTGCACACATGAAAAGTTGAAAAATATATTTTGGTCGTATGATGAGAATTAGAAACTTTGAGAAGCGAACAGATCTTACTTATAATCCATAGAACTATCAGCTTTTTCCAACATCAAGGAAGCCACAAAGAATGCCAATTTTTTTTGTCGCTGAGATCAATTTCTTTTTTTTTATCAAGCTATAGCACTCTTCGAGAAACGTTAAATCCAAATTTAATTATCTCAATAAGAGACCAAAAATATATCAATATCTCTTGATCAGAAAATATTGTTTTTGATCACTTTGTACACAATCATATAGAAACTTTCAAAGTGACTCAAAAGATCGTTTATCCTCTTTTTTGTTAATTAGTTATTGCAAGCACACACTGTTGAAAATTACTTGAGTTTAGTCCAAAAGAACAGAATAGTTTAAATTCCAAAGTAGAGAAGTCACAAGATTAATAAATTAAGTTAGAAATAAATCAAGGAATATCAAACTGGAAATGCAAATACAATACAAATCACCTACTCAACACATGTATCCAAAAACAAAGAATTTGACAAATTAATTAATTACTTACCAAGGAGATATCGTTCCAATGTTCCACATTCATTTGTGCATATTTGTTGTGAGATTGTGCCTTTTGTTGTTGGAGGTGGATATTGAAATGAGCAGATCCATTCGCCTTGTACTCGTAAAACTCGACCAGTCACACGAGAATAAAACTCGTAATTGTCTTTACCAAATAAATATGATGTAGAAAACTGTTCGATCAGAAGTTTGACGACTCGTGAAGCTACCTACAATAATAGAAAAATTCAAAGAGAGAAACGCAAAAAAATGTATATTCAACATGCAACTAATTAAAGAAATATTACTTTTAAAATTGTTAATGCATTAACACCTACTCAAGTAACAGCACAAGAATATAGAATATAGGAAAAATTATATAGAATAAATACATTTTATGCCACAGTTGGATTTTTTTTTTAATGATTTACGCTCGTTTGCGCCGTTTTTAAGACGATCTTGAACGTTGCTTAATAAAATAGTTACAATTGTGGAAATAACATTTAAGTGGAACTTAATTGTAAGTTTATGACGGTGCCAACGGCACCTAGATTCGCCCTATAAATCTGACAATAATTTTAACATAGTAATTTTATACTCACAATTATTCAATAATTTTTTTTAATTTGTTTTCTACTTTTCAGTAAAAAGCAGTTCTAATAAGGACATGCATATTATTGTAAACAAAAATTCATTTAAAAAATATCAAACACCTCATTTCACTTTATGTATATCAGCTCAATACAAAAATTAAATAGAGCATTCATATCTTTTTGTTTTACATTTTATGTCCTAGATAATTATCATAAAATATAAATTGTTACTTGCAGCCATTTACTGCACTAAAAACAGTACATTTTTATTTACAGAATAGACAAAAAAAATCTAATAAACTACAAAACACACATGAAAACAATTAAAAAAATAACTTACGTTGACTTCGGCCTTGTTACAAAAAGAAAGCATTGTACAGCGGAAGCAATAAAAAAAGTTTCATTAAAACATGAAAATAACTATGTTTCATAATTAACCGATAATTAACTGTATAATTTTCAAATTATTTATATTTTTGTGTTAAAAAAGAAAAAAAATGTATACCTTAAATTTCATAACATCTTCCATTCTAGCAGCCTTTCCATCACTCACACAAGAATGGAAAAAACTTGGAGCTACACTAACTCCAAGTGCTTCACTAGTCATACCAGTACCAGCTTTTTCACTATTACATGCTATTACTCGAAATGTTCCAAATAGTAAAACCAACAGCCTCTGTGTGTAGATTGGTAAAGAAGTTATTATGCTAAAAATAAGAAAAAATAATAATAAAAAAACTCCCAAAATTTATTGAATAAAATTGGTTAATCCTTTTGGTATAAAGTAGCATTAAAATAATAACTGAACTCTAATATCTTCGATATCTTATCTAAACATCTGTATTTTTTCCGTTAGATATTTTAGAAATTTACCTTTCAATTTCGGCTCTTTGTTCACCAGCATCCATTAAATCAAGTATTTGAAAAAATCTTTGTTCAATGTCTTTTCCAAATACCCCACCAGGTATTTTTCGAAGAAATTTCTTTAAAACACTTGCAATTGTATAAACACTAAAATTATCCATATTAACTAGTCTGCCAGTCTGTAGAAAATGGATGAGTTTCTTCATTGCACCCTGATGTCCAGGAGCCCTAAATACATCTTTGCGGTATGGGGCTTCTTTGTTCAGTTTCAAAATTAGTACCTAAAAAAGAATATGGTTTTTTATTCGAAATTTCATTGCGACAGACAAATAAATTTTGGCGCATTTAACAATAAAGGCGTTAGCAACAGCAGGTTACAAAAACATCTCAAAATTTCATATAGTTTATAAAGCCTAGTACAAAGTAAGATTCTTTGCATAAATTCATTGTCACAGGTCTGCGTCCCAGTAGAATCTCTTTTGCGTCTGGTCTACAACTCATCAGCATCCGATTAATGAATCTCGAATCTCGGACGTCGCGGAGCTGTATATTTAAACAACATTTAAACTTTAAGCAGATTTATTGTCACAAGACATTTTCAACAGTAAATCAAGGCAACGCGGATACAGAGTCGTTGCAATAAATGTAAATGTAAACAGAGTCGCAGTATATATTATAGAATTGTCGCTAAGCTATGACTTCAAAATTACAGCAAAACAATTTTTTTTCTCATTCATTTAGCTATGATAGCTGTTCTCCATTTTTTACAAAATTCCCATTCAACATTCTGTTATCTGTAATTTATGAAAGAAGGATAGGAGTAATTTTCATTGCAAAAAACTAATTCTGAATAATATCCACTTAGCATAAATTAAACACGTGTATTTTTACAGTAAAACATATTAACATTTTTTTATCAATATCTACGTATGTACACATTTAAATACCTCAAATATTATTTATTCAATTTATGATAAAAGTAAAATCATTATTTAAATGGCTTATCATGCTAAAAATAAATACATACCTATAAAAATTTTACTTTATGGTAATGAATTACTTAGTAAATGACATTTTAAATAACTTAACTATTAATTAAAATATTTCTATGTGCGTAGAAGTAATCGTCAACAAAATGTAAATATTAATACAATTATACAAACTAATGATTAATACTTTTCCTTGAAATGAATTACTAAAATAACAGAATTAATACAATACTTAATGAAATCAGATCTTTGTTAGGTAGTATGCAATTTCCTAAATTTATATTGAAATAGTTTAACCAAATATTACAAAAAAATGTATATCGAAAGAAAGGAAGTGATTAATGCAATTAATTGTGTAATATAATTTCTTGGGTTGTGTGAGTCAACATGTAATAAAAAAAATCTGGGTTGTATTTCAATTGGAAAAATATGTACGGAATTAAACAAACAAAAGTACTTTTAATAGAGTAGACAATACAAACCGCAACTGTAAAACTTTATAAACAATATTAATTTAAATTCACTGAATCAGAACATGTCTTCAGTATTGTAGTTCGTACATTGTTTGGAAGCAATAGGTATGAATACATAATTGCACGTAGTTGAAGCAAATGAATTAACTTACAAGAAGTGGTCCCGGAATGTCATTTTTGCAGACTTCTTCAAGAGGTACACCAAATTTGACTTTTTCTAAACGTCGAGGATAAGCCCCCGAAGGGTGGCCACATGATGTGACTACATTACTAAATGTGGCAGCTCGCCGATGCATTCTTGCTGCCCAACTACTCATTTCAAACACGTAAAGCCCTTTCTGAGAATTATTGTATACTAACTGTCCATTCAAGCATAACCTAACTAATAAAATGAACACACTGTTACACTTTTCACATTCAACTTATTCATTATTTAAAATTAATAAAACACAAATTACTATTTGATTTCATTTTCGACTTTTTGAGCATATTAGCTGTTTATTAATACAAACCACACCTCCAAACACAGACCAACAAACACAAGACACTAAATACGTTTGACAGATGACACCACAAAACAATTGTTTTTGCATACGCGCATGACATCTTGATTCATGTCAATTACTGATATCAGTTGTCAGAAAAAAAAACATCCAAATTTTTTCTCATGAAATCAATCATAAATTTTAAAAATGTATGTATGTCAATCAGCTTTTCAAAATTATGCATTTTTTGTGTTTTTTGTTATTTTTAGCTATATCAAAGTTAGCGTGTTAAAAGTCACCACCTACTACTTTTTTTATAGATAAAATTTTTTGGGGCTGTTCCAAATCTAACCTCAATTTGGAAATTGGCACAGAGATGCGTTTTTAATTTTTAGTATGTTAATTGGAAGTATAGGAGTTGGGCTTTTTGTTTTGATAATAGTGTGGATATTAGCACTAATTGTTTTTGTGTTTGGCATCAAATTCCAAAATAATGTTGCTTGGGTGTCTTTGAGTCTAGCGACATGTTTAACAATAATATTAGTAGTTATTCCTTTAGATAAATCATCTTCAAGTGTGGAAAGTGATAATTTGGTAAGTTTCCAGTTTTTTCAATTGAATTTCCATTGAAATTATTCTAGGACAAGGACTACATTTTTGTCTACCAATTGACTCTATTGTCCTTCCTTAGTTTAAGTGCCATCATAGGTTTTATATTTTTCTTCGTTTTATATTGTATAGAACCTATTCGTCCCAAAGCAATCAAAGGTTTTTAATGTAAAAATGAATATTACATTAGTTACAAAAACTATTAAAAGTTGCATTCGTAAATTTAGTCTTTCAACTTCTTTCAATAAATTAATAACAATAAAAACTCATGATGAATTCTTAAACAAAGTACTGAATTCAGATAATCCTGTTATTGTAAATTTTCATGCAGAATGGTGTGAACCGTGTCACATTTTAACTCCAAAGATGAAAGAACTGATTGAATTTAATGACAATATTGATTTAGCTATAGTAGATGTAGAAAATCATGCTGAATTAGTACATACTTTTGAAGTAAAAGCTGTGCCTGCTGTTATAGCTGTAAGAAATGGTTTAGTTGTAGATAAATTTATCGGGCTTGTTGATGCTAATATGATTGAAAATTTAATCAGCAAGTTACAAAATAAAATTAAATGATATATTTTTCTCCTATAAACACACTTCATTGTTAATAAATGTATTTTCACAAAGGTGATTTTGACTCTTCTTTTCTTTTCCGTCTTTTTGCAGCATTTTTCATTTTCTCCTCTAAACTCCCTACAAATATAATTTTATTTCTTTTCAGTTTTAAGTGTTTTTCGTTTATACCACACAACTGTCTTTTCATTAAAGGTACATGAATTTTTCGTCTTACTCCAGGAATTAAAAGCTCACTAGTGTCTAATGCTTTATTATCCCCAGGTAAATGTTTGTTTAAATTCGAAATCATATCTTTAACCATAGCTGTCCTATAAACAAAACATTATACCATTAAGAATTAGTGAAAAATAGATTGTTACTTCACTGAAAAAAATGTCCAAAAATTGTGTAATTTTTTTATAGCACTATGTAGAGCTTGTTTTTCGTATATCCAATTTATATTTTCGTAATGACATTCAAATAAATTTAATGGAATTTCACATGCCATTTGGTAGTCTGGTTTACTGCAAAAAGGATGCTTTTCAGCCGAGTCTAGTGCGTAAGTAAATAAAAATAATATTACCGTGGGTTATTCTTGACATCCAGCAGCTCCAAAACAACTTCTGCATTTTCCTTGTGTTGTCCAATTAATAATAAAACTCCAACAATGCAACGAATTTGGTGCCATAAAAAAGCATTACCTTTAATTATTAAAACATAAATTGTATAATCTAAAACATTCACTTTTAATTTTTATAAAATTTAAAAAATCAACTAACAATCTTCATCGTTTGTATCAAAGCTGACAATATCAACAGATAAAATTGTTCTAATAAATTCAACAACTCCATTATTAACATCCATTTTACAAAAATTCCTAAAATCATGAGTCCCTTCTAAAAATTTAGCTGCAGTTTTCATAGCTTCAATATCAAGCTGTCCTTTCGGAAAATAATACTTATACGTTCGACTTTTACAGTCAAACCGAGCGCTTAAATTTTCATCAACTGGAGCCCATGCTACAAACTGGATATTTTCTGGCAAGACGCTATTCAAGATTTTACAGTAATCGAGTTCGTCTTCAATGTCATCAGATTTGCTCCTAATATCTAAAGATATAACCTACAGATATGAGTTAATAACTGAATAAAAGTTGCATTATACAACCTGTGAGAAAGAACTAACTCCTTTATCTGTACGGCCACATCGATGATAGTTTGAGGTTGATCTATCTTGAATTAAACATGTTTTTGTTAAAGCTTTAAATATTTGATATTCTACAGTGTTTGTGGTGTCTTCTTGTACAACATATCCATGATAATCCCAACCCAAATAGAAGAATTTTAACAAAACATGACGATATTTACAACTGGAAATAAAACTTATAGTCACTGAAAACAGAAAAATTAAAATTTTACTTATTGAAATCAAAAGACTTTTGTGATTTAGTGCTCAGATCTGTTGGTTTATTATCATTTTTTGAAATTATGTTTTGTAATTGAAGATTGTGAGCTTTTAATGACCTGATCAAAGATATTAATTCCTAGAGAACATGATTACAATAATCAAATTACATAATACTGGAAAAGTACCTCTCTTGAACTTTCCTCCAAATTGTCCATTTATTCAAATTTTAAGTTTCATCCCATACACGACTTTTAAATCTAACCTCAAAAACGTCTAACCTAAACTGTCAAATTTGACTGAATCTCTAACCTAGAGTAATTTTGGCGCCTCTTAAGTTTGTAATTTTCTGTTTAAATAACAATAATAATGTCCAGTACGTTCGAACTTGACAAATATAACGATGATAAAAGAACCCCGTGCAAGTATGGTGATAAGTGTTATCAAAAAAATCCAGCACATCATGAGAAATTCAAACATCCTCCTAAAAAGGTCAAAAGAAAGGTATACATTAATGTTTTTTGTAATAAAATATTAATTTATGTTTTTAGGGAAGTGAAATAAGAAAACCTCCAAAGCGAGTGAAACACAGCCCCACACCAGAACCAACAACAAATGAACAATCAAAAAATACTGAAAAAACAAATTCACACAATAATGCAGAGAAAGATAATCAAAGTTCCAACGAAAAAATCACTGGAGACAAAAACTGTTCGAAAGAGTCGCCAGAATTAGAAGAAGCTATACCCCAAACACAATTTCCAGAAGACACTGAAAACGAATCATTTGATTTGAAGACATTTGTTAAAAAAACATTTTTAGTGGAACTGCCGGACGATTTTTATAAGTTTTGGGATTTTTGTGAGGGTCTAAACCCGGAAGACCCATCTTCCGCGTTGAAAGATATAAACTTGAATTTAATCGGTCCTTATGATGTTCTTGCAGGCAAGTTCAAGAATATTAAAAAATCACCAGAAGAGTATCTGCGTCATTGGCGATATTACTATGATCCTCCAGAAGTATTAACAGTTATAAAAGGAAGCGATAGGACGGGATATCACATTGGTTATTTTTTCGATTCACCTGAGGAGTTTCCAACGTTTTTGGTCAGTAATCATGGAACTAAAGATGGAGTTTTCACTAAAATGGGTGATAATATTTTTACAGCAGTAAGGTAATAGTCACTTTACTTGTGATATGTTCTTTCAACAATTATTAATTTGTTTAAAAGTATCTATATAGAAGACTTCCAAAAAAATTGTGATCCTTTTAAAAAAATGAAAGCAACAAAAATTCTTTCGTCTCTTAAAACCGAAGCTGAAAAATTGAAATTGAATTTATCAAGTCATAGCAAGAAGATAAAGGAAAGACAGCTGAAAGTCGTTGCTAGCACTTATAATAAAATTGGCCTTGTTGTTCCTTATAATAAGAAGTAAGCTGAATGTTGATGTTTCTATAAACTTGTTGCAGAAACTACTAATTATTATTTTTTCTAGAACGCAACTTGGTTACAGAGAACTGGCAGTTGGAGATAAAGAATTAATGACTCTTTTGAATAAACTGGCAAATGCATCTCCTGAACAAAAACCAAAATATTTATCAGATTTACAACCAGTATTAACATATGCAAGTATAGCCTTAGATGAATGCGATTTTGGGACTGGAATAAAATTAGGTTGGGAACTGCTATACCATGGAATTGATAGTTTAAATTCAACAATATCGCGCTTCCTTTCTAATTCTTACAAATTACTCAATAAAGAAGCTTTCGCAAAAATCATTGAAGCACATATGAAAGACAGAAAAAAAGGATGTAATTTAAGCATTGTATAATTTTCTTTATTTTCAATTATAATAATAACAAATCAACGTGTAATTATTTTTTTAACCTGAGGAACCAAGGTTAAATCCAGCGAAATTCTTCTTTAATAATTGGCCACTATAAAATGAATTGAAATCCAATCTAAAAAAGAATTACATATTCTTACCATTAAAAAAAAAACAAGGAAACAGGAAAATGGTTGAGGTTCAAGGATTTAATTAACTTGTTCCATGCTAATTCAGAGGTGGGAATTAATTCATAAAAGTAAATTTTTCAAACAATTACCTGTATAATAAATTAAACAATCTGTCATGTTCACTGCTGTCTCTGTTGAGATCATTTATTTGATCCAACAGACTAACTAAAGCGATAGAAAACTGAGTATCAAATGATGATATCTGGTCTTTAAAACTTGGCACAGCATCCACTGGACTTTGCAGATTGTCCTGAAACGCTTTCTCATTCTAAACAAACAAATAAAATATTACATTGTAACAACGTTTGAAGAGTCATGCTTATGGTAGTCAATTTAGAAATATTTTCAAATAATTGATTTACATAAACATTCAATAAATAAATAATTACATAAATGGGTTGCATGTATACTTTTACACATTAGATAATCCTAATTTTATTACAAATGTTCGAATTTGTTCTTTTACTTTTATTATTAACATGTTTAAAAGAAAAAAGAATATAGAATGAGTACATTGACAATATCACCAATTAACTTAAGACAACTCATGCTAGGATAAGAGAAAAAAAAGGCTTCACGAACACATTTTCAAAAGCACAAGCTGATGATAAGTGATTCAATGCAATTGGCAAAATACCTGAGTAAAAGATTCATAGAATGAATTTGGTAGTGAGCCGAGTTCAGCTTCCACAAAGTATCGCTGCGTCCGCTATGAAAGAGCCAGTGAAAAAAAAGAAATAAACATTTAACATTTTTACATAAATTATTAGGATGAAGCTTGTGTCTGAAATGGTTTTCTAAAGCAAAAAATCGAAACTAAAAAAATCAGTGAACTAAATGCTTTTAAAACAATTACATTAGGGAATTTGATTTTCGATTGAATGGTTGATTTTTTTTCTACCAATTCAGATCGAAAGAATAAGCGACGGACGGACAACTTTCTGAAAAAATGCCACAAAAAACTAAGTGAATTAAAAAACAAAAAAGTGATTCATTAAACTTGATCACTAATAAGCAACTGCAAAAAAATAAGCAAATTGATGACACTAACAAAATAAAACTAATAAAATTTTATTTTATTCCTAAAATGTTAATGAGGGAAAGCATTCTTATTAGGTTTTAGAGTCACAATAAATAAGCTGCCATTTAATTTGTTATGTAAAAGGTTCTGTTAAAATTAATTTGCTAATCTGTATTGAATTATAAACTTCAATTTTCAAACTTACTCTCAAATTTATGCTTAGACTGTCAACTCACCTGCATAAACCGACAGAAATCCACACAAATGCTTAATAGCTTAGTAATAGTCCCAAGAATTGGAGGTATAGTAAGCATACAGTCTTTCAAACAACTATCCAAAAAATCACAATGGCAAGACAAAATTTCATCGACATTATTCACCTAAGAATAAACATGAAATATAATTAAAATTTACATTTTTTTTTTACTTTCGCTATTTTCTGCAAAAATAAACACCAATGCGGTTCTACCACTTCAACCATCATATGATATTCTAAATTTTGAACACAATGTAACATTCTTTGACGTAATGCAAAAGCAGCTCTATAATGTTGTGCATCTTCTAAATGAAACTTTTTAGCAACTTTATTACTTTTCCAAACTTGACAAATCATTCGTTCTACGTATTTGCAATAGAACAAATGTCTGAAAATCATTTGATAACAAGCTAATGATTTTCTATTGAGTATTAATGATAAAGGCCAATGGACTTCATAACTGAAAGCAAACGAATCAATCACTAACAGTTTCTGACGATCGTATGAAGTTCGGAAATCTAAAAAAATAAAATTCATATTTTGAATATTTAAATAATTGTGTTTTGAAACCTTGTTCCATATTTGTCTGAATTGTTAAAATCTTCAACATTTGGAACTGCAAATCATACGGTAGAAGTTCCGTTCTCAAATCATCTTTATATGGATCACTAACAGCACTTGATAATCTTAAAGCCAAATCCATTAAAGATTCTATTCGGCCTTGAATAACATCTCCCACATCTTTACTCAACTCTTTTTCACATAATGTTAAAAATGTGACAATAAAATCGCCTTGATCTAATAAAAAGTAATGTTTGACAGATCTTAACCTTCCCAATAAATCCTTTTCTTTCAGAACTAAATCTAACAAAGTTTGACTTGCAAATTTGTACGCATTTTCAATAGCTTCAATGTAATGTTTTTCTTCAATTTTATACAATATAGGACGCACTTTTGTGTTTACAGGCTTACCTATAATAAAAAGAATATATAAAGGTTAAATCATTATGTATATTTTTAATTTTACCGCACTGTCTGATAACATTTAAATATTTTCCAGCTTTGAGAATTATATCGGCTACTGATTCTAAAAATTTGGGTATTTTTTCTCGTTCAATTGAGTATTTCTTGTCCCAATAGTCAGCGGAATAATCAACTGGCATGTCCTCTTTTTGGATGACTTCATTGTCCTTTACAAGAAACTGAAACGCATAGTAATTATTGATACACAAATGATTTAAACATAATGTTATTAAAGTTCCTCAATTCATTATAAAATTAGAGTAACTTTATTTTATTCTAAGATTGAAACAGTCCCTTCTATTCTACCTCATTGATGGGGTCTGAAATAATTCCTCGATAAATCCACATTCCCAACATTTTCATATAAGGAACACAAGCTGCCTCCATCAGATCTACACATCTTTGTTGAGTTCTTTCATCACCAATGGACCCAATAATATGGTCATGAAGTAAACTGAGCACTTTACCACCTCGTGCATCAGACTACAAAATATACTATCAATGAAAGTCTTTATAAAAAATTAAATTTTAAATACCTTACTGATAGTTGATGCAATATTGGCTGTGATAGCAAGAGGATGCAAACGCTTCTGAACATAAAACCAAAACTTTTGCAAATTTAAATTATCCGTCCTAAACTCATCTTGCAATTGTGTTATGTAAATCTAAAAAGCATTTTTTATTTATTATTATATTAAATTGTAAATATGTATTACTAGATGTTCCTTTAATATGGTGCTCATAACTTCAGCTAAAGCATTATTGACTTGTCCAAATTCAAACCTCATTTTTTCTTCAGTAAATCTTTGAATAATAGAATAATGACTGGCAATTGGTAAAATTTGTCTGACTAATTCTTGTAAAGGAAGAGGTACGTTATCATTAATTTTAAACGTTCTAGGTCCATAAATATCAGTCAATTCTTCAGCTTCGATATAACTTCCAGGAAGACCAATTAAAACATTCAAAAGATCTTCAATTAATATATTTTCTTGTGAGACAGCAGGTACAGCTGCACATACAGAACTAAAACTTTGGGTTGAGAAATCCCAAGACAAGTTTGGTCTTCTTTGAACCCATGATGTTACAGATGGAGTACTTGCAGTTGGAGGTATTGATGTATTTAAAATACTAGTGGAATGTGTGTCATTTTGTGATTTTTTTAATGCTTCTCGCCGAAGACGGTTTTTCACTTGTGGTAAATCATCTCTTGTTATTACAGTTTTTTGTTCAGATACTGTATGTTTGGTCATTTTATACAACATTGATTTAACACTAGCGTCTTGAGAGATTTGATAAAGGAGTTGAACATATGGCCCCAAAGAATCCACACTATTTAAAAGAAATTAAAAAATTAGATCTAATCTACTAAGAACTCACTTTTTCTGTTTAAGATCTTCAAATTTTGCTAAAAATGGTTCAGAACTTTTCAAGTCTTCAGCTATGCGTTGAAGATAATTTTGAATGGCTACTTGTGAGCCTGAGCATTCTTTGCCACTATTGTTTCTGATACTTTTTTGTAGAGTTTCTACTAATTTTTCTGGCGAGTTTTTGCCTCTGTGGGTGTAAATGTATTAACGATCTTATTTAATTTGGTTTAAGACTTACCCTAAGGAATTTAACAGTTCAGCAACTAAATGCTGCAATTTGAATTCACTCATCGTTTATATCAATCAATTTTATCACTGCTTCTTGTTTTTAATGTTTCTTTTGTATAGTTTACTGTCACTAAAATCAACATAATCAACATAACCTAACAATTTTGAAAATTGGTAAATATACAAATGTCAATAGAGCCAGCCAATCTAGATATTTGAAATTTAGCGAGCTATTTGAATTAGAGGTACGTTATGTTTGATAGGAGTAATACATATTCTCTATTTTATATGGTTTATAAACATATGAAACTAAAATTTTATTTAATAATGAAAAAAAAAACGAAGAATTTTTCAATTTGAAAATAAATTGCTTAAAAAATTAAAAAATAATTAAAGTCGGAGAATTTCTGTTTGAATTCTGTGCAGGCAACCAGTAATACAAGACATGCTGTTAAATGTCAAACTTCTGTCAAATTAAATAAATACAAAAATTTTAAATCACGATAGTTATTTGTAAAATAAAAAAAATGGGTTTTCTGACAATTTTGAAGAAAATGAAACAAAAAGAAAAGGAAATGCGCATATTAATGCTGTATCCTTTTATAAATACAATCTTGCAACTTATAACCTAAAAAATATGTACAACAATAAAATCCTTAAAAAAATAGTGGTTTGGATAATGCTGGAAAGACTACAATTTTAAAACGTTTCAATGGTGAGCCAATTGATACAATTTCGCCGACTTTAGGGTTTAATATAAAAACTCTTGAACATAGAGGGTAAGTTACACCCCTTGAACAACTGAAGCCTTATTTCGATGTTTTAAGCTTCACATTAAACTTGTGGGACGTTGGCGGTCAGAAATCCCTCCGTTCTTATTGGCGAAATTACTTTGAATGCACAGATGGTCTCATATGGGTCGTCGATAGCGCTGATAAAAGACGTCTTGAAGATTGCAGAGCCGAGTTGCATGTTTTATTACAAGAAGAGCGATTATCTGGAGCTACGCTCCTAGTTTTTGCGAATAAACAAGATCTTCCGGGTGCCTGCACCCCTGAAGAATTAAAAGACATTTTAGAATTGGATAAAATTAAAACACATCATTGGCAAATAGCTAAATGTAGTGCAGTAACTGGTGAGAATCTTTTAAAAGGTATTGATTGGTTAATTGATGATATAGCTGCAAGAATATTTACCTTGGATTAAATAAATTTTTTCTCTAAAAGTGGAGTTTATATAGAGCATCCATTATCACCCATTTTTAAGTTTGATAAAACAAATTTCAATTAAAAATTAAACTTTTTCTGTTTGAATTCAGTTTATTAATTTTGCAACCACACCTTTCTTCGTACAATTTTCTTGTTTCTAATATCGCATTACGCGTTTAAATTGATCAGTTGTATCTAAGCTCCAATCAAGATGACTTCAACTCTCTCCGTAAAAGACATAAACTTCATCAGAAATTTTTATAAATATTTAAACATTTATCTAATAACTCCTTGGTTTAATTTTGATAAAAACGAAGTGTTTTATCCGTTTTTGTGCAGATTGTATTGTTGTTTTATTATTATTTTGAAAATAATTTGGATTGCATATAATTATCAAGATGATGATTTTCATCAAACGTTTACTAAATTTCTCTTTTCTCAAAAATTCATTTTCCTTGTAAACTATGTTAACATTTTTGTTTTAACTTCAACGACCATAATCAAATCGAGTTTTTGCGATGGTGAAAAGTGGAAACTTCTCTTCGATAATTTTCGTCGATTTGATGTGGATTTGGGAAATGATGGGAAAAAAGAATTGTGTTTAGTGAAGAATTTTTATTTGAGATTTTTATTTAAACATTTTTTGTTTGTTGGGATTTGTTTTTATTTAATGAATGTTTTTTCGAGAGTTATGAATTTGTCAATAATGAAAGTGGCAGCGTTGTTTAGTTTCAAAGAAGTTTATTATGAGTTTTTAACAATCAATCTGTTGACTGTAGTGATTCATTGCTTTAAAAGTCGATACGAAGATCTTAATCGCAGATTTTTGAAATTTTCTAAAGGAACGAAAATTCCTCACATTCGCGTTTTGTTAAAAGACTATAAAATTTTGGGCGAAAATGTTGAAATTTTCAACAAACTGTTTGGGATTCAGTTAATTTTGATTATTTTCCATTATGGTTTAGAGTTGGTTAATTGTTTGAATATTAGTTTTGTGGCGGTTACTCACTATGGCGATTTTTGCTTCCATTTATTCTTCGCTAGCATTTGCTTATTAGTTCTGATATCTGTAAGTGGGAATTGTATGAAAATCTCAACTCATACTTCAATTTTTAGTTTAATTTTTTGACTGTTGTCTTACCAGCGGATGCTACAATGCAAGAAGCGAAGAAATTCCCAATTTTCGTGTATAAAATTCAAGACAGATTTAAAGAGAATTCGACAGAGTATGAAGATTTGGCGAAAATCGCTCAATGTTCTAAAGATTTTTTACAAGAGTTCAACGCTGCTGGATTTTTTCCAATCAAGAAAAGTTTAATTTTTAGTTTGATGGCAAACGTGGCTACGTATTTTATTATAACGATACAGATGAACGAAGCAAGTGTTGATTTTCCGGGAAAAAATTCCAGTTTGAAGTGAATACTGGGTGTGGCTGAAGAACTGAAATTTAATCACTCTATTAATTAATTAATTCATTTCATCCATTACGTTTGAGGTACTCCAACAATGTTAAGGCTTTCAATAAAAAACATAAATTTCTTTCGATTTTTCTACCTCTTTTAGAATTTTTTCCCAATTACGTCATGGCATTATTTCGAGTGTTGTGAGTCTTCATCCAATTTAATTAAACTCTTTGAAATTTTGTTTTCTTTTATAAAGTTATATATGTATTATTAGCTTGTGAAGAAGCTATACTCAGTTTATTTATTAATATTTTTTTACAGTTTTTAAATCGTGTTTTTGGGAGTATAAACAATGGAATGGCTTAGAGCAAATTGAGATTTCCTGATTCAAAGTTGGGCAATTTAGGAAAAAAGAATCGTTTTTTGGGAATATTTATATTGGATTTTTAGTGAAACAATCAATTGAGGTCACATTTTATGTAAAATCAATGTTTCGGAAAAATAACCCAAATTTTAAACATAGATATATGTAGTTATAACTTTGGCTTACGAGAGAGTGGATGTTGAATTTTGTGTTTTTAGGGATGCAATTTTTAGTGATCAGTTTTCAGAATCTGTTAAATTATTGAAATTATCTCAGTCTCCGCTTTACTCTAAAATTAAATTAGTTCTCAGTCATGAAGATGAAAAACAAAAAGAAGATATTGAAGTTTTTTTAACACGTCCGCAACTGTTCGAAGTTATGAATATATGCGAAAAAACTATTCCTGATAGTTTGCATTTTAATTAGGACAAAAGATGAAAAATAAAAACGAATAATTCATTTTTGAATGTTTTTTCAGTTCAAATATTGATTATTCAGTTTAAGTCGGGATCTTGTAGATTAGACGTTTAAGTTTTAAGGTCTCCAGTGTGAAAGATAGCGAGGATTTGTCGTCGCTAAAGCATAAATGGTGGATCAGATTATTTTGATGAAAAAGAGACTCGTCCTGATATGGCAAAAGTAGATGTCATCAAGGTATAATTTTTTTCATTGAGTTATGACAATTGAGATTTGAAAATTTCGAGTTTATCGAAAACACTCAAAAAATAGAAAATCGGCTATTATGGTGGAAAACGTTAATTTTTCGTGTTTAATTTTTAAAGTTGACTAACTCAAAATCTGGACATTTTTGATACATAAGTTTAAACTAAAAATAAAAAATGTAATAAAATACAATGCTTAAATGCCTGGATTTTTGTGCTTCAGCATACAATATAACATTGTCCGCACAATAGACATACAATTAGTTTTTTCATTTTGATGTTATTTCAATTTTCGTATTTCCCGGCGCATCCACCATTTTAACTTAAAAATACTTCAAATAAAAACTGGAAATATGTAGTTTATTTCTTATATAGATATATTTTTCCATACCAAGAGTAATAAAGAATTTTGTTATTAAATTTAAACATTTTCAAACTTCTTCATATAAATGTTTTTCTACTGTACAATAATATTCCGCTGCTTTCCACAAAAACTCAAACTGTATCTGGATTAAAAAACAAATAAGATTGAAAAAATGTATTCCTACCTTGTCGTCTCCAATAAAAGGTAAATTATAACAACGTAACCTTCTTATTGCTTCACAAACATCGCAAACGCCTTCAATGTCTATTTTTTCTATAACGTAATTCATTGCCAAATACAAACCTGCCGTTCTATGCATTTTACTAAAACCATCAACTTATAACAAAAAATTAATTCATAGACAGATAACATTACTTGGAAATAATTAACACTTTTCCAGTTTTTCTAACAATTTGTTTAGTATCTGAAAAAAAATCCACGAAACCATTAATATTTTCAAATTGGTTTTTCAATGAGCAGCTTCGGAACAAAAATATTTCGATTTTTTTAGATTTCTGAAAAAAAAAATATTTAGAAAAAAAATCAAAATTTAATTAAATTTACCTGACTGGTTGATTTAACAATTGTCCGTTTATAATTATTGAAATTCTTTTTTTCAATACATTCATTATCACATTCGTAAAGTTTGACATTTTTCTAAAATAAAAAAAAATAAACTTTTGGATTACAATTTTTTCTGTTGATTTACCGATAAGTTATCATCCAGCAAAATAACTACCGAAATATTGTGGGTTTTGATAACATCCCAAAATTTTAATGGTTTGTTAGTATTAACTTCCAACAAAACAATGAATTTTTTGTTTTTTTACCAAAATTATTTAATGATTTTGCTGTTGAATCTATCCAATTAGTGGCTTGTAAATATTTCCAGTAGGTATTTATTTTTTCATCACTCAAAATTTCCATCGAAGAGAATGAACTGAAATCTTTAGCACAATCGAACTTTAAAATTTTTTCTAAAATGACTAAATGGGTCAGGATATAGTATTTTGAATCACTCAGTAATGCAGAATCATATTTTAGTAAATTCTGACAAGTCTGAGCCAAATCCACGGTTAGATTCCGTTCTAAAGATCTTAAATTATTATCACACAGAATGAACAATCCAACTAAGTCCAGATTACCACTAAAAATTATATTACGATAGTTATAAGTATACTAACAACAACCTACCTTGAATGGTATAAAACTGGTGTTTCAGTAGATACAGGAATTTGTATTATTTTCTTGTAAAATTGAAAAATTGAAAAAGAGTTAAGACTATTCTGAGACAAGAAAAGGTAACGAAAATAGATGATCTAGATTTGATTGACGAAAAAAACTTAAACTTAATTGTCAATAAAAATAAAACTTTTACCTCTCTCAAATCTGCTTTATGCTTTAAAATAACTGTCTTTTTTTCAAAATTAGCAAAGTATTCTGTTGAAATAAATTTTACTGAAAACTTTCCATTTTCTGGCCAATAAGGTTTCAACAATGTCTAAAAGTAATGAAATAAATGGATCATAATGTAGCTAACTATTGCACGATAAATAATAATGGTATATTCCCTCACTGTCATAGATAAAAATTTTAACTTACACTAGATGCTATTAAGTCATCTATTAACACAATAGTTTGGATCTTTTTCTCCCAAATTGTTCCCTAAAATTGATTAATTTGATTTTGATTGGGATAGTTAGTAACAACGTAAGCTTTTTTAACTAAAGTTTTCTAAAACAACAATAAAAGTAAAAAACAAAATCTTTTATATCATAATTACATCTGAATAAATCAAATCTATGAAATGTAATTCAAAATTATCTCCATTAGGTTGTTTATCAAAAATGGTACAAGTTTTAGTTATTTCCTGAAAATTAAATATTTATTAGCTCTGTGTTTGATTCATTGAGGCTGATTCTGTAAGCAAAATGTTAAAATCAAAAGCTCTTTAGAATTCTGTCTTTCTCGTTGCTATAGAATTTATGCATATCAAAACAATGGTAGAAAAATTAATTTCAACACTTTGCTTATAGAATCGGCCTCATTATCAATTATTTTAAATGGAATATTGTTACTTGAAACTGATGATATAATAGTCCAGATGATAATCCAGTTTTGAAATAATTTTCAAACTCGTTTATTTTTTTAATTGTTGATTTGAATTTTACTTTTGAGTCAATTAAACTCTAAAAATAATATTCATAAATTGATGCTTTTACAAAATAATTACCTTACTTTTGTCTTCATTTTCTGTTGATTTCTTTCTGAAAGAAAAAAATACAAATCTAAAATTTGAAATTAATTTCATTAACTCACTTGGTTTAACAAAGAAGAAGTAGATAATCAACCTGTGAAAAGTTTTGTTAAAACTATTTTGAAGATAATCAAGTATTGTTTGTTTACTTACACAGAACCTGCAGTTATTAGTATTGTAGTAATAACAGTTACGATAAAAATAATTATAAGGTTTGAATTAGTAAAACTCGTGAATTGAATTACTTTTTTTTGTCATATTTTCACTCCTAAAAGAATTACTAGTTTCAAAAGTAGAGAGATTTTCTAGAATAAACATACAATTAAACTATTCAAAAAATTAAATAACTTCACCATAATTGAAAGAACATACTCCTTTTTCACAAATTTTGAGTCTTCCACAGTTACCAGATGGAAATATCCAAAAACAAGGTATACAATCACTACCAATAGTATTATTTGGACAATTATTACTTTTTTCTTTCTCAACAGTATTGTTCCACCAATTTACTAATTCCTCTTTCGAAACAATCTGGCAAGGTTTTGGTGTCACTGATGGAATCATTTGAAATACTGAAAATTTACCAAATAATTTAATGAAATCATTTATAATTTTTAATATTCATCTTTTTCTGCACAAAATTGTAATTTTCTTATATATGTATTCTTTGAATAACAAAAATAAGCAAAATCGCTAATATCAATTTTAATTTTTTTGATGTTTTCGATTTTATTCATCAAAAACTTATATCCAATGATATTCTAGGACAAAACAATCTGCAATAATAGATAAAAATTTTCTAAGTTTCTGTTCTTTGATTGTTTGAGAGGAGTTTTCGCTACTGGTAATTCTTAGAAATGTATTATATTTTGGAAAAATTAAGAATGAAACATAAATTGACTTGAACATTTTTCAAGAGAGGTTGCCACTTTGTCGGATTATAACATTTGATATCCATTAATTTTCAAGAAAGTAGTACAGTGACTAATGAGTTTCCTGGAAGGTTTGAGTGTTTCGATTTCGGATGCTTAAAAAAAGTCAAATCTGTATTAACATCTGATCCAGTGTTAAGGGAGAAATTACCATTTTACTCATCGAAAATTACCGTGCTATTCGTTGAGGTGAAAGTAAAATTCCTATGTCGCTCATTTGATTAACAAGTAGGAACAGAACCTATAGAGCTTTGAGAGGTGTAAATAGAGAGAGAGAGCTTGTTGACAACATCAACAGAAGAAAGAACAAAAAAAAAATTTATTTTCAAATCTTAAGGATGATGTTCATTAAAATTACACCTGTGTGTGTGTGAAATAGAAAGGCATATTTTGAAGCGACTTGGGAGCTCAGAAGTAGTGATCAGAGAAGTTGTACTGTGTGTGAGTAGTGCCCAAAGGCGGTCATAATAAAAGTGAGGCAAAGATATAACTTCATTTATTATTCTTCGTATAAAGAATTATTTTGGCTATGTGTCTTGCTAATAATTGCCAAAATTTTTACCAAAATCTACTATGAAGCAAAATGGCAAAGGATTATTCAAGATTAATAGGAAAGTTTATAACCAGCTGATTAGTCATGAAGGGAAGTATATACAGTGTGTTCATATTTCGATGCTCACCATTGGTATCTCAGTTATCAGAAGAGATAGAGCAACGGTTAATAGAGAAATGTTTTGCAGAATCCAATGGCCAAAATAAATCTCATCTCAAATTTATCTTCATTCTTCTCAGTTTTGAGATATTTTGAAAAAACTGAGATTTGCCGGTTTCAATTTTTCTAAATTACCCGATAACGCTTCATCCGACCTCTTTCAAACCTTTACATTGTCAAGGCCCTTTTTTAAGACAAGTTTATTAGTGCTAACAAGAACCCCCGATTTTCATTTGTTTCCGTGTTAGTAACTCTATCTTTTGTTTTTCTTATGGAAGCCATATTGGATTTTTCATTACTTAAATAGTCCTTAAAAAAGCTATTCAAAAATGATTACATGTTACTTAGTTTTTTATTTCTTCAAAAGATATCAACAGAAAATAAATTTAACACTGATGTACGACCAGTAGGCTATTTGTGCGTCAATCTTAAGTAAATGATAAGCTATGTTATTGTCGACTTGTAAAAGCGGCACTGGTGGGAGATTTGGAACTGTGTGTATAATTTATTATTAATTAGATATTAGATATTATGTATATTATATATTAGTCAGATATCAGTAACTTCACTTTGTAAACTTTAGCTGACAAGTCAAACTAAGTCTTGTTGGTGAGTGCCGCACCGGCCAGCTAAGAAATTATCTAATTGATTAATTAACGAAACACCCGCCACAACAGGTTACAATAAAACCCTAACTGAACATAGAACTAAGACCAATAATTTCTGGAAATGAGTTTATCTCTGGCACTTATGTGCTGGAAATTATATATTACTTTAACAAGTAATATTACATTTATCTGTTGTTACATCTGTGTCAATATATTTGGAACCATTTCAGTATTTTTTCCCTGTATGTTTACTATCCCATTCAATAAAATCTATATATCGACCTAGCTTTAATGTAAACATTTTTTTTGCTTCTTATGCAAACCTGAATATATCCATCATTGCTAATATTGACTGCTATGATTGTATTCAGTGTTTCATTTGTTACTGTTTCTGATAATTAAAATTAGAAGTACGCTACACCTGCATTAGGAGAAAATACTTTACCTTCCATCCCGTTAGTTAAAATGGACTTTATTATTGAATTGTCTTGCGTATATGTCGAATCCAGAAATTCATAATTATTAATTTTTTCCAGTTTTGGTATAAAAACAGAATCTAGAAAAGTGATGAACGTGTTTGAAGATATTAACTAAACAAAACTTACTCTTAAATAACTTATAATCATCTATTAAAACTAGACTTTCGGTACTGTTTGTTAAACAATAATAAGTTTTGGTATCATAACTATAAATTTGATAAAGCACATCATCACTATAACAAACTGAAAATGTTAACACTGAAAAGAGTATAAAAAAAAATTCCATCATAAAGCTATCAGATTTTTTCAACGATTAATAATATATTCAGAAGATCAGCAGAAACATAATGACACATCTTTGACTCTAATCATTTTTTTCAAATATTTGATGTTTGTATATAAAAAATCCATATTTTTTCTGTTGACTTTATGTAGATATACAAGTACATATTTATTTTCTTTATATTATTTAAATTATAATCTAAAGTATGGGAATCTCATTGGAAAGTTTTGTTGAATTTAATGTTTTTTGAAACTTTTGGAATTTTTATATTTATATTTTCCTAAGTAATACACAATAATTTCCTTGATCATAATAACTTTTAACCACAACAACATTTTCAATCCTTGTACACAATAGTTCAAGTTCTCCTTCTTCAAAAACATGATAAAACCTCAAAAAAGTTTCATTCGTTTGATTTTTAAGTTTCCAAGGCACTAACACATCACTATGATTAAAATCAGTCCTATTTGTATGAACAGGTAAACTTAAACCATCTATTAAACGACGATCTTCAATATTAGATCGAACAACATCTCCTTTTCTATTTTTTCTATCTTGTTTAATATATGCAGATTTTTCTGCATTTTTTACTTGTTGCTTTGCCCACACATAAATTAAAGCTTCGCCACCTACTCTTAACACTCTTACAATCTCAGCAATAGCTTTTAAACGCCTTTCTTCTGTTGAAAGATGATGAATAACAGCAATACTGATAACAGCATCAGCAGTACCATTTCTTAGTGGAAGATTTAAGCAATTGCCAATGAATACTTCAAAGCCTCTTTCTTTGCAAAGTTCATTTAATTTGAAACTTCGGTCGGTACCTAACTAATAAAACAGTATTAGTTATTTATTATACAATCAAGTATAGTATAAAATTAATTCAATTTACCTCAAAAATGTTCGTACTTTGCGAAAAATACTTTCCATTCCCACAACCCACATCGACTAAAATTGATCCACAGTTTAGTTTTTGCACAAAATCGAGGACATTGGGCCAAGGTTTGTGTCTTGTTTCACTAAAATGCCCTGCTATATCTTCATAGACGTCATAAACATGTTGATTTTCCAATTTATTAGCTAAACTATTGTCAATATCCATTTTAGATTGAGAATCACAATACAATTTATAATGGCAATCACATTCAGCTTTTCTCACTTTCCTAAAAGTATAAGAAACGCGGGTTTCTCGTTTAAAAGCAATAGAACCCGTAGGTGTATAATAAAAATCGTATTTTCGAGGCACAATTCCATGTGTCCAAGCATATCTGCTTTCACCTGACATTATCGCTAATGATCTTCGAGGAAGTAAAACACAAATTGTTCCTTCTTTTTTGAATTCCATTATAACATCGGAGTTGAGACTAAGTGAAAGAATTGGGTCTTCAAAAGCGCTGTGAGTGTCAATATGATGCGGAATACCTTGTCCTGGTTTGTACTGATTTACAGTTAGTTGATCTGGTTGGAAACTTACAGGAAGACGTTCAAATAAAAAATCACAATCTTTTGGAATTTGTTGAAGTAGAGGTTTTTCTTTATCTACATTATTAATATCATATCGGAATTCATAGCCAAAATGTTTTACTTGTCGATGTTTCATTGAACTACTTTGTTCATCAAATTTACATAAAGACATCAGTTTTTGTTCCTCATCTTCAGTTATAAAATTCTCGATTATAATTAAACCATCAGGAAGACGATCGTATATTTTATTATGCTTTGTCTCTGGGAGCGTATCCACGTAAGCAAGAAAAATAGGTTTGCCATCTTGAGCTAAATTTAATTTAGCATTAGCAGCTGCAAAAGCTTTCACAGCATCGTCTAACTCTTTAAAACTAATAAACGCACAAGATTTTCCTGGAATAAGTACAATTCGATCAATTGTTCCAAAGTGATGAAAATTCTCATAGAGAGTTTCTTCAGTTAAACCATTTATTTGACCTGAGTTGCAAATACCCAAGTTCTAAAACACTGTAAAAGATTATGTTATCATTATGTTAACTTACTTTAGTTGGAGTTTCCGAACAATTAATGCCTGTTTCTTTAGTAAGAATTTGTTGGTGGCGTCGGCTTTTTTTAACTAGTTTTTTAGTCAAATTTTTTGAATCCATGTGTGTTTGACACTTTGAAATTTATAGGTTATAAAAACTTAACCTTAATTACATAAAACATCAAATTTATATCATTTTAATCTGACTTATAAATATAAAATTACTAGATTTAATTTATAAATTTATTATATTAATATTGGTAGTACTGATTGAATGATTTCAGAGATGGGGATACTCATTCAGTTTTGTAATAGTCCAATATTTCATTGTGAAGCTAACAAATAATAAATCATTGTTGTCTTTGTTAGTTAAGTGCTTGAAAATGAGCTAGCAGTCACATTATCAAAAATTTTTGCTAAAAAAATGACAAGCTCTTATAGTGAGTGTTACATCCAAACACAACTATAAATATTGAATTTATATTTTAGGATATGAACCAATTGGTGATAATTGCCACCAAATTTTAGACTTAGATCTTGAAGAAACTCAATGTGATCTTTATGGCTATAAAATCAGTCCATTTAAAACGTTTATTTACCATTTCTTTGGATTGATTCTTTTAGGTCTTCCATATATAATTAACGCTTGGTTTTTTAAAATAGAAACTATAAAATATAATAAATGTGACTTAAAAATTGCAGATTTTATATTAAGTGAGTAACTTGATAATAACATGGGTTATAACATTTAAATTAATATTTTTATTGGCTTTTTAGTTAAAGATGAATATGGGAACAAAGATTTGCTCAAAATTACCAATGAAAATGTTAGAATTCCGATTCATGGAAATATTACACTTCGATATTTTTATTACAGACAATCCAAGTATGTTTGGATTCCTCAGCAAGAAGTTTTTGGATCATTGCATTTGTTGTTACCTGCACAAACTGTTGACAATTATCTTCATAACACAGATGGGCTTTTTTATTATGAATATACAGATTTGTAAGTTACTTTCATTGATTCAGTTCTACAAGTTCATTTGGTAAATGCCCTAGAGGGATTTGTATTGATAAAATCATTAGTTTGAGTATATTCCTCCTTGGTATGGTATTATTCAAAGAAAATGTGTAAGGAGCTGTTTTGCAGTAATTGTTCACATTTGGGGTAGAAAAAATATAAAATTACTATGTGGGTGGGTCATTGTTTGACCTATATTAGTAAATGTGTTTCTTATACAACCAACAATACAAGCCTAATAAAAAGTGAATAAGCAAACAATTATCATTTAACTATTTATCGTTTAATTAATTAAAATCACCGTATCTATTATTGAATTAATCATGAATTCCAAGTAATTAATGTATACAAGGTGATTCACGAGGAATAATGCGACTGACCAAACTACTATTGTATTTCAGGTTGAAACTGTATGGGGAAAACAAGATTCACATTGAAGTAAAATCGTACTGGAGACTATTTATCGATGAAGTTTTCAATCCGTTTTATGTTTTCCAAATAATATCTCTAACATTATGGTGTGTTGATCATTACTACATCTATGCATTTTGTGTTTTCATTTTGAGCTTATTTTCTGTAGTGACAGCATTATTACAAACAAGAAAAGTGAGTATTTTTTAAACAGAATCTATTTTATAATGATAATGTAAAGCAAAGCGAAGCTTTGCATGATTTAGTTGAATCTTCCAAGTGCAATAATGTTAAAGTATTACGACGAAATTGCTCAGAGAATATTTTACAAGATGTTGATCCTTCTAAATTAGTACCTGGAGATTTAATAGTTCTTCCAAAAAATAATTTTATTCTTCCATGTGATGCAGTTGTTTTGACTGGACAATGTATAGTTAATGAAAGTATGCTTACTGGTAAGCCTTCTTATTTTTTGTTTCATAATTTTTTATGTTAAAAATTCAACAGGAGAAAGTGTACCTGTAGTTAAAACTTCTGTACCGTCAAGCAACGAAATTTATAGCTCTACCACTCACAAAAGACATACACTTTTCGCAGGAACGTGTATGATTCAGAGTCGGTATTATGGCGGCGACCATGTTCTAGCTAGAGTTGTTTCAACAGGATTTAATACAGCTAAAGGTGCTCTAGTTAAAAGTATTTTATACCCTGCACCTGTAGGACTTCAATTTTATAAAGATAGTATAAAATTTGTTCTTGCATTATTTTTTGTTGCAAGTTTAGGGACTTCTTACAGTTTGTATTTGTACATGCATAGGAAGGTTGGATTATTTTCTGTTTCTTTTTATTTTTTATCTAAGTTTCACATTACAGGTTGAAATGAGAGAGATGATAATTCGTAGTTTGGATATTATTACAATTGTAGTACCTCCTGCCTTACCTGCTGCTATGACAGTAGGCATTGTTTATAGTCAAAATCGCTTAAAAAATCTTAAGATTTTTTGTATCAGTCCGCCCAAGATTAATATGTGTGGAAAAATCAAATTGGCTTGTTTTGATAAGGTAATCTCTGTTTCCAGAATGAAAAAGATAAATTAATCAAATTGAATCGAATTGAAAATTCATTCTCTGTATTTTTGATTATTTTGGAGTATAACTAATATTGAACGTGATCATAATTTCGGATTTGTGTCAATGTAAAGTGTCTTGATATTTAAATTTTTATCACAGAAAAAAAGTATCATACTTTGTATAATCATTGTATTTTGTAGACGGGAACTTTGACTCAAGACGGTCTAGATGTCCATTCAGCATTACCTTGCATTGCTTCAAAATTCACTGATCCAGTTACAGAATGCCAATTTGAAACTGACGACAGATTTGTTCAAGCTATGGCAACTTGCCATTCGCTCACGCAAATTGAAGGTGAGTTAACCGGGGATCCATTAGACTTGAGTATGTTTGAATTCACAAAATGGGTAAGACATCATCTAGTTGTTATATTCATTACTTATAAAAATTGCAGCATCTTGAAGAACCCGGTGATGATGAAACAGCACGATACGATATGTTAGCTCCGACTATCGTAAAACCAATCAAAGACGAAAAACCAGAAGACACATCCGAAGTATTCTTTCATACATTGCTTCAATTTTATTTAATTTATGAATTTCAGTTTTCTTATCAAATTGGGATTATTCGCCAATTTGCTTTTTCTTCAACATTGCAATGTATGTCTGTGATTTGTAAAGAATTAACATCGCCAAATATGGTTGCATTTACAAAAGGTGCACCTGAAAAAGTTTCAACAATGTGCCATCCCAAAAGTTTACCTAATGATTTTTCAATGAGACTGTCACAATATGCCGCCCAAGGTTTTAGAGTTATTGCTTTAGCTTATAAAGAACTGCCAGTTAAATTTAGATGGAAAGAAGCGCAACGAGCTAAGAGGGACGTTGTTAGTATTGCTGTAAAAAATATAATTTGGTTTTATTACAATTTCATTTTAACAGGTTGAGTGTGATTTGACGTTTTTGGGTTTATTGGTGATGCAAAATACGCTGAAACCGGAAACGAATCCAGTGATTCGGATTTTGCATAACGCCAACATTAAAACTGTGATGATAACAGGTACTTTGAAATGTAGATTCGAATTTATGTTAAAAAAAAAAAAATTATAAGGAATTTTTCTATTCGTCCAAATTTTTATTTTATTTATTTGCAAAATTGCCCAATTTCATTTTTTTGACAAGTTTGTTAGACATAAATTTAGTTTTAAGTCTTTGTTTCAATTATAGAACAATTTGAACAAATTGAGAAAGCTAAATAAAATAAAAATAATGGGGTAAAATACAGTAAAACTCATCATTGAATATAAAAAAAATTAGAGATTTTCAACACGCTTCTCAATTGATCATAGCAATTCTATTTTGTATAATATTAATTTTAATTTTTGTTTTCAGGTGATAATATTCTAACTGCGATTTCTGTAGCCCGCGACTGTGAAATGGTAAAAGCGAATGAAGAAATTTACATTTTGGAAACAAGATATGAAGATCAAAATATGGTTCCTGAATTAATTTTACAAAATAATGCTTCAATGGTCGTTTCAAATGGTGATCTATCAATCGACATTAATTTCTCTGTATGTTTATACAAATTTTTTAATAATTTTTACCATCAAAACATTTACAGCATTGCCATTTTGCTATTGATGGTAAAACTTGGACTAAAATTAAAACTTTCTATCCAGATTTACTACCTAGTTTATCAGTACGAACAACAGTTTTTGCTAGATTTCAACCGGACCAAAAAGCCCAATTAGTTACTTATTTACAAAGTTTAGATTATGTTGTTTCAATGGTAGGCGATGGAGCGAATGACTGCGGGGTAAATTGATATTCACATCGAATAAAATTATTACTTTAGGTGTTTATAGGCTTTAAAAGCTGCGCATGTTGGAGTTTCTTTGTCACAGGCTGAAGCAAGTGTTGCTGCTCCTTTTACATCCGCAGTTCCAGACATTTCTTGCATTGTCCATTTAATTCTAGAGGGACGGTGCGCTTTAGTTACCAGTTTTGCGATTTTTAAATATATGGCAATGTACAGTTTAATTGAATTCACGACGATTTTAATTTTATATCGAGTAAGACGTCATTTTTTTGCTTAAAAAAAAACAAGATATTAATTTTATTGTTATTCTTCAAGCAACATTCAATTTTAAGTGACGTTCAGTTCCTTTTTATTGACTTAGTGGTTACAACATCTCTTGCTGTAACAATGGGAAGACAAGGTATGCTATCCTTTGTGTTTTTCTACTATTATTAAAACGATTTTCAGGACCATCAAATAAACTATCTGTTAGAAGACCTCCAGGATCTTTAGTGTCAGCTGCTCTATTAATACCAATATTTATGCAAATAATTCTTTTAGTTATTGTTCAAATCGGTGCTTTGTACTATTTATATCAACAAGAATGGTTTAATCCAATTCCAAGTCATAGTAAAGATGACGTCATCATGTGCTGGGAAAATACTGTTCTTTTTACAGTATCTTCATTTCAATATCTTATTCTAGCTTTTGTTTATTCAAAAGGAAAACCGTATCGGCAAATGTTAATTCATAATTTTTGGTTTCTTTTTTCATTGATTTCTCTTATGTGCTTTCAAATTTGGTTGTTGATTTGTCCGGATAAACTAATAGCTGAGTTTTTTGACATTATGTTTTTGCCGCATAAAGCACATGAACAAATTTTGTTTAGGTATAAACTTTTGTTGATTCCTTTAGGGCATTTATTAGCAGCCATTTTTATTGAAGTAAGTTAGGCATTTAGTCAAGTTTTTGAATTTAAATTGCGTCTTATGAATTTTAGGTGGCTATAGCTGACCGTGAATGGTTTAGAAAATTCTTACATTGTCTTACTTGTAAAAGACTGCCAAAGAATAAGTACAAACTGCTTTTGCTACAAAATGATACTATTCATAATATATTGCATTTGTAGCATTTAGAGAGTATTAATCTTGTAATTGATTTCGAAATACAAATCTTATTGTAATGATTTTTTTTATTTATTTTGATTTACGCACAATTATCAATTGTTATACATAATAGGTATAGTCGATTCTAAAAAGATCCAAATCTTTAGAAGTTTGATCTTGATTCGAGGGGCTAAACTTTAACCGCAATCATAAATTTTCAAAAATAAAAATTATAAACAGGAAGCTTTCACAATTTTATTGGAATATGTAGGGTGAATATTAATACAAGTGACAACTAAAGTTAAAAGAATACTGTTAAACACAACATGCTGAAAAATTTTGACAATATCTTCAAATAAATAGAGTGAATCGAGTTGAAAATTGCACATTCAGATCTTACGAGACAAAGAACATGATTTTTTTCACTAATTTCAATTTATGAAATAGAGGGCGCTAGTTATGCTTAGTTCTATATCGTATCCTTTTTATTTTTGAATTTTTGGCATTCCATACCTACCTTTTTTATTGAACATAGTTTTATAATACTGTAATAAAAATGTGATAATCACAGGAACAAAATAGTTGCGGAATTTTCAATGTAGCTGAATTGATGAAACTAACGACCTCTATGCTACAGGAAAATTTGAGTATTAAATTCTTGATTCTTGCATCAGAAAACGCAAAACCGCCAATTTTTGACAAAATTGAGTGAACCAAATTTAAAAAAATTTTGAACCTTCATACCCTATTGATCAATAAAAAGCCACATTTGAATAAGGCATATTAAGCTCAATCGCATTTTTTGAGTTAGGCTATCAGTCCTTGAGCTAACTACTATTATTAATGATGTTCTTAAAAAAAACATTTTCGGATTTAAAAATTGAGTTTCTGCATAAGGGGTGTCTGGACTTATATTTGATGTCTTTGTAGATGTTAAAGAACCTCTCCATTGTTTTTGAAAAAGTTACTAATAATAACTATCAATTGCTTTGATGGACTTATTGTAGTTCTTTTTCAAAATTCAATTGTTATTTTATAAAAAATGCTAATTTCGACAATGCATATTTTATTCTATACAGTCAGAATAATTAGGTTCTTTAAATAATGTCAATTAGAACTGTCTATTATTAACAGTTTTTTTTTAAATTTGATTGTCGGATGTTTGATGTTCCTGTCACACCCTGTTAACAAACTGCCCTGTTCTAATGTCATATTTGTTTTGTCTCATATTCCTCAGTTTTTTTTATGGTTTTAAATATACAGTGTTACCATTAAAGCCTAAAAATTTTTTATTATTAGGTTTAGTTAAAATTCAATTGACATTTCTAGATTTCAGAAAATTTTATTTGAAAAAGTTGTTTGTAATGCAATTTTTTTGACGTGTACAAAATTTGAATTGGTTTATTTTTGAAATATCTATTGTTACAAGCAACATCAATAATAAATCCTTTTCTTTTACTTCAATTTTTTCAAAATTTCTATTTTAGTCGCAAAAAAAATTACATGAGCGGTGCAAAGTTATCATAACTTCAACGTTCTTTCAATGATATTTAAATGCAATACATTTTCCAACATCAAATTAATGTAAGATTTAGGGAGACTGTCAGAAACGACACTAATTTAAATTGGTCTCTGTTTTCAGACCTTTTTTGAATATTTACCAATCACAAAAATTTGTTTTCAGATATAGTCTTAAAACTAAGATAATATTCGATCAAAGCCTGTTTTAGCAGTTTTTTTTTATAATTTTACATACTTTTAATAATGAAAAATATTATACATCTAAACCTTTTTAAAAGAATGCTAAAATACATGCTACATAGCTCATATCATGACGAGATTTATAGTTTTTCATACTTTGCACACATGCATAAAAATGCATTAAAAATAAATTTTTCAAATAAAATTTTTCCAAATTCAGCCTAGAAATGCCAGTTCTAGCCGTTTGTTGACAAACGAACGCCGCTTAATGACGTTTGTTGTTGTCATTTTTCATATAATTTGAAGCAAAAACTGATCTCTATATCAAATTTAAAATAAACCTTATAATAAAAAATTTTCCCATCTGGAGCTGACTTTAATTGTTATACTGTATGTGTAGTAAAGTAAAGAATAAAAACTTTAATGAAGCCAATCAAATTATTCTGATTTAATGATTGATTTAATCTCGGATCTAACTGAAACCTCAAATGACAAATCCGTACTTGTAATTTGTATTTTTTTTTTTAAGTGCAAAAGTTTCAGAAAAGATGCAAAATATATCGTTGGGACATTTGAATATGCTTACTCCCAGTCTTCTCAAAGAACCTTTTTTATGGCTTCAGGACCAACTAATTAGGACGCTACTTGGGTGTTAAACAACAAAGTGCTCTTATAACGGAATAGTGTTTATTTTATTAAGACAAGTTGTAAAATTTTTATTTACAATTACAATTAATATCTATTATAATATAATCTATAATACTTTAATAGCTGCATTATATCAATAAAATCTAACTGGTAATTTTTATCAGTCTTTAATTAAATATTAGCTCTATAACTTTAACAGTAGTCGGATAATATGGCATTTTATTGTTGATACTTCAAGAAAAATAGCGTTGCTAAAAGTATAAACACTGAAAAATATTAGAAAGTTAAGAAACTTAGCTTATACTTTCGAAAACACTCTGTATAAATATAGTTTGATATTTTTTTACTTTAATTTTCAGTTTTAATCAGTGAAAATCACTGACAAATCCTAATTCATTTGTTAAAAAAATCATTTTGCGGCTGCATTCTCAAAACCAAATCAAGTTTTTCTTTCAAAGCGCTAATTTCTGCATACATTTTCTGTACATTATCACCAACAAAAGTTTCTTCTTGTTTACGTCTCGATTTAACAATACATGCAATCCTTTTAATTGTTTCTTTATCTAAATATGAGTCAGAACAAGCTTGACAACACTTTGTAATAGATCCTAAATTCTTTTTATGATTTGGATCAAATTCACAAAATATCTTCCCATATTCATTCGGTAAAACTGTAAGTTGACAATTGTCTGAATTCCGAAAAAGACAAATTTTCTTAGCAATTGGTTTACATATATTATAAGTTGCGTTTTTATCAAACGGAAAACAACAAAACACATTTTGGATTGTGTTAATTAAAGAAGATGGTAAAATGTTACCTAAGAGCATACTTTCAACATAGTAAATGTGTTGTGCTCTTGTGATATGTCCAACCAATTCAGCGTTAGTTTTGATCGCTTGTGTGTCACTAACAGCTAAACCGTTCAATAAATTCAATAAAATTATCGTAATCATGAAAACAAAAATTGAAAATATTAATTTACTGAGAAAGGGATAAGTTTGGAAATTAATAGATCCTGCATCAAATTCACCAGTTAACATAACGATTGTTTTGAAAAGAGATTTGCCAGGATCTGTGAATGCATCATCAGATTCAGATTCATTTTTCTTTTCAACATTTTCACTTTTTGAAAATAAAATGTTAAAACTTAAAGCAAAAGCTATTATTAATAATGAATACCATAACAGCAATTTAAAAAAATTCACTGATACTGTTTTCAGCATTACTACGTTTGTGGATAACTTAGGATGTTGCCCAAGCATTAAAACCAACTCAAAAGCAGACAGAAGTATAGCAGTTGACGCTAATTTTTTTCTTGTATCTTCTGTAGGAGAATCGATGTACAATATCAATCCAGTTATAACAATCAACACAATTTCAACATAATTTTCAAAATTTTTGAAATAAGTTCTTGGTGACACTGCAATTTGGAATATTTCACGAAAAATCAAAATCCAATATGTTATATTCAATATCCCATATAAAAATTTACCAAAACCAATTGAAAAATCTGAAAGAGCGTCGAAATTTGCATAATATATAAAAATATAAGCAAAAAGTGAAGCAACAAATACAATATAAAACAATAAATTTGTGTAAAATAAAAATCGAATCCGGTGCCATTTCATAAACAAAAAACTAACAATTAAAGGATGTGCAAGTAGATTTTTGAATTCAGGAGCTTCACTCATGTAAGCTATAACTTCAGTTTCAGGTGATATTGTTTTCCTGACTGCTGAAATCTCAATATCATTATCCTTTCCGAGTCTTAGAGGGGGCAACAAAGAGGTATAATCCAAATAAACTTGAAAGCTTCTTTTTTCGTCATTATTGTTTTTATTGTCGAACTTCACGCACTCGTCAAAGTGTCGTTCTAGTACTTCTGGTTTCATGTCAGCAATAGGCATATGCCCAAATTCGTTCTTACAAGCTAAAGATGCTCCCAATTTTAGTAATTTTTCGATAGTTGATTCATTTGCATAACGTAAAGCGTAATGTAACGGAGTATTTGTTAACTCATCTTCGGCGTTAACATCCACCATATGTTTATTTTCTTTCAGTTTGTTTAAAAGAATATCACAGCATTTTTCGTGATCAATTTTATGGAATTTAGGGTTGTCGGCGTGTCTCAACAGAGAGCAAATTATATCAGGAGTTATCTTAACATTGGGACAGTTTACAAGTTTTTCAAAAATTTCATAAAATCCATTTTCAGCGACGAGTTCTATTGGTGCTTTATGTCCTTTGTTGATATCTGCTCCTTTATCTATAAGATATTTAGCAATTTTAGTCATTCCTTTTTCGCAGCTGTATTGCAATAAAGTCATTGCACCGTCCTCCCAATTAACGTAATCCTTAAGATTTGATAGATGATTGAAAAAGTTGATGAAATCATCTTCTTTTCCTTCTTTGACTAAAGATAAGCAAATTTCGATTGAGTTTTGACAAATAGGTTCTGGTAATGGTTTGTCGTATAATTTCTTCTCTATTATTAAATCTCTTGCACTTTTATTACGAAGTTTATGATTGTCTAAATCCACATGACCGATACTTTTTTCCAAAATGGTTTTAACAATCTGTTTATATTCATTTTTAGCAGCCCAAAGTATAGCCGACAGATTTTTACCATCACCTTCATTAACATTAATCCCAGCTTTCAATAGCAACTCAACATTCCTACAAAATCGCTCTTCATTGTTTTTTATTGAACCGCTTTTGATTAAAGCAATCAAAGCGGTATTTCCTTCTATTTTTTCGTTGATTTGTCCGGGTTGAAGATATTTCAGGATTACTTCTAAAATTGAACTGTTGGGATTTTGTGCTGCTAAATGTAAAGGATTCCATTCTGCATTTCCTTGAAGACTAGCACCTAGATTAATTAAACAATCGATAGTTGATGCTTCAACACCTTCTTCTGTACAAGCTGTCAATAGTATTGTTTTTGAAGTGAAAGGATATTCATAATTTAGGAGTTCTCTGTCCGAATTTATTAAAACCCGGACTTTATCTAAATCATTGTTTTTTACGCTTTCTAGAAGGATGGCTTCTGGTTGAGGGCATATGCTGTTGTTTCGTGTTAAATTCCGCATTTTTTAATCTGAAACAAAAAAAGTCTAAATAAATAGCTGCTGAAAATATGGGAAAATTTAGTTTTTTTATTATTAAAGGATTATTAATTAAAGACAAAAGAAAGAATGACATCAATCGATAGTTAATTTAGAGTATTGCGTTAGGAAACACTTATTACAATCATGTAATCAATCTGTTTGTAGAGATAAATACAAACATTGGAAAAAGCGCCGCTTTCCATTTCTGAAGTTGACACGCAACTATTCAGGACAGATACTTGAATATTTTATATATTAAACGTAACTTCAGAATTATATTTATGGATGGATGTTTATTAGTATTGATCATTCGGTTCGTTTTATTTACAGTAATGTACGATCAAATTATATGGTTTGGAGACAGCAAAATTACTGGATTCAGAAGAGTGGTATTTTGTTAAAAACAAACAAAAACATTCTTCTATTTTTTATTTGAAAGTATCATCTGTTAATCTATCGTTTGATAACTTAAATTTTGATAGTTTATATTATTTGAATCTTTTCAAGACACAGTAATAAATATTAATATCTAATAACTGCTTTAAACTATTTTGGTATCTGCTATCTGTAAAAGGATATCCGTTAGTCACTGTTAGCATGAATCATTGGGGAACATGCATCTAATAAAATTATAAATAAATTTTGTCTAGATAATTACAAAATCTAGGGAATATTATTCTGTCAAAGTGTTTTTTAAAATACTAGTAATTATTTAGAAACGTGACTTCCTTTTCATTTTTGAAATATGGTATTGAGGAAATTTTCCTGAAGCGATTGATGTATATATGTTGTGTTGGACTTCAACAGTTTCGAAGATATAAGCGAAGAATGAGACCAAATTAACAAGTCTTAAAAATCAAAAAAACAAATAAATATGAAATATACGGTTTTCTTTCTGCAAAAAGATATCATACAAAATTAAATAATTGACAACTGGCTAATCTTTAATCAGGAGTAAATACACAAGAGCAAAATTTTTTAGCGGAATGTTTTTGAACGAGAGTCTATGAAGTATGACAAAATCTAATTTTGTCTAATACCTTTAATTTGAGAGTAATTGCCTTATGACAATCGGACTCAAGCCCAATTTCTCAGCAGATTAAAATGTTGATTAATTCGAGTGTTTTTTGGAACGATTAATACATGACTACACTAGACAAAATGTAAACAATTTATTTTAACCACACAGACTAGCTTTTTTTCTGTCTTAAATTCTAAATTCTTAAGTACTTACAGGTAAACTGATCGAAAAAATTAAGTATATTTGAAAAGCAGTATCTTCCAAATATATTTTTATACAACTCCAAAAAAAGTGGCATTTTTTTTTGTTATTTTTAATGCGCAAAGTATGCCATTTTTTCATATTAACTTTTTTTAATGTTACCTTGGCAACTTTTTTCAAAATTTTTTTTCACTGATTTTCAATTGTCTAAAAATTTTATCATTTTTTAAAAACATCTGTATTTTATACAAAATTTAACAAAAGTTCATAACATTACTTATTATTAAAATAAAAATTAACTGTACAATTGGAACAATTATTTTCTACGTTAATTCCAGAGGAAAACTTCAAAGAAGCTTCGTTGCCAGTAATTTTCTCGGACTCCCCATTAGACACATTTTTCGTTTCCTCAAAAATTTCTTTGCCACTGTTTTCTTGTGAAGTAAAGGGTTGACAATTTGAAGTTTTATTTGAAATATCAATTATGATATTCAAACTGTCTTCTATATAACCCTCGGCTACAGAAGTACTTTTCCACCCTCCATGACGCTTAATAGATGTCATGTTCCCTCCTGCATTGGCTAATTGGCATAGCTTCGCCTAAAACAGCGGCCTGTGTATTTCTAAAATGATTCTTTTCCAAGCCATTTTGCAATCAAACTAGGAATTTCTCCGATTTTATTGACTCCTTATTATATTTAAAGAATAACCGACGACTGGAAGCAGTCTGTGGCCGTAAGGCTTTGTACTTTCTGTATATTTCAATACATTTTGCCTTCTACACAGTAAAAGTACGCTCAGAATAAGTTTTCGAGTCTGGGATTTTTACAATCAGTACAGAACCCACATCTTCTATATCATCAATCGTCATTTTAACCAACTCCTCTCGACAAGCGCCACTTATTCCCAAAATAAGCACAACATACAACAAAAAGTATAAATACCTTCTTCAATAAGTTAGTTTCATCGTCCGCTTCGTCGATAAATTTTGAAACATCTTCCGCGATAATACCTTTGATTTCTTCCCTTGATAACATACAGATTTGTTTTTGAGATAAGGTATTAATTTCGGATATTTTCGGAGGTCAATGTTTTCCTTTATATTCAGTGTTGCTTTTAACATCGAAAAAGTAAACCATAATGTCGGCGATTTTATGGTTACCGATTTTTCTTCTAAATAAGCTAAAAGTGCCTTTTCAAATATCTTCACCACATTTTTGTCTTTACACCATTCACGAAATTGAGTATAGGTCTTCTCATACTGCGCTTTTGACTTAGAAGGTAGAAGTTTCGTAATTGCTGCATTTGCAGTCTCTGCTACCTCAGCAGGGATATCACTTTCACTACTATAATTTGAATCCATTTTTTGTTGGAAAACTGAAAATATTTACAGAATTCGCGGAACATTGTAAATTTGTAAGTATGTCACTTTATTTTTCCGTGTTTCCTAAATTACATTTATCATCTGTTACTACCTGATATTTTGATATTAATTTCTTCTAAAATATTAAAATAACTAAGTTTCATTCGTGTTTTAATGGCGCGTGAGATTGTTAATTTTTGGTCGAGATCGTTAAAAAACACTCACTACGCGCACTTAATACAAAAATAACTATTTTAGTCTGTTTTTGGAATAATGTAGAAAGAGTAGGTGAGAGTAGCAATATTTATTAAAAAATGAAAAAATACAACGCAGCAAAAACATTTAAAAAAAAACAAATTATCTTCTAAAAAGCTGACTATAACTATTGTCTTTCAGTAATGATGCTGAATAACTTCTTGCACACGTCTAGGCATACTCAAAATGAGGTCATCAAGATAATTGTGGTCCAAATTATCCCATAGTATAGGCAAAACACGCTTGATGTCCCTGACATGAGCGACTGGTAGTTGGTGGTCCTACAGTGTAAGCATGCCCCATGCGTGTTCCATGGGATTAAGGTCTAGTGAGCGTGGCGGCAGCGACAGATACTCAATTTCAAGAATTTGAAATCTTTCCATGATAACACGAGCTCGTTGGGGACGTACATTATTATCCAGAATCCGAAAAATAAAGCTCTAAATTGTAGCCATAATTTTTTACAATATCATCAAGAATGTCTTGTACATAAATCTGAGCCGTCATATAGCGTTTACACAAATGTAGCTTTGTATGGCCACCCAAAAAAATACCAGCTCAGACTATCACCGTCCCTCCATAAAAACAATGTACTTCTTGGACGCAGCGATCATCCACTCGTCTTTCAGGAGGTCTTCATACTTGTACACTACGCCTGATACTAAAAACCCCAAAGCGACTTTCATCTGTGTACATTACACTAGCACAGTCATTTTGCCAATCTTCTCTTTCCAGCACACTTTCTGCTTTCCGATACCTTTGATGGGGTCGGAACACCACACTTTGACTCACATTAAACATTTCAGCTACATCTACCTGCCAGATCCCAGCCTCTAACATTCGTATGGCCCTATTGGCAGCCTCTTGTAGCAAATGTCTTTTTTCCATTGTATACAACAATATTGTGCAAATAAACTGTTTAACACTCAAGATGAGAATAAGTGTAACATTTTCATTTTGTAAATAAGTTTTTTGTTTCTTGATATTTATTTCTTTTTCCACAAAACAGCTAGAATCTATATCTAATCATTTAACAAGACACTAGAAATACAGTTTTAAATAGCAATGACGCACTTTACGCACTACTTCCAGAACATTTAGTTATATCCTTAACTTTTTTCAATCAGTTTATAACTAATATGTATTAATAACAATTATTTGATTGATCTATTTACAAAGGTTCCAAATAAACTATCAATTTTTTTCACAAATTGAAGCAATGAAACAATGGAAACCTATATGCATTTTATTTACTTTTTAAATCTTCTGATTGGTTGAAATTTCAAATGTTTTTGGTTTGATTACGAATGTATTATGAGTTCTAAACGTTTACAAATGTAAATTAATAATTTTTAACTTTTAAATAATTGCAATGCCTGAAAGAATAAGAAAAAAATTATTTAAAATAAATGGGAATTCATAAATGTATCAATCAAAATGTTGAAATAACGTAAATCAAGGCAGGTTGAAAGCTGGATTAAGTTAGGTCGAGTCAAGTCTGGTGAGAACATTAAACATTCAAGAATCAATATTGGAGTCTTTAGTGTTTTTCATATGGTCTTTTGTTAATGTTTCTTTAGATAATGTTATTTTATTTTCACTTTTTACTTATATCTCTAAAACCAGAGGCATCCACCAATAAAAAAATCTACATAAATTTGTCCAGAAAAATTTGCTAAGCAACAAATGTTAGTATCATATACATTGCTAAAGAATTTTTTTAATGGTCCACTCTATATAAATCTCTGAAACTTATAACACTAAAATACAGATTAATTCACATAAATAGTTCCTTAGAAGTCTATGGAAATAAATTAGAATTAAGATTTGAAAATTTGCTCATGTATAAGGTGGATCAGAAACACCATTTCTAAAATACTTTCAACTTGTTTTAACTCCCTGCATACATTTTATACTGATCATACTATTACTAACTCTTACCGTTTTTGAAATAATTGCATTTTTTTGCAAATTTTTGACATTTGACTAACTTCATTAAAATATTAATTTCTCCAAATTCTTCTGGGACAGACAAATAAATTTTTGCATACTTATAGTCGAAGCCGATATACAGATTACAGAACCTTTAAAATGTTATACAGAGTACTACAGAATGCGCACCAAACATTAGTTTCTAAATTCTGGCAAACTGATTTTTTTCAAACGAAAACTTCCTTAATTTAATTTGCCAGTAAAATGGTAATCAAATTTTAAAGTGACTTTCTCAATACAAAAACAGTAGTTTTTCAGATATTCCATAGTTTTTATAATTTACATTCATTTCCCATGTAATGTCGCTGCAGCAGATTATAAGTGAGTAAATCGGGCCAATAACCGTGAAAGTGTTTAAAATTCAAAGGAGCAAAAATATGAAATATTAACTTTTTTTGTTTTTATAATGCTTCGCCCCCTACAAAATTATGAAAAAAGCAAATGTCTCAAAAACAATTGCAAATAAAAGAGTAGTTGTTTCGACAGTGTTGTTGAAATTTGACTAGAATTTGATTGGTGGTATAAAAAAAATAGGTTTCCGAACTAAACAAAATGAATTTTGTCATAATTTTGAAGCCAATGTTTGACAAGAATTCTGTTTAACACTTGTACGCCATTTTGAGACAGTTTTCCAATCTATATGTCAATTAATACCTAATTTACAAGTACACTCAAATTTATTTGTTTGGCACAAAGTATTGTGGAGATATTAAGATTTTAATGAAGAGAATCAATTGTTAAAAATTTCCAAAAAAATGCAATTATTTCAAAAACGGTTAGATTTAACCATAACATGATACGTATAAAATGTATTTAGAATTTTATGAGCAATTCGAAAATGCCATAAAATATTTGGTGTCCTTTTAGAATAACAAACGGAAATGTAAACAAGCTAAAAATATTTTAAGAGTTTTTGATCTACCTTGGATATGACCAAAATTTTAATTATAACTATATCTTCATAAACATTTAAAGGTGTATTTAGACTATGTGATCTATCATAAGATTTTCTATGTGATAATGATAAAAGTGTTTAAACTATATTATTTTTCTTATTTGGTTATTTCGAATTCTGTGATTTATCACAAGATTTTGTCTTATTGAATATCATATGATAAATCAGATAGTGTAAAGACACCTCAATAAACCACTTATGTGAATCACCGTACATACATACGGATTTGTTCAGAAAAATTTGCCCAATAACATACCCCAAAATCATAGAAATTAGTGAAGAAGTCACTTTTCTAAATAATTACCAAAATACTTCTACACCTATTTCAAAAATATAGTGCTCAAAACTTTAACAGTAAAATTCATTTTTCCAAATGAGATTGATTTAAGTTGCGTTTTCTTGATAATTTCGAGATTTTTTCCAGTTCAGATTGACATTTCACTGCTATGTTTCATAAACAACGAGAAAAAATTCATACATCATTGCGTCTTACTTAACTTGAATAAAATTATTCGAAAAAAGCGTATTCAGCTTTTCTTAAAAATCGAAAGAAATAACTCAATAACTCTAAAATTTCACTAGCGTATAATTTGTTCAACTGTTGGCGGAGGAGCGGGATAATTTAAGTTTCTTCAGATTATCTCGGTTATAATAATGATACACTAGAAAACGTCATGCTATTGCAGCTAGATATTAACAATTTTTTATGCTTCAACTTTAAAAGACTGAAAATTTGTTCCATACTTTTATAATTCATGTTTCTGTCAAACAATGGTTATTTCAAGTTATAAAAGAAATAAACAGTCTTTAAAACGCTGCACCTTGTCCATGTGAACATTTGGAAATTATAAATAGGAGAAAAATTAATTTCAATAAATATCAGTTGATTATTACTCATATTTATCCAAATATTAATCCAATATTTGAATTAACTTAGGGCATGAAACTCTTATGGAAATTAGGGTTCGAGTTTGATAAAAAGATAAAACTTAAAACATATGTCGGTTAGCCTCGAATCATTAGCAACCCTTTCACACAAGTGCATGACTTGGTTAAGCTTTTTAGCAAACTATACTATAGGCTAATTATTAATTCATAAAATTAACCAGTGTAAATCTGATGATGGTTGGCGAATTGTCTCCATAAAAAAATTCGGTTTTAGCCAGATGTTTCGTTTTTTTTCTTTTTTTTTATTGGAAAAAAACATCAATATTATGGATACTTATCTTGTGTTTAGAAATTGCTATTTTAGTTTAATCCTCTGATGAATCACTTAAGTTACTCTAGTGCAATACAACTTTATCAAGAGGGGCCGATCAAGGTGTTCATACTATAGAATACCTCGCTTGAAAATGTGTCTTGGACTAAATCACACTAAGTCAGATAAGTGCTATTTTTAATGTATTTGGGAAAATTTTTTGAACTCACCACCTGCAAAATGACATTTTGCGAATGGAGCAGTCAACTGGGAACGTAGAATTCCCACACGAGTGCGCAAATTTTTGCAAAAAACACTCTCCTTTCTGGCCATTCCAGAAATAGTATAACTTAATAATAATGAAATGTGGTTAACAAACTGTCATTTTACCAATTCAGGTGTCGCAAATACTGAAGAAATAAAAAGAAATCCGTATTTAAAAACTTTCTTTGACAACTGTCAAATGAAAAACTGTCAGTTGACTCACTTGATATTTTCAGCTTTTTTTGTGTTTACTAATGACGCAACGCAAATATTTTAATAAAATAAAAATAAATTTTCGTTTCAAAAAATATTATTCGAACCTCGGTCGTGCTTCAACTTTGCGCTTATGCGCGAATAATGTCTTCGCACACTAAGTTCGAAGATTACTATTAACAAAAAAATCATTCCACTTAAATTTATCTATCCGAATATAATCCAATGGTCTTCAACTAAATCTTTTATTCGAAAATATTATATATTATTTTATTCGGAAATATATTGAATATTAAAAAAAATAGAAAATATGTAAGTACATTTGTATTATCTGATTTAGAATTAACATAAAAACATCGAATTTGTGTGGGTTAAGGGTCACAGTGGCATTTCACAAAACGTCACCGTAGATAAGTTGGCTAAACAGGCTGCAAGCCAGGGGCAAATCTTGAATTTAAAATTACCTTATACTAATTTTATCCCTTTAATTATTCAAGAAATGAAAACTATTTGGCAAAATAAATATACCAACTCTTTATCCGGAGGGTTCTTCAAAAAAAAATACATCCAAAAATCCGTTCTAAACCTTGGTTCAATGGAACCGATAATCGTGAACTAATAAAAACACTGTGCCGCATTAGAAGCAATCATGCTTTATACCCAGTTTACAAGAATAAAATCGGAGTTTTAGAAAGTCCCAACTGTTCTTGTAGTTCGTTGGGAACATTGAGACTTATAACGTTAATCGCCTGAAAACCTTACTCACAGAAAACATTTGTTCTCTATTAATAACATTAAAATGTATAAATCGCTCTACATATGGACTAAAGAAATTGGTCTTTCACTTTAGATCTGTTTAAATTTTTGTAACCTTCGTTCTATTCCTTTGTTATCCCCTAAATGTATCCTTCCGTGGTCTTTCCTGTTTGTCAAAAAGTCGTCTTGAAAGACCCCTTGACATGAAAGTATGTGACCCTATCTGTTCGGTTAGGGATTTATTCTTCTTTTAATTTCTGGTTTAGAATCGCTAAATATTATCTATATTCTAATCTATAGGGTAAAAAGAGTCAGCAGACTAATTGGCGAAAGCCAGGGTCATGAAACAAATAAACCAACCAACTGATTTATAAAACAAAAGACACGAAAAGTGTTATTGATTTCTTTCTTATAAAAAGTAAATATCTAATTTAACATTGAATTATCACTTTGTAATGCTGTCAAATCCAACATTAATATGAAAAATAACAGATACATATCTTAACTCAGCCTATAGAAATGTGTAGATGGAATACTAGATAACTAAGTATGTGTTAAATAGGTATTTGTTGACAAGAAGTAAAGTTGCACATGTATCAAATGTTTTAAAAATAAATAATCTTTAAGATTAAATATTCTGAATGTCTTTAACAGAAATCATTAGTTGATGTAAATATACAGGCTGAAAAAATTGAATGCAGCTGAAAATTTTCAGAATGGTTTATTTAAATTTAGCAGACATTTGAAAGTGTTTGGAATCTATATCATCAGTTATTTTTTCCAATTTTGATATTTGATTTGTAAATATGAGATTTACTTGACTTCTCTTAAAAGACATACATTAAACGTCAACTTTAGACTTTTTTGAATGACGATTGTTTTATTTGTACTTCTTATTTGTCCATGAAGCCATTGAAACCACACTTTTGTAAACATAACTTGTATTCATATTATTATAAAATATGCATTCTTATAAAATAGGTATATAATTGTAGATCTGTGTATTTTGATACTGTGTTAATAAAACAAACCTCAACAAATGCATCTATTTCACATAAGTATTTTTTATTTATACTTATTTTTTAAGTATTCTGTGTTTCACCAATAAAGTAAAAATAATAAAAAAATATTTTTGCAGATAAACCCTTTTTGTGAATCATATTCATGCTTTCATCGCATTCAACCGAAACATCAATTATTTTTTAATCTTGATGCTGTATATCTTAGATAGGTGATTTTGTTAAGGACACTAAAATATCAAATTTTCAACGATTTGTAATTGGTACTCTGTCAAAATTTTTCAATTCATGGTAGGATTCATTCTAACATATGAGTTAAGATTTTTTTTTTAAATTCCAAAGCAGCAAAGGTTCATGACTTTATGAATATATCTGAGCACAAATGATTATTATTTTTCAATTAATTGTTTCTTGCTTGATCCACAGAGCAATTTTTGCACATTTTATGTGGAGTTCTGTTATAAAAAAATTACTTCTCCATTTGATGATTTCAAGCATTTGTTCACAATTTTACGTTTTTATTCTATTCATTTCTTTCAAAATTTGTAAAATAGTTTCTAGTGTTCATTTTATCGACTTGAAAATAATCACTATAACGAAATCTCTTATTTCCAAACTTCCTCTTACGTCTTCAGTCATCTATAGATTCACAAACGTTTACCACCATAATAATTTCGATTATTATGTAACTTTTGCCCCAAGCTATATTATGTCTATATTTTTACATAACACATTGCAACAATAAACTGACATTAGAAAAATATGATATTTCAGGTGGTTTTTTTTCAAAGAAGGTTTAGTTTTATTAAATTTTGGATTGTTCAAACATTGGTCTTTTCATTCTCGCTATATTCAGTTCAACTAAATAAAAGATTTAGTCACACTTAGACATAATTAGAAAGTACATTCAGTAAATTACGTAATTGAATTAAAACTAAAATTTGACAAATCACTGATTAAAAACGACAATTGTTAAATTCTTTAAAGCATAAAGTAAACAAAGTGCCCATCAGTTGACTATATTTTCAGTTTTTTTGGAAAAAATCAAAAATAATTTTCCTTAAAAGCATCAGAAAATTCATAATTTCATTATGGATTGGTGAATTTCACGCCATTTTCATAAAATTAAGCTGGTTGTGTGGAATAATTTAGCACGTAGTAACTCAACTTAAGTATCTATATGACTAAGCAATCTTTTTGATATTGTTCATCTAAAAAACTGTCAACATCTGTTTGGAGCAACAACGACTTTCGCTTAATTTCACAAATAGAGAAAAAAAGGAAGGAAATGAAACTAAACTATAATTACGTAGTGTGTCGAGGCGGTGGCTGCTGGACCGGATCTCTAAATAATCCACTTGTTTTATTAGATCACCATAATAATGAGTACAGTTCTTTCTAAAAACATCCAACGAATTGATATAATAATAATTCAGCGCATTTTCCGAAAGAAGTTGTTATAACAAACTCACTTTTTTTGAGATGATTTGATTGTTTGTTTTTAACACTAAATCACTATTATTCAAATAACACTTTTTTAGAAATGTCAACAACCACTTGTTTTGTTTTGGAGTAGTTTTTCCGGAAATTTTCCGCATGTAGCACTATGAAGAAGTCGCTGAAATGACTGATTATGACAGTAGACACTAGTCAGCGATTCGATTCTGTGCTATCGTTGTGCTTTGGTGGGAAGCGTTGCGATGACGATACAACTGTCTTATTTGTTAATGCATTTACCTGTTTCCTTTTTTGAAATTTGTACAAAAAGAACATGTAGGTTGATATTTGCATTCAATAGTAGGTGGATTTGTTAGGAGATTTGAATTTTGAAAGTTTTAACTAAAAATTCTAGGTAATCGCTTATTTTTCTTTCGTCAATTCAAAACAAATTTTCCTCAGTTCAAAATAATAGAATATCATCATATCAGATAGCTAATTTTGAGAAATTTGCTGTTTTTTGGATAATATTGATTTTAGATAATTTTGTAGGTATTTACTTATAATAGCAAAAACTGAAGGTGTTGTTGGAGCTTTATACAAATGCTTCTTTTGTTAATACAAAATTTAAACATCGAGCTGGAGAAAAATATAAAACAGAAGCGCAAAGTGTAAAATGAAAGTTTAATAAAAGTAACCTAAAACCAAGACTTTAAGTCGAATTCATTTCTTATCTATTTGTAAATGTGACGATTTTATTTTTTAAAGTGCTATTCAAATTAATTGATAGGTTGAACATATCTAAGTATAATTAAAATAAAAATAAATGGAAATGTGCTGTTAAATCATAGGTTGGAAATTAATTGTGTTTTTAACATAGGTATTTATTCAAAACTGTTTTAGGTTTGATGTTGTAAATTTGAAAACATAAAGAAAAAAAAGTTAATAGTTAATAGCATACCGGGTGTTTGATTGAATAAATCGATCGATGCAACTACAATGATGCTTTAACTCTTTGAGAAATTAACACAGAAAAAAACCCTTCCAAGAAAAAAAAGTTGAATTTGCCGCTCAAATATTGTGACATTGATATGTAGACACCTTCAATTAAAAGCGAAAATATTCCCAATTTTATGTATTTTCAGTAGTTTTTGAAAAAAGGGTGAGTCAAAACAATGTACAGGTGGTGCATTTTCGATGTCCGCATAGGGAAATCTCCAAAACTAAAAGGTTTGAAAACAAACGAATGGCACATTTTCGAGGTCGGTTTTTTTTTTAAATAATTTTAATAAAGCCGATATCGTCTTTTGTTTTTTAGTTATACACAAAAGTTGACAAATTACCGATATTTTAAAAAATTAATATCTACGTTAATATTGGCAGTAAGCGATTGAAACAAAAACATGATTAAACCGTTTTTTACATGGAATTCAGTAGTACCAACAAATATTTTTTTCAGTTGTTAGTTTAGCTGGAATAACACAAAGTTAAATTTTTTTTAAATAGGAACCATGACATTTTTTTTTTATTTTAAAAGAATATAAATTTTATATGATGATTTTACATATTTGTTCGAAAAATCGATTGTTTTAATTTTTTGTTGTTAATATGCAGCTGTTTTATTTGGAAATATATCAACCAAATTCGATAATACTTTTCGATTGATAAATGTTTCCATTGTTAGTGCTTTTACATATATTTTATTGAATGCAGCGTTTAAGTAAATATGGGCAAATGGTACAAGAAATTTTTACCATGGACAAAGCTTGTTCGTTTGTTGGACACCACATTTCTTATTTTCCTGTGGAATCCAGTGATAACTTGCACTAAAAATGCAATTTATTGAATTCTGACTTCAAATATTTGTACTAAAATCGATATTCTTTTTATATTATTTATAGCAGTATGCAAAATACTCATCAGCGCCTAATCTTTTGTTTTTATAGTCAATCAACAACCATAATTTATCTTCAATTCCTCTCTTCTTCTTAGAATCTTTTTATGTGCATAAAAAGCATTCGTTTTATAATTCAAATGTTTTATAATATTGAAAGAATAGAATCTAATAGATTATTTACACTTGAACACTCAGTTTCTATAGAAACCAATTTTTCACATGGCCAACTGTTAACAAATAACATATTAGAAAAAAAAATTTTTTTTCTAGAAAACTCGTGGGAATATAACATAATATATTTTGACAATCAGAAAAAAATTAAGTTTTCAAAAATGTCTCAGCCAACTATGGTTTCTATTTAAAAAAATGCAACTTTGTATTTTTGCAGTCAAACTAAAAACCTAAAAAATTATGTATTGGTATTACTGAATTCTACGAAAAAAACTAACTAAAAAACAAAAGACGATATGATATCAACTCAATTCATCAAATTTATTTTCTCAAAAAACGACTTCGAAAATGTGCCATTAATTTTTTTCAAATTAGGTTTTAGTTTTAGTTTTGTGGTTGCCCTATGCGGACATCGACAATGCACCACTCTGTACAGTAAATAATTTACTATTGAAAGGATCATGCAAATCTGGTGAGATACTCCAGTGATCTCTATATGAGGAAAGCCGTTTGATTCCCATCAACAAATTGATTCCAAGAAATGTTTTGATTTCAGAGATATTGGTTTTTGTATATGATTTACCCGAAATGCTATGGCGCTGTTCTACATAGAGATTGATTTGAAAAATAATATAATACAAATTTTAAATGGTGATGAATTTCCTAAATCTTTTATACTTTGAGGTATTCCACACATTTCATTAAAAGATTTAGGAAGAGCAATAAAATTTGAGGAAGAAGACCAAGAGATTTTTATATAATTGAGCCAAAGGAATATCGTCTTTTGCAGACCAAACTGAAGATGTATCTTCATCGGATTCTGATAACAATAAGTTGTCAATGGTGGAAGAATATTAATCAAAATCATTGTGGTTTTCATTTTTTGTAGCATCGTTCTTATCGCTATTATTACTCGTTTCATTTCCTAATGGAATATCAACATAATCATCAATTCCATCAATATCCTCAGCGTCAGCATACACATCATTTTCAGTTATGCCGACCAAATTGAATGTCAAATTCTTTTGTGACCGTGCGTTGGACAAGATTGAAAAAAGTATGGTGGGACTTGTTTTAAACATCATTATTTATCCTAATTTTTCGTCAAAATGATAAACAAAAATTATCAATAACATTTTAGGCAATCATCCTAAAACTATTTTATCTTGTTTTGTTAAAAAGAAAGTTGATTTCTAACTGATGAAAAAGAAAAAACTTACCTTTAATTTGAAACTTATCACACCACATAAATAATAAACTAGTCCATAGATGCCCATGATTCAAAAAAATTGAAAACATTGCACATAAACAATGTCAAGGACTAAATTCAAATCAATATACATAAAGGGAAGAATAGACCACTTTCAAAGTGGTACAAATTTTGTTCCACGGTCGGAGTTTTGATGTTTCAAATTTTGCACTACTGTACCGCAATGAGTTAAAGTTATTTTAGATAAATTAATTGAACTATTATTGTCCAAAAATCGACTTTAAAGCAAGTTTAACTTGCGCTCCGCTCCGTTTAAATCAAAGTTGAAAAGTCTCAAAAAATCAAACTTTCTTATAACAAATTGACTCAGTCAGTCAGTTCAGAAACGTTTTTCATCTTTTGATGGTCCGACTTAGTTTTAATGAAAGTACACATAAGCCATCGCGTTTGCGATTCAAGCTTATCTTATGTGAATAAATCAATCGACTCGAGTTTAATTATATATGGGTATACGCGATCTACACATTTCATTAATTTCCATGTGGTTTTTTTTCTTCCAAACGAAACTTAATTCCGGAACCTGACTCAAAATGATTTTTTGAGGTTGGTGCAATGATATGAGATTTCAAGTATTGATTTGAGTGCTCTTTTTTGTCTTAAAAGCGGAGTACAGTACTTTATGAAATACATAAAGAGTGTTGGATTTGATTTGATGATAAAACATTTAGAAAACTTCAAATATATTTTTGTTTGTTTCATTTTCATTTAAAAGTGGAAACGTTTCCAAAGTTCAATTTTTCAATTTATATTAATGCAAGCGCTTTTATCGACAGTTACAGACTTTTTTTTTGACAACTGTGGCAACGTGCTCTTCGAACTTAACCTCACATTTATAACTGTCAAGTTTAAAATTAGTACAAAATTCAGTGCTCAAATAATTACTTAATTTAACCCAACATTGATGGATTCAAATTCGGAACTTTCTTCAGCTTTTGTAGATTCTTCAGACTCTGAAGTATCAGCTTCAAAGAAAACATTCAAATGTAGTGTATCCGGTTGCAAAGCTGTTTTTTCCAAAAACTCCAAATTAATTATACACACTCGGAAGCATACTGGCGAGGTATGTTCATTTTACATTAAGTTAGATTAAACAGTGAGAAATTTTCAGCGACCTTTTGTGTGTAAAGAAACTGGATGTAATAAAACTTACACTAATAATTCACATTTAAGAAGACATCAAAAAGTAAGTCATGGGCAAAAGACTGAAGAAACGATTCTTTGTGATTATGAAGGATGCGGTGCTGTGCTTTCCAATAAATACTCATTGAAAAAACATTATTATCGAAGACACAATCCTGAACTTTATCGATTTAAGTGTAATGAATGTTCTCAGGGATTCCATAGAAAAAGGCAATTGCAGCAGCATTCGTATCTCCATACAGGAGAAGGTGCCTTCAGGTAATTTTTTTTAATGGAAACCAGTTTAGTGATTTAATTAAAAAGTTTTGTTTCAGTTGTGATAAATGTGATATGAATTTTGCTACTAGTTACACTTTAAATAAACATAAAAGATCTCATCGTGTTTATAGTTGTAATTGCGGGGAAACTTTTCATAGATGGACGTTATTACTGGCTCATAAAAAGATCTGTAGAAAATTCAGTAAGTCTCATTTGACAGATTTTAAACAATTTTGTATAGTGACAAATTTATAACAGTAAATTTTATAATAATAAAAAAAATTTTCAGGATTTACTTGTGACGTTTGTAGTAAAACTTTCACACATTTAGGAAACTTCAACAGCCATAAAATGGTACATAAAGATGATTCTGAAAAAGAAATTTTTGTTTGTCCGTTTTCACAATGTGAAAGAATATACATTTACGAAAAAAATCTAAAATTTCATATTGCTTCTTATCATGAGAAAGATAATGGGAAGAGGTTTAAATGCACTTATGATAAATGTAATATGATTTTAAAAACGAAAGTAAGTGATAAGTTAATGTTTTTGGTAACTTTACTTTGGATTTATTTAACAGCAATGTTTGAAAATGCATCTTAAAAGACACTTTGAGTGGAGAAAGAAGAAAGTAAGGCAAGTGCGACGGGATAAAGGAAAAGTTAAAAAGTCGATAGTAGCTACTTTAATTGGTGATTCTTTAATAGAGAAACAAACAGTAGAAACACATTCTAACATTGATAAATCAATTGAGGATTCTGACCCTATTCTAAAAGAATGTGATTTAGTTTTAGAGCGATTAATGAACGAACAAATTGTAGGTGCTAGCTAATAAACAATTCATAGAGAAATTTTTAGTTTTGGTATTCTTATATCCTGTAACACTGTGCAAGAATATTTATTATCGCCCAAAGGCTGGAATTATTTCATTTTAAAATTTTCGAATTTTTCTTTCTCATAAATCGAAATTTTCACTCGCATTCTTCTAAACTCCTTACAGAAACTATTATTATCCCTTGGTTAAAAAATGACAGCCGTCAAAAAAACAAACTAATTTGACATTTGATGTCACTTGTTTTAAGGTTATGAAGAAAGTCACCTTCATCGAAAGTAAATTTTGACGTTGTAATTTGTGTTAGGTGAATTATAGTTCAACATGACTTTAACTTTCCTTTCAAGACTGTTAAAAGAAGAAGTTAGAAAAATTCTAAGTTCAATTGATACAGTTCTCTTTGATTGCGACGGTGTTTTATGGTTAGAAAACGAGCCAATTCCAGGTTCAGTGGAAGTTGTCAATAAACTTCGTGAACTTGGTAAGAAAATATTCTTCGTTACAAATAATTCAACCAAAATGAGAAACGAGTTTGCTATTAAGGCGAAACGAATGAATTTTAACATTGAAACGGTAATTTTCCCAAACTTCGTTTGTCTTTCTATCATTAAATTATCTTTTTAGGATGAAATTATATCGACAGCTTATTTAGCAGCTGCTTATTTAAGAAACATTGGTTTTAAACAAACAGTTTATGTGATTGGATCAAAAGGAATTACACAGGAATTAGATGCTGTTGGAATTAAACATTGTGGAGTTGGAGTAAGTGAAATTCCAATAAACCAATAGAAAATTGACAATCAATTTTCAGCCAGATGTTCTACAAAATGCTTTAGTTCATGTTATTGAAAATTTACAGTTAGAAACAGATGTGGGGGCTGTTATAGTTGGTTATGATGAACATTTCTCTTATGTAAAAATGTTAAAAGCAGCGTCTTACCTTAACAATCCTAACTGCCTTTTTATTGCCACTAACACAGATGAAAGATTTCCCATGAGTACAGATCTTGTTATACCTGGAACTGGAGCTATTGTCGCTGCTGTGGAAACATGTGCTCAAAGGTCACCAGTCGTTGTGGGCAAACCCAATCCATACATTGTCAGCGACTTGATTAAAAAATATGGAATACAACCCAAGAAAACACTCATGGTTGGAGATCGGTAAAGAATTGTACATTCATATACAGGGTGGCCTATTTCTCAAGATGGGTATCTTTTTAATGTTACTTCTTTTTACCAAGCCTAGTTTCAAAATTATTAAATAAAAAAGAAAAATAGTATATTATTTATCAAGTTATGAACACATTTATTATAGAAGAAATGAAAATTCTTAATAAGATGTCCTCGTAAAGTTTGAGAAATGTCCACCCCGTATACTTTTTTCTAATGAATTATATTTCAGAGTCAACACTGATATTCTTCTGGGGACAAATTGTGGTTTCCAGACTTTATTAGTTTTGTCAGGTGTAACAAGTGAGCATGAAGCTATTGCCTTAAAGAATTCCCATAAAAAAGAAGATAAAGAAATGGTGGCTGACTATTATTTGGAAAAATTAGGTGATCTACTGCCGTTGCTAGATTAATGAAAACTTAAAAAAATTAGTCAATTGAAATAGCAAATTAACTGTTGATTTAGTTTTACCAAAAGAAGTGTACAAAAATGAAATAGTATTTGATTAAATTATTATTCAACAAAATATATTATTAACAATTTAAAAATGTTTAAATAAATTTAAATAATTTTATGCCTGTACAAAATATTAATAAATAAATGGAATGAGTGCTTTTCTTTCTTTTGGAAAATCTTTAAATTTACTTTGGTACCACCAATGACTTAGAAGAATTGTTTCAACTTGATTTGCTAAAACCCAAGCGTAGACATATAACCATCCTGAATTATTCGATAATAAAATAGTTAAAGCTGTGTAGATAATTATTTCAGCCGTTGAATGTGGGGAAGATAAATATTTGAACCAATCTCCTTGAGGAATTTCGTACTTTTGACTCACCACATTACCTTGAATAAAAAAAACCATTTTCAATTATAATAAATTAATGATAAATTACAAATAATATTTAAATCAAGTTCAAACTTTCTTGTCGTGGATAAAAATGTGTTTAACGGACTTATTGCATAAATAATCATACAAACCTTCTTTATTTTTTCGGATATTGGCCAAGATTACAGTGGCGACATGTTGATGGTACCAAGCCCATAAAAACAAAACTATAACAAAAATCTCCATTATTCCAACATGATGAAACTGAATTCGATAATTAACAAATTCAGTTAAATTATTCGAAAATTTCGGAGCTTCGCTGAGAATCATCAATACTATAGCTGGATAATAAGCCAATCCAATAAAATAATGAGATAAATTCATATAAGCTTGGTCGCTGAAAACCGACACAAAAACTGTATCATATAATCTTCGAAAAACTTGCAACATTAGCAAAGTGATAGCTATGAGAACTTGTAAAGAAGATACTAAAAATTCAAAATTTATGTTTTATACTTGTTAGGAAATATCAAACCTGTTGTTTTTCGTTTGTATCCGCATGAAAAATCCAATAGGAATTTCATCCACTCGCTGACTTCATTACCAAAAAGATAAACAGAAAGAACTTCATATAAAACAATAACATAAATAATTGCACTTGTTACGTAGAAATGTCGGAAATAGGATTTTGGGACTTCTAGTTTTTTTATTAACGTTGATTCTTCTTTTGATGCAAATTTTCCATAGCGAAAAGATCGTGTTATTAAAGGTGGTAGGTAGTGTTCTATTGTGTTTATAAATACACCAACGACGACCATCGCAAATGTAATTGAGGAAAAAAATAGCTTACAAAGATGTAATTCCGCAAACACATCCATCGCTTCTTTTTCACTTAACAACAATGCGAGATGAAGAGAAGTCGGAGAAAGTATAGTTTAAAGGAGAAAGGAGGACAGATCACTACCGCAACTAATAACTATCTATCATGTTCGCAATCTGTGATTATTATTTACATTGAAAATGCATTTACTAGCAAAAACATCAACATTGGTATAGTAAAAATTATAAAACCTAACCTCTTGATTTAATAAAATTTGACTTTAGAATTAACTCATACCTAGTTATTCGTTTCTCTAACCGATTCTTGTACTTTGAGATGTTAACATATCTGCTAAGGAGGATGAAATCATAATAATTCATAATTATTTTTTACAAATAATTTTATTCTAAATTTCAACCTAACCTAAAAATTTTGACAGAATGTGTCAACGTCACGTTGACAAGTGTTTACATTGTCAATTTGTGAGAATCTTGTTAAATTTGGAATCTGTGATGTAACAAATTATAAAAAAAATTGTAATTTTTTATTTTATAACTTTGTTTAAGATCCACCAAAGTTAATGTGTAATTATGGCCGAAAAGCAGGAACCACTTCCACAAAGAAAACTTGGGCACTCAAATAGGGCGCGTCCTAACCAAAATCGAATTTATCAACATTTAGGTGTTAGAGATTTAAGGGAAATAATCGATCGTAAACGAAGTGAAAAAGGTCATAATGTGAGTTAGAAATTGATAGTAGAACTTTTTTAATATCAAATTGTAGGAAGCTGGAGTGCCTCCTCCTGATCCTTCTTACAACTATTTGAAGGATCCTTTGAGAGAGGATGAACATCACGGACAAAATCAGGGTAATTTTCGAAGAAACAAGGTAAGTCATCAACTTAAAATAATACAAAATTAAAATTCATCTCTATTCTTCCACTCGCTAGTGTAAAATTTTAGTAATTTTCTAGCTACGTTAGAAGCTGAAATAATCCAAAAATCATATTCAATTACCTTTATAGAAAAAAAAAATAGAATGTATGAAATATTAATTTTTTTACTGTGTATCAGAAAAAATTCTGTTCTCTATTCTAGTGAAATCAAATTCATTGTTGAATTTGATTCCACCAAGTTAATAAATTATCGAGTGGACTTGCACAATAGAATGAATTTCAGTATTAATTGTTAAAGATTTTTAATAATTTAGGCCAAGCCTGGCAACAGTTTCAAAAAAGATAAAGAATCATCAGTTCAAGCCAAGCAAAAGGATATTGAAAACCCCATAAACATAAAAGTCGAGTTTTCTACTTCTACAGGAGAACACGTGTATAAATTTGATGAAAGTACAGTTTTACCAACTATAAAGCATATACCTGATCATAGACAATTCCAAAATAGATCGTTTAGGAGTCGGGGACGAGGGCGAGGTAGAGGTGGAAGAACTTACCACACAAGAACCATCAGAAGTAACAATAAACCAGATACTAATCATGGTGCTGCTGAGGGTGGACAGATAGATGAAAGTTTACAAATTTCTGTAGCTACTGAAGAACATTTAAATGAGAATGCAGAAGCAGAAAAACATTTAGGTGAAGAAGCTCAAGAATTTGAAGACACAGAGCATCATGAAGAGACTTCCAACGTTGAAGAAAAGCTAGAAAATTTGAAAATAAAAGAAGAAAAAAGTGCAATTGATGAAAAGAAAGATTTAGAAAAATCTTGATTTAATTTGAAATTGTGAATATTTTTCAACAGAAAAGATTATGAATATTTGATAACACCAAATGTTCAACAATTTTTTCATGTCATAGAATATTAACATATTTACATATTTTTTTTATTGTAGTAATATATTTTAGGAAAATATTTTTTAATAAAAAAATAAAAGAAAATTGGTTGTGATCTTGGCAATAATTAATAATTCTTAAGACGTGGTATTTTATTTATTATATTTATACATGTCAATTAATATAATAAACTGTTATCTTGCTTTTAATTTGTCAAATCCAAGTCTTATTTCTTTTTGAAGTTGTCCATCCTTTAGGTTGTTCTGAAACACATAAAACAAAAATTAGGGACTGGTTTCTTTATCAATTATGTGTTCAAAAATTTATAGTTTTTTAGTGACGCTTATTTTTAGTCATCAAAATGTTTTTGAAAAAAACTTTCATCTCCTTACTTTTAGTGCAATAGCAAAACACTGTTCAGCTTCACTCCGTCGACTCATTTTCAAATTTGTTAAAGTTAAATAAGCCCAACATTCAGCTATAGAATTGTCTAAAACAATCGATTCAGAAAAACACTCTTCTGCACTAATATAATCTTTTAACTAAAAATTGAAATAAATTAGATTACATAATAAAAAAAAAAGAAAACTATTAACAAACTTTAAAATATGCAATGCCACACTGCATCCATGTAAATGGTGTCGGATGAATTTTACATGCTTGTAATAATAACTTTCTGGATTGTTGTAAATTATCTATAACTTTTGCGCAATTTATGTACACAAGATGAATATCTTCCGGTCTTTCATATGATGTTATTACATATAAATATTGTTCTAATGCCATTTTATGGTCTCCAAGAGCAAGGTAACAGTGTCCGGTTAAACTTACCACTGCATAATCCTGAAAATTTCCGTTAATACCATTTCAAAATAAGACTTTTTTCACCGATCCATGGAAAAATCTTGCTCTTTCTAAATGTTTCAAAGCATGTTTGAAGTCCTTCTTGTAGTAACAAGACACAGCTAACATATAATGGACAACTCCTGTTTCTTTAAGTTCATGTATTAAAGCATGTTCCACCCACTAAACTCAATTAAAATTTTTCTTCTTCTCTTTTTCACTTAAGGGGGTTTAGATATATATATATATATGTCATATTCTCTACATGCCGTCGATTTAGTCAAAGTTTTGAACAAACGGAAGCAAATATTTTTATGAAATAAAAAATACTTGAAAGTAGATACTTTTTTTCAGGGTGATATTTAAACTCAAATATGGATTTGGCTTTGGTGATAAAAACGAATGACGACTGAAAATTATTAGAATAGTTCTACTCATTTTCCAATCTAAGTTTAAGAAAAACGAATGATTCAATCAAGCCAATGTTTTGTATACATAATTGCTATATGAAGAACTAGGGTCTAAGCTATTTTTGGTTAGGAATTAATGAGTAGATCTCAAGAAAATTGCGTGTAACTGAGTGCTGAAAGAATGGACTTTTTTTATACGTAAGTTTCATTTATGTGTATCAACAAAGCTATTATACATAATCCAACAAAAAATAGCTTAGACCCTTGTCTTTAATATGACAATTATGTATACAAAACATTGGCTTGATTGAGTCTTCCGTTTTTCTTAAACTTAGATTGGAAAATGATCAAAACTGCTCTAATTATTTACTGATCGTTTTTGTAAGTTTCGGCGGCATATTATCTACATGACATATATATATCTAAACGCATGCCTTAAGCTTACCGTATGTATTCTCATTTTTTGAAGCATAACTGCAGTTTTAAAGAATACAGTATTTGGACATATTTTCGAAGTCCATGCTAAATCCTCAAATTCCAAAAAAATATTTGTTGTAATACGAGGATCATCTGTGAATTTTCTGGCCATATCCATAGATATATCCATGCCATTGGTATTGTTTGTTTCTTTGTAGAATAAATATAAGACAATCCATCCTTATTGAAAATAACTTATGCTGAATATGGTTGATTTTTAAGAATTGCTTACCTTCCACCCATCGTGGTTCATGTACCATTAATGTTAATAAACATAATTCAGCTTCTTTGAATCGCTTTTTTTCTGATAATAAAATTCCAGTTAACATAAGACTAGAAAAAATTCATAAAAATTATTAAATTATTCGAAAATAACACAAAACCTATTTTTGTGATAAGATTCTTTTGCTAAAGCTATTTGCAAACACATGAAAGCTTTCTCAGGTTCATTGCAGTACAGTTTAAAAACCGCATAATCAAACCAATAATTTGCATTTTCGGCATTGTTGTGTAATCTCTTTGCATTAAATAAAAAATAAGTCGATCAAATAACATTGTATTTTTTTCACCTGTAGATAGTATTTTTCTGCTAATTTAATTTTATCAATTTCTTCCGCTTCTTTAGCATAGAATAAAAGAGAATCATTCGAATTTTTATAAGTAATGATTTCTTGACTCATTGTTGTTGTGTTTTGTAATGTTTGATTAACATCATACATTAAATGCATGAAAATATTTTGGACAAAACTGTGTTGTTGTGGAGAACCATTATTTTTATCTAATAAATTCAATCTAAAATTTGCTATAAAAGCACCCACATTTGCCATTGAAAAAACATAATTTTGATATAAACCAGCTCGTTTCATGTATAATAGAAAATCGGCTTTGTTTTCACCTAAAATTAATAAATTATGTAAAATAAGTAGAGTGTGTCCAGATAAAGCGTCAATTTTGTGAAGTGTCTAAAATGCAAATAATATCAAGAGTTTTATTCGGGATTCAATTAAGGATTCTTCATGTATTCGACGACGATTCAGAAGTCAACTGAAAGTTGTGTATCTTTGTCCAGGTGCGAGAAAGGCCCTAGATAGTTTTTAAGATTAATTTTGTGGATAAGATGTTTGTTCTTGACTCCAAAATTTCTAAAATTTGTACTTTAGACGCATCAGAGAATTGACGCTTTATTTGACCATGTTGTGTATGAAACTTTTCCAGGTTACATTTGCAATTATTCTTTTTTTCAATATATGTGGAATAGTTCTGATTAATTTCATTAATAATTTGTCTTATTATGCCTTTACGCAATTGAGTTCCTAATTGATAGTCAAAAATGTGTTTGGGTTTATGTGGTTTTGATGGGATTATTCTCTTCAAACTAAAATTAAAAAAAAATTTGAATAATTTTATGTCAAATTTATAGATTTAGAAAACATACCTGCTATGTAAATCTTCAATCTCTTTTTTATTAACTAAAGGTTCGGATAATTCTATTTCTAAGACCAAAAAAGTTGGTTTGCCATCTTCATTGTATACTTTGATACTAGGTTCTGGAGGTACTTCTGGAGGTGGTTCAGGCGGTAATTTCTATGAAAGTGGGAGAATTTTGATCAGAATTAACAGAAGTGTCCGGGGTTTTATTTATAAAGCAAAAGGAAACAATTCCTATTTAGTTTACAGGAAGAGAAAATATTTCTGCTGCTGTTTTGGTATCTTTGAAGTCAACCATCATTTTATGGATAACAATAAAATTTTCAACTTCCATTTTTAAGGTAGAGATTGTCATAAGCAATACTAAAAGTTTTTCGAAATTATTGCCTTAATAAATACTAGTAGCATGAAGAAAAAAGTTTCTTTAATTAAGTACTCAAAACATGTATTTGATTTGGAAATTTAACAAATAAAAAAATAAATTATTGATGGAATTTTTTAGGTAAACTATCATAAGTGTAAATTGCAGAAAGAAGTGAATTTAAATCGACTAGAAAATTTAAGACGATACGTTTCCAAGTAAATTAAAAATTATGTCAGAAAAAAATCATATTTTGAAAATTTATTCTTTTGATTTTTGAAAAAAGTGATGTTACGAAATTGCTATTAACTTGATTTTAAAATAAAACCCCAACTGATAAAGTTTTGCAAAACTTGGGAACATCTGATATCTATATTCATAGAAAAATTGTCTTGGCTTGGACTTTTTTTACATTATTATTTGACTTTTCACCTGAATAATAGTATAACTATCTAAATACTATTCAATTTGCAAAAATGGGTGGTATTAATAAAAATAAGCATTTGCTTTTACCGTTAAATACAATCAAGAGTTCGATTAATAACAAACGTAATATTGGAATTTAAACAGAGCATGTACAGTAAGTAGCTTTCTGAACATTTTCGGGAAGCCACTTGGAGAGAGAGGTTTTTTGAATTGATATACTCCAATAAAAACACATTCACAGGACAAAACGTGATTCATTTTCAATTCATTCAAAAACTGTTTGAATTTGTTTTCTTTCTTGGAAGGAATTCGGAATGAAACTAACCCTTAATTCGTTAGAGTATTTGCTTTAGTTCAAAAAAAATTTGTGTTCTTAGATATTGTTGATCAGAGCAAAAACAATATACTACAGATAGAAATGCTATTACAAGTATGGAGAAATAGATTCAAAGCTGATGTTAGAAATTTTTTGTGGAAAATCGAAGATGTAGTATGTAGATTTTGAGAAAAAGACTTTGATCAAGCAGATTGGAATAGCCAAAGACAACTGACTGGTCTTCATTCAGCAAGTGCCAAAGAAATGAATAATCATTTAGACAAGATTCAAGAACGAAAAATTTTTAGTTTGGGCGATTTTAAGTTCTTAGATTAGCGTTGATGAAGATATGAGTGTTACGGTTGGATTTATGATGGATTTTTTTATAGAATAATTAGAAGACACCATAGACTGCTAGTTATAAGTTGACTATCGCCTACAGTAATTTAGTGAGTGAAAAAAATTATTATTATCCTTTGAATTGTATTCTTTTAACAGCTTTTTTAATTAATATAACGAGTGATCATTAAAAAAAACTCAAGAAAGTACTATATGGAATTGAAATCCCTTCAGTTCGCATGTTTAGAATTGATTCATCCATAACAAAAAATTACACTTGTATTATTGGTTCTTTGACAAATGCTTTATGAAAATTAATTTTAGGCCTTCAATCATTATTGACGGATTTTTTTTAATCAAAATCGGTCTAGATCTTACTAGAGTTCACACGTCCAGAAAATGTTTTGTGAGTGCTTGTGTTGCTCACCTCTCATATTCACAAAATATAATTTTCTGGCCAAGTGATCCAAATAAATATTTAAGGTAAAAGTACCAGTTATTGACACCTTAAGCAAAAAGGGTTTATAGCTAACTTGTTTTTAAATATTTTTTTGCCAATTTTATACTGTGTTTCAGTTAGTATTTTAACTAATATTTCAAACTTGCGTAATGTTGAATCGATTTTGAAAAATTTGCAAATATTGTCGGAGTGTAACATGTCTCAATATTTGACCGTCCAAACTTTTTTTGTACAGGCTGTCCCATCGTATATACATAGTGAGTTTTTTCAAATTATGGTAGCATTTAGAAGAACGAAAATCTGCATAAAGCATCTACTAAAGAAGTGCGATAAGAATGTGGAAGCAAAAAACTCAAATGTCATTTTGTTCAACCAGAAAAAAAAATTTCCAAATATTTTCTTTTCTTTCATAGCATTTAAATCAGCAAGTGATGGTCTAGAAATAAATTTACTTGGAATCCACAAATGGCGGCAAATTTATCGGAACGATTCTCTTGTAGAAATAACTATTGTTTTCCAATTTTCAGTTAAAGGCTTTTGAGATGGTAATTGATTTTGATCAAATCTAACTGCTAAACAGTGTTTTCTAATACTAAACAATCATCTGTTGTCAAAAGAAAATAGAATATTTAGAAAAAAAAAATTCTCAAACATTCTGTCGTTTTATGATTGAACAAAATGACTTTTGGGTTTTTTGTTTTCAGATACTTACAAAACATTACAATTGGAAGATATGTGTCAGTTTTCGTCTTTCCAATTGCTACTATAAGGTTAAAAAATCTACTATGCATATTCTCAGTTATACTTCAAAGCTGACAAAAATAATTGAATGCAGTTGGTAGTCCAGTACATATATTTTCAAACATTGTATTTCAGCAAAATTTTAGATAAGATCGAGCTGATCAACTGAATTTTGTAGAATTAATAAAATTGAAAGTGTTTTTTATAAATCTGACTGTAAATTGGGTGTTAGTTATTGCAATGTTTCGAGAAACATAATTTATTTCCAAAGTGTTAAACATGGGACACGGTCAATCACTGGTACTTTTACCTTATGTAAGCCTATTATTTCTCTGTCATCACTTTTATGAATTTCTAAATTGATTCAGATTTCATAAATACCCTACATTTTGTAAATTCTCCGCCTCACTTTTCTGTCCTTTATCTTTCTTTTTATTCTTTTTCGATTTTTTACTCCCTTTAGAGCTCTTGGAACTTTTAGAACTTTTAGAACTTTTCGATTTTTTCGATTTTTTACTACTCGATTTACTGCTTTTTTTATCTTTTGATCTTGATTTCTTCTTTTTGCCTTTCTTTCCTTTTGTTTTTACATTAGATACAGTTTCTACTTTTGGTGAAGATGGTATAAAATATGAATTTTCTAAACCAGCATAAGTTTGCGCTTCTATTTCATGATATGTTGTTAGTGGTACAGCCATTCGAAGTTTCGTCACTAAAATATTCTATCAACAGCTAGTTTTAATTTTGTTTAAAACCAACCACCAGGATATAAAAGAGACGAAACATCAACAATAACCATCAAATGAAGAAAACTTGTTATTGCTTCTTGTTTGCTTTCACTGGCTGTTTTAACACTACCAGCACTACTTTTATCTTTCTTTTTTGAAGCAGATTTTTTCAAAATTTCACTTTTTTGTCGTTGCTTAAAAATTGGATTTGATAAAACATTTAACATTTCATATTTCCTATTACTTACCGATTTTTTATTAAAAGCATAAATTTCTATAACAAATTTTCGATACCGACGAAAATGATCGTATAAAGTCATAAAACCGTCTTTTAACAAAAGGACTCGTTTAATACAGTTAAATTGGATTTTTGGTTTATCAGTATCTATTTGTTCTTGAATATTAACATTTTCCATGCAACTTTTGATATTATCAGACGTATTATCAAAACTGTAAATTTAAAGGCTTAGGCTTGGACCATGCAAACTAAAAATTTGAAAGCACCGTATAAAAGTATTTACCTGTAAGGTGTTATATTAAAATAAGAGTCTCGAGGCAAATTAGGCCACTGTTTGCGCTCCGCTTTCATATTGTTTGTTGTAAAATATCCATTGTTTAACAATAAAGGTCTTTTTTTCTAAAATTTTAATATAATCAAAATTAAAATAAAAAAACTGAAAATTACCAAATTTGCTGATGGTAACATAATGCACACTTGATACTCCATTTCCTCATTCATTATCGATGGTATATTATACACAGACTCAAAAGTTAAACTTAGTAATTTTGGTTTACAGTCATATTTCAAAGGCGTTTCATTAGCAATCGTTACACTAACTCCTGGTTTATGTGTATATCTAACCATCCTATCATCAAAAAATGGTTGAGGGTTTATAATTTGTATAACTTCAGTATAATCAGTATGAAAGACAAGAGGTAATAAATCAACTACTATAGCACCCATTTCTGTTATATTTTCACTTTGATCACTTTTTTTTGCTTTTAATGAGTCTTTACTTTTGCCTTTAGAAGATGCTTTTGAGCCTTTTGTACTTGTAGATTTTTTAGATTTTTTGCTATCTTTACTAGACACTTTTGATAATTTGCTTCCACTTCCTTTACTTGTTTTACTGCCACTTTTCTTTTTACCTTTTTTACTTTTAGATTTTTTTTGTTTTAATATTTCATGGCTTGGTATAAAATCAACTTTTCCAACAATATCTCCTGTTAGTGCTTCATACAAACTAACAGCGCTTTCGACAGAAGATATGCTTTCGTCTAAGATTAATTTATCAATTTGAAGAATTTCTTCAGTGAATGATTGTGATTCGATGTTTGGAATCTGAAATAATTTAACTAATTTTGTATAAATATTAAAAATTGAATAAAGATGAATTTTTACTGATGATAGGATTAGTGATTAGTTTATCTAAATCATCTGGAGATTCTGGGTTCCATTTTATTTTGAATTGTTGATCCACATCAATGATTGGTTCATCTGTTAATAGAATTTTTGGAGTTTCTCCAATATCTTTATCTATGTGTTGAACTTTTGCAAAAATGTAAGATGATGGATAATTTGATATCTGGAACTATTAGTATGAGTCGTGCTAAATGATAGATTGATAATTTTTACAATATTTTGGAAATTATTAATTGTAATGGTGATTTCAGATAAGTTTGCTTCTTCTACAACAGGAAGCTCGACTTTTGATGGGAGTTTTTCTGTTTTTTCTGCAGATACTTCCACAGTTTTTTTTGACTACAATTTAATTAAATTCATTGAACATTTTGGAAATTGAGAACTTACTTTTTTTGAGGTTTTTGTGGATCCTTTAACCATTTTGATATACTATTGACGTATACTGACACGAAATTTATAACTACTAACTCACTATGATCTTTTAGTGTTTTTGAATATATTTGTGACTTTTTTTAAACTCTATAGTCCATTTGTAATTATTTTTTTAATTTATTTCTGAAAAAGATTATTGCTCTGTTAAAATTTTGCCTACGTATTACCCTTTCTTGTAAGGTTAAACTGCTCAATTCAAAAATGGAGTTTTATGTATGTTCGTTTATTTACAATTTTCAGTTAAACAATATATCTGATATATTTATTTCATTAGTAGACTCTTTTTACCTTTACACCCTGCGTTATTAGGCCAATCACAGACATTCAATTTTGGATTGAAATGCAAACCGTCTGGACAGTTTTGCAAAATTGGAGTACCATTTGAACACTGCCAGAATTTAGTACAGTCTTCATGTGGAATGTATACTGAATCTTTTCCATCTACAGCAGGACAAGAAGTTTCCTCGCTGCCGCTTCCACTATCACTTTCGCTGCTTGAACTACTAGAGCTAGAATCGCCGCTGTCTTCACCACTTCCGCCACTTTCTCCTCCGCTTTGGTCTCCATTTTCTCCACTTTCTTCATTGTTTTGTCCGCTTTCTCCACTATCTCCTTCATTGCTTCCACTGCCACTTTCGCTGCTACTGCTTGAGTCGCTGCCGCTATTTCCACCTTCACATCCTGCTTGATCTGGCCAATCGCAAACATTCAATTTGGGGTTGAAGTGCAAATTATCTGAACAGTTGAATAGGTATGGTACTCCGTTAGAACATTGCCAGAATTTAGTGCAGTCTGGATGTGGGATATAAACAGGATCTTCTCCATCTTTAGCTGGACATTCTGGACCTAAAAAGTATGAGTATTCAAGTTTTTTGATACTACGTTCACCTGCTGCTACCTTCGTTGCTTCCGCTTCCGCTATCTCCTTCACCGCTTCCACTACCTTCGTTACTACCGCTGCCTTCGTTGCTACCGCTTCCGCTACCTCCTTCACCGCTTCCACTGCCACTTTCACTACTGCTGCTGCTGCTTCCACTTTCATTACTTCCTTCACCGCTTCCATCACTACCTTCGCCGCTTCCACCACTACCTTCACCGCTTCCACCATTTCCTTCGCCGCTTTCATCACTTCCACTGCTGCTGTTTGAGTCGCTGCCGCTGTTTCCACCTTCACATCCTGCTTGATCTGGCCAGTCGCAAACATTCAATTTGGGGTTGAAGTGCAAATTATCTGAACAGTTGAATAGGTATGGTACTCCGTTAGAACATTGCCAGAATTTAGTGCAGTCTGGATGTGGAATATAAACAGGATCTTCTCCATCTTTAGCTGGACATTCTGGACCTAAAAAGTATAAGTATTTAAGTTTTTTGATATTACGTTCACCTGCTGCTACCTTCGTTGCTTCCGCTTCCGCTATCTCCTTCACCGCTTCCACTACCTTCGTTACTACCGCTGCCTTCGTTGCTACCGCTTCCGCTACCTCCTTCACCGCTTCCACTACCACTTTCACTACTGCTGCTGCTGCTTCCACTTTCATTACTTCCTTCACCGCTTCCACCACTACCTTCGCCGCTTCCACCACTACCTTCGCCGCTGCCACCACTACCTTCGCCGCTTCCACCACTACCTTCGCCGCTTCCACCACTTCCTTCGCCGCTACCGCCACTGCCTTCTTCACTGCCACTGCTGCTGTTGCTACTGTCGCTGCTGTCGTCTGAACTACTATCATCACTTCCTTGTCCACCTGTGCATCCAGCTTGGTCTGGCCAATCACAAACATTCAATTTAGGATTGAAGTGTAGATTTGCTGAACAATTGAATAGATAAGGAGTACCATTTGAGCATTCCCAAAATTTTGTACAGTCTTCATGTGGAATATAAGTTGGGTCTTTTCCGTCAACAGGTGGGCATTCTGGTTCTAAATTATTGATTTGAAAAAACAAGAATTTGAATAAAAAGTTTTTACTTACTTGCGTATACTTCTATAGCACCTAGTGCTGTTAAAAAAAGAATTACTTTCAAGATCATTATTAGTCTGTTTTGCTTGTACCTTATTTCAGTAAAGCACAACTCAAAACTGGTTTTATTTCAAAATAAATGGTTTTTTATAGTAAAAAGTGGTGTCATAATAAATCCTTTTGATTTATTGTTTAATTTTGGTTAATCAATCAGTGTATTCAAAAATCAATTCTAATCTTTTTAAATTACATGGAATTATATCAATTAAGAAAATATAGCCATTCATCAATCTGGATAAAATGAAACAAAGAAAAATTCTGATTGAATTCAACTTAAAATTACTGTGTTTTTTTTTTTATACGATTTAAAGGAAAATTAAATATAGCTCTGGTCTGCAAGAAAAAAATTATTGATTAAGAATGCAAGCAAGACACAAGTACTGAATGAGGATCTTATTTAACTTTTAGAGGATTTAGTTAAAATGAAGGAGAAATTGACATAAAAAGATTAACTTTTGATATGAGAGTGAAGGAAGCTGCTGGTTTGAAAATATTAGAAAAAAATCTCCCATCAATTGACATTGGTCATCTCAACAAAACATAGAAATTTAGAAGTGATTGTGTATTTTTCAAAAAATATTAAAAATAAAATAAATAAATAATACAAGGTGTCCCCTCTAGTTGAGACTTTAGAAATATTCAGAGAATCAAAGAATATTACAATCTGAGTTTTCTCTTATTTATATTTTCGAATGAGATCTATTTGCGTAAATTATTTTTAATTGTCTTTCGATTAATGCGGAAACAGCTACTAATTTTGTTTTTTTTTTTAAAGGAAACATACATTTTTGAAATTGATTTTTGAAAATATCACGTTCTGTTTTTGATAAATTTCTTAATAGCTAACATGTTTTGAGATATTTAATTTGGAAAATGAAAATGATCTCAAGCAAGGTCTCATTTAAATGCTTTTTTCTAAGTAATCACAAAAAGTGATTTTTTTTGCAAAACGATCACTAGAAACTTCATCTAATTTCTCAACAAAAAAATTTGTTAAATAATTAATCAAGTATAAATTCGTTTTATATTTAATAAAAATCTAGCACAAGCCTTTGAACAGATTTATGATGTGTTATCTTGAATTAATAAAGGAATTAACAATCCTCATCAGATTCATACTCTAGTCTAATTTTTCTAACTCGGTTTTGATAAATCTAAATTAGTATTTTAGACAAGAGATAATTTAAGAAAGTAGGTATCGTTGATGCTACAAGTTGGAGTAAGATTTAGAATATTTACTATCGCTTATGAATAATAATGGATTGTAACAAATCAAGAAACACTAGTCTGTAAGATAAGTAAACCCAAGAGTAATTGATAGTGATTTTTTAAATCTCAAAAAGCTAGATTGATTGTTACTTATTCCTTGATTGGATTAGTACCTACATGTAGAAATAGTTATCTAAATCCAAGTTAATGCAATATAATATTGCATTGAATAAGACAAACAGTGGACATTTTTTTGCAAAAAATGCTGCCACCCTAAAATTAATTTGACTTAACAATATTAAAATTTCGTTAACAAATGGCAATTTTATAATTTCAGATGTTGAAATTAATGAAAGGAAAAAATAAAATCCTCATTAAAAAGCTTCTTTAATAACTGTTAAATGAAAATAGAATTTTTGCAAGCGCTGAGTGTTTATTATTGATTCAATGTAAATTTTTTTGAAAAGAAAAAATGTTTGTTTCAATAAATATGAGCAAAGACGTATTCGGCGCATTCACGTATATAAAATATTCCCTCAGGTACCTTTACTCGCTCGTGCTTCAAACAATGCGCCCATGCGCGTATAATGTCTCTATTAGAAAATCTTAATGCACAGCTGAGGGCATAGCATCTTGCACTTTTTTAATATGTTTCCAAGAAAATAATTTTTCAACTCACTACCTTCAAAATGACATTTTGCAAACGCGACAGTCAACTGCGATCCTAGAATTCGCACATGAGTGCGCGAATCTTTGCCCTTTCTGGTTATTCTAGAAATAGTTTGACTTAATAATAATGAAATCTGGTTTACAAATTGCCGTTTTACCAATTCAGGTGTCGCAGATACTAAAGAAATAAAAAGAAATCCATGTTTAAACATCTTCTTTAACAGCTGTCAAATGGAAAACTGTCATTTTTCTAAAAAAACAAAATTTTATCATGATTCTCAGTTAATTTATTTAAATTTTGATTTTTTAATGATGAAATACAGACTTTTGGATTAATAATAGATAAGCAAAAATTTTAGTGAATTCTAATAATTACTCAATGTTGTAAGTCTACATCGAAAGTCTAATAATGCTACTACAATTAGACAGTCTGAAACACTATAGCAGCAGAGCGCAAAAGACTGATGCTGAAGTTTTTTCTTCCTCGACTTTTCTTGCATATCTTATTTCAACAAAAACGTTAGAAATTTTTACCTTAGAAATATTGATAATTGCATAATGTAATTATACATTTTTTTAAATTCTACCTATATGGTCACATTCTATGTGAGTATCAACTTTAACTTCTGAACATAAGTCTAATTATAAAAAAAAAAAATGTATTGTTAGTTGTCTATAAGTAGACAGTATCTAAGAATTTTTATTTATCAACGACCATGTTCCACTTTTTTAACTTTCTCACAGGTATTGTAGTTATTGTAATTCTGTCAGAGCTAAGGAAATAATTGGTGAATAGGACTGAAAAAAATTCAAAATCGCACATGGTTGATATGCAAATAAGAAACTTAAACAATTCACTCGCTGGAAAGTATCTATCTGTGCTCGTTCGTTTTTCTCACTCGACCTGCGCCTCGTTCTCCAAACTCTCACTCGCATGATATCCTTAACTTTCCACGCTTTTAAGTAAATATCTATTACTTATGCCTTTAGGTAATCGTGTATACTTCTATTGAACATAGTGCAATTAGAAACAAATGCTTTCAAAATAATGTTTTTTTTCTACTTCTTTATAAGGCAATGTTTAATAAAATACTATTGACACAATAAGTCTTTGATTTATTGTTTATATTGGTTGATCAATCAGTGAATTAGAAAACATTTTTTATCTTTCTATTTTGTTGTAAATTAGGTCAATTATAAAAATGCAATTCACTCATCAATCTAGATAAAATAGTACAAATTAAATCTTATAACTTTTGATTTAAGCCATTGCTTACGTCACAGTGACGATGTCACATCTTCTTAAGTCTAGAGAAATAGAAAAGGAAAGAATTCATAAATCTAAAAAAAATTAAATTAAAAAATCTCAAAAAATAAATCTCAGAACCTCAAAGAACTTTCAAAGAATCTAGAAGAATTGAAGAAACTTAAAGGATCAAAGAATCTCAAAGAGTTACAATAAATAAGATGATATCAAATAACCATAAAACTTTAAAGAGTCTCGAAAAATCATAAAATCTAAAACAGTTACAAATTAATCAAAAAAATCACAAAAAATATCAAAGAATTGAAGAACCTCAGAGAATCAATGAATCTCAAAGAATCTTTAGGAATAAAAAAAAATCTCAAGAAATCTCAGAATATCTAGAGTTCTGGGAAATAAAAATAAAAAAATCATATAATCAAAGATCCTTAAAAACTTACAAAAAACAATCTCAAAGAAATAAAGGAGCGTAAAAAAAATCTCAAAAAATATATAAAAAAAAATCGAAGAATTCCAAGATCTTATAAAATCAAAGAATGTTACGGAATCAAAAAAAGAGAATCTCGAAGAGTTACAAGCAATCAAACAATCTCAATGAAACAAAGGGACTTAAAAATCTCAAAAATTATTGAAAAATCAAAACGCCTCAAGGGATCACAAAGAATCAAAGAGTTTTGAAAAATCAAAAAATCTCAAAAAATCAAAGGAACAGAAAATCTTTAAAAAATTACGAAACTAAGAATTTTAGAATCTCATAAAATTAAAGAATTTTGAAAATCAAAAAAATCTCAAAGAGTTGGAAGAAATCAAACAATATCATAGATTCAAAAATTTTGAAAAATCAAAAAAATCTCAACGTGTTACAAGAAATAAAACAATAATAATAATAATAATAATAATAGATTTATTGATCCAACAGAATTACAGCAATTCCAATTGCAGGATCACAATGAATGTGAAGGTTTGCAGATTACCTCAATCATTACAAAGATTAAACAATACAAAACTCAAAACTACATTTTTATACCGATCTACATAATATGGATTTAATTTCATTTACAAAAGTACACAATGGCATATTGAATATATCAACATATTTGTGTAACAAGTTGTAATTTGAGCACATTAACATTACAAAAGAATACATATGTTGTCGTAATTCTCATATAGGATTTCTAAAGCATTTTGCTATTGACACGCTGGACATTAAAACACAAACATGAGAGCAAGAAAGAACAGTTGATAACATTAGTAATGAGCTTATAAACTAAGTGCAATTAAAATCCGAACACCTAGAAAAAATGATTGTTGAACGATGAAATTTTAGGGGTTTTTATAGGAGGCCTTAAAAAGCAAACGATTAAATTTTTGTAGCAATAGAACACTGTATACGGGTGTTTGTAAAAACTTTTCCGCAAATCCTGAAACGCAAATACGATAGTTTTTTGGATTGTGATATGGCTTTATCGCTCTGAAAAAGATAATATTAGAGGCCATCAGATGCAGAAATGCCCCGTAGAAGACAAAACGCAAATTTTTCCCAGCTTTCCATGTTTGAAAGGGGGCGCACTGTGGGGCAGCGCGAACGTAGTGCGTCATTCCGTGAGATTGCTATTGCTGTGAGGCGCAGTGTGGCCACTGTTGTGGATGCATGGCGGGCATGGGCGGAGGAAAGACGGACACAACGTGCTAGAGGAACAGGGGCCATTAGAAGAACTACCCAACGTGAAGATCGTCTTCTGCGACTAATGGCTCTAAGGGACCGACGCCGCACTACACGGTCTGCGGCTGATTCATGGTTTGCAGCAGTAGGAAGGCCAATTCGACTCCGTACCGTATACCACAGATTGCGCACTATGGGCCTGAGATCTTACCGTCCACACTCCCGCTGACGGAAAATCATCGTCGTCAACGTCGTGACTGGTGCGTTGAAAGGCAACAATAGAATGATGAGTGGAATCACATTGCGTTTTCGGATGAATCCCGATTTTGTTCAGGAGGCCACGATGGTCGGCAACGGATCAGACGAATGCGTGGTGAACGTCGTCGTCTGGATCTGGCTATTGAACGCCACGTTCACCGCACTCTTGGTGTGATGGTTTGGGGTGCTATTGCATTTGGTAGTAGATCCCGGTTATTATTCATTCGTGGCAACATGACAGCCGAGCGCTATGTAAACGATGTGTTGCAGCCAATTGTTGTTCCCTATGTAAGAAGCATCGAAGACGGAATTTTCCAGCAGGACAACGCACACCCTCATATCGCTCGTGTTTTGCGGCAATTTTTGGAGTTGGAGAATATCAGAGTTTTGCCACCGAGATCTCCAGATCTGTCCCCAATAGAAAAAGTGTGGGATTGGATGCGTCGCCATATCCGTGATTTACCCCGTCCTCCAACAACTTTAGATGAACTCCGGGTTGCAGTACAAGAAGCGTGGGACGCTGTACCCCAGGAGTTCACAAACAATCAAATCGCAAGCATGCCTCGACGTGTACAAGAGTGTATAAAACAACACGGGGCACACACCCATTACTGATAAATATGAGACTATTTTAATAAAACTTTGATGATTGCTTGGGTGGACACATTCTTTCATTTTCCCAAAATATTATCCTTAAATTGCCTCAATTTCAAGGTGTTCGGATTTCACTTGCGAGTAGTATACAAAAACACCTGACCATGAACAACGAAGAGTGAGCGGTTCTAACTCAAATTCATCTAGGAGCTGATTATAAGGATAAAGCCTGGGAGGCCAACGACCATGTTTAATCTTATAAAGATATTTGCAAAACGTTTTCTATCATTTCAAAAATAACAAAATTGAATAAATGTATGTCAAAAAAAAAACAAGGAAATTTGGGAATCATTACACTTTTATTTAAATTTCAACATTTGCAACTGCAATGAAATTATTCTTTGTAGATTATTATTAATTTTCTTTCGCTACTGTCTTCGCTGCTTTCATTGTTCGATACGCCAAATCCATTTCCTTCCTCGTTTTTGCCTAACATGAACTTTGCCTGTTTACCATTTTCATTCTTAATGCTTTTAGAAACCTTATTTCCATCATTACATCCTGTTTGATTTGACAAGTCACAAACGTTCGTATCTGGATTGAACTGAAATCCTGCAGGACAATCATACAAATATGCTTTTCCATTAGAACACTGCCAGAATTTAGAGCAGTCTGGATGTCGAATGTAAACAAGGTTTTCATCTTTTGCTGGACATTCTGGCACTAGAAATTTAATTAAATTAAATGAAATTAAATAGTTCGTGTTTTTTGGTGCTTTTACCTCCACTTTGTTGGACTGCAATATTACCGCTATTTCTGACTTCAATATCACCGCTTCTCTTGACTTCAACATTACCATTCCCATTTTTTTCTTTGTAGATTATTACAAGTTTTCTCTCGCTACTGCTACTTTCATCGCTACTGCTTTCATCACTTTCATTTCCATCATATTTATCTCCAATGCATCCTGCTTGGTGTGGCCATTCACAAACTTTTGATTTGGAATTGAAATGTAGACCTGCTGAACAGTTGAATAGATTTAGAGTACCATCTGAGCATTCCCAAAATTTGCTACAATCTTCATGTGGAATATAGACTGGCTCTTTTCCGTCACTAGCCGGGCATTCTGGTTCTTAACATTCAATTATAAAATAATTAAAATTTTGTGCAAAAATAAAAAAGCGTTTACCTGCGTATGTTTCGAATGCAGCTAGGGCTGTTAAAACAAGACATAATTTCAAGAACATTATTCTGTTTCGCTAGTCTTTTAATGCAGTAAAATGCAAGTTCAAACTGGCGTGTACTTAAATGAAATGGTCTTTTATACTGAAAATTATTGATACAGTAAATCCTTTTGATTTATTGTCCATAAAAAAATTCTAATCTTTTGACTTTGTAGAATGAAATCAATTAAAAAAATGTGGTTACTTATCAATTTGGATAAAATAGAATAGAATAGAATAAAATAGAATAGAAATAAAAAGAATGCCAATTGGAATCAGTACTTTGCATTCTCTTCGATATAATTATTATAATCTTTGCTTTTCTTAATTATAAATACGTATACTCGTGCTGTTGTTCAATCCGATTTAAACTTTTGAATGAATATTCTCTAGATAAACATTTAGAAAATGTTTTTTTTTATATGCATTTAATGCCGATGATTGACTGATAAGTGTTTATAAAGAAATAATAATATAAATGAAAATAGATAGGGGAATGTCATTAAGGTTGGGTATGTATTCAATTTTTGTTAGTAACTTCTTCTTTTACGTCGAATTATACTTAAAATTGAATATAAGCAGAAAAGCCCTGAAAACTGCAAAAATAATAATAAAAAAATAAAAAAGTGGAGTATCTAGAACCGATAAAATAGAAAAAAATCGTTATTAATGTGCATAAAATATGGTGATATTGGTTTATAAATCATCCTAGATATTTTCTTTACGGTTAGTAGCAAATTCAACTGAAGTTGGAAATTGCAAACTTCAGACAGATTAATGCTTGTTGACTTTAAATTTCGCGGTTGGGAATATAAAACGTCGTTTACGTTTAGTAATTAGTTTTAGTGCCGTATTTAGACTTTCTCAATGCACATTAAAAACGAATGGAGTAGTACTGACTTGCAAAGAAGGTGAAAAAATAAGATGCATTGGAAATTAGACAATGAAGTCTAAAATTGAAATAGTAAAATAATAAAATCGAGTCGTTCTAGCACGTGCAGGTTTAAGGACACGAGGCTCTTTAATGCCGCAAGTACTAGTAAGACAATTATGCTCAAGTATCATACGCTATTTTTTATACTGATTGCAAAAATTTGATTAAAACCTAAAAAAAAATTTCCTTTCTTTGAAAATGAGTAGACACGTTGTTGCGAAGATAATATATCTACTGGGTGTTATGGAAAAAAAAAGATCCATGGAACTTGTTATTTTGAGCAGATTTTCCTTATAATATTTTTGCGAAATCACATTTATTTTTTAACATTTGTCCTCCCTCATTTTGACGAGGCGTTTGATAGTAAAAGTGAGAGTAAAACATGAAATAAAACAATTTCTTTTTATGGGAAACGTATCGGAAGTTTCCGCGCAAAAAATTATCTTCATTTTCACTAATGTCGATAGTCTATGATCGTCTGATGATCTGTGTTAACAAATTAGTTTGTAAGAAATTAATAATGGTTAATTTTAAATTATATTGAACAACTTTTTAAAGACGTGTTCTTAGCTACGCGACGTGATATGTGGTGGACGTAATAGATTGGCTAATTAGTAATTTTGGAATAAATTCGGTCCTGTGCTGTGGCTTACTAGGTCTAAGGACTTAAATCCATGTGATTTTTTTTATGGATTTATCTGAAAAAAAAAAATTGTATACGTGAGTATATTGAGCACAGGTGAAGAACTGACTAGCCGTGTGATACAAGTCACCGACCATGCTAGCTCGAAACCAGCATTCTTAAGGAATACGGGTGCAGATCTGCATCGAAAATATAAATAACCAATAAAAATATTTCCAGCAATTATTACGAATTTCAGGTCAGAAATCTTATAATTATATAAGTTTTTGCTACCCTTTTTTGCTTAAAATAACACTTAATTTTAACTCTGAAAAGGTTGATTTTTGTAAAGTCGTCCAACTACAAGGTCAAATAACTCATCGCACGTTCAGCATTGTTGGAGCATTTCAGTGACATCCGTAATATTAAACTGCAAAATTATAATTGAAAATTTTTGGTTTTGTGCCGCTAGTTGTCACTATTGTCACAGTAATATTTACTGCAGTTATCACTGAATGTTTTTTCAAAGTTGAATTAGGAAATGATGATCGTAAAGTTCTTAATATTTGTATATCTTTGTGCTAAATCCGCTAGCCCAGATTAGTAGTACAAATTTTCATGTGAACTTCCATAACAAGCTGTGTAATTCTCTACTGAAACACCCGATTTACCAAGCTTTTTAGTGTTAAAATTTGACATTATGATACAACCAATATAAAAAAATAATTTTACGTCATTTAATAATTTAATAATTGTACAAACAATTATAACTCATCACTTTGTAATTTCCATAATATTTCTGACTCGTTTCAAGACATTGCAAAGAAATAAAAATAAAATAATAAAATAATAGAATTCAGCATATAATTTCTTAACTGCTAGGTTTTCCAAAACGCTTAAAGACACAAGTCTTCGTATTTAAATCGGAGATGTGATTTTGCTACACGCTTCACAAATATGCTCAACCTCATATAGTTTTTCTGCTAATATAAAATTTACTAATCTTGAAATAGTCTTCCTATAGCTCTTGACTTGTATTAACCAATGAAAGAGGTAATCGGTAGAAAATGTTCTTAAAGTGCTCAACCTTTTTATCTAATAGGAATTAGTACAAAGCTTCCTATGTGTTGGCAGAAAGGTCTATATTTTCAAGAAGAGTATATTTGTTAATGTAACTATTTCATAAAAAAAAATCTGGAGATACAAAAATTGTGTTTAAACGTGTTAACAACAAATGCAAGCAAGTTTTTTCATTCATTTTAACGAAATTATAAATTTTTTATCTGTCTATTGATATTACGGATTTCTGTCAATTTTGTCATTTTAATAGTTCACTCAATTTCACTAATAAAAAGAGATTATTCCAAAAATGAGAATAATATTTGTCTTGTAGAAGAAATTTAAGACAATGACCAATTCTTTTGATATATTTGACTCAATATTAAAATACAGTCTTTTACTTTTGCTTTTCTCCTTTTGTCAATTGCCTTTCACTTTTTTCAGATGACTTCCAAATTTTCAGTTTAGTAAGCTCTAATTTTCCAGTTATTTCACTTTTGTCAAATGAGATTCACTATTTATCAAATTATTTTCACACTTACTAAATATCTCACATTATACAATGGTAGATACTTTTTTTTACATGATAGAAAATTAAAGAAAAGAGATCCTAGAAATTAGTTACTTATAAACATGAATTTAAACTTTGATTAATGGGTCAACTTTAGAAAATGTGTTAAATAAGTTAACCCACACTATTGTCCAGATGCAATCCATACAGACAGAATCGCCTTCACTTTGTGCAAAATTTAGAAACATTTCGAAAATTACTCAAAAAGAAAATATCAAATTAGTATTATGTTAAGCATCTACTCAGTATTAACTATTCGATTAACGTTATTCGTAATTATAGAAAAAATCTATTACTTTTATTATTTATCTACAAGTTTGGAAAATCATTTGATATAAAGTGAAAGTCATTTGGCAAAAAGGGAAAAGCATTTGACAAAAGAGGAAAAACAAAAGAAAAAGACTGATAAGGGCGTAAGCAAAGCGTAAGGCAAAATTATTAAATTCTTCTAATTGCTCAAAAATAATAAGTATAACATTACGAATATTTCCTTTTGGGTTTGTTTGATAAAAAATTAAACTGATGCAACTTATATATTTAAAAATCAATCAGAAAGACAAATTTAATCAGCTAGACATTCTTCCGGGTCTGGCTTGCTACCACATCCAGCATTTTGAGGCCAGTCACATACATTTATAGTCGGATTGAAATGAAGTCCGGGTGGACAATCTATTCTGTAAGGTATACCATGGGCACAAATATAAAATACATTGCAGTCAGTATCAGGGATAAATGTAGGAAAAGCAGCGTCTTGTGCAGGACATGTTGATATTGGTTCTTGGAAAAATAATTAAATCAAATAAAGAATACTATGTTTTATTCACTTACCAGCGTCTACTACTAAAACAATGTAGTAAAGCAAGACAGCTACAACAAATAGAATCAATTTAAAAAACTTCATTTTTATTTAGAAGTTTTTAAATGGACTAGTCTTTGTTTTCATTATTTGAAGAATATATAGAATTAAGATTTATCACGTCACAAAGAAATCTTAATCCGCTCAATCGAATATGATTGATGAATAAGGAAGCACGTGAGAAGATGTGGACATTATTTAGAAATCTGTATACGTTATTACTATCTATGCAAAAGGAAAAGATCCAAATATCTTTTGTTTAATTTATAGAAATTGCTAAACTGCAAAGTTCTATATTTAAGAGCTCATTAGCATTAATTATAATTATGAGATTATAAATTGTTTGAAAAATTGAAGAATAACGATCAAGAAATAATGATTTTTATCAAAAAATGAAGAAAATTTTGGGGTTTTGTGCTTGAAAAAACATAAACATCAAAACTATGTGCTTGAAATTTTAAGGTAATTGGTAAAATTAGAGAATTAACGCTTCATCTTGAAAATTCAATTCAAAGTAACTTTAACAGAAGGTAATTTTTTGGTTTACTTGACCAAAATAATATTTTTAAATTTACAAGACTAAATCCTTGAATAGATAAATAGCTCCAGGCAAACTTATAAAAATTTATACCTTGAAGCTTCTTCGGGTTTGTTCACAGACCGTTTTGTTTCTCTCTTTTTTGCAATAATATAATGTTCCCGTCGCTTTAAGTTTATCGTCTACAAACGACACAAGACTCAAAAGAGAAATAAAATTTGTTTCCAAAATAACAAATATACAGGGTGTCCTACCACAGCATAATTCTTCCATAGCGTAATAACCGTTGGGAATACGAAAATTTGTTCTGAACAAAAGCTGTTCGAATCTTTCATGGGGTTGTTTTAAAAATGGCACACTTCCGATTATACCGGAAATTGACACTAACTTCGTTATTTTAAATGCAACGCCCTATATATTTTTACATTTTTGGATTTCTTGTTTAATTTGAGCATCAATTTATGTACCATATGACACATTTGAGTGAACCATATTCAAGAAAATCACGATTTAAAGAAAAAATATGACTGTGCAAAGATTGCCATTATTCTAAATATCTGGAACACAAAAGTATTTAGAGAGGAGCGCTTTTATCAATTTTGATAAACTCTCTTTTGAACATGAGGAAGTTCAAACCTAAATAACTCGATTTTTTTAAATGGAACGCTATACTTTTTAATGTGTAACCGAATAGAATTTAAAATTACCTTTCGATTGGTGTCAGGGTGTACCCACTTACTGCTAACAGTTTCTGAAAAAAATGCATTTTTTTGAATTTTACAAAAAACTACATAATCAGGTTAGCCTTGATTGTTATTACTGATATAAATATGTTTAAAAAAAGTACTAGACTTCAAAATTTCTTTCTGACATTATAAATTGAAAAACTTTTATGAGAGACATCTGTAAGAAGAACAATATCAAAATCAGCTATCTATTTACCAATTTAAAGGCTGAAATAGATTTGTGATAATGAAAGAAAATACTGTTTTGAGGTAGATTCAGTTTAAAAAACACAAATCTCGACGTTTAAACATCAGCAAAACATTCAATATCCTAAAACTATCAATAAACAGATTTTTGCATAACATTATCATTCACACTGTGCAATCATAGCGGAAGTCACTGGTTGGAAGTTGATTCCCGGAGATGGAAAAACTCGAATCTCTAGGTTTCTCCATTTATTTTGCATAGTATTGATTCGTCTTGATGTTATCTTATAAAAAATAGAATTTAAGCTTCAATTATACTCTTCTTTTTTCAATCTTGATAAATAACAATAGTTAGTAGTCACTAAAGCTAATGTGATGATGTAATTTTTTACAAATTTCAAAAAACATTTTTTTTTAAAACTGTTGTCAGTAAGTAGGTACAATCTTACATCAATCGAAACGTAATTTTAAGTACTACGAGATGGTACCACAAAAATACAGCGTTCCAGTTAAGAAAATTGAGCTATCTGGATTAAAAGTTCTTCATGTTTAAAACTCCCATAAAAAGAGTTTTCCAAATTTGATAAGATGATTAGGTCTAAGAGATAGAATGTTATATTTAAAATAAAAGTCTGAAACCGCAATGCTATTGCGTTTGAGATATTTAGAATAATGGCGATCTCTGCACTGCCATGTTTTTTCTTTAGATTTTCTTGGAAATGGTTCACTCAAAGTGTCACATATGGTGCATAAAGTGATGCTTAAATTAAACAAAGAATCCAAAAATCTAAAAATATATAGTGTGTTGCATTCAAAATAACGAAATTAGTGTCAATTTCCGGTATAACCGGAAGTGCGCTATTTTTGAGAATATTTTTAAAACAACCCTAAGAAAGAATCATACAACTTTTGTTCAAAACAAATTTTCATATTCCTAACGATTATTGCGCTATGGAAGAATTACGCTGTGGTGGGACATTTTGTATATTTTTTTAATTACATCTCAATATTTTACGAGTTGTGTACTTAGAGATTTTTAGTGGAAAAGACAAAAGCTTGAAACTTTTTCTCTATTTTATTAAATTCAAAACTTTCTTATAAATAATTATAAAATCAAAGAGTTAAAGAGACGAAAACATTATATTATTGCAAAAGAGAGAAAGAAGAATGGTCTGTGAACAAATTCGAAGAAGTTCCAGGACCTGTAGGTATAAATTTTTATAAGTGTGCCTGAAGCTATTTATCTATTCAAGGATAATTGTTGCAAATTTAGAAATATTATTTTGGTCAAGTAGCAGAGCTACTCTTTTAATAAATTTAAATGGCAATAGGAGTTGAGTGATACATCATTTTAAATATCTTTACTTTTGAAAGCAATGAAATAAAGGAGCAAAACATCCCCTTCAAAAAATTTGAAAGGTCGAATGAAAAACTTTTTTCTAATTTCAGACACTTCCTTTAAAAAAACATTGCCAAGATTGCTGTGAAACAAAATATATCACAAAAACAATTTAATTTAAAATGACCACCTCATACTTCCATGCAAAGGTACAATCGGTTTTCAAAACTTCCGCAAACATTTTGCAACGTTTCAGGAGTTATCCATCAGTACTCTGCGACGATTCGCTCGCGAAAGACTTGCCAAAATTCACATGGTGTAGGATAATCTTCGGTCTTAAGGCGGCCACGAAAAAAATTAATCTAAGAGTGTTAAGTTTGCCATTCGATAGGACCTCTACACCTATCCATCATCCGGGGAAACGATAATCTAAGAAACCGCGAAATCGTGTCATAATCCTGTTGAAAAATGAGACAAATTTATGTCTTTGCTTCCATAATTAAAGGATTAATAAGATCTTCTAACAACTCCAAATAAGTTTCACCGAATAATATATGATAATATGGTCGTCTAAAATACCTGCTCTAATATCAGTTTTTGAGGCGTTGGTGTGTGACTCTCCTCGAAAATGTATGAGTTTATATCACCCCAACAACAACAGTTATGCCTAATAACTTCGGTTTTTGCTTAAACACAAATGTCGGTCTGGATTATCTAACTAATCGGTAGAAATTTCTTAGTCTGTCCACACTCAAAAAACTTCTTCAAAATTTTAACAAAAATATTTTAGATTGACAATTTTGTAAATATCAGTTAGTCTCAAACAATTCGAAATTCTCTAGAACAAATTGCTCAAAATAGAAAAAAAGTACATAACATAAGCTTTAGAATGATGTATGACTCAACCCCTATTGCCATTTACATTTTTTAAAGAGGGATGCAGAAACAACTTTAACACTGAAATAAAATTTGGTCCCTTTTTAAATTGAAATTGGCCATTTCAGCATTTTCTTCAATCTTAAATAAAATCGGAGATTTCAGAAGGTGCAAATTTTAATTAGGACACTATACATATATTTACACCACATAAAAATGCTTGATCAACTTTTATAATAAAAAAATAAATTTTATTATTTGCCAACAATTTATTACAATTTATTCTCTCTAATTAATAACAATAATTTAAGTGCAATTTACAATAACATTTTAAAGATTTAATAAAAAATAGACTTTTGTGTACCTTCTCGAAGTTAAACACTTACTATTTCTAAAAATAAATAATTAACCAACATTTCTCCTAACCCTCTTTATAGTAACAATTACTATCAACTGAACAAAAAGAAACACAACCACCTACTTGTATATTTATAATGCAAAGCTTTCGAAAAAAAAAATCTAGATGATAAGGTAAGTCGTTCAAAAATATTTAAGTCAGGATTAAAATTCCTGAGTTAATAGAAAATAGCTAAAATCACAGATTTAGGTAGACAAGTCACCTAAGAAATTTTCATACCAGAACCAAGATAAGATCCACATTTTATTAAATAGATTTTAATTATGTAATTGTGATTTAAATATTCAACACCTGATATATAATATTTATGATTTATAATTTTTACAAATATAAATTTTTTTCAACAATAGAGCATTTTTAAAAATATGAATATTTTTTAAATTTGCGAAAAACATCTAAACTGAACAGAGAAAACACTCACAGACAATAATAAAAATATCAAGATTGTCTCATATTTCAAAAATGATTGGTAAATTAAATGTTCAATTTTTAGATTTGAGCGTAAAGTTAAATATATCTAAATTCTGATAAAGAATAAATCTTTATCTAAATTAGCTCTTAGTGTAATTCAAATAAAAAACTATTTTTCTCTGTGCTAATAGTACAGTTTTAAAAAATTGAAATCAATACAAATTGCACAGAATTGTTGCAATTTTGATTGCCACACACAAAAGTATAGAAAATATAATATTTTGAGATATAATCATCGATCAGATTTTTATCTTTACTTAATCCAAAGATAATCAACTGAAGTGCAAGTTTGGTCCAACTTTCTGTTGGTACTTGAAAATAAATAAAATACAAAGTTTGGAAAAATTTCCAATGTGAGTCATCAATTGATTAATATTAAAAACTATTCATCTCAATAAAAAAAAATAATTAAGACACCCATTCTAAATTTAATAGAAAAAATTGATTGTTTTTTAATGGTAATTGTATAATAATAGTCTTTTGATCTTTTTTTCAGCTAACGCAAATTCGATACATTTATTCATTCATTTAAAATTTAAAACAATTGAAATTTTAATTTATTTTTTTAAGTATGGTTTTAATGTTATAACAATCAATCACTAAAATGACTGATTAAATTGATCGTTTATCATTTAGATACAGCAATGACAAAGAAGTAATTACAATAATACAAATTATCTTACCAAAGTCCTTTGGAAATTGAAAATTTTCGGAAACTTTATTTTTTAGACTGTTTGGGTCAAATCGAAGCAACTGAAATTTCCAATACTAATTATCTTAGCGGTTCAAGCCATTAAAAAATTCAGATTTACGATCCACAGTTGCATAAACTAACATTTTAATCTAAATCGTTTTTCTGTTGATTACAAGTTTCATCAATAATTTTAATTTTGTCCTGTTTAAAAATAGAAAAATCGTAGCTAAAATTACAATAAAAATTGATTTATAGCATTTTCAGAAACATTATAACAACAGATATCAGTTATGCTATAATCCGATAGAAAAATTCCGAACAAATCAAACTGCAAATGATAACGAGAATTGACGGTAATTAATTGAATTGGCTTCATTTAATTTGTTCGTTTTTTGTAATTTCATTAGAAAGAAAATATTAAGGATTCAGTCAGTCTGAAATTATTTTAATTTATAACTTTTGAAATCTGATTTATCTAAATTTAAATTCAAATAATTCGGGTTTAACATTCCAAAATATAAATTACCTAAATGTTCTAGACATTAACAACACAGCCTTTTTACATTTGAAAAATACTAACTTAAGGTAATGTTAATTTACAATAAATCATAAATTTGAATGAATTATTTTACGTGTAATTTTGATTCAAGATAAATTTCAACAATTGAGATTATGTGAATATTTTTATAACATGAAAATATAGACACTTATTTATTATTCCTCAACAAAGCGCTTGAAATTTCATTACTTTCTATCCATTTAGCTAACTCTTGAGTTAATTCTGGTTTTTCAAATTTATTATTTTCAACATTATCTGTCGACCAACTTGCTAGTAATTCATTGATAATATTTTCAGCATTGCAGTTTGTTAATCTTGTTCGACATAATACTATAGCATTGATAAAATTATCTGAAGGTGTTAAAAAGCGATGCTCCATGAATATACTTTGTTCATCCCAGTATATAATCTAAAACAAAACAAGTGAAAAATTCAGGTGAAGCAAAAAAATGAAGCACACCTTAGTTGTTATAAGATACCTGCTGAATAGTTTAATAAATCGTCGATATCTTATAGTTGAAGCACCTAAAACTATATTTCCTCCATGTTTTTTAATACATTTGTATAATCCTGTTCTTTCATAAAAATCTATTTTTGCAAAATCTAATTCTCGCAAGAATCTTGCATTGTTCATATGAGTGAGCATAGAGTCAATATCACTGGTTAGACAGATTCCTGAAACAGAAAATTGAAATTATTTTCATCTTGATAAAACTATTTTTCCTTGCAAATTTTGAGACAAAAAAGCTTACTCTATCTAAAAAAATAGAATTTGTATAGAATATTCATCTTCACACAAAATTTTGAAATTATCATCTAAATCGTATCTGGAAATTCTGTTGTAAAATGCTAAAATGGTTACATTTTTAGATAAGGCTTATTTTTGCACATTTTCATTATTTTGAAAGGTATCAACACCTCGATAAGAGCTTGTGATAGATTATTTTCTTGCATGGTCTAAACATTCTTGTACTTAGTTACTATAAATAACTATAACTAAAGCAAATATGTTAATAAAATTTTTGTTACATTTTAATAGAAAACATAGAAATATAAGTTGCATCTTTTTAGATGATATTTTTAGGTAACTTTACTCATTGTATAAAATTACACTCAGAAATAGCAATCAAAGGTTCAAAAATTGATAATTTGGAAAATTTACCCACTTGAAACTTGAATCAACAGATATCAGGCGAAATTTTTTTTCATGAGAACACGACTTTTACTAATGAACGAAAAATCCCATCAATTTTAGATTCACATCGACTTGAGTAATAAACAACTTAAAAATGTTAATTTTGGAAAAATATTATAACCAAGAAATAAAAAATAGAAAAAAATGATACTAAATTTTATCAATCACAATTTGATTTCATTAAAATACATAATGAAAATAATGCTTACCCTGAATCATAGTTTCACTTAACAAATGTGTCTTCTTTCTTGATATTCTAGCAAGAAACACACACAACGAAGCACGTAAAAAATAATGTACTTCAAAAAACGAATAAATAAATAAAACAAAAATTAAACAACCAAATATAATATAACACAATAACATCATTTTTAAATAACACTATTTTTAATAATTAAATTACATTATTTTAAGTTCGCGTCACTTCATTCAAGAAACATTACTATTATGAAATTTTTATATTAGCTGACAGAAGCATAATTTTAAATAAAGTAATGGCAACTGACAATAAATAAATATCACTATTTCAATGGAAAAAATTGACTGGGTAGTGGATTATGGTGCATTTTATTTACAAGCTGAATTAGACAGGCGCCCATTTCGAATGTCGATAAAATATACCACATGCGCACTGATGGTAAGCTATTTTTTATCATCAATGATTAAGGAAGAAATTTAGTTAATTTTAATAATTTTGAAAAGACGAATTTTAGTTCTAAGAATAAACAAAAGACTTTCAATCATTACTATAATTTTTAATGTAATATTTGTAATTCTATTTAAGATGATTGTAGCCTTCAATAAAATAATGTAATCTATTGGTTTATTCTACCTTGTCAGATTTGATGTTGTTGAAATTCAAACTGTAAACATTTTATTTTGGATAAAGTTACTTTTTTCTTGTAAAAAACTTTAGTTAGTTTCAAAATGAGAAAAAAATCATCTTATCAAAATTGATATGTATTTTTTTTTTTTTTAATTCAAGATTCACTCAACTAATTTTTTATAGTCTTGAATACTTTGAAAGATCAAGGTGTATTTATACTTAGCACATTATTGGCTAATTTTATATCGATCAAAATATAAATAATTATGAATATTCATTGACTGATTTGCACATAGTAATAAATTATTTTCACTCTTATCGATTGGTTGGGTGATCTTTAAATTTGGAAAAATTGTGATTATAGCGTCCAGTTTTAAACTAGAATAATTATAGTTTTGATTTAATTGCATAATTACCATTAACCTATTTTTTTTCTGTTAATAGTAATCAACTACTTTAAATATTTAGTTCTTAAATATTATAACAAGATTATTTGCAAATTGTAAACAGGAGAGTATAAGGAGGTGAAGGTATTAGTTTATTGACCGCATTTTTTATAACAAGAAAATTTTACTTAAAATTCGAAAAAGTTGGATTATGTTTTTTGATCTTTTTTTTGTGAAAACTTTGCTATGAATGTTTAGATGAATAATGTAGAATGTAACTAACAAGTTAGTCAGAAAAAAATTCTGTTAAATGCTGTAAACATTTTTCTGATTGAAAGTGTTAACATTTTTATCTGGTTTTCTATTTCAGAATCAAAGGAATACGAATACTAAATTTAGCTTTATCTTTTATCTGAAAACTGGCCATTATGTTTGGTGTGAAAAATGTATACTGATAGTTTGGGAAAGTTTAAACATAATTTTGCTAGAACCATGCATAGTTAGTTTATTAAGATGTAGACAATTACTAATTACCAAAATTTGTAATCAGAAATGATGTTAAAAAAAAAATATCTATAGGAACATTTTCTCCATAATCTTATATTAATTGATACTGAAACCAATAAGGTTTTTTTTTATTTTACACACGTGCATCAAACTGCAGAAAAAACGACTTTTTCAAGTTGGATGCATCATAATGTTAAAAATCGCCTCTTATTAGTAAATGTGCTCATAAAATGTGGTTACTTAGCAGAGTAGCAAAGTTCAGTATAAAGTGATGATGAGTTTATTTCCATAACAAGTGATATCAGTTCCAGGTTTTGATATAAATTTTGCAACCAACATAAAAAATATCGTATGGTATTCTAGCATAACTGAATCTTTCTATGTAGGTTTAAGGAGACGAGGCTTGCCAAGTGCTCTTACATCATAAAATACTATTACAAAAAAAAAAATTGCAATTCCGTCTAAAAATTCATTTTCAGCTAATTTACAGAAGTGTTAAATTTGAAAAGGACTGTTTACAAATACTGGTCTGAATTTTAGCTATTTGATTTTCTGTTGTTTTGTAAATTTTTTTTTTGGTTTAAAACAATTAACAGACACAAGAAATTATTCTTTGTGAATCGTTTGCATAGTCATTTGGTGAGTTCTGAGTGTGAATGTGAAAATAGAAATTTTCTATTTTCTTTTCTAGTTACAAAATTCTAAAAGTAAATTTTTATTAAAAGCTCACATTAATTGGCAGTTCTCCGACTCGACAAAAAAAAATAGATATATGTCGTCTTCATAGTCACGTTTGAGAGTTTTTTTATAACAATCTCATAGTAGACAGAGTCTCATTTTGAAATGGTAAAGTCCAATTTTGGCTTTTAAATATTGAAACAGTGAAAAAAATGTACAGATGGTGCCCCATTGTATATGCATACCGGATTTTTTGGCTTATGGTAGCATTTAAAAAAACGCAAATTTGCATAAAGCATCTACTAAAGAATGTAGAAGTAAAAAACCCAAATGTTATTTTGTTTAACTAGAAAATAGCAGAATATCCAAAAAAATATTTTTTTCTAAATACTTTTCTTTCATAGCTCTATGTTTTAGCAAGTGATGTTATAGAAGTAAATTTCTTCAAAATCTACAAATGACAGTAGTTGATTTGGATCCAATCTAACTGTAAAACAGTGTTTCCTGATACTAAATCATCATCTGTTGCCAAAAGAAAATAGAATATATATTTTTTTAATTTAAAAATTAAGCGCATCTACTACATCGGTCATTAGCGCATTGGTACAGTAGTTTTACATTTGGTCATATACATTAATTATTTTTAGGTATTTTAGGATATGTTCTACATTTGAGTGTGGCGCTAGTATTAGTCCAGCCTCTATACGCTGTTGGGCAGTTTTTGGGCATTCGAATAGGTGTGTAACATCCAATTGGTTATTGCAGCACTGCGGGGGTTCCTTTTTTTCGATCAGGTACATATGAGTTAGACGAGTGTGTCCACTTAAGAGCCGGTTTATTATGACCTCTTCTCTGCGATTCAGTTTGCAGTTATCGTTATCCAAAATTTGTAGGCATGCAGTTAGTTTTTTCCTTTGGTCGGCATTTTGGTGTTTTCTTTTTGCTTCTGTTTTGAGGAAGTTTTTTAAATCTGATTTCTCCACGTAGAGGTCTGTAATGTCTGGATTTGATTGAGCAGTGGTAACTTCTTTTGCTATTTTGTCTGCTGTTTCGTTGCCAACAATTCCACAATGAGATGGAATCCATATTAAGACGACTTCTTTTTATTGAAAGGTTATTTCGTTTAGGAGGGATCTGATTTCGTAGGCTAGGTGGTTGGGAGGTTGGCAGTGTTGGATTGTGACCAAAGAGCTCAGTGAGTCTGAACCGAAACTATTAAACGACTAAAAATTATTAGAACAGTTCTACTCATTTACCAGTCTAAGTCTAAGTTTAAGAAAAACGAATGATTCAATCAAACCAATGTTTTGTATACATAATTGCTATATCAAGGTTTAGGGTCTAAGCAATTTTTGGTTAGGAATCAATGAGTAGATCTCAAGAAAATTGAGTGTAATTGAATGCTGAAAAAATGCAATTTTTTTACGTAAGTTTCATTTATGTGTATCAACAAAGCTATTATATATAATTCAACAAAAAATAACTTAGACCCTTGTTCTTAATATGACAATTATGTATACAAAACATTGGTTTGATTGAGTCTTCCGTTTTTCTTAAACTTAGATTAGATAATGAGAACTGTTCTAATTGTTTACTGATCCTTTTTTTAAATTTCGATCATATATGTCAGCAAAGCAGAATTTACATTCAAGTTCAAAACACCCTCACAACCTAAAGAAAAATATCTACTTTCGAGTATTTTTTATTTCATGAAAATATTTGCATCCGTTCGTTCAAAACTTTGACCAAATCGGCAGCATATTCTCTATATGACATATATATATCTAAACGCTCGCCTTAAGATTGGTGTGACAGATATTTTCAGTTTGTCATATCCAAATATTTTCAAAGATAACATTAAAACGAATAAAATTTTAGAAGAAAAACAATTGTCCGTCATAGGGATGAAATTTTACTACTAATTTCTTCCTTAACATTGGTATAATTTCCAGCAGTTGTGAGAATGTCAAACCAAGATATTTTCAAAGATAACATTCAAAAAGAATAAAATTTAAGAAAAAAAAAACGAAATTAAAAGACCTCCTTCTTAAGATAAATTTGACAGACTTTTTCGGCTAAGTAAAGTTTGGCATACCGAATTTTTTAAAAAGTGTACAAAATTTTCTATCAAATGATCTAATAATCATTAATTTTCGCAATAACGGTAAAATATTTTTCTTTGCGTACCTGTTAATTTGATAAAAGATACGTTCGGTTAATTGAACTTAGGCAGACCAAGCTTACTTTGTTCGTATAAGTGTTTACAGTCGATCTACATAGAAATTTTCCAATTCCACGATGACGGGATATTTAGTGTTGACTATATGTGCTGACACACAAGAGCACAGCCAAAAACAGTCCCAGTAACAACTAGAGTTGCTCATAACTCGACTTGCTGTTTATTGATATTGACTCTTCTTTACAACGTATATAGTCAACTGCAGTTAACTGAACGGAAATGATTTCATATACACTTTTGTGTGGATATGAAATTACATTGGTCATGTTATCAAAGCAACAGTATTCAAATCTGAGTAATATTATTATTATTTTTCAAAAAGTTGTGACAGTTGTGTGTGTTATCAAAAGAAAAAAATTACGAAATATGTTATCATCTTTTAAATTTACCAGTGTTACTCGAAACAGTAACACAAACAAGAAAAAGACGATACTCATTATAAAAACTCTAGTTTTTGAATTATTGCACTTTTTTTTAAACAAGCAGTAAGTCAATTTACTTCTTTTTTTCCATAAGTCGTAGAAAAAATTTACTTTACAACTTGAATGAATTCTCCATATTCCTCTCGGATGATTGAGCATTCGCCTTCGGTTCATGTTCATATTTCATTCTTGTGAATTATGAATAAAATATTCATTCTTGTTGTACAAACTACTATTTTGGTCTAGTAATCATCCACCTTTACAGCTTGCTAAAGAATATCTGCATTTTGTAAATGTTAAAAACTTAAAAAAAAAAATCAGGAAAATTTTAACTTCTTATAAAAAATAAATGTTTATATTCACTAACAACATAAAATTCAGACAAAATTACAAAAAATTGTAATATCCGATAAATTAAAGTTATTTATTCTATTTCACAAAATCTAACTATAGGAATAAAAGAGAACCGCAGCTCTTCAGGTGGTCCGTCTCAAGACAATAAGTAACGATTTCTATCAACAAAAGTTGGATTATTAACAATAACAAACAATTATGTTAAACTAGAATTATGAAATAATACTGCTTTTTGAAAATTCATTTCATGGCAGTATACACTGACCAAGAGTAACTGGTTTCATTACCAGACCTAGACATTAATTCAAAAACTCAGTTCCTGTACAGTATAATTTTTTTTTTCAAAATGAACATTTAAAAGTTCAATGTTTCAAAATAAAAACTGTCAGCTTGCTAAAACAAATTCAAACGAGCGGTTTTGGCGCCACTTCTGACATAATAAACCTAAGCCCATCAGATTGCTATGAGTAGTAACCGAAAAAACTTATTGGGACGTATTCTGTGCTTATTGATAGAGTTGATTTTGTCATCGTTGGTGCGAAAACCTATAGTTCAAAAAGGTCATTTATTACGGTTTCTTTTGAGATTTTTTATGCATATTTGGAAAAAAGTTCGGGTAGAATTTTTTTCTATTTTTAATGTAGACTAATTTAAATCAATTAGGAAAAAACGCTGTACAGGTCCATTGTATCAATTCAACTTTTTTCCAGTTACACTGAGATTAGGTGATTTATTTGACTATGCATGTGTCTGATACGATTTATACGTTCTGGAATTTCTTTTGTGCCTTACAGTACAGAAGAGAAGCATTGATGATATCAGTCCAAACAACTGAAAAAAAAAATAATCAAAACTGTATTTTAATAATTGATAACTCACTTGTATGAAAGCAACCACTAATCCAACAACACCTACAATATGAAGTCTTTGTACAAACCACATATGAATTTGATGATAACACCCATTTGAATAAAAAATATCCGCATTTCCAGATTTTCCACAATCTTCTGCAAAACTTGCAGGAATGCAACAAGTATCAGGAACCCACTGTTTAGTCGGCCAAGCATCTATCATGAACCAGTCTTGGTAATTAACAACACCGCAGCATTTAAACTAAAAAAAAAATCATATTAAAAATGTAAATTAAAATTAAATGAGACATCGAGACACACTTGTGATTGTAAATTATCCCATATTGTAATTAAACTATTCGGTCCTTTGGCAGTTATATTATAATGATGCCAGAGACCATTTTGGAGTTCTTGTCGAAACGTATGTCCTAATGAAACTCTAAAGACAAACGCCAACGATCCCATAAGAAACTCGGCTATAAACATGAACACAACCAAACTAAAATACTTTGAAAAAAAAAAAAGTTAAAGTAGATATGGGAATTATCATATCTACTTACTGTAACAAGCATGCATCGGCTTTGAAACCAAGAGCCGCAGCAAGCCAGAAATGATAAAATAAATGTAATTGTGCCGACCGCTATAGCTAATGAATCGGCACTGAGAAGTGCATATTGAGGTAGAAGAGAAGCGTACCCTTCATATGCTATTCTTAACCATATTCCAACTCCTAAAACGCCACAGCCTGTAATCTAGAAAACAAACAATAATTAAATAAGTATACAATTTGTCTATTGTTTAAAATTAGAACTATAAGTTGCTTAATAGATGTGAAAAAAGTAAGAGAAATCGGTTACATGAAAAGAGTTAATGCAAGATCGTGAGAAGAGAAATTGCCATCTTTATCGCTGTTATGAGAAAAAATTAAAACGTAAATATATAATGCGCTTTTGTCGTGATTCTGAATGATTTTTGATAAGTTGATCCTGATCAAGTTAATTTTAAAGTGAGTTGAAATATCGGTAAAATTCCATTTACCGAGTCAGCTCAGATTACAGTAATTGTACAGTAACATTTTACAGTGTGTCTAATGCCACTAACAACTGAGTTTTCAAATTTTTTTTTATATTAGTTTTAAAAATAACTAAATAATTCTATTGATTAGTTTTGAATTTGAACGTGAAGGAATAAAAAAAAAGCTATTTCTTCTTGACCTTTGTTGTCGTTATGTTTCATCTAATTTAAAGCAAAAAGTGTCATCCATATCAAATTTTGACTGAAGCTAATATCGAAAGAAAATACCAGCGATTTTTAATGGTAAAGTTTTTGGAGCAAATCGCTACACTTTTTCCAAAATAGTAAATTCATGTAAAAAAATGCTTTACGCACATTTAACAAAAATGAAAAATGAAAAACTTACCCATAAAAATACATTCATCCAACAAAATAAATGTCGAACACATGTATAACCACTTCTAGACATTTTGATTCAACTCTTGGATTGTTTTCAGTCTGAAAAAGCAAAAGAACTCGGTTAGATTTTTTGCATGTTGATATTAAAATTTTATAGAGAAGCTATTTATATTTTTAAACTGTAAGTGTAGAGTGATCAAACATTTTATTCTCATTTCTGTTCACTCTGTTATAATTGAAATTTCAAATTTGCTAGCTAACATTAATAAAAACAAATAATTAAATTATCTTACTAGTTGAATGTTAAATTTAGTACACAACATTTAGTTTGTTAAAAAAACCTAAACGTAAACAAAGATAATTTAAAATAATTACTTAATGTCAGTCTTCAAGGATTCTATTATACCTATCTCTATATCTATTAATAGAGTTAAGTAAATTTTTTTGGCTAAAGAAGAACACGAAATCTCCCGTTATTTACACCTTATAACTTGTGAACCAGATCTTCAATTGACTAATAAAACTGCGATGTTTTATTTTTGTTGAAATTTAATATTCTTTACTTAAGTAACGTTGCACAAGATACTGTTACGGAACTTTATTTCCTTGACTTTTTTTGTAGTTTCAATAACGGAAGCAATCGAAGAAACAATGTGTGCACGAAAAGAATACTGATATTTCAGGTTTGTTGAAGTCATTCAAAAACATTATTTAATTAATAGAAATCCGAATCACCTAATTTAAGAACTTCATTCATTATGCGTGCAGCATACACACATCTTGAGTTCATAGCCTCTGGGTTTCATTCATCGCATTTAAATTCATAACAAGGCGTTGTTAAGTAGAATCAAAATCTTATCGTTATGCACTCAAAACCAAGCCTTTTTCTCACTCACTGTGTATTGTTTTCCAATCAAAAAAAGTAACCCATAAACGTGACAATTATAAACGCATTGTTTAACTATTGTTCTATGTGAAAATAATATTGATGAAAGTAGGAAAATGCAATTTTTTTAAGAAGAAATGTTGTGGTCTTTTAGAACTTTCTCTGAGTTTCGCACGATTTAACAACTACAATAAAATACTGCAAAGATTACAAACCTGATTTTATTAATTTTAAGTTTAATGGAACAAGTCACAAGTCGTGATGATTCAGTTATTTTCGACGAAACGGAAATGTGAGAAATTCTAACCAGGTGAACAGTAAAATGTACTTAAGAGTCTATTGATGTTTGTAAAAGGTGTTCAAGTGTGGTTTGCAAAACCTATTTTACAGAGGCGAATATCTAAAGACTTTGAACATGAATAATTGATTGATATTTTTACACTACTTTGTTAATTTTTGTTTTATTTTGTAAGAGGATGTAATTTTTTTTGCGAAAGTTACATCTTTGAATTTGAATGAGAGATATAATTGAATATTACAACAATTTGTTGCTTAATTATGTGTAAAACGTTGAAGAAATATTAATTTACCAAATGCATTGGGTAATCCAAACTTATTTTACAGGATGATTTGCATAAGTGGTTTATTTGAAAATTAAGATTTGATGTTTTGGTCATGAGTTTGGTAGATCAAAAAGTCTAGTTCTAAAATATTTTTCTGTTGTTCCCACTTCCATTCATACCGGAGGTTGATACTAACTTTCTTATTCTAAATAGGACACCCTATGTTTATATTTATATACAATTCTAAACAAAATTTATAATTAACATTTTACCACCAATTCCATTCTTTTTTGAAATTTTTGACATTTGACTCTCTTCATTAAAATATTGATATCTCTACAATCTTTAAACAAATAATAAATTCCAGAAAATTAAGGCAAAACTAATTTTTTCAAATGGAAAGCCTATTTTTTCATGTTGTCAATGAATTTCCAATCAAATTTATAGGGAACACGTGTTTCAATCGAACTGAAATTTTGCATATAGAGGTCCTTGAATATGTTCTTTTGAAGTAAAATAATGGCGACTTTGCTGCACTTCTGCTTATACCGGAAGTCAGTACTAACTTTGGTATTTTAAATGGAACACTCTATATATTATTGCATTTTTGAATTACCACTTAGGGCATCAAAAATCCATAGTTTTAGAGTTATTCACGTTATTGCAGAAGTAAAAATAAATTGTTTAAAAACCAAGTAAGCTGGAACACAAGAATGATTCTATCAATTGCCATAACACATATTCATTTGTTTTTGATATCTGTCACATGATTAATTTTAAAGCTAGGAATATTCAATCATAGATAACTTGATTTTTTCAAATGGAACGATGAAGCGATTGTTCTACTAACGCATTCAGAAATTGATTCTATTTCATTTAAAATAAAATTATGGCACAACTAATTTTTTTGAACCCTATTTTTTCATGTTGCCAATGAATTTCCAATCAAATTTCAGCAACACTTTGTATACAGAGGGTGTCATATTAGACAAAACGATCAACATTTCAATTATTATTGGAAATATGGGAAAATGTTTCATATAAAAGTTTTTTCAGATTTAATGGTATATATTTTTTAATCAGTTTCTAATATACAAAGTGTTCAATTTAGTCTTCACATGACTTAACTTTGTTATTTTAAATAGTACATCCAGTATATACTTTTTATATTCTTTATTAAACTTTATTTAGGTTTTAGAGGGTCTAGTGTTTTAACAGTTCTAAAGTTATTGATGTTTTTCCAAAAAATGTAACGTTTGCAATGGTTAAGAAAAATAAAAAGTGTTCAAAAACTAAGTAAGCTGAAAGTAAAATTGTTCAGAGTTTAATATAGCAAGGATGTTACTATCAATTGCAATAATCCATATTTAACCGTTTTTAATAACTGTCACATGATTAATTTTAAAGCTAGGAATATTTGATCATAGATAACTTGATTTTTTTCAAATGGAACCATATAGCAATTATTTCACTGATGCATTCAGAATTAAATTCTGTACCCCTTATCTTATGTCAAATGAAAAAGACTTCAGTTCTGCATAGATTGGTATAACAATTCCTACATGGTTTATTTAAAAAAATCAAGTTGGCCATGATTAAAAATTACTAACTTTAAGAATTAATATTATGACAAATAAGGAAAACAAATGAATATGCAATAATGCAAACTAATAGTATCATTATTGGTCTATTGGATACTGAAAACAGTTGACTTTAAGCTTACTTAGATTTTGAACAACTTTTATTTTTGCTGACTATTGCAAATGTTATATTTTTTCAAAAAACGACAATAACTATAAAACTATTAATTTAAGACGCTACAAATATTGGTAAAAGTCAAAGTAAAATTCAATAAGGAATCTAACAACATAATAATATACACAGCGTTCTATTTAAAATAACAAAGTAATGTTATGTTCACACTAAATTGAACGCTCTGTGCATGAGAAATAATTTTAGAAATATACACCATTAAATTTTAGAAAACATTTATCTGAAATATTTTTCCATATTTCCAATAATAACCAAAGTACTGACCGTTTCATCTAGTGTGCACACTCTGTATACAACCATTCTTCTATTTACAGTAATTTTTGAGATATTTCCTAATTCTATAATTCTCTCAAAGTCTAAAATTCTAAAAACAAAAAAAATTGCTAATATTTCGAAAAATTCCACTGAATGTCTTAGCCGCTTAAATCGTATCTATTTCTGTTTCTGTGATGTTGGAAAAAGATTTTTTTGTAATTTTAATAGCATCCATGTATTTTTCTCCTTCAAGAACGATACGTGTTTGGGCGTTGAAAGAAAGATATGGGTACTGAAATAACAATAGGACAATTAAATTTTTCAAAATTGGTGGCCATGAAATGTAAGTGCCAATAATTTTTGAGGTTAATGAGGAAATAAATTAGAATCTGTCATAAATCTGCAAACTTCAAACGAACTTTTCTATGGTCACAGTACATGTCACCAATTTACTACTAACTTACGAAAAATTCCCTAAACATTCAATTCGCAATTTTTTCATAAGTAGTACCACGAGTGGGTATGAAAGTGCCGGAAATTTTCGATCTCAGATACGAGAATTCGTTTTGGCGACAATTAAATTTTCACGAGTGAGCGTTAGCGTTAAAATAATCTTATTTAGCTAGTTTTTATTAAAAAAAATGCATTTTGCCACATTTTAGAAGCTAATGTTTGGCGAAAATTCTGAGGCACTCTGGCATAACATTTTGAAAAGTTCTTTTAATTATATATTGACTAATACCTCCACTATAGGTACGCCAAATTTATTTATCTGTCTCAAAAGAAGTAAGAAAAATAGGTTTAAGTAAATGTCAAATTTTCAAAAAATGCAGTTACCTGTTTCAAAAATGCTTACAGTTAGCGATAACAAGTATTTAGAATTCTATTAACAATCTTAAAATGCTATAAAACATTGTGTTCTATTTAAAATAACGAAGTTCATTATAACCGGAAGTTGAAACAAGCTGAAAATATTTTGAAAATAGAGTTTCTGATTTACCTCATATAAGACTAAATTTTAATTCTGATTTTATGTCCATGAACCGCTTATGTGAATCACCCTGTTTAGTTTTAGAAGCATAAAAAAAAATAAAAATAAATAATAAGAAATTTAGGCGCATTCCTGGTTATATAAAAATATTTTTGGTACATTAGAAACATTTTTATTTATGTCGTATTTATTTATTCACAATCTCATAAAATACTGACTGTTACATATTTTTTAGTTTAGAATAAAATTTTATTTTCCAATAAACAAATTTTGCAAATTAAATGTAGACATTATCTAATTGTATTCATTAAGTTGTCGATTGAAATGTTACACTGACATTTTAAAAGTTCGGACGTGATTGACTCTTAACACTGAAAATGTCAAATAAGCGTTTTTATAGGTATGTTAATCATTATGATAATACTTTTTAAATTTTTGCTGGCAATATTCTATAGATATAAAAAAATAGGTTGTATAAAAATTGACAGCAAATAGATGTACACATGTTTACTATGTTATCTCCCGCATTACCAAATCATCGATAAATAAAAATTGAAGTTTTTGTTGCTTCCGATTCAAAATCAATCTTACCAAATAAAAATCCTAAAATAAATATTTTACCTTCAATTCACCTTTAAAAAACTCGCTTATAGATGTGTCGATCACAAGGGAACACATATATTATTTTCAATTCCATTACACTCAAATAAATAAGATAAGTAATAAATTTAAATTTGTCAATGAACTATAGTCGCATAAATCAACATTTTGCGTTGTTGGACACACAACATCATAAGTCGGTCATAAACAAACACAGCACTGAGGTCAGATTTGTACTAGCGGATACTGTTGGTTAGTAGAAAGCAAATGGTAATGTTAGTCAACATGTTTTAAACGTCCCACTCAAATGCAGCATCGGTTTGTTTCGTTGAATTCCGTTCCGTATTCTTCACATTCACATCATCACATCACGCATCTACCTGTCATGGTAATTGTGCCGTGTTGTAAGAATGGTAAAATACACAAAAGAGGCTATGGAAAGCAAACAACATGCAACCAGCTCTTGAATGTTTTCAAAACGTTTGGGAACTTATTATGACTATTGTTAGCTACTTGAAATTCAGGAAGTTAATATTGCGTGAACTGTGCTATAGAATGAAATTTGATCTAGAGGGTCTAAAATTAATCTGCTATAGACAAAAATAAGATAAGCGAATTTAAATAATTATTCAATCAATTTATAAAAATAACATTGAGAGCTACAATAGTAAATTTCATTACAATTAACATATAAATGAAAAAAAGTTCGATGAACTAAAATCAGAATGCGATATATTAAAGTGCATTATTTTTTTTGAGGAGTTTATTTCACGCACTAACATTTTGAGAATATTTTTATTTATGTTTGGATAAAAGCATGTTAGGTAATTTAACAATATTTAGAATAATTATGGTTGATCGTGTTTTTTTAACATACCAATTCACTATCAACGCAATTACAAAAATATGAAAAAATAATGTTTTTGCGACATTCAAAGTAAAACAATAGTCAAAAATGGTTGTTTCTTCTAAAAATGAAAACTCGCGATTGACTATTAATAACATTACGGAAGCCCATTCGTCCAAATATCGAAACAGTTACATAAATGTTCGGAGCGAATTTCTGAAATCAATATTGCCAGAAGGAATCTTGTCGGGCTATGTTCCAAGAATGGCAGTAATGATTTTCAACACGGAAGCATAGACTTATTTTATATAAAGAATTATACAAAGGGTGTTAGAGAAAATTATCATTTTTTTCAAAAAATTACTTCAAACGGTTCTGAAACTGCAAACATTTTTCTTGCTTACTATAAAAAAAATTATTGTTGCTTAGTTACAATTTTTATTACACTGATAAATCTTATATTTTAAAATCTTGCTAAGTCGTCACACAGAAAAACAAAAGCATATGTCGGCAGTTTTAAAATTTCCTAACACTTTATATATAATTTTGTTCAATCTAAAGAACTTACTCAACGCTGAGATTGGGGATATGACAATACTGATGGAACACCTTCGGGCACTTATCGCAGCAGACCAATTCTCCTCCATCCATACAAACAGCACACCAATCTTCATTCGGATCATCTTTTCCTACTTCCATTGGATCGCTTTTAACTTTTCCTGAAGGACCAGCATCCCCTGTCGAACTATCAACATGTGGTGAACCTCCAGTTTTTTGTCTACCTTCAGCTACAACTTGAACTCCATTTGAATCTAACTTAGCAATTGTAGCCATTAAATCTTTCACTGAATCTTCACAAAATTTATTCAAACTACGTTCAGTATCTAAACGTCCTTGAACATGATTTGGACTTGGTGTTTTAGGAATAGTTGATGTAACAGTTGCAGGTAAATTTTTATTTTCCGATTGTTGACTTTGTTGTTTTAATGTAATCTTGAAATTTTCATTAATTTTTGGGAAAGTCATATTACGATTATTAGTTTGATTATTATTAGTTGGTGTTTGTTGTGGAATATGCCACCTGGCGGAACCGCCAAAAGTTTGAAATTGTTGACGTTGTTGAGAACTCGGACGAGTTTGATTTGGCGCTATTGATCTTAATGATTGTTGTTGTTGTTGACGGAATTGTTGTTGCTGATTCGGAAATCTGTTTTGTTGAAATTGTTGAGCTAAATGTGGTTGAACAGCTTGGTATTGTGCTGGTCCTGTTTGAATATAAACCGGTGCTCCATTTGATGGTTGTAATAAACATCGCAAATTGTTACTACGATCTGGTATCATATTCTGAGGATGGGTTGAAGAAGAAACCTGTTGATAATTTAATTTAATTAATTAAATACTATTGATTATTTTCGATTACATTCAATAAAATGTAATGTGAATTCATTACAGTGTCTGCATTTGGGTGTTTTACCTTATTTCATCAACTAAAAAATTTCAAACTTAGGGCCGATTTCTCAGTTTGAGTTTAAAATTCACTTACATCTGAACCCAGTGTAAACCAGTCAAACAAATTCCTTTTAACTTTGTAACAGTCTAATGCTTTAAACCTAGTTTGGAGTTTAACGGAGTTTAACTAAACGAAACTCTAAAGAACTCTAAAAGAAGTTATGCTTTTATAACAAGTCGTTTCTGAAATATTTACTTATTGGATTTGTTCTTATGAATTTCATTTTTTTTTTCCAAAAAGAAGTAAACTGTTCAGATTTATTGTAACATGTATGCGTGAAGCAGAATTATCAACTCAAGTTTATAAAGGAGGATATATAATCCTATTCTCTATCTCCTAACAATCTTAAATGTTACTGTTAGACTGTTATATCTATAGAAATAATTTTACCAAACAATTGTTTGCATAGATATAAAAATTTAACAGAAACATTACAGAATGTTAAAATTACAGAATAACCCCATAAGAGTGTGAAATAAATTGAACACCTTAAATGTGCAGTGACCTTAATTAATTTTACATGAACAACATTTTTTATTTTTTCACAATTTGAACAATTGATCAGTGTTGAGTGCATAAAAGCAGAATGTTCCTTATAGCTATAGTACATGGAAGAATAAAAAATACTCCACGCACTGATGTTTATTACTATGTTTATTACTAGGACCACCATAAAAAAAAATTATACCTAAATATGTGCGCACATTTCTCCATATAAGTGCGCACATTTTTATAAATAAGAGCGCACATTTTCAAAGCAAATGCGCACTTTATTTTTATATTATTTATAGTTTTAGTTATACTATTTTATAGAATTTACCTAATCTTTAACTGCAAATTCTGTCTTACAGATCTTATTCTATTACAATCTTGTAATACCATAAAATATTCAACAATTATTATGTTAATCACATTGTAATCAGCTGAAGTATTTTAGTGGAAATTATAATCATTTTACTTTACTGGCTGCCAGTAGTATATAGATAGTATGGATTCAGATGTTAAATGTTTATTTAACTTGCCTATCAAAACCCGATCTGTCAAAATTTAGTATCCTAATTTCGGTTCAATAAAAAAACTAGGACTTAAATTTTATATTGTGGGTTTGTAAAATACCTATTTTTGAACTGACCACCTTCAAAATGACATTTTACGAACGGAGCAGTCAACTGGGAACGTAGAATTCCCACACGAAGCGCGAATTTTTGCAAAAAACACCGGCCTTTCTTAATAATAATGAAATATGGTTAACAAACTGTCATTTTACCAATTCAGGTGTCGCAAATACTGAAGAAATAAAAAGAAATCCGTATTTAAAAACCTTCTTTGACAACTGCCAGTTGACTCACTTGATATGTTCAGATTTTTTTGTGTCTATTGATGATGCAACGCAAATTTTTTAATAAAACAAAAATAAATGTTCGTTTCAAAAAATATTATTAAAACCTCGATGTGCAAAGATATATTCAGCGCATTCGCGCATATGAAGCAATCCCCCGTTCCTCGCTCGTGCTTCAACTTTGCGCTTATGCGCGAATAATGTCTTCGCACACTAGGTACGAAGCGAATAATGTGTTCGCACACTAGGTACGAAGCGAATAATGTGTTCGCACACTAGGTACGAAAATTACTATTCCCAAATATGTGCGCACATTTTCCCATATAAATGCGCATATTTTCCAAATAAGTGCGCACATTTTTATAAATAAGAGCGCACATTTTCAAAGCAAGAAAACCCGATCTGTCAAAATTTAGTACCTTAATTTCGGTTCAATTAAAAAACTGGGTTTGTAAAATAGCTATTTACATATGCAGAGTTGCCTTAGCAAATTTTATAGACCGTGCAGCTGAAAGATTTTTTAATATCTATTTTTTTCAGGTTTTGAACAGTCAGCCTAAGTAAAAATGTGATATTTTAATCCATTCCATCATTTTTCAAAGTTCTAGAACTTGACAAAAGAAGTTAACGTTATTTTATAATTTTACTCATAATAAACTGGGCGTGAAAAATGCAGACCATTCTTTATTTTTTAATCAATCAACGAATTTTTCACATATACTTTTTATTTTATGCATACGTTACGTTTGTATTTTTTGTGTTACAGTTTATGTTTTTAGTTTATATTTATTAAAACAAATGTTTTTTTTATTTTTATAACATGTCATTATTCTCAATAAAAAGACAAAAGTGAAATAATTGTTTTATTCCAACAAGAAAAGTACATTTTCTCGTAATGTTAGATATAAATTTACAGCATTGTAAGGGTTTGCGCTAAAATAAAAATAAACTCTTCCAAAATTGGGCATGATGTTTACGTAATATTGACCACCATACTTTTATTCTTTGATTTGCAGTACTTTTTCCATACAAGAAATTGGGTCTAGTTGCTCTTTCATCAACCTCTAATCTTAGAAACTGTTGAATTTCATTTACTCCATTTTCAGTGCCCATATCACTTCTGATTGTCACTGGAATTCCACCAAGCTCTTTTACTTATAAAATAAGCGCCAATTACATGAAAGTTGTTATTTGTTTTCCCAGCATCTAACCAAACAATATTTCTAGAAAACCCATCAAAGTATCCTTTGATTGCTGCTATGCCATAAGGCTTCAATTTATCATATGAGTCAATATGCCACAGCCATAATATTGTCATGATATTGCCTCCTTCGGAAATGTGCGCACTTATTTAAAAAATGTACACTCTTATTTGGGAAATTTTTTTTTGGGTGGCCCCAAGACGCTTTCGTAGTTTATAAAGCCCGTCACAAATTGCGGTTTTATTCGGCACATTTGATCGAACATAAACGATGCGAAACCGAAGTGTGTGGTAGGACATCTGTCGTAATTGCTCACGAGCTAAGCTGATGTGAAAAATCAGATTCAGCTTCATTATAGCCCGCCACAGATTGCGGCTTTGTTCGACAGATGTGTGGCGGGTTTATCTCCGTCGATTTGTTCGACGAACTTACACAAATGTGTGTAAATAAATAAATAAAAGTTTTCACTCAATTTGATTGACCTATAAAGAAGTTTTCATTGCAATTAGAATATCTATAAAATTACAAATTATCAATGTGGCAAGTCTGGCTTATCTAACTTTTTTTCAATTATCCCCTTTTATCGGTTTTGTTCTTTTTCGTTTTGTTTTTAATGTTATGGCTAATTTCGCTGCCACTATACATTAATACAAATATTGATAACACTGCTGAAGAAGAAAGCAATCTGTGGCCGAATTACTGTTCGATCAAATCTGGCGAACAAAACCACAATGTCTGGCCGACTTTACCAAGTTCCACTCTGTGAAACAACTACTTTATGCATAGAAGTAAAAACAATAATTCAATTGGATATAGAATCTTCAGTTATTCTAAATAAACAAATTTTTATGTATACATTTAAAAAAGAAAATAAGCAATATTTTTGATTTTCAGATTAAATATGACTTTATAAAAATCCGGTGTTTTGTTTTGATAGTTTTAATTATCGAATTAAACTTTGTTCAAGCTCAAAACGAAAAAAATGCTTAAAAAGGTCTTACACTTTTGTTTCAAATGACACAATACTAGAATTGAGCACAAATTATTTAATTTTGTAACAAATTTAGTAAGCAAATACTGAAATAATGTGAGAACATTTTTGAGAAACATATATAACTTGAATCTTCATAAAATTGCTACGCCACTGAAGCGAATCATCATTTCTCTAGTTTCTTCTATAGGCAACAAATAATACAAGTACACACTAAAGGAATTCGCTAGATGAAAATCATGAGTTAGTTATAAGTTGGCTTTACGTTAACTTGCTCTGCTTCTAGCGTTGGTTGTAAATACAAATTAAAAGAAAACAATATGTTTAAAATTTGCAGACTAAACAGTCGATGCAATCCTTGTGAATCACTCATCATAATGAATACGAAAAATGGTAAAATTTACCAATCAAAAACAATATTTTGAGGAAAAAACTGCTTTAACAGGCACTATATAAAAATAATTAAATACCATTTTTGTCTTTCAAGTTTCATTGCATAACGGATTTTCAGAGAATATTCAACTTAAGTCACTCACTGTTTTGGTTTTTATAAAAAATATTTTGTCTTTATACTGGGTCATTTACGAAGACTGGCCTATTAGAAGTTTATAGGGAACACGTATTTCAATCGAACTGAAATTTTGCATATAGAGGTTTTGAATACGTTTTATCGAAGTAAAATAATGGCAACTTTGATGCACTTCCGCTTATACCGGAAGTCGATACTAACTTATTTTGAATGAAACACTCTTGCTTTTTTGAATTCCTCGATGATTTTTTGTTTAGGTTTAATAGTCACTTAGAGCATCTAAAATCTATTTTATTTACGTGAGCTAGAAGTTAACTGTTTTAGTATTCAGTAGACCAAGAATGACACTATAAATTGCAAAATTGCATATTCTTCTGTTTTCAGTATCTGTCAAAATCTTGATTTTCAAAGTTAAGAATTTTCAATCATGAATAACTTGATTTTTTCATATTGAGTAACATAGCAATTCTTTCACTAATGCACACAGAATTAAATTCTCTCTCAACTGACAAGAGATAACTGTCAATGCAATTATTTGCAAATATCTCAAAAATTTTTGTTGACGGAAGTGCAAAATTTTATTTCAAATGAAAGAGAATCAATTTCTGAATGCAATCGCTATATCGTTCCATTTGAAAAAATCAAGTTATCTATGATTGAATATTCCTAGTTTTAAAATTAATCATGTGACAGAATTATTTCTCATGTACAGAGTGTTCAATTTAGTGTGTACATAACATTACTTTGTTATTTTAAATAGAACGCCGTGTATATTATTGTGTTTTTAGATTCCTTATTGAATTTTACTTTGACTTTTACCGATATTTGTAGCGTTTTAAATTAATAGTTTTATAGTTATTGTCGTTTTTAAAAAAAAATATAACATTTGCAATAGTCAGCAAAAATAAAAGTTGTTCAAAAACTAAGTAAGCTTAAAGTCAACTGTTTTCAGTATCTAATAGACCAATAATGACACTATTAGTTTGCATTATTGCATATTCATTTGTTTTCCTTATTTGTCATAATATTAATTCTTAAAGTTAGCAATTTTTAATCATGGCCAACTTGATTTTTTTAAATAAACCATGTAGGAATTATTATACCAATCTATGCAGAACTGAAGTCTTTTTCATTTGACATAAGATAAGGGATATAGAATTTAATTCTGAATGCATCAGTGAAATAATTGCTATATGGTTCCATTTGAAAAAAATCAAGTTATCTATGATCGAATATTCCTAGCTTTAAAATTAATCATGTGACAGTTATTAAAAACGGTTAAATATGGATTATTGCAATTGATAGTATCATCCTTGCTATATTAAACTCTGAACAATTTTACTTTCAGCTTACTTAGTTTTTGAACAGTTTTTATTTTTCTTAACGATTGTAAACGTTAGATTTTTTGGAAAAACATCAATAACTTTAGAACTGTTAACACTAGACCCTCTAAAACCTAAATAAAGTTTAATAAAGAATATAAAAAGTTGATAATATACTACTATGGATGTACTATAAGAAATAACAAAGTTAAGTCATGTGAAGACTAAATTGAACACTTTGTATATTAGAAACTGATTTAGAAATATACACCATTAAATCTGAAAAAACTTTTATATGAAACATTTTCCCATATTTCCAATAATAATTGAAATGTTGATCGTTTTGTCTAACATGACACCCTCTGTATACAAAGTGTTGCTGAAATTTGATTGGAAATTCATTGGAAACATGAAAAAATAGGATTTCCATTTGAAAAAAATTAGTTTTGCCATAATTTTATTTCAAATAAAAGAGAATCAATTTCTGAATGCGTTAGTAGAACAATCGCTTCATAGTTCCATTTGAAAAAATCAAGTTATCTATACAAGTTTTAAAATTAATCATTTGACAGATATCAAAAACAAATGAATATGTGTTATGGCAATTGATAGAATCATTCTTGTGTTCCAGCTTACTTGGTTTTTAAACAATTTATTTTTACTTCTGCAATAACGTGAATAACTCTAAAACTATGGATTTTTGATGTCCTAAGTGGTAATTTAAAAATGCAATAATAATAGAGTGTTCCATTTAAAATAATAAAGTTAGTACTGACTTCCGGTATAAGCAGAAGTGCAGCAAAGTCGCCATTATTTTACTTCAAAAGAATATATTCAAGGACCTCTATATGCAAAATTTCAATTCGATTGAAATACTTGTTCCCTATAAATTTCCAATAAGCCAGTCTTCATGAATGCCCTTGTATTTTGAATCCTCTCTGAAAATGGGTTGTAATTTTGATTTAAATTTTCCATTGATCCCAATATCCGAATGGAAAGATAACTATTCAATTCAAAAGTACAAACAGTTTTATTGCTAATTAAAGAAAAAAAACATTAAAACTTTGAAACAAACGTTATAGCATCCTTGACCTTTTTCATTTCTGCAGTTTGTTTCTTCAAGAATTTAATACGAAAGTATGAGCTCTCTGCAACTTAACTAAAATTATGCTGAATTTTTATTACAAAATTTGTCTTATTTATGATTTTGATGTTTATTATTTGTTGCTTTCTTGAAAATTAAAATAGAATAGAATAAATACAACAAATGTTTGTTTCTAATATTATGACTAATTTTTTATTAGTAGGTATAATTTCAGTGACTCAACTACAATATAAAAAATGTAAATAAAAATAAATAAAAAATTGAAAAGAATCAAATAAAATATATATACGCTTTATACAATGAATACGTAAATTCTTTTTATTTGCGAAATATACAATTGATTCAATAGTAATATACAATTATTCTGTCAAACACTGATTTAAAAGTCACGATACAACCTTAACTGTACATCTACAACAACTAAATTACTAAACACAACAGGAATTAATTTATTAAGTTGAAATTCTTGGCAACCAAAATCAAAAAGACCTTTGATTAAAAAATCGTTTATGCTAGAGATTGAGAAATAATAAGAAGACGCAAATGATTAGCTCTTAGTTTTTTATTCTGTTTATTGCTGTACTAAATAGTACAAAAGCTTTCTAATACTTAAAATTCTAGGAGACCCTTTAAAAAAAATGTTTTCATTATTGCTGAATTAACTAGTTACTAAAAAAAGTATCAATAATTTCAACAACAAAACAATTAAAAAAAAAATACCAGGATAAATAAAAGAAGATTGGAAAAGTTTGACAAACTTTAATATTTTTTAAAATTTCCACATTCATTTAATTCTTTACAATTATTTACTGTTTCTAAAGTTTGCAAATTTAAACACAAAATTTTCTCAATATCCTAAAGTGACATCATCAACATTCCTCTATGATTATTTTTATTCTTGTTTTGTATAAAAAAAAGTAAATATAATCCTAATTTAAAACATAATTCGAAACACGAAGATTAATAAAAAGAACTAGCATTTTCGCAATATTATTTTTTTTTTCGCTATAATTATATAAATCTAATACGAATAATTGAGCAAATGGAATATAAATTATCGGAAACCGAATCTAATCTTTCTATTCCTGTAATTTATTTTCTTAAATAATGTAGTTTTTATAGCAAACGAAGGCAATAAATTATGCTAATTTTTAACTATCTATGAAACTAACACTGTTTCCTGCTTAAAGATTGATTCAATTTGTTGTTTATTCTTTCTTGATAAATAAAACTCATCTCATATAAATTGATGTATCAGTTGATTACTATCGCTCATCGACTACAAATATAAAATGACCCTGAAAGTACTTTTTACTTTTTCCGTAATTTCATTTGTGGGATACGTAAATACTATTCAAAATAAATATTGCCAGTTATCTTGCGATTATGTTATTAAGACGTTTTCACACACAGTTTGTGAAAGAGAACAAGAGGTATGTTAAAAATTTTATTTTACTTCTTTAGAATTATTTGTGTTTATGCTTCTAGAAATGCGGTCCACATAAACAGTGCGGAGCTGATTTCAAAATTGTTGATTTCAATGATGAGCAAAGACAGTATATTTTGGACTTGCATAATGAATTGAGAAATAAAGTTGCAATGGGGAATGAAACAAGAGGCGATCAGCCGTCAGCTGCAAATATGAATATTTTGGTAAGAATACAATCAGCAGTTTAATTGGTATTCCCTTTCTTTGGTTTTTTAGTCTTATGATAAGGAACTGGAACTGATCGCACAATGTTGGGCGAATACTTGTAATGGTAATCCACTGATTCACGATAACTGCCGAAGAACTAGTATGTTTATAATTTTACATTTTTTATAAAAGTGCGTGAAATATTTTTTTATAGGTTTATATGAACATGTCGGACAGAATCTTGGATTTATCAACAGTTCTTTACCAATAAACATCGATAAATCAGTAACTGAACTTGTTATGCTTTGGTACGACGAAGTAAGTTTATTTAATAGTACATGGGTTAATGAAACAAGAGATAGAGGTCCAAATGTTAAAGTTGGACATTATACACAAATGATCTGGGCAGATACTTCAGAAATTGGTTGTGCAGCTACACTTTATACTTCGAATTCATATAATCAAACATGGAATCATTTGGTTCTGGTTTGTAATTATGCTCCAGGTGGGAATTATATAGGATTGCCTGTTTATGAAATTGGTGAACCTTCTTCAAATTGTATCAGTGGTTTAGAAGTTAATGAAGATTATCCTGGATTGTGTGGATTATCGAAAAAAGTTGAAACTGACAATAGTACTTTGAATATATTTGATTTTATTTAGAATTGATAACGAATTATAGTTACTAGATAATAGGCTTGAAAGTACATTTACTCTTTCATTAGTTAGAAGCATTTTTGTCTAATTCTGTACTTATTTGATTATTCAACTTTTCATCATTTCCACCTTTTAACTTTTAAGTTTTTCGCAAAGACAAATATTCATTGATTACATAATAATCGCTTGAACTAATAATAAGCACTACTTTTAAATTTTTCAGCTTCTTTAAGTATTAAATCAATAAATTCAGTGCCACTTTTATTTTTTCAATCATCAATTGCTGTGTTAAACTTAGTTTACACAAATTCAACGAAACGAGGAATTCTTTTAAAAATTCAGCCAAATCTTTGTTTAAATGACCAAGACAATAAAAAATTTTGTCTAAGACTTTTCGTTTGTTTTTGATAATTTTATCATCACTATCGGAAATATCTTCAACACAGTCTCTGTCCTATACTTAGTAGTTCTTCTATTCTTTAACCCCATGAGTTCATCTTTTATTGTTAAATAATTCCAAAATTTTATTATCCTGTGTTCCTATATCTTCTTTTTGTACATTCATTTTTAAAACTGATTTTTTGTCTATTTAAGTGATGAGCAGTATTCAATGTTAATTACATCAACTAAATCAATTCTTGTTTTAAAATTACGAATATCTTTTTCAGATATTTGATGAAGTATTGTTGTATTTATTTCTTGTTTAATTTTTTCCAACAGTTGTAAGTGTCTCAGCTTTGGTATTCCTTTCGGTTGTTTTTCTTTAAAATATCAAGAACTCTATGTTTTTTTGTTTTTAAAATTTCTAATCTTTCGGATAAATACTGATTTTTTATTATTTTATTATTTTATCTAAGTTTGTTCCCAGTTCTTGAATTTCTTTGTACTTAATTTCATACATAATAGTTTGTTTTGCAAATGGAAATTCTGTAGCATACTCCTTATATTGTTTTAGTTTTTTCAATACGCTGTTTATGTCATTTGAGTATGCTGCAGTTCTTCAATATTTTAATAATTGTATTTTTATTTTTTAATTTTTCTATAGTATTCTTTGGGTCTTGATGCTCTAAAAAACTAATGCTCAATTAAATTCTTCATGACTCGTAAAGTTTTTTTGTCGGATTGACGTTACCATTGTCAAAACAGAAAATATTGGAAGCTGCGCATTTTTATTGTATACCATAAAAATTTTTATCACGTTATATTTTTCAGATAATTTCAAGTATTTTTTTTTTCCATAAAAATATTTGCTTCCGTTCGTTCAATACATTGACTAAATCAATAGCATGTAGAGAATATGACATATATATATCTAAACGCCCACCTTAACTTTGATTTTTTGCTTCTTAAGGATATTTTATAGTTTTCCAACAAAAAATAATGAATTGTTAAAAATATAAACAGAAAGAATCTAAACTATATATTTTCGTTAACAGAAAATATAACAATATTTCTAATGTCATGGACAACTATACTTCATATTTGAAAAAATATAACTATATCTTGAAAAATAAAAGAAATAAAAATTTTTTAGTTACGTTAATCTATTATATGCAAAAATTTTAATTAGTAACATTTTTCAAAACTAAAGAAAATACAGCATTCTTCAGAAAATGCAAAAAATCAAAAAAGCGCTGTAACTTTAAAACAAAAGACAATAGCCCAAAACTAATTAAAACATTAAGTTCGTCTCAAAAAACTAGCACGAGAATGTATCATCCGTTTTGTTGTGTAATGGTTATATGAGCAACCTATGAAAACAATAAACAATATTTTTAATTTCAGCTTCAGCATTTAGAGCAAAATTTACATTTTCTTCAGAAATTAATCGATTTTCATCATTTTCATCCTCATTTCTTTGATTTTCAGATTCAGAAGACTGAACTGCGTCTAAAAAATATCAAAACATTTTAAAAGTCATTTCTTACAGATGCAGATTGAATTGCATTACATTTGTTGTGAGATTTTGCAACTTCGATTGTATTTTCGCTTTTTTCTATAATTTTTAAAAGTTTATCTTCTGTTTGTCTTATTACATCTGTACAGTTTTTTAATCTTCTTTGATTTTCTTCGTTATGAATTCTGACTGATTCTAACTCACCTAAACCACTGTAAACGTCAACTAATCTCTGACATATATTATTTGAAAGAGTTGTATAGTTGAGCACCATTGCTTTGAAAACTTTGTTTGGAATTCTGTCCCAAATTTTGAAATCTAGAATAAAGTGCATAAAAATTGCTTTCACTATCTGTTCCTTCGTTTCCAACTATAATTTCACTATTTTTTTCAATTTTTCGCCTATTTGTTTTGTTATTGCTGTACAGTTTTTTAATTTTTCTTGAATTTGATGATTTTGGATTTTAATAGATTCTAGTTTACTCAGATCAGTGAAGATTTCTTTTAATTTCTGACAAATATTTTCTGAAAGCTTTTTTTTCTGCTCAGAAGGAAGTGGTTCACTTAAATCGTTTCCCATTTCTGCAGTCACTTGTTAAAATAGTGAAATAATACACAATTTTCGAAAATGTTTTTTTTAGTTTTTCGATGTTTTGTTCCCTTGCGAATTGTTTTACTAATTACATAAATATCTTATTTCTTAGATGAATGATAAAATAAAACAATTATATCTATACGAGTAAGTTAGAATAAAAGATAATAATGATAAAAATATTCTAAATATACTAGTTAGAAGATTATTATCGATTTAATAAAATGCGCATTGTTATATCATGGCAAAGTGTTTTTTTTTTTAAAGATAAATTTATTTTGAATTTTATCCAACTTTGAAATTTCAATTCAAAATTATTAAACTCCTGACAACTGCCATTTAGAAGCGAGTTTATATGATAGGATTGAAATCAAATTATATCAATTCACTAGTGATCTTAAGTAACTTGAAAATAGATAAACTAAAAGTGATTTCTTAATAACTGTAAATTCCGTACTTCGCGATTAACACTAATATTTCTATTTTATATAATTAAATTTAGCCAAAATTAAATAAAGGATTGTACACCTCTTGTAAATAAGATTTTGTTTTCACTAATAAAAATAATAAATAAACTCTTTTGCTTACACCAGTATGTATATCAGTTATAACATATAAATGTTACAACATTTTTGTTTAAATTTGAAGGGAAAGTACAAGTTTTTATGAATTATTTTTTTTTATATGGGTATATTTATTGTAGATGAATGCAGACGAATAAAAAATATAAAAGAGGTTTTCGGTGAAGTTTGGTTTAACTAACAGTTTTATTTTCATACATCATAATGCAAAAATTGTATATTATATAGTTTTAAAACTAATTTTGTGCTGATTAAAATTCTACTTTATAAATTAAAACACACAAATTCAAACACCTTAAGAAATTCAAATTACATTTTGTTTAATAAATTTTGATTTTTAGAAAGATTAAACATTTCTGATTAAGACGAACGTAACATTAAAATTTACAAAAAAATATTTATTTATATTTTTGTATGACGAACCTCAATTTCACTTAACTCCGACACCATATTTGATTTTTATGTTAGTTGCATCATATTGTCAAACTTTGACACTAAATAGCGTGTAAAATCGAATTTTATTAGCACATGTGCCTATAAAACGTGGTTACTAAGCAATGAGCAGCAGAGTTCAGTATTAAGTCTTCACAGGAATATTATTTCTATAACAACGTGTCTGTTGATGTTAAAGGAAAGAAATTTGTTCCAGGTTTTGATTAAATTTTCGCAACCAATATAAAAAATATCGTATGATAATTGAGCATAATCGAGTCTTTCTAGCACGTGCAGGTTTAAGGACACGAGGCTTTTGCTAATTATAATTCTAGAGAATGAAAAATTCTTAATTTCCCCAAATAGCAATAAACAGAAGGGTGCCTGGATTTGGGACATTGTCTGAATTTGGGTATTTTACCTTATTTAGTCTTATGTTAATCTATTATTATTATGTTAATCTGTTATTATATTGTTATAAGCACTTTTTTCCAACGCTGCTAGAAGATTCTTAATATATAAAATGGTTTCAACTACGAAATTATTCAACCTTTTATCATTCACAACATTTAACTTATCAAGTTTTTGACAAAGAGTCAACAAATTTTCATGAACAATATAATAATCGCTTGAGCTAACACTTCCAAAAAAGTAAAGAGCACTACTTTCGAATTTTTTTGCTCGTTCACGTATTAAATTAACATATTCAATGCTATTTTTATCTCTAAAATTATCAATGTCAGTGTTTTTGAAATAATGATTTAGTTCACAGAATTCTACAGAACTCTGACATTCTCGTAAGAATTTAGCCACATCTTTGTTCAGAAAATCAAAGCATTCAAAAACTTGGTTTAGTAGTATTTGCTTGTCGTTGATGATTTCATCATCGTCATTAGAAATATCTTCAATCCTGTCCTTTATAGAAAGAAGCTGATTCAGTTTTTGTGAATTATCTCCAGAATTATTCTTGAATTGATAGAATTCATGTTTTAAATTATTTAATATTAATTTTTCATTTTCATGTGGTTTCATGTTATTATTTGATAACATGGATTTGCGCATTACTTTTAAGTATTTATTTCTTCTATTTAAATGTTGACCAGTGTTTGATGTTAATTTTGATTCTAAATTTCCTAAATAATTTTCCAACTCTATTTTTTTTCTGATGGTCAACACAGGATTCCATACGTCTTCAACTGAATCAATTTTTTTTCTAAAATTCTCAATATCTTCCTCAGACATTTTAGAAGGTACTAGTGTATTCATATCTCGTTTAATTTTTTCCAGTATTTGTAACTTTCTTGCAGTTTCGGTATTTTTTGTGGCTTTTTTTTCTAAAATATCAAGAGCTTCGTTTTTTCTTGTTTTTAAGATATTTAATCTTTCGGATAAATATTGATTCTTCAGTCTTTTAGAATATAAATTCAATCCCAGCTCTTGAATTTCTTTATATTTAACCTCATACATATGAGTTTCTTTTGGAAATGAAAATTCTTCCGCATACACTTTATATTGATTCAGTTTTTTTAGTACTTTGTTTATATCAGCTGAGTATGCTGCAGTTAGAAGTTCTTCAACTTTTTCAATGTAAATTTCAGTATGCTGCTCATTAATCGAAGTTCTATCAGCAAATTTTTCCAACAAACGTTCAAAATCCTTAATTTTTTCTTTTGTAATTTTTTTCCCATAAAGAATATTTTGAATCTCAGCGTCAACATAAAGAGTGAAATCCATTTTTTCTTCACCAGAGATTTGTTTCTTAAAGTCTGTATTTTGATTTTTCAGTTTTCCATAATTTGTATTTTGATTTCTTCGTTTTTCAGGCTGATGAGGCTGTTTTGCAGGCTGAGGAAACTGTTTCATCTCTACAAAATATCAAAACATCTTACAATTCAATGCAAACGAAGTCTATGTTTATAATAAAATACAAATTGTTCAAATAGTTTCTGTAATATGTAAACATCAAATTTTTCTAATCTAAGTTTGATATGGGGCATTGACTCATTCTGAAGCATGACAGATTATATATACAGGAGAACGTTCTTCAAAGTAAGAAGACACAAATTCTAGAATTTATTTGCCTGAATGAAAAATATTCAGTTAGGGAGCTAGAGTTCTTTGAAGTTGAGAAGTTGAATTCAATTTTTCTCAAAAACGGTTTGTCGTAGAGATTACACAACAGTATTATTTCACGTAAAACTAAAATTTATCAAATATCATATAAAAATGTGGAAATTTCTCAGGACCAAAAAATTATGGACAAAAATATTCAATAACCCCTCCCCGCTTTTAAGAAAGTCGTTAATGATTACAATAAAAAATCTATTTACGTCTTTCGATTGTGAACAATCCAATAAATCTTTATTGGAATCTGTGTTGGACTTATTTGAATTTAATGGTTGTTGGTGCGCTATTTTTCAAGAGGTGTACTTCTGTAACCTAGCATTTTTTGATAAGTTTAATCAACATAAAATTAGCTTTAGAATGTATCCCTTTTTTCTTTGAAGAGCATTTCCGAACACCCCGTATGTTTTATGTTTTTTGAATGGAACACGTAGATTTTTTGAAATTTTTGTATTTATTTTCCTTGCTATCTTTTAAATTATTTGATTACATAATAATCATAAGAAAAAGCATTAATTTCTATTACTAAAAAGGAAAATATTTAGATTTTAGAATCAAATTCAGATTTTTCGTCTTATAGTAATTTGCAAAGTGAAAAAATAAGATTTAAATGAACAGCTTATTTCTGTTATTTGCATCTAAATACAAAATTTCAAGTTTTTAAAATTAGTAGCATAGACGTTCAACGTCAACACACTTTTTGAACACTTATTTTGAACTGAACTTACCGGAAGAGTTATTGTTGCTCTCAAACTTAGTTTGTAACTCTACATGAAATTCTGAATTGTTTTTTCTTAAATTTAGATCACTTCTTTTTTTAAATGGAGTTGATTTTTTTCTGTTTAGTCCCGAATTTTGAGGTCCTAAAATTTTATATAAGCTTATGGATCGAAAAAGGATTTAAATACCTGTCTTTTTAGGCGGTTGATCACGGATATCATCGACTGCATTACTACTTTCTTCTATAATTTCGTTTATTTTACCTTCTATTTGTTCTGTTATATTTAGAAAGCTTCTTAATGTTACTTGGTTTTTGTGACTATGAATTTTTATTGTTTCTAACTTGCTCAGATTTATACTAGCATCTCTTAATTTTTGACCAATGTTTTCCAAAAGTTCAGTCTCATCTAGAAGAGATTTTTTTTTTCGAGAACTTCGTGACAAAAAATTTTTGCGTTCAAAATTTTGAGTACTAGGATTGGTTCTACTAGAACTGGCTGCATTAAGATGGTGTGTACTAAAACTGGATGTATTTTGAGCATGTTTAGACCTGGACTGTTGGTTCCCCATATCTATAATAACTTAATTAAACAGTAAAATATCAAGCATTTTTGAGATAGAAAATTTGCAAGATTCTTGCTAAAAGTGATATCTAAGGTGTTTTTTATGTTTAGTTACAACTTACCTTGCAATTAGTTTCACAAATTACACAAATATGTTAGTTTTGAGATAAAAGATAAAATGAAAACAGTTATATCTATCAAGTGAATTATAGAAAAAAGATAAAAATAATATTTCAAATACCTAATTATTCGAATATTATTGTTGGTTTAATAAAACACATATTGTTATATCTACAGTGCTCTTGATTTTAAAGATTATTAGATAAGACAAGATCATTTTAAATTACTGTAGTGGAATGAATTTTTGTTTATGTATTCCAAATATTACCTCTCTATAAAGAAAAAATTCAAATGCAAAAATTTCTAATTTTTTTACACGTGATAATAAATTTAGTAATAACTTTTTGGATACAACAATGAAAAAATATGTGTTTTGTTTACATCGTTGGAACTATTCAATTTCTAATTTGAACATTATAATCACAATTTGTTTTATTTCTAGTTTCATTATAGTTTTTTATGGTATGAATAAAAAAAAACAAATTTATCTACGGTAAAAAAATTAGTTTGAGTAGATAATATGTACATATTTATGGTATAAATGAATAAAGACAGTTTCTATCCACGAATAAAATGTTGGTTGTATAAATTGACTTTGAGTGGACAAAATTTCTTTATTTTCGTGACATTCAATATTTAGTTTTGTCCATTTTTCAAAAATTCTGCCACCTACCTATAGGTATTACTGTGAAGCAAAAACTAAAGTATGTTTAGTTTTATACAAGCTTGACATACTGGTTGCCTACAAACGAATCAAACATTTATTATATATATATAATCAAAAAACCCTCGTGTAACCTTTCGGTGTGAGGGATAATACAAAATTATACAAAATTATTCTATATAAATATTTACACATTATAAACTATTTTTGTCCATTCTTTTTTATTTCTTGCTAATTGGGACGCACGTTTCCAGGACAGTCCTCTTCGTTCCAACGTTTCTCGCACTGCATCATTCCATGTTTTCCTGGGTCTTCCTCTATTTCTCTTTTTCATTGATCGGGCCTCCCATATATTTTTGACTGGTCTCTCTTTGTTCATCCTTACAAGATGTCCAAACCACTTTAATTGTTGTTTTCCGATTTGCTTGTGCCCCGAGTTCTTCTCGGATTACCTCATTCCTTATTTTGTCCTTTCTGGTAACTCCTTTGATTTTGCGTAGGAACTTCATTTCAGTAGCCTGCAATTGGCACTTCAGTCTTCTTGATAAGATCCAGCTTTCACTTCCGAATATTGATTTGAAAACGGTCATTTTTGTTTTTTGGCTTAATTCTTTTTTTCCGATAAGCGGCGTCTTCAACAGGTGGTACAGACGATTTGCGGCTTGAATCCTATCAGTAATTTCTTCCTCTTCTTCACCGTTGTTATTGATTTTAACCCCTAGGTATTTGAAAGTTTGGACTTGATCGATGTTGGTGTTGTCTATCTTTACCTCGCAACGTTTCTGATTTTTTCCTGCTACTAGAACCTTTGTTTTCTTTGCGTTTATTTTCATGTTCCACTTTTCCAGTTCCACCTTTCATCTATTTAAGTTTTTTTGGAGATCTTTTTCGCTTTTCGCAAAAATTGCCAAATCGTCTGCAAAAGCGCACACCGAAACTCGTACCGGCTGTAGCTTGTTGTGTCCCACATATTATTATTAAAATTGTAAAATTGTCTTACTAGGATCATCAATTTTGTTAATTAACTTTTTTTGTCAAATATTCAAATTTGAATTTAAATAATAGTCTGGAGTCTAGAATATTGTCAAAATGTAATTTTTTTATTATGGCGTCATCTGTCATAGCAAGATACAAACTATTCAATGCTTCTACTTAAAGTTGACTAGAAGGACATTTATTCTAGCATGGTTCTAGCAAATGTGATATAAAATCAATATTTGAATAAGTTTATCATCGTTAGATGTCACCTCCTCACTCAAGAACATTTTCAATTCGAGACGATTCAGACTTTAATACATTACATTTTAGTATTCAACATTTAACAATAAGAATTAATCATTGTAGTTAAAATTTTCAAATTGTGGAAAAATGTAAAGAATTTTGTAAATTCATTACAATTCTTTAATAGTACTCTGATTTATGATTGAAAACCGTTTTTAAAAAATTCGATAACGACCTAAATGTTTTACGAAATTCAGATTTTTGCGGAAATCAGATAGATAAAGACTGTCGAAAAATGCTTTTCAGACCATGTTCGACTTTTTTAATCAATATTTTTACTTATCGGGACGGAAGATTATGGTGTTATAGCTGACTTTTAAGAAAATGTAATTTGTAAACTATAATCTAATTGTTCTACTTTTGGTTGAACAGGAAGTCTGTGCAATTTTGCAACTAAACAATTTATCTTTGGATAATTTAATTCTACTCTAATTTGCTTACTGAAATAAATTTTATTGTTCTAAAATGGTCTTGAATTGTTTGAATTAATAAAAATTTTCATTTACAACTCTACAGAAAAAAATTGATATCTTTTATATTTTCTTCTAGAATAAAATGGAATTTTGCGCGCACAAAGCTAGAGCAACAGTTCATAATAATCTTGAAAAAAAAAAATTAAAAACATTTTGAAAAACGTTTTGTTTTCTAATGCCCATTTCAATATATTTCAGACATTAAAAACTTATTTTTTTTTTCAATATTTTATCATGCAGTTGATTTTGTTTTTTATTTTCTTTTGATATATCATAGGTTATATATTTTTTTTTTGAATATATTGTATAAAGAAAATTTAAGCTATTTTCTATTATATTATATAATTAAGTATGTTTTCTTAATATTAAGTAAGTGTTTTTATTTACGTGTGCATGAAAAAATTCCATTTTTTATCTCTAAAAATAAATAAAAAAATTCAGGTCAACTGCGTTTTGCACATTAATATGGATTTCATTGTATGCACAGATAAGGCATGATTTCTGTTGCAAATATGATGATTATGTGTAAAAAATTCCATCCATTAATTTTTACAAAATGATGAAAACAAATCGCTAAATTGTGTATAATGCACGCTAATATCTAATATCAAAGCTAATCTAATAAAAGTACATACACACTAGAAAAGTAAATATCACCCATATGTTGATAGTGTTTCATCAGTATAATCAATAAGCACCAGTTAAACGAGAATCAGTGAACTAAATCAGCAAATATACTAAGTTTTCTTTTTTACTATAATAAAAATTTAGACAAACAGTCAAAAAAAATTAGTAAATACTTACAACATAAAAGCAATCATGAATTATGGTAACAGCTAGGGTAAACAATAATCCGTCACTTGAATTGCGGTAAGCCACCATCGGGTTTCTTAATTTTAATCTCTTGCATGAATTGAGATTGGTAAATTATTTCCCCTTAAATTTTAAAATAAGATGACAATAAAACATTCTATACTGATACTTAGGTAAGTATGAATAACTATATAGCTGATGCAATGAACGACAAAATTGGATGCATTATAATTAGCCAAAATAGAGGACAATCGAATTGTGGATATGTTTCGATCAACCTGTGGAATAATTTATTTATAAACGTCACAATTTCAAAACGTTAGATTACTATCATCAGTTTTAATAATCTTTAACCCTTCCAGAAGCAAGTCAAGATTCTTACCATTGCCGCAACTAAGGTTCACCGCAACATAAATATGTGAAAATAAGCTAAAACTAAACCTCTTTTTTTATAAGGAGATGCTTTCTAGCAGTCGAAAATCTACACAAAACTTGGAAAAGAAAAAAGAATTGGTATTACATGTATACGCTATTCCAACTTCTTCTACATTATTTTCCACTTGTTTTTGAAAAAATTCTAACAAATTTGCTTGATAGTGACACTACCGTAGAGATGGAAAATATCTTCTATAGCATAGTGGTAGAAGAGTGTCCAGAGAGAAGCAGAAGATGGACAAAGAAAAAAAAGCAGTCAGATTTTTTTTTGACAAAACATGAGTATTAGGTTTTTTTTATAATAATATGAGTCAAAAACATGCAAAGAATTAAGCAAATTTATAAACAGGATACTTTTATCTATACCTAATTATTGTCAAAAAAATACAGCTGTAACTTAGTAACTTTGATGGAAATAAAATAAAAAATCAAGCTCGTACTTGATCATTTTTTTCTTGTTTTATTGTTTCTACTGTTTATCTCTTAGTCTACGCTTAGTCTATGCTTGCAGAAACAGCTTCTGAATTTAGTCTCAATGAGACAATATAAATTGCTCAAAAAATTTTTTGTTATACAAGTAGTTAAAACGAATGTTTAATGAACGCCTAAATTGAATACTCAAACAGCGAAAAGTTGTTAAGTTCAAAAACTTCTCTTCTTCTTCTCTTCTTTCAGCTTCAAATGTCAAACTAACAACAGTTGATGAAAATTTTTCTCGGTACAAAAATATAAAATGATTTTAATACCAGTAGAAAAATTTCAAAAGTAACAAATAATCAAACTGAAATAACGTTTCGAATGATGAATCGTCTTCAGTCTCAAAACCTGCTAACCACCTAACTAATATATGTTTCATATATTAGTTAAGTTCTTATCATATTTATTCAATATAAGTATATATAAGAATCATCCACCTGGCACCATCGATTGATAAGAGAAGCTTATCAAAATGATTGGAGTCAATATGTAGGCAGTTTAGTTCAAGTAGTGAAAAAGAGTACTTCTATGAAGAGTCAATTCTTCAGTTCGACAAAGTGTCATTAATAAAATCATCAATCTCAACAATGTCTAATGGAGGATATGAAGAATGTACCGCTTATGATAGCTCTTGGCATATCATACCACCAGACTATGTTCACATGGAAGATGAATATCGATACACGTGAGTTTTCTAAATAACACTTTCTTGTAAATTTCTTGAAATTTTAAAGTATGAATGAACCGGATTTTACTACGACTTTAAGGGTGGTCTTTGGCTTTGGCGACGAGCAGTCTACGTTGTGAGAAATCTACCTGCTGTTCATTCAACAACACAGGTGTTCTCACTGGACGCTTTATTTAGACTATTAAGGTCCTGTCGGCTTTTGAACACTTAAGAATCTCACCGCTTTAAGAGTTTAAATATTATTTTTTGCGTTAATAAATCCTGTTATTGAGTTGAAGACGAAAAGATTAGTAGATGAAATGCTGTCAGGAAGCAGATAAGATTTTTTTTGTTTATCTGAAGAATGTAAAATATTTAAATGCTGTCTGAATTTGAATTCAAATTATTTCTAATTTACATTTTTATGCCTCTAAAAAAGATAGTAATTAGCATCGAGATGTCAGCACAGCACATTTTAAACTATTTCATGAAAAGAAATTTATATTTAAACCTTCAAGCTTTTTATACAAAATTCTGATTCCAATTTTCTTTACTATAAATTACAAAGTTGAATAGAACATTATCGAATAATTCCGTTGCATATAATTGGCCCAAATTCTGTTTAATTTACTGTATAATTTTATCCGTAAGCAATCCACTCTCAGCCCTCTCCCATTCATCACAATTACAAGCGATAATATTACATCTACATTCCATCAGCTTACAAACTCTTCTTCATTACCCTTTCTCCGCTAAAGTGAAAAGAGGTTAAAGTTCGTCAATTGCAAACAAAAGCCGCCTAAGCGTCGGTGTCCTCCTCGAAGTCTAGCACTCGAGCAAATCCCCGAGCCCCGGAACCCACTGTTCTCAAAGTTGATTTCTCATTGGTGTTTGTTAACTCCACCCCTAAACATTCCGTTCTCATTGGTTAATAGGAGAGTCGTCGAGAGGCCTGAAGAGCCCATCGAGTGAAGGGCGCCTCTTCAGCACTCTTCAGTGGCTCTCCAGAAGCTCTCGACAACTCGCGTGCCGGTCCACTTGAACCGATAACAGTGCGGTAGTAGTGACAGTGGTAAAGGTGGCCGAGGAGGATAAGCCTCGGAACGACGACGCCATGCCACCGGCATCGGTGTCTTCAGCAACTGCCGCTTCGACTTCAGCGGCGGCGGCGCTTCTTGCGTGGCCGCCTCTGTTACTGCATCCGTGGGCTCCGGCGCTCTTGCCAGGGGCATGGTGCTCTTCGGCGATAAGATCAGCGTTACCAGGGTTGGTAAAATTATTTTTCATTAAAATTTAAATAAAAATGCAAATCATGAAAAAATTCGTCACAAAAGTGAACATTATATTCTCCCACACAAAAGTCCCAAAGCGTTCGTTTTTGAATGAAAAAAACTCCGCTTAACAATATCCACTTGAAATATGTCCCGTCGAGAAACCGGAAACAGGCAATTTAAAATTTCGTGGATATTTGGCATTTCGGATTTTGTCGTTTAACTAAGCGTGACTTTGTGAGGGTGGTAAAGTCTCTTTTATTGCCTTTTTGACACAGGTGACAATTGTAGGTAAATCCAGAGAATTCACGCTAAGTCACGTTTCAGTAATAATTGGAAACAGGTGTTAGAAAGGTACCGACTTGAGAATTTTGATATTATCTATCGATTGTAGCAATAAAATTTATGAATATTGGTGTCTCTTGTTACAGGTTATTGGACAGTATGAAAATGACTGGACCGATGGGAAATCCCAGACAACCAGCAGGGTTTGCAATTAGTGATATTCTGGAATTGGATAGAAATGGTAGTGGGATTGAACATCAACCGACGGATGCACCTTTGTACGGACATCCACCGCATGATATTTCTGCGTACGTTCCTTCGACGAGGCATTGGCCCACAATCACACCAGAAGGTAGGATTACAATTTTTAAAAATCATAGAAAAGTATTATACTTTTATGGCGATAATTTTTAAACATCTATTTGAAAAAAATTTTTGAAGATTTCTTACAAAAACCATTCAAAACTCATGTCAGTTAGGCAACAGAAGTGTTTGCGAAATGAACTAGAAAATGTTTCCGTACAATTTTTTAAATCATACTTTAACATAATATACAGGTCGGGCCTACATTATTGACTCAGTTGCTGAAACAGTATTCAAGAAAAGAACGATTCAATTCAACCACTCAGAGCATTTCAGAACTTCCAGGTGTATTCTCCTAATTCATACTGCTACGTTACAAATTTCCTTAGATTTTTTGTTTACAATCAAGTTGTCTCTAAAAATTCAAAAGACGTTAATGACATAATTACAATGTCGCTTCGGTACCTTCTGGCTGAGCCAATCGTGATCTTTCGTTATGCTTTCTTCTGCAAATTCATGAACTTCAGAGCAAATTAATGGAAAACTATTTTTGGTACAGCTGACGCATTTTTGTCACAAACTATTATTTAATTTATCTCCTAGTGACATCGGTAGTATTACAAATATCCACCTAGAGTGCAGCTTCTGAGGCTGGTCACTTTCGTTTTTTTTCTCTTTTTGTGATTCTCAAAAAATTAATTAAAGATGGATTAATTATCATACTGGTCTACTCTAATATCAACTTTGCCTTGGGTCGCAAATATTGGCCCAACTTGTCATTCACTTATTACTTTTTGAGAAGAAAGAGTAATCAAAAACGGAAATAAAATTTAAATTTAACAAAAAAAATTTTGTTCAAACTTAAGATTTAAAAAAGCATTGGATGTCTTATTTTTTAAAATCCTTAAAAAAATACTTAAAGAATACAAAACGTAAAATTTTGTTACTCAGGGCTATTTCTAATCCGACTTCATGAACTTAAAAAAAAAAAAAAAAATTGGGACTACAAAACGCGATGATTTTACTGCAAAATTCTACTTGCCTGTGCTTTGATATTTTTCAAAAAATACAAAAATTATTCTATTGTTAATATCAATGTTAAAAATGTACACGCTGTGAGTTAGAATTACTAAATATCAGGGGAGATGGTCATAGTTAAAAAAATTTTACTTTCACGTTTGAATGTCCTGCACTGAGTGAATTCAATATTAGTTATATGTATCAAGCGGTAGAACGCTGATAAAGTTCAGAAATTGAGAAAAACAATTCATTTGATGTCTGCTCACACAAAAGTTAAGTAGCAGTTAGTCTCTTCCGCTAAAACATTTTTTCAGTAAGCTCATTCGAATTTAGGACTCAGTATGCTTTAATCTCAAATTACAATGGGAACAATTTTTGTGACGCTGTCATAGAGTAAAAAAGAAATCAGTTAAAGACAACCAATCGATTGTAGCTTTAATAATTTTTTTCTTAAAAAATTATATTTTTTTCACAGCTTTATTAGAGTTTATTTTGCGGAGATGTTTCAACAATTATAAATTATTTTCAAATTATTTTATATTATTAAATCATTACTGAAAAATGTGTAATTTTTTTTGAAAACTATGGCCATCCATCCCGGATTTATCCTAAATATTTATTTTTCAGATTTTATAATTTCCTTATTATTTACCGATGTAGGTCGGAAAAAAATTGTTTTTATCTTATTTGTTTCACAAGAAATTAGCTAACAACACAATTATTGATTGCACGCTCTTGACACACCATTTTGTTATAAATATTATAAATCTGACCAATTTAAAAGATCGTTGAAGAATCTAGATAATTGGAAAAAATTATAATAAGAATAAATAAAAAATATCTAGTAAGTGAAACTTCTACACATATCCTGCTACGATTTCTTCACAGCGGTGAAACAATGACTATTTATTTTAATAGTTAGCGATTTAAAATAAAATAGCTACAAGATTTGTATAGAAAATTGGATTCGCCGATCGACTGCGAATATTTCGCGTTAATAAAATCTTTATGGAAATAATAACGTTGCGTTGATATTATTCATTGTACATTTTATTGAAACAAAATGGTTTTCTTTGTCTGTTCTAAGTAGAAATAGCTCAGACCTAGATGATTTTTTTTTTCGACAGTTTTCAGAAAATAATCTGAAAAATGAAATGGTAATGTTACAAAACAATTAATGCAAAATAGACAAGAAATCAATATAAAAATACTTTCTTCTAATTCCGCTGGATTATCTTCCACTTTTTCAAGATTTTTTCACTAATCAACAAATTGACTGAAATATTTTTGCTTTCATTCAGTTCTCTTTAAATGTTAGTTATTTATGTTTGCAATTTTTATCTACTTTCCTAACTGATAATTGCTTTTCTCAAAACTGACCCTTCCATCATCAACCCTATTCTGTTACACAAGGGCGTGCATCTTCATTGTTAACGAAACTTACCATGAAAAACATTACAATCGATCGAAGTTGATTCATTGGATGAATGCAAAATCCGGGGGTACTTTAAATTGGTTTATATAAAGGTGTTTAACATTGATACATCACCCAAGACCCTTCTTTTGGCAATTACACAATGTTCAAAAGCGAGTTAGTGGAACTAAATAGACGAAGCGTCGAGGGGCCGGTCTGAAAACAGCCCCACGTAGCAAAGTCACGCCTTCCGACAATACAAGCAGCTGCTAAAATCAGCAGCTGTTTCACTATACTTTTAAACTTCATTAAAATGATAAAAATCAAAGAATTAATTGTGATATTTTGTTTTTAGTTTTACATCATCCTCATATTCCTCCTCATCCCGCCCAGTTAAGTCCTGATAGTACCAGTCCGGCGATCTCGGACCGATCGAGTGTCGACCCCACCGGCACCGTCGACCATCTCCCACCGAATCAAGCTAATACTACTACCAATCCGATCACTCCTAGTGAACGCGATCCGGAAGAAGAAAATTCGGAAGACTGTAAAGACCCGCATTTAGTCGAACAAGTTGAACAACAATCTGGAAGTCACAAGAAACGTAAACGAAGAGTTTTGTTTTCAAAAGCTCAAACTTATGAATTAGAAAGGAGGTTTAGACAGCAGAGGTATCTATCAGCACCGGAAAGGGAACATCTCGCATCGATCATTCGATTGACTCCGACACAAGTCAAAATCTGGTTCCAAAATCACAGGTAGATATGCAAATGATAAAGTAAAAAAATTGCTATATATATTTAATTTAATAATATATTTAAAATAAATATATATTTTTTTAATTCCAGATACAAGACGAAGCGCGCCCAGCACGAAAAAGGGATGCACGACCAACAAAACAACAACCCTTTACCATCCCCTCGACGTGTCGCTGTTCCAGTTTTAGTCCGTGATGGTAAACCTTGCCTTACTGGCGGTCCTAAACACGCCGATCCTTCGTTGCAAGTCCCAGGAGGGCCTATGATGATGGGCACTCATGGTCCTTTGATGTACGGTCAACCGCGTGTATGGTGGTGATTTGACAAAATCTTATCAAAAAAAAATTCGCAAAAAAAATAAATAAAATCTTTACTAAGTAGTCTTGGTGATGAAATCAGTGCGAACATTCAATATTATAGAGATAAGATATCAGAAGTTGTGATCTATTAATTCGAATGAGGACACGTTTGATGTTCAAGGCCGAAAATCTACTTTGTTTCTAAGCAAGTGTAATGACGAACAAAAAAGTTCGCTGCTGGTTCATGTGTTTGTCGTTATTCTATTAACATTTTGTAAATTGTATATGTGTAAATAGACTTTATAGAATTGTGTATAGTAGGATTAGATTGGTTGGAATCGGATTGATTTTATGTCTTATTCTAGTCTGCATTGTTGTTTGTGGACACAATTGTACTTAAATCTGGATTTCAACTGTACAAATTAATTTATTAAAATAAAACATTTTACAACATAAAAAGCATTAATTTTTCACAGTTTTCATATGTTGTTTAGTGAATAAAGAAACAAATAAAACAAAATATTTAATTCGAAATATTAAATTTCATTTTTGTAATTCTAAATCAGTTTGAACTTATTCTAGTGAATTTTTCCTTTTAGACCCTAGAGAGACTGCCAAATTTTCAAAAAACTTGATTAAATTGTTTGATCAAACTATAGCTGTGATTAGAGTTTTGTGACATTTTTATCTATCCATCACTCCAATCACAGCTTTAAACAGTCTGAAATGTTATCATCTTATTTTTCTGTCTGTTTCTATATGATATATATTTATTTATATTAATTTATTAAGACTTTTATGCTTGTTGTGGTCCTAACTATTATTCCTTACATTTTTGCAAATTACACACAAAACCACAATTTTTAAGCTCTTAATTGTCCGGAAAATGTTTCCTCTAAAACGACAGTAATTACACGATGTCAGATCAAAACTATACACCGAATAAATGTCAGTAAAAAGTCAAATAAGCGGTTGTGAAATAGCATTTGTTCATCGCATGCAAGTCTTCTTCCTAATTGATACATTTTCTGTCAAATCAAGAAACTTGAGGGTTAACACTGATAAATTAGAAAGTTTTGAAGAAACAAAGGTTGCAGAAATGCAAAGACGCAAAGGAAATCCTTGAAAAAACATGGCATAGTTTTTAAAGCCAACAGCAGACGTTTATGCATGCTTAAACAAAAATGTTTCGCAAAACTTGAAAGTGTCCAACAACTAAGTGATTGGGAAAAAAAAAGAAAATTCATTGAACATTTTTATAAGAGGTAGTCATTTGGCTAATGACTAGAATTTCTAAATCTTGTTAAAACTGTACTAAAATTTATAATTTAAAAGATTATAAGTTCCTAAACTATACCTTTGATACCTAAATACAGTTTGGAATTTGCATTTCCATCGAATATACATTTTAGGAACACAGCAATTTTCAAAATCAAAATTATCAGATTGATTCATTTATTGAGAAAACTGGCGTTAATTCATCGCTTATGTGTCTCTTGAAAAAAATGTTTCTTATTAGATTTGTAGTCAAAATTTGATTCCAAATATTTTTTATAGTCACTTTGTTGGATACTTGACAAATAATCCAGCAAAGTTACTAAAGAAAATGTTTTACAGTGTAGCAGATCATTTATCTCTGAAATTTGATTGACTGTCACTTCATTAAGATATGTTTAGTTTCTTTCAATCTGATTAATTCATCTAGGTCACGGCCAAAAATGCTTTTTTGCTGACTGAAGCTGGTTGCTAACTGAGTGAATCCAATTTTTCAGATTCAACTAACAAACTCGCTCTTTCTGGGTTCGACATAGGTACGAATAACTATTTTTTGAACTTGCTGTTGAAAATGAATATTTTGCAAAATATCATCCACAAAGAAATGCGTTCTATTCTAGAGTTCTATCATTACCTTAGATATTAATCGGTTTTATGAATCAATCGAAAATATGAGCAACTTAGGAAAAACATCGCAATAAACCAGCCTGTATAATACAATTATAAGTGGTAGCTTGAGCAACTTATATTTTGGATTAGATATTTTTTTAACGATTATGTTTTGATGAAATAATGAGATTTTATCCCTAACTTTCAATGGTTCTGCATTTCTTAAGTAGAAAGAATTTCTTGAAATTTGTGGAAAAATAAATGTAATAAATTTTAAATAAATTGAGTTTTTTGACAACTGTGACTGAGTCTATGTTCTTGTCATTTTCATTTGGAAACAATAAATATTATTGTTATTCAACTCACATTTTCAACTAATTTTTTCAAAATAGACCAATCACATTTGTATTAAGCGACAATTTTCACTAGTGGTATTTCTGCTAAAAATTACCGACAGAAATTTCTACCATTTTTTGTTCATTGAAATGTTAGCAAAATACTACTTTTGGGTACAGAATTGGAGAAAATTCTTTCATTTCAGATTTTCGTCTTTGTTTTGGCGACAATTGAATTTTCACGAGTGAGCGTTAGCGTATCTTATCTGAGATTGAATTTTCCGGCAATTTCATACCTACTCGTGGTATTACTTATGAAAATTGTTAGACTTTGAGAATAGGTACATTGAAAATGCATATTACCTAATAGTTATTGATTGTACAATTGTTTGAAATAAAAGTTCAACGAATGGATTATTTAAATGCAAAACAACTAAAAGTTTTCATATCCACGAATTGTAAGTTAATTCTAACAGAGAGAGTAATGCATTTTTTAAAGCACAGAACTTTCAGATTTTTACTAGGATATGACATTAAAAAAATAGGAACATCAAATCTGACAACTGACTATTAAGAGCTCTGTTGGTGCAAAATCTCAACTAGATTTATTGATTTATTGGTTTAAAAATTTCGATTAAATTGGTTGTTTGACTTCAATGTTAATTTAAACGCTTGAATTATTTTTGTTCCAAATTAGGTAAATAAAACTTTCCATTTGGCAATTGTTCGATTAAATATTTAAAATAGTTACTACGACACCATTAAACATTTGTTTAAATAACAAAATTGTAATTTAGATATGTGATTAGTTAATATGTTAATAAATTATAAAATACCGATCAAAATTTCGATGGATTATTTCAAGTATAATTAAAAAATAGATTAATTCATGTTAAACCCTCTTAAAGACATAAGTGTATGCTTAGTAGCTAACTAAATAGTTTAATTAGTTGCAATAAATAACATTTTGATAGGAATACTTATCACATCAAGTGAATATAATTCTGCTACTCAAATTGATTATTGGTACTCATGTAAAGTATATTATAGTACTACATCAGATTATACTTTTGATAATCATCCTCTCCATATTTAATCCATACTTAGCTGGTTCTTCACTGCATATTAAAGTGTTTCCTATTTAATGTATAATTTGATTTAAAAAAAATGTTCTACGAATATTACAGAATGGCAACAACTCTAGAAGCGAATATAGACAGTGGTTCATTTTCAATGGTTTTCATAGGTTTCTCATATATCTGATCATCACACAAAAAAACGAATAATTCATTTTTCAGACAAATTCAATGCTTTAATTAGTTTTGTACTAATGTCTTTTTTTTCAAATTTCAGTGCTTTATTGATTTTTTTACAATTTCTGGAAAATGCTGTATTTTCTTTAGTTTTGAATGCATTCAAAATTTGAAAAATGTTACTAATCAAGATTTTTACATAGAATAGAATTATCTAACTGATTTTTCTTTCTTTTGTTTTTGGAGATTTAAATCTGAGTTACATTTTTTTTTTCACGAGAAGCACAATTAGCGATGACTTTAAAAATATTATTACTTTTTTCTATTTACGAAAATGTATGGCTTAGATGCCTTCTCTTTATATTTTTAATAATTAGTAATTTTTGATTGAAAAATTATATGAAAAAATAATAGTAGCTTTTGAAAGCAAAAAATCAAAGTCAAAATATTGTCTTTTTAAAATCTGCAAATTTAAGTGTTATTATTAGTATATGTTTTTTAAATAAGAAATGAAAAATATGACATAACAAAATGTTTCATGATATGCAGACACAGCTTCCAATTTATGTTTTGAAAATTAACTAATGCTAATGTCAATCTATTATTTAAACCAAAGGCGATTATAATTGCTACTAGACCAATGCATTATCAGGGATTTTATGACATTTACAATAAGCTTTTATCGGTGGATTGGGATTTCATTAGTTCCGGTAATAGTAATGCAGATGAAAAATTTGACCACTTTCTAAAAATTTTAATTTGTACAGTTAACGAATTTTTTCCAATAAAACATAAAAAAATCACCAATAGGAACATATATGTAAAATAATACACACCTAATTTAAGAAAGGTGAGAGATAGTTTGAATTTTTTAATAGATTTTGAAAAACAATACCCCGATTTAATACTTGAAGATTATATTAAAAATTTACGTCAAACTTACAAAAAAGGAATTATAAATACATAAAATTTTTTATACAAACTACATTTCAGTAAATAATAATTCGCCTACATCGTTTTGGGGCGTTGTCAATAGTAATAAAAAAATTAAAAAAATCTAACAATAATAATAATATTGATATAATACCTAATACATTTAATAACTACTTTACAAATATTGCTGGTAAACTTCCAAATTGTTCTATAAAGAACTTGTCAACCATTAAAAGAAACAATTTAAATTTTGAATTCTTGCAAATAAGTCAAGTTTATGTAAGAAACATAATTGAAAAAATTAAAAATAAACCAACTAAAGACATTTATGATATTGATATTATTCTAATAAAGCGAATTATTGATATAATTAATTAAACCTTGACTAGATTGATAAACTTATGCATTACAGAGGGAGTGTTTCCAACAATTCTTAAAGTTGCTAAAGTAACACCATTAATGAATTAATTAATTATCGTCCCATATCGATTTTACCCACATTTTCAAAAATTCTAAAAACTGTTTTCAAAGAATAAATTAACAATTATCTTTTAACTAATAATTCAATTAACGAAAATCAATATGGCTTTCAGAGTAGAAAATCAACCGTTGACGCCATTTTTCATTTAACAGGTATCATTGCTAGTGGATTTGAGAATAAGCAATATATAGGATCCATATTTTGCGATCTGCAGAAGGCTTTTGACTGTGTCTGCCAGCAGAAACTATTATATAAATTATCACATCTTTACTCTTTTAATAATAATAGTTTATAATTAATAAATAGTTTCCTAATCGATCGATGTCAAATTGTTAAAATAAAGGAGGCATCATCTGAAAAGAAAAAATTAACAAGAGGTGTACCACAAGGTTCCGTATTAGGACCGGTGCTTTTCCTTTTGTACATTAATGATGTTAAATTTCCATCTATCCATGTAACGCTTTTTGCGGATGACAGTACCATGACTAAAGTCTCGAATAATATTGAAATTACGCCACACACAATTAGAAGCTCAGATGTGGTTTGCAAGTATGGATCTATGTTTAAACGAACGTAAAACCAAAACGATGATATTTTCTCTTCGTGATATTAATTTTGATAATCCCCAGGTGGTAAAGTTTTTAGGCGTATTTTTGGATCAAAATCTGGGTGTCTCATATTAACGAAATTTAAAATAAAATTTCCAAAAATATATTTTTGTTGCGCTGTCTTCAAAAAGTAGATCCAGATATAGTATTAAAGACAGCATTTCATGCATTAATAATGTCCATTAATAATGCTCCTGCTACAAGTCAAATTTTTCATCTACAGAGGAAAGCTTTAAGAGTCATTAGTGGACTATCTTACAGAGATAACGTAAGACATAAATTTAAAGAATTTAATATTTTAACACTTCCAAGTCTGTATATTTTTCATTGTCTATTATATGTTAAACGTCATATGCACAATTATGATCAAGTAAAAAATTTGCATATATACAATACTCGCGCTGGTGTTAAATTTGACATCAAATTTACTACTACTTAACTAAAAGTAGAAATTGTACAAATTATTATGGACCAATATTTTTTAATAAATTGCCTCTCAACGTAACAATTTTGCCATTTAAAGAATTCAAGAAAACTGTAAAAGATTTGTTATTAAAAAAAAACGTTTTACAGTTGTAATGAGTTTATGTCGAGCGATTTAGGGAATTAATATTCATGAATCTTATATTATGATACAATTGTATTTTAGTATTTTATTAATTTATTGTAACGTGTTACATGTGTTTAATGTTTTTTATGACAAATGTATACCTATTGGTGCTTAACATGAATAAATATTATTATTATTATATAATCTTAGAAAAAATTTAACGATTTCAGAAGAATATGAATGAGCATTGATCTCTTAAAGCATCAAGATCTTAAGAATTCTATAGAAAAATTAAAAAATCAAAATAATGAGTGTATTGAATTTTATCAATGCAAAATCCAAATTATCCACAAGAAAAATGAAAGAACATATTGAGTTTCTAAAATATGAAGCAATGAAAATTTCGAGAAAAATCATAAGTCAATTTTGTGCTTTTGAAAATAGAAAATTAAATTTTTTCAATTCATTAATTCCCATGCAATTCTTCCTAAAAATATAAAATTTTGAGTTATTGATATATTTTTAAGACTCTTTCCCCTCCCAAAATGACTATAATTTTTTTTAACTAAAAAATCTCACCTATATAGAGTGTTTCGGTTATACCCAAAGCAGACCTCAACTTTCTTATTTAAAATAGAAAACTCTATATTTTTTGCGTTTTAAATTCTACGACGAATTCTAACATAACAATTTTTCCTAAACTAAAGCATTCTAAGGATATCTACAACGTTAACTGAAAAATGACAAATGCAGAGTTAGAGATAATCAATAATAACGGCTAAACGACTATTTATTTTGAAATAGTCTTTTGGCATTTTATAATACAGCACATTGAACAATAAACCTTACTAAAAAAATTGAACCGACATTTGACAACTGACTGAAAATTTCAAAATTTTCAAATGGAAATCTCTATGGAATGTATCCAATGTATTCCAATCTAAGTGATATTTATCAATAATCTTTCAAAATTTTATGTCAGTTGTGGGTGTCACATCAGAAGAAAATTTTTCCAAACAACCACTTTACACAAGTCATTTTACCTCTTTTTTTTTCAATAATGAGTCGTGGAAAATATATACTGTATAGTCGATATATATTCTCGCTATACAAACTATTTTTGTTTTTCCAATACGTACTTTAATAAATGATAACGAAATTAAAAATTTCAATTTATTAAAAATTAATTTTAGATATTTTGTATGATTAAGTTAATATACTTGTCAGTGGATACATTTGATCATAAATCACGAGGATCGATCATGTTTCTTATCAAATGAAATGTTTGCCTTAGTTATCAGCAGCCTACCTGTTTGTTGCGACTCCCTTTCTCCCCTAGCACCTGCTAACAATAACTTTTATCTACATCGATTAATTATTGAATCAGTTAAAAGAATAAAGTACATTTTCTATACTTCAAATTTTAAATCTGTATTGTACTTGAAGTTTATTACCTACAATCATAACCATTTTTTTTTTCTAACTTATAGTATTTATTTAAAATTTTGTTACTTTTTATCTATAATATAGATTAGAAAATTTGTAGATTTGATTCGAAATTGACCTAATTATGTATTGAGTTTTCTATGTTATCTTCTATTTTCTGTCTATGACTATCAGTTGAAAAAATATTGCGTATTTAACAAGTGTTTTGCGCTTAACAGATATTGTATAACACTGTTTAAAAATAAAATTTGCTTAGATTAGGATTAGAAATCAGAAGCATTATTGGTAATAAAAATGGTTTTAATTAATTTCTATTTTAATAATTTTTCAGACTATTGATATAAATCCATGTTTATATGTTAGTGGTGCAGTCAAGTACAGAAAAATAATAAAACTTTTCATTTTTTCCCAAAATCGATTCTGAATCCACTATTTTTCTACGATTATAATAGAGTTTCAGTTTTCTTAATTGATATGCAGTTTCGAAAAACTGATTTTTTTAGAAAAATGTTCTAATCTGTTGTAATCTGTAACTTTTCCTTTCTCTGAGTTACAACAGTTCCTCATAATTTTACATAGATAGAAGACGGGAAAAAATTAAAATAAATCTTATCATCAGTTGCTAAGAGCGAGGAATCAATCTAGACAGCTGCATAGAAAATTGGATGCTGCAAAAAAGTATTGACCTGATTTTAAAAAAATAATTCTATAATTTATATAATTAAATATACCAAGTTTTTACACAAATTTATTTTAAATTTTTCATTTTAAGGATTTATAAAAATTGTTCAAAATCAATTTGGTAAAATTTTACGACTGTTAACTTTCGAGATGTAAGTATAGTGGTCCCAAAAAAAGCATTTATAAAGTTTTTGATTCCGATTTCCGATAATTGCTGGTTTACTAACAATGTATTCTAAATTGCTAGAAATCCTCTAATTTATATAAATTAATAGATGTTTGTATACAAAACATTGCTTCTACCAGTAAAAAATTTATGATCCCAAATAAATGCTCAATGTAAGTATTTACAACAACAACGTAATAAAACGTATTTTCTTTTGGAAGACTATAATATTATATTATTTTATAGAGGATTAATAATTTCAAGAGCACTCCAGTTATATTAAATTACTTGATTTATAATTGTTATAAAGTAGCATTATTTTTTCATTAGCTACTTTTGAAATGTTGACTTGAAGTATTAAAAGTGCTATCTGCTAACAGTAGTACCTTTTATGTCAAGCATCAAGAACTCCTTAACTTTTGTGATGCTTACATAAAATGAAGGTAGAACCTTATTGTACCAAGACTTTGTAGCTCAACACAAATGTGTTAATTGTTTTTAAAGAATAGGTAGATAAATTCTTGAATTATACAAAAAGTGTAATACGCTTAGCTGCTTCAGAAGATAATTTTGTATGACAAGATCTATCTAGAAAAAAATCATGATGGTTGGTTTATTGTGGGTTGTTCATTTAGTCGTCAATTTCCGCATGAAAAATATACTTTGTTACATAATTTAGACAAAATTTCTTCACTCGCACTCATCTGATGATTAGGTACGACAAAAAAATCTTAGGTGCACAAATCTTAAAATGAATAGGAAAATTACATCAAGTGCTTAAGAGCTGATAAAATCAATCTACACTTTTTAAAGCAATTTCCAATGTTATCATTATTAAAGATAAAATAAAAGTCATGTATCACCAACAATATTAATAAAACATAGAGATGAGATTAGATTTGATTGTTTGGTAGAAAAGCTTTGCATAGTGCAGCACTCGAAAAATACTTTTTTATAAACCTTCTAGTTTCAAATTGCACGAAATGGTACAATTGAAAGAAGGAAAACAAATACTAAAACTGCTTGTATTGCATGCGAAAGTATAGTGGGCGTATCAATCGATTAGTTCACCGGAGCTGGCTCCGGGTTCCGGAATTGTAATCATAGTCAACTACCGCCGTTTAACGGCTGTGTTTAACCGCCCGACCACAATTACCGCAGCCCTAAGCGACTCAATCAACATTACACGCCTATTTTGTTGGCTAAACAATAGACTTTTTCTCTGATAATGTCAAGGAATTAACCAGTTTTTAGGTCACACTAATTGGACTTTTTATGGATCTATTTCATGACAAATTTTTGATAGAAAGAATCAATTATTCAGAAATTCTTTATTATTTTCTGACTGGCACAACCAGTAGTAATTATTCATATAACATTTTAACCATTCGAAAATTTTTTAAAGTGTTCAACACTTGATAAATTATAACAACAATAGTACCAAATTTTGAAAAGTGTTGTTGAGACTTTGAATGCGTCAGCAAAGTCTTTGATGTTGAGTAGAAATTAATATTTTAACCTCCTTAATAATCCTATTGAATAAATACTTTTTTTTATTTGCATTTCAACAGCTTACCTATTCATGTTTTTGTCACTAATGACTTCCAGCATGTGTGGTCTTTTCCATTCCCTTATTCATCAATTTAAAAGCAGCATCTTCCTCTTTCTTTTACTCTTAATGAATCGTAAAACAACATTCATCACGTTTACATTTCAAATAATCAAGTGTTTAACACTCTGGGAAAAAATTTACATCAATTCTTAAGAAAAATCTCTGTTTATATTATTCTTTTTAGACACAAACAAGTAGGGGAGAAACTGACCGTTGCTCCCAATGAAATTCTTATTTATTTTTCCGTTTCCCGGTCTTTACGGACGCTAATCCGGCTTAATTTTCGTCCGGATGGAATGTCGTTTTTTCCTTCTTTTCTATGCTTTCTAGTGAATTGCAATAGTAAAACGGGGCGTGAAATCGGCCAGCGGGAGACGCAACATCAATCGAGTTTTGTTAGTTTTTTATTATTGAAACGGTGGTGGAGGGTCAGTGGCATGGCTGTGTCCGATTCAATATATGATGATAAATCACACTGAAGGATGCTTTTTTTACGTAACATTACGTACATTATATGGGATCCGGACACAGTTTCTGATTCATTGAATTAGGAGGTCTACTTAAATAAATTAATGGAACTATTTCGTTTGAATACGAACGTTTGGACATTTACTACCAGACGCATTAATCCGAAAAGGGATTTATTTTCGGTTAAGAGTTTCTTTATTTTTTAATATTTGTTTTTTAGATCAATGGGATATTTCGTAATGTCAAATTTTGTCGACAAGGTTAGATATTGTTTTCTTTTGTTTTATTAGTTCGAGTCAATAAAGTACAAGTACCGACATTTTAATGTGATTTTTGTATCAAAAACTAGAAAAAAATCGGATTTTGTTGTTTTGTTAATTGAAAATCTATTTAACAACTTGAAAATTATTTATTTTGTAACCAAAATTTATCGTAACATTGTTACCAACTAAACCATGATTATGGCAATTGGCTAACTGCAGTCTGTAAATTTTTTAATTGTTGAGAGAATAGTTCTGATATAAAATAAATAGGAATTAATTCAAGTCAGTGATTTTAATTATTATTTGAGGCGTACTCATGTAGTAAAGAAAACTATATATTTTTATACATTTATACTCCGATAATCTGCTCATAAATTCAATAAATTCACAGTAAATCCTTCTCTCAAAAATGTTCCAATTAACTATAACCTATCAGTTCTGATTAAAAAGTTGCTGTTTATCAAATTTTGTTTCAAATCAGATTAAAGCAGGAATCAAAACTTGTATTAATTTCGTATTTAAATTTTTTTCCATCTATTTGTATAAATGTGCGCTTATAGCAGTTTAATTCTTCCGATTTTTTGTAAACTTCTAGACTAAAATTGTTCACTTATAAGCTTAGGTCCTAAGTTTAAAGTTTCCATTAATTTAATTCAAAAATAGTGTCAACATCGTAGTCTTAACTTCACTTAAGTTAAAAAAGACCTATTTATCTGTATTATGAAATCGGCCTTGTCACATTAAAAATAATAATCTCACGTTATCTAATTTGACAAGTCTATAAGTAGCTTTTTATTAAATTTTGTGATTAAATGAGCTACTACTTTTCTAAGTCTCACAGCAATTCTCCGCTATTAAGTTGATTCCGCTACCGTCGGTAAAATTATTCAAAGTTCTTTTTTCAGATATTCTATTACTATGAATAGTATACAAGAAAAATATAAGATTTGAAATCTACTAGGAATCAAACAAAAAATCTTTACTAATTTTGATGTGATAGTCCAAGAAGGAGTAACATCAAAAATCCCGTCATTATTTTCTATTGAATTATAAAAAGTACATTCAACTATCAACAGTTTTTGAAATAATTGCATTTATTTTATTGTTGTCAGTTGACCAACCGGTTCAAAAAATCAATTTCTTTAAACTCATTTGGTACAGAAAAATCAATTTCGATGTAGTCGCGATGTCAGCCGACATGCAATTTACATGAACGCTCCAAAATTTTATACAGTGTGTTGCAGAATTCACGTCGAATTAAAGTATGTTTTTTTATTTATCTAGCTGTGATAATATAGTGTAAAAGTATTTTTTTTATTGTAGAAAAGAAGCGAAAATTATAAAAATTGTCGAGTATTCCAAAAAATGTTTTAAACAGACTAATCACAGAAGTGAAATTTGACTACTTTGTTGAAATAAGTATGATAAAATTTCCCGACAGATTGAGTTTGTCTGAAAGAGCACAGAATTTTTCATAGAATACTTCCAAAGTAATAAATTGGTAAAGCATTTTACTTAGCTATTGTTTGAAATTGAGACAAAAATATTTGATTAAAATTGTACTCTATTGAGATAGAAGTTTTAATTTATATTTGCAAATAATCCAAATATTTACAAACAAATAATTAGAAGATTTTAAGACGTAGATACTCAGACTTTTAAAAAAAAATAAATAATTACAAATTCTCCAATTTGAATTACTTTTCCTTTCCGCGGTAAATTATTTGTGAGTTGCTTTTTTGTGGATGTGAAAACTACAACTTTTGGAAAATTTTACTTTTCATTTATCAAAATGCAAAATTAAATATTACACGTGGTGTCTTTGTAAAAACCAAAGTTAAACTTACTCATTACTGTATCAATTCAGAAAGTTAGACGAAAAAAATATTTCGTAATAAGGCTTTATCTGGGGTGCTATGATTATTTTAGTCATCTGCCATTTATTATTCTTCAACCAATAAAAAAACTGTAATTTTTAACAATTCTATGGTTACAAAAGTATTGCAGCGAATATTGTACTAGTCCAAAGAGTGAATATTTTAACAAGTGAAAATAGTTTTTAAAACTTACAGCATCAATAATCTTCATCATTGCAATTGCCCAATCATTTAACATCGTAATCCAAAAAGATTTTGAGAGCTTTAATAGTCGGTAAACGTACTGAAAGCAATTGTGTGGGACACGTTCTGACACTTATGACAGTTATCCACCAACTAATCATAAGTAAAGTAAAGCAAAAGTCAAAGTGTTTTAAGGTTGGTAAAACATGTCTAGTTACAATATACCAATCAATGTTGGTTTGATTGCATTTCAAATTTGACAGTTGATTGTCAATTGTGACAACGTTGACACTTTATTCTACGCTTTATCCAAACTGACACTTAACTAATTTTACAAATAATAGTTATATTTTTACATATCTACATCTTTTAATTAATTTTGTCATGTTGAAATATGCTCAACATAACCTCACTTAATTAGGTTACTAGGTTTGGGAATATTTTATATACAGCTGCTCTGTAAATCTACATTTTACGGTAGTACAGATCGGTTTTCCAAAAAAATTTGACATTGACAATTCATTTTAATTGCGAATTGATTTTAGCTTGGTTTATAAATTATTTCATTTGGGTTCGAGAGATTTATTTATTAAATAGTCCACCAAATACGATTCGTAGTCAATGTTCTGCAGATCATTTTTCCGGTGCTGCTACTCATGTAGAACAGCACTTTCGAATTCGACTCGTGAAAGCACTCGCCAAATTTATACTCCAGCGCCGTTGACATTAACCACAAAAATTATCGGCATTGACTACTTATCATATTACATAAGAAAGTTTTAGCACAATACTTTTTCCCTAAGCTAATAAAATTTAATTCTTCGAAAACGAATTCGGTTCTGGGAAAAATGTTACAAACCAATTTAGATCGCGGTATTGAACTACCTGAAACAGTTTTAAACTAAAAACAAAGTCGTTTTGTCATTTTTTACCTCTCTCAATGTTCTTCCCTTGAATTGATTAATGGCTTATTGAAAGTTACTACTCTGGAACATTAGTATTAATCTAACATTGTTTGTTTTCAAAAGTGTTGGGTCTTATTTTTGCATCCAACTTACAAAAATATAGAATGGATTATAAGAATTTTGAATTTTTAAAAATTTTTTAGCATAATTGTCAAATTTTCTCGTTTCAACATTAAAATATGCTTGTTGGGTAATATACAGAGTTAAGTCATGTGAATGAATGAATCACGTACTAGAAAAGAGATTTTTTTTTCGTAAGTTGGCAAAAGCCAATCAATACGGACTGACTCAAGTTTCTAGAGGAAAATAAAATTTTTCGAATCACCTTATAAGTTTAGAAAAATTATTTGCAGTTTCTGTCTGATATCTTATCAACTGCTGTCTTTGAATTGATTTTAAATGATGCTTCATCCTCCTACATTGTATTCCATAAAAAATTAATTAATAAATTTTGGAATATTATTTGTTAAATATCATTTAGATGAGCGCCATTGCCGCAAACTTAGTTGAACAAAACTTTCTATTAGTCAACATTTTTTTATGCAACCTGAAAATAAAAAAGTTCCTAAAAACTTAAAATCTAGTACGTGATTCTTTTTTGATATGACTTCATAAAAATGGCTGAGTCTGTTGACAACAAAATATTTGAAAAATATGGATTTTTTTGCTGCTGGTACACAGGATACTTACAACTGACACATTTTCGAAGTGTAAGTGTCAAAAAATTATTAGTTATGTTAAGAGAATCAAGAATTTTGAAATTTGATAAATACTAATTACAGCAAGTATGGAGACAAGCAATTCAAAAGATGTTTAATATAAAGATTTTATTCTTAGAGTCAGTTTCAGAAGAGCTTGTCAAAAATGATAACACGAGAAACTATCTTGTCTTGTACTGGCACTAACTTCATTCAAATTTTCATTGTTACAAATGAGCCGACTGTTATAATAATCTAGATGATCCTAAGATATTTCTGCAAATAAAAAAGTAAATCAGTGCTTAATTAATGTTCATAATTAAAGTTGAAATCAAAATAAAGTAGAAAATGAGATTTTGTTCAATAAAGAACTTACTATAATATATATCAATGGCAGGAGTTTTGCAGAAAATGGCAAATTTTTGTTTCCTCATTCAACAAGCTTTCTACGATTTACTAGCAAACAACTTTATAAATTGAATTTTTTGTGAATTAATAATTATTTTTGCTGTAGCTAATTTCAACATATTATATTTCATGCTACTAGAGTTAGAATCCTAAAAATTTTCCGTTGTAGTTATAATGGTAGCAATAATAATAAATACATCATGTAGTTTATCTTGAAACAAGTCAATCCTATCAGAGTAAACGATAAGAACCAACCGGAATCGAATCAATGGTGTGGACATGACGGTGCATAAGCCCTTCCATAGTGTCCATCTATCATCACAGAAACGCGGATTTACTCAACCCGAAACACTGATAACTTGAATAACGGACATCGAAGGACATATGGTTTTAATACACGCTTACTCGACCATAAAGATTAGTTACGCAAAATTATAATGCTTGATATGACAAGAATGAATCCACAAAAATTGTAAACAAGCAAAAACAAATAAAGTTTTTAATCAATCACAAGATTCAGTTTTTTCAATCAAAACGTAACAAAAATGATGACGACTAAAAAGTCTTCTTTGGGATTATTTGTCTACCTGGTAAACTATTCTAGAAATACACTAGAAACTGTACCCTCTTTTATTCGTCGGTTTTGTTTTTGGCACATATCTGGAATCAATCACTCCGTATAATAGGCAGATGAACAAATCTGCGGAAGTCGACGGGGGTGCGATTGTTGCCGACACTACAGCAAATTGGTCAGCTGAAGCCTTTCCAACTCACACCTGGAATTGTCCAAATTTATCCAAAAGAGACAGAAAACAGCTATTAATTTTTAAAAGTTTCATTGACTCAGTGACAGATTTATTGTTATTTGTAAAAACTCATTGATCTGAATTACAAACCACTGAAGTTTTCATTCATGAATTGCAATACTTCAGAGCACACGCACCTCTTCGTGCCCACCCAAGTCAAATTTATTCAATGATTCTTAAAGGGAAAGACTGCTGAAATGTAAGTGGGTGTGACAACAAGTCTTTTGTGGTTGGAATGCCCACTGAGAAGTATGCCATTCATTTTAGCTTGAAAATTTTGGAATTTGAATTTTTAATCCATATTTTCACACATTTATATGATATACAATATAGCGTGAGCTCATTATTTTCATCGCAGCACCCTTTTTGCTACATTATATTGGTAAAGTTGGAGCTCGTCAGGGGGCGAACAGGGATTGCCACGACAACCGTAATGAAAATAAACGAGCAAGCGAAGAACTTCATAAAGCGAAGCGAACTGAACTCAACAACAAGAACAATTTTCAAGCAAAACATTGTAACTCAAGCTGGGAGATTTTTAGTATGCTAATATGTGCACTGATAGTAGTTTAATCATAGACACACACCCTTTAGGTTACTTTTCTCGGGGTGAAACTGTGACGTTTAATAAAGACATATCCTGCAGCTTAAGCTGGATCAAAATCGACTGTAAATCCTTTAACTCAACACTATTCTTATTTGATAGTGATTGATAATGTTGTTAATGAATTTCTTAACATCTGTTGGATGCTTAATTACAAAATTCTGATGAATTACAATATTGGATTTATTAGTAATGACTTTGAGCCGCATGAAAGATGTTAGATTTTCAATTAGGGAGCTGTTTGAAATTTTGAATAGAATAAGACAGTTAGAGTAATTAATTACAATTGAAACCTTAAGTACTACAAGTCTTTTATATATTTTACATCAAGCTTGAATCTTTTGTGCGTTAAAAAATTTTTGGAAAACCTGTCAAAACAGTTGCAGACAATAGAAAATTGTCTGCTAATCGATGTCCACAGCATGTAATCTCGCCCAAAGTAGAAGTGTGTTAAGTTTGTTATTCTAAGCTCAAACACATTGAATGTATCAATCGTCGTTCACAATGTCACAAAATATTTGGATAAACCGAAATAAAAGCTCACTGATCCTGATCGACAGTCAGCATTGGTGCGATACGCTTGGGGTAGGATTATCTAAATAGATTCCCGTGTGTATGTATACAGGGTTGGGACAAATTGCCTTATTCAGGATGGTTTACGGTCTCACACCTCCGTTTGGTACTAAGAAAATGATCGTTCTTACGGTTTTTGTTATAGTAAAAGTTACAGTCTAATATCAAGACCAGGTACGTCGGTATTGATGTTGGTTCCTTTCAGAGGCAATTGAGCGTGAGCTGTCGGTCCGCCCCACGCATTTCACGCAGATTTGCTGACGTTTAGCTGGTCTTTAACCACCACCGGAAATACCGTTTACTACGACGATTTTCACGTATTTTAAAAGATTTTCACACCCGAACCTTTCCGCTTCTTTGACGACCGGATGGTGAAGTGTTAAAGTGATAGTTTACATAAATAATTACGAGTTTGTCGGGTTTCAGATATCTGCAAAAAAGTGTTAAAGTGAAATTTTTATGGTTCAATCAACAAAATACTATTTTAGTAGCTTAATAATGAATAATCTTATAATATAGAATAATAGATAATAATAATCAATCATTATTTTCAACTTATCTATTATACAATAATACAGGATGATTCAGAATAATTGTTTCAACTGATAGTAACAATTATTAAAGTCAAAAATTATTTATATGCTATTAAGGTTACAGCCGCTATCATCAACGCAAAAAACAACTACGGTTTATTTCGAACTAGAGATTTGATTGACAAAAAAATGATTAATTTGATGTTTTCTATTATATTCTAAGAATAGTTATTCACTCTATTATCTACGGTGATAAACGGCAGGAAGACGTAGCTTGCTTATACATACAGTAAGATTAAGATTAGTCTTTATCCGTTTGAATTTTTTCTTGTAGGCAAACACACAAGATCTATAATTTTTAAAGTGCTCACTTTTTTTATTCTTCACTTTAGTTATTTAGAGGTACAAATAATTCTTGTCGCTTTTCTCCAAAAATAATGGCATTTTATACTTATAGTTTTTGATTTCAATGATGTTTAGGATTATCTTGGATATTCTAATCCTTCTTTTCCGATTAGAGTTATTAGTGACTACTAATTACTACGAGTAGGCGAGTGTGACTTAAAATGGCACCATCGGGTAAAATGACACACCCGGGGTTTGGAACCCTCTACAAAGTTTTTAGCGATAGTAGGCCTAATGAATTGATGAAGGTCTAAACCAATTAACTTGATACTGCACATAAGATAATTTCTTTCGGCCAGTTAACAGAAAAAAAGTGTTTTTATAGTATGATGATTAACAAGCTTATCTTCGAATCAGCGTATAGTTCTTATGTGTACATCTTTGCCACTCAATTTCTTTGCAGAAAATTCACATTTTATTATAAATATAAATCGACTGTTTAACCTAATTTGTCATCCTAATTGTTGGTCATTTTCATAAGTTAAATCCTGAGTTTAATTAACTCGGAATTAACTTTTTTCAGACATCTGCAAAACATGAAGGATGTGTCAAAAACAGAACAAAAAATTTCTAAAAGACATCTAAAAAACAGAAATTTGTGTTTTTCCATTCAAAATAAAAAAATTAGTAGCTGTTTTCGGTGTAACCGGAAGTAACACACAGTTGAAAATAATTTACTATTTGTTGCAGACACTTGTGCCACTTCAAGGTCACTTAATGTTTAAATTTTGGGACTGTACACATAAAATTTTGTCAGAGAGTGTACATTAGGAAAAATTTTTCAAAGAGACAGTTTACAATACTGAGTTGAAGTCAATTGAAGGACTGTCAAAATGATATTTTTAAACATTTAGGTTATAGTTCTCTTGGGTTTTTAACTGCACCGTGTTGAAAAGTACCCAATTCTTTGAATATTGTAACTGAATCATAATATTTTCACTCTATTTTCAATATCTTGCACTTAAGATCTCAACCGATAGCTGAACTATACCCTTAATGTTGTTAATGAAATTTTTAATTTTCAAAACGGCTTTCAAACTGTCACGACTGTCACTATTACCTTCAAATGTAGCCAATTCATTATAAAATACCTAGAACGTTTGACTGTTTTTTTTTACTTAGCCAACCTTCTGTCATAAAGACGATGGCACAACCATCTGCAACGTGCTTTAGATGAATAGATCTTATTAAAGTCATGTCAAAAAATAGTCACGCACTAGATTTTAGAATTTTAGGAACTTTTTCATTATTAGGTTAGATCAAAAAATGTTGACTGTTAGAAAGTTTTGTACAACTAAGTTTGCAGCAATGACGCTGATCTGACTGACTTTTGTCAAATAATTGACCAAAATTTATGAATTATTTTTTTATGGAATACAATGATTTACAATTAAAATCTAGAAGTCATCTCAAAAAGGAATCATGCACTAGAAATGGGATTTTTTTTTTCGAAAGTTGTTAAAAATCGTACTTACACGAGGGAATTTTTTGACCAATACAGACTGATTCAAGTTTCTAGTGGAAAACAAAATTTTTCGAACCGCGTCATAAACGAAGGATAGGTTTAGAAAAATTATTTGCAATTTCTGTCTTATATATCATCAACTGCTGTCTTTGAATAGATTTTAAATGATGTTTCACCCTCATAGACTGTATTCCATAAAACATTAATTAATAAATTTTGGTCAATTATTTGACAAATGTCAGTCAGATGAGTGCCATTGCCGCAAACTTAGTCAACATTTTTTTATCCAACCTAAAAGTGCATGATTCTTTTTTGACATGACTTTATTCAAAGACAGCAGTTGATAAGACATTGCAATTAATTTTTCTAAACTTAACTTTGAATTATGACGTGGTTCGAAAAATTTTGTTTTTCACTAGAAACTAACTTGAATTAATCTGCATTGGTCGCAGAATTTCCTCGTGTAAGCACGACTAATACCAACTTTCGAAAGAAAAATCCCATTTCTAGTGATTTTTTTGGCATGACATTAGACTAGAATATAAATGAGGAAAAATTTAGATCATAATATTGTTTAGTTTTTCAATTCTGAATCTAACAATATCTTATAGATAATAATTTGAGGGAAATATAATGGACCTGTCTTGTACTTCATTGCCTTCAATTTTTCTTGACTGTTAGTTCATCTACTGTATTGTTTCACTAATAATTATAGGTAGAATAATTTTATTTTTTATTACGTGAGCTAACTTATTGTTATAATTTTTTTCAACTAAATCAACAAAGTCTTAATAATTGTCTCTTTTATGAGACTGAAGTGAACTTTAATTCTATCTTTGTTTAAAATTATATGTAAAAAGATAATATATAATCCCAATATACTTAATCATTTTTCAAAAATTTTCTGGCACATATTCTCTTGCATATATCTATTTTTAATTCCGCAAAAATATTACTTACGACAGACTGACCGACATAACATCTTGCCAAATAGCCAACTGCTTACTATCACCTCATTTCTTATTATATTTGATTTCCATTGAAGAAATTTCAGGTAACCTTAAAGAAATCTAAAATACGCCTTTATAAGAAAATAATTCAAAAGATTGCAACGCTCTTTTCTTTGATACTTTTCATGTTTACTTCCGTACGATATAACAAAAATGGAACCTAAGTTACACCCCATTACACGATATATTACCTAACATTATGTAAAAAAAATTTTATGTCATGTTGGTCAATGAATGGGCGTTTAATGTGCAAAAGTCAGCCGAAAAATCAATATTTGCGGTCTTGGACACCTGGGACTCTAACACGTGTAAAGTATTGTTAGAAGCAGGATGTGCTAAAGACGAAAGCCGTCTTTGAACACAGTCGGAAGAAAAAAAAAGATTCAGTTTTGTTATACAAAAATAATTCTAATTCATTGCATTGCTGTGTATATTATTAAATAAGATATAGACATGACAAGAAACAATAACTGTATATTTCCATATAACAAATGTTCCAATAAACTTGTTCTAAAATGCTGCGCATAAAGTAAAATTTATTATTCTCGATTTAGGTTGACATATTTATGTTTTTTTATTTCATGAACAGAAAAAAATGGACTTGTGCCAGCTCTGTGAAGTCTTATTTTCTATTTTCATATTATAATATCAACATTTTCACGTTGCATTTTGTTATACAGAATGTCCAAAATATAAACAAAAAATTTAAAGTAATTTGTCTATGTGAGATTTAAACAACAATCCTACTTGGAAAAATTTAACCAATGACTTCTCTTCTTTCAATCTAAATCAATCAAAATTTTGACAAAGCGTCATAGATTTAGGGCTAGTTTACAGAAAGTGAATTAAATATTTGATTGCATTTAACTATTTGACTGCGATTACTTCGGTGAATCTGAGTATTTGATTGATCAATTTGATCACGTGATCAAATTTGATTGCAATTAATTTAATGGCGCTTCTGTAAACCGGTCCTTAATTACGTGAAGACAAAAATATAAAAAATAATATTTTTCTTTAGTTTTTCATTAATTTTCATTAATAATGTTACATAGCTCAAGGAGTGATAAACCAACTCAAAAAAATGTGGCTCCTTATTGATTTACAGGGTGTTGAAATTGAACATCGATTTGCAATTTTTGCTAATATTTTGAAAATGGGCCAGTTAATTCTGTCAAGAATTTGCAGTTTTGAGTTTTTTGATACAAGAATCAAGAATTTCACACTCAAATTCTTCTACAGAATAGAAGGCGCTAGTTCACCTACTCAGCAACTCCTAAAGCCCTTCATATTTTTTTTACAGTTTTACAGAACTTGATTCAAGAATATTCCATCCAACTACATCTAATCACTGACATCGGTCAGTCTTTGACATGTCTCTTGAACTGAAAATTGTAATACAACAATACTTGGTAACTCTAACAATCATAAAAGCAATAATCCAAAAGACTAGAAACTTCTATAAACTCTAAAACTGACAACTCTAGAAAAGACTAAGACTTAGGTGTCTTCGCTCATAACAATATTTTTTTCGCAGTGTTATGAAACTATTAATTTTGTATGAAAAAGATATACAGTTTTTAAAATACGTAACAATGAATTTACATCATTTTGACAAATAATAGTCGTAGTAGGCTTAGATATTAGAAATTACTGAAACTGGCAACGCTAATTTGTACCATTTATTGTTTGAAATTATCAAGACAATATTGGCATCAAAGATATGCAAGAAAAGGTTTTCATTTCTATTAAAACGGGGAATATCCTCAGTTTTGGATTTCTGATACTCAAAAAGGATCAAAACTTAAAGCTTAAACTAGAAAATCGTAACAAGGCTGAATATTTATCAAATCAATTTTCTCAATTTTAATGATTTCTTATTTCTAAGCCTACTACAATCGAGACCTTTTTTCGTTAGAAAAGTAAGTTTTTATATTAAATTTGATTCATCTCTAAAACGGTCAAGATTTTTGACTTTAGATAAGTATATCTTTATCACTCAATAATGAGTTTAGTTCCTTATATTACAAGGAGTGAAAATTTTTAAAATATAAAAGACGCGATACCATTTTTTGTATAATAATAAAAGTAACTAGCGCTATTTATTTCCTAATTTGAAATGAATGAAAAAATCATGTTGGAAAAAAAATCAACTATAGCGTATAATGGAAAGGAGCAACTTTCGGATAGGGCATGTTCATGAAAAAATACTGCGATATTATGTATTCTGTTGACAAAAGCTTGCACTTAATAAGGCTGAGTCTGTAAGCAAAATGTTAAAATTAAACGGACGTTAAATTTTTGTCTCCATTGTTGCTATAGAATTTTTGTATATTAAAACAAGGAGAAGAATATTTATTGAGCACCAGAATCAGTTTTCAAATAAAACTCTTTATTTCATACCCTTATAACATGCCCCCCAAAATTCTCACCATTATTAAATGACTTATTTAGCAAGTAAAGTCGTGTAATAACGCCTGCACAGAGGCATTACATGCCCTTTATTAGATCACACCAGCTCGACTTTATTGGCCAACAAGCGAGGGACAGAACGATCTAGTGGGATCAAGTAACAATCACGATGGTTGTACACCATGTAATACACAAGCCCTAAATAAATTATGACTCGTGTACAAAACAAATAAAAGAAAACAATCGACTTGGATATATACTTTCTGTCAGATCTTAATTAATTTCTTGGTTATATTGGAAAGGAAAATCCTATAGGGATTTAAGCGAAAGTCATGATCCACTTAGTGGAATGTCTCTCAAAAGAGGTATTTAAAAGGGAATATTATGACGTTATTGCTTTTTTAATAAGACAACTTACAAAAATAAAAAAAAATAATATTGAATCCAATCTTTGTTTTGATTTTTGTTTTCCTACTTTAAACATCAAGTTTATAAAGTTCTCAATCAGAATTGATTTCTGTCCTCCCTAACCCTCTGTGTAACAGATCAGGAAATCCGTATCCGTACAACGTCCTCGTTGCATGTTCATCTCTTCTCTTCTCCAAAGAGTTATACGAGGTGGTTCGTAATTGAAAATCAATGACGCACAAGTCTCTAATTGACTAAGTTAGGGTGCAGTGCATCATAAATGTTAGAGTGTAAAGTCTTGTTCCGACAGACGACCGACCGGAAACAGGAAATTCAGACCGACGTCCGAATAAAGAGCGTCCACGAAAAGAGGGCGGTGGAAAATTTTGCGCAAGCTATCATCTTTCAGACGGCTAATTGGCGCCGAATAATGTTCATATATTGTTTTTCAAAGACGGTTTCGAAGTGATTTGTGTGATTTTTTTGAAAAAAGTGTATACAAAAAAATTATGTATGATTCATCAGTTATTAAAAGTGATTGCTTTTGATGAGAGAGCAGGTGGTAAAGGTGGAATTGAATGGCAATTTGTTTTCAGAAAATCAGCTGGTAGTTATCAAGTTGCTTTTAGCTGATAGATTGGTGATTGCTCAACGAGCGATTATCAGCTATTAGGAGGGTGGATAGTTTACTGGTTAACAAATCGCGGAGCATCTGTTTGTTCACATTGTTTCAATAAGGGTAAACTCCCCTATTTTTCATATCGCCGGATTCATATCACATTTGCATTTATTGGAATATCAAGCATCGCTATCGATTTATTTAGAAAAAAAAAAAGTTCAATTGTTCCGATAGAATACATATTTATGAAGTAAAATTAACAAACTAGAAAAATATAAAAAGTTAAAATGTAATTTTACAAATAAAAACATATAAGTCAACGATGAATAATTGAATGAAATTAGAAAAACGATCTACAAAAAGTTTAAAAAAAAAATCATATAAACTTAAATCCAGAAAATCAATCAATAAAATACTGCCAGGAAAATCCAAATAATCTAGATAAAATTCTGGAAAATCTAGAGGATTTCAGAAGCTTCAAATATCTGAGAAACCTAAAAAAGATCATAAAATTTAAGGAATTTGAAATAATTAGAAGAATTGAAAAAATGTTGAGAATCTGAATAATCAAATATTACAGAAGGGTCATTAAGTTAACTGCAACCAAATATTTAATTCTTTTTCAGCAAACTGGTCATTAATCTGCATTTTGTAGTTTGGGGAAAAGTTTTAAAAGTCTTAACAATTTAAAATAGATAGAATATCCAAACATTAGAATTTAGAAAGTTTTAAAAAAATCAAACAAACTAAAAGAGTTAAAGGATTTAAGAAATCTAAAGAAATTCTTGAAGAAATCTTAAAAATTCGAAGAAGTTAAAAGTTTAACAATTTAGGAATTCAAAAGAATTCAAAATGTTTAGAAACTTCAAATATATCCAAAAAATAAAATATAGTTAATTAGTACAATTTAAGCAGTATAAAAAATGTTGGAAATGTGAAGGATTTTAAGTTTATAAATTGGCAAATTTGAAGAATCTAAAAAATCTGTAGTTTTCAAAGTAGATATAAAGATTAAAAAAAAAGAAATATTAAAAATTTAAAAAATCTTCAAAAGTATTTGGAGAAAATGTAAAATCTAGTCAATGAAAGAAATCTAAGAAAATAAGAATTTGAAGATGTTTAAAAATATTTAAACAATTTCAAAAGTGACAAATTTTGAGAGTCTCAGAATCTGGAAAATCAGAAAAGTTTAGGATTTCTGAGAAATTAAAAAAATTTTAAACCGACATTTTCACTCATGTCAACACAAATCGTGAAAAAAAGAAGTTTCTAAAAATTCAAAAATTCTAAGAAATCCAAAGAATTATTAGAAAATTTTGAAAATTATGTCGAAATTGAAGAATCGAAGAAATCAGAAGAGTTTCAGGACTTTTAACTATGTACCCAATAAAAATCTAAGAGCAAAGAAAATGTCTAAGCACACTTAAATCCATAAAATCTAAAAAAATAAATTAGCTAAATCTGAAATTTCTCTACACTTGTAATTTTACAGTTTATTCGCGAAGCAGAAAAACTGTAGATAAAAGCAGATAAAAAAACATTCATAAATTGTTCAATAAGATTAGACAAACCAACTTATTTGTCAAAAAGATAGATAAAAATATTTTTTTCATTATCAAAAAGATCAGATAAAACAACATAAATGTTTCTTCCTAATCTTGCATCTACTGATTTGCTGAAAGACCATATTTTATATTTATTCAATAATCAGATATGTAATGAGATAATAATTTTTAGCAATTTTAGTTAAATTGTGTAACAATCTCAGATTTTGGAAAATGCCAATTGAAAAAATTGTTGATAAAGATTTCAAGCGACAAATATGATTATTCTTCATGCTATCCGTTTCTTATTGAGTTTTTGACAATTCCCTCATCGAAAAGGATAATAATGAAATATTACCTCTAGATTGAAACTCAATTGTAAGAGCCAATCTGTAAGGAAAGAAAAAAAAATCATCAAACAAACAATACGAAAACAAAAGCAAACAAGCGTCGTCAATCCGTTAAGCTTAGTGGTCGTAAATAATGGCAAAATATTCAACGGAGTTGTTCCGGAAGTGGAAGCAAGCAAGTCGCAGTCGTGTTTCCGGAGCAGTTTGTGGATGCACACAAATCGGGAGTATCTGCTGTCGTGCAGAACAGCGACTCCGGTTACCAAGTCTAAATGGGGAGAATTATAATGTGATATACGCGGGGGCATCCAGCAGCTTGCACCGCCTATCGAACAAACACCGGCACGAATATTATTATATTAAATTATTATGAGAACGAGACGAATACAGACACCTGGCTATCCGCTAATCACCGGAAAAACACTAGAAAATACTAAAAGGGGTAATGTTTTTAGCTTAAAAGTTAGAGAGAAATTGAGTTTTTAAAATATAATTGCGACGAAAGTGACAAATTCTAATAAGATAATGGTTCGTGAGACTCAAGTGATGGCATAAATTTTGAGTTTTTGTGCTTTGCACAAATATATACCTATGTTTAAACCTATTTCACGCCTAATAGTGAAGATTATGTTTGAGTTAAAGCGATCTTACAGTTAATCATCTTTACAATTGACCTTAAAAAAAAAAACAAAAATTATAATACGAAATTAAACAACAGAAAGATAATTAATGTACGTCGATGGCCATTGAATCTTTGAAACCTTTTAAAAACAAAAAAATATTCTTTCAATACTAAGTTTAATAGTGACAAAGGTAAATAAATACATAATCATTACTTCACTGTTGAGTTGTCTGGTCAAAAAAACACATTAATCAAGAAGTTTTTCAAATCTATAAATTATTTGTTTTCTTATATCCAAAAAACTGTTTTATCATTACTTATTTAGAATAAATATTTGAGTTCCAATTTTGATAAAGCCTTAGTCAAACTGTGTAAGATAAAGTAATAAAATTTGCATTGAAAAATGCACTCCAAACAACGATGGTACTTTTTCCTGAAATAATATAACAGCTGATTTTTTCCCTTAATCATCAGTGTAATTAACAATCAACAATAGAACTAAAAAAAAATTCGAAACAAAAGAGAATACTGGATAATTTATAGTTTGTTTATAGAATTTTTACAGCTAAAACTTAGCATTCAATAAGATTCGATTCAATTTTTGAAAAATAATTTATTATCAAAGTGGCAATAAATAGAGCAGAGATGTCTGATTTACGTTTCTAAGGGAGCTGCTAATCTAAGTATAGTTTCTAAGGAAACTGCTGAAAACATTGTAATTTTGCATATAAAATAGGTGAGATATATGGAGATCATTTAAAATGCAACCTAATAAAAAAAATTATAAAAATTGTTTCTTCTCAGCTCCTCTACAATCTAGAAAATTTTATGCATTTCTTTACCAATCACCCTGTAGATTCAAAATCAGTAAATTAATTGAAATATCGAGGGTGTTCGATTAAAACGCTGCAAGCGGTAACTCTATTATTTATAATCAGATTTCAACAAATCATACATCAGAAGATAAGACTGCTAAAGGACTATAAACTGAACTATCCTAATATTTGTTTTCTTTTGTTAATCTAATGTTGGTAATCGTCAATTTTGTTTTTACAAATGGCAATGCATGAATTTTTTCATTTATTCAGGAAAAAGTAATTTTTTTAAGTATAACCACATAAATATCATTTGATTCAAATAGTAAATTTTTGCAAAAATCAATATTCAAAATTAGTGTTTTGGGAAATCAAGTTCACCCATACTCTTAATATCTAGCCGCGTAACTAAGGTAACGTTATCTTTTTGAACTTTCAGTGATGGAATCTAGAGTTCCTATATTAGAGAGTTGGGACACTGAATGTCTATTTTCCAATATTTTTTTCATATACATTGGGCGACGTGGTATAAAAATAAAACTGGATAAAAACCAGTGGCGTTTCTTTTAAATTTAATATAGAGTCAAACGGATTTGTCAAATAATTTGGATTTTGTTTTGTGTCATTATGAACGATTGTGCTGTGTTTTATGGTATAAATTCAGAACAGAATTCAAAAGCTGACGTCTATGCCACGTTGTCCTGATGCACTGAAACAAGTACAAGGCATTTCTAAAACTATTAAAATGGAGAGTGGGTCCCAAAAATAGAATTTGTTAAGTTGAAGTTAAGACTTCTCTAGGATTACTAACGTAGTGGTCTTTTAGTTCTAAAGTCTAGTCTTTTTTCCAAGTTATACTTTACGGAGAATCGTCAATTTCAAAATTATGTCTCCGCGACAGTGAAATATTACATCAACCAAAATTTCGGCCAATCTCTACCTTCAAAGACAACATCATATTGAAAAATTCTCATAAGAACGAGAACTTTCGAAATTTTGAGCAGTACAGAAGTGTTTATACAATTAAATAAGAAAAAAATTACTATTTCTAAATGCAGATAAATTCAAGTTTCTCAAATAATTAGAGTGTCATTTGAAAAAACAATGTTGTCTGTCACCTATTGTAAACTTGTAAATGAGAAAATTATTATTTTTGTCTAATTTGTAGTTTTTCGACAATCTTTTCATTTGATGTATCATTTATTAAAATCTGACCGTGAGTAACAAAGTTTTTTTCCGAACACCCTTTAAAAAGAAAAAAGCTGAATTAGACTAAAGTGTGCCACCAAACACGCTTGCTACAGTGTCATTGATTTTTCTCATAAAAATGGAATAGTATTTATGGTGCAAGAATATTTTCCGCTTCGATTTCCTGTCCACGCTACATCGAACAATACAAAACATATCGGATATGACAGAAAAAGTTGAATGGTCACGTGTCGATAGTACTTTTAGTGGCTTCCATTAGCGTCCATAATATAAACTGATATCGATATGATAAAAAGCGGTAATGTGCTAGCACATCACGTAAGCTCATGTTGGATTGGCTCATAAAATCCGGCACTTCCACTTCCGCCCGAAATAACCGAGACACGCAAACGGTCTAAAATTCAATCTGCAGACAAGACAATCAATCTTCATATCATAATAATGGATGTGCACCCGCAACAACGATGAAATTTAGTGATCGCTGGGTGAAGCTAAAGTTGGAAAAATACAGTTAGCATTGCATAAAATTTTTGCAACAAATATAAGAATATTTTTTTCTTTGTATTGCTCCTGAAATATTGTCATGTTTGTGTGTTTTGCCATTGAGAAATGTCGCTATCTGTATTCAGGATAACGTCCGGATCTAATCATTACTTGGAAACTAAAAGATGGTCCATATCCTGTTCTCGAGACGATCAAGAACTTTCTGCAATGAAAACGTCTTTCAAATACTTTTTGGCTTCCATTTTTCTACAACACAATAGCAACATGTAATTGAACTTTTGTCACCTTTAAAACAGGCGGAGTCTGAGAGGCGGGAGACATTCTCTTCCTTCCTTCCGGTAAACGACCAATGAGAAGAGCTTGTCAGGTAGCCATAGTAACGAGGCCGGATATTACGACAACACGTACGTATGGATTTCTCCACCCTTGGCTGAAAACGAGCTTCTTGGAAAGGTTCTTATTAAGGCCATGAGTTCAACTTATAGCTGGTCGTAAATTTTCGAGGTAATCAGGCTGATATGTCGAGGCAGACTTCAGACGCCTGCACTGGAGGAAATTGCTCTTTTTTGTCTTGCTTCAATTTATTAGAAGTTTAGTCAAGCTGGTTAGAGAGTTCTAATAATTTTTTAATAAAATAATTTAAGTGAACCTTATTTGTACATTTTCAGTTGTTTACTTAAATATTCGCACGTCATCATCTCAATCTATCATCCAACACCCCCTCAATTCTGTCATGTTTGCATTTAATCGCGTTTATTTTCCCACGAAGCAGTACTATTTTTAACATTTAACCTCCGTCGCATATTAGACAGGGTATTTCTTTGTTGACATATAAAACAGTTCGGTTAGTTGATGGTTCTGATGTATCAACATTGAAACGCGTTCTAATATTTGTAGATGTCGACAGAGTGTAGGTGAAGCGATGACACATAAAACATTGTGAAAGCTTCTCTTTCACAGAGTGCGCGAGTAGGTGTAAGCGACACACGACTGACACGTGACTCCACGTGTGTCTTTAGGGTTGGTAATTTGTTTGTGACGGCAATTAACGCTGCCTTTTCAATAAAGCTATATTTGCGTACCTTTCATTTAATGTAATTTACATATTATTTTGTAGTTTATTTTACATTAGTATCGTTTTAATTTATTAAGCTGCGTTTTCCTTACTTATCTGAAATTTATTTCCAATCTTATTTTGTAACTTAATTTAAAATAATCAAAGGAAATCTTGTTGAAAATTTTTATCAAAATATTGTCCTGAAGGATAACTGTTTATTCAAGTGAAAAAAAAAATATATCAATCGGAAAAACTTACCTTATTATGAACGGCTTACTATTGTTAATAATTCTTAAAAACTGCAATTTTCAGGAAAAACACAATTCAAAAATTTATTAGCGAAATCGCAAAAAATCATTTACACATTTTGTCCTGTCTTTACCACGATAGCCCGATTTGAACTGACTTATTATTGTATTAATTTCTTAAAAATGTATTTTATACAAAAAAGATGTTTCGTAACAGTCTGGTTCGGGATGCTACATTTGCTCTTTTTCTATTGCTGTGCAAATTATTCATAATAAAATAATTCGAACGGTCTTTTTTTGTTCCATAAAAATAAAAAAAAATAATTATTCAACCTACCGTACACTTTTGTTTACTGCTTTATTCTAAACAGCATTTTAAGGAAATATTCGTTTGCTTATATTTGATCTCAACCAAATATGTAACTATTTATAATTATCCTCGTAATGTTAGTTGCCTAGTTGTCAAAAATAAAATAGAATTAGATTCATATATCAAAAGTGAATAGATCAAAAATGTTGCTAATTTTTTTTTTTTTGACAAACAACTGCTTTTAAATTAATTCATTTGAAGTTTGTTTATATCTAAACTGCAGGGGAAATTTTGATAAATTCAAATACATTTATTAAAAAAAAAAACCACAATATATAAAAAATGACGAATCAATAACGCATAAACCATTGTATCCAAGAGAAAAAGAAAACTATACTCATGAGGTTTACCTATCCAGCCACTAGATGACAGCATGAGTTATAAAATTCTCATAGAATTCAAAATTTGAAAAATCATACGAACTAATGTTATGTTATAAGTTGAATATAATAACACTGTTTATCAAAACTAGAATTTATAAATGAAAAAAATATCGAATATGGAAATACTGGGAATGGAAGTAGACATAACTTAAGTAAAAGACCAGTTATTGACACCTTAAGCAAAAAAGATTTAAGACAAACTTGTTTTTGAATATATTTTTCTCAATTTTGAGCTGTTTTAGTTTTTAGTTTACTATTTCAAATAACATTTCAAATTTACTTAATTGAGTCGGTTTCTAAAAATCTGCGAATTTTCGTCGGAGTGCAGCATGTTCCAGTAGTTGATCGCTCAAAATTTTTTTGTACATTCTCAGTTATTATTCAAAACTGACAAAAACAATCTAATGCAGTTAATTGTTGGAAATGCAGTGTGTCCATATTTCGATGAAAAGGGATTTCAGTTCTTAGAAGAAATGGAGCATGGGAAATATTTTGCGGAATTTAATGCTCAAGACAGATCTCATTTCGATCTCTTTTCAATTTTGAAATATTAAAAAAAAACTTAAATTTACCGATTTTAATTTTCGTCAATAACTCGGTAACGTCTTCAAATTTTTATGTTGTTAGAACATTGTTTTAAAACAAATTCTTTGGTGTAAACGGGAATCTTCAATTCTCATTTGTTTCTGAGTTATTGGGCTTCACTTTCATTTTATTATGAGGGTCATATTGAATTTTTGATTTTTTAGATAATCTTTGAAAAAAGCTTTTTTCCACTACTAGCTATGAAGTTGACAATTGTTGCGTCTCCTAGACAACTAAGAGGTTGAATTTCTACATTAGTGGTTAATAATTTTTTCAATTGTTAACCTAGGTTAATAATGAATAAATTCAAATATTTTGAGAATCCAGAGATAATTGTTTCAAAAAAACTTGTACAGCGTGGTTTTGTAAACCAAGGAGATTGTCCTTAACTTATTTGCAGCTTGATATAACCTAACAGGATAAAATTATTTGAATAAAATTACTACCAGTTTAAAATTCGCACTCACCCAATAAATGTCTAAATTCTCTAAATGACTGATGACATCTCGAATGACGGAATGCGAGAACTGGAATTTGGTTATATTAGAACTAAAACTTTATCAAAAGAACAAAACTTTATTTAAACAAGTAGGTATTAGTCTTTGTTGTACCCGATGTGGTTGGTAAATTAATAACAGTATTATGCAAAGTACTGGTTTCATTCATATTTTTTGGTGGAACTCTTAGCGGTTAAGATCAGGTTAGTGGAACTGCAGCCGATGAGGGTGAACGCTGTATCTACTGTTGACATTTTGAGTACAAGTGACTCCCAATGTAACCTTCTACCTTTGCAGATTTCCAACCTCTAACCCCCAATGATTCAATCTATTTGTAAGATATCCATATTAAAAAAAACACTTAAACAGAATAATAACAGACGTGAAATTTGCATTCCTGTGCTATCTGATTTTTACAAGATTTTTTTTTGATTTTAGCTTTTGCCTTAAATTTGGCTAGTAGTGAAAAATATAATATATACACCACGGTGGGGAAGACATTTATAGGCCTCGCACCTTATTCCGCTCGGGGTAAAGCCCCTCGCGAAAATCTTGGTGCTTGGTCAATAATAATAGTCTTCGCCACTTTGGTGTATAATATACTATTCAATAATGTATCACTTGGCACTAAAATCTTTATTTCTACAAGAAATTTTAACAAAAAATATGCTATGAAATTTTAGCGTCATTGTTAAGCAATGTTAGTGTCGACATGTAAAATTTACTTTACATGCTAATCTACATATTTAATGATTGTTATATAAAGTCTAAAATAAAATATCATTTTCTTAGAAATGTGTTTTATTCTACTTAAAAAAATAGGAGCTATAAGAGGTCTTCAATGAAGACTTGGACTCAGTTAAAAAAAACTTTATTTATTAATCAACTATTCAAGCTTTCGCTAAATTTAAAGTACTCTTTTCTAGCTCCTCCTAGCTCGACCTATTAGTCCTGCAGGTACTCGAAGTGACTCTCTGAGAGAGTCCAAAATCTCTCTTTAATAGCGTCAATTTCATAATCAAAATATTATTTGTCTGTTTTGCAGGATTAAGAACGCTATTTGGTATCAAAATAATAATCGGACAATTTGATTTTTGTCTGTCTTCAAATGAGATGAATTTCATTTCTCCGATAATAGTAATGGGCTTGTTACAAGCAAAGCAATGTTTGGCAAACAATTCACCAAAACATTCGACACCATAAGGCTTCTCATCACAACTGGTGAAGCGTTCTGCAGCTAGACTCTTTGAGCAATGCGTGCATGTAAAGCACTCTCTGTGCCAAGGTTCATTCTTATATCTATAATGACCTGTTAAAATAAATTAGTGAAATGATGTTTATTAACAGAAAAAATCTTACCTTGTTACATTTGATACAATGAGTGTCGAATTTTTCTTCACAGTATCTCGCACAATAGATTTCCTGTTCACGGAGAATGGGTACTTTACATACGCAACAACAGAAGCATTTTTCATGCCATTGCTTTGTCTTGTATTCTTAGTTCTTGTAAGAGAATAGTGGGTGATTTTTATATTTTGTATAATACTGAAACTGATAAAGGGTCGTATTGTATAGTATAGAAATAAAGCAGACTGCGGCTGCCTGGATAAATAAAGAAAACAAGCAATTTTTACTATCAGTAGTTAGTTAGTACCATCATTTATTATGTACCATTATTACGACTGATTGAGTAATTCAACTTTTAAAAGTGATTAATTCTTAATAACTCATGTTCACAGTTTCAAATCTCTCACCAGTACCCGTTTCACATGTCGACAATAACATAGCTTATCATATGCTTAACGCCTTGATGCGGAGAGAATATTACAAGTGACAGAACAACTGAACAATTACCACTTCAGATTATCTCGCCAAGCAAAAGACAACTGTTAGTATTCTTATTAGCATGTGGCGACTTTACTTTCGTTTAGCCAAATTTATGAATTCGTCCAGTCGGTCCTTTGTTTGATGATTTTATGTCACCTAAATAAGAAAAACTTGAGTAACCAATCCTTGAAATTGTCTGAGTCTATTTAACTCGAAATTGCAATTGATCTTTAATTTTTAATTATCTGTCAAATTATAAATGTTCTTCATTGAGCTCTGTCCTAAAGATTGAAAACAGCGAGCCTGTGATAGGTAAGCGTCATGCAATGTATAGCGAGCGATCCACCCAACATAGATTCACTGGTAAAAATATAACAACAATCGGCATCTTATTGCCATCAAGTGCTAATACCAAAATCATTACCGTAGGCGTGCAATGGGCGACTCGTTAACGACCCACCCCGATGATAATTTCTTGCCAAGAAGCTGACGACCAAAAATCACAATATCAAAACAATATCAAAGTATCAGTCAACGAGCCTCACAGATACAAAAACAATAGTAGTTCCAAGAGTGCAAGATACACAACGGTCCTCCCAAGACTACTCGATCGTCAACTAACTAACTAACAGGAGTTCGGACAGCCTAATAAAATTAGCTCGACATGTCGGAGATCAATTTCATTCAGTTCATATTTTTAAAGGAATCATAAATCTAAATAAAATCTTTTATTAAAGCTTGCAAGACTCTTAAATTCAACTTTTTGTATTGATATCAAATTATAGATAATTAGTATAAAATTGACTCACCAAGATTCAGCGTCTCAAGTCTCAAGAGTTTTCATTGGAAAATTACAAAATGTGATTTGTGCATAAGCGCATGCATTTCATTCATTTTTTTGATTCAGTTAAGTCACCAAAAGAGAAAACATGCATCAAAAATTTCAAGAAAACAATTTCTACCGCAGTTAATGCAGTAGATTAAAACCTATTGTCGTAGCAGAAAACCGCTTATCGCAACTAAGAGAAAGGATTATTTCCTACCCTGATCGTTACCACAACTTATGATTGCCCTTGTAAACATTAATAAACTTGTTTTGATTTGATGATAATACACTTCAAATATCTACCTATTATATTTGAAAGTAAAGAAATGTTGAAAAAAAAATGGCTATCCTAAAGGAGAGAAACTAGTAAGATAAATAAAATACATGAAGAAAAAAATTCTTAATTGATAAAGCTAATAACTATTTCCATTCAGAATAGAATCAATACTTCAAAACCATCTCGTTTACTCGTATTTTCACGCTAGCATCTTTTTCTAAAGAGAAAAGAACATATTTTTATTCTTAGAGCTAAAAATGACAGTTGTCTTGGTAAAGCAACCCTTTTTATTTTCTATAAAAACAACCTAAGATCTCAAAACTTATAAGAGAGAGCGAGAGTAGAGAGGCGAGATTTTTTTTGATGATTTTTTTTTTTTCATATATATAAAAATAAACTAAACACGTAAATTATGGTCAGGACAAATCACTCAAATTTAATTTCTCAAAATACAGATTGTTTTAATAATGAAATAAATAAAGTGAAATCTATGCGCGGCCAGAATATTACAAGTGTCAGAACAGCTGAACGGTTACCATTTCAGATTATCTCGCCAAGCAAAAGACAACTGTTAGCCTTCTTATCAGTATGTGGCGACTTTACTTTCGTTTAGCCAAATTTATGAATTCGTCCAGACAGTCCTTTGTTTGATAATTTTATGTCACCTAAATAAGAAAAACTTAATAAGTAACCAATTCCTGAAATTTAATGTTTAATCCGAAATTGCAATTGATCTTTAATTTTTAATTATCTGTCAAATTATAAATGTTCTTCATTGAGCTCTGTCCTAGAGGTTGGAAACAGCAAGCCTGTGACAGGTAAGCGTCATGCAATGGACAGCGAGCGATCCACCCAACATATATTCACTGGTAAAAATACAACAACAATCGGCAACTTATTGCCATCAAGTACTAATTCCGAAGTAATCACCATAGGCGTGCAATGGGCGACTCATTGACAACCCACCCCATTGATAACTTCTTGCCCGGAAGCTGACGACCAAAAATCACAATATCAAACAACATCAAAGTATCAGTCAATGAGCCTTTGCTCACAGATACAAAAACAACAGTAGTTCCAAGAGTGCAATGGACACTCAATTCTCAATTCCTCAATTCCATTCGGTTCATATTTTTAAAGGAATCATAAATCTGAATAAAATCTTTTATTAAAGCTTGCAAGACTCTTAAATTCAACTTTTCGTATTGATATCAAATTATAGATAATTAGTATAAAATTGACTCATCTAGATTCAGCGTCTCAAGTCTCAAGAGTTTTCATTGGAAAATTACAAAATGAGATTTGTGCATAAGCACATGCATTTCATTCATTTTTGTGATTCAGTTAAGTCACCAAAAGAGAAAACATGCATCAAAAATTTTAAGTAAACATTTTCTACCGCAATTAATGCAGAAGATTAAGACTTACTTTCGTAGCAGAAAACCGCTTATCGCAACTAAGGGAAAGGATTATTTTCTACCCTGACCGTTACCACAACTTATGATTGCCCTTGTAAACATTAATAAACTTGTTTTGATTTGATGATAATACACTTCAAATATCTACCTATTATATTTGAAAGTAAAGAAATGTTGAAAAAAGAAATGGCTATCCTAAAGGGGAGAAACTAGTAACATAAATAAAATACATAAAACTGATATCTAAATTATAAATATATAGACTATCCCATGAACAAGTGCAAATATTTTAACCTTAGATTAAGGACTAAAAATTAATCGACACGTATTTTTTATTTTTCCAAAAAACCTCTTTATATTTGAGTTAAAGTCTCTTGAATATAGTCCCTAAAATTGACATTTATTTATTCATCTTTAAAAGTACTTGCGCACCTACGTTATTTTCATACAGCAGCATGATTTGTGGTACTGTAGATCATTTTAAAAGATTGTTATAGAGCTTCTTTGGAATTAATTTTTTGTTAACTTTTTAGCACAAATTAGCTCAGCCTCGTCATTACAATGTTTCGAAAGCTTAGTCAATTTAGAAACATTTTTATCTCTTATCATTTTTTTTTGAAACGTATAGTTTTTGAGTAAAAAAGTAAAATGCTGAACGATACAGTCACTATTAGCATTGAGCCCTATAACACTTTTTTAACATAATCTACAATGCTAAAATTATATTGCTGAAAGATGGGCCAAAATAACGTCAGTATTCCAAATTTCACACAAATTTGTCAAGTACTTTTGAAGATAAAAATTAAATGTTCATTTTCGAGGCTATATTGAAAAGCTAATAATCTGAAACTGGGAATATTTTTTAGAAAAATAAAATGTGTCGATTAATTTCCAGTCCTTAATCTATAGTTGAAATATTTGCACTTGTTTGTGGGATCCCTCTGTATAATTTAGTTATGCCTTTATATCTAATACCTATGTTTGAACCTGGACGAGAAAAAAAAAGTATGTTATTCTAAATTTAATTTGGTTGATAATTGAATATTAAAAGTAAAATGACATTTTGAACTTATAATATTGTAAGCTATTAAAATTAACAAAACGATTTTTTGCTATTCATTAATATTCTATAATAAGAAAATGACGTTGACGCTGACCGGATGTAATACGTCAATTTCCAATAATAATTTACATTTATTTTTTTTTTGTAAATTGCTTAAAATACGCTTTTCTGATTATTAAATACTCAATATTTTAATAATAGTTTTTCTCAATTCCGTCATTTTAATTTACTAAATAAATAAACCTATGTATGATAAGTACAAACATATATAATAAATAAAACAACTTTGAATGATTTTCAAAATATCGGTATCATTATCGGTTCAAAGTGATACTGAAAGTTTTATTAGTGGCAGCAAAGACACAACATCTGATATGATATTTGTCTAATAAATTGCTTTGGCATCAGCACATCGAAAATGTTCTAAATCCTTTTCACGTGTTTATTGAAATATTTTTACATACGAAGCATCCCACTATTTGAAAGAAGATAAATATTTTTACACATTAATTAGTTAGATTTGAAATACATAAATTAAATTTACAAAACACATTCATTAGCATATAAGTCAATTATTTTTACATTTTCAAGTACTAATAGAAAAGTTTGCACTTTAAAGCAATGTGTTTTGTGTTGGCTTATAGAACATTATGATCGCATACAGTGAAGGTTCTCAAAACAATCAATTTTTAAATTTAGAACTGTTTACGTCACCATGAACTACACGCTAAAATTATGCTTCAAAAGTTTTTAAATTATCGAAAATATTTCATTTTTACAATGTTCGTGCTTTTTACCAAAATATTACCTAATATTTGTCTGTGTTCCATGTAAACGTTCTGAATTGAATTCGAGAAAATTATCTTTCAATAGAATGAGGACTTACTTTTCATTTCGTTATTGTGAATACACAAAATAATAATCGCGAAACTACTCACTATAGCATTTATAGCTGTAAACTTAATGACAAAGTCTTTGGAGATTTTTATTATTCTTTACTTTAAAATAAAAAAAAATTTTAAATATCAATTTTTGTTTCACCTGAAATTATATTCAGATATAGGTTACAATATAAACTTATGTTTGTTTCTGTGGTCTTATGAGCGGAATTTTTCCACAAAACCTATGTGGAAGTCATTGATGGTGTATGTGAGAAATGATGTGAAGGTTTCGTCTATTGATACCAGAGTTTGTGAAGGAAATTATTGGAGCTTGAAATTTGATCTTGATCTTAAAAACAAGAAAATTAAGATCTGCTGTGTCTATAGGTCGCCAAGTGGTAACTGTCGTCAATTTATTGAATTATTTGAAGAATACTGTGATTTATTTAGCAATGATAGATGTATCATATTAGGTGATTTTAATATTAATTTCTTATCAGATAGTTACTATGTAAATCAATTAAAAAACATTGCGCGAGTATATGGCATGGAGCAAATTGTAAAAGATCCAACTAGATGCACACTAAACAGTAGTTCATTAATTGACTTAGTGTTTTATAATGATGTTGATTTAAATTCACATGTACTTGTCACTCCTAAAATTAGTGATCATAATATAATTTTCATTACAATGTTATATAGTAAAGATAAATGCTTTGAAAAATTAATAAACTACCGTTATTACAGAAATTTTAGCGAAATTAACATTATAAAAATATGTGATGAAATAATAAAACACAATTGGGATCAAAGTTCAGTAGATGTTAATTTATTGTACAATAATTTATTTACTGTTTGTAAAAATATTGTTGATGAAGTAGCTCCAATATGTTGTAAAAGGCTTAATACAAAATTGCCATGGTATGATAGTGAAGTCTCCAAAATCGCGCAAGCTAGAGACCGGCAATATCGCAAATTTAAGCAAACTGCTGATGCGGAAAGGGAAATTCACTGGTTAAATTTTAAAAAGTTAAGAAACGAAGTTGTCAATTTGATGAAATGTAAAAAAGAGAAATATTACCACGAGAAAATCGACAATAATAAACATTCACCAAAAAAAATGTGGAAAACGTTAAAACAACTCATTAGTAAACCTACCTGTGATGCACCAAAGTCTGTGATATTTCACATAGATAATCAGAACAAAACATATAGCTGTGATAAAAAAATCTGTGATAATTTTAATTTATATTTTGTAAATAGTATTAAGGACATAGCCAATAGTATTACTTGCAATAATGTTATGCCGACAACTGATCTTCAACTTAACATACATGTAAATAGTAAGTTTTGTAATTTTAAACTTTTGGAAATGAAAGAGCTCAAAAGTATAATTTTATCTTTCGAAAATAAAATTAATATATATGATTTTTTTAATCCCACATTATTAAAACATTTTTTTTATGTCATTGGTCATGTCCTATTACATGTTGTTAATACATCACTTGATAAGGGTGAATTCCCTGATGCTTTAAAAACTAGTACGATAATTCCAATACCAAAAATTGCTAATACTTCAGAAGCTGAAGAATTTAGACCTATTAATACATTACCCACATTTGAAAAATTGATTGAAAGAGCAGTATATGAACAGTTAGTAGAATATTTTGATAAAAATAAATTACTGTTTACAAATCAGTCAGGTTTTAGAAAAAATCACTCTTGTGAATCAGCCCTGCAGTTAACTGTTACCAAATTTAAAAGAGAAATTGACGGTGGTAGATATGTGGTAGCAGTTTTTTTAGATCTTAAAAGAGCATTCGAAACTATCGATAGAAATATTTTATTAACTAAATTGCGGTGCTATGGTATTGGGGGTAATGTCATTAAATGGTTTGAAAGTTATCTAACAGACAGGAAACAAAAAGTTAAATATAATAACGTTTTGTCTGATGAAGTGTCTAGTGAATTTGGTGTACCACAAGGTAGCGTTCTTGGCCCTCTTTTATTTTTAATTTATCTTAATGACATTGTAAACTATTGTGATTGTGATTTTGTTAATTTGTTTGCCGATGACACATTGGTAGCATGCTATGACACTGATCTTGATAAATGTATTCAAAAAATGAACAAGGCTCTCGAAATACTTGAAAAATATTTTAACACAAATAAACTTAAAGTAAACGTGTCCAAAACTAAAGCTATAATTTTTACAACTAAATATAAATACAACCAAATTGATTTTGCCAACATTAATTTAAGCATATATAACATAACGGTAGAGTTTGTTAATAAATGTAAGTATTTAGGATTTTACCTAGATAGCTTGCTCGATTTTGAGAGTCATCTCGACTATGTTTGTAAAAAAATTAGGACGAAATTGTTTTTTTTCTTAAGAATATCTACGCATGTGTCAATGCAAACAAGAATTTTAATTTACAATTGTATTGTCCAACCACATTTTGATTATTGTGCCACACTTATGTACCTGCTACGGCCTAGTCATGTTGTACAACTGCAAAAGCTTCAGAATAGAGGAATGCGTATAATTTTAAGATGTAACCGCTTAACACCTATAAAATGTATGTTATCGGCCCTAATGTGGTTTTCTGTGACGCAACGACTGTATTATTCTACCATGATTTTTGTATATAAAATAATTAAGCTTGGAGTACCAGAGTATTTCAGTGAATATCTTATTTGCAGAAATAGTGTACACAATTACCAGACTAGGGATTCTTCCAAAATTAATGTTCAAAGTGTAAATTACCGACAAACAATGTTATCTTTATTTTTTAAGGGTATTAATGAATATAATAAGTTACCAAACAATATTAGAAATGCAGGTACTCTATCTATATTTAAATCAAAAATCAAAGATTATGTGAAGATAAATGTGCAATAAGTGTGACTTTTATCCACTAATGTAATTTTTATTTATTTTTAACTATTGTAACTAGGTTTCCTATTAATTAATTAATAAATTCTTCTTCAAAACTGGGAAAATAAAGTTATTGCAATTTTCTGCTCAAAATCTTCAGTTAATTATTTAATAAATGAAAATTTGTAAACTCAAACTTCCGTTAAAATTTTAAATTAAATCTATTTTAATCTCAAGTATGGTTATTTTTAGCGCTTATTGTATATATTTATAATTACACTAAATTTTCTTATATTTTCATTCCAATAAAAATTTCCAACTAATAAACTATTTTTTCAACAACAATTTCAGCACGGATAAATTGAATTTTATGGACTGATATACATACCGCTATTAAATTTTTATAGGTAGGTTTTTTTTTCAAAATGAAATTAAATAAGGAGCTTGTGGTATCAATAAAATGATTGGATGTTATTCAACTGGTTTTTAACCACTACTTTTATTGGAGAAAAATGGATTTCAGCGTCAAATGTCTTAGTTAGGCACAGTTTAAAAACAAAAACAAGTTCAAGATCTGGTTAATTTTCATTTCTGTTGCAAAATGTTACAAATCTTCTCATTTTTTTATAAATTATTAGTACCCAGGACTGCAAATACCTAATTACATCATATATCTTTATTTAACGCCCTCAAGCAATTTAACATACAACTAAACAAATTTCATACAAAAAAAGCTACAACAGTAAAATACATATTTTAAAAATTTAAAACATTTTTTAAGTTTCTACTGAATACATTTTTGCTGCAAAAAAGATCCAAATCGCTGCAGTATTTATTTACACTATTACTGCACCGGTCTCTCGGACAGTTAAAACCATACAAAGTTTTGTGAGTAGATACCTGCAGCAGGGGAGTATCACGCACTATATACTGGGGAACATGGAACGAAAACTGTTCCAATAATTCACTACAGTTAGACTGGCCACTAAGTATTTTTTGAGTAAAACATATGTCAAAATAAATACGTCTTGTTAATAACAGATGAAGTCCAAAATAGTTTAAAAAATAAAGATAGTGATCAGTCTTAAATATAATTTTAGATTTAAAACACAAATATTTAACAAATCTCTTTTGAATGTTTTCTAGCCTTGTAATTTGAAGATTGTAATATGGAGACCAAACAACACTACAGTAATCTAAAATACTACGTACGAGATTAGAAAACAAAATATTTGAAGAACGTGTGTTAGTAAAGTCTTTTGTCGATCTACTTAAAAATCCCAGCATTTTACTAGATTTAGATACAACGGCGTCAATGTGATAATTAAATTTTAAGTTGGAATCAATTATTATGCCAAGATTTTTAATATAATAAACATTTTCTAGTAACGTGTTATTAATGGAGTACGAAAATGGATTGACACTGCTTTTCTTGTAGAAACGGATCGATTTACATTTATCCGGGTTTAAGTCAAGACCATTTGTAACACACCATTTACTAACTCGATCTAAATCACTTTGAAGATTAAAACAATCGTTAGCGTCTTTGATATTTAAGTAAATTTTAAGGTTGTCAGCAAATAATAAGAATTTGGAAAATATTATTTCTTTTTTAATGTCGTTTACGTATAATAGAAAAAATAAGAGACCCATATGGGAACCCTGAGGAACCCCTGACGTTGAAATAAAGGGTTCTTAAGTGAAACTATTAACATTAACGATGTGAGAGCGACCAGTAAGAAAAGACTCAACCCAAGATAAAAGAGGTTCACCTATGTCTTGTCTATTCAATTTGTATAACAATCTTTCATGGATGATGCTATCAAAAACTTTGCTGAAATCAGTATAAATAGCATCAACCATGAAACCCTGCTCTAAGTAATTGGAGATATCATTAACATAGGTAAATAAGTTTGTAGCGGTTGATCTGCCCGACGTAAATCCATGTTGTTCATTAATAATAATATTTTTAAATAAAAAAGTTAGTTTATTAGTAACAATTTTGTCAAAGAGTTTAAGGAAGCATGACTGTATAGTAATAGATCTATAGTTAGTTACATCTGATTTTTCACCTTTTTTATATATAGGAATTGAATAACAAATTTTCCAAGAATTTGGAAAAATACCTTGGGAAAGTGACATATTAAAAATAATAAAGAGTGGTGCAACTAAAGATGCGGCACAAAATTTAACATCAATAAGGAGAAATTTACATGTGTCCAGAAACGCTCTTCAAAATAAGAAGCGATAAATTCTACAACTTACTCATGTCGATTAAACCTAAATTGTTTAGTTTAATTGCTAAGTTCAATTCAATTTTTCTCGAGAACTGTTTGTCGTAGAGATTTCAGACAGTAAAATTTTTTGAAAAGAAGTAAAATTCTATCAAATATTGTATAAAAATGGGAAAATTACCAAATACAAAAAAATTACGGAATATACAATAACCCCTTCCCCTCTTTTAAGAGTGTCGCTAATAATAAAATCTATTTATATCATTTGAGTGTGAACAATCCAATAAATAAATGGTAAAAATGACATCACTTTTATGAAATCCGTTTTGAAGTTATTTGAATTTGACCGTTGTTTCACTTTTATGAAATCCGTTTTGAAGTCATTTGAATTTAACCGTTGTTTTAAGGAACTCTAGCTCGGCTACCGAGAGTTTCTTGATAAGGTAATTTACGATCAATCAACATCAAATTATCTCTAGAATGTATTCCTTTTTTTCTTTGAAGGGCGTTTCTAGACTGCCATTATAAAATATAAAAGATGTTGGAATTGTCAATTTTCTATAGTAAAGGGAACATTGCAGCAGTCGCACACTGGTGACGTTGGAGAAAGAATATTTCTTAACTTTTTCTTCATAGATATACCCAAGACTAATACAGAGTTAGAATCAGGAATATATCATGTTGCATCTTTGAGAGGACAACTCAAATATCTTATGGAAGACTGTTCCACAAAGAAATTCACGCTACTTTGTTGTGTGTTAGTAGAGAGTAATCGAGACATCTTCAATTGCTTCTCGCGGGTCTCTAGAGGCTTAGCAAGCAACTCTGTTATATATAGAATTGATAGATAATTTAAAGAGATATATAAAAAAAACTCTAACTTTCCTGAAAAAATAATAAGCTCTAGTGAGCACAATTGTATGTGAAGCCTAAGTGCAGAGTGCAGGGACCTATTGATAGACAGAATCGAGTTGCATTTATTATTAACAAAAAATTACTAAATATTGCAAGCAACTAAAAATAAAGTTGAAAACATTAGTCGTATTCTTTGAAATCAGTTAGATATTACCGAGAGTATTTCAATTTGTGAGGATAATACGCAGGTGTCCTAAAATTTAATGACCAACGATATGGCATGCATTATCTTATGGTTTGAAGAAGTAGGCATTTAATAGTTTTGAAGACGATAAATCGACTTGCGCAATTTTGTCTTATGCTTTTTGACATTTACAAGAATGCAACTTTTGAAAATTTCACCACGTCGCGGCGATCAGGATTTGATTTTTTTTTTAAGTAATTCTTTGATTATGAATTGTTAGATTTAATAAAGTGCATGTCATTTAATTGTTAATTAGATTGATGACATTGTTCATAGAAATGCATTGTTTTATTGTTTCCAAGGTTTCTCGAAAAATTAATTTTATATGAACTGATGAAATGAGGATTAGAGGTTGCCAAAGTAACAATTCAAAAAACGTTCAAAATAATTGAAAATAACAGTAGAAGATTTTTTAAATATTTTTTACATATATAGACCGCGAACTTTACGATAGTCTGTATTTAGGGTTTCTCAGTGAATAAGCAAAGTCCATTATTGGCCTTTAAATGTAAAAATGCTGGGAAATTTTATTAACAAAATTTATAGATACTAATTCTCTGTATCAATATAAATAATTTTCAGTTATATAGTGTATCATAAACGAGTTCCGACTTATGTTTTTTTAAATAAAATATATTATTTTACATTTTTAAACGTGGCTTCACATTTTTACAATTTTGATCACAACTTTTATTAGACGTTTTTCTGTACTTGCTGGGAAATTTTATTAACAAAATTTATAGATACTAATTCTCTGTATCAATATAAATAATTTTCAGTTATATAGTGTATCATAAACGAGTTCCGACTTATGTTTTTTTAAATAAAATATATTATTTTACATTTTTAAACGTGGCTTCACATTTTTACAATTTTGATCACAACTTTTATTAGACGTTTTTCTGTACTTTTTGAAATAATCAAATTTTTCAGACAAAAACACAGATTTTTTAAAAAATTTTCACACAAAAATTAGAAAAAAATAGAAAAATAGAATTTATACTAACTGAAAATAAAAAGTTCAAATTTTATTACCATAACATTTTTTGACGCATTGAAAATGGAACGCCCTATATCTATTTGCAGCGTCTGAAAGTTAACTTCGAATGTTTGAAAAGAATTTCAGTCATTGTTTTTGTGTAATTACTATGATAACAATTGTAGCAGCAATACAACATTTTCAAATTTTTGTCTGATAATTTTGAAATTAGTCTCAATAATCCAAAATTCGTTTCAGCATATTTGCAATAAGGGTCTGAGACAACACATGATTCACCAAGACAGCAAACTACTAAAGTTTATTAATACAAACATAATTTATAAAAAAAAGTTATAATAAATGCTTCAATAGAGTTCCATTTTGATCCACGCAAGCACTTAGACTCCGAACAGTCGATCTTTGAACTCTTAGAAGCATATCTGCTCCGATATTCCGGAATGCATTTGTAATGTACATATTTTGTTAATAAATGTTATCAATATTTTGACATTTAAAAGCCAATAATGAACTTTGCCTACTCGCTAGGACATTCTGTATATTTAAGAAAATCTGTTTTCATTATTAACAAAGTTATTGGCACCAAACTATACAATTATGATAAAATTAGCAACATCTCAAAATTCTCAAATACAACTGTAACGCTGTTCTAATTGTTTTCGTATAGATGTCTTCGTATGTCTGTACTGTAAATTCGGTAATTGAATTTCTTTTATTATTTCTGTCAAAAAATTTGAATGATTTTTTGCAACTTAGATTTACTAAATTTATATAACTTACATAAAAAGTTCATCAAAATTTATTGATAAATTGCTTAGATATTGTAGCAAAAAATTGTTAAATCAACAAATTTTTTTAATATTTGAGTAGAACATGCTAACATAAGGCATAATCACATGTGAAGTTTTTTAGATATTTTGATTAATTTACAAAAAAAATTTGGGAAATATCGATCACTCGGTATATAGCTACTATCATAGAGGCAATAATATGAGTAAAAATGTATTAAAAATACACAGTAGCAACCAATCAATTTGTTTCATATAAAAGTTATATTTATAAATAAATAATTTGTTTGATTTTGAATTTATTTTCATTATCTTACTAGGTCACCTACATTCAGAATATATTTTCTAATTTTAACTAAAGAATTTTGTTCTTGGTTATGTCATTTTAAAATTTTACTTTAGTGCTGAATAAAATTTTATGACCGTCTAAGATCCAAATTTTCCTTTTATAATATCCATGACGTTAGTTTCTATTTCAACCATTTGCCTAATAAGTAAGTATACGATTCACTTCCCGTTATTTTATTTATCCTCAATGGATCAAAAACTTAGTAATTTCAAAAGAATTTTCGGTCAAAAATGATTAAACGTGTTATTACTGTAATTTGTGTATTTGTTCCACATGATGAAACCTTGATATTCTTTGCCAAAATGTGAAGAGTAGGTAAAAAGTAGCATCACGTGTATCTCACACCCTTGACCCGTTCCCCCGACCTTCCCTCAAAGTTTTCTCACTTTCTGGATGTACCTAAGTGGGCCGTCCAATCTAATTTTATTCATTCCTGCGTATGGCTAAACAAACACGTCCAACGCAATAAATCCAGCTCGATAACAATCGACCACCGAAAAGCGAGTATTTCCAAAATACTCCTTCTCAATGACGCGGTGGAGGGGCGACGTCGTGACGTCGGCGTCGCTGTTGGACGACGTCGTCAGGCGCAAACCATCAGCGTGCAGTCAGTGTCGAACGCCACCAGTGGCTCACCACGACTCGTTAAAAACGCCACTTAGGTCAGTACAGTGAAAACGATTAAATACATTACTAACCTTTTAACTATTGTTTGTAAGTATAGAAGCTTTAGAAATGCAACATTTGCATTTTTTTAGTTGTTAAAATTGTTCTAAATTTGGCTTTCTATTTTTATTTGAAAGTTATGTAATCGACGCGAGTTCAACGCTTCGCCAATTTTGGCGCACGTGTGAACATTGAGCCAAATATGTACCACCTGCGCTTTTTATTATTAAATCAGTGAAACGGATAGTTTGCGAAACGGTGAGTCCATCGACTAAGAATGCATCCAAAGGCTAAAATTAGAATCAGCACAAGCGATATAGCAGTGTCTGGGCTTCTGGCCAAATTAGTACGGAATGGTGTGGCCTATCGACTTCAAAGCTCACCAAATGGTGGAGCTTTTTACTTGCTTCTGTGGAATCCTAATGGTGATCGTTTACATTGCGGTCATCACTTGAAGTTACCATTTCGACGGTTACTAACAACTACTAACACAACTAACGAGTATAAAATACATCCTTTTCTATCTTCATCAATTCTCATTATTTGCTTTCAGCAGACGAACGACGAGGCTTCATCAGTAGAGGTAGCAGCGAACACAACAAGCAGCCAAAATGTTTAAGAATCATTTAGAAATGATTGGCCGTAATGAAACGGCCTCCAAAAAGGCAAAATTTTGGCAGTCCTTTGTCGGATCCCTTAAAGGTAATGCAGTTTCAATTTTACTAGAAGCCAAATTGGTGGGAGAATATAGCCCCCTCTCCTATGAAATTAACACCATGATCAAAAATAGATTCGTATCAAATTTTTGGAAATTTTGCCAAATTTTTTTTAGTTCAATTAAAAATCCATTTTTGTTTCTATTCAGATTTCAATTTATCAATTAGCAACATTTGATTAAAAGAATGTAACACAACCTTGATCTACTAACTTCAAAAAATTTAAGTGTTTTTTGCTATTTTTAACAAGAAATGATTAATGGTAAACGGTTTGTTTGCCAAGTAAAACATGGAAAATTGAATCAACAGCCGAAAAAAGATTGCATTACTACAAGTTGTTTTTTTATCACAATTTGTAGCAGCTTATTCAGTTATTTATATTTAGAACACTTTTGCTACGGTCTATTTAAAGAATTGTTAGCAAATTCGATAAGACAAAATTGTTTTCTCTTTCAAAAAATAGAAAAAATAGAACTAGATTTCTTCTGGTTTCAGTTACTCAGCATGGAAGAAACGGTTGAAATTAATTAAAAATTTTAGCAAATAACAAGAAAGTATACAAATACTTTGCATAAAGAGTTACAACTAAAAAGTGCAATGAAAATTTGAATTTGTTATTTTTACAATAATTTTTGTGAAAATCACTTTTGCAGTTGCTTTTCTATTGTACACAAAAACAACACAAACGTAATCTAGTAGTGGGTTCATTCTACTATAAACCAATGTTTTTAAAAAAAGATTCAGGGACGTCAGTTGCAAATTACACAATTTTTCCGCCATAATTTATTGGACTTCCAAAAGAAAAATTACTTATGATTTGGACTATCTACTTAAAAACTATGTCTTGGTTTGTTGTTGTTGCATCAAACCATTTTAGACTGAATCGACTTGATGGAATGGAATTCTAAAAAAAAATTTATAATGGAAAAATGCTTTGAGAAAACTTAATCTGATTCAGACTTTTTGTTTCTTCAATGATGAATAAGTTGAGAAAATGATTTTACCAAAATAAAAACTAAAAACTGAAAAGCGTCTTCAATTTTTTCAAAGCTGCTTTTTGTCCAGCAGATTTTTGTAAATTGTATACAAATATCCTGTCTGTATGAGACTTTCTTTTTCATTTTTTTTTCTAAAAATATTAATACCTGCAGAAAATCTAAACATAAAGGAACAAATCATTTATCACTCAAAAGATATTTTCAATAAATGAATCTTAATTTCATTGTAATAAAATAATTATTGTTTGTAGGATCGCAAGACATAAGAGCCACCGAACCAGTCCGCGCCAAAGGTATCTTCCGCCCCCTCAACGACCTCCCTGAATTGAGTTCCGGCTGGCCATTTGGCAAATCGATCTATGACGATCCAATTCACGCTGCCGAACGTATCCACACTCCTGGTTACAGATATGATCCTTTACATCGGGATACTTATGGCTATTCTCCTCGTCCAATCTTCCCTCACAATTATGGCTCGCTCGACAGATACCGGCCTGGTAAGTCAAGACGCAACTAAGCCGACAACATCATCAACTTCAGTACAATAAGGGCCCACTTCGTGCTGTGACCTCATGTAATCTTCTATGTTGATAATAACTTAGTGCCCTTCAAAAAAACTTTATTTAAGTAGCTTCGCCAATACTCAATCAAATGTGAATTAACAAACACAAAAACATACACAATTTTCGGCGCAGTTTTCTTATTGTATTTTTTCTTTTTTTTTTTGTACAAAATTGTACAATAATCACATTGACACGGTTCTATTTTATTGTAAATGTTTGATAATTTTAATCCATCAATGTACAATATAAGTACTTAATAAATTATTTTAAAATTGTTAAATTCAACCGCCCCGCAAAAGCTTGAGCTCTATCATCGGTTGGAACATAATTACTTTCAATTTTTAATTTATTTATATATTTATTTTGTTAACTAAACGTTAATCTCACTCCAGCTTTATCTCATCCTTAGCACGGCTGAAGGCTTTTTAACAGTCCTGCTGCTCCAGCATTTGCCAGGGCGATCTACGTTTCATTTTTTAAACCTTCCCTCTGTTTTTTAAAAGTTTTTTTCCTTTATGGAAAAAAGAAGTTTTATTATGAAGATTTTTTTTGAGGGAGACGCGATGTTTGTGGTCGCCTTGGAGGTAAGGATAGGTGTATGGCCATTTAAGCATTAACTTGCATTACATTAACAGCAGAATTTAACAACTCAACCAAAGATAAATAATTGACAAATAAATATTGTGTGATATTTCAAATTTAAATTAAATCATAAGTATAAACCTGGTTAAAAAATTATCAAGGGCATTTTTGGCCAAACTTACTAATTTTTTCTAACAGTGTGCAAAACTAGCAAGAAGTTAAGAACATTGTTCAAAAAAATATGTTAGTTTTGAAGCAAGCAGAACTACAGCTAATATGTAAACATTTCAACGTACGTTGAATTTTCCAAGTCAACAAATGTTCTTGCACTTCCCTGATTTTGGATTTAGCGTTTTTTTACAGCGCTGCTCTCATTGCCAGTAGTCCATAAGTTTGAATGACATGTACAGGTGCCTTTCACTTATAATTTTTATCAAACTGCATTGTTTAAGAATTTGAAAACAATAGAGACATTTATTCATTGATAGAAGTTGTCTGTGTCTCCTCAAAATTTTGGGACAAGAGCTGCTTTTTCCTTCACCCAAAAAATGGATTTCAAAGTCAACATTCTCACACTTTGAATATCAAGAAGAAAGTCTTTTACTGTTTCAAGTATCTACCTAGAAAAGAGTGAAGTTGACAGCTCCAAAATTTGTTTTGTTTTCAACCATTTGAGACACCTATGAGAATTTTTTTTGTTATTGCCTGCTGGATGCTGCAATTCTTACTTTTTGTTTTTTCATTATTTAATTCTATTTCACATTTAGTGTTTCATGTGACGAAACCGAAACCATTCGACGCTGACAAAGCTTGGCAAGATCACATTGACCGTGTAAAAGGTCGTGAACCGAGTCAGTGGCCGAGCAGCATCTTCCACACTACATATCCTTTCAGTCGTTATCCTCTTTATTTGGTCTATAGCAAGAGACCTCCTCCAGCTGCTGATAAATATGACCCTCATAAGGCATGGTTAGATCATTTAGATCGTCTCGCTGAACTCGACAAACTCTATCCATCTCTTTGGCCAAGATGGGGCCGAAGCCTGTCTCCAACTCCAATCAAAGTAAGATTTATTTAAATAACACAAAAAAACAATGAAGAAATTATTTTTAACAGCCTGGTGAATGGGGCCCCCGCCCGTCTGAAGTGGCTTTCAACTATGCTGGCCAGCCAATTTTCAACCGTGGTGGGCTATTCCCAAGTAAGAGACTGTACCGTGACCTTTTAAATCCTTCTCCTTTCCTCCCAATATCATCGATTATTAGTGATCCATTTTGGTGGGATTCTCCTTTGTTGAGGCCTTACTCCATATTCAACCCTTGGGGCAAGTCCCCATTCTATCTCCGCGATTCGTACCTATCTCCCGTCAAGAGGACGTACCTGTGGGACAAACACCCCATCAGGCCGTTCGGTAAGTCCCAATGCTAACTCCCACCTGACCCATCTGATGACCACAGTCCCCCTTTTTGAACCAGGACAGCGTTTTTCGGTAATTTTTTCATAAGTTTTCCCCAAAATGTTTATCTGGAGAAAAGGTAGTAATTTTCCTTGTATTTATTAAACACAAAATTCACACGATCCTCAAAGTTGATTTCTTCACTTGCACTGAAATTATAAAGTCAATTCTGAGGACCATTTATTACTTCTGCATTTATTATTCCCAGAGATAAAATATTCTTTTTCCATTTTTAACACATTTTTGCTGTCCATATTTTTTTATCTTTTAAAAATTGGGTCATTTCTCACTAACACTTTGCAAAAGGCAGCTATTAAATTCACTGAAACAAATAGCAACACAGCTTTGCAAAACCAATTTAAATAAAATAAACAACAAGCTTATACGAAATAAATTTCGTGTAGTTCTAGTTTATTTAATTTAAATTAAACTTTTAAGTGTTTTTACTAATTGATGCAAATTTTTCTAGCTGCTGTTTACTAAGCCAAAGGGAATCTAAATCGAAACCACCATCACAAATCGCAAGTCTCACCAATAATTGCGACTGACTGAACAGAAAGCTTTTTACACTTGTTTTCAAGAAACAAGTGTCTCGCAACGTGTTCATTTTGTTCTTTTTTTTGTTTTTCATTTACTTATTTGACAAAAAAATTCTGCCTACATGTGCCTTAAATTATACAAAAAATAATAAATTTTAAACGAAAAAAAATATTTTTTTAAACATTATTCGACTGCGTTTAGTCAATAGCTGAATGTATTATCCACTGTGTAAAAACGTGTCTCGCATTCCACCATTACAAAACGATGGGTTATTGACTGATGCAGATAAAAAATTAATCTTTATTACCTATATGTGGCCTGTTATTAATAAATTATTCAAAAAAAAATGTTTTATTTAACTGTCCCTATCCTAAAATTACAGAAAAACAAAAATTGAAATATGCAACATTATTTGTAATTTTTAACACTTATTTTTAAATGCCTGCAGTTTCTTGGATATAAGTACGGAGAGCAGGAACATTTGAATAAATTCCTGGATATCCATTTCTAGCGCATCCATATCCCCAAGAAACAATTCCAGCAAGAACATTTCCAACAACCAATGGACCACCGGAATCTCCTTGACAAGCATCTTTACCTCCTCCAGAGACACCAGCACATAACATACGACTAGTGATACTGCTTGATCCATAAGCAGATTTACAAGAAGCTTCACTGACTATTTGAACATTAACTCCTTGTAAAGCAGATGGAAGACTGCTAGAGCCTTCAGATGTAGTACCCCAACCAGTTACAAGAACTGAAGTACCAGCAGACCAAGACGTGGAACTGGATGGAAGTCCAACTGGTGATACATTCGTGTTAAGAGTCAAAGCAGAAGCAAGTTGCAATACTGAAATGTCATAATCGATAAGTCTATCGTTGTAACTTGGATGTTGGTAGATGGTAGCTACACTAACTACTTGACCGCCGGAACCACGAGTGGAAGTACCAGCACGGATGGAAATTTGACTCGCAGACAGTCTAAATAAAGATATTAAAATTGAAACAAAACAAAAATCATTTTGTTTACCCATCGGTACAATGAGCGGCAGTGACAACCCATCTTGCTCCAATTATAGAACCACCGCAAATATGAGAGCCGTAATATTGAAGTGAAACTTGCCATGGTACTTGCGAAATAGCAATATTTGAACCTCCAATAATTCTTCCATCGGGAAGAAGCGGGTTTTTACGGAGGAAAGAAGGGAGCGCTGTAAAAAAAGCATATTTTTTTGTAATAATTATTTGAAAAGTTATAAGAATTACCGCAAGCAGATGCCACTAGGAGTACTACAACCAAAAGAAATTTCATTTTGACGAATGATCGACAAGTATAGTCTCTGCCTTTTATAGGGTATTTTGCGATTTAAATACTATTAAAAGTTTCATGTATGATTAAGAGGATTAAGTTATCAACATTTCAAAACTGTCTGGTACGAATAAAGCTTATTAATCTTTCAAAAATCGAAATTCACTTTAAAAGATTTGTCTACTTATTGTTATTTTATTTTTTTTATAAAATTTAAGGATTAAAACATTGAGTCAACAATACTCTGAACTTTCTATTCAAATTTTAATGTAAAAACTCTATTGACTGTTGAAAAAAAATCATTTAGTTGGTTGAGAAAAACAGTCTCAAGACAATAAAACAATGAGAAATTTAATTAATGCTACAGTTTTGAAATTGAACGTTTTAAGCGTACAATAAAACCAACAATTACAATTATTCTGATAAGTAATACAACAAACGGGTATGCAATTGCCGGAAATTTTCGATTTCAAAGACGAATATTTGTTTTGGTGACCAGTTAGTGTTAAGCTCGAATAACTGCAATAAATGCAAGAAAATATTCTTAACTATAGCGCTTCGTTTGTACTTTTTTGTGCTTCATATTTTATTTTTCACAAGCAACTGATTTCAAAGTTATTAAGATAATATTTTTTATTGGCAACTTCACACTTAGCAACAAAGTTGCAGTTTTTCCTGAATAAATCATACTCATGGTTAGTGCTTCGTTTGTGCCCCAAAAGTTTTCGAAATTTATCAACAAATAAAATTATTATAGTTGCGAATCAATAAATGCACGTCGTCAATACAAATCGTTGACATCATTAATACAAATTTCAAAATAATTTATTTGTGTTTTTTTTTTAAATCATAAAATATTTCACTTCAGTGTGGTATAATGTCTATTTTTCGACAAACAAAAAAGTTATGTATATTGCATATTGCGTTGGTATTACAAAAATTTGTAATAAAACTTTTCAATTGAGTGATTTTATTACTCAAAAATTGGCTATAACTAAAGGTGGCTTTACATTTTTGCATGTCAAATCATTCAAAAATTCAGTGCTAGTTCAAAGGTTTGCAGTTTGATTTCTATCCTCAACTTGCATAAAATGCCAAAACCGTTTAGTAAACAATCGAAGCAATTTATTGCTAACCTTATAAGCTATTTTTCAAGAGAGAACAAGAGTCCATTATTACCAATAATACAGCGGTTAGAGAGGTTGTTACTGATGCTTTTATTTCAAATCTTTTTAATTCATAATGTTGTTCCTACAGAGGGTTGCGAATGTCTTTCAAATTAGTATTGCAAGTGTGAGTAGCGTCTCTTAGATTATGACAACAAATGGTCAAATAACCTTGTAGAAGAGTTATTTGTGTAGTAAGTAGTAATTTTGTAGAATAATACTAACCAGAAATTTACTTCAAAGAACAGCATGTTACAACAGTAGCTCTTCTTCAAGCATGTAGGGATAAACATCTTTTTGAAGGCGGTACAACCTCTTTTAGAAAAGTGTTAAAAGAAATGGGGTTTTGCTATAGAAAAGACGACCCTCGTCAAGGTCTTATGGAACGACCACGGATAGCTGTTTTGCATGCGTACATGAAAAATTTAAATACTGAGCAACCAAAGCAATTTGTTTATTTAGACGAGACATGGATATTTGAGAATGGAACCACGGGCTATTCATGGCAAGATACCGACCAGAAAAGTGTTAAAAGCACCAAAGTGGATGGCAAAAGGTAATGTCCACACTGATAATTATATGAAAATAAAAAAATAATCCTACTGTAGACACATTGTATTACATGCGGGCACTAAACATGGGTTTATACCAGAAGCAGCTTTGATATTCTCCTCAAAAACCAAAAACTATCATGGAGAAATGAATGAATCCACTTTTCTACAGTGGTTTGAGGAACAATTATTAAAAAAGCTAGAAGAACCTTCTATAATAGTGCTTGACAATGCGATTTATCATTCCACTTTGGCTGAAAAAACACCAAATAATAGCTGGAGAATTGGCTACGTGCACGAAATGTTGCTTTTGAAAATAATGACTGAAATTACAATTATTACACTTAGTTTCAAGGTGCGTACTGATTTTAATTTATACACATAAATTGAATGTAAATTTTAGGAACAAACCGCAAAAAAAATATAAAGTTGACGAACTTGCGTTCCAGTATGGCCATGAGGTTCTTCGTCTTCCGCCTTACCACTGTATATTCAATCCCATTGAATTGATATGGGGTTTAACTAAAACTTATTATAATAAACATATTGGCAGTGATGGATATGGTATCATTAAAGCTTTAGAAATGTGGGATGAAGCTCTCAATACAATCACTGCAGAAATTTGGGCAAACAGTGTTCGCCATACTGAAAACAAAATTAAACAATGGTGGGAAAGAGAAATACTGTTTGACCAAAACGACATCGAGCCAATTATTATAAATTTGAACGATAACTCTAATTCTGAAGATGATTTAAATTTGATTAGTTCTGATTCGGATTAAAATAACAAAAATTGTTTGTGCTTTATTCAATTATGGTGTAAATTCTGTGTCTACTTATTACTATTACTACAAAGCATGCATCCAATTGGAAATAGACACACATTTGCTCTTTAACAATATTTATAGATTGTTTTATTTTTTCGGTTTGAAAATTGTAAACCACTCTTTACCCTGACGTCATCACTTATCGATGACGTGCAACTACTGATTCGCTGTTCGGACTAGAGCATTTGAAATATTGACAGCTAGCGACAAAGTTGCATTTTTTCTTAAATCTATACTCATGGTTAGTGCTTCGTTTGTGCCCCAAAAGTTTTCGAAATTTATCAACAAATAAAATAGATTATTATAGTTGCGAATCAATAAATGCACGTCATCAACACAAATCGTTGACATCATTAATACAAATTTCAAAATAATTTATTTATGATTTTTTTTTTAATCATAAAATATTTTACTTCAGTGTGGTATAATGTCTATTTTTCGAAAAACAAAAAAGTTATGTATATTGCATATTGCGTTGATATTACAAAAATTTGTAATAAAACTTTTCAATTGAGTGATTTTATTACTCAAAAATTGGCTATAACTAAAGGTGGCTTTACATTTTTGCATGTCAAATCATTCAAAACTTCAGTGCTAGTTCAAAGGTTTGCAGTTTCATTTCTATCCTCAACTTGCATAAAATGCCAAAACCGTTTAGTAAACAATCGAAGCAATTTATTGCTAACCTTATAAGCTATTTTTCAAGAGAGAACAAGAGTCCATTATTACCAATTACAGCGGTTAGAGAGGTTGTTACTGATGCTTTTATTTAAAATCTTTTTAATTCATAATGTTGTTCCTACAGAGGGTTGCGAATGCCTTTCAAATTAGTATTGCAAGTGTGAGTAGCGTCTCTTAGATTATGACAACAAATGGTCAAATAACCAGTCCTAAAAAAAAGCGACTTCGTAGAAGAGTTATTTGTGATTTAGATGATAATACTAAATTAGAAATTAGAAATGTGTTGTATGATATTGTTGCCAGAAGTAAGTTTATAATCAATTTTGTAGAATAATACTAACCAGAAATTTACTTCAAAGAACAGCATGTTACAACAGTGCTCTTCTTCAAGCATGTAGAAATAAACATCTTTTTGGAGGCGGTACAACCTCTTTTAGAAAAGTGTTAAAAGAAATGGGGTTTTGCTACAGAAAAGACGACCCTCGTCAAGGTCTTATGGAACGACCACGAATAGCTGTTTTGCATGCGTACATGAAAAATTTAAATACTGAGCAACCAAAGCAATTTGTTTATTTAGACGAGACATGGATATTTGAGAATGGAACCACGGGCTATTCATGGCAAGATACCGACCAGAAAAGTGTTAAACGCACCAAAGTGGATGGCAAAAGGTAATGTCCACACTGATAATTATATGAAAATAAAAAAATAATCCTACTGTAGACACGTTGTATTGCATGCGGGCACTAAACATGGGTTTATACCAGAAGCAGCTTTGATTTTCTCCTCAAAAACCAAAAACTATCATGGGGAAATGAATGAATCCACTTTTCTACAGTGGTTTGAGGAACAATTATTAAAAAAGCTAGAAGAACCTTCTATAATAGTGCTTGACAATGCGATTTATCATTCCACTTTGGCTGAAAAAACACCAAATAATAGCTGGAGAATTGGCTACGTGCACGAAATGTTGCTTTTGAAAATAATGACTGAAATTACAATTATTACACTTAGTTTCAAGGTGCGTACTGATTTTAATTTATACACATAAATTGAATGTAAATTTTAGGAACAAACCGCAAAAAAAATATAAAGTTGACGAACTTGCGTTCCAGTATGGCCATGAGGTTCTTCGTCTTCCGCCTTACCACTGTATATTCAATCCCATTGAATTGATATGGGGTTTAACTAAAACTTATTATAATAAACATATTGGCAGTGATGGATATGGTATCATTAAAGCTTTAGAAATGTGGGATGAAGCTCTCAATACAATCACTGCAGAAATTTGGGCAAACAGTGTTCGCCATACTGAAAACAAAATTAAACAATGGTGGGAAAGAGAAATACTGTTTGACCAAAACGACATCGAGCCAATTATTATAAATTTGAACGATAACTCTAATTCTGAAGATGATTTAAATTTGATTAGTTCTGATTCGGATTAAAATAACAAAAATTGTTTGTGCTTTATTCAATTATGGTGTAAATTCTGTGTCTACTTATTACTATTACTACAAAGCATGCATCCAATTGGAAATAGACACACATTTGCTCTTTAACAATATTTATAGATTGTTTTATTTTTTCGGTTTGAAAATTGTAAACCACTCTTTACCCTGACGTCATCACTTATCGATGACGTGCAACTACTGATTCGCTGTTCGGACTAGAGCATTTGAAATATTGACAGCTAGCGACAAAGTTGCATTTTTTCTTAAATCTATACTCATGGTTAGTGCTTCGTTTGTGCCCCAAAAGTTTTCGAAATTTATCAACAAATAAAATAGATTATTATAGTTGCGAATCAATAAATGCACGTCATCAACACAAATCGTTGACATCATTAATACAAATTTCAAAATAATTTATTTATGATTTTTTTTTTAATCATAAAATATTTTACTTCAGTGTGGTATAATGTCTATTTTTCGAAAAACAAAAAAGTTATGTATATTGCATATTGCGTTGATATTACAAAAATTTGTAATAAAACTTTTCAATTGAGTGATTTTATTACTCAAAAATTGGCTATAACTAAAGGTGGCTTTACATTTTTGCATGTCAAATCATTCAAAACTTCAGTGCTAGTTCAAAGGTTTGCAGTTTCATTTCTATCCTCAACTTGCATAAAATGCCAAAACCGTTTAGTAAACAATCGAAGCAATTTATTGCTAACCTTATAAGCTATTTTTCAAGAGAGAACAAGAGTCCATTATTACCAATTACAGCGGTTAGAGAGGTTGTTACTGATGCTTTTATTTAAAATCTTTTTAATTCATAATGTTGTTCCTACAGAGGGTTGCGAATGCCTTTCAAATTAGTATTGCAAGTGTGAGTAGCGTCTCTTAGATTATGACAACAAATGGTCAAATAACCAGTCCTAAAAAAAAGCGACTTCGTAGAAGAGTTATTTGTGATTTAGATGATAATACTAAATTAGAAATTAGAAATGTGTTGTATGATATTGTTGCCAGAAGTAAGTTTATAATCAATTTTGTAGAATAATACTAACCAGAAATTTACTTCAAAGAACAGCATGTTACAACAGTGCTCTTCTTCAAGCATGTAGAAATAAACATCTTTTTGGAGGCGGTACAACCTCTTTTAGAAAAGTGTTAAAAGAAATGGGGTTTTGCTACAGAAAAGACGACCCTCGTCAAGGTCTTATGGAACGACCACGAATAGCTGTTTTGCATGCGTACATGAAAAATTTAAATACTGAGCAACCAAAGCAATTTGTTTATTTAGACGAGACATGGATATTTGAGAATGGAACCACGGGCTATTCATGGCAAGATACCGACCAGAAAAGTGTTAAACGCACCAAAGTGGATGGCAAAAGGTAATGTCCACACTGATAATTATATGAAAATAAAAAAATAATCCTACTGTAGACACGTTGTATTGCATGCGGGCACTAAACATGGGTTTATACCAGAAGCAGCTTTGATTTTCTCCTCAAAAACCAAAAACTATCATGGGGAAATGAATGAATCCACTTTTCTACAGTGGTTTGAGGAACAATTATTAAAAAAGCTAGAAGAACCTTCTATAATAGTGCTTGACAATGCGATTTATCATTCCACTTTGGCTGAAAAAACACCAAATAATAGCTGGAGAATTGGCTACGTGCACGAAATGTTGCTTTTGAAAATAATGACTGAAATTACAATTATTACACTTAGTTTCAAGGTGCGTACTGATTTTAATTTATACACATAAATTGAATGTAAATTTTAGGAACAAACCGCAAAAAAAATATAAAGTTGACGAACTTGCGTTCCAGTATGGCCATGAGGTTCTTCGTCTTCCGCCTTACCACTGTATATTCAATCCCATTGAATTGATATGGGGTTTAACTAAAACTTATTATAATAAACATATTGGCAGTGATGGATATGGTATCATTAAAGCTTTAGAAATGTGGGATGAAGCTCTCAATACAATCACTGCAGAAATTTGGGCAAACAGTGTTCGCCATACTGAAAACAAAATTAAACAATGGTGGGAAAGAGAAATACTGTTTGACCAAAACGACATCGAGCCAATTATTATAAATTTGAACGATAACTCTGATTCTGGAGATGATTTAAATTTGATTAGTTCTGATTCGAATTAAAATAACAAAAATTGTTTGTGCTTTATTCAATTATGGTGTAAATTCTGTGTCTACTTATTACCATTACTACAAAGCATGCATCCAATTGGAAATAGACACACATTTGCTCTTTAACAATATTTATAGATTGTTTTATTTTTTCGGTTTGAAAGGTGTAAACCACTCTTTACACTGACGTCATCACTTATCGATGACGTGCAACGATTGGTTGCATTTTTTCTTAAATCTATACTCATGGTTAGTACTTCGCTTGTGCCTCCTAATGCTTGAAAAATGACAAAAATCATCAATAATTAGGGAAGGTAAAGCATTTGAGGTTTTGACAACCCGCGATAAAGTTGCAAATTCTTTTATTCATGATTCGTGCTTCGATTCTGCCTCTTAGTGCCCCATTGCCCAGTTCAATCGATAAAGTTTTTTCAAAATAATTGGATAATTGATACTAAAAGTTTTTGTAACTTATTTATTCTTCAACTAATTTATGTAATCTAGAGAGTCTCTACCTTATATCAAAGAATAAATGTGTCAATTGCATTTTATATATTTAATTAAAAAAAAAAAAATTCTTTTAAACTGCCCGGATAAATCTATTGAAAATTGTGATTCATAAAATGTCCATGCTATTCATTTTCTTAATAATTATAATCAGAAAGAAAGAAAACTGTTCACTTTTCTGCCTCAAAAATGAAACCTGGACGACAGAAGAATGAATTCCAAAAAATCCATACGAAACTAGGCTAGATTAGAATCAGATCTTAAAGAAATAGACATAATCTAACGGAAGAGAAATATTTTCTATTTAACTTTAAGATAATGTTTGAATTATAGTTATAGTTATATAGTTTATAGTTATATCAATAATATTCTTCTTCAAGGTTCTTGTTAGAACGAATAAACTTGTCATAAAAAGTGTCTTAACAATGTAGGAGTTTGAAAAATGTCAGAAGAAGCGTTTTCGAGTAACTGAGAAAAATGGAAATTGACAAATTTCAGTTTTTTCAAAAAATCTCATAACTGAACAAAATTTGATTGGATTTAAAATTCATTTAACCAATGTTCTATCTTTTCTATTCTTTTCTATCTTTAAAAGATAAATTATTAAAATGTACATTTATTCATCTTGCTGATAATCCGCTTAGGTTATAATTTAAATTTTAGTTGAATTTAATAAAATTCTTTCAGAAGTTTGCTTGAACATTTTTAAGAATAAAAATGTAATGTTAGTTGCATCAAAATTTTTTATTAGGCTTAATATTCATCGTGAATTATTCTAGGAATATGAAAAAATCAATAAAACTCAAAACTTCATCTAAGAACAATGACTCAAATTTGAGATCGCGGCCATTTTGTTTTTATTTTTGGGCGCAAGTTGGGAAATTCTTTTAAAATATCCTAGATGACGCTAGGATAGGCGAGGGACTGTCCAGACTGACGTTCTTCCTTGACAGGTTTCAAAATTCAAATTTTAAATTATTTTGGTTTGCTTTTTCAGTGAAATTTAGGAAAGAAGTTGAGAGTTATTTGCGGATACACTAAACACCTACGATTACATTTTTAAAGTTTCTTCAGTCTTTTTTGAATGAAATATACAGTTCCTCATTATTTTTTAACAAATCACATTACAGAAAGAAAACAATTCAGGAATTTTTTGGGAAACAAAGAATGTACGCAAATTTCATTTTGGTAAGAAATTTATTAATGAAAGGTTCCTGCTGCAAAGCCGACCTTGCAACAAAATTCAGATCCTACACTTAGTTTGAGCTTGGGTGTTTTACAAAATATTCCTCAACCTGAAAAACTCATTAGCTGCATAGAAAAAAATAGTTGAAGCTAAAGCCTTTTGTGCTGAATTATTGAAAATTGTTTTTATATTAACTAAACAGCAATACACTATTTTCATGAGTTTTCAATTTTATTTTGCTTCTGTTGAAACTCAAGTACTTAAGGATTAAGATATTATATTGTCAGTAATTAATCAGTCTGGAATTATAGAGAGAATATTTAATTAAGAAACACACTTTTAATTAATTTTAATTAATAATATTATTATAAAATTATATATCTACAATCAATTAATTAACTTTGATTTTGAACTTACAGCAGCTTAGTGAGTTTCATCTTTCTAAAAAAATTCAACTCACATTTTCTTGACAAATCAGAATTACTGATTTTTATAAAATCGACCAACCACGTTTGTATTAGCTGGTAATTTTTACTGGTGGTATTTCCGCTGAAAATTTTCTCCATCCTCTGTTAATTGAATTGTCTAGCCAAATACAACGCTCATTCGAAAAATATAAATTTCGCCCAAACAAATACTCGTATCTGAAGTCGAAAATTTTCGGCAATTTCAAATACACTCTTAATAATATAATCTATTATTATTAACCAAAGTAGTATAAAAAAATATGTATTTATTAATTAAAGTTAAAAAAATAAATTAGATAAATTATAACTTAAACAGAGCAGCACTAAAATATGTAAATAAACACTTTGATTGTACTTTCTTGAAGAGTTACAGAGATTATTTCCACATATTTGACAGTTATTTTTGTTAACCTTTCTGGTTTCATTGCATCTAGCCATCAAACGGTCAGTATTCTGTGAAGTGAGACATGTTTTCATAATTATATCTGAAAAGAAAATTTGAGAACAATAAAATAACTTAAAGCTGAGAAAGTAATAAAAGACTGACTTTACGCTAAGACGTTCTTTCTGAATTGTTCGTGTTGTGACGCTGCCAACCAATCACACATGTTTCGATTTGTCTTCTTCTCTCTTATTCTCTGTCGATACAAAACGTTGATTGGCTGGGCTGTACGTACGTCACAACAATTTGCACAGACAAGTCAAAGCGTTTTACAATAAAAACATTTATTTATTTTTTTCATTTTCTAAAAAATTTATAATTACCATCATAAATCAATGTTATGCACCATGCATCGTCTGAATAACAGTGCCATATTGCTGGTGTACTACAAAAACTGACAAAATCAGTCTCATATACTGCAACTGAATTTTGATTACAGTAATAACATTTTAAACAATCAACATAAAAAGTTTCAAATTTGAAAATTATGAAAAAAATGTAGGATTTTGGAAACATTTAGACAAACGTCAGTTTGAAAATTGGATAATTTATTCTTTTTTTTTCTTAGTCAATTTTCAGAATGCTCTAGAATTATTTCTATAGAAACAAAAAATGAATCGGAAAACATAAGATTTAATTATTTGTTTAGTTTTTAACCTGGCATTTTGCAAAATGTTTTTTAAATTGTAATTGGTCTTAATTTTTGAATTTGAAACATTTAGTTGTTTAAAGTGTTATCACTGTTATCAGAATCCGACGTTCACTGGTGAATCTGCTAATAACACTCATATTTTTTGCTCTACACCTGCAATATGGCACTGTTATGCAGACGATGCATGGTACATGACAAAAAGTTAAAGTTTAGCAATGTTAGATATTTCTCATTACTCTGGATATGATTGTGATTAGATGCCTAAAGCAGTATACCTATCGTATAAAGTATTTTGTATGTTAAAACGTTCTAACCGATATTACATCCGACATATTGTTGCACCCGAATTTACTTAGAAAAAGAATAACAATGAATTTTTTTTATTTCAGATCAAGTTTTAAAATTGAGATAAAAACAAAATGCGTTTATGCAACGTATCTAGACAGGAAAGTGGAGACAACTGCATACTATGCAAACATGATCTTTGTAATCCTTCAAAGATAAATAATCAAAATTTAGCATTTATACGTTTCAGTCTAATCTGTTTAAGTTATAATTTATATTTTAGAGTAATTCAATAAAAAATTTCTTCAAATATTTTATAGAATGGAATAGTAGATTCTGTAACAAGTCTAGAATTAAAATTCGATACGAGTGGAATATTCCGAACGCAAGCGTTAGCGTTAGCAGTTTTTCACTCATTTCAACTAAAATTTGCTTTATTATAATTAGGACGATGCTATGACATCAGTATTTCGTAGAGCATAATTAGATAATTACAGAATGTATTCATTCCATCACTTGTTACAGAATGTTCACTTTCTGTAACTGAAAATGATTCCAGAATGTTGACATTCACTAATGGTCGTGGAGATAAGGAATTTGATCAGGCTTATTATTTTTCGTGAATTTTGTATAGGCTCTTGAAAATAGCTGTATTTTGTGTTGCCTAGATTAAATCTGATTTTAATTTTATAAAAATTTAAAAATACTTATCAATAATCAATTAATATATCAATATCAAAAAAATTAAAAGGGTTGAAACGATATAATCTATTTTTCAATTAAAATTTTTATATTTGTTTTTTTATTGTAGATTTCTATTTTTTTACAGTGCCCTTTGTAAAATACCAAATAATTTTTATTATTATCTCATTAAACAGTAATTAGCTGAATTTTCATGCAATAACTTGGGATTCATATTTTTTCATAAAAAAATCGACCCAAAGACAAGGCCTGCGCTTTAAGAGTCGATGGATGTCGTCCATCTGTTTAGGTTAATTACTGTCAAAGTTACAAAATAATAAAAAATCTGAAATGGCAGCAGTAATTTTTTCGGGGGCTCAGCTTTTAAGTAAGATACTTCAAATATTGTCTTTTTTCCATATGTATAAATTGTCGGGGTTAAAAAATTTATTTTTATTACATAATGACATGATAGGTTATGTTAACATTTTCCATAATTTTGTATTTATTAGAACATCAAACTGGTTTCATTGGAATTGCATACATCCGAGCTTCAAATTACAGTACTGAAAGTAAAGCTTACAATTTGTCCCAACTGAAAAGAGGTACAGGAGGGCGAAGCAGTTTCAATGGAGTTGTTGCTACAGTGTTTGGATGTTCAGGATTCGTGGGACGCTATGTTTGTAACAGATTAGGCAAAATTGGAACGCAAGTAAGACTTAACTTTATTATAATTGTAATCTATAATCGTCATTTTAGTTAATTTTACCATACCGAGGAGATCCTTATGATGTAATGCGTCTGAAAGTTTGTGGCGACTTAGGCCAAGTATATTTCCACCCGTTTTCACTAAACGATGAAGAATCAATTGAAAAAGTTGTTCGTTATTCAAATGTTGTAATTAATTTAATCGGACGCGATTGGGAAACAAGAAATTTTAGTTATGATGATGTTCATGTAAAAGGAGCTAAACTTTTAGCTAAAATAGCTAAAAGAAACGGAGTTGAAAGATTCATTCATGTGTCAGCATTGAATGCTGCAGAATCACCAGAACCTGTGATTCTTAAAAACGGATCGAAATTTTTAGCCAGTAAATGGCGAGGCGAGCAAGCTGTTTTGGAAGAATTCCCTGAAGCAACAATATTCAGACCGGCGGATATTTACGGCCAAGAAGATAGATTTTTAAGGTATGAGAATTTGCCTTTATATCATTAATACAAATTTTTCGTAGATATTACGCCAATCCATGGAGACGCCAAGCAGTTCAATGGATGCCTTTATGGAAAAAAGGTGAAGCAACAATCAAACAGCCTGTATATGTAGGTGATTTCGCTGCTGGAATTGTAGCAGCAATTAAAGATCAAGATTCCGTCGGAAAAGTTTATCAAGCTGTTGGGTAATAAAAGTACTGTTTATATTTCAAATGTAAAAAACATTTTTCAGACCAAAACGTTATTGTTTGTCGGAATTAGTTGATTGGTTCTATAGAATAATGAAAAAGGATAAGGATTGGGGTTATTGGCGCTATGACATGCAATATGATCCACTCTTCCAATTGAAAATTACTCTAACAGAATCTTTACGTGTCGCTTGGCCTATCGGAAATTTACATTGGGAGAGAGTTGAAAGAGAACATGTAACAGACGTTGTTAAATCTGATATACCAACCTTGGAAGACTTGGGTATAACTTTAACAGAAATGGAAGAACAAGTCCCATGGGAATTGAAACCATGGACTCACGGAATATACCAAGGTCAAGAAGTAGATGAACCCTACACTGAACCAGCACCACCTAAAGTTGTTGTATAAAGTATTTATTGTACATTTTAAACAAATTAAGTAAAATATGATTTTTTTTCAATCACTACTACTGCTTCGTCTAGTTCTAGCAGCCCTCGTTCTCGTCCCCTTAGTTTTTTTACGAGGAGCTTCATCAGAATCTTCATCTTCACTGTCACTCGTCTGCTTTTTTGCACTTTTCTTTCTTGCTTTTTCTTTACTTTTCTTTGCTTTTACAAGAGGTGGAGGCTTTGCAGGCTGTCCATCTTCATTTACTTCAAAGACTGATTCAATGCAACTTTCAATTTCCGTAACAATAGGCTAAAAATTATGATGTAATATAAAATTTAGGCTGTTTGATGTTTACCCTCAAATCCGTCTTTCCAGCTTTTGCTTTGCTGCATTCATTCAAAATCTGTTTAAATGTCGAATAAATTTCCGCATCATGCAAATGATGTTGATATGTTGGGAACTTCTCTCTTAGTTTTCTCAAAGCTTTTTCATTGTAATTTATGAGAGACAGACAATAAGTAATATTTCGGTTAAGTCTTTGATTATCATCAGGTGTGTATTTGCAGCAAAATCTATCAACTAAATTTTCCATTCTCTTGGAACTATCAACTAAATCAAACAAAAATCTGCAACAACAATATTATCAATATTTTCAATACAATTTATAAATTATTCACTTTAGAATAAATTTCAAGCTGTTATCATCAATCTCATCCATTTTTACTAGATGCGTAAATACATCAGGAATTACGTTTACAAAATTATTTTCTTTTTGTGCTAATCTTTGAAATAAGCTTTTACACATCTCATTAATTTCTTTATCTTGATCTATGAGACATACAGCCATTTCGGAAATATGACTATGAGCTCGAATCATAGCTCTTAGAATCAAGTTGGCTAAAGAAAAGAATGCAGTTTTTCGAACTTCTACTAGAGAATCTTTTAACAACTCGTAAATTCGAGGACTCCATGGCTCAACTATATTAGGAAATCTTGTTAATAAATCAGCACAATGTATCAGAATTGTGCATTTGATTTGAGGGAAAGAAGTCTTTTCCAGAATAGTAAACAACAGGCGCATATTCTCTTGACAGAATTTGCTTGAAACCAACATGTATCTAAAAAGATAATATGTAAGCAAATTTAGCTAGAAGAATTCTGAATAGTTTTTTAGTAGCATTCAATGACAGTATTGTCCATTTTTACAACATGAAACATAAAAATAATTTCTGCTTTTATTATTTCGACTAATTACCTCATTAAAGCTGTTACTGCTGCCTGTTGCAATAAGCGATTGTTGTATAAGTCAGGTCTTTGACATAGAGTTGTAATAAATTTGGAGAATCGTCCTAAAACTCCTTTCGGTGAAACTACATCATTTTCCAAAACAGCTAAAATGAATTCAGCGTCAGCATCTTCTGCTTCAGCTCCCACCAAAACACTCTCATTCTAAAAAAATATAAAAAAAAGAATATACAGTGTGTATAGCTGACAAAATTAAATGAAAAAATTATCAATTTTCCTAGTTATTTTTCAGAAAAAGGTTTCTGTATCGAAAGAATTTAGATTCAACTAACTAGAGAACGCGGCTTAAAACTTGAGCTCATCCGATAATTTTGACTTATAAAACATCCTTATCAAATAAACATTATCCGAATTAATGAACTAACCACAGTAGCATCACCAATAGCACTTTTCCTGGTATTTGTCTTCTTATTCTTTTTCCCTTCCTTCTTCCTTTCTTCTCTCAAATGATTTCTTCTCTTCAACTCTCTATACACATCATTATCTAAATAACTCAAAGTCTTAATAGCCACACAACCTAATAAATCGCATAATCTTGCAACTAAAATCAAAGATTTAGGACTATCTTTCAACTTCTCATCAATTCCTCTTAATATCTTTTCTGCAACTGTTAAAGGTTTAGAACATACCTAAAATTTCAATCAATTATTAATAAAATCTAATATTTATTATTATTTTACCCGAAATATGAAATCAAAACTTGCATCCAAAGCATCAGAATAAAAAGCAACTTTTTCAAAAAATTTACGAATTAAAATTTCTACTAAATTTTGAAAAATTTCATCAGTATGTTTAATTCGAAATGGTTGATTTTCATTTTGTATATCAATTTTTTCAGCACCTGCTAATGCCAATAAACGACAAGAACTAGCAAAAAAGAGCATATCGTCCGAATGAGAAAACATCACTGTTGATACCACATTTATATTTCTTGTGATTATAGTGTTTCGGCCTATTGCTGCCATTCGTAAAATTTCGACAGCTGCACGAGCATCATCGTCTGACACCGACTGACGTTGGGTATAATACTGCCAACATCTATCAATAATACTGTTGTCTAATATTCCTTTGGAAGTCCATTCTGAGACTATATTCTGAAAATCTTCCAAATTTTCGTAAGTGAGAGCTTTCAATTGCGTGAGCAAACGGTTCAGAACTATTGAAGTATGTTCACTGGAAATTCATATTTAATTAAACACAATTGTATTAATAAGAGAATAAATGTGTATATAAATTTCCGCGTTAATCGAAAGAAATTTAAACCACAATAAAGGTGCTTTTATCGACTAAAGAATAAAAGAAACTTAAGGCATTATCATTAGAATTTTTACTCACACCATGTTACTAGAATCCGTTGTCAAGTAAATCGTCTTGAAAGCTTCAATAACAACGTTTTGGCGTTCTTGTTCACTGCATCTCATAATTTTTAACATTTCTAAAACAAAATTTGTTTTTTTTTTTCAAAATCTGTAACTTATTAAATCAATACCCAAAATTCCATCAGATGCTCGATCAATTTGGAATTGGTTTGCAGCTACAAAAAATTGTATAGCTTCGTGTACATCGCTAATAGTTTGTGAAAAAAGTAAAGATTTCATTGGAGTAATAGCAGAATCAATCAATTTCAAAAAATCAATCGCATTTTCAAAATATTTTATAATACTATTTAAAGCTTCAATTTTTTCAATGTCTTCAGCTGTCATACCAGCACCAGTTCTTAATTCATAGACAATTTTTACACTATTAATGAACATGGAATGTAAAATTGTTACGTAAAAAGTTACTTCTTGTTGTTCGCTAATTTTCCTGGAAGTAAAATAAGTATTATAAGAAATACAGGAAACAACTATATAAATTATAATATTTTACCTGATATTCTTGAATTCTTCAATGCTGTTCTTAAGTTGTCTCAACAATTTGAAAGCTTCAACAAACTTCTTTTCTTTCAATAAACCTCTAATTTGTTCAACAGCTTCATCAGTATCAATTTGTGGCGTATCTTCTGTCTCTTCTTCATCATCTCCTTCCATCTCCTTTTGAATAACTTCTTTCAATTCATTCTCAATTTTTAACCATTCAGCTTCAAGTTGTTGAATTTTAGCAAGTTGTAACTGTTTATAAGAAGCTTCCATTTTATCAAGCATAGCTTTTTTTTCAGCCAACTGTTGTTCAGTTTCTTTCAATTTCAACTAAACAATAAAATTAATACAAAGTATATGTAAAAAATATTATTCTTACATTTGCTCCATATGGATTATGTTCTAAAAAAACAGTAACACAATTTATTGAACTTTTCCTAACAGCAGCTGCTTTATCATTCAAATGTTTAATAACTTCTATTAAAACTTCGTTTTGATAAATCAAAGGAATGGCATTTTCTTTCTGTAGTCTAGCCAAATTTTGTATAACTTTTGACCGAACCACAGCTGATACATCTCGACTGTGTTCAATAATAATTTCGAATAATTCGTCACGCAAATCCCTTTGTTCCTCATCAAGATCGTGCTTTGTCAAAACGTTTAGAATTATTTCGTTGATTACGTTCAAAACGGCCATTCTGAGAGGAATGCTCTGTAAAAATACATAATTAAAGAGTGTTTCAAAACAGCAACGACAAAAAATTGATCCTTAAATAATTCTGGACGAAGCAAAGCACAAACCTCATGCGCTAAATATTTATTCAAATACACGACTTCTGGGAGAATAAGATCGGGCATAGCTCCAGCCAATTCAGTTAGAAAAATTGAGCAACACCGTGTTCCTTGTACATCTTGGAAAGTTGCATCAATCTGCCATTCTGTTGCTTCTTTGACAAAATGATGGACTAAACTCCGACAACTGAACTGTTCAACAACCATTTTAATCCCTTCTATTATACAATGAACCACATGTTCATACATTCGAATACTTCTAATCAACCGAGTTACGAAAATTTTACCAAAATCAAAAGACTTGATCAAGTTTCCAAAAACTCCAAAAATTTCCATTTGCACGTCCTTTTCCTGTTTAATCGATGGATTTTCTAACAAATTAAAACAAAATTCTCCAAGTAATCCTATTAAATCGTGTTCTACTATTGGTGGTTCCCAAAATAAATTTATATCTCTTTGAATAATATTATTGAGATACGTCAATACTTGAGTTTTATTTACAGCAAATGAGTCATTCTTTTCTTTGTTTTTAATGGACTTTCCCATAAAGTCATCCTGACTTTTCTTTTTCTTCCCTTCAAAATACAAAATAAATTCGGTGTAAATATAAAGCAACATTTTCAAAGTATTGACCATTTTCATCTTTAATTCATTATCTAAACTCTCTTTCTCTTGGAGAAGAAATAAAATAGTGTTATTGAAATCATCCGTTGCTTTATGTAAATGTTTATATGCTTTATGCACCACATCAGCGCTTAAAGTCTCTGCATGATGTAAAACAGAATAATATGTATCAAAGTTATCCAAAATAAAAATTGGACCCTCTTCTCGTAGACAAGTTTGCGCTTCTGTTAAAGACAGTAATTAAATAACCTGAAACTTTTACAGTTAAAATAGTATTTACCTCCAAGTTTAGAGTAGATTTCAGCAGGAATTATGACATTTTTTACTGAATAATTGCTATGGACTTCACTTAAGAGCTCTACCCGGTTTGTTGGAATTGTGAACACTATATTAGCCATCACAAACTTTGTTACTTTTTAGTGAAAAATTGTCTTAAATCTTTAAACGTGTGAAACAAACAATAATGAACTTAAATTAATTGATGTATCAAGAAAAAATCTAAAAAATTTACATACAACAAAACCAACCGTTACGATTTTAATTTGACATTTGTTTGCAGTGTTGCCGAGTACTTGAGTTTAAAACAAATTTGAATAATTGTGTGATCAAAATTGTTTATTTTAATCAGTTGTGCATAAATCAACATTTATTAATAAAACTGGTTGATCTGTTTAATATATAAAACATTTGTAGAATAAATCTTCAAGCTAATTTAAAGTACAAAATGGCAATGTAGCAAACACTTTTGAATTTAAATCAAGCGTTGCCATTGGTTGTTGTTGCATCTTATAATATTTGAAATGTTTGTATTTCACTTAATTTAATCGGATTAAATAACAATTATTATAATAATTATCAAAAATTGAATTGTTATAATTAAGTAGACTACTATAAGAGCCCCTTCAACACACAGCACTTTTTAAGGTAAAACACCCCGATTTTCAAGGGTAAACAGAAAAGCAAAAAAAATCATGAAAACACCATCGTTTTTAAGGTATATTTTAAAATTAACATTTTTCAAAGGTTTTACCCTGTTTTTCTGTTGGGCCACTTTAGCATACATATGAATACGATTTCGGCCTAACAAATTCGCTACGCTTAAGAGCGGACTACGTCCACGAATTCACAGTTCTGTTTTATAAGGACCCTATTATGTCAAAAATAGAAGACTAGCAGGGCCAGCCCGGAGGCAAAGCCGAAGATGAAATTTATTTAAAAGAATTGTGAATTGGAAAACTTGGTGTATACCCAAACGGTATACACTCCAGAATATGACCAAGTTTTTAAGGTATATTTAAAAAACAGATATTTCAAGGATCCTATGCTATGAAAATAATGTAAAAACTGTATTTATTAATAAGTAAATTTATTAATAAGTTAGAAAATACATAGTTTACCTAACGTCCTAACGAGTTCGAGAAAATAAATTTCTTCTGAGCTATGAATAAAAAAATTAGTTATTCAGCCAAAATGATAGTAATAAATGAATAATGAAATGAATAAATGAAATAATAATAATAAATATTACTGTGTATTACTGTAATACGCTATCGCCACTACTTGACGAACTGTGATCATCTGAATCCGATGAGCTACAAAAATAAAACCATGAGAAAATGAAACTTATGTTCGGTTTTTGGTTGTACTTACCTTAGAACATTTTGAATGCTGGTCATAAAAGCATCCTTGTCGTCTTTACTATCAAATTGTATAAACATTCTGTGAAATAATCTGAATCGCCCTTTACCTTCAAATAGTACAGTAGTATCAGTTTCGGTAATGGATGCAACCCGATTTTTCAAATAAATCACACCAAATTCTTGAGAAGAGATGAGTCCTGAGTCTGCTACTATACTGCAACGACCCGGTTCTTCATAATTGAGGGACAACAAACATTCAACCCTGAAAGGCATTTCAGTTAATATTTTTCGTTTCTTAGTCACGATGAGCGAACGCTGGAAATCTTGCAAACTTTTTAATGCCGATAAGCTGACTCCGTACTTTTTTGTATCCATTTTTATCTGGAAGCGATAGTTTTTTACACATTTACTACATTTGTAAAATTGCTACACAATACGTACCAGATCAATTAAATCATAAACAAAATAACAGAAAATCTAACAAACTGTCGTCTGTATTAATAATCGTAATAAATATATAACGTTACTGACTGCAACACTTGCAGCCACAGAAGGTCACTTGTAAACAACGATGTCAAATGTCAATGAAGTATGAGCGTATGGTTATGTTATAAACCGTGCAGGATTGTATATTGTATTGCATACCTTAACGGTTTTCCTCTTTTTATTATTTCATTGGCGGTATTTCAATCTAATTTAAGGGGCCGGACTCGAAAAGTCTAACGGTAAATTTGAGGAATCCGAAGTACGTGTAATCCAGCATATTTTGTATTAAAGTCCAAACGGTATTGTATCAAAGTTTTTTAGAATAACTCTCTTGTCATAAACAAAACCAAATTCCTTTGCTTCTATTTTATTTAAAAGTTCTTTAGTTTTAGAATCTCTGGTAATTCGATTATATTGTGTACTGATTTTTTTGTCTTTGTATTCTAAAATATTATTCATGCTATCGGAATTAATCTTTTCGGAGGTTTCATAATTTAACGTAAAGACTTTTACTCTACAAACAACTTTACCTTTATTAGTCTTATAACAATAACTTTTTGGACCTGTTGATATCCAGTCTATTATCCATACGCCTTTACCTAATTCGTCTGTCCAATCTCCCAATAGACAGCCTGTTTTAACAGTGTTTTTTCCAACATTTCGTACAATCTTAGTCTAGCATTTGCAGTTGTAAAAGCAGCTATAAATACATTGGTATTGAAATCATTTTCTATATAGCAATCATTTAACTTATAATCAATTTGTAACATCCCATTGTTATTTGGAATAACAATTATTGAATCCGCACGTTCGACTCATATGACTTCTCAATATGTAATGCCTCCCGTCAAAAATGTCTTCGCCTTTCCTGTCTCGATGTTTACCATAAACCTAAGTGCTTTATGTAAGTATGTTGTAAGTGTTCTGTGGCTGCAAGCTGCAAGTGTTGCAGTCAGTAACGTTATATATTTATTACGATTATTAATACAGACGACAGTTTGTTAGATTTTCTGTTATTTTGTTTATGATTTAATTGATCTGGTACGTATTGTGTAGCAATTTTACAAATGTAGTAAATGTGTAAAAAACTATCGCTTCCAGATAAAAATGTATACAAAAAAGTACGGAGTCAGCTTATTGGCATTAAAAAGTTTGCAAGATTTCCAGCGTTCGCTCATCGTGAATAAGAAACGAAAAATATTAACTGCAATGCCTTTCAGGGTTGAATGTTTGTTGTCCCTCAATTATGAAGAACCGGGTCGTTGCAGTATAGTAGCAGACTCAGGACTCATCTCTTCTCAAGAATTTGGTGTGATTTATTTGAAAAATCGGGTTGCATCCATTACCGAAACTGATACTACTGTACTATTTGAAGGTAAAGGGCGTTTCAGATTATTTCACAGAATGTTTATACAATTTGATAGTAAAGACGACAAGGTTGCTTTTATGACCAGCATTCAAAATGTTCTAAGGTAAGTACAACCAAAAACCGAACATAAGTTTCATTTTCTCATGGTTTTATTTTTGTAGCTCATCGGATTCAGATGATCGCAGTGGTGATAGCTTATTCGTATTCGCGAAGCGAATTTGTTAGGCCGAAATCGTATTCATATGTGTGCTAAAGTGGCCCAACAGAAAAACAGGGTAAAATCTTTGAAAAATGTTAATTTTAAAATATACCTTAAAAACGACGGTGTTTTCATGATTTTTTCTGCTTTTCAGTTTACCCTTGAAAATCGGGGGTGTTTTCCTAAAAAATGTTAATTTTTAAAATATACCTTGAAAACAGAGTGTTCTCACGATTTTTTTGCTTTTCTGTTTACCCTTGAAAATCGGGGTGTTTTACCTTAAAAAGTGCTGTGTGTTGAAGGGGCCCTTATAGTAGTCTACTTAATTATAATAATTCAATTTTTGATAATTATTATAATAATTGTTAATTAATCCGATTAAATTAAGTGAAATACAAACATTTTAAATATTATAAGATGCAACAACAACCAATGGCAACGCTTGATTTAAATTCAAAAGTGTTTGCTACATTGCCATTTTCTACTTTAAATTAGCTTGAATATTTATTCTACAAATGTTTTATATATTAAACAGATCAACCAGTTTTATTAATAAATGTTGATTTATCCACAACTGATTAAAATAAACAATTTTGATCACACAATTATTGAAATTTGTTTTAAACTCAAGTACTCGGCAACACTGCAAACAAATGTCAAATTAAAATCGGGGTGTTTTACCTTAAAAGTGGCTGTGTGCTGAAGGGCTCCACTGCTTTTTATTTAATCTTGAAAATCGGGGTGTTTTACCTTAAAAAGTGCTGTGTGTTGAAGGGGCCCTTATAGTAGTAAGTAGTTCAAATCAGAATTTTTAGTTTATTGGCTATCTTCATTGTTTATAAAAGCTATATTCGTTGAATTAGACACATGTCAGTCAAAATAAGTAACCTCAAACTAAATTTTGGAGGGAAATTAATTTCGATGACAATAAGTAAAATTAATCGAATACTTGAAAATGGAAACCATGGAAGTAGAGGAAATCCCACAACCAGGTCCCTCGACTGAACCACCAACTTCCACGAAGAAAAACAACCTTCCATGGTAAATAAATACCAATTATTTGATGAAAAATCACAAATTATTTTTAGGATAGAAAAGTATCGCCCCCAAACTTTCCAAGAAATAATTGGCAATGAAGATACGACTCATCGTTTATCCGTTATAGCCAAACAAGGCAATTTGCCGAATTTACTAATTGCTGTAAGTTTTATAAGATAAAATAAAAAAAACATTACATAAAATTGAGTTATTAGGGACCGCCAGGTGTGGGCAAAACAACCACAATCCTATGTTTAGCAAGAATCCTCCTAGGTCCAGCATTTAAAGATGCAGTTCTAGAACTAAACGCCTCAAACGACCGAGGTATTGACGTCGTCAGAAATAAAATAAAAATGTTTGCCCAACAAAAAGTTACTTTACCACCAGGACGTCACAAAATTATTATTTTAGATGAAGTCGACAGGTACTTTTTTCAAAACAATAACAATTTTCCTGATTTTTGAATCTTTAGCATGACTGAAGGTGCCCAACAAGCTCTCCGCCGTACCATGGAAATTTACAGTAACACAACTCGTTTTGCTTTAGCTTGTAATTACAGCGAAAAAGTAATAGAAGCAATTCAATCTCGATGCGCGATTCTTCGTTATTCACGTTTAACAGATGCTCAAATTTTGGCTCGGATTATCCAAATTTGTCAAAAAGAAAACGTTGAATATGTTGAGGATGGTCTAGAAGCGATTGTTTTTACAGCGCAAGGCGATATGCGACAAGCTTTAAATAATTTACAATCGACGTATAACGGATTTGGGGTTATTAATGCTGCTAATGTTTTTAAAGTTTGTGATGAACCTCACCCTATGCTTATTAAAGATATGCTCAATAGTTGCATCGCTGGGGATATTAGGAAAGCATACAAGGTTTTGGTTGAAAATAAAATAATTAAATATTATTTATTTTGATGATTTATTGTTGTAGGTTATTGAACATTTATGGAATTTGGGGTATGCAGCAGAAGACATTATAAAAAATATCTTCAAAGTATGTAAAAATATGGATATTGATGAATCTTTAAAACTAGCATTTATTAAACAAATTGGATTAACACATATGAGAATTGTTGATGGATTGTGTACTTTGGTGCAGATGTCTGGACTTATTGCTAAACTATGTATGGAAGCTAAAGGAGTTAAAAATTAGAATTGTTGTATTTTGTACTGTAAGTTTTTACAATTCTTTTTCGTTTTTTTTTTTCTTAAATAAATAATTAAAAACATTCAGATATAGTTATTCTCGTAAAATTTAATCAATAAATAGGGCTCTATTCTGAGTGACTGACTGTCTTCAAAAGTTGGCATAGCTTAGATTTTATAAGCACCAGTATCAATCTAATGGGTGTTTACCCATAAAATTTGGTACATCTACTTTGTCTTCAATGGCCTAAACTTTCAGAACATCTTCACGACACCATTTTTTCGGATCTAAAACTAAGGGTACAACACCACATGATTGATTTAAATATTTATGATCTGTTACTTATTATTCAAAACGATACCAACTCCAATCTAAAGTTCATAAAATACAGGGTGAGTCATTAACACGTAGCTTAATAAATGACAAGTGAGCCGATATCCTGCTTTCAACGTTATCGCAGTTAGTTCAGTACGAGATGTTGGTCCATCCAATTACTACCACTTTTAAAAATACAGAGTGAGTCATTATTTTAATATAAAACTTAAAATAAGTACTGACAGACCCTGTATATACGATATTATTGAATCACCTCTGTATAAATATAAATAAATTCAATTCCACTAAAGTGCTTCAACGGATTTTTTCTTTAAGTGCACATTTACGCTAAAATGTTTTAAAAAATAAATAAAATCTAAATAGAATTTATAGCGCTCTGTAGACTAGGTTAAAACATACAACATCAAAGAAGTAACTTTCCAATTCTACAAGTTTTTGATTTAGTCGCTGTCACTATTATCGTTTATTTGTTGAGCTTTAAGACCTTCTTGTAGTTGCAAGACATGTTCAATTGGATGTGGCTTTCCATCTGCACCTACTCGGCATGGTTGAATTGCGCCACATTTGGTTAAATTATCAATCAATTCCACTAATTTCATGGCTTCGTATTCTTTCTGTAAATTAATATAAAAAACAATCAATATTTACATGATTAGGAGAATACGTAAGGCTTAGTTGCCATATTCTAAATTTGTAGCCGAATATTAATTTACCTGTTCTTCTGTCATATTTTCCATAGCACTTGGATGCGGCTCCTCATAACAACCAATCACAGGATTAATTCCATGTTTAAATTCAGCATATTCTTCAGTCTCACTGCCTTCACTTTGAGAGCTATAATCAGCTTCGCCCTCATCCGATCTTCCACCTAATAAACCTCTTTGAGCAAAAAGACCAGCTGCATTACCATATCCAGTGTATTTGATCATTCGCTTAACTAAAATTTACAAATATTTATTAAAAGTATTAAAAATATTAATTTACCTACCGCTTTTTTTGCACAAAACAAACAAAAATTCAGCCACTAAATCCCTTAATTGAGTAACAGGTGTTGTCAAAAGTCGACAAAGATAATTTCGAAGAGTTGTACCTTGTTCAGGCCGAGTGTGTACATCTTTGAGTGGCGGAAGAATTTTTAAGCGTAAATATTTGCGCATTGCGCGTTCGCTGTTGGCACATTTTAATAAGACAGTGAAGATTGGGGATAGAATTTCGTATTTTTTTGTCACACCCTGAAATAATTCAAAATTATGTTTTAGAATAGGAAAAAAAGCACTTACAGTCGAATTCGAATAACTTATTAGTTATGTCACAAAACAACAATTAAGAAAAAACATCGCCCTGATTTTTCGTTGTATTAAACATAAAACAGATTTATTTTACATGTTATTTATGACTTTTAACTCATTAAATCTTAAGACAAGATGATTTTTGAAAATACAGGGTGAGTCATTGATCATAGTAAACAGCTTAACAAGTAAAAGCTGACATTGAAAAAAAAAACCATTAAACACAACATCTCTGATCAGAAAGTTGCTACTTTTTATTATACAGGGCATAAAACTTGATTTATTGATTCTAATTTCTCGAAAAATATTGATTGAACTAAGTTAAAAAGAAAAGAATTATGTGTTATAAGGCATTATATCACCCTGTATAAGGCAGCATCGCTGTGGCGTAAATCAAAACTTATTTGAATTCGACTATACAAGTGCTTTATCTGATAAACGTTAATTCCTTACTTGATCTTCAGATAATTTAGCTTTCAAAAACATCAACATTTCATATATCGCCGTCATATTCTGTCCATCATATTGGAATTTGTTGGAAACATTTTGTCCAGGCTGTATTGGAGTTATTAAATTTTTGTAATACGCATTCGGAATATTTGTTAATAGATTAACGATATTATTTTTAACAGCTATTGATTTTTCTTTACTTTGTGTTGGCATTAGTAAATACATTCTTAAAGTTACAACTAGACGTTGACATTGGTCATTTTCTGCTTGATCACTGCAATTCCCATAAGCATTTAAAGTTAAATTGAATAATGCTTTTAATATTTCACACACAAGATCTGCTTTTTGGTCCTGAAACCAATATACAACTTAAATTTGAAATTTCCGATTATTTGAATTACTAACGTCTAAAATAATTTTATTAGGTAAAGCTCCTTCAGCAGCTTTTTTTAAAATAACATCTAGAATTTTTATCAAAGAATCGGCACCGCCCATATCTTCTTTCACTTTAATCCGGACTTCTGAACATAAAGCTGTTAGTAAAAACAGCAATTTTACATCAAAATATGTAATTTCTTCAGGCATTTGTTTGTTTTCATATAATTTTAAACGATCAGTCAACTGTTCTAGAATTCCGTTTTTACAACAAAGTCCTGCTGCCACTGGACTGTTGAATACTAAATTACATAAACATTTTTGCACTTCAACTGCTATATTCAGCTTGTCTGTATCAAAATCAAATTTTAAATTACTCAAACCTGAATGTTTTTGGATAAGTTCAAACCATTCATCAGTAACAAGTTCATTCAATTCTGCCTTTTCCCGGCTGAAATTATGAAAACTATTATTTTTTTAAATAGTTAGAAGTTTTCAGTACCTTAAAATTCGAATTGCAATAAAACAGTTCATTAAAACTGTATCATCATCTGTGGAATTTGCTAATTTGAATAAAGCTTCCCATAATTGTTTACGTTGATTATTTTTGTTTAGTTCTGGGAAAGAAAAAGTTTGAGAGGCCTGAAATTTTTCTTCAATGTAGATTATGTTTTTAACTGTGTTTAATAAAACTTACTGTTTCCACAAAGTTTTTTAATGCTTCTGAAGATTCTTTTTCATTACCGGTGATAATAGTTTCAATGTGTGTACCCATTGTTTGTAGTACTATATTAATATAAATTTCGGTAAAAACAACTGACAAGCTCGAACTGTTAAGACTAAGAAATGAACGCGCACAGCCGTAATACTAAAGTAAATAAATCAAACATAACCTCAATTATTCTGGAAATCGATAACGTAAACAAAATTTCCAGAATTGTCAGTTACAAGGTCAAACTGATAACAAGTGTCAAATTTTGACAAGTTGTCACCTATCTTCACTTTATTAGTTCATAAATAAGGGATTGATGTGGAAGGATTCTTTCAAAAGAAAAAATCTAAAATGATAGAAATTCAACTTTTTTAAATTCATTTCAAAAAATTCTAGAAATAATTAGATGTTTCATATGTATATGAATGACAACATATGGAATATTATCAGTTATAATTTTAGTTGCCTAAAATCAAATATAGACAAATTTTTTTAACATATGTTTATTGATATCTGCTTATGATTGATTGTAGTTATAGGAAAACAGAAAATTAGGTAGGAAATCGATTTTCAAAAATTATCTGCTACAAATGGTAATCATTATATATAATATAGCAAGTAAATAATAACTTCAAACCGTTGTTTTTTCCTCTTCAATATAAATTACTATTTCAATATGCAGATTATTCTTTGAACAAGATGTAAGTGCTAAAAATGTAAAAAAACTGCTTTTTGCTTAAATAGTATAGGCAACACATAATACTTTCTTGGACGTTTATTCTGAAGGCGCGAATTCACTAAGGAGTAACTTACGACATTTGTTACGAAAGCGGCTCTAGATAGTTGAATAGACGTTTGTTGAGGTTGATCTTCACACTGGGTGGTGTAATAACCTTCAGAGAGAGGTGTAGTTTATACTCTAATCATTTTATTTTGTTTACTTTCTTTAAAATAATTTTCGTCTTGAAGTTGTGTTTGAAATAAATCATAATATCTTTTACAGAAGATAAATAGCGGCAATTATTAAATAGAAGCATTTTCACACAGCATGGCAAAACAGACTTTGCTTTTTGCAAGAACTCTAAAAGTAGTTTTACAAACTGCAGTTTCTTGCACAGTGATGCGCCGATCACTAAATGCTATGCTTTTTAATTTTCATACAACTTATCTTAGTTTATAATGCTTGTATAGACTTTCCAGAATACTTAGATGATAAAAAAAATGTTTTTATTAAAATATATAAATATTTGTATTAAAAGTTTCAATTTCCACCAATTTGCAAACAGTGGTTGACCTCTTTTGTATAATTATCACTTCTTAGTGACTTATTTCATACAAGCTAAATGCAAATAAGAGAATGCAGTAAAATCTACTCGGGAAATGCAAATTCATAATAACCTTCTATTGTATTCCAGAGTTTTCAGGAGCAAAAAAAAATCAGTGTCGCAATATAATGTTGCATTTTTTTGCAAAAATTAAACTTTAAAATTACTTTCCACATGTCAAATGTTAGCTTCCTTATAAAAATAAGATTATTTTTAATCAAATTCAAAAATTATATGATTTTAATAATACCATCGAATGTAAACTTTTCCAAAATGAATTTCAAGAAAATAAAGAAATAATTGTTTTGTCCTGGATACTCTTAGCTGCATGGAAATTAATAATCTACACTCTGAAAGACTTGTTTCTGATGGGATTGAAATATTTTGCTTTGCAATATTTGATATTTAGAATCGGGTATTGTTGAGACGCAAATACGATGCTATAAAAAATCCATGTGTGTACAGGGCTTTAGATGTTTATAGCTCAATTGATTTTTTTTGTTTTATTTTGTGTCAAACTATTTCAATTTTCTATTTTTTATCTTCTTATATGAGTTTTCCGGCAGCTGCTAACTATTTCTTTATCTTCTAATTTTTCTTTTAATTGCATGAACAATTCCTTCTTTATGTAATAGGCAAATGAATATTTTTTTTTCTGACTATCGATAATTTATCTTTAAGTTAGTTGAATCATGTATAAACAAATTATATTTTCAATTTTTGGTTTTCTATTAATTCTTGGAAATTTACTGACTGATTTATGAAGTACTATAACTAGAGATTTTGATAAAATATTCAAATACGGCGCCTGAATTATATAATTATATCTAAATACAATGCAATTTTTTAATACAGTTGTATTTAAATTAATTGTGTCCTTCACCTCAAATGCAACTCTGATGACTAATCAGACTGTAGGTAAAGGAGTTTATTGTCTAATTATTAAAAAAATTATAATTTAAGATTATAATAATTTAAGAATACAAAAGTAGGAATAGTTGAAGATAAAAAAAATGATTTTTTTGTATTTCCCAATGAAGGGCATTTCTGATTTTTTTGTTTCAAATAAAAAAGCACAAATCCCAAAGAAACAGTGAAATAAAGGAATGAAGAGAAAATTATGTTTTCGTATAAATAAAATTGAAATAATTTTTATATAAACGCGACAAAAAATATTAAAATTATCTTGAAAAAAAAATCTGTGAAGTGAATTGTAAAGCCTGATTTTAGATCCATCCGTGCCGAAAGCGAGAATTACTAATTCAAAAGTTCCCAGTTTCTGAATACTTTGGTAATAGCGCTAAAAACTGTTCTTTACAACTCTAAATAAAATTGTCGAATCATTTTAATTTGGACTTATTGAAACAAAAAGTAGCTTATTTCCATCTTTTCTATGCAAGATTCGTTCTTTTTGAAAAATGTATCCCAGTTTCGAGATAATTGTGACCTTTACTCAAATAAAAAGTTACTAAAACATGCGAAATAATTTGCATAGACTTATTAGTCATCCAGAATAGAGAATCGGGGTAAAGTGTTAAATAAAACAGCAAAAATTTTGCTAATATTGTGATAGGTTAATTAAAAATAAATTACGAGAACAATAGTAAGTTGAAAATTTAAAATGCATATATAACGACCTTGCGCATATAATTTCTTGCTCTTTAACCCTTTGAAATCTAATTCACCGTCTATAAATTGGACCAACTTGGAATGAAAAAGTTACTTCAATTTTCAGTGTGGTTTGGAATAGTTACTAACATCAACCAATCCAACAATGTAAGTATGAAAAAATTTTAATAATTTGAAAATGGATTGATTTTTCTAAAAGGCCGTTGAATACGGAATCAATTGCCATCACCGGCATTGCCGGCCGCTTCCCCAACTGCGCTAATGTAACCGACCTGGAATATCATCTAATGAACGGAATTGATATGGTTTCTAACACTCATAACAGATGGTCTCATGAAGCTTTAGGAACATCACCGCGCTTAGGCATTATCCACGATTTTGAATACTTTGATGCTGCTTTCTTTGGAATTAATCCAAAAGAAGCAAATACTAACGATCCAAGACTTAGAAAATTATTAGAAGTTACTTATGAAGCTGTAGTTGATGCTGGATTAAATCCAACTGAATTACGCGGTACTAACGTAGGAGTTTTTCTTGCAGTCACACAAAATGATATTTCTGATCTTAACTACCGAGGTGGAATTATCGCTCGATCGGCTGCTATTATGGCAAATATTGTTTCTTATTGCTTTGACTTCAAAGGTCCAAGTTGTGCCATGAATACCGCTTGCTCTAGCGGATTTTATGCTTTAACTCAAGCTATAGATAATATTTTAAGCGGAAGATGTGATATGGCTGTAATTGGTGCAGTGCAGCATCAATTCGATCCTGCTGAAAGTGTCGAATTAATCAAAATTGGGGTATTACACGAAGAAGGTATTTGCAGATCATTTGATGCAAGCAGGAAAGGTTATGTAAAATCAGAAGCTATCTCAGCTATTGTTATACAGAAAGTAGAAGACAGTAAAAGAATTTATGCAACTTTTGCTGGAATTGGAACAAATGTGGAAGGATTTAAACGCGATGGAATGGCTCATCCATCGCATAAAATGCAAATGGCTATGTTCCAACAAGTTTACAAACAATTCAATATTGATCCAAGTGAAGTCAATTATGTTGAAACTCATTGTACTGGAACTAGAGTTGGAGATGTAGAAGAAGTTAAAGCGATTGATGATTTTTATACCAAGGGAAGAAAAACTCCACTGTTGATTGGTTCGATTAAAAGTAACATTGGCCACACTGAAACAACTTCAGGACTTGTTTCCATCATCAAAACCCTTATTGCTATCAGAGAAGGAGTCATACCAGGAAACTTACATTACAAATCACCGGACCCTGAGATGAAGGGAATTATTGAGGGTCGCTTGAAGGTTAGTTAAAAAAAAACATTTCATTTAATTATTTAATTAAAAGATATTTTTTAAAGGTGATTGATAAAAACATGCCATTACCTCCTGGACTCATCGCTATTGATTCTTTTGGTTTTGGTGGTGCAAACGCTTTAGTTCTTTTAAAACCTTTCAATGAAAGGAAACAAAATGTTAACAATTTGAGTCATAGACTAGTCAATGTTTCTGGAAGAACAGAAGATGGTGTAAAATTGATGCTCGAAGAAGTCATCAAGAATAAAACAAATGACAACTTTTTGTCACTCATTGATAGCATTCACTCTAAACCAATAGAAAACCACACTTATCGTGGTTATGCTATCCTTTCCAATGATAGTCATTATGAAGTTGCACCATCTTCATCTAAAAAACGTCCAATTTGGTATGTGTATGCTGGTTTTGGTTCGCAATGGCCTGGAATGGGCAGAGACCTGATGAAGTTCGATATATTTAGAAATACTATTAAAAAATGTGCGGCAGCAATGAAACCACACGGTATTGATTTAGAGGATATTGTTGTTAACGGCACTGAAGAAACGTTGAATAATGTTGTTAACACTTTCAGTGCTATCACTGCCGTTTCTTGCGGTTTGACTGATCTTCTGACATCTCTTAACATTCAACCATCTGGTATTATTGGTCATTCGTTGGGTGAAGTCGGTAAGTTACAACACATTTCTAAGAATTTTTTCAACATTTATAAATCCTAGCTTGTGCTTATGCCGACGGCTTAATAACAGCTGAACAAGCTGTTCTGATATCTTACGCTAGAAGTAATGCCACTGTCACTTCAAATTTGCCTGCTGGATTGATGGCTTCTGTCGGGCTTTCTGTTGAAGAATGTTCGAAACTTCTCCCAGATGGTGTCTACATAGCCTGTGATAACTCCGATCAAAATGTTACAATCTCTGGACCAGAAAAAACCGTCAAAGACTTTTTACATCAACTTAATTTACGAGGAGTTTTCAACAAACTTATCAACAATGCCAACTACGCACTTCATTGTCCACATTTAGCTCCAGCAGGACAAAAAATGTACAACTTTGTGAAAAAAGTACTCCCTGATCGAAAACCAAGATCTCAAAGATGGTTGCCATCGGCGTTACCAGAAAGCGAATGGAACAGCGAGTTAGGAAAATATGATTCTGCAGAATATCATTATCACAATTACATGAATAGAGTTCAGTTTAGACAGTTGCTAAATCATATTCCCAAAGATGCGATTGTTATTGAAATAGCACCAAGAGGTTTACTTCAAGCTATTTTGAAGCGTTCAGTCGATCCTAATGTTGCTCTTTTATCACTGTCTAAACCTGGAGTGGACAATGTTGATTTCTTCTTGTCTAGTCTTGGAAAATTCCACAACAGTGGCGGACAAATAGATTTGAGAAAACTCTACAAACCTGTTAATTTCCCAGTTAGCGTAGACACTCCATACATTTCCAGTTTGATAAAATGGGATCATAGAATCAAATGGCATGCATTAAGATTCAACCCAGGAGGTTATTATGGAGCTCGTGTTGAAATTGACATGACTGACCAAAACAATCACTACTTAGAAGGCCATAACGTTGATGGACATTTGATTCTACCAGCAGCCGGATACATTGTAAGTTTTAGATTTTAGATTTTTCTTAGTTTTAACATTTGGTTAGTTCTTGGTATGGCAAGCGTTTGCTAAAATGTTAGAAACTCCATTCACCAAACTGCCGGTAGTTTTCGAAAATGTGAAAACACTTAGACCTATTCTTCTGCATCATAATGAATCTCAAGGCTTAACAGTTAATATCTTCAAATCAACTGGACAATTTGAAATTTGTTTAGAAACAGATGAACAAAATGTACTATCGAGTGGAAGGATTATGGCAGCTAAGAATGTCGAGAAAGAATTTTTGGATTATCCACCAGTTCCACGTACAAATCAGTATAAGATAAAAATAAGTAAAGAAGACTTCTACACATGTATGCATTTGAGAGGTTTCGACTACAGCGGCATTTTCATGGGTGTGCAACAATGCGATGTTGATGGAAGGTCAGCAACTTTGCAATGGAACGATAATTGGGTAGCTTTTATGGATACTATGGTTCAATACATTTTAAGTGTAGAAACCACAGGACACAGTCTTCCAACCATTTTCGAAAAAATTGTTATCAATCCACAAGAGCACCTAAAAAGCATTGATTCTAATTCTAATATTGAATTGAATTATAACAAGTACTTAAAAGCTGCTAAATGTGGAGGGATTGAATTAAGAAGCATCACTGTAACCAATGTAAAAAGACGTATTAAGGAAATGCCACCAACAACACGCAAATATACCTTTATTCCAAATCTCGACACCCAGAAAGACTCAGATCCTTATTATTATTCATTGGATGTAGCTTCACAAATTATGGTAGAGAACTGTACTGAAGATTTGAACATCGGAATTGCTGAACTCCAATCAGATGCTGCTACTCAGATTTTGAAAACTACCATTGAAAGAGTAAATTTGAAGAAAACAACATTTGAACAACTCAATTCTCTAGACGATAAAGCTGACAAATCTTACGATCTTTTGGTTGTGCAAGATATCAACAAGGAAAATGTTTTAGATTGTGTCCGAAGAGCTAGATTTGTTTTTGGTAAAGTACAAAGCAGTGATTGGGAAGATATTGAAGTTGTCTATCAGCATGTGACCAAATCAGGCACTTATGCTTTATTGAGACGCACTCAACTTCTTCCAGATAAATATGTCGTGGTAATGGCAAGTAATACTAATTATAATTGGGTTCGAGATTTGAAACAAGCAGTTAAGAAATATCGCTCTAGTGATTCAAGAATTTACTTAGTAAATGAAGACTTCAACTCTGGAATTGTTGGTCTTTTCAATACCATGCGTTTGGAACAGTACTGTCCCAACTTAAGACTATTTTTAATCAGAAGCTACAAAGAAACTGAACGTTTCTCATTAAAGAGTAAATTCTTCTTGGATCAATTGAAAAAAGATTTGACAGTGAATATCTATCAGGATGGAGTTTGGGGAACTTACAGATTATTACGAGTGACACCTTTACAGCCTCGTCCATTTGCTGATGCTTGCTTGGTAAAAGATAACAAAGGAATTAAATGGATACAAAAGTCGCCGTATCTAACCAGCAAGGAAATTTCCGTACACTTTGCTAGTATTTGCAATTGGGATTTAACATCAGTCACTGGGAAAACTGGACTTGACACAGAAGAAGAACGAATTGGTTACGAATATTCCGGCATTGATAAAAACGGAAATAATGTTATGGGATTGGTTGAAAGTGGCGCGTTAGCAACGTCTGTTGCAGCCCATCCAAAACTAACTTGGAGCTTCCCAAGTAAATTGTCCTTTGAAGAAGCAGCAACAATCCCTGTTGCGTACACTCTTGTAAGTATTCAAAACTTTTTTTTGTGTTGATTATTATTTTTCTCCTTTCTCTAGAGCCACTATGCTTTATTCATCCAAACTCATGTATCACCAAAAGACTCTATTCTTATCCACAACTGTAAAAATGACTTCAGTCTTGCATCTGCTGCTTTATGTGCAAGCAAAGGATGTACTGTTTATGTTGTTGTCGACTCTTCTGATCGCGATTATTTAAGAAAAGTTTTCCCTAAGATTCAAAACATCAACGTCATTCCCAATACTGAAAACAATCCATTCTATGAATTGTTGATGAAGAAAACAAATGGGAAAGGTGTTAACACAGTTCTTAACTGTGGCTCTGTAGATCTTCTAAAACTTTCTAAAAAATGTATTGCCAAAAATGGACGTTTTATTGAAATTGGTAATAGCAACATTGACTTCTTGGTTTCTGATAGTTTCATGGAAAAGAATTGCTCTTTCCATAATATCCAAATTGCCGATATATTCGAGGAAACAGACGAAATTTTGAATATTGTATCTGAAGATATGAATAGATACTTAAAAGATGGAGTTCTTGTGCCATTGAGATATACTGCTTATGACAAAGACGATGTAGACATCGCGTTAAAACATCTTGAAGAAAAAGATAATAAGAGTAAATGTTTGATTAAAATTAAGGAAAACGGACGCTTCTTCTCTAAACCAGATAACAGAGTTCTTGCTTATCCTCGAACTTACATGGATCCAAACAAATGTTATATTGTTGTGGGTGGTTTAGGAGGTTTTGGATTTGAGTTTGCCAGATGGTTGATTGAAAGAGGTGCAACCAAACTAATTCTCAACTCAAGACGTGAAGTTAGATCTGGATATCATGCTTTATGGTTGCAAAGATGGAATAATCAAGGAATTACAGTAGTCGCTAATACTTTTGATACTAGTACTATGGACGGAACTGAAAGTTTATTAAACTTTGCTTCTAATCTAGCTCCAGTTGGAGGTATTTTCAATACTGCTTTGCATATTAAAGACGATGCGATGGTTGATCAAACTCCTGAAGACTTTGCTGCTGTAGCATCCAAAATTTACAGTGCTCAGAACACAGATATTCTTTCTCGTAAACTTTGCAAGAAATTGGACTACTTCGTTATGTTCTCTTCCATTGCTTCAAGTATAGGTAATGCATATCAGCCGAATTATGCATTTGCTAACTCAGCCGTTGAACGAATTTGTGAGACTAGAAAAGCTGAAGGATTGCCAAGTATGGCTATTGAATGGGGACCTTTAGCAGATGTCGGTATATTAGTTCGTATGAAAACTAATATTCAAATTTTGGAAACTCAACGTCAAAAACTTCATTCGTGCTTGGAAGTTGTCGATCATTATTTGCAATTGAATGATCCAGTTTTAGCCAGTTGTGTCTATGGAGATCAAGAAAGTGAAGCTAGTGATAAAAAAACTGTAGCTGAATCTGTTGCAAATCTCTTTGGAATTAAGGATATCAATGAGATTGATGACTCAAAAACTCTGTTGGAATTAGGAATGGATTCACTTCTTGGATTTGAGATCAAGCATATCATTACTAAAGAAACTGGCGAAGATGTAAGTGTTAATGATATCAGAAATATGACATTTGAAAAGATTAAGGCTATGTCCCAATAAAAACATGAATTGTAATATAAATCGGGTGAACGGGGGGGTTCATCTACTAATAAACATTTATCAATAAGTACAATTTGTTTTTATCAATTTTAAAACCTGTTCAACTACTTAAATAAACAATAGATGTACATGGCTTAAAGTGACCATAACTATTTTTGAAAATATCTTTTGAATAAAGGATAACCAAGCAAATGTAGAGTATCTATGTATTGGTGATGATATTTATTATTCAAGACATGAATACATTTAATAAAAACTCCTGAAACAAATACATTCAGCCAACATTTGGAACAGTGAAGTGTGTCATTTTATCGCACACAGATGTCGCAAAAAAATTTAACTGGCTAGAAATTTGCATATAACAAAGGCAATTCTAAATATAAAATCCATTTGCAAAAAAATTCCATGTTTCAGCGTTTGGAAGATAAGAACGTTTAAAAGTGACCAATCACAAAAAATCTTGCTCTGGGAAGCTACAAGAATAAATTACGTTGCCAGGAAAACAATGAAATGAATTATTATAAACTAGATTATTTTTCTTAGTTTTTACTGGACGAAAACTTGTGGTATTGATCACTTTAATACCTCTGCTAGTTAGTTACCAAAAACTGCATTTTTTTTGTATTTTTCCCATCTCCATTGCTGTTACTACAAGCCCATTTCTACTAGGGCGGCAGGTATGGGCTGCTCTATATATACCGTAAAAAATGTTTTTTATATTAATTCACTGAAAGAAGTCATGTTCTGTGCAGCATTAAGTCATTGTATATGTCAATTTAAGCCACACTGTCCTATCTGAAAAAAACGGATCATAAACTCTAAAAAAATATACGATTGAAGTTTGTCATGCAAAAAATATCATTTTAGTTAGTCAGCAAATTTTCAAGTAAGATTTGTATTATTGTTTTCGAACTAAAATGGTTGTAAATAATTTATAAATTTACAATAATGAATCTAAAAGACTCAAAAACTTTGATTGTAAAATAATAGTGAAATGACAACTAACAATCTAACAAATTCTTGCTTGTTTTACCTTTTGTTTGATTACTGATAAGGTACTACATCAATTTTAGCATTTTGCTTAAAATTGCTCAGAAACATTGTAAAAATTGTAGTATTGGAGCAACGGTGTTTCCTGAAAAGTCCATCGCAACGATGAATTAAGAAAATTTATGAAAATAGTTTCAATTTCCATAATAAGTCATTTCATATGAAATCGTCTGATTGTGATTGCCGACTCATTTTAGACTTTGTTAGAACTTTATAGGAATGTTCTTTAAGGTCACAGTTACTGTTAAATTTTTTCTGTTTAAGATATCCACACTAATAAAATTGCATTTTAAACAAGAAAAACGTTTGTTTTTCAGTAAGTAATAAAAATTCACTCAGTACAGACCTAAAATACGTATGTTTTTTTTTCAACTGACTTCCGCGTCTCGACTGTTTAGTGCAAATAACTAATATTACTTAGAAATTAAGTCGACATATCATAGAAAAATTTAAGCTGCAAATCGACACGAACAACTCACTTTTTATAAAAAAATCTTTGTTTTAATCTGAACATGTCTATTGTGAAATTTAAATCATCCATGCACATTCTTACCTTGAATTTTTGTAACAGTCGTTTTGTTATTTTAATATTTAGTGCTTGTGCAAATGGATTTTTTTGAAAGCTCAATTTAATTTTCTGACACCGGCATATTAAAAAGTAACCAAATTTATTATCCCTATGAAGATAATTGTTGGAAAAAATTGTTTCTAGAGCGATAACTAGTATAACAGTAACATTACATAATGTTATAAGATACTGAATAGCCCTGTTATTGTGGATTGTTACTTTGTAATGAGTGTTACGCCCCCAAGTAACACAAAACCGTTCAATGGACGTCCACAAATCGTACGATCTATCATCCTGAGGCGGTCATTTTATAGTCCACCGGACGATCTATGGCTGTTCCTAAACAGAGCAGTGAAAAGACGTTCTGAAGACCGTCTATAGACAACCTAGACGCAATCTATGGACGGTTGTGGACAATGGAACGGTAATTGGACCATTTGCAAACTATTTTAGAGCTATTTGTGAACTGTAAGTGGACCATTTGCGGTTTGTAGAAGACAAAAGCAGAACGTTTAATGGACAGCTTTTAGCCTTTGTACATTCACGGATAATGAAGAAACACCTTTACTGAAGTCATTGTCAAAGTACTTTATACAGCGTGTCCAACGAACTAGTTTTTTATTAAATAAAAAATACGTATCGATTAATCTCTAGTTCTTAATCTATGGTTAAAATATTTTCATTTGTTCATGGGATACTCTGTATAATGTTGTATCTAACTCAATCAGAGGGTAATCCTGAAATTTCTCGTTCTGTTATTCTTTTTGAGACAAAAAAGTCAAAAAAAAAAAATTAAGTTTGGTCATTTTTCTGTATTCGTACCTGTTTCTATAATGGGGCTAATTTTATGTTCATAAATATTTTGATTCTGATTTAACATGTTGAGCATTTTATAACTTTTTTTTTCATTTTATTGTAACCCTAGCTAAAAGCAAAGTTAGTTCAATAAAAAGAGATCCAGTAACTGATTCAAGTAAGGAAAACACTTTGTGAATGAAAAATCAACAATTTTCGTTCCAAAATTTTAACCCTAAAGCAGCATATCTTTTGCTAGTGTTATTCTCATGTCGGAATTTTCTTCTCGAATGGATTAGGTAAATAACTTATTATTGTTTATTATTTCATAAGCCACCTTACACGTGTTATAAAAAAACTCAATGCCTTTATCTTCACATAAAAATGTGATTTCCTTTTCAACATGTAAATAACAATGTTGATATTTTCCACAAAATTGCGTAAGTTCTATTAAATCAAATTTTAATAAAAATTTATAATAAATATTTGATTACATTTCCTTTATAAATTCAAATTCATAAAAGTTTCAACTAACAATAAGTTAATTTTGTTTTATTCTTAAAACAAAATATAACTATTGAAAAATCTCTGAAAAAACTTCCATTCATTTTTGCGGAAGGTCAGAAAATTGTAAGGTGAATACAATACTGTCTAAGGGAGCTTATGGAATCGCCAATGACGTTTTTTCTTTTTTCCTGGTAATAAACAACTTAAGATTTTGCATACAATCCAAAACAACAGATAGATAATCATCATGCACCCTATAATAAGTTTGATAGAACAATGGCAGAGACTTTGCTCTTGCTCTTTAACCTAAAAAAATCTCAGTACTTCATATAAATTAGGGATCAGCAAAATGGAAAATCAGTTTCATGCTTTCTGAGATTGATAGAAGACAACCCAAAAAGTGAACAATGTAATTAGTGTTTTTTTAGTTTTCCAATCAAAAATCAAAGTTTTTCTTAATTTCAGGCCTATGGATACCGAATCTATTGCCATTACTGGCATTGCTGGTCGCTTCCCTAATTGTTCTAACGTCGAAGAACTCCAGAAAGCTCTTTTTGAAGGTGTTGACCTTGTCACGGATAATCACACAAGATGGTCTTATGAAGCTTTGGATACTTCCCCACGTCTAGGACTAGTGAACGACTTTGAATACTTTGACGCTTCATTTTTTGGGATTAATCCCAAAGAAGCCAATGTCAACGATCCAAGATTGCGAAAAATTCTTGAAGTAACTTATGAAGCTGTTGTAGATGCTGGATTAAATCCAACGGAACTTCGTGGATCCAAAGTTGGAGTTTTTCTTGGAATTAGTCCTAATGATGTTTCTGATTTGAACTACAAAGGAGGAATTTTAGGACGCTCGGCTGCTATCATGGCAAATGTTGTTTCTTATTGCTTCGACTTCAAAGGACCAAGTCTTGCTGTCAATACAGCTTGCTCCAGTGCTTTGTTTGCTTTCAATCATGCTGTTGAAAGCATAGTTTGTGGTCGATGTGATACAGCCATAGTGGGAGCAGTGCAACATCACGTTGATCCAGCTGAAAGTATCGAGTTGTTAAAATTTGGTGTTTTACATAAAGAAGGAGTGTGTAAACCGTTTGATGCTAGTAGGAAAGGTTATGTCAAATCGGAAGCTATAGCAGCTATAGTTTTGCAAAAAGTGGAAAATAGTAAACGAATCTATGCTACTATTGCTGGATGTGGCACTAATGTCGAAGGATATAAAAGAGATGGAATGGCGCATCCTTCGCATCTTATGCAAAAAGCGATGTTTGAAGATGTTCATGGTCAATTCAATATCGATCCTCTGGAAGTCTGTTATGTAGAAGCGCATTGCACTGGCACTATTGTAGGAGATGTAGAAGAAGTTGAAGCTATTGATGATTTTTACGCAAAAGGAAAAGACAGAAAGACTCCTTTATTGATTGGTTCATTGAAAAGCAATCTTGGTCATACTGAAACTACTTCAGGCATTGTTTCTTTAATTAAAGCCATTTTTGCAATTCGCGAAGGTGTGATTCCCGGAAATATAAATTTCAAGACACCAGATCCAGAAATGAAAGGAATTGTTGAAGGACGACTCAAGGTAAATTTGCTAGTATTCTAATTTTCATTAATGTTAAGGAAATTCATTTGCATAAAATGATTCATTCATATGTTTGTTTGTATTAAAATTTCAGGTAATTGATAAAAATATGCCCTTACCCAACGGCCTCATCGTCGTAAATGCGTTTGGTTTTGGAGGTGCCAACGCTATGGTCATTCTTCGTCCGTACACCGAAAAGAAGCAAATTCCAAATAATCTAACTCATCGTTTAGTCCAAGTTTCGGGAAGAACAGAAGAGGGTGTTAGATTGATGCTGGAAGAAATTATCAAAAATAAAAATAACAAGCAATTTTTGTCTTTATTTGATAGCATTTATTGCCGCTCCATTGATAATCATAACCATCGTGGTTACGCTGTGTTATCTAATGATAGCCATTATGAAGTATCTCAAGCTTCTTCAAAAAGACGATCCGTGTGGTTTGTATATGCTGGTTTTGGTTCGCAATGGCCAGGCATGGGTAAAGACATGATGAAGATTGAAGTGTTTAGGAATTCAATAAGGAAATGCGCAGAAGCATTGAAGCCATATGGTCTTGACGTAGAAGATCTTGTTGTTAATTCCACCGAAGAAACATTTAATAATATTGTTAAAACATTCACATCTATTATGGCCACTGCAATTGCTTTAACTGATGTCTTGAATTCCATGAATATAAAACCAGATGGTATAATTGGTCATTCTTTAGGAGAAGTTGGTAAGTTTGTTCTTTAGATGATAAAACTTGTATTAAAAAATTTATTCAGCTTGTGCTTACGCCGATGGTTTGATAACTGCCGAAGAAGCAATTCTTCTCGCTTACTGCAGAAGTTATGCAACTTACACTTCTGATTTAATTCCTGGATGTATGGCAGCAGTTCAATTACCACCTGAAGAGTGCGCAAAACTTCTTCCTGAAGGAGTTTATATAGCTTGTGAAAATTCTGAAGATAATGTAACCATTTCTGGACCTGAAAAAGTTGTTAAAGAGCTTTTAGAGCAAATGAGTGCAAAGGGCATATTTAACAGAATTATCAGTAATTCCAATTATGCACTTCATTGTCCACATTTAGTACCAGCAAGTCAAAAAATGTATGAACTTGCTAAAAAAGTCCTTCCTGGCCGGAAACTAAGAAGTAAACGATGGTTATCTTCAGCTTTTCCTGAAAGCGAATGGGGAAGTGATAAAGCGAGACATAATTCAGCAGAATATCATTATCATAATTACATGAACAAAGTTAATTTCAGTCAATTACTGAAGTACATACCAAAAGATGCTATTGTTATAGAAGTAGCACCAAGAGGTCTATTCCAAAGTATCTTAAAAAGAGCACTTGATCCAAATGTTACATATCTTCCATTACTCAAACCGGGAGTTGATAACGTTGATTTCTTCTTATCAAGTGTTGGAACTTACTATAACAGTGGAGGACAACTGGATTTAAGAAAGTTATACAAACCTGTCAACTTTCCAGTCAGCATCAACACACCAATGATCTCTAGTTTAGTGAAATGGGACCACAGAATCAAATGGCATGCATTGAAGTACAATCCTGGGAGCTCTTTTGGAAGTCGGGTAGACATAGACATGAATGAAAAAGAAAACGACTATCTGGAAGGACATATAGCTGATGGTAGAGTAATTCTTCCAGCAGCTGGATACATAGTAAGTACTATTCAGTACCATTTTGATAATATTATCAAATAATAAATTCTACAGTTCTTAGTATGGCAATCGTTTGCCAAAATGCTAGCCACTACGCATTCCAAACTTCCTGTAGTTTTTGAAAATGTCAAAACTCTAAGACCTATACTTTTGTTGAAAAATGAAACTACAACTTTGATAATCAACATTTTCAAATCAACAGGACACTTTGAAATATGTCTTGAAAATGATGAACAAAACGTTCTATCATCTGGAAAAATATCTGTTCCGGCTGATATTGAAAAAGAGTTTCTGGATTATACAACACCGCCTCGAACAAATCAATACAAATTGAAAATCAGTCGTGATGAGTTTTATAATTGCATGCGTTTGAGAGGTTTTGATTATAGCGGAATTTTCATGGGGGTACAGCAATGTGACATTGATGGACGTACAGCAACATTGAAATGGAATGATAATTGGGTTGCTTTCATGGATTCTATGGTTCAGTTTATTCTAAGTCTTGAAGCAACTGGTCATAGTCTTCCTACAATATTTGATAAGATTGTCATAAATCCAATTGAGCATTTGAAATGCGTTGGTCCTAACTCTAATATGTTACTCATCTACGATAAAGATTTGAAAGCTGCAAAATGTGGAGGTATTGAAGTTAGAAACATCGCTGTAACGAATGTTAAACGACGTACTGCTGATACTCCTCCAGCACTGAGAAAATACACTTTTGTGCCTTATAACGATAATCAGAAAGATGTTGATTCATATCTTCATGCATTGGATGTTGCTTCTCAGATAGTGATAGAAAATTCAACAAATGATCCAAACATCAATATTGTTGAACTTGGATCAGATGAAGCTTTACAAATTCTTAAAAATATGATCGAAAGAGTCAACTTGAAAAAAACAGTTCTAACCCAAATCAAAACCATCAATGACCGAAAAGACATTGAACTATTAAACATGGTAATTTGTCCGGAAGAAACAACAATCAAAAATATCAAAGACTACACAAAACGTGCAAAATTTGTTTTTGCAAAAGTTCAAAACTCTGAATCTAGAGATGTTGAGATTGTTTATCAATTACCAACAAAGTCCGGCGCTTACGTATTGATTCGAAGTCTTCAAGAAGTGCCAGAAAATTGTACTGTAATTTCAGCAAACAATAATAACTACAACTGGGTTAAAGATTTAAAACTGGCAGTAAAGAAATACAGATCCCCACGATCAAGAATCTATCTGATTAACGAAGATTTCAATTCCGGAATTGTTGGTTTATTCAATACCATTCGACTAGAGCAGTACTGCGCTAACATCAGAGTGTTCCTCATGAGAAACTATGATAAAGTCGAACCATTCTCACTAAAATCCGATTTTTACTTGCAGCAAATTAAAAAAGATTTAACTGTTAATATTTTCCAAGATGGTGCTTGGGGAACATATAGACGTCTTCCTTTGAAATCTCTCGAACCAGTTTTGATTTCCGATGCTTGTCTGTTGAAAGATCCTAAAGGTGTGAAATGGGTACAGAAGTGTCCTTATACAAAAAACAATATCTTTGTTCATTGCGCGAGTATAACAAAATGGGATGCGTTAGTTGCTAATGATAGAGCAGGATTAGATGCTGACAACCACGAATACCTTGGTTCCGAATATTCTGGAGTTGATGATAATGGAAATAATGTTATGGGAGTTTTACCGAAAGGAGGTTTAGCGACTACAGTAAAAGCACATCCAAAATTATCATGGAATTTTTCAAGTAATTTATCGTTTGAAGAAGCCGCGACTATTCCTCTAGCATATACTCTTGTAAGTACATTTTATTTTCAATTAGTATAATTCTAATATTTTCCTTTAGAGTTATTACAGTTTATTTATCAAAAATAATTTGTCTTCAAAAGATTCTATTCTGATCCATAATCCTACAAGTGATTTGAGTATGGCAGCGATTGCGTTAGCTTTAAGTAGAAATTGCTTGGTATATGCCGTTAGCGATTCTAAACAAAGAAATATATTGAAAACTACGTTTTTGAAAATCAAAGATGAGAACATCATTTCTTCGGCAAAAACAAATCTTTTCTATAAATCAGTAATGAAGAAAACAAATGGTAAAGGTGTCAATGTTGTTTACAATTGTAACTCAATGGAATTATTAAAACTGTCAAACAAATGTATAGCAAAGAATGGATGTTTCATTGAACTTTGTAATAACAACATAGATTTTATGGTAGCTGATGATTTAATCGAGAAAAACTGCTCCTTCTACAACATTAACATTTCTGATGTTTTCAATGAAAGTGAAGAAGTTTTGGGTCAAATATCAAAAGAAATTGATATAAATTTGCAAGATGGTGTTATTGTGCCACTTAGATATTCTGTTTTTGATAAAGATAATATCGAAGGAGCTCTTAAACAACTCGAAGAGAAAGATCAAAAATGTCTTATTAAAATAAGAGAAACAGGACGATTTTTCTCAAAGACAGACACTCGAGTTCTTGCATATCCTCGTACTTATTTAGATCCCACCAAGAGTTATATTATTATAGGAGGATTGGGAGGATTTGGTTTCCAACTAGCAAGATGGCTGATTGAAAGAGGAGCTACAAAATTAGTTTTAAATTCTCGTACAGAAGTACGTTCAGGTTACCACGCTTCTTGGTTGCAAAAATGGAACAATCAAGGCCAAATTGTTTTGACTAATACTTCTGACACTAGTACTCTTGAAGGAGCAGAAAGTTTATTAATGTTTGCTTCAAATTTGGCACCTGTTGGTGGTATTTTTAACACTGCTTTACACGTTCAAGACGAGTTTATGAGTGATGTTACACCAGAAGATTTTATTGCCGTCGCAGCACCAAAAATTTTCAGTGCCCAAAACATGGATATTCTTTCACGCAAACTTTGTAAAAATCTTGATCACTTCGTCATGTTCTCATCGATTGCTTCTAGTATTGGTAATCCTATTCAAGGCAATTACTCTTTTGTTAATTCAGCAGTGGAAAGGTTATGTGAAACTAGAAGAGCTGAAGGATTACCAAGTTTATGCATAGAATGGGGACCGCTTGCTGATGTTGGTATTTTAGTACGGATGAAATTGAGTGTTCAATACTTGGAAACGCAACGGCAGAAATTGTCTTCATTGTTGGAAGTCCTCGATCACTTCTTACAACAAAGCGAACCTGTTGTATCTAGTTGTGTTTATGCTAATGAAGAAGATGAAGTGTCGGAAAAGAAAACTTTGGTTGAAATGGTTGCTAATCTCTTTGGAATTAAAGATGTGAATGATATTGAAGATTCTAAGACTTTGTTAGAACTAGGAATGGATTCGTTACTTGGATTTGAAATTAAATTTATGCTGTCAAAAGAAGCGGGAGTGGAAGTTAGCATCAACGAAATCAGAAATATGACTTTTGAGAAAATCAGAACTATTTCTGTGTGAGAGGAAATCAATTTATTCAGGCGCTTTAAATGGATAACGAAAAACATGAGTTGGAAATGTAATATGTTTATGTAGGAAAAATAAAGACGTATTTTCAGTAAAAAATTTGTTTCCGTTGATTATAAATTAATCTTCTTTTTTCCCACTAAAATTAGCATAGCAAAATGTTTCCAAAGAGCCGCACCAAAGCTTGAGTAGTCTTAACATCTATCTAATAAATAGTTAGTTTTTTACGAAACTGAAAACAAAAATTTACTGCAAGTTTTATTAAGATAATCAAATGGGTCTGATGAATACTATTTAATCGATTTTTTTACCAAGATAACACTGTAACTTAAAGTTTTAATTACTAAAAAAGCTAAAAAACACAAACAAATGCAGCGGAAAGCTTTGGTTGAAATATTAAGACTAATTTCAAAATTCTCAGGCTAAAATTTAAAAATAAATTTAATGATTGAATGTTGCTACAATTGTTACCATAGTTATTACACTAAAATAATGATTGAGATTCTTTTCAAACATTCGAAATTGAATAATTTTTGTGTTATTGGTCATAGATAGCTAAAAGTTGATATTTTTAAAAAGACAATCCAAAGATTCTTCAAATAGTGCAACAAAATATAAGGTGTTCCATTCAAATTTTCAAAGTTATCCAACTTTTAACAAACATCTTTATTTAATAAACTTTCCTTCACCAATGTGTCAAAAAACCTTATTGTCATAAAAATTAAACTTTTTACTTTCATTTAGTACAAATTCTATTTTATTATTTTTTTTTATTTTTGGGTGAAAATTTGTTAAAAAATGTATGCTTTTGCCGGAAAAATTTGATTATTTTGAAAACGCCAAAAAATATAAGGTGTTATATTTAAAAAAACATAAATTTGTGTCAGTTTAAGAGACAGTATATTTAAAAATAATTTTAGTTGATGCAAAGAATCAATATCTACAAATTTTGTTTGTTTTATGTTTAAAGGCCAATAATGGACTTTGTCTACTCGCTGGGATATCCTGTATTGTTATCAAAGATGTTATATTGCATTAAAATGTCTTATTTAATAAGAAAACTTAAAAATCGAATGAATTTAGCTATAAAATTAACACTTGTTGAGCCTATCGTGTTTTTGCCAATATTTTTGTAACGGAAAGTTTTCTACCGAATGCTACATGCGCTCATTCTTTAAGGCGAGAATGAATACACAATATAAGAATTTTCATCTCTAAACAACAGGTGACTCATAAACAAAAAGTTTTTTCAAAGAATTTATTTAAACACATAAAAGCACAATCATATTGACAGTCAAATTCCTTTATGAGAAAAAAAATATTAAAACTTAACTGAGAGGTATCACAGAAATTTGACTTAAAAATAAAGTAACTTTTAAAATCTTACAAATAACATTAACGTGTGTCTTATACAATTTTCACACCAGGAATCAATCAAAACTTATATGAATGTATAAAATGTATAAAACTCCATTTTCACGATAATTTCCATAATATACTTGAAATAATCTACCATACCTGTCTGCTATAAATGACAAGACTAGTAAAAATAATAATAAATTTTGGAATCGTCACAACATGATAAAAATTTATTAATAATGGACAAATACTTATTAGTTTATACATAATGGTATTGGCGAAATTTCTTTGGTAACTATCAGCCATAATACCACTATGCTAAAGTCTCAATCTCACAATACTTTCATCAAAATACCTACGCTATAACTAGTGGTTCATCATCAGAAAACCCTGTTATTTGTGGACTGTCTTCTTCTTCCAATCCATTATCTTCAAACGTAGCTGCTCCAGATCTTGTATCATAATGTGAGTTAGCAAATCTTGTAAAACTATTCTGTAATCTTCTATGTTTTACAATAAAAATCCCAAACGCTACAACTATGAGCAATGCCAAAACAGTCAAAATCGCAATCACCCAATAACTATTGGTTGATGCAGGTACACTTTCTGATTTCGCAAACAATTCAGCTGTTTTACTCACTTGCTCAGAGAGTAGTGATTTATAGCCACTATCTGCTAATATTCTCACAGCAAATGTATACATATTCGCAGACGTATTGGTATAAATAAACGGCGGTTTTGCTACTAAAAACTTTTCAGCTGTAGTTTCATTCGTTGCGTTACCTTCATTCACCAAAACTTCATATTTATATGGCCCAACAGGCGCTGGAACGTTACGTTCTTGCCAATAGACAAAGAAACTACCATTACTTTCCACAACTGATTTTACTTCGAAAGGTGGAAGTATAACTGGAGCGTAGTATGTAACATTTGGCGTATAGATGGCATCAGGATCGTCTGTGCCCACACTTATGTCATATATTGCACCATAAGTGATATCAAATTGACGAGTATAAATTCCATTATCTAAAGTTCTGATTGTCGAAGAATTTCCAAGAATGCGCTCATATACACGAATCTAAAATTAAAACAATAAACAAAATGTAATTTTCAATAATTTAAAATTACTCACTATATAAGGCACAGGATTGCTAATGAAAGGACAAGACGGTGACCAATGAATTTTCATTTTTAAAGCATTGTCGCCTTGTTCAACTGTAAGATTTTTCGCTGGCGCTCGCTTATTCAACGATGTTGTAATATCTTTGTGGCTTTCTGATAAAGGACCAAAACCAAATGGAGCGACAACTCCCACTCTAAATGTATATTCTTCACAAGCTTGCAAATTGTTAATAGTCACAGAAAGATTTGTAGTATTCACTCTCGGTTCTAAAAAAAAAAAAAAAAAAAAAATACATTCAACATTCAATAGTCATAATTTGATAATTTAATACTTTCAAAAAGTTCTTCAACATCAATTCCATAATAAATACCATAGGTCCATTTTGTTTTCTTTGAGTCTTTTGGCGGTGCCCAACTCAATTTAACAGAAGTTCCGACGTCTTTGAGTAACTTTCCATCAACTAGAGTTACAGTAGGGAGTTCAGTACCATCAGTTACAACCATAATGTGAGATTTTGGTCCATGGAATGTTTTCTTAAAAGCGCTTACAGCAAAAGTATATTGAGCTCCAGGTGCTAAATTATTCACTGTTATGGTTTTTTCTTTGGTTATTCTGGGTGGTATTCTAGGATAGTTTTTATCGGGTGTAATCTCTACTTGGAAACTTTCGACTGACTTATTGTATTTCCATGATAGAGTAACCGAATTTTCGGATTTTTTCAATATTGTTAAATGTTGAATATCATGAGCAGTATCGAAAAGCAAAGTAGCAACTTCTGATCTTTCACTTTCGTATTTCTTATTGAGAGCAGTTACCTGAAAATTGCGTAATGGAAAAAATAAATAACAATAATTTTCAACGAGTTGATACTGTTTTTTCATTTCAACTTACATAAAATGAGTATTTCACACCCGGTTCAAAATTAGCTAGTAATAAATGAGAAGTTTCATTTCCACTCAACTTCATTTTTATAGCTGGTGTTGGAGGAGACCAACAAATTTGATAGTTGACTATTTGTCCATTAGGATGTGCTGGTGGATTCCATGATAAAAGAACATGAGAACCGTTCTTTTGAACAGCTGTTACATTCCACGGTCCAGATGGTACTCCTAAAAATTTAACATTTAAATTTTAATGATAAAAAAATTGATTGAATACCTTCTCTAGTATAAGCAATGAAATATTTAGCTGGTAAAAATACTCTTGATGTATTTTGAACTCTTACATAAACAGTCATATTATACTTAGTAGACGGTTGTAAATTTTTAAAGAGAAACTCTGCTTTTTCAGTCCATGTCTCATTACGCCATTCATCAACTCCTGCTTTACTAATAGAAGGCAAAAATTCTAAACGATCTTTTGATGGTGTTGCAATCCACCAATATAGTAATAAACTGGATTCGTTGATGCCTCTTTCATCAACACCCATTTGAAGTACTTGGTATATTCTCGAAACTTTACTACAATTAAATTCATCATATCCATCAGCACAATCAGTTTTTCCATTGCACAAATTAGCCAAAGGCTGACAAAGATCACCATCACAAAGGAAGTAGCCCCTTGGACAACTTGGTGCAGCCGGAATATTAGGTAAATTATCAATACATTCAAGTTCGTCGGTACCATCTGGACAGTCGTTATGTTGATTACAAACAACACTTAACGGAACGCAACTTCCATCTTTACGACATCTAAACTGATCTTTTGTACAATGAGCAACATTGAAACAGTTTTGTTCATCTTCTCCTTTTGAACAATCTTCCATTCCATCGCAAACCCATGAAGAGAAAATACAACCACCACTGGCACATTGATATTGATTAATGTCACAAACATTGGTTGGCCGAGGAGAAATCTTTGATGGTTTTAATGTGGTTGTTTCAGATACAGGACAACCAACTTCATCACTACCATCACCACAATCGTTAGCATCGTCGCATTTCCACCAATAAGGAATGCACTTTTGGTTTGCGCATTTGAACATCCAATCTTGACAAGATCCGTTCTGAAACAAATGTAATTGCTATTTATACATCAAGTGAATAAAATGACAGTACCTTTGGGATGAACTGATCAGTGACATCGCTACGATCTGGCGTTACTGAAGTGCAATTCATTTCATCTCTACCATTGGGACAATCTTTATCCCCATCGCACACCCATGTGGAATAAATACAACGATTTTGTGGTCCACCACAAGAGAACTGTATATCCAAACAAGTATTATTGTTGCAATTAAGTTCATCAGCGCCATCTCGGCAATCTTTCTCGCCATCACATTGCCATGTAGGTGGTATACACTTAATTCCTCCAGCTTTACATTCAAATTCGTCATCTACAAAAAAAAAATCAAAAATTCAATTTCCGAATATTAAAATTTTACTTTTGCAAGAAGATGTTTCGGGTCGATCACAATTGATTTCATCGGAACCATCTCTACAATCATTTTCTCCATCACATTTCCATTTAGATGCAATACAACGACCATTGTTGCATGTGAATTGATTTTCTGTACAATTTTTTCTTGGACAATCTTTTTCATCAGAACCATCTAAACAATCGTAGTCATAGTCACATCTCCAATATTGTGGCAAACATTTACCATCACCACAAACAAAATAATTTGGAGGACAAGTTTGTGTTCCACAATTAAGTTCATCAGAATTATCACCACAATCATCTTCACCGTCACATTTCCATCCTTTAGGTACGCAAAAACCATTACCACAAACAAAATGATCACCGCTGCATGTATTTTGATAACGAGGACAAGTGAAATTTGCCAAAGGATGTACATGGCCTGGACATAGGCAATTTCCATTATTGTACTCCATACCATCTGGACAAAGACAAGAACTCTGATCTTTTTTTGGTTTCCCAACACAAACATACGGACATGTTGTATTAGTACAAGCATTTGTTCCAACTTGAATACCATGAGCATAAACTTTTAAATCCATCAATCCGGGCAATTGTTTACGTAAAACTTCAACTCCTCGAAAACCATCTTTATCCGCACTAAAAATAGCATTGCGTTTCCAATCATCCCAATACATATCATTCTTAAACACAGCAACAGCAAAAGGATGTGAAACAACATCATCATGAGAGATGATTTTTTTGAAATAATCACCATGTAAATCACTACTTGCTATATAATCTTGTCGAGCATCCACCCAGTATATTCTCTCAGCTATATAATCAATGGTAATACCATTCGGCCATTCAACTATTGGTTTACCAAAAAGTTTTAAAATATTTTTACCATCAAGATCAGCTCGATTAACCGAAGGATTTTCAACGGACCAATCAGTCCAAAACATATATCCTGCTTTAGGATGTAAAGCTATACCTCTTGGTTTTTTTAAAACATCAGCTCCTAAAATAGTTCTTCTCATTCTTCCACTATGATTGATGTCAGTCCGAATCAATTCAATTTTTGATCGGACTCCATCAACAAAATAAAGATTATTTGAAATCCAATCAAAAGCCATTCCTTCTATTGAAGCTAAATCACTTGACACTAGAATTTCAGATTCGCTACTATTCAAACACTGTCGGCCGATTGTATCCAAAGCGATATCCGCCCAATAAACACAATTATTTTTCAAATCAAAATCAATAGCAATAACATTTTTCAATTTTTTAACTGGAAGTTCTTCCAAAGTTCTTGTTACTAAATTAAATCGACTTATTCTTTCTCTTTGTGCAAAAAGCAAAAAATCTTCAACTTCATTAAAAGGACATGGAATTTCTTCAGGTTTGTAATGATTTTCGAAACCATCAACACAAACATCGCCTTGAATTTTCCTATAACCTTTAGTGCGATTATAAAACTTTCCTGGTTTACAGGAAAGCGGAACTCGGTATGGATCTCCCATGATTGATGTATTTCTAACACAATTACCGGGTTTTTCTGAACGAATAAAACCAAAATCACTAAAAAAAAAAAATACAATGAAACATTAATTTAGAAAATTCCTTAAGTTACCATTCGTAATCGTAAATGTCACAACCACAAGGCATCATTGATATCGGAGCATCAAAATCTTCCCCATTATAACAATTAGCATGCGGCATTCTACGTTGATAAGTTACTTGTTGACCCATAACACATGGTATATAATTCCGAGTACCATCACTTTGACTAGGTGACCATGTTTTGTAATCATCTTTAGTACAATTATATTTAAATGCTTTTCTCAAATCTAATTTAACAATAATCCATTGATGTTCTTGTGGTAAAGAACCAAACATCGTAAAAACGGTTGTATTTTCGCCAGGTTCTGTCATTAATCCATATAATCTTATATCTTGATCGTGGAAAGCTGCCTGCTGCCAATTTTCACCTTCATCTGTTGAATACAAAATGTGACGAGTTTCTCCTCTCAATTTAAAATATTTCACAGCTGCTAAAATACCACCATGATCGCCCATATTGAAAAAATATAAATCTCGGAGAGTTTGGCGCCAGGTGAGACCCGCATCATCGCTAATATAGACGCCGTAATGACCCTAAGATTAATTATTATTTTATTTCTATACAACAAAAACCATAAAATACCTTTAAAGACTTCCCCAAAACTCCAGTTGCTATAATAATTCCAGGAGCTGATTTACTAGACAAAATACTGATAGATCTAGTATCGGGATTCAATTGACTAAATTTCTGACTCAAATGAAGAGAACAATTATTATGGACGGAACACGGATTGAGTTGTCCTTCAATATCTCTTTCTGGTGGTACTAAGAGACGCCAAGATCGTCCATGATCAAATGTTATAACAGAACCTAAATGTTGAGGGCCTAAGTTATTTCCTTGAGGTTTAGTTAAGACTCGAGACGCTATATAAATGCCTGTTAAACCTTCGACTTTATACACATCAGCAAAGGCTTCTTCAGATACATGGCTGCAATAACACAATAAAAATTTGTTTTGCTTTTTTTTGTAACTTACTGTATCCAGGTGTCATGCCAAGTGCTATTTGGAAAGTAACAAAGAACATCTTCTAATGATAAAGTAAATTTCACTGTTCCATAATTACTATCCAAATTTTCCGAAACATATAAATGTGAAATTGTATCCGAATGACTGACAGCAATAAGAGCTCGATTACTTGTCACATCAACAATAAAATAATTTTTTTGTTCCAAATTTGTATCAAACACGCATTTAATTCTTTTCCCAAGTTTATAAGAAACATACAATTCTAAAACACCTTTTGATGATATTTTTGTAGTGAAAAGATAATCTCCTTTAACGTAAAAATCTTTAACATTGGTGTCATAAACCATAACAGATCGATTTGAAAATAAATCGTTGGAATACAAAATGGTATTGTAACCATTAGGCTCCATCCTTTGTATAACTAAAGTATAACGCAAATCGTTTTCTTTTATCCAATAAAACGCTTTGACAAAATTTTGTGTCGATCTAAATGTATTACCAAAATCTTCAGTCACCCATAATTTACGAAATAGATCATTCTTATCTAAGACAACAAATACTGAAGGTAAAAGTTCGTGGAATAAGATATCGCTAGGAGTAAAATTCAATTCGATTCGTTTTATATCTCGACCGTGATTTGTTGTGACGTAAAGAAGTTTATGTTTAACATCAGCAAAAACAAACTAGAAAAAATAAAATTAAAAAATTCAATCAATTTTTGGTTTTTAATTTACATGAGTATTATACTTCGGATGGTTGTAAAACTTTTCCAATGTCGAATAATTACCATCCGACATTTTAAACAGATCGGTCTTATTTTCATATGTGTCACCATAATCATAAGAAATGTAAACAGCAGAAGGACCAATTGGCATTAAACTGGGTACAATTGTAGGTGTTGGATCACGTGCTAAACAAATTATGACATTACTTCCTTCGCCGACCCAATGCACCATCAACTGTTTATGACCATCTTTTAGATAATTCATCTGAAAAAAAATTCTCATAGAATCAAATACACAAACAACTGATAAAAAATAAAAAACAAATCTGGTTGAATTTAAGAAACAAAATCACATGTTCTTGTCTTAAGAATGACTGATAAGAGTTTATGAATCATCATATTGTATTTCTGAGAATAACAACACAAAGAAAAGATTTGAATTTCCATCAATTTCAGTTGAAAAATGATAGCTGTTGTAATAACAGATGGTTCAAACCAATCGATATGTAATATTTCAAGAGATAGTATTCAAACATAATTTATCTGATGGAATCTGAAAAGAAAATGAGGAATAATTACGGAAGGGTGATTATATCACTCTGAAACCAATCAAACTGGGAAAAATTATTTTGTTCCTTTTATAATAGAGGGTCATTTAATAAATCAGTAAAGTTTATCATTATTATTGAATTGAATGTTATTAATTAAAAATATTGTTTTCACTAATAACTCATATTTTTGAATAACCTATTTTGAGCAATTGCTTGTTTGTTTTATTTAAACCATTAATGCCATTTTGAAAATTTTCAAGCTCGAGTAGAAAAACTTATTAATAAAAAATGTTGAATAAAAGATTTCAGATTATAACAAAACAAAATATAAATATCCATAGTAATTAGTTACTAAAGATAATTAGATAATTGAAGATATGAGAAGATATTCACAATCAAAATAAATCTGATAGTTATCAAAAATGAGGCGACAAATCATTTTCACCAAATTGATGAAGAAACAAGTATTAACTAAACAAAAACAATTTGTAATCATAACCAATGATAGAAATTTTTAATCGCTTGAATTTTAAAACAAACAGCGATAAATTTTTCAAACATTAATTATTCTGGAATAAGTTTTAACAAAATATATCTAACTCAACATAAAAAAAAATATAAAACTAGAATATTATTTCGTCATTCCGACAATTGAGTAATTGTAGTTCCTGTCTAAAAAAAATGATTCATATATAACGATTTATATCATATCACTTTTTATAAGCAAACAAAATGTGGATAAAACTGAGTATTGCGTTTAGTGGAAGACATTTGTATTATTTCCGTTTCAACCACTGATATTTTTAAATTGCCTTCTTAACAGACAGGATACACTACTGATTATACGGGTGCCAATAAAAGGTATTAATCGAATATTCTAGATAAACGATAGTTTTCTAATTGAAAACACAAATAAAGTTATAAAACTGGATTTTTCAAAATAGCGGGGTTCCCCTTGACACGTTAACTTCAACAGCGTCAAGGTTGCCAACTCACAAAATTTAAGAATAATGACAATTTGTTACTAAAAAAGCACAAAAATAATAGACAAATGCCAATGTATTCCTATTTTTAAAATCCTACTGCTACCGCCAAAAAACACAAATAAAAACAAGTGACGTATACGAAAATAAATACGTATAATTTAAAGTAAGTAAAAAATTAAACCGGCGTAATTACCTTTGGAACAACTACTGTATCATTAACAGAAGTCACAGTTGATCTTTTTTGTAAATAATGATCTGACACTACATTATCAAGATCTTTTTCAATTATAAATGTCCTTTTATTTCCTTGTGGAGGATCGTCAAAACCATGAATACTTCTGATGTACTTCTCATGTTTTGCTGTACCATTATCCACAAAATAATAGCACAAAAACAACGAAATTATTAAACTTTTTGTACTCTTCATTTTTTCAAACACTCTACACGACAGTCAGCTGTTGACTGAAGAAATATTAAACGTCAAGTGTCAAAATGCGCATTCGACTGTTTTACGAGGAGGCAAATTTGAAAAATGCAAACTCACTGATTTATTTTTAGATATTCTATATAAACTGTATCAGATTTTTTAACTATTTCAAAAATATTATAAAAGGTGATTTTTCTTTTCAAATAATAAAGCAGACAGAAAAGCTTCAATATATTTTTATTAGATAATTGCTTCTCTATTAAGATTTTAATAGGATAAATGGAGGATACATATAAGTGTTGTTATGGTCAATGAAACTATTGTAAATAAAAACGAAACCAAATTTTGCTGCAATATGCAAAATTATTGTGTTAAAATAGCTCGTTATCAGTTAAATGCAACGGCCACAAATTCAAGTCGTTCAAGCATAAATTATCTTGAGTTATGACTAATTCTCATGACAAAATAGTTGTTAAGTCTTTGTTCTTATCAGTTATTAACATTTTTAACAAAAAATTTTCTACACTGTTGTAGGTGTATGACTTCTTTTAGAAGTTATGATTGTGTTTGGTTAACACAACTTTTATTTATGAAAATATTTATAAATCAGGGAAAAAACCGTTGAAATTTGAGTTGCATAACAATAAGAATCTGGTATTGTTCTTATGAAAATTTTGAGTTTTGATAACATTTTCAAGTGAATTTTAAAATATATTTTATTTTTCAAAGATGATTTGGCTTTTTTCAATACAATCATTCAGTTTTGAATCAAAATTGATTGAGTTCATAAAAAAATTGTTGCATAAAAAAAACTAGATTTCTTTGTAAAAAATATAGTGTTCCATTTAAAATAAGAAAGCTCATGTCTACTTCTCGTGTGACTGAAGCGTTATATTTTTGAATTATGGGCACCCACCATTGTGGGACACCGAGTATAACACACTGAATATTCCGAAAATAAAAATGCAAAACTATAATCCAAAATATTTTATTCAAATTAAAAATTTTACTTGGAATGCATAACATACTTTATTTTTAATAATAAACTGGGAAAAACTTAACATTGCAGCACCAATCAAACGCATTTCTGAACATTCTTTGCCACGGGCTTTTCTGATAATGTTGCCAATCTGTCGGTAAGTAAGGCCACAAATAAGGCTGATCACATCTTTCAGGATGTGGCATCATAGCTAAATGCCGTCCATCATTTGAACAAATTCCAGCTATTCCACCTATACTTCCATTAGGATTCATAGGATAAATTTCAGTGGGATTCCCTTCATCGTCAGTATATCTTAAACCCACACATTTATTCTGATTTAAATTTTCATAAACAGAAGTATTTTTAAAAGTAAATCGGCCTTCGCCATGAGCTACCCAAACTCCAAATACCGAATCTTCCATGTCTTTTAACATAATAGCGTTGGATTTTTCTATTTTAACAGTACTCCATCTACATTCAAATCTTTCAGAAATATTATGTTCAAGGATAACACTTGGTGAATTATCTTCATTTAATTCTCCTACCCAACCAATCATTGCCATAAGTTGGCAACCATTGCATACGCCCAAACTGAAGGTATCTGGTCTAGCGTAAAATCTATCAAACTGGGCTTTAATAGTTTTATTGAAGAGAATACATCCAGCCCAGCCTTTAGCTGACCCCAAAACATCTATAAAAAAAATTATTAAAAAAATAAACAAAAAAATTACTCAAAATTACCAGCGTAACTGAAGCCGCCTGGGAAAATAATTCCTCTAAAATGATCTAAGTTTGCCGTTCCATTTAGAAGATCTTGCATTGTTATATCCCATACTTTAAAACCAGCGCGTACTAAAGCAGCTGCCATTTCACGATCGCCATTTGTTCCTTCTTCTCTTAAAACAGCGACTTTTATTGGTTCTTTGCTTTTAATAGGAGAGTCTACGTCAGGGTCGAAAGAAAGTCGATATTTCGGATGCATTCTAGCTGTTAACGAATTGTATTCAGAGTCTGCACATGCTTTAATTGTCTGTTGGAGCTCCAACTTGTAGCTTGTTTCTTCCCACATTCGCATAAGTGGTAGCACTGTGCTTTCAATACACGCATTATTTACTATAATTGTGATTTTTGAATCAACTCCACAACCCACACTTTTACCAATGTTATAAACCGGAACTTTGTGTTTCTGAAATAAAAGTTATTTATGCACCAATTAAATAGAACGTTCAATAACATATTTATGATAACGTCAAGACATATGTAAATTTGAATATTCAAACTTACTTTAAAAACTTCGAGGCAGTGTTTGACATCACTTTCTAATACTTCTAAAACCCAGCCAACTTCTTCATTGAATAATATCGGGATTGGTTTTCCTTCCTTGTGTTTAATTTGTACTTCAATACCGCTAATACCCCCAAAACACATTTCTAAAAGACAAACAATCAACCCCCCATCGCTCACATCATGTCCAGCTTGAATAGCGCCATCTTTTATCAATTCTTGAGTTGCAACAAATGCATTTTTCAATTCTTCTACACTTTCAACATCTGGACTATCTTTCCCTAGTTGTTTAAAGACTTGGGCTACAGCTGTGCCACCCAGTCTACTTTTGCCTTGAGAAAGATCAACAAACAATAAAGTACCAACTTTTCCTAAAGCCGGAACTTTCAAATCTGGAGTTACTACTTTTCGAACATCAGGACAAGGAGCATAAGTTGAGACAACTAAAGTTCCAGGAGATTTAACAGTTTCTTTACCCACGCGAGCTGCCATACTTAAGGAATCTTTACCGCCATCTATAGCAATTCCTAATTGACTCATAATATCACACATGGTTTTACAAGTATCGAAGAGAGCAGCACCTTCACCGGGAAGTTTAGCAGCCCACATCCAATTGCCGCTGCATTTGATATCTTTGATATTGGAAATTACAGCAAAGACGAGATTGGATAATGCTTCAGCGACTGTCATTCGAGCACCCGCTGCTGTATTAACGAGACCTTTGATTGGTTGTTCTCCAATAGAAGAAGCTATTCCTTCATAGCCAAAGTGCGAGATAGCAGTAACAGCGACATCTGCCAAAGGTGTGTGTAAAGGCCCAACACATTGCTGTTGTGCAATCAATCCAGTTACACAACGATCAACTTTATTAGTTAAATAACGTTTACTAGCAACAGACGGAAGACGAAGAACTCTTTCTAAAGTACTATAAATTGAGAGAGCATCTGGCAGCTTCAGTTCTTTTAATAGTGGAGTTTTGCGCTCTAAAGTGAAGACTTTCTGTGGCATTTTACCTGAATAAAACTATTAATAAACTCAAAGTTAATAAAATAAAAACGAACCTAAAACATGAGACAGTTCCAAATTAAAAGGCAATACTTTTTCGCTTTCGTCTAAAGCTAAAACTACTTTTCCTGTTCCTTTAACTTCTCCGACAACATTAATAGGACATCTTTCTCTTTGACAAATATTTTTCAAAAGGTCCAAATTTGATTTATCGCAAAGAAGAGCATTATTTTCTTGATATTCGGCTCCCCATAATTCAAGGACATTAATTGTAGGATCTCCCAATTCAAATTTATTAGCATAAATAATCCCACCAACTGGATCAACTAATTCTTTTAAAACGTTGCCATTTCCACCAGCTCCTTGATCGTGAATACTAATAATAGGATTTTCTTTTCCTAATTCAAGACACGCACGGACTACTCTATTTAATTTTTGCTCCATTTCGGCATCTCCTCTTTGAACAGCATTGAAATCCAAATCGGCTTTATTATCTCCTTGAACTTCCACTGAACTAGCTGACCCGCCTCCTACTCCTATTCTATACACCGGTCCTCCAATTTTAATAATTTGATGGCCAGGTTTCGGTGGTAATTTCTCAGTCATATTTGCTTCCATCGTGCCAATTCCTCCACTGAACATAATAGGTTTTATCCATTCTTTGCGTTCGCCTTCAGCATCCACCAATCCAAAACTTCTGGCAAAGCCACTAATCAAAGGTTCACCAAATTTGTTACCATAATCAGAAGCGCCATTGCTAGCTTCAACTAAAACTTCTAAAGGAGGAGCGAAATTGTTGGGATATTCAAAAGAAGATTCTTCCCATGGGAGTTCATATCCTTAATTATTATCGATTTATTATTACAATAATTTACTTTTTCAATCTTACCTGGAATGTTTAAGTTACCCACCGAGTAGCCAGCAGTTCCTGCAATGCAGTAACCACCTCTTCCTACACACTGAACGTCGCGAATCCGACCACCAGTACCAGTGGTGGCGCCACTGAAGGGAGCAACTCCTGTTGGGAAATTGTGAGTTTCGGCTGTGAAAATTAAATGAGATTCGGTGCTGCTTTCGCGGAGTTCGCTCATTGAGCCGGCTGTTACCGGTCGAAGACTTCTATGGATGTACCCTTTGATGGCACTAAAAGTAAAAAATCCATGCCACACTTGCAGCCTTCTTCATTTATTTAATGTTCTTACCTGCTGTTATCACTGAATTTAATAACATTATTAGGATTCGTGTGTTTTTGTGTCTCAACGATCATATCGATAAGGGATTCTTTATGTTCCACCCCATCAATAATCATTTTACCTTTAAAAAACCAATGTCGACTATGCTCGCTATTAGACTGAGCCATATCAAACAATTCAACATTAGTCGGATTTCGCTTTAAGACATTTTTAAATAAATTTGTATAATACTTCAAATCAGCATCATCAAACGCCAAACCCATCTCTTTATTAATTTCTTTAATCGCATTTTCTCCTTTTTTCAAAACATCAATTTCTCGAATATCTTCTTTCTTGACTAACTTCTCATTGAAACTCTTCTTAGGAATGTTGTCAGGAGTATAACGACATTCAGTCATACGATCGTATAAAACCGCAGCAATGTCATCAACTTCTTTGTTAGAAGCATTGACTCCTTTTTGAAAAATGAGTTTATATCTTCGTGAAACTTCCAATCTAACAACTTGTTCCAATCCCAAATTCTTACAAATGGAAACTGCATTTGTTGAGTTTGGAGTTGAGAAGTTGAATCTTGGACCTACTTCTACTATAATATCTTTTAGATGCGTTTCTTGAGATAAGTTTTCTGGTTGGAATGGATTCTGAAGCACCCACTGCAATAAGACTTTATCTTTATCTGATAAAGCAGCCGTAGTTTCGACATGATAACACAATTCAGTTTCGATTTCATGCAATTTTGAATTTTTCTGTTGGAGTTTGGCAAGAATTTCATGTTTTTTAGCTACTGTACAGCCAGGTTTTAGGTAAAATCTGGTGATGGACGTGTCGGTCACCATTTTCAAGCACTACTGACGTTGTAAAAGAAATATTGGATGATTTAATACGTGAAATCGTGATAAGAGATGTCGAAGCACTGTCTGGGGTTATCACAAATTGCCATTAATATCTAATTTTCATATTTACTTAAGCTACTTAGTGAGGAATGTTACTGAGGAAAGCCAGAGGCGTCTCACAATACTCTACAATAGAAAATTTTATTGATGATAATTAAATGTTTACAAAAAATTTACCAGATGTCTGACTTAACTTAACCACACTTCCAACACGTGGAAGTGACAAGTGACGTTTGAACGTTGCGCTTTTTTAAAAATATAAATTATAAAATAATAAATTTAAAGCTCAATAATCCAGCAATCCAGTTTATCTTTATTACGTTTCTTGAAAAATTCTAATTTAAGTCTATCTTCTTCTTATCTACGCCAATGACTGTTATTTTCCACTTAATCAATAGTCTTGCAATTTATTAATTGCGTAGACCTATTACAGACTTACGCAATTTGAAAAACAGTGACAAATAAGATTAAATCTATTGCATATTCATAAATATATTTGCGAAACTTTACAATAAAGATATAATAAGTTGAAATAGTATGATGTGAACAATTGTCAAAAAACGAATAAGGAATAAGCAACAATTTATATAACAATACATCGATCTCTATTAGTTGTCCTGGTTCCTGCATTGGTTCCTTGGTATTCAGATGCCTGGAGTTGACGCGCAAGCGCTAAATCTAATTCTTCCTGAGTTAAAGATTTGTCTGTGTTTTTTGAAGTGTCCTGCATTGATAAAGCTAAAGCTCTTGCTAATGCTTCATCTTCACTCTATAAAAATAATAATAGATAAAAACGATTTTAATTATGGGTAAAAATACCATTGTCCCTTGAATTTGATCCAGTGATACATTGGCAGTGCCATTTGATTTCTGTTGTCTAGCTAAGGCAGCGTTACTGGAAATAATAAAATTAAATAGTATTAACAATAATTCTAAGAATGAAACACGCAATAGAATTTGGAATTCTAGAAAAAATTAGCTACTTAACATTTTGGATCATATTCAAATTTAAACAGAGCTTTAAATTCAGTCAAGTTGGAAGCAATGTCACTCTTTTCCTTCAACAATTTTGGTAAGATTGAAATCAAGGAATGTGAAACAGAATTCAAAATCAATTTAAAGACAACAGGTGATAAAAAGTAAAACAAATCTGTTTTCCTCTTACGGTATTTCCCCCAAGCCCACTGCCAACTTTTGGACAAAAATTCCGTTTCTAGTGTGTTTCATTCTGGCATCACTGACATAAAAAAAAATTCATTTATAATTGTTATCTTACAGAATTTTGTTCTTTACAGCACCCTGTCTCCCTTCACACTGATGATCTTGTGTATGTCTATGCTTCAAACAAAAATTCATACCACATTCTTCACAAATAACAGGTACAACTTCTTTAATTTTACATCCTTTTTTTGAACACTTATTAGTGAATATTTTTCTTTTACTTTTTGCTGGGTCTGATTGACAATCATTATCTATATGAGCCCCAACTACATAATCTGGTTGTAAACCTTGAGCAACAGGAATTGGTTTATTACAAAGCGGACAAACAGGCACTTGGTTGTCTTTTAAATAAGCTTTTGCACAATTGTGCTTTGCATAAGAATAGTGCTCATCACTAAAACAATAGCATATGTTATAATGTTATTAATTTTACTATTTTCCCAACTTACCAAAAAATCTCTAAGCATACATCACATTTGATTGGAAGGAAATCTAAAAAATATTAAAATAATATTTTAATCGAAACGTTAAGTGACTTACCTAATTTGTTACAATTTTCTTTAGAACAGTGTTTACCAATATTAGGAAATTCCATAATGAACCCGAAGTGGAATGGTGAAATTGGTGATGTGCAACACTCGTAATTTTAAGTTTAAACTAATATAATCAAAAATCAAATAATAATAATAATAATCAAATAATCAAAAACGATTGGTCTTATATGCTACCAATTTTGTAGAATCATCATTCTTTGAATCATTTTGCTTCGGGTTTTTGACATTTAAAACACTTTTAGGTTAACTGTCAAAAACAAACTTAATGACTTTTAATTTTAAAAAACAATTAAACAAACAAGAAAACTTGTCACAATACAATATTCTAGTGATGATTTTAACAAAATTTGGATCACTATATAAATTTTTTGAATATAAATTATAGTTTGATAACTTTTTGATGTGACATTGACAGCTGTCACCTTCTAACATTTAAAAGAAAGGTTATAAATTTCTTGTAAATTATCAAAATGAGTGATACTATCGACGCCCCTCCTGATGTTAAAGGGGCAGAAGATTCTCTACAATCTATGAATATTAATGATTCTGAAGCACCTAGTGATCAAGAAAACCAAAAAAGTGACAAACAAAAAAGTAAGTTTAAAATTTTTCAATCATTTTGTTTACAAGCATTTTCAGTTGACATTCTATTAAAACCAACTGGAAATGCGCCAATTATGAAAAAGAAAAAGTGGACAGTAGATGGAGATAAACCCATTTCTTGGATTGCCGAATTTATGAAAAGATATATGAAGTTGGAGCCACAAGAAAAATTGGTAAAATTATACAACTTATTATTGATTATTAAAAATTTTCTTTCAGTTTCTTTACGTAAATCAAACATTTGCGCCTTCACCAGATCAGATTATAAAAAATTTATATGATTGCTACTCAACTGAAGGTAAATTAGTACTGCATTACTGCAAAACACCAGCTTGGGGATAAATCGATTATTTAATTTATTTGTGATACAATTAATTTAAGTTTTATATAATTTAAATCTAATTATAAAATCAATACTCTATTCTTCTTGTTTTTCATGATCACCATGTTCAGACTTTAAAATTACTTCTTCTTGGTCATTTTTTTCTTCAGTAGTTTCACCTTCAATAATAATATCTTCCGGATCTGGAGCTCTTGGTAAAAATTCAGTGTCTGGGTACATTTCAGAAAAAATTACTCTAGCCTATAAAAAAAACTCATAATTAAGTGAATAAACAATATATAGTTGTACTTTTTTAACAGCATCATCATAATCCAAATCCAGATCTGGTCCAGAACACAGTACCACATTTTCTGGTATTCCTGTCTTCAAATCTAAATTGTTTGTATCAGGGATGGAAAAATAACAAGACCACAATACCCTCGGCTTATTATCTTCTTCACTCTGACTGAAAAGATTGTTAAAGCAATGTTTGAAATCGTCTTCAGGCGATGAAATTTGTTTTGATATAAAATGTACCAAAACTAAAATTTAATCAATTAGATTTGATTATAAATTCAGAATACATACACAAATCTTTAGGAGAAGTTCCAGTCAAGTGTCCTAATTCAATAATAGTACAAGAATTCTTTCCATTTTCAGGAGGATAAATCAACAAAGTTAAATGTTCTTTTTCACTGTACATTATCGATTTGTCGGTAATAAAAACAGCCCTTGCTATGTAACTATCAACTCTGGTTTTAATAAATTCAGACGGTGCTTTTTCAGCCCCCATTACTAAACGCTCAGCATTTATCCGTTGTTTCCCACAAATAAGACCTTTGAATTTATCTTCATTAAAAATTAAACTACTCAAAGGTTGACTTAAAGCATAAATTCCGCCAAATACAGCACTCAAACTGGGTAAATCAATCAAAGTGAAAATTCTCATGAAATAAATTTCTTACCGACAAAACGCTTGGGTTATTTCCCCACTTCCATACATCGAAAACAAAAATGGTGTTTTTCCAAATCTGCCTAAACTGTCTAGAAATCGTTTAGTGTTCTGAATACCTTGCAAACACAAAGTGGTATCTGTACTCATTGATATAGCATAAAGAACATAATGAATCAAGTTGGGTGTTAATTTTTTATCAATCAAAAAACTGCGGAAGGTTTTATTATCATAAGCAAGATATTCTTGATCGCCGCTATTTAAAGCCATAAAAAGTTTCATTAACATTCGCTTTTCAATTACAGTAACTTTGTTATTAGCAAAAACGTCTGAACGGGAACAAGGAACTGTTTCTAATTGGCCATTTAACCAAGTTAGAACTCTACTCACACTTCTATATTCAGAATATCTCGCTATATTTGATGAAATAAGCAATTCCACAAAATCGCCTCTAGCATACTGTAGCTTAGGACATAAATCAATATTGAATTTACGAGATTCTTTAAGTAAATTTGTTTGAGTCCATTTTTTAAGTTCAGATTGATTATTATTTTCGGTTTTTTCATCTTGTTCTCTGTAAATATCTGTTATCATTGTAACACCTTGAAGAACAAACTTACTTTGGGATATGCCACTCTGTTTTGAAATTTTTTATCTGAAATAAATTATTCCCAATCTGATAAGTTTTTTCATCTGGAAGTACTAAGTCTGATGGTTGAGCCTCAGTCGCTAGCAAAGTTGATTCTAATTTTTGTATTGCATCTAAATTAAAAGATGACCATAAGCCACCATAATATCCATTACTATGAAAAAAATCAACATTAGATTTATTAGATTTAACAAATGTTTTCCAAGCCCATACCTGTCGATATGCAAAACTCTTTTGCCAATTCTGCTAGCAGCTGAAGAAATAATAGATTCTATAACACCTATAAACAGATTTAATCAGAAAGTTTTCCATAGAAAATAAGCAGAGATTTACCTGTTCCTACAATAATTAAATCGAATTCAGTTGGAAGTTCATATTCCATTGTAAAAAAAAATGTAAATATTGCAAACAAGAATGCAGATTGTTAGATTTTTAAAACATTCCGATTATAATAAAAAAACTGTTAAAATATTTTTTTATCAGTAAAGTGACAACGAAGAGCTTAGCAGGTTATAAAAATGACAACTTGTCAATTTGTCTCCTAAGGTAGATAACTTATTATTCATGAGTGTATTGCTGGTTATCTACACCCTTAACAATATAAATTAAAAGCCATTGAAATAAAAAGTTGCTTCTGAATTTACCTTTTAAAAAAGATACTTAAATAATTTTTTATTTTGGAGAATATATTAAAATTGTTTTGAATAATTTTATTATTGTTTTTGGTGAAAACAAATAACGAAATTATTATTTTATGGTCGTTAATATCTGTTGCAGTAAGTGTCCAATTACGAGAGTTTATCCTTTCATGTGTCCATTCAATGTTGAAACATAGTTGGAATTCTGAGGCTAACGAAGGTTGTAGTTAAACGAGAACTTCCTCACTTTACTGTTGTATGTATGAGTTAGGTACCTAACTCTCCAATAGAAGTACTTTGCTAAATTTTCGTATGCATCAGATTCCTCGAACAGAAACACAACCAACAAGAAACCTAAATCTTTTCGAAATTTTGTAGCTTTTTTAAATTTCAATCCACCCTGTTCTTGAATGATTGATAAAAGCCACTCCTAACTCGTGTCCATACATGTTTACAGATCGCCTGAAAGATTGAATGGTCATGTTTGTATTCAATCTAATTCAAGTCCTTGACGCTTAATCGCGTTAGTAAAATATTTATTAACACTTAAGTAAAAATACAAAAAATGGTTACATTTTATCACAGATTTGATTAAATTCTTCAACAGCATAAACCACAAGTTAGATAATTACAGAAACTCCTAAAAATTTAAAGTTATGTAAAACAGTATTAATTGAATGGATCAATCGTTACCTTCTCTCTTCTTTCTTTTTAGTTGCGACATCTTTTTCTTTCTTTTTTTGTGTCTGTTTCCGGTCCTCCTGTAATTGAGTTTGTATCAATTTAAGGTTTTAACAAGATAGGGAAAAGTTTGGTTTTAAATATTCATTAAGTTCTTCATTTAGCGAATTACCTCTCTCACTTCTCCGATTTTGTATTGTTTAAGATCTTTTTTAGCATCACTTGAATGACCTGCGTCATCGAAAGCTCGCGTACATTCTTTTCCTGCCCATTCGGTTACCAATTCAGCTCCACCTGGATGCTAAACAAAAACACAATAAGTAACAGGAAAAAACAATTTTAATTATTTAATCTTATCAAAAATTGTTCTGCAAAATATATAAGTGTTATTCCATTTAGCGGAAATAATAAACGAATTGTTTAATTAATTTCATTGACTTTTACGTTAATAAAGATAAAAATTGACGGAACCAAACTTTGAATAAGAAAAATTTGATTTATGAAAAAAAAGTTTGAGGTTGTCAGTTGAAATTTTCGAGATTTTTAAAAAAGTGAAGTGCAATTTTTGAAATTTTTTATTTGCTTTGTTTGACGAGTTGCTGAAATAATGTTTTCAGTTTCATGTTAGGCAACAATGTAATTATAATTATAGAAAAGCATAAAATCTGCATATGTCATTTTTTTCAAACCTCAGTAAGGTAAAATTATTAGTGATTGACCGTATTATGACCGTGTCCCAGTGTTTGACGCATTGAATAATAATTATCATGGCAGTCACTAACACTCAAAATCCAGTTAGATTTATCAAAAACACTCTTAGGACCAGTTGCAGAAACGCAGATCAAACTGTGATCTTAGATAAAATGTGTTAATAAATATCATTATCATAGCAAATTCGGGTTTAAAACTTGATCAGCGTCTGTGCAACGGACCCTTGGTTTTATAAACTCTACATAACTTAATTGATCAGCCCGATCTCAACTAAATTTTTGCTTATTTGCATTGTCTGAACATGAGCAAGTTAAAAATCCGTTTCAGTTTCTTAGATTTTTATTGAAGTAGAAATTGATTAAAACTGATAAGTATATTGAAGAATTAACTTTAACGTTTACTTTTGACAAATCTGAATAATAGCTGAGAAATTACAAAAACATTTGGGCGCTCAAATACAATCAGAAGAAAATTTGCAGATTTTTCAAAACCAAGTGTTCCACAGCATAAATGTGAGAAAAAAAAATCAAAAACAAGTCTGTTTTGAATCTTTTTTGCTTAAGGTGTAAATGACTGGTACTTTTGCCTTATCTTAAAAAGTGTTAGATATCGAAGAACTAATAAAAACATGACGAAAAATTTCCAAATGACTTAAGTTTAATGCTTTAAGTTATCATTTAAAATAACAGTTTTCGGTACAATCGGAAGTCATATAGAGTTGAAAATTATTTAGTCCAATAGAACTTGTTCTAAAATATGAATAAGGAAGAACTGAGATCATAATATCTTTATATTCTCTATTTACTTCTGATAGTTCATCTAATAGAGTCACTCTGTATTGTTTTATATCGAATTTAATTCTTCAAAAATTTAAAAAAATATTAATATTTTATAACATATCAATCAAAATTATTAATGAATGAACAGTGAAAGGAAAATATTTAAAAATAGTTGTTGATAGCCATTATTTCGAATCTACTGTTAATTATCATGTTATAAATTTCTAATATATCTTGTCCCTTATCGTTCATCCATTTAGATAAAATGTGGATCCCTTTTTTCCAGAAAGATTTATACAAATTTAATGTTGATAAATCCAATCCTAGTTATTAGAGAATCAATGCAAAATAATGAAATTATCAGTATTCCTTCTTAGAAGACTATAGGGAAAATTAATGAAGTGATTACCCATATTCTATTTTTGTTTGTTCAATGAAAGTTAAATAATCTTGTTCTATAGTCCGAATCGCAGATCCTTGACACACCACATTGGGATTTCCATCACTTTTACAATTAACGCAATAGCAACTCGTTCAAAAGCAGAAAGATAAATATGTTGATTCAATTCATAATATCAAACACATTATTCACATAAATTTAAATTAAATTCTAAATCAAAAATAGATATACTTAAGTATCAAAAATATTTTAACAAGTTTACAATTATTTCCTAAGATAATCATTTGAAGATGGTACTTTGTCGGTATTGATATTTTTTCTAATCTCTTGTATTAGTATAGAATAGACCATGAATATGAAATTAAATCACTTGCCAAATATTTTTATAATTTTCACAGAATCGAGCAACACATTCCAGAAAACGATGAGAGAATTTTTCAGCATCAAATTTCTCAAATATTTTTAGCAAAATTTCACTACAAGTGAAAAAGTAGCTAATAGAGAGATGAAAGAGAATGAAGAAAACACACGTGTTTTGTTTTATCCATGCCTCTAAAAAATTTTAATAGTTTAATTAATTTTTTTAGAAGTATTATGCATTATATGCTGCCACTGCTTTAGAAATCATTGATACTGTTATTCCCCAATCCAATTTAATTTAAATGCTGTTACTTAAAAATTACCTCATCTACATAATCAGTGACGTCGTATACATTATTCTTAATAACAATCCATATTCTATTGCCATTTTTGCCATCATTCTTAGCAATTTCTTCCAAGGAATAAAATTTCGTTTCAGTATCCATTTCTCTACACCACTCAACCCAACTTCTCAATACACTGAATCAAAATGACGAGTCACTTACATTTTACGAGTACATGTAAGACTTGATCTTATCTTAAGAGTAGTATTTATAGTTATTGTTTTTGAGTTTGGTATCTCGACGTGATTGTCGACATTCACAACGAATTAATTATACGAAAATGCAGATTTACAAACAGCCAAAATTATTTCGTATTCAGTTTACTGCCTTTTATTCAATTTAGATTTGTTTAGAGTTTAGCAAATTGCTAAAGTTTAGTTCGACTGATTTAAATATTCTGCATAAAAGTTGCTTGTAATTTTTTTTTTTGTAAATCTATTGAAAAACAGAGAAAATCTGCGGAGAATGCTTTACTAACTTTAAAAGAAAAATGAAGATTGAGACGTGATGATATGGAGGAAATTTAGTCATGTAGATAATCTAAGGATTTCCGCTTGCTGCAAATCGCTTTGTGTTGTGTCAAGCTTGACAATTTTTAAGGTGAGATTGAGAAAATTTCAGAAAATAGTGAAAATGTAACAAACGTTAAACATACTTTATACGATTTTCTTGCTTCATGTTAATAATAAAAATCCCCAATGATCTATAAATTAATAACGCGTGTATAAATATCACATTATTGAGATAAAAGTCATTAAAACCGTAACATTTCCAAGTATATATTTGCAACATTTGAATATTCTAATTAAAGCTTTCATGAACTGTAATTATTTGCAATAAACCCTAAATCAAATGTAATATAAAATTATCTGCTCCACACCATTTGCCAATCAATTATAACCACAAACAAATACAGAGGCGGCTTAAGCTTAAAACGATGAAGCCACAGGTGTTTTTTTTTCTTTTCTATTATGATTGTTTTACGATGATTCGTCAAACATTTATCGGCATATCACGAGATAAAGGCAAGGATTGAATTTCCGCGATGGGTTCGGTTCTGAATAATGGATTTGTTCACAACGAGGAAATACAGCCCTGTTACAACAATTCCATTAATTTCCTTTTGAGAACCTCTTAATTCCAGTCGTGTCCGCAGATTTAATTCTCTGACGCGTCTCGAAAATCCCGATAATTGCTCCAAAGTGAGGGATCATCTTCTGTTTGCGATTATCATAATAGTAAAAAAAAAAAAGAATCCATTTTCACAAATGCGACTTTAGAACATTCTAAACTCCAACTAACATCAGTAACACTGTTTAGCTTCATAGGTTCTCATTTTTTGAAGTTGTCAATGTTTAAATCAAAACAGTTAACATTGGATGTTTCATTTCCTAGTGGGGATTCTTTGTTCAATGATTCAAAAACTGTCCGATTTCAAGATTCCGGTTTTGGCAATATAACAATGTGAAATGAATTTGGATTTGATGGTGTTTGCTTGGAATAAAGCTGTAATTAAATGGATACTAAGGTAGATGCTAAATCAACAATAATAGCCAGCTTAATTAAAATCCAACTGAGTGATGAATTACGCTTAGATGAAGGTAAATTTGTTATTTATTTAACTTTTAAGGTTTTTCTCGGTTTAATTTAGAATTCTGCTTACGTGATTAAGAAAAAAATTATTCAATTTTTATTTGGTTTGTATTTAGGCATTCAATTAATTGTGTTTTTTCTTAATTTGTTTATAGCAAAATGTTAATAAAGTTTATGGAGTTTTTATAACGTGTAGAACCAATTAGAAAATTAATAAAACTAGGAGGAAGTTTCTGAGATAGAAAAAAATTTTAAAGAAAACTGCAAGAAATCACTTTTATTAACTATAAGAAACTTTTCAGCATAAACCTAGTTTCATTTTGTGATTTAGTAACAGAGAATGGCAATAAATCCACTATGATACAGTTGCTACAATAAATTATAGAAAATTTGTTCTTGAATAATCTACTTGCAATTTAGTTGAAACAGCAAAGCTGTACTGTCAGAATGGAGTACAAATATTTATATAGTTAATTTCAATTAAGAACTTTTTTAAGAGAGATTTGATTGAATAACAAATAGGTGTGAAATACTTCCACTTGAATTAGGATTACCAAAACGTATTTTTTATAGACTGAAATTAAATTTTTTTACAATGATATAATTAGGATCCAAATATCTGAAATTTTGCGGTTATCGATTGAAATAATAGTTGTATAGAATTTAGATAATGTGAGTGGGAGTATTGTTCTTGCTATTCAAGATAAAGTTAATGACAAGAAATTGTGTTTGCTGTTTCATTAAAAAAAAATAAAATAAAACAAAGGTGTATATGGGAATTATACAGGTGTATCAAAAGTACAGGAAATACATTGTGGGTACTTGTATGTACTTTTCGAAATCTTTTAGTATATCTTTTACAAGTGACAAGTTTCAACAATGTACAAAAAGTTTTCATAATCTAAAAGCTCTATTCCACAGCTCAACTTTACATATAACTTTTGTAATGTATTGTAATGACTATCTTGAAGATCGGTGAAATATCTTACAAAAAGGTTCTCTTGCTTCATGCCGATAAACTCAACAGTTTTTGCTAAAAACTCAAATTAAATCAAGTTTTTTTTTATTTACGGGTACTCTCGAGTTCTGATCAAGTAGGCTTTAGACGCAACTGACTTTTTTATTATTAAGTAAACGCTTTTAGAGTCACAAACAAGAGAAAATGCTAAATGGAAACAGCAAAACTATTAACCCAGTTGATCTTGATAAAAAAATAAAAAAAATGTTACGAAGCCATAACAAGGAAATAGTGATGGAACATAATATCTAAGTTATGTGTCTCCATAGTCTACTCATTTAAGGTTTAAGAATACTAATACCCAGTTGCACAGACGTTCGTCAGATTTGATAGACGAAACCATTAATGCTTGTTTAACTTATTTTTAGCCAATCAAGACATCTTATTTTGAGAGATTAATGATCTATCAATTTGGATCAATGTCTATGCAACTGAGCATAAAAGTTTCTAAAAAATAATGCAAATCAGTTCCAAAACAAAAACTGTTGAGTTTATCGATTAAGGCAAATGGACCTTTTTGTAAGATTTTTCACCGATCTTTAAGATAATGTTATTAGATTTCTGGAATGAGCTTATACAAAAAAGTAATAACCAAATTTATGGTCTATAATGACTAGATTTGCAATGGAATTGAATAGCAGAAATAAAATGCAAAAAACTCAAATTCAAGGTTATATATCTCATATAATATTAAGATTCTGAAAAAATGAAAGATGAACGTTACGTGATTAGAATCATTCTCTAAAATATTTCCCCACTTTTTTGGGACACCCGTATGAATGATAGAGTGTTTCTTTCAACTGAGCCATTAGAGATTGCTTGAAAAGTAAACAATATTGATCAATTTTAGGTGACTAAATTTCACTTGCTAACTTCTCTTTTTTATTTAAACCCATGTATAATATACCGTATGTACCTGGATTGAGTTTACAAGAGGAAAAAAAAAATTATCTTTAACTTTACGTCAAAACTGCAAAGGTAAACCATTTTTTGCTTGTTCTGAAAACTGCCAATTTGTAATTACAACTTCGATATTCTAACTCAGTAATAAGAAAAGTTCATTTTGCTCTTGATTTTGGACATTTCTCTGTTCTTTGAACGTTATCACATTGTCGGTTTTATTTTTTTTTTGACAACGATGTCACATTGACAAATAAAAATCATCATTGAATATCCATACCAAAACAGTGAGTCAAGTAGATTCTTTCGTCCTTTCGTGAAGACAGTAAGCTGTCGCAGAATTGTCAAAACCACATTAAAGCAAAGCAAGCTCGCCTACATGATAAAAACGTTCAAATTAAAATTAATCATCACTAAGTCTAGATCGAGAAAAAAATAAACTTTTCTTTCTAGTGAGCTAGGATAATGAAGTTTTAATTACATATTTGCTAGTTTCTAAACAAGCAAAAAATGTTTTTCCTCTGCAGTTTTGACGTGAAATCAAAAACAAAAACTTTTTTCCTCTTGTAAACTCAATTTGGGGACATACTGAATAATTTTCCAATTCCAATTATCGTGTGTTCATTTAAAAAAAAAAAACTCGCAGCAAGCCATGACATTATTACGTATGTCATACATGACCTTATACAACAACAAAATGAAAAGCCGTAATGTGATAAATAGTGTTCTAAGACGATATGCTTTGTGTGTTGAGCATCAAGGAAGACATTTTCAACAGTTTTTGTAGATAATAAATAAATATTATCATGAAAATGTGTTATTTTTTTTTAATTGTCGAAAAGTGCGATTATAAGATTTTTCATTTTGACAAATATACAGGTGTCCCAGCGAGTAGGCAAAGTTCATTATTGGCTTTTAAATGTCAAAATATTAAAAAAATGTATTAACAAAATTTGTAGATACTAGGTCTCTGCATAAACTAAAATTATTTTTAAATATACATGGTGTTTCACTGATGAATTCTGACACAAACTTTTGTTTTCTTAAATAGAACACTCTATATTTACTTGCGTTTTCAAACGTGGCTTGATATTTTAAGAATTTTAAACACAATTTTTATTAGACGGTTCTTTGTAATTTTTGAAATAATCAAATTTTTCCGGTAAAAACATACACTTTTTGAAAAATTCTCACACATAAACAAAAAAAAAAACAGAAAAATAGAATTTATACTAACAAAAAGTAGAAAGTTTAAATTTTATGATCATAAGATTTTTTTGACGCATTGGTGAAGGAATGGAAGACGTTTGTTAAAAATTAAATAACTTTAAAAATTTTAATGGAACACTCTATATTTTGTTGCAGCATCTGAGAGCTTTTTGAATTTTCTTTCTAAAAATATCAACTTTTCTGTATCTATGACGAATAATAAAAAAAAATATTCAACTTCGAATGTTTGAAAAGAATCTCAATCATTATTCTAGTACATTTACTATGGTTACAATTGTTGCAACAATACACTTTTGGATTTATTTTCAATTTTTTGCTTAAAAATTTTGAAATTGGTCTCAATTATCCATAACTCGCACAGTTGCAATAATGATCTTAGACAACACATGATTCACCAATTCAACAAACTACTAAAGTTTATTAATCAAACCTTAACTCATAGAAAAAAAATCATAATAATTTTCTTGAATGAGTTGCTATTCTGTTCCACACAACCATTTAGACTCCGAATTGTCGATCTTTTAACTCTAAGTATTCTGGGATGTATTTATTTTGTAATTCGTTCTTTCATATGCTTTCTTGTGGTTGAAGCCTGTTGATCTACAAGATTGTAAACGTACCCCTACAAGGTCACGGGGTGAGCCCAAAAGATTTTGGAAGCTACAGCCTAATCGAGCATTTATTATGATTTTTTTTATCAAATCATGTTTGTATCAATAAACTTTAGTATTTTGTTGTTTTAGTGAATCATGTGCTGTCTAAGACTATTGCAACCTTGCTGAAAAGAGATATGGGTGATTGAGATCAGTTTCAAAATTTTCAGGCTAAAATTTGAAAATAAATTTGATGGAGTATTGTTGCTACAATTGCCACAATAGTAATTACATTAAAATATTGATTGAGATTCTTTTCAAACATTCAAAATTGAATATTTCTTGTATTATTGATCACAGATACTTGAAAGTTGATATTTTTAGAAAGAAAATTCAAAGAGCTTTCAGATGCTGCAACAAAATATAGGGTGTTCAATTTCAATTTTTAAAGTTATCAAACTTTTAACAAACGTCTTCCATTGATGAACTTTCCTTCACCAATTTTTCAAAAAGTGTGTGTTTTTACGGAAAAATTTGATTATTTCAAAAACTACAAAAAACCGTCTAATAAAGATCTGTTCAAAATTCTTAAAATATCAAGCCACGTTTAAAAACGCAAAAAATATAGGGTGTTCTATTTAAGAAAACAAAAGTTTGTGTCAGAATTCATCAGTGAAACACCATGTATATTTAAAAATAATTTTAGTTTATGCAGAGACCTACAAATTTTGTTAATACATTTCTTCAATATTTTGACATTTAAAGGCCAATAATGGACTTTGCCTACTCGCTGGGACATCCTGTATATTTGTGAAAATGAAAAATCTTATAACCACACTTTTTGACAATTAAAAAAAATAACACATTTCCATGAAAATATTAAAAAATTATTATATAATGAATGTAAATAAGAATTTTATAATTTTAAGTGCACCGGTATTTTTATTCTAGTGCAGCCGTATCTTTCCCATATTATAAATTCACATTGAAAAATTTATAATAAAAAAAATTCAAAAGTATTTTATATTAAAGAAAATACCATAAAAATATTATTATATGAATTTTAAATACAAAAGTATTATTTAATGACTATAAATAAGAATTTTATGATTTTTTAAGTGTAGCGGTAATTTTATTCTAATGCAGGGGTATCTTTCCCATATTATAAAATTCACATGTATAAAAATTAATCACAGACATACAAAACAATTGTTTTTTAGTTTCAAAGCCGTCTAGAGTTTTTTTTTAATTGAACACACGATATTAAAATGCTTATTTTGTGTATCAAATTTTACTCTTAAAATGACATTTTAATCAAAAAGATGAATAAAATGAACCAAAACATTTTATTCACATTGTTATTGACAACGCAAATAAAAAAAAAAAAAAATAAGAATCTGCACCACCTGAAATTTTCGTTACTGTGGTTGATGATTTTTATTCATTTTTAACATTTTGTGAATAAATTATCTAAGAAGTCGTTTTTTTTATGAAATTGGAAGAAATTTTCGTTACTGTTGTTGATGATTTTTATTCATTTTAATAGTACATTAACATTTTGTGAATAAATTATTTAAGAAGTCATTTTTTTTTTATGAAACTGGAACAAATATTTTATGGTACACCCAGGGAAATTAGTATTCAACAGTCTAGCTATGCGCGCTATTTTAATATTTTTTAGACTGATTTTTTTAACGATTTAGCAATTTTAGGTGGAATCTAATTAGTTAGAGAGGTGGTATAGGTCCTCTCATGCAACTACTAATACAGGAAGTATGTCTAAAATACTCTTGAAAATGAGCGTATTTTAAGAACACAGCTAGACTGGTGAATACTTTTTTCCCCGGGCATACACGTGAATAAACAGATTTTATTCACTCGAAAACATTATCTAACTGTTTTATCGTAAATAGAATTTGTCTTTATCCACTTATACCATAAATAGCCATTTTCTACAAGTAATTCATATTTTTAAGTAAAAAACTGGCAAATTGGAATTTCCCAAACACATTCAAAACGACCTACAATTAGTTTTTGAAAGACCAAAATTAAAAAAAAAAAAAGATAAAAAAACTCCGTTAAAATATCTCTAGCTACAATTTACACTATTTTTTTTGCTCATTTTTCTGCTATTTTTAATTTAGTCTGCCATAAGCTGCTTGGCCGCAGTCGGCTGCCAAATTCAACTCTAAAACCGAAAATGTAAAAATGAAGAAGCTGAAATTAAAAAATTCATTTCATTTCTCAAGATAATTGAATGATATCTGACAAGCTAATAGAGCTTCAAGAAAGCTACAAAATGATCACGAGAACTGAGACATTAGCAAAAATAATTTTAAAAAAGTGAAAATCAAATATTATTTATAAATTTAATAAAAATTTATTCATCGTCAAAAGGTTGTATTTTATATAAAAAATAATTAAAAAAGTGGCAAATGTTTTATTTAAATGAAATCTTCATCCACTTTTATATACTGAATCATTAAATAAAAAAATAAAAACACTGACTGAATAAATATTTGAATTTTTAAATTTTATTTACTGGGTGGAAACCATTCAAAAATAAAAAATACAATTGCTTCCAACTTTGGTGCAACATATCCTTGAGAAATAACTTACATGTTAGCAACAAAGGATAACGTGCGACCGCCTCCAGCTATGACCTCAGTTGACCACTAGCCTTTACTACGAAATTTGAAAGCAATACTCTTTTATGAAAAGGATGGACTCTTGACTCTCCCCAGGACACTAATAGCTAAATCGACTCGAAAAAAACCATAAATCCATTGCCACAGCTTGTCAAAGCTCTAAACAATTTTTGTTCTTAATCCAGAAACTGCAATAATCCATCTCAATATACGAAAAACTCAATACTAATGATTCTATTTGAAATCCACTAATAGAATGATGAACGCTTTTGCTATTTGTAATAAAAATGCTTTTACTTTGATTGTGCTTTAAATGTTTATAAATTTGGTGACAATTGTAGGAATGTTTTAACATTTTACGAGCTGTCTTTACGATCGAAACAGTTTATGAGTTTAGTGTTATTTTATCTAACAATCAATTAACAATAACTTTTGTTAATCAGTGATAAGCAGATACATAACTCATATGAAGCGTGCCGACTTTTAAATTACAATCAAACCAATGACGTCACGCTTATCAGTGTGACGTCATGCTAGAATTTATTAGAACCGTGTTCAACGTTATCAGATAATTGCCAAATTTGTTTATCCAATCGATGTTTTCTTATTTTATTGAATTTACGACTTTGCTTCAATTTTACATAAGACCAAAAAAAAAATGGAATGAAATATTTATCAAAATAATAATCTATTAAAAATGAATTGCCTGTGGTTCCTAATAACTGTTTGCTTACCGAAATGTTTGCGCATTTAACATCTGAATAAATAACATGATTTTGCCAAAGCAAACCTCAGTGTATCATATCACAAGCACTAACTGATTTTGCAGTTTCAGATGTAATTTAAAACACTTCCCAAATGTTGATTACTCTGCAATTATTTACATTTTTAACCAGCGGGAATTTAAATATGTCAACTTTAACTATACAATATATTCACGAAATGACAGCGGTTTAAATGGCGTTTAATGCAATACTGAATTATAATTTCATTATGGTATAACTCGGTTAAATGGTTCTGCTTATCGGGAGGAGTTAAGGAGTTGTGAGAGAAAGGAGCAACGAAGTTGGATTAAAATAAACACAAAAGTTTCATGTTAAGTAGTCTAGAAAAGGAACAAAAAGTTTCAAAGTGACTGAGAGATTTTGGTTAAGTGTCTGGAAAACAATTTCATTAGAAATTAAAATTTAATTGTGAAAAAAAGTTTGAAGTAGGATGACAATATGGAAAAGTTCCAAATCGGGCTGTTTGATTTTTTTTATACAGTTCATGGAAATAGAGTATAATTTATAATAAAAGACAGTGCTTGCTTTAAGCGGTAATCGTATTTTGAGAAGTGTTATTTATAAGCATGTGCAAATATGTAAATTTAGTACAACAGAATTGGTTTGAAATATTTAGAAAATAGTTTATTCAAAGTTTAATAAGTATTGGGTTCATTTAACACACAACACTCATGTGTTGGACAATAAATAAATGATTAAATACCTAAGATAATTACTGGAAAAAATAACTAATGGTAAAATTTTTCCATATATTTTTTTGTTGTCCAAACTGTGCATACTGTCGGATTCAGATCTATAAAAACACCTACGCCACTGGAATAGTTTGATAAAATAAAAATCCCAATGTCAGTCATTTAGTTTATTTCTGCCTATCAGGATTATAACTGATGAAGATGACAGAACTTGCCTACATTTTATTAAACTGACATGTCAGGTTATGTTTACGCAAATTCCAAAACTTTCATGAATTTTCTAAATGGATGAATACTATCAACTTTAAATTTACTGAAGAATCAAATTCTGAATGGTTATTTCCATTTAGTTACCCATTTACAGATCGATTTAATGACTAATGTTCTCTTTCTCCAAACATAAGAGTGCCTATTTACTTACTTATTGTTTACTTATATTTCTTATCAAAAAAATTTTTCAAAAATAGACATAAAATATTCAAAATACGAAGAATGAAGCTGCAAATCACTCTTCCATTTTAACTGAATGGTCAATTATCAATTTCAAAGAGACCCTCAGAGTACCACTAATTTTATTAGATTTATTTGTTATAAACACTCACTCGAGACTTCATGAACTAACTAAATCTATCAGGTAATCCTTTTAAAATAATTTCAACATAAAATATTCAACTTCAGGTCAAAACTGTACCACGATATTTATCAATTATTGACTGTTTGTTTCTAGTCTTAAATGTCACACCAATGACATCATGTCATTTTCTTTTTAATTATTATTTAAATTACCAATCTGCAAACTTTACTTTGAGGTATCAATGTTTTATTTACAGTACCAAATTTTACGACATTAGTGACCTTGAATTTCTCCGTAGATCTGAATCCGATTTTATATAAAAATTAAAGCCAGCGGCGGCTCTTGAATTTCATGAAGAAGTTTCGTAAAATTAAGTGTCGAGAAATGTTTTTGGTCACCTATTTTGTAGAAAAGCATTTAAAAACAACAATAAAGATTTTTAACTATTTCCAAATGTTGTTGGTAGATTCTGTGAATACTTAAAAATCTTTTAAAATTGTTTAATTTTTGAATTCTTTATTTATTCAGATACTTTTAAAAATTATTTTCATTATGTTCAAGTTCTTTTAATTCTTTAGATTTGCTAAGAGTAGTTTAAAGTTTCCTAAATATATTAAAATCGTTAATTTTTTTAGATTATTTATGTTTTCTAGATTGTTTGGATTTTCTTAGATTTTTCAAATTTTATCTTTATGATTGTTTCAATTTTTCTAATTTCTATGTAATTTTGAGGTTTCATTTCTAGGTTTTTTGAAAATCTTTGATTTTTGAATATTTCTTGTATTTCTTAGTTTTTAATTTATAAATTCTTCAGATATTCTAAATATTCTATATTCTAAAAAATTGACTCTATCAATTTTATAAGAGTAGATTCAAGGACTGTGAGTATGTAGATTTTCTAACTCCTCTGATTTTTTGATTTCTCAGTTTTTTATATTTTCTAGATACTTCATTTTTTAGAATTCTTCATATTCTTCAGAAATTCTTTTGTTTCTTACATTCTCAGGATACTCAATTTTTTTGTATTTCCTAGATTTTTTATTTTCTTAGATTTTTCAAAATCTTTATGTTGTACAGGTTTTTCAAATCTTTACTTATTCATAGATTTAGGTCTTAGGTCTTAGGTTTATTGGATTTTTTAATTTATCTGGTTCAAATCATACAATTTTTTATAATCATTTGTGCATGTATACAAATTGAGCAAAAGATTTTACCCCAATTTTCAAATTAAAAGATGTTTTCTCATAATAAAAATAAAGACAATTTTAGCAAGTAGTTAAATCTATTTATAAAATAAAAATAATGAAAATTCAAAATAAATTTGCTCTTCTGTATGAAGCAGAGAAATATTATCGATGAAAATGTTTCTGTTTATTTCATTGCAATTATGTATCTAACATGTTCGCGGAAATGCTCTAACGTCATTCTACGAATTCCTCATTATCTGATTATAATTATTTCTTTTGTAAACGTTTCAATTAGGAAGAAATTGTTCACAAATGTGGCAAATTTTCCTGTTAGTTCTATGCTCTCAACTCAACAATAAATTTACAAGGTTTTTCGATTAATTCAATTTCATTTTACAGAATATTACCTATTTTATTTTCTAGACGAAAAAATTTGAAAGTAGACAATACTTGGGTTTGTATCCAGAGTGAAAATAATAATATTTGTGTTTATAAAAGTCGGTCGGGTTTAATGTTTGGGTGTAGGGTGTAATACAATAAATAATATCTGTGGGAAAGTTACAACTTAGATTTGGTCTGATTCTATTATTTCCATACACTGCATTTATGTATAATTCTATTTACTTGTAAATAATTTTAATAAGTATAAACTTTATGAATCAGAATGTACCTAAACCATTGTCTAATTGTCACGTTTTGAAATGATTAATCCATTTCCAAACACTTCCACAAAAATCACATCAATGCCACTTTTCACACTATTCAGCATTTTAACCCTTTAGAAAATTGCCCAAATCAGAGCTTAAACTTTAATGGAGGGTTGATGTAAATGAACACAACGCGTATACTATTAACCCTTGAAAGTTGTAGACAATTTCCTGATTTTGTTAACAATGTCTTTATGTTTTCTTACCTAAAATGTATAAAAAAATGATTCATGATGTAGTAGAACATTCGATTTAAATTACTCTTCTGTAAAGTGTTTTGGCTCCACCATCTTCTCACATTATCTTCTTGGATCATTTCTCTTCCTCTTTTAGTGTCATTTATCAGCAAACAAAATTTTATACGCACACGTAAAAGGGACAGAATCAATGTGCTTTTTTTTTAAACAGCAATGTTTCGTATTATTTATGTTCCATTGAACATTTAAAAAGGATGAGATGTAGAAAAGGCTTGATAACAGTATTTTTTAACAGTGTCACTTGTGATTTTAAAGAATTCAAACTTTTAAGAAGCTGAAGTAAAAACAAATAACGTGGAAACATGACGTAAATCAAAGCAAAATTTAATTAAAATGTGATCTTTTTTGCGAAGTTTTGTAGATTACTTATTGCACATTTTCTGTTGGATATTTGTAACATCAGGATTTTTTTCATAAAATGGACAAATAATTTAGAAACCAGCGACAAATTGTTGGAGATTAGTCTTTTATGAGAATTTATTTTCAGCATTTTCTATTGGTTTAATTGTGGATAACCTCAGGTCAAAAGTCACTTCAACGGAAACCATAAATAGCAAAAATTGTGGGCATATTAAAGAAATAATAACATTTTATATTTTGGTAAGTTTTAGATACTCCTACACACATGTGGACAATAAAAATTCATTTGCGCTTTTACTACATAAAAATAATTTTGGTTTTATTTATTCGGTACACTGAAAATCTGGTCAAATTAATCTCTTCTAATTTTCAGACAGTAATGGATTCTCAGAGGTGGCCCACCTTTTGAAAAATGATTTTTTAATTTTATAACTAAAGTTTTCACTAATACAAATATTTTCAAATGGTTATCGTAACTAACATTTCAAAATCAGGTATCTATTGACAGTTTATCCAATTGCAATATTCTTGAAAGAACTGATAAATTCTAAGAAATGTATAAAAAATTCTATTCCACTGATTTAAACTGAAAGAAATTGAAAAAACTATCAACACTGAAAAATTTTGGAAAAATTCAAAAATCCAGTCTATGACACTTTAATAAGCTAGAAGATACAAAAAATTCCATGAACTTTAAGACTTAATTTTAGAAGATTGCGAATAAAAAGTAAACATTTTGAGATTTTGGAAATGCTCGAGAATCTAAAAAAAAAAATAAGAAATTCTAACATAATAGAAAATTTTGAAAATCTTAAAATATTATAGTCTCTAATGTCATACACTATCTAGAGAATTCAAAAAATCTCAAAAAATTAAAGAATAGTCAAAACCTAAGATTTCTTAAAAATTCAAACAATCCAGAGTGTATTTCCAATAATAGTTCAAAAATCTATAAAAGTCTAATAAATCAGCAAAGGTCAGAAAACTTCTATAAATTCAAAAAAAGTAGATGATGTAAATAAAAATTTTGAAGAAATTCACAGATTTTAAAAAATTTGAACATATCAAAAAATCTAGGATTATGAAGAGTTCAAAAAATCTACAAATCTGAAGTTAAAGTATTTAAAAAAAATTGAAAAATTTGACAAATTCAAAGAATTTAAGAAATCTAAAAATTATTAGGAATCAGAGAATTCTTAAAAGAACCAAATGAATCTAGGGATTATAGAGATTTTATATTTACAGAAATTGAAGAGATTGTAAAAATTCTGAAGAATTTGAAAAAAATGGAAAATCTATAAAAATGTAAATAATACAGCTAGACCAAGAGAGAGTTTTTACTCTCAGTTTTGTCTATACTCGACTGAAAAATTTGAAAAATTTTTTTATCATTATAAAATTTTTAATATCATAGTTTAAAAATAACAACTATTCTTAATGGCACATTGTTAACAATTGTTTTGTTATCATAATTAAAAAAATTAATTGACCATTAAGAATGTATCGTATTTTAAAAGAAATAAGCTCTAAATTTTTATTCGTAATTGCATTATTGACCTGTTCTATTAGTTTTTATGTTCAAACACTTAATTGACATCAAAATAAATTGTTTTAATAATTGATTTCATAAAAGTTCTGAAAGTTTGCATCAAAATGACCATAAATTTTGATTTTTATCAACGACATAAAATTCAGTTCAGATTTTATTTTATAGTTGTTTTTATGAAATTATGAAATCGCCCAACACACTTCCATTTCTCTCTCACGAAAAAGACATCCGAACCAATGCTTTTCTCTAAGTAATTTCCATTAAAAAATCTTTGTTATTGATAATCTGCGAATTACCTGAATCAGTCCAGGCGTAGGTGCAGTCCATGGAGTGATATTTCTGGTTTAGGTACCGTCTCCCACGCAGTAGATGTGGACCCCATCATCGGCGAACGCCCTTCCGAAGACGTCTTTCGTGGCGGGGACGTCTCTATAAAACGGTAAACCTGACGCGCACAGTCGCAATTCTAACACAGGGTGCTGCCGGTCAACAGATCTGTAACATCCCCCGTATTATATAGCGTGCAACAGGAAACTTCTTCGCACGGTGCGCGTGTCCAGGTGTCAGAAGACTTCCTCATTTCTTCATAGGTAAGTTCGTTTTTATTTCAGTATTTTCACATTTAAAAAAAAACTACTTTTGTGATTGATTTATTGACGGATTATACATTTTTAATGCATTTCTATTGATTCAACATTAAATTAGTTAGATTTACATAAAAACATTAATTCTAGGCTACTCTTTCAATCAATTTCTCATAAATATTTTGACAGGAACTTTTACACTTGTGCTAAAGTTTTCGGTGTTTTGCTTAAAGTGTTATTTTATTTTCATCAAGTATTTTTTTTATCAAAAATCCGGCTCTGGATTTGTACACAGGTGTAATAATATTCTTTAGCCGACAACATGTGGCAAAAAACGTTATTAATGGGGCTATATATTCATTAAAATGTAGTTAGATTAGGTAAATATTTTTATATGCCGACTCTTATCTAGAGGACTTAGAGCTGATAATATTAATAAGTGATATTAGTTATCAAGTTGAGGATAATATGTGTTATGATGTTATTAATAGTTTATAAAAAAAATATTTAATTAGTATATTAAAATAAAATTAATAAGCGCATCCACCATTTTTTAATTACATGTCAATAATTTACAAACTTATAAATGCATATACAAAATGATAAAATAACAGAATAAATTTGATTGAAAGTGAATTATGTGTGCTTTGAAAATGCTATAAATTTATTTGATACATTGTATATTGTGCACTTTCATTATTAGAACTCATTTGTGTACAAAACTCAATTTCCGATTGTCACTTAAATGATGATGAAAATATGATATTTTTTGACAAAAAATAACCAATTTTTAATTTATCTAAATCATCAGGTTTAAACTAAAACGTTAAATATACAGAGTGAGTATTTAATAAAAAACATAGTTTATTAAAAAATGTTTTTTTATTTTTGCTCACATTTTGAAAATAGTCAGATCTGTCAAAAATTAGCAATTTTGAGTTTTTTCATTGCAATAATACACAATTTTACACTAAAATTTTTCTACAGCAAAGATGGCGCTAGTTACATTTACTCAGTTACACTTAAAATCCTGCAAATTTTTTGTTCTTTTAAAATATTTACTAAGTTGATATTTCATTTCTCTCAATTGGTGCTCCCTTTGATTCGTCATTTAGAGAAATTAAGGTTAAGTTGATAAAACAAATGTAGATAACAACTGTCAGACAAATACGTCAAAAAACGTCAAGCTATTTAAAAAAAAAAACTTATGATAATGGATCCCACTGAGCTAATTTAATTGTTTATTCAACCTAAAAACGATCAATTCCCTAAATTCCAAATTTTTAGAGAGCATTTATTTCTTTCCCATATTTATGTTTGATTTTTAATAAAAAAGGTATATTTGTCAAATTTCTAAAAACAATTTGAATCAATTCTCTGCAAAAAAAGTTTCTTATCATTTGTTAATTTTCTCAGTTTTTGATTTCTTGGTGCTGATACTCAAAAACGATCAAGACTTGGCTTAAACTAGACAAAATCGTAATAAAACTGAATATTTATCAAATCAATTTTCTCAATTTTAGTGATTTTTAACTTCAAGGCTTATTGTGATAAAAAATCATTTTCGTTAGAAGTGTATTTTTAGATTTAATGTGATTTATCTCTAAATCGGTCAAGTTTTTTGACTTAAGATAAGTTTAGCGTTTTTACTTAAAAATCATTTTATTTTATTGTCATCAAAACAAAAAAGAAAATTTTAAGAAAATTTTAAGCCGATTCTTTCAATCTGTTTTTTATTATTTCTTATTACTTATCACTTATTTTTAAATTTTAATACTTTAACAAACTGAGAAAAAGTTCAGAATTTGAATTTATTAAAGAATCCATTCAAATATATGATATCAAATTAGGCAAAAAATGTCTAAATTTACAAATAAAAATTATCATCTCAGGGGCACTGCTCCAAAATGACTGTAATCATTTTTAACAGACATAATACAAACAGAGTAGAACAGAATATGTTTCTTATCTCGGTACTGAAATGTTCTCCAATGTGGAAAATTGTTTGAGGTGATATTTTAAAAATATCTCAATTTTTTTATTTTATCAATTTAATAAATTCAGAAGATGATAGAATGCAATTTGAATATTTGCAGCTGACATCTCAATTGAATTCTTAGAAAAAATCTATTTTTGTATGAAAAAAAAATGGGAGTAATGTTTATAAATTTTAGTCAATAGATTGATTTTTTTCTATTTAATAACACAAAAATAATTAGATTCTATCAAATTAATATTTAATTTTAAATTTTTAAATAAGTGTTGTTATTGATTAATATTTTCCGTAGAGTAAGTATTTCAAATGAGTTATAATTTAGTCTTTTCATATTAAAAGCAGAGTTGGAGAAATTATTTGCATGAACGTATTTTAAGGATGCGACACAGTTTGTAAGGAAAATTTTACTATATTCAATTTGCGAACAATCAGAATAATAATCAATGATTTTTTTTCATCCACTCATCACTTCAAATTGACTTACTTGTTCATAAAAAACAAACTTATAACAACCATAATATATCGAACAATTTGCTCTCGATGATACTCAGGCTCCTACACCATGATTTATCTGAAGAGCTTAAGAAAGATTCTCCAAACAAATGGTTGCAAACTGTTTTCCGGAGACGTTGGAAAAATTAAATCAATTTGCATTGAACGCATATCGAGCTCGGAAATTGTATAAAAAGGCACTCAACGCTAATCTAATAGAAGATTTATTCAAGACCATGAAAACATTATTTTTGTGTTTTTTATTTATTAGAGCAATTTGGAGCAAAGCATTTTTAATTTTGACTAAGTAATTATTCAGTTAAAATAATAGCGATTTTTATAGCTTAGTTGTAGTCAAAGTCTTGCAATTATCTTTCGTGCAGAAACACGCACACCGAAATATGTCTGGCATCTCTTTGTTGTCCTGATTGATGGTGAGTCAAAAGAACAAACACTTATTAAACAAATACGACAATGTTAGTGATTTTTTTTTAATGTATACAATCAGTTTAAAGTTTAAAGCGAGATTTTCTGTTTTATGTATTTAATCAAATTTGGGTTTATTGAATTTTTATAATCTTTAATTTTCTTTTTTCACTGTCCAGCATTTAATCGTGATTAAAATGTTCGGTTTGAAGGTAAAACGTTTTCAATTTAAAAGCGGTTGTATAAAAAAACCCTTCATTACTGCATTCCCTCATTTAATTATATTAAAACGTTTGAAAATTTACCGATTGTTCAGTTTATTATCAATCCAAATAAATTTATTATTTTTGAAATCTATCAAAAATTGTGTTTTAAGTAATAATTTAAATGGGATCAGGCATTTGTATTTTAAAGACGTTAACAGGTGTTCCAGACAAAGACAACACTACGAGGATTTAAAGAGCCATTTATTTGTCAGACATAATTGTATTTAACTTTGGCTCTTAAGAAACAACGAACAAACATTTTTATTTGAGTTTTAATAAAACTGAAAATGTTGATTTGTATGTGCTAACATTTAAACTCAAAATTCTTTTCAGACATAATTGCAAAACTATATTTTTTTAAACATAAAACTAAAAGGAATGCTGTTTACTGTTTCATTTTAAAAGTTTTCCGCAAAGCGAGAACGTGGAACAGAGATTTAATTTACAAAATTAATATAATAGTGTTCGCTTTAATTGAAGTTCTTTCATCACAAACCTGACAATTCTTTTTCTCTTTTGTTAACATAAATAAATCAAAATTGAAAAACCAAATTTGCAACACAAAGTCAGTTCTCAGAATAAATACTTTTATATTTACAATGTCTTTTTCTTTACTCTTCTTCAATGCTGATTCTCGTTTTATTAAATTTCCAGTTCCGGTTTCGCGGCTTATTAGGCTTGTTTGAAGTGCATAAGAAAATTTTCAGAGAAACCGTAATTATGTCAAGTGATCAAAAATCCATTTTTAAAATTATTTTAATTATTCAACATAACTTTTAAACATTTTAGAAATTTTCTCCCGGCGCATCCACCATTTTTCAATTTACATGTTAAATATCAACTGGCGTTTATTTAGGCTACAATATCAATAGATTAAAGCTGTTAAACCAGGAATATGTTTTTACATAAACGAAATCAACTCTTGTGGCGACAGCTTAATAACGAGTATTTACCGAAGTCGGCTGCGGCCTAATCTGTAATTATTCCCAACTGGATAATGGTAGCAGCTGCTTTTACCGAAATAACATTACAACCCTTAACTCCTCATATTGGTAGCTTAAAAGCTTATTTTTTCCTGAACCCTAACTACTCCTTTAAACTGAAATCGGAACGAATGGAAGAAACAAAAATAAAAATAAGTGAGAGGAACTAAAAGCTGAACTTTAAGTAGGATCAAATTTCCAAACTTGATTTAATTTTTGAATAAGTTGCATGTTTGAACAAGCTATTAAAAGTTTAAACAAGTTATTTCTATTATATTAGTTGTTCTGACTTTATATTACAAGCAATAGTATATTTAGGCTTAATAAGTTTTGAGAAGATTAAATGTAATGACCGTGGTTTTGTTAACTGCGTATACCGCAAAGCAGATAAATTAACACAACATTCAAGTCCGAAATGAAATTTCAGCAATTTGTTACAAAAACTTGCAAGATTGACCTTTTCAAGAAGTCGTAATTCGATCAAGAGCAGAAGGGCAGAAATGAGTGAATAATTTTGAGATAAAACCGGATAAAATTCTGATTTTGTTCTATTTGAAAGTCAATAGCTTCTTATATAAAAGGGGTTGTTGGAATACGATAAGAACTTTGTGATATTTTCTATGAGTTTTTAATTTAGTTGTGTGTTTATATAGCAATGTTTGTGCAATTTGTTTAGTTATCGAGTTACGCTATCGTCTCAGTTTCCTACGTGAATACTGATGGAAGTATTGAGAAAGTTTACTAAAGCTTGAAAATTGTATAAATGGTTTGAGCGGATTGCTGAGCTGCTATCTGTGTTCTGTTGTACTTTATACTTTTTCCAATAGGAAAAATGCTCTAATCTACATTACATTTCACGAGAAAATTGAAAAATAATTGCAAAGTTGAAAGGAAAATATTAACTTATTACAACTTTGTGTGCTTTTGTTTTCAAATTGGCTGAAATTAAGAATTTTATATTTTTTGTAACTTATTTAATTTTTGTATTTTTTTTTCATATTTGCTAACACAATTTGACTGAAGCAATTAGTTCACTCAAAAGTGCAAAAAAAGTTATTCTATATAATTGAGAAAAAAGACTAATTTCTTGAAAATGCCAATTTGTCTTTAATGGATCCATATATCTTAGGATAATAAGAAGTATCATTAGTATACTCAGTTAATCTCTTTGTAAAAATTATGCAAACCGCAATGCAAAGCAGCCATAAATAATTCAAAGCGTAGCGCTTTTAATAAGTTTTAGCAACCAGGAACTGGAGACTGAAGGAAATGGGCGGAATTTAAAAAGCGCACATTGAAAACTATCAGCTTTTTGCAACTTCTTGAGTCTAACAACTTGGAGAAGAATTCAGATCGGCAGAATAATAAATAAAGTTGATCGTGTGAAAAGAGAGAGAGATATTTCGATTAAGAAATGAGAAAAAAGAGATAAATTTTTAATAAGCTCACATGAGAGCTTTTGATAAAACGAAGACGCAAATTCTGTAAACTTTTGTAAAGGATCTTTTCAATTTTTGAAGGGATATTAATTTTGCGATACATTGAACCATAATTATTCCTCTTTTGTATAGAATAATTAGTGTGATTTTATCGACGTTCTTTCATAACTTTTAATAACTTACACCAAAATAATGTTTATTTACAATGCAAATATTCATAATTCTTTGGTTATTTTAGATTGCTGAAAATGATTGAGCTGTTGTAAAGTTTTACGGTTTCATCAGTATTAAGAAACTTTGAAGCCATTAAGCTTTCAAGAGCTTAATATTTAAACATTTGCTAGCTTTGATCTGATTCTCTTGAATATATTTTTTTTAGGTGTAATTAACAGAAGCGTAATCAGATTTTTTCTCTTTAGGCTATAAGCTCTTTACGAACATTGACAAAAAGCTCATTTGCTTAGATTGATTCAAATTTTCTGATCAAATATTAGTGTACAACATGGAATCAGGCGATCATTCAAATTGATTTCGATACATAAGAAGGATAATATTGACTTGTCGTGTGTGTTGGACAAATTGCTTGCTAAACTCTATCAGGAAGGAATGTTTGAGGAAGGCGTCTTTTATAAACATCTTCCACTAAATGGAACCACTCTAACTTTTAATTGACGCCAGTTGGACGATTCTTATAATCAGCTTACATTGAAAAATTCTAAAAGCTTTCACGGGTTGTTACGCATCTCTTTTGAAGACTTCTGTCATTTACATTTAAGAGATTTTTTAAGTAAATTGATACAATACAATGAAGAAATTTGATATTTTAGCGCTAGTATGTTACATATTCTATAATAAATTCATGCATCATCTGCTATATTCTCATAATGGTTTATTCCATCGATTTATTTGTTAACCTTTACACGAACTTCTATCAAACTCCCTATTATTCACAAATAACGATTGGCTTGGTAATTGGCATATAAAGAATTATTTAGGACTTTTGCTGGATCTAAATTGAGGTAAAAATTCCAAAGTCTTTCGTCTAAACTTAAGTGTAAATAAGTGTTCAAAGTTGTTCTTCTCCCCTTCGAGACACGGCACTTAATTAGACTTAACTCGATTCCGAGTGGTCTTACTCGATTATTGGAATATAGCAACAGGTGCTTTTAATTTGAGTGTTTACATAAAAATGCCTTAAAAAATGGTTACAGAAACGCGTTCCTGAATTGTAAATTTTGTTATAATAAATGTCACTTACTAGTGAATAAAATCCAGATCTGTCAGTTGGAGTAAAGCAGCTATAACTGACAACTGTTTAGCAAAATCAATATTCCTGAAGTCTATTAGAAGCAATTTCTGTTTGATGCTGACGTTGAAACAAGAAACAAAACCGCAATAAAAAGTCAAATGGATTGAAATTTTCATTAAATTTTTATTGTTACTAAGAATTTTCAAACCAAGCGGGTTTTAATAATCAGCTATTGGCTGATAATTCCAGTGAACCAATCAGCGGGCGGTGTCTGATTGTAAACGGACCTCCTTTCGCGCGCAAAAACCGATTCCATTATAGCAACAACAAGAAAAATAGATTTGCAATACAATGGAGACTTAAAAGTGTGGAAAATTGATACTTGTGTTAGAGCTCTTTGTAGGTATTTGTTTAGGGAGTTTACCAGGTGTTTGCTAATGTGTTTTCGCGACAGAAATTAACTAGTAAATCATTTCATCTGACAAGTGCATCTGTGTTATCGAAAACAAATTAATTCCAAGCATAAATTTCGTTGTATAACATGAGTCAATGATAGCTGGCATTTGCTAAGAGATTACTTTGCAGACGTCGGTCTTGTGGGAATAAAAGTGTTTTGAAAAAAAGAGCTTAATAGAATCAAATCGAGCAAAGATTGGGTTCAGTCACGAGGGTTTTCATCGACAAAAGTTTGGAAATAAAAAATATGATAGACACTATGTCAAATAAAAAAGTAAACTGCGGTAATGCAAGCCAGAGTGTGACATTTACACTAAATGTAAGCCAATATTAGATTTGCGGAATTTTCATCTGAAATCTAACCATCAGGTGAACCGCAGAGAATTTCAGCAACAGAGCATACCTCCCATTTCAGTTTCAGTTTAACATTGAAACGCGTGTGCAGTAATTATCTAGTTTCACAGTTTTGACTCGGATTAACTTATAGCTTGCATTTAATAAGGAATCTTTCGACAATAAGTTAAATTTGCTAATTAATAACTGAAATAAAATATTTTTTCCTTTAGAGGTTTTTCAGGTGCAAATAAACAGAGTTTGTGAAAAATACGAATTAAAAAGAAGCGGTTGGAAAGCGGAATACAAATATCGCCAGAAATAGATCGGGGGAATAGTGCTCGCAGGCTGGATAAATCCTCAACAAAGTAAATAAGAGGCTGATGTTGATGTTAATGAGGCATTGAAGCTTTTTACGGATTTGTGAATTTAATAATTAAAAAAACAAGTAATCATTATTGAAATATTTTAAAAATCAATTATATAAATTTCATAAATTTATTATTTCAAATTTTGTTTAATGCGTTTTCAGATAATACACAAGCTCTAAGCTAAAATCTATAATAATTACATTGGATTTATTTTATTAAATTTTTCATCAACAGGATATGGATTCTATTCTGTGAATTTATTGCACATCTTGAATCTCAAATTTTGAAAGCCAATATTCAAGACTAGAATGTGTAGATTAAATGATTTGATTTTGGATATTTAATATTAGAGGAAAACCTAATTAAAAATTTGAATTCAAAGTTGAAGTTAAAACTTTTAATAGAAAAATTCCAATTTCATTAGATCTTTTTCAGTGAATCAATTCACTTCCAATTTTCGAAAATTATTGGAAAGAAAATGGTAATTAATAATCTACGTATATCGACCGGATTCATTTCAGTATAAAAAGGTAGTTTATGTTTTATAAAAATACAAAAATATTTTTATCAGTTACAAAAATGGAAGTCTAGGAAATTCTTGAAGTAGAATCAAATAGCAATTTGTTTATTGTGTCAAAAATGTGTTTAAAGCTATTATTATTTGATTGAATTTCCAAATTTAAATAGTTCTTTACAGTTTATATGTCCGAGATGAGCTTTTATCTTAAACTACTATATTTAAAGTTTATAATGATAGTTTAAAGAGTTTGAATTTACAACTGATCAAAAGCAAAGTATTACTTGATAAAATATTAAGAAAAAAAAACCTTTTAAGTATAAACTATGCGTTCAGTCTTTTACCTTTTAATAATAAAGTTAAAAGAAAAGTAGATTTGGCACAAATAAAATTTTCTCTCAGTTTTCCATTATCCCTTGATTATGATTTCTAAAGTGATAAAAACAAAAATGGAAAATTAACTTTTTGTTAAATACTGAATAACAGTTCTTTTTTTTTAACTTCACTTGACTATCATGCTAGCTGCCAACAACAAACACACAGTTTTTGATACTTCAACTCATGTGTAAAAATATAGTTCAAAACTTAGGAAAAAAATTGACACTGTGCCGGTCAGGAATATAGAAATATATCAGTTTTTATTATTTAAATCTCGCCTAGCAAAAAACAGTAGGTTTTCCCATATTCAAGAAACACAAAAACGAAAAAAAATTTTGCAAATTCCGTCATGAAATGTCAGACTTTATGTTAACTTTTGGCGTTATACACTGTCAGTTTTTTCGTAATTGTCACTCTGTAGTTGTGACAAGTTTCGTTACATAACTAGTTACGTAAAGTAGATATTACATAACTCGCGATACTTATTCAACCATCAGCAGTATAAATCTGAAAGAAATTAAATATTTATTCTACACATTAAATTTTTACATTTTTTTAATACGATAACATGTCCAATAAATTATTATTGTTTACAAAGATTAAAAACCACATTACTAAAAGAGCAATTGCTAAATTAAACAGAAGGCAAAGGTTTTGAAATGTTTACTTCACTCAAAGACATTTGTTTAGTTATTCACTAAATTGTCGCCAAGACTTTCAGAATTTTCTTGTACTATATTCGAAGATTCTCCCAAAATTCTGCTAACTATCTTCTTTTTGTTTACGAGCGAACTTTCGATATAACCTTCCGCAACACTATTGGACTTCCAGCCCCCAAGCTGCTGCAATATATTTTCAATATATTGGCCCCAGAATCTGCAAGTAAAGATGCTGACGATCTGCGCATTTTGTGAATTTAGATAGTTAACTATTTGTTTTGGTAAATTTTCAAATGTATTAATTCCCATTGGCTGTACTCCACACTTTCTTTTTGCATATTTAATAAAAAAACGATTATGTTTTATAATTTGAGGTCGTAAATCAATATATTTACGAACGAAATCAATCAAATTTATCCCAGAAATGTTTTCTGGCATTACCACAAACTATCTAACTACATGTGTTTTAGTTTCAGGGATAGTGATTTTATAGAATTCTTGTTCTTTTATTACATCCACTGTTCTTAAATTCTATAATTCAAATTTTCTACAAGCACCTGAAATTCCGATTATCATTTTTTTTTAACATGTTTTTCACGTGAAAACAATCGTACCTTTGCAAATAAAAACTGTGCATCATCAGCTTCCTTTAAAAAGGATTCAAAATTTTCTTTAGTTAAGACTGCAGATTTTTTGCATGATAGCCAACAGACCGTCTTTTCAATAACACTAGTAAAGTTGAGTATTTTTCGATATTGATATTTTTTTTAAACGCTCAATTCGGATCTCAACATCGAATGAATAGGCCAGACTGTAGATGCTTTCATCGATTTTAAGGAATCAAAATACGCCAATAAAACTTTCTCATTGATATGTTTAACATTCTTTTGCTTACACCAACTACAGAATTTCCGATACACTACTTCATACCTCATACCTCTGCCTTGACTTTTCCGGTATTAATGCAGTTAAGATTTAATGCCAGAACGAAAAATTTGAAGGAATTAGGAAAAATTTTGTACATATTACGTTATGGAATAGCCTAGCATTGTATAACTCACACAATTTGCAAAGTCGCTCCCTTCGTTCGCTCCTTTTGGCAAACTTTGTGTCTGTTATACAAAATCTGCCGTTTCGTAACTAATTACGTAAATATATATTTCAATATTCAAGCAAGATTACAATGTTGCCTATTTTTTTGTGACTTCTCACCTCAATTTTTATAAATGGCAAATCATTTTCTAAGTCATGTACAAAAATTATGAATGAATGAATGAAGGAAAAAGTGTTAAGGTTATTCTTAGTTGTTGTTAATTTTGGTTTCTGGTTTATCCACCCACCTTATATTTTTACATAAAATTAAAAGTTTAATATTCTTGTCAATCTTTTTATTGATTTATGCTAAAAATCACTCTGAGTACTTCCATCTAATTCATAAAAAATGTAATTTATAATCCAGCACGAAGTAGATTGATTTTAAAAAATGTACTTCATTTCCATGAATTTAACACCTATATAATTCTGAATTTAAAAGCAGAGATTATTTTCATTGAATAATGCTACAATAGAAAAAAAAGTACATGTGTTTTGATGATATTTACATCGATTGCACTCACTTGATTTTTTGCATCTATAATTCAGATAGTAAACGATGTGGAAAAAAATCAATCGACTTGGAGAAAAGTGTCATAAAACAGCAACATCATAAAGAAGCTTTTTGACTTTGATCTGTTGACCTTTTGAGGTATATTGCTATTTGTTAATCATTCAAACAATTGGAATTTATAGCACCATTTATGATAATGTGTCATCTGTTCAAGCTCTATGAATATGTAGAACAATATAATCGTTGAATGTAGTAGAAAAAAATAACTTTTACTTGTCTCCACAAAACTCAACATTTGTATTATTATTTCTGATAAGAGGACAACAGAAGTTATGCGGGCGGCAAATTTAATGAAATTGCCATATGTTGTGAAAATATAGTCGAGATTTTCGCCCCAAACTTTCTGCATTTTCATTTGAAAATTAAATGTAGATTTGAGAGATGTAAATCCTTCAGCGTTAATATCGTGAAACAATAAAAGTAAGTTTTCATTTCTCTACATTTTGAATATTAACATCCGATTTCAATTAAGCAAAATTTGAAAAAAAGATTGAAAATATCGCATCTCGTTTAAATTTTATCTCATTTACATCTTCTCGCACGTCTCGTTTAAATCGCTCAAATTACCAAGCGACCATTTTTTATCCATTTCTCTCAACCTAATTACTTTTGTGCAAATTGAAATTAGAAGCAAGTTGTCGAGGCACTCGACGGGTACATAAATCTAAAAACCACTTTTACAAAGTGAAAATGATCATACTGCAATTTCTTGCATTTTTCACCAAAAAAATTGCTACAAAATGGACAAACTTGTTTTTCGACAAGAGAGTTTTAATTACGACTTTCCTCATTGAACCGGAATTAACATCAGGGAGAAGTTGAGCCGATATTTATTGTGTAATTGTAGACATCTGGCCCACTTTCATGCTGGCGCGCCAAAAGCTACTTTTCATTAACTTTAAGCATTAATTAGGGGATTTACTATTATTAGCTGAGAGTCTATTCTAACTCTGAAAGACACCTGTCAGTCAAAAGCTTCTTTTTCTGTTGTTAATTATTGAAAGCGCGACTGAATTTTACGTACAGGTTAATAGAATTCAAAACTTCCAAACACTATTAGCATTCCTTATCGAGACAAGATGCGTTAATTATAAACTTTTAATTACATGTTTTGAATTATTGAATATTTTTAGTATAGGAAGAAGGAAATTTATTTGATACGTCTTTCATCATGAATATAGATAATTAAAAATAGCTCTTGAAATGTGATAGAGCTCCGACATAATTCAAAACTTTTTTGTTGTTACAATAGCTATAAAGCTTAATGTTAAAATTAATGATAGTAGTTTCAGTTTGTATTTTATTTCTTATTAGAGCGAGTCTAGAAACAAGGAGAAAATGAAAATAACAATTCTTGAAGGAATTCGGTACAGGGATAAAATCCAAAGCATACAAAGCTTCCTTTTAGTCCAAGTAACAGAATCAAATTGGAATGTAATGGATCCTTTCTTGTATGCTACATTAGATTAAGACTTTTCTTGTATGCACTATCATAAAGTCTTGATTCTTGAGATAAACGAAACATGCTTGAACATTTTTTTATAACTTGTTGAGAGAAGAGCTTTTATAGTCAGAAGACAAAGTGCTGAGTCATTTCTAGCATGTAACTGAATAATGACAATAAATATTTAAATTTAGTCGAGAATTCAATTTTTTAACCGGATCAGATCTAATCCGGAGGATGGAAGTGAAATATGTACTTAGTTATAAAAGTCGTTCCAAATTAGATCCGCACCGGAAATTAGATGGGAAGACGTCGTTTTCCACACGTTCTTCGAATAATTTCACTATAACATTATTAATTCCGATGTCGCTTAAAGGGGAGGTACATAGTGTGGTTTTGTTTCGCGCGTTCTTCCCATAAGTTTAGGAAATTAGAGGAATGTCTTAACCGATTTGTTGGTTTAATAGCAAAACATGCTTCTAATTACTATAAATTTTGCAAATATTGTCCAAACGGTCTAATTAAGTTTCGTATGACGTGTTCAAATCCTTAATCTGCATTCATTTGCATGAAACGGGGCAATCCTAGATTCTCTATCCGTCCAATTTGCAATGTCGCACATGTAATCTCTAACAAAAGAGGAGTTTTAATTACAAATTATATAACTAAGCTTCTTCTAATTAGTCTTTTATTTTTTGCAGCAGCAATAATGCGAAATGCAGGAGCGGCGTCGTCGTTCAAGCTCTTCGGGACTGTATTGTTGGTGTTTTGCCTTCATGTCGGCGCTACTTTTGCTGTTCCAGACGAGACGACTCTGAAAACTAGCAACGACAATCCACAGGTGAGGACCGGCTTAAGGTCTTATACGGTGTGCACAAGGGAAAATATGAAATGGCAAAGCTGACAGCACTCTCTTAATAATAACGAAGAACATGAGGGAATTTCCGTTGAGGTTTTGCCTTTTGTTGTATTTTTTTTTCAAGATTTTCTCGTCCCTTTTTATCTAAATTTCTTCCACAAACAAGCAAAGATTTTACTCCAAAATGAGTATTGAAAGAAATATTAGAATAATAAGAAGTGAAGCTGACACAGGCGGAATAAAAACACTAAAATCCACCCTCATACATATCTGATTATATTCAAGTGGGGTTTTTCGTTGTTGGAAATGTTCCATAGAATTGAGAGATTTTTATAGGCTTGTATAGGCATTTAGGTTGAAGAACTAAATGATAATAAATTTGACCTAAATCTATCTGACATTTTCTCGTTCTCCAACAACTGGAAGAAAAATATGAATACAATTAAAGCAATTAAAATCAAACTTGAAATAAAATGGATTTTTTTCATTCTGACAATTCAAAACACGTCACTGCATTAAAATGCATGAAACTGCGTCAGACTGTCACAGAATGTTAAATTTTTCTACCATCTGATAAATATGGGAACATGGGATAAATAAGACTAGTTGCTTCAAAGGGTTTTCCTGACTGAAGTATTTTTTATTTGAAACAATAAATACTCAAATATGATATATCAATATCGCACTGCGTTTAAAATGCTAAAATTAAAAAAAAAAGCCAAAACCAATAAAAAGTTTTTCATTTTACTTTAAAAAACTATTCTGAAGATTTTTAGAATCATCTTAATTAAAAATTTTCACATTTTTTTAACCAGTTAAGAAATTTGTTTATAAAACCACTTCAAACTGAAAGATTTGTTTACTATTTGAGAGTATCTTTTATTATTCAAAGTTATTTTCACCTTTTCATCTTGCCCATTAAAAAAATTAAATTTTGTTCATTAATCACTACGCGTTGAAATTTTAAAATTAAATTAAGGAATCCTTTTTAACTATAAATAGGTAGATGTTTGAATAAAATTTTATACTCTTAAAATAAGTTTCTACATTTCATTTCTGTTTCTACTCTAAATTTTTATTTGGAGACCGACAAAGAATAGAATATTTTCAAAATAGTTTAACTAGATAGGTACAAAACTTTGACGTCGAATACAGGAACCGTAAATTTGCTTCACAAGGTTATCTTTGTGCTAGGAATCCCAATCAGTGTGAAGGGTTCTCTGTCTTGAATGTTGTGAAGTTACAAAAAAAAAAAGTTTTCTTTGCATCAACTAATATATTCATTAAGTTCAATAATTTAAATAGAAAATGTCTTTTTTCTAATAAAGTCTGTTAACCTCTTACAAATTTCTTTATATCTTTTATGATGTAAAGATATTGATTGTACATTTTTGTTCAAAAAATGTTAACTTTTCTATTGTCTTCTTTCGCCCATCAGCATTTACACCGCCGTTAGGCATTTTCATTTCACTACCAATAATGTAAATCCAGTCGCTTCTTTGCCATCAGAAAGTTATTAATTCTATATTCTACAAAATTCTTGCATCTCGAGCTTTGATTATTTCCAAATTCACTTGATTTTTATCAATTAATTACCAACATTTTGTAATATTAGCTTGTAACAATTCAATTCAATTTTAGTCTCACTTGGACGCTCCTAAGAGAGCTTGGAACAAAGATTTGCATAGTTGGGGCAAACGGGGTTGGGGTCAGCTTCATAACGGTTGGGGTCGTAAACGCAGTGTACCATCGTGGGATGATCAAATGGATAAAAGAGCTTGGCAGAATTTGCAAAGCGGTTGGGGTAAACGTTTCACTCCTGAAGATGAAGATACTTTGAGACAACTAATAGCATATGTCGATCGAAGCGAACCTGTTTATGATGAATATGATAATGATTTGGAAGAAAACAATGATGAGAAGAGAAACTGGGGACAATTTCATGGCGGTTGGGGAAAAAGAAGCAAATGGGATAATTTCAGAGGTATTTCATTTATTAAGATTACAATAAGAGAAATAATTACTGTTTGATGTAGGTTCTTGGGGAAAACGTGAACCAGCTTGGTCAAACTTGAAAGGAATTTGGGGAAAAAGAAGCTCGCCGAATCAGATCGCTCAGTAAACAATAGCAAGAGATAGGTAACTGAAATGAGCAAATAAGTAAGATTTTATTTAAACAATAATCAGTTGATTTTGTTTCAGGTAGATTAGAAAATCTCAGCATCAAAATACATCTGATTTATTTTAAGAATTTATTGTTAAGTGGGTGATATAAGCATTACTTATAATCATTGTACTATATTATAATGTTATTAAGATTCAAATGCGTTAAGTATTTTTGGGAACATTTGTAATTATACCGACTAATTATGTAACAACACTGTAATTATTTATGTGAGGAAAATAAATCTGTATCTAAGCATGTCTACGTTTTTTCGCAAAAAAGCAAAAACTTATCTATTTTACCTTCACTTTGTAAATCAGTACTATGGATAACATCGAACACGATTATCCTTTACCTCCTCCTGTGCCATATTTCAGTCGCAAAGTTTTCTATCTACATCATGAAGGAAAAAAGCTTCATCAATTACCTGAAGATTTCATAGACATGTATCTCACCCAACTAATCGACCTGATTGAAGGTAACAAAAACTCACATTTTATTTATAAATTCGAAATCGCAATTCCAGCACATTTTGAATGTTGGACTGATGACGATTACATGCAAGAATATTCTTTTATATTAGAGGACTTATATTTTGTCTCATTTGATGTTAAAGTAATGGAATTTCTTCGAAATCATCGACTGAAAAACGTATCTAAAATGATAAGAGAAAGTGTTATCATTTCCTGGAGACGTAATTCTGGCAAAATAGAAATGGAAGATGTTCATCCATATTTAGCTGTTACTTTTAGAATATACATGCAAGGAGCGGATTTGGAGTATTTTCAAAGGCATAGAGAACACGTCCAAAAATTCAGCACAGATAAATGCATCAGGTCCAATATTATGAAATATAGCAAACTGCGGGCGCAACCTTGAGATACTGTTTAGAAGCAAAATGCATTAATTAATTATTGTACTTTTTTATAATTTTGGTCTAAATAAAGTGTCTTTATTACTATTAATAATAATATAACATAGTTTGTAAGAAGATAGAAAAAATCATTTTTGAAAGCTATTTTGTTTGATTTGACCCTATTTAAAAGAAAGGTGGTTTCGAAGCAAGTGGACTGTCTCAGTACTAGAGCGCGCCCCCAGGAAAACTGTGCTGAAAGCGGATCTAGCCATTTATTTTCGAAATAATGAAATCTTTTGAAATACTCAACTCAAATACTTTGTAAAGTATAAAATATAGTTGTGACTTCTGATTCATTCTGTATATTGCACAATAGAAAAAAAAAAGTTAAATTAACTGAAAATAGAGTTCCTGGGTATTTAATTGAAGATTTTCAATAGACAAACTTTCAAAAATTAAGTTTGAGAAAAAACTTTGGTGTTAGATTGTTTGAAAATAAATCGATGAAAACAAAGCGGAAGCAATTTGTGTGGGTGTTTTGACAGTTCTTGTTTTAACAGTCCCAAATTAGAGAAATTTGTGTTTCTCAAAGCTCTAAAACAATGAAGAAATAACAAATTGACTGTAAGAACACATTTTCTATATTTATTAAATTGATATTCCTTGTTTTTACAATTTATTTACAAATTGAGCTTACATAACCTCACATTTTAGTGTCAACAAGTCTTGCCGAAGATGAGTAGTTTAACAATTCTTGACGATGCAGCTCTCTATGACAATGCACTCACTTTAGAAATAGGTCCTTTAGAAACAGTCCATCGTTGGAAACGTATGCCAGAATGCGATGAATTTGTTGGTGCTAGAAGGAGTAAACACACTGTAGTAGCATATAAGGGAGCAATTTATGTTTTTGGGGGTGATAATGGCAAAAGTATGCTAAACGATTTGCTAAGATTTGATGTAAAAGAGAAATCGTGGGGTCGAGCGTTTGCTAATGGGTCTCCTCCTGCTCCAAGATACCACCATTCAGCTGTAGTTTATAGAAATTCAATGTTTGTGTTTGGGGGTTACACCGGCGATATTCATTCAAACTCGAACTTAACAAATAAAAATGATCTGTTTGAGTATAAGTTTCATTCAGGACAGTGGGTTGAATGGAGGTTTTTGGGACTGACACCCGAGCCTCGATCTGCACATGGGGCTGCGGTTTATGATAATAAGTTATGGATTTTTGCTGGATATGATGGGAATGCACGTTTGAACGATATGTGGACTATTTCTTTAAACGTAAAAACTTGTATATTCAGTTTAATGAATTCGATATAATTTTTTTTTTTTTAGGGGGATAGTCGTTGCTGGGTCAAAGTGATGCAGCAAGGCGAATGCCCCCCGACTTGTTGCAACTTTCCAGTAGCCGTTGCAAGAGAAAAAATGTATGTTTTTAGTGGCCAAAGCGGAGCTCAAATTACCAATTCCCTTTTTCAATTCAATTTCAATACTCATACGTGAGTTGCAAAAAGTTTGAAAACATCCCATTAATTTTTTTTTAATAGATGGACTCGCATTACCACTGACCATATTTTACGTGCTGCACCTCCGCCTCCAGCTCGTCGTTACGGCCACACTATGGTAGCTTTTGATCGCCATCTTTACGTATTTGGAGGCGCCGCAGACAGCACCCTTTCTAATGATCTCCATTGTTTTGACCTGGACTCTCAAACTTGGTCCACAATTCTCCCAGCTCCTGAATCATTTGTTCCTTCCGGCCGACTTTTCCACGCTGCTGCCGTTGTAGACGATGCAATGTTTGTTTTTGGAGGAACTATAGATAATAATGTCCGCAGCGGCGAGATGTATAGATTCCAATTTTCTTGCTACCCAAAATGCACACTCCATGAAGATTTCGGCAAACTTTTATCAACTAACGAATTTTACGATGTTCAATTTTTGGTAGGTCCAGAACAAAAGAAGATTTTTGGCCATATGGCAATAGTAGCAGCACGATCAGCGCATTTGCGTAGTATCTTGAAAAAAGCAAAAGCAAAACGTGATAGTCATTTAGAGAAGTTATTTGGAACTGTCAATGTTCCTTTTAAGGAGGTTCCTTTAGTTGAAATTGAATTTCCAGAAGCAAATCCTGATGCGTTTGAGTTGATTTTGGATTATATTTATATGGATTGTATTGATCCAACAAAGAAAGGGGGCTTACCTACTGAAAACGTGTTGAGAATGATGGATGTATATAGATTGGCTGTCGAATTTGGAATGACTCGTTTGGATAATTTGTGTGTTCAATATTTGAATTCTTCAATAAATATGGCAAATGTTTTGGAAGCTTTAGAAACAGCTCATAATTTAAAACTGAATGTGATTAAAGATCACTGTTTACGCTTTATAGTTAAGGAATATAATTATAATGATATTGTTATGTCAACGAAATTCGAAACTCTAAGTAGTAAATTAATTATTGAGATTATTAGATTAAAGCAAACTGCAACTAATTCGAAAAGTGTAAGTGAGAGTCAAGGGGAACTTGCTGGAACGACTTTAGAGCAAGATATGGCGTCTTTTCTCAAATGCCATGGCGCCCCATTTTATGATGTTGATTTGATACTAGATGGCCAGGTGATTCCTGCGCATAAACCAATATTAGCAGCACGCAGTGGCTATTTCGAAGCGTTTTTTCGGTCATTCATGCCAACCGATTGTAAAGTGAAGGTATAAATTATAAATAATTTCCAAAAATTATCACTAAATTCCTTTTTTTAGATCCAAATTGGAGAAATGATTCCTTCATTACAATCATTCCATTCTCTTTTACGTTTTATTTATTGTGGAGATGTTAATATGCCACCCGAAGATTCACTTTATTTATTTTCAGCTCCTTTATTTTACAGTTTTACAAATAATCGTCTTCAAGCATTCTGTAAGCAAAACTTGGAAATGAACGTTAGTTTTGAGAATGTTATTCAAATTTTGGAAGCTGCAGATGGAATGCAAGCTACTGATATGAAAAAATACGCTTTAGATTTAATAGTTCATCATTTTACTAAAGTAGCGAAATTGCCAAGATTAAGAATGTTGAGTAAAGAACTTATTTTGGATATTCTAATGGCGTTAGCTAATGATATGAGTGAACCAAAACTATGCCAAGATGTTTCTTCGTCTGCAAGTTTTTCAGATAGTACTTAAATTGGAGGGTTGTTTTTTATCTCCTCAAGTGATTGAAGATTATGTGATTTTTTTCAACATAAAAACTAAGATTTAATATATTAAATGTCTATACACAATAAACTATTAAAAATTTCTTTGACCGAGCCAATACTTTATAGCATTTACATGATCGCCATTGATACAAATCTTTCCTGCAAATTCATTCACTTGAAGTCTTAAGGGTTTAGGCTTGACTAGCTTTTCTAAAAACGGACGCAAATCCTTCTCAAGTTGCCAAATATCACCTTGGATTTTTTTAATAATAGTATGTCTTTTAGTTCCTCTGAGTGTAGTATACAAATATACTGGCATCATATGATTTCGTGACCTCGCAATATAATACGGGCTGTTACTGAAATTATCGCCTTGGGGCTTCCACCCTGAAGTGTATTTATCTAACTTCTTAGGTTCTGGTACTAACGTCGGAGGCAGAATTTGTTCAACATATTTCCAATCTACAGGGTCACTTGTGGTTTCATATTTTGCAGTTACATCCACATCTACAAGAAACTTGCTAGAGCGGTAGCTCGAGTTTCTTACTTGAGTTATCTGAAAATTTTAGGTTAGAATAGTCAAAATAAATATATAAATATATTAATGGACTCTTACAATGGGTGATAATGCAGAAATAATGTTTGTTTTTGTGAAGACTAATTTCAATTGTGTCGGTATAACTGCCATTTCTTTTATTTTCATCAATTTTTTATTGAATTTTAGAGTAAGAAAACTGATCAACTTAACCTCACATCAGTCACATCTGAGATGGCAACAATGCAAACTGCGTTACCGACTATTTATAATTGTCGTAATTGTTATTGTGAATTTTATTTGTCATAAAATGTGAATTTTCATTAAATTTCAAAGGTGAAACTGAGTCAGGACACATATTTCATGTCAACAATAATTTAGGTAATTTGGTTAATAAAAATCAATTTACTGTTCATTTACACTAATGCACATTTTTCCCAATTAGTTCATATCCAAAAAGTCCAGCTGAAACTCTTCCAAATGTGTAGAAAAACCGTCCTAATGATCTGCTAATTACATCAGATAAGGTGAGTTAAATTTTATGTTGTTAGCTTTTTTATTAAAAAGAAAACAAAGGTTCTATGAATCTTTATATTAAATAATATTTGGATAATACGGACATTGTTCAAATGTATCTTACACCAGAATTGGATAATTGAAAAAAACAATATCCACATTACTGTAATTTCACATAAATAATTCTTATTACAAATTGTCAACTAAACAATAAAATATCACACTTTTAACACCCTTTTCAACCAGTCCTAAGACGTCGTTTCAAAGTACAAAATGCTACCATTCTTAAAAAAAGGAAATTTCCCATAAGAAAAGCTATATCTGTCCAATAAGTGTTCGTTTCCATTCCCAACTCCCGTAATATTACTTCGGGTACTTTTAAATGGCAATACTCTACTTCTTCTGGACATGGCAAAGCAGGTCTGTTGAAACCATAAACTGCTTGAACTAGGCCTTCATAAGAGTAAGCCAAAAACGAGAAGTACGTTAGAAAATACATTGGTCTAGACATGTGAGTGAATAGAATAAGAAAACCAGCCAAACATAACATTAAGGCTGTTATAATAGCTCCAAAAAAGGTTCCATTCTGTAAAAAAAAAATAACTAATTATAAAGAAAATTTTCAATTGTTGATAACTTACAATAGGGTTTGCTAAAGTTCCTATAACTAAACCCAGACTGGATGCTGATAAAGTTACTAGTATCAAAATGATTAATACCATGAAAAATCTCCATGGTTCTGATGGTTGGTCACTTAAGAAGTAAGAAATGGATGTGTATGCCAATGAAAACACTATTTGCATTGGAATATCTGACACTAAGAAAGCTGCATAATATGTTTTGAGTTTATACCAATTATTGAATCTCTCTTTCTTTAATACTGCCAGTTCTGAAGGAACTAAAAAAATTGAATGAATTTAAACAATAGATTATAATTAGATTTTCTTACATTTGAGTACGGCTGGCATTAACGAAGTATATGTTAGATAAACAGAACTTATTATGAAGAATCCTACATTACTGATTGTTTTCGAACCATCGTTACCTGACTGGTAATAATTTAATCCTAAAACTACTCCTACAAGGAAATGAAGCAAAATCTTCAAATGTGAAATCGTCTGTAAAAAACAGCAATACTATTAATAATCTTGTCTTATTCATTAATATTGATACAAACCCAATCCCTGTATAACTGTAAAAATGATCTTTTTAGCAATATATAAAATTTAAACCATTCTGTTGGTGGACTCGTTATCATTGCTTGTTGGCAACTTGCTATTGGTAAAGTGAAATCATCATTTTTTTGATTCAATTCGTTTTCCACTAGAAAATGTTGTTAGTTAAAGAATTTCACTTAAATGGATTTAATTACATTTTGCTGGCGTCAAAGCTGTTCTCCATTGATTCTCTGTTGCTGCTTTTGCCAAGAGGTCAGTGAAATTACCATACTCGCCATTTGCGACTTCCAAAACTGCAAAACAGGTTCAGTCAGTTTGCTGTAGACAGGATTTCCCGCATATTTGAGAGATAAATAAACTGTTTATATTTTTTTAAAATAAATTTCTGACGTTTCTAATAAGCAGAACAACAAAAACGTGGATTTTTTTTTGTGTTTTCGTAACTGAAAGACCTTCAAGAATAGGAACAATAATTTTGTTAATATCAAAATTGTCACAATAGTTCAGATGAGAAAGTGAATTTATAGTTCATTGGTTTTTCGTAGAATCCTTGAAATTTGCTATTCATAAAATCATATTTCAACATAAATTTTGTAAATGCAGCAAGAAGTATGTAATTTCTGCGTTTATAGGTTAAAGTAGTATCAATTAATTCGTACACAGAGATCTGTAGTGTGACTCTCTCTATTATATAATAGATTAGTAAAAATTCGATAATTTTAACACACTTACGATAATCAGCCGGATTATGATATTGCGGACAGTTGAAACCGATTGATGATAGATATGTTACAGTATTTTGACTAGCTCCCCGATAGATACATTTGCCTTCGGCCATAACATAAACATGATCAAACATTTCGTATAAAGTAGCACTAGGTTGATGAATGGTACAGATGATTGTTCTTCCGCCTCTTGCCAAATCTTTTAACATGCTAACGCATTGCGCTGAAGACGCGCTATCAAGACCCCTGCAGAAAATTTAAGAGAAAGTTAGATTAAGTAATAAAAGTTCTAAGGGTAGTTACATATTACATAATTCAAAAATCGGTCAGAAGGAAGTTTGAATAAGGTAGAAATGTAATTGTGTCAAGTTTACATAAGCGCTTTCCACTGACTGATTATCTAATACTTCTGGAAGAATATTCTAGAAGGATTAGAATGGTACTTTTCCCTAGCAGGAAGTATATCAACCGGTCTCACAGAAAGCAGGAGTCATAAATGCACATTGTTTATTTTGCGTAATCATTCTACGGTACAGTCGTTTGTGAGTTTTTTTTTACTCATCGACCTCCGCAATGAGGTCAATCGGGTTCGATGCTACTTGAAAAAATTCCCTTTTGAAACTTACGTGGTAGGTTCATCCAAAAACATTATTGGTGGATTGTCAATTAACTCAAGGGCGATAGACAAACGTTTTTTCTGGCCTCCGGATAGTCGCTGACAGCGGGTGTCCTTTGCGATGGTCAAGCTGAGAGTATCCAAAATGTCATCGATCTGAAATCGGAAGTAATGTCATTCATCCTTGTATACCTAAATCAAGTGCAAGGTAAAGTGCCCAATAAAGAACACTCACCAATATTGCTTTTCTTTTCGATGATATGCTATTTCCGAGTTTTAAATCAGCAGCCATATTCATTATCTCATTGACTGTGAATAGTGGAGCTAAGTGATCATCCTGTAGGATATAACATGCATTTTTCTTATAGCTTTGTGCTCCTGTTTGAGTTTGAGAATTGTTGATGCTTTTGATTGTTCCTTGCATACCAATAGTTCTGTGAACGGAAAATTTACATAATTTTTGCATTTATTTTTTTTTATCCAAAACAAGTTATTCGCAAGTATGAAAGATTAGACGGTGCAAAGTTTAATAGCTTAACCTTCGTGGCAACGAACCTTTCTGACTGTTGTTTATGTAAAGTATCTCATAATTATTATAAAATTTCACGATTTTTTACGACTGTCAAAAAAAGAGTGATAGAAATCTTATGGAAATACTTGTTTTTGTTTGTACTACTATATTTATAGAAAGAAACAACCTTCATTATAATTGAGCTTTTTTACGGTTTGATTGTTTTTACGTCTTTACTTTTAATAAAAAATTCCATTATTAATGAGGAAGCAAATCAAGTTTAAGGTTTATCACAAAAAAATAATGCCAATAGAGAAGGGTAACAGCTTAAAAAAAAAACATTAATTTATATTTACTTGGCGTGTTTAATTATTTTGTTTTTTTTTCTCTAACCTTAGTGTTGAATTATAATCAAAGGATTCTTATTAATAAATTATAAAGCAAAATTCGACATTGCTCTTTAATCATATAATAAATTCAATTCGCGATGATAAATTGTGACAACATCCTTTATGCAAAATTTCCAAGACTTTGAAAAACAAAAAGTAATTTACGTTGTAACCTCTGAATTCCCAAAAGTCTGACTTCGTCAGTGCTAAATTTTAGGGTTTTAATAATGGTTAGTTGGAAGAATATTTTAATGAAGTAAACAGTAATATACTTATAATCTTGCTAGATAACTTGTGACGTTAATGGTTCAAATTGAGATACATTTTACATAATATCATGCAAATACAAGCATCATATTAAAAATTAAATTAGCAATTTTTTTGCTACGTTTCATTAATTTTTTGCATGATGTGCTAATATCAAAATGTTGGTTTTTCTAAGTGTGCTAAAACATTTTAAGTTTAGCAATTATTTATGAATCTTTTGTGTACTCTCTCAATATTCTTATCATTTTATTCTTGATGTAGTTACTATCATTATCTACATTTTGTTGCTTTCGTCATTTTAATCTGACCTCAAAAGATGCACTTTTTGAAAGAATCGAAATGAGAAAGGTTGTTTTAGTATTTATTAAATTTATAGTGAGGAGTGTACGAAATTTGTTGTTTTTGTTATATAATACCTAGCTTTATGGTGTAACTTGAATAAATTTTTCTAAAGCATTCTTTCATTATACTAGGAAAAACTTAATACATGTTAATGTGTTTTAACAAATTGCTTTTTGAGTATTTATTTACAGAATTGAAAAACACCAATTAAGAAAAAAACATCAATCAGATTAATATTATAACATTTACTATTAAATTGGCTTGTTTTTGTATTTTTATTATAATTAGCAAGTTTTCCAATTCCAATCTGCTTGGTTATTCGCTTTAAATATGTATTTTTCCTAACGCAATTTTATAGATTATAAAATGAAAATTAAAACGAACTGCTTAGATATTTTTCTTTAAAACAAAAATAATAATAGCGGTGTGTAAGGTCAAGGATAGTTTTTATAAATCATGGTTTCTACAACCATGAAATTGAGTTATTCATAAGTAGATTTTTATGAAAATTCCGTTTCTATTTTGTCGAAAAAATAATGAATTTGTGTTTTGACTAGAATCTGAATAGATATCCTTTTCGGTACTGTTGCAATTGTTCTTTATCTAATTTACGCTAATTTGGTTCACCTTTTTTAATTTATTGATAACTCTTTGACTTGGAATGATAACCTTTTGGGGTCTAGCATCCACTGCCCTATATTCGATTGTTGTTGTATAATTTGAATAAAGTAAAATTTTGAGCGTCCAAGGTTTTTTTTGGCAATTTCGATATAATTTTATCGACTTTTCTGCTTTTTTTCCTTAACCTTTAATCAAAATTAACCCAAACTTTGACATTGACTTTGATGATGGCAACAACCGTAGAACATGCCATGACAAACAAAGTTCATTAAAAAAAAAAGTATAACTGACATAAACAAGCGTTAATTGCAATAATTATTAAGAAATGTTTGATATTCCCGGATAAAAAGCTTTTTATTGATTGTAAGTGCAAGAGTTAATTATGAAAAATAAACACTTACTGGAATCCTGTTAAGATGTTAAGTAGTGACGTCTTGCCGGCACCTGAAGGTCCCATGATGGCCGTCAATTCTCCAGATTTGAACTTCCCGGACACTCCTTTAACGATTTGTTTCCTCCCTAAGGAAGAAAAATATCAAAATTGAGAGAGTAGTTAGTCGCGACCTAGACCTAGTCAGGGCCGAAAAATTCACAGATTAACTTTCTTTCTAACAGAAGTGAAGTAGGTTACAGCATAACAAGTACAAAGTTATGTAAATATGTTACGTTAGTGTCAAAAAGTTATGCTTAATAACTTATTACCTTTATATGAAGCACGATTAAAACAACAATATTCGAAGAAACTAAAATATTTTCTAATTGTGACACGATAATTTATTGTTGTTAGTCAAGAATGGAATTTTTTTTTTGTATAATTGATGGTCTTACAAATGGTAATGAGATTCCAGCATTGACAAATTTCCGGATATTTCCTGTAACGCAAAAGACCATTTTTGGATTTGCATCATATATGGAAACTTTTACATTATGAGATTTGCAATTGCGTATAGCGTGACCGGAAAAATACAAACTAGTAATTTGCAATATCATTTTAAGGAAATAAAATTCATATCAGTGCCGGGAAAAAATCTTTAAATAATATTATCAGCAATTTTTTTGGAAAAGTCAAATAGAAGTGGGTCAGGTTTATTTGCAGATTATCATTATTATGAAAGATTTTTCGTACACCAAGGGTGTACTACTATCTACTTTGACACAATTATTATAAGCGACCTCAATCTTTCTTCTTCTTACAAATTAGCTCTGCCTTGAAAATTGATAAGATGCAAAGTTCAAAATAACATTTATTAAAATAAAAATGTAGACAATGGATAACTAACTTCGTATTAGAACAAGAAAAATTAATAAGACAATGATGAAATATTAAATTTAGAGCGTTTGCTTCTGATATCATATCAAACTATGTGGAAAAGCCAATAACCTTTAACAGGTTTTTCGATATCAAAGAAACAACCCTGTAGATCGTTTGCCAATTTCGGTTCAAGGTGAGGTTGAATTTATTAAGCACGAAGATAACTTAATGCAAAATAAAATTATTTTTCAATCGTTAAAAATAAACATTTTTTTGATAACTTGTCTCAAGGTGCTAAAAGTTTGTGTTTGGAACATCAATTCATAATTCATAAAAAAAAATTTGATTAAAAAATATTCATGTTTTGCAATTAAATTGCAATATAAGTTTTTCTTCTAATTGTACTAAAATTTTACGTTTGTAATAAATACTAATTTATGATTTTTAAAGATGTCATCACAATCGTAAATAGTATTATTACAAGTACTATAGGACATTTATTTACAGTAATAAAATTTTTCACTAATCACTTCCTAATAGAAACGATTAGAAATAAATACATAATTTGAGGATATTTAACGTAAATAAAGAAGTTTAATTATTTTCTAAACAATTAATGAACGCAGTAAAACTAGAAGCAAATGGTTAATAATTCAATTTTTAATTAATTGAAATCCGCAAAAGAAATAAACACACGTGCAGAATGATAAACAAAATCTATAGAATTTATTTCAAAAATTTCTATAATGATTTTTCCCACGTGTTTGTTATCTTAAAATAATATTCTTATCGAGATAAGTGAATCTTTTTTTTAGTTACCTTTACGTCCATCAGGCACTGTATACGTGATATTTTCAAATTCAATATCAATAGCTTTTTCTTTGGGTAATTGTAAAAAAAAGGTCCTTCCTGAATCCATCATCCTGTCGAATCAGGAAACACCAGTCACTCACTCACTTATTTTGTTGATGTTGATGGTTGTAAATATCCGCACCAACTGAGTATTGTATCAAAGTTTCAACCGAACTATTGATAGTTACTAATGCATTTGGACTGAATTTCGTACTGATAAAGAAGTGAAGTTTTGCGTATCGTCGTCAGCGGGACTCGAACTCGCTCACACTCACTGACCAATGAGGATTAGTTGTAGCCAGACAGGTGGCTGCAATTTTAAACAAGATTGTTGGTTCAAGTGAAAAGGAGGATTTGTTACTTGAACAGTCTTTCGGTAATTGGAATAAATTCCAACATTAGGACAGTGTTTTGTTGCTTTTATTTTGATTACTTCGTGATTAATGTTAAAACGGTGTTTATTCATTGTTGTCTTTTTGTATTGCATGTAAAGTGATTCATCTATTATTTTAACAATAATTATATTTTTTTACCTTTTTAATTCGTTGTTGTGAATTTTTCTACACGGTTAGATCCGTGAGGTCAAGACTTTCCGTTATACAAAATATCCATTTTATGACTTTTAACTTTAATTGATTTAACGCACGTGTATTTTTTTTTTATAAAAGGTTAGTTTAAGTAACAACATTGGTTTTAACATCCTGTTACTCTTGTTGTTGTTTACAAGCACGATAGGAATGTAGTGACTTAGATTATGTTTTTATGTGATATATTACTATCAGATGTATAATTCACACAATTATAGCATATTCTAAGTTTTTGCAAAGGTTAGCGTAGGTTTTTTTTGGAATTATTGTAAAGCTCAAGGTCTTGTAGATTTCTGTAAAAAAACATTTCAATAATTCAGATAATAAGCGATAAATTCTATAATAAAATTTATCGGTATTATTAATTGGAGTGTTTTGTTTGATTGCAGTGACAAATCAGTTTGGACTATGAATGGAGCAGATTCTTTAAATCTGCTTTTTGCGATAACAATAATTTGGAGGATTTGAACCAAAACTAGGTTTTAATTGTTATTTTTGAGTATGTATTTTATTGCTGATACAATTCAAACTCTAATCTAGATTGTTTTTTTTTGCTAATTTTGAGCGTTGGATAATGCAGAAACTGTAACAATGTTTAAGACAATTTATTTAGTAGTAGTTCATGGCTTCTTTAAATCTGTAAGAAGTTATCCAAATGTCCTCAATCTTTTATTTTTCTATCAGAGAATTTGACCGGTTAGGTCACAAATCACCATTTAGTTTTAAGAAAGTTTTCAGAATTGGAACAAAATATTTCAAAAAGTAAAAGTCCAAACGTTTATAGAATGCTAAAATTACATCACACGCTATGGAAAAACTCAAGATTCTCAAGAGACAACGGTGTTTTTTTTTTTTATAATTTTGATGTTTTGGCCAATGAACTCAAATCTTCAAAAAAGTTTGAGTCATTTGAAAAATGTGCTATTAGCTAAGTTCAGGATGTTAGGATAGTTATTCTCTTTTTTTCTTGATAGTCAGACTGAAAAACACACTGTATTTTCATTTCTTTTTCCTCCACATTATTAACAACTAATCAAATTGGCGTTCTGTTTCATAAAATTTTCATAATAATTACTAAAAGTTTCGAAACAATTTTATATACAGGGGAAAAAACATTCAAGTGTTTTCCACTAGACCTCATATTTATCGATTTTTTTTTGTCGGAATGGCAATTCGTAGGGACAAGGTCTGACAAGTATGAGACATTCAACATCCCAGCCAAGGCTAATTAGCATGTTTTGTAATTATAATCATTTGCTTATTGGCGTTTTGATGACATGAAATAACACTTTTTCAATTTGGTGATTTTGGAAGTTTTTTTCTAGCTTTTTGTAATTTCATATATTTATGTTATCACATCTCGTTTTTTTTCTCGTTCTACTCCAGAAGAATAAACCTGATTGACAATATTTTTGTTCGTCACCATGTTATTAAGATTCATTAATATAAATCAGCAAAGCAGAATTTATATCCAAGTTCAAAATACCTTTACACAAAGAAGAAAAGTATCCACTTTCAAGAATGTTTTATTTCATGGAAATATTTGCTTCCGTTCTTTCAAAACTTTGGCTAAATTGGCGGCATGTTTGACATATGACATTCACATTTAAGCCATTATACGTGTCTTGTTTTTACCAAATGTGTCTCTTGGACAGTGAAATTATGGCTCTATGTTGGCATTGTCATTAAATGTCTACTCTGATTATTAATTTGTGTAAAACCCATACGCAATTATGCAGCAACAATTAACACTTCAAGATAAATTTTGAAAAGCGAAAGATAATTAATCAAAATTAAGTCTAGGGAGTATATTAATAAATATATTAATTAAAAAAAGAAAAAACATACTTTTAATTTTGTATGGTTTATAAAATTACGAATAACATTTTTTCACATGTTTGTATTAAAAAAAAGATGTTTTGATGATTCATTTTTCATCCGTTTAAATATGATTATAAAAAGAATGCATTTACATAATTATTTCAACTTTTCTTGGAAAATTACTGTAGTGACTTGTTTTATTGTTTTTATGATTTCTTGAGATTTTTAGATTTAATGCAAAAAGTATAAAAATGACTTTTCTATTTGAAGAATTTTAATTAAGTTCTTAATACGCTTTTAATCATCATCATTTCGCAAGCTATTGTACAATTTATCAAATTGCGGCATTCGAAAATGTATATATGTACATAATTGGAATCCATTGTTGTTTTTACCAAATAATTTTAATTAAAAACATCTCAAGTTAGTAGTTTGCAATTAGCAGAATCCTTGAAAATGTTAATTAAATATTGAGTTTGCGACAATCAGTTGAGTTAGGTGTATGTATATACCTTTTGTTTACTTTTTTGAAACATCAATCCATCATCAAAAGTATAAATAAAGACTCACAAAACAGGAAATTCAAATATTTTTTCCTTACTAGTTTCACAAATACATGCTAATTGCTGCAGTAGTAGTACAAATATTTATATTTGTTTTAATGTAAATAATTGACAGAAACATGTTTCTGAGTAATCATATTTTAGTTTTCTAAATTATTTAACTACGAGACTTCGGTGGAAAGTTACAATGCAATTGTAATTGTGCTCTAAATAATTACACAAATTGGTCTAGAACAGTATAATTATCGCCTTTACTTTTTTTTACTAAAGAATCAATTCAATAAATTTATCAATGTAACAATTATACTAATTTAGGTTTATTCCATGATCGTCTCATTTGTTTTAAAAACTTAGCCTTCGTTATTAAAAATCAAGCAAAAAATTTGAGTTTTTATTTTTCATTCTAATTTAATCTGACTTCAAACTTTAATGTTTTTTGTTTTGTTTTAAGCTTAAGATCAATTAAGTTGATGACGTCTTAATTAGACTTTTCTAAGATTGAATTTGCAAAAATTGTATCTAGTTTTTCCCAATATCATACAGTTAGGAATTTTTGAACAATGCATGTTTGCTGTATTCTACTAAATGAAGGTCAGTTTTGTATAGCAAATATGTGATATTATAATTATAAGGTTTGAAATTATGTGCGTGCTATTTGGGTGCACGAATAGCCTTCGAAAAGCAGTGAAAGAGTAATAGTGACACGTTCGTTGACAATAAAATTTGTGCTGGTTTTTAAAAAAGTTTAAATGAAAAAAAAAAAGTTTTTACATTTAATTTGTTGTTGACTCTCATTATCATAAATAATTTATTTATTTTTAAATAAATGCACTATTATCTTAGTGTAAAAAATCATTATAAATGAAAACACACAATTAGATTTGATGATCCAGGCAATTTGCTGCCTAATTTCGTTAAAATGTGACTTTATAATCATCAACAAACAAAGTTTATTCAACACTAATAAATACAAAACTCTAAATTATACTTTTCTTTAAATTGTTAAAACCGAATTTTTTGAATGCTACTTGTGCTGCTTTTTCGTCAAACTCTGCATGATTTCCATAATATCCATCATGTCCTTCTGCTTTTTTGTATCCTTGGTCGTTGAAAAAGTGCAGTCCTTTATCCGCAAACCCAATTGCGCCGTATTTACTCTGATCAAATCCTCCCTTATGATGGCCTCCTTTATGATGTCCTCCACGCACTATCGCTTTACTTGTTTCAAATCCTCCATGTTTTTCTTCAAAACCTTCATCGTTATTCTCATCAAAGAAGTCTGTATTTTTCTTGAACTCGTCCAGTTTATGGATATTATGATGACCTTTGGTACTATGTCCTTTAGCGTATTTACCATGTTCCTCGAAATGATATCCTTTATTACCTTTGTGGCCTTGATGTTGATCGGCATAGTATCCATCGTTGTGATTATATCCATTTTTATGTCCACCTTTTTCTGCGTATTGCTTTCTATGATTTTCTTTATCGTGATGTCCTTTTTGGCCTTGTGCGTTTTGATGGAATCCTAAATAACCACTGGCACCTTTTTCACCTTTATTAGAATATTGAGATGAGTCAAATTGTTTGCCAACTTCTATTTTATATGCATAAATTAAAGGGATGCTGAATAAAAATACGAGTCGGAGTAACATTTTGACTGGTCTGTGAAATCTGAAAGGACGTTGGGGTTTTATAGGTGATAAAATATGAGAATATGAAGTAATTTTAGTGCAATATGTTGCTTAATTGATTTGCTATAGATTTTTCAAGGTTTTAAATAAGGGTTATTGCAGAAATCTACGTAATAGTGCTATAAGAAAAGCTTTATTGTTGTTAAAGATTTTTATAGAGTTTTTTTTTACAAAGAAAGCAATGCAAGCATGTGGTTATTTTTTTGTCATTCGGTTTAATTTTTTCAGAAGTAATTGGGGTATGAAAAGTTTATTTGCATACAGTATATTGATGAATAATCATATATTCATAAATGTACAAGTCATTTCCTTTTATGTCTGGACTGACAGCTTTTTTCATCATAAATCAAAATCACCCATAAACGGGAACTACAAGTATAGGCAACCAACAATACATCGCGTAAATTAAAAAATGAAAAAATCAAATGTAAATACTAATTCAATATTAAATTGAGTTAGAAAAAAATGTAAACAGTTTTTATTAAAAATATTTATTTTTCTATAATTTTTGCTTGTTTTTTTTTGACAGTTGACGCATGACGCAATATTTTGGTTATGCACGTGTTAGGTTTAAATTAATTTTTTTCTTTGATAAAAAAAGAATGAGTGATGTAACTACAATGGAAGAAGATCCTATAAATGAAGAAACTGATAACAGTTTAAAACGTTCCAACAATTCAAATGACTCTAATAATTGCGCTCCAAACAAAAAAGTGAGGTTAAGCTTTTCTGTGAAAGAATTTCGAAAGCAATTAAAAACCGAACAAAAAACTCAAGGTAGGTTTCGTTTTGTTGTATGAAAGTAAAACTAATTGAACTAATTTTGAAGCTTTGCAACATTTTTTGCAATCAATCATCGATGAAGATCAGAATTGTGTTATGTATTTGGAACATGGGGGTAGTCCTTTGGAGATTCTTCAATCGATGGAAGGAGAAATAGGTGTTTCACCTTCTTTAGTGTTTGAAGTTGTGAATGGAATCTTATTACAAATTGGCACAAAGTTACCGCAGTATCAGAATTCTGCATATGATGCTTGCCGCTATTTATTGAATACTTATTTAACTCAACTCAATAAAATGTTAGGATTAAGTTCTTCAATGAAAGAACGTGTGGCAACTTTAAGATTATTAACAACAATAGTAACGTTCTCAACAGTCCTTGCTAAAGATATTCTGTTGCATGTCAATTTTAATCCTGCAAACTTGGAACTGCTCACTAAAGTTGGAGAAGGTAAAAATGAAGCAAGAGGAGTGTTTATACATTTTATAGTTGCGTTTTTGGTCGATGGACATTTTCCAACATTATCTGTACTGTTGGAAAAGAAAGGATTAATGACTAGCATAATTAGAGGACTCCAATTTGATAAAGCCGATATTGTTATTTTGGCTTTAACTGCAATGCAAAATCACATTTTAGAAAATACTTCTGTTTCGAAAACAATCAAAATGAAAACATTCAGTACACCAGTTGTTAAAGATATTGTTAATTTGTACAACTGGCGAGGACCTGGTGGGATTATGGATCAAAAAAAGAAAACTAAAGTTTCTTCTGTAAGTTTTTTATTATTTTCATTTCCGATATTAAGAAATTGATTTATAGGTCAACCAAATTGACAAAACTAAAGTTAATGAAGCTGTCCACTCTTTTCTTTTAATACTTTGCACTTCGCACAAGTTTGGAGTAATTTTTAAAGATCCTTTGGTTGGTTTAGGCAAACGTCAAAATTCGTTAATGTTGACCGTTCTGGAAAGTTTAGAAAGACCTTGGGAGCATTCTTATGCAAGTGAACTTGTATTGAAAATTTGTAAAGCTTGTCCAGATTTAGTTAGAGCAGTGTGGACTAATTTAAAAACTTTTTTGGAACCCCGATGGACAGAAAAGTGGTTAAAAGCAATGAAATTTGCAAAACTGCTCATAAACGAGCTGCAACCTGACAGTGTTGAATATGCGTTGACAAATCTAAATATTAATCAGGTATGAAATTTAACTAAGTGTTCAAAACTAAAATAATATTTTAGGTCGTACAAGTGATAACAATTTTAACATCTCCTCTTCCAATTCTCAAAGTTTTAATTCCAGAAAATCGTCTTTTTGACAAACCAGCTACAAAACATCAAGTTGTATCTTTATTTTTGGAGATGATAAATTCTTTAGAAATATTTTTGACACATCCTCAAGTTTTATCTAATTTTGATAATACGCTTTTGAGACAAGCATTGAAGAAACATATTTATAACAACTTTCCGAATATTGACTTAATTTTAACAGATTGGGATTATAGTGATGAAAATATGCGTGTTTCCGATTATTTAAATGTGGCATTTGATTTATTAGAAAAATATAGGAAACTAGCACCGCAATTATTAGAAGAACCAGATATAAATTTTGATATAAAAGAATTTCTTTCCATAAGTGAGACAGTTGTTGATGAATCTGATTTAAGAAAGTTGCAAATTAAAGCAGTGAAACTTTTTATCAACTTAGATCCGGGTATATTTAAATCAAATACAGAGTTGTTCAAAAATGTTATTTCGTTTTCTTTTGAGTACTATTTCTTTTCAAAAGATCCTGAAGTTTTGGAGTTTTTACATGAAATTGTACAGAATACTGGTGCTTTTGATGGATATTCCCTAGAAATAAATATTTGGATTAATGGAATTTTGAATTTGAAAAGTTATGATAATAATGTTGATAATTTTTTTTGTAGTTTAGTAGAAAAAGCGAACAATAATGCGACAGAATACAACAATTTGTTGTTTGAATATGGAAATACAAATTTCAGCACTTTAGTTTTAAGTTTGAATAATTTCAACAGCACCACGAAGAGTGTGAAAAATTATTTAAATTTTGTTCTTTTGAATATTTTCCATGCTCAGAATGAAACAAATAAATTCACTGAGATTGTTACAAAGTTGGATTTCATTTCAGAAAATTTGAAAAATTACTTTGATCAATGGAATAAAATGAATTTCGTTGTTTTAGAAAAAATGAAAGGAAAACTTCTAGATGATTTTCATAATTTTTCTCAGATTTTTTTCCAAGATAAAATAGAAGATTTTAATTTTAATTTGTATCCTGATCACAAGCTCAATATTCTACAAATGACAATTTTTTACTTAACAAATTTGATCAAAGCGGATGCTTTAAATCAAAATCATAAAGATAACTGTTCAAAACTGTTGGATTTTCTGATATCTGAAAAAGTATTCGAAGATGATCGATTCATAGGAATAATTTTGGGAAATGCATTGTTGTTGGAAAATTTTAATCTGTTCAACTCCGAAGATTTTTTAACTAAGTTTATTCTAAAAGTTGTGAAAAATTTGAATAATGAACTCTGTGAGAAACATTTAGTTGATTTTCGGAAACGAATAGTTTCAATAATATTGAAAGTGTTCCGAAAACCTTCAAAATACCAAAATAATGTCATCTTCATCGATATTTTGGAAACTATCAAATTGGATTACGAGCAATGCAGGAAATTATTAATAAAATTTGTTGATTCCACAGACAATAAAAATTTTTATTCTGTTGTCACTTATTGTTTGAATAGAATGGCAGAAATAGGAAAAAATTACGACTCTGAACCTCTGACTGATGATACTATAAACAAACTGAGTGATTTTTTCAAGATTTTAATTGAAGATAATGTATCGAACTTGAGTCCAGTTTTTTCTTCGTTCCACGAATACTTGAAAGTTTTTTCACATAATATTGGTAGCGTCAATAAAGATTTTTTTATGGCTTTAGCATCACTGACCGAATACAACAAAGACAATTTATCACTGTGTGAATTTCTCTTGGATCGAAAGCTTGACTGCAGAGAAGTCTTCAAAGAAAATTTGGATGAAATCTGTTCGAAAAGAAGTTTTATTCTGTCACTGTTGAATGTAGTTATAAAGCATTTTATCAACGATGCTATAACATTGGAAAAAATTTATCAGAAATTGGAAGGTCATTTAATAAAAGCAATACAAAAACCTCACAAAGCAGGCCAGCATTTTCAGAATCGTTATCACAGTATTGGGATTTTAATAGAAAAATTTATGAAAAGCGATGGATTTGGCAAACAGATACAGAAATTTGAAACTACAGAGTTATTTCACGTTTATTTATTAAAAAAAGTGTTTGACAAGGTTGAAAAAGACGATAAAATTTTCGGAAATATGGTCTTGACTTATATTCATTTATTAACGAGTTTACTTAAGCAGAAAAGTGGATCGAAACCAGTGGAAAATCTTACTGAAATTAGCAACATTATTCATAATTTTCTTCACCAACATAAAAGTCACCAATTTAATTTGAAATTCTTGAATTCTAATGAAAGTTTGAAAACATTCAGCAAACTTTGTCTTAAACACGGAGTAACAGGAGATTTTGTTTTATTGAAAATTTTGGCGGACTTGGTTGAGCTTTGTGTCGAGGAAGATGAAGGACGATTAATTTTGGATATGTTGTTTTCTCATTCGCAATTTTTGGATGTGGTGCTGGGGGACTCCCCGAAAATAGAAATAATATGGTTATGGATGACGTTGTGTTCTAAGTGGCCACAGTTTATGGAAAGATCACACGTTCCTATTTTACTGTCTTCCTATCAAGCCACAAAAGCTGAAAAAGTAACTTTAGATTTACTAAAATTGTAAGTTGTAATTATACAGGGTGATTGGCAGCTTATTTTCGATTCCAGGTACGAATCCAGTTACTCCCAAACAAAATTCTACGATTTTAAACCCTTTCTTTGGGGCCGAGCAGCCGCTTCTCATTATTCCGTTCGTTCCGACATCAGAAAAGCGCTTTGGCGTCAACCGAAAATGGCCGATGTTTTAAATAATCTCCACTTTGGTACTATCCAATCAACGATAACAAATCCGCAAGATCCAACTTCATACGATTTAGATTATTTCCTTCCATTATTTAGTCATTTATTATCTCCCGAGAGTCCAGTAACTACTTACACTTTCACAAAATCCGGTGCTCTTGCTTTATCACTTACCGGATTTCGAGGTGATCAAAGTCAAAGATTAGCGACCTGCCATATTTTGCAACGTTTCTACTTTCATTTAGAGGCCAAACAAAGTGGAAAAGACAATTTGTTATGGTTACGCTTCATTGAAGCGATATGTAAAGGTGTAGCTGTTTTAGATGATTTTAAAATTAACAATTTTGTTGGAGTGTTTTTAGCAAGAATGGCCATAATTATGACTCAACCAAATGATGTTATGTATGTGCCTTTAACACAATATTTAAGTGCTAAGGAAGAATTAGATTTTAATACGATTCCTGAATTGTATACTCTTTTGCATAGTCCGCATGTTGATTTTAAAAAACATCAAGCTTTTATTCTAGAAGTGTTAAGGGATGGTTTAAAAGACGAAAAAGATTTTACTATTTTATTAAAATCAATGGGATTTAAATTAATATCAGAACTATGTTCTAGTGTTGTTTGTGACTCTCAAACAAAACTTTTAATATTGGAAGTGTTTGAAAAGTGTTGTCAATTTGAAATGGGTGTTAAAGTGTTATGCACAAGTTTGTCATTTTTATCTCAGTTATTTTCTTTAGTTTTACAGAATGGAACTGATGGTACCGTTTTAATAAAACTCTTGAAAATTCTATCAAATATTATTGAAATAGAAACTGACAAACATCGAAATTTTATTGTTTATTTTAATTTGATTACACTTCTTGAAGATGAATATTTTCATTGTATGTGCATTAGTAAATGTTTAAATGAATATTATAAATTACTAATGATTATTGTTGAAAGATTTCCGCATTTTTTGACCGAAGAACATATCAATAAATTTTTGATTAAATCGAAAGATCAATTTTGTAAATATTTAATACAGTATGGTTGTACTTATATTCAAGAATCAGATTTAAACAAAGATACAGATTCATATTATCTGAGACTAGCTTTTATGAAAAAATTCGTGAAGCGTTTATAAACATTCTACCAGATGCACTTCTTATCAGTGTTAATTTCCACATATAAACAATAATTAGTAAATATTTTATTTTTTTGTAAAATTCTCGCTAATCTCATCAAATAATTGAAATTAGCAGCATAAACAAAATCAATAAAGTGTATTTTCGCTGAAATGAAATTGTTTTTCTTTGTTCAATATTCGTATGGACTTTTAACTCTTTTCACAACAGATAATGTTTGTTTTTACTTATTTTATTATTGGCAGTGACATATGTCTGAAAAATTATAAGAGATTATTTTTTTCTTGGAATATTTGATGATTTCTATCTTTGAAATGATTTCAGTAAATGACTAAGAGAAAACAAAAGTTCAGTTGCGCGTGACTATATGCCAAGGTTTTTGTGGTTGTGATTTTTTTTATAAATTTACTTCTTACATTGTTACATAATTGCAGAACAGACTGTAGAATCATGAATAATAAAAGTTATGTAATTAGTTATTTTTACGAAATGGATAAATTATTGTAAATCAGTAATTAATTCATAAACAGTTTTTTTTCACTGTTTGATATTAACTTGAAAAAATTAAGTTCACTGCCAAAGGTGCTGATAACCTTTTTTTTATGTTGGTAATTGATGGTTTATGTGAATTAATGATTAAATATTTTTGATATCTCTAACTTTTGAATTGTGTAAGTTTTTTTTTTCATATTTTTATTCTATTTGATTTTTTTTTAATCTGTTGTAAAAATAATTGTGGCAAATTGCTATAATATTGTAAGTATTTTACTTCATCTGAGACTTTATTCCAGATAATTATAATAAATCATTAAAATTATTACTGTCAATATAATTTTTTTACTGTTTAATAACTTTTGATCTGGAATTATTTAAAATACCTAGATAACTGGTTTAAAAAACCAAACCTTGAATAACATATAATGAGATTAGCACAAGTTTACTAATTCTGATAATTTAAAAAACGGAAAATACATTAAAAATGTATATTAAGGGATCTAGGTTGTTCCGCTGCGATTTTGCGAAAATTATTCTATTGATTACAACTAATTGAATTACATTAATAGTGAGGAAATCACATATTATGCATAATTGCTTATAACGTTATATAAAGTAGAGTAACTAGAAAATTTGTCATATACCTTCTCAAGTTCTTCTCATTTGCACATTTTCTGCATTGTGAAGTCACGGTCAGTTCAATGCAAGCTGGGGGTCATTATCTGTAAAGATTTCAGTTGCATTCAATTCACCGAAAATTTCCGTTTCAAACCGATTTAATGAAAGCAATAATAAGTCGAAAATAAACCATCAGTGAAAGCGTCGCGGTTTCAGTTGTCAGCAGGGACGGCACACGACCGCCACTCAAAACCAGAGTTCAGTGATAGATGAGAACATGATCTGTGAGGAAGAAGTCGAAGTGCCACTGAGGGATAAACCTCTAAAACAACTTAATCGAATTGCCAAAAGACCTAAGTTGGATTTGGAATTTCAAGATTTGAAATATTCGGTCCGAGATAGTTATGCCAAAGGGGGTGAGTTATATAGGGTGTGATTGTTTAAATTTTGCATGTAATCGTTTTTTTTTTTGTTTTTTTCAATTTTTATCTAAAAATGATAAAAAGTTGCTACTCAGAATTTGATAATTTTTATTCTTGTTTATAAAATAATTTATCTTGAAAATAGGTGAAACGAAATTTATACGAATCATAAGTTTTTAACAACACTGATTTGAATAGAATGGAACTACGTCATATCACAACGGAAAACTAAATAGTTTTCCTCTGTGTTTTGTTTTGCTGTTGATTATTGTTGCATTATAATTTCCATGACGGTAATTTAATTCTTACTAGAAAATTTTTGTAATTGTATTTCTTCAAGCTTTTCTTTTATCTATCAATAGTTAATTTCTTACATATTCTAATTGAAAATTTTTCATCGGCTTAGAATGTGACCATGACGCTTCAAAAATGTAATGTCAAGGCAATTCAAAAAAATCATTTTTTCCTGGATTTTTTCCAATTTCCTTAACAAGGGAATTTAATGCAATATCTATGTTTATTATTGTTTAACATTTGTTTGTTACTATTATTTATAAAATTACAAATATTTGCTGGTTTTGATTAACATTTGCAATTTGCAACAATTTGGCTTTCTAAAATGTATAAATTATGCAAGAAAATTACTAATTTTTATATTAAGACTTTTCATTTGTTCAATCTGGAAATTGTTATTAAAACCACAAAATTGAATGGCAGTAAAAGATAGTCTACTTATTTAAAAAAATATAAAATTAGTCGGCATTTTTTTTCATCAGTAGTAATTCAATTCTCTGATTGAAACAATAGAAGCAGCGTCAGAATTGATGTACAATTAGAGAACGAATATTATTCACATCATTCTCACAATGATTAGCTTTTATTATAATTGAACTTGAAAATATGACCTTTGCTAATTTAATAATTACATGATTAGACTTTCCAATTTTTTTATTACTGGAATGCTACGATTAATCTTGGATAACCGTTAAGCTGACAAAATTTTTGTGGTAACTTTCCCTTATTAGTGTAAAGATAAGCTGTAAAAATTACTATAATGTTGGGGAATTTTCAACACTACAATTATCATTGCAATTAATTTTTAATTAAACGTCTTATATAATGCCAAATAATTATAACTCATGAACATTAGTTGGGTGGTTGAAACTATACATTAGAAAATCATAGAAAGTACAAATTTATTATATTCGAATTAGGTAGAATTGCACAATTATTGTGAACAATGAATTAAAACGCGTAATTTGGTTGTGAAACGAAGATTGTCGGGTTACAAGTTCAGTATCATCCTCTACATTTATTTAGTTATGTCATATAAGATTACATATCTCAGTCGGTTAAATGAAGTTGAAAAATCTAATTTGCTATTATTGGGGATTTTAATTATTTTATTTATATACACAGGTAAAAATAATGTAAGATTAATGAATAATAATCAAGGATCAGGATTATATCTTTATGTATTTAATTAATCTTTGAAATGATGTCATCATGTATTTTTCTTTAGTACTTGGGGCAACATTGTGTCTTCATCTAAACATCGAAAATGTATTTATAAAAATACAATTTCTTGGATTTTTTGTTAGTGGCAATAAATAGTTAATTTGCATGATAAATATTTTGCTTTATTAAAATGCTATTAAATGATTGTAACTCGTTATTCACAATTAAAATTTATGAACTCTTTGTTGCATTTTTTTTTTTAATTTTACAACTTTTAAAATATTACAAAAAATCATTAAAAATAAATTAATTTAAATTACTGCAATTATTCTAGTGGTAAGTTGTGTTAACTTTCCTAAACATTAAAATTAAATTTCTAAAGTAGTTGGTAAACAAAAAAATAATAAGTACATGTTTTGTTTTAATTATTATTATACTAAAAGATCTTTAATTTTTTATAATTTAGTAGTTATTGATTTTTTCAAAGTTTGAGTTATAATTATTGGTAATCATATCTTGTTTTATTTAATGAAGGAAGGAAGAAAAAAAATTTTTTATAGATACCACGAAGTTTACAGTGTATATTTTTTTAAATGTTAATTACACTTACTAGATAATCTAATTTTATGTCAGGTTTATTGGTTATAAGCTACTTTTTTTAGTGTTTAATTTTTATGAACTTTAAATTGTGAAAAAATTAGGAGGGATTTCATTATTTTAATTCGAAGCAGGTCAAGGCAAGGAGCTTCAGTTGCTACATGTTAATCATAAGAAAGTCTATTGAAAAAAATATACATTATGGTAAACAGTTCCCAAATTATCTAAATTTTGATTTTTTGTTTTATTAATTATGTGCCGCATCCACCAGTTCTTGAGTATTTTTTTTGTTCTTAACTAAAATTTGCTTTTTTTTATTTACTCACTTTTTGTTATCATAGACAATCAGATAAGATTTTATCATAGTTTTAATAGAATTAGATGTTACCTGCTCAATCTTGAATGCCAAGTTCGCGTTAGAATTTTTATCAAATTAGGTAGTTGTTATTGGTATTTCCAAGGCTTTGTCCTTGATTCATTCTTTTCTCAATCAGGCCTAGTCTATTATGTAAATTTGGAAAATTTCTAAGCTTTGTTCACAATCACTCAAATTGAATGAACGCAACGTGATTTAATTAATGCAAAATTGAACTTTATTGTGCTTATGTGGGTGTGTATAACAATAAATAATAAATGTTCCGTCATGATGGAAACCTTAAGCTAAGCTAAGTTAATTTAATTTAAGTGATTATAGACAAGGCTTTATAGATTATAGTCCGTTAGGAATATGAAAATTTGTTTTGAACAAAAGTTGTATGAATCTTTCTTGGGGTTGTTTTAAAAATAAAATCAAAAATGGTGCACTTCCGGTTATACCGGAAATTGACACTAACTTCGTTATTTTAAATGCACACACACTTTATGTATCGTATGTGACATTTTGAGTGAACCATTTTCAAGAAAATCAAGATTTAAAGAAAAAATATTGCTGTGCAAAGATCGCCATTATTCTAAATATCTCGAACACAAAAACATTTACAGAGGTGCGCATTCAGACCTCTATTTTAAACATTCTATCTCTTAAACCTGATCATCTTATCAAATTTGGGAAACTCTCTTTTTATGGGAGTCTTGAACATGAAGAACTTCTAACCCAAGAAACTCAATTTTCTCAAATGGAACGATATATTTTTTGTGGTACCATCTCATAGTACTTGAAATTACGTTTCGATTGATAAAGGTTGTAAAAATGTTTTTTGAAATTTGTAAAAAATTACATCATCACATTTGCCTTGGTGACTACTAACTATTGTTATTTATAAATTCTATTTTTTATAAGATAACATCAAGACAAATCAAAAGTATGCACAATAAATGGAGAATCCTAAACCATCTCTGGGAATTAACTTCCAACCAGTGACTTCCGCTATGATTGCACAGTGTGAATGATAATATTATGCGAAAATCTGTTTATTGATTATTTTGGTATATTGAATGTTTTGCTGATATTTAAACCTCAAGATTTGTGTTTTTTTAAACTGGATCTACCTCAAAACAGTATTTTCTTCTATTATCACAAATCCATTTCAGCGTTTATTCAAAAAATGGTAAATAGACAGCTGATTTTGATATTGTTCTTCTTACAGAAATCTCTCATTGAAGTTTTTTATTTGAGAAAAATTTTGCATAAATTCATTATGTCAGAAGGAAATTTCAAATTTTTGAAAAACATTTATTATATTTACTAATTATTTTTCACTTTACATACTTTTTTTTAAACATATTTATATCAATGATAACAATCAAGACTAACTTGTTGATGTAGATTTTTGCAAAATTAAAAGTGGGTACAACCTGACATCAATCAAAAGGTAAGTTTAAGTTCTATTTGGTTGCACATTAAAAAGTATAGCGTTCCATTAAAAAAAAAAACGAGTTATTTAGTTTTGAACTTCCTCATCTTTAACACTCCCATCAATAGAGAGTTTATCAAATTTGATAAGATGATCACTTCTAAGGGATAGACTGTTATGTCTAAAATGAAGGTGTAAAACCGCTCCTTTGTAAATACTTTTGTGTTCGAGATATTTAGAATAATGGCGATCTTTGCATAGCCATATTTTTTCTTTGAATCTTGATTTTCTTGAAAATGATTCACTCAAAATGTTAAAGATGTAAAAATATATAGGGTGTTATATTTAAAATAACGAAGTTAGTGTCAATTTTCAGTATAACAGGAAGTGCGCCATCTTTAGAATATTTTTAAAACAACCCTAAGAAAGATTCAAACAACTTTTGTTTAGAACAAATTTCCATATTCCCAACGGTTATCATGCTACGGAAGAATTACGCTGTGGTGGGACACCTGTATATAGTCTTAGTTTTGAAATTGTTCTTGAATTCTCAAATGCACCGCCTAAAAGAGATTCATTTGGAAGGTCGAAATTTTCACCAAACTACTATCCACTTACTTATTAATAAAAGACAAAGATAAAAAAAAATTTAAACTGAAAAATTATAACATTAGCATTTTTTTGATACAGGTGTCCTGAAACGCTCTTCAATAGTTTTTTTTAGACTTTTATTGGCTTTATCTAAATGAAAAACGCTCAAGAGGAGTTGAAGTTTTTGTAGAAAACGATTTGTCGTAGAGATATTAGACATGAGCATTACTTTTTATAAAAAATTGAATATCCCATAAAATGGGAAAAACAAATACAAAATTATTGTGGACAGAAATATCCAATAACCCTCTCCTCTCTTTTAAGAGGGTTGCTACTGATTACAGTAAAAAAAATCTTTTTATGTCATTTGGGTCTGAACAATTAAAGAAATAAATGTGCAAAATGATATCACTTAATTGGAATCCGTTTTGAAGATTTTTAAAGAGGTCTAGCTCCGCAGTCAAGCGTTTTTTGATAAGGTGATTTACGTTTAATCAACATCGAATTAGCTTTAGAATGTTTTCCAATTTTAAATTCTTTTTTTGGAAAGCATTTCTGGCCTTTTGTATAATGTGGTTTTGAAATTTTGAAATAAGTGTTCAAAACAAACAAGTTTTAAAGAAAAAAAAAATTAAATTTTTTCCTATTTTTTTTCTAGAAAAATTTGTATTTTATTTTTTGTTGATTTCCCAAAAGCATTTAATTAGCTTCAGAAAAAACTATACTATAAGTAAAAATAGCAACAACAATTTGAACTTTAATTTTCTTATTAGTTTCTATTTATTATTTTTACATTTAAAGTTTTCATTACTGACTTGTATAACTTGATTAATGGATCAAGAGTCTATGCTTTTAATTTAAAGCAATAACTATCAACAGATTTTCCTCCGTAGATTGTTTAATACTTAAAATCATTAGTAAGCAACTATCACATTCTCTGAGTACATTTGCACCTTCTTGCACCACTCTTGGAATCAGTTTTATATTTTGTTACACAATTCCCTGCCTTTCCAAGGTAACAAATAAAATAGTGGCGTCGACAGCCCCAAATATTTTTTTAACTTTCTGTTTTCATTCCATATCTCATACAGATTAATAAAATTATTTTTTTTTTCTAAGTATTTTGTGGTTATTTCAAAGATTTCAAAAATATTACACACTTATTTTTCAATAAAAGTTTAATCTTGTTTTTAATTTAACATTTGGTGGTATTAAGTAAATGCATTTTAATCCTAGTAATTTTTTTCAGTTTATTATCTATTATCTAACCGCGTATTAAGATATCGTTCCGTATATGTCTATAAAAATTGAATAAAAAACGTCTATCAAAATTCCCATTGTTCTATATTTGTTTTTACTTGTGAATACAATTCATCAACAAATAAAATTGGAAAATTATCTCAAATTAGCTATATCGAAATTAGAGCTGATGAAATTTTAAAATTTAGTTCTGGGAAGTTGTTATCAGTAATAAATATCTTTTTTTTTAATAAATATTAAACTAATTAGCAGAATTAAAGAAGGTGCTCAATCACTTTAAATTTTGACAAAACATTGTCGTTAGAAATATTCAAATGCTTTTATTACGTTGTAAAAATCTAATCATTTTTTACTAAATATACAATGTTGTTGTTTATTTATCGTTCAATTTAATTTTATTGGCGCTTTATTTAACTTGTCAATATCAATAAATCAGTGAAGCTTGGCTACTATTCTTATTTAAAATGCAGATTTTCATTGTTCTTAAAGAAGGTCGATTTGATTTTTTCCATTTTTTTACAGGATGGCGTCCAATTTTGAACTCGATGTGTGGAAAGTTTCGATGTGGCGAATTAACAGCTATTATGGGTCCTTCCGGTGCCGGAAAAAGTACTTTGCTAAACATTTTAGCTGGCTGTATGTAAGTATATTCAATAAATTATATAAATATTAAATCACAATTTATATAATTGATTTTTAGAAATGCAGGTGTTAGTGGTGTTATCAATGTGAATGATAGACCTCGCGATATGAAAATTTTCAATAAATTAAGTTCGTATATTATGCAGGAAGATTGTATACAACCACATTTGACAGTTAGAGAAGCAATGACTTTCGCTGCTTGCCTTAAACTTGGATCGCATATCACCTACAGCGATAAATTAGCTGTGGTAAGTTAACTGGTAGTTAATTATTCTTAAAAGATAAAAAAAAATTTAGGTGGATGAAGTCATCGAATTGTTAGGCTTAGAAAAATGTACAGACACATTAAGCGAGTTTTTATCCGGAGGTCAAAGAAAAAGATTAGCTGTTGCTCTTGAACTTGTAAACAATCCTCCGGTGATTTTCCTGGACGAACCTACAACGTAAGTTTCCGGAGTTCAGTTTGAAGGTCAGCGAGTAAACATCCTAATTTGAATTAAACATTTTTTTTTAATTGAAAATGAAAATGCTAATTATATTTTCAGAGGATTGGATAATTTTGCCATCAAGCAATGTATTTGTTTATTGAAAAAAATCAGTCAATTGGATCGGACTGTAATATGTACAATCCATCAACCGCCGGCTTCTATTTTCCAATTTTTCGATCAGGTAAGATTGCTTGCGTTAAGCACGATTGCCATTATGAAAGTGGAACAACGCTAAAATAATACACATTGCTTGATTCCTACGAATTTCGAAATATTTAACAAATTTGATTTGAATTTACTCATTATGTTTCTGACTTTTTGTTGAATTTACAACAGCGCTTTTTTTTTTTCTAACATATTTCTTTAGTTGAAGGCTGAATATTTTTTTGTGAAAGCTACAACACGATAGTTAGTAATTAGTAAGCGATTTATTTTGCATATTAATAGCAAGGAAATTTTAGTTTTGAGGTTCTTCTTGTTTAAAAGTTGTCATTATTGAAGTTGTGCAATTGATGAACACATTGATTGTTTAGTGTTTCACAAAGGCTGAATTTTCAAAACATAAGTAGAGAAAGTAGTCTTGAGTATTATTATTTTGCTAACGACAATAAAAGTAAGAAAGTTGATTGATCGCATGAGACTTAATTAACAAGTCTTGAAGATATTTGTCAATTATTATCAACAAAAAGTGAATGTATAATATTTCTGTTTGTTTAGTACTACGGAAAATACTACATTTAATTCTGCTTTTACTTCCTATCGATATTTTCATTATTTATCCGCAATGTTTTCTATAATAATATTCAAATTGATTTAATGTTAACCTTTGAAGGTTTCTTTTTTTTATTACTGTATGAGTCATCTCATTTTCACTATATGCAAATATTTAGCAAAGATGATAACGTAGTTATACTTTGAACAAAAATTAACTTCCTGTATTTAATCACATCAACTTAATGGTATGTAGAAACAATGTAAATAAACGATTTATTGTGTTGATATTTTTAATTATACAACATTGTTGTCTACTTAAATTTCCTCTCTTTTTAATTAGTTTATTTCACTCGTTTGAGTTGATTTGTGGTTCCGTTTTTTTTTATTTAGGAAGTAAAAAACGTCTCAAGGGGACTCAAGATGAATAATTAATAGAAAAACATTTTTAGAAAAGTGTAAACAAAAGACGAATGAACTATAGTCGACAATTAAATAATTTAGTTTTTTTCCACATTTAAAACAAAACCAGAACAAGAAAATTGTAGAACAGTGTAAAGTTGTGGCAATTCTTAGGTTTAATGATAACGAAGATTAAGGACAAAAAGTCATTTTTTTTAAGAGATTGTTTTTATATTGCCATTGAGTGTTTTTTAGAATTAACAATCGAAAACAAAGTTTTTGATTATTTTGGTTATTCAAAAACACCAATAAATCATTTTCAGTTCTAGATTCTTTGGATTTTCAAGAATTCTTTAATTTTTGAATTCTTAGATTTATTTGATTTTTCAGGTTCTTCAAATCCATTTTTTACGATTTCTGTATAGATTTATACATAGGGTCCATACTTCTTAAATGTTTTAGATTCTTCTTCTTTCTTTAAGATCCTCCGATTTTTTATTTTATTGTTGTCTCTCAGTTTTTTTAGATTTTTTGGCTTTATCAATTTTTTTTTATTTTTTTTATGCTTTAACTCCTCCAAATTTTCTTGATCTCTTGAATTCTTCATATTCTCTATATTTTCAGGAATGTTTAGATCTTCCATAATTCGTTGAATTTTCTCGAAATTCTTGTTTTCTCTACGTTTTTTGAATACTTTTTTGTTGTTTTGTTGTTTATAGAGATTTACTTTCTTTTTACAAATTTATTGAACTGTTTACTGAAATATTTTGATCGAGCTTAATTATAAATTCGAAAATACAAAATCAAACTGATAAACTTTGGATTATTTCAGTATTTATCTTCCTATTTTCTTTTAGCCTGGAGCCATACATCTTATTTACAAATTATATTTTCAATTTATCTTGTAACTTGAGTAATCAGAAAATTAAATACTGTTTTTGCACGTGATATTAACTGTGTCTATCTGCGTGATCATATTAAAAGCAGGTAGGAGGAGGTCAGGTCTTTTCATTCATGTATGAAATTGTGAAGAAAACAAGAGATTTGCAGGTTTATTTTACCCTTGTCGTGATTGTATGTTTTTATTTCATACCAAGCTTCGTTTTTGGTAGCAAACATTAATTTAGAGTTATATTTTTAAATTTTTATATTTTCACGACTTGAAACTATTTAACTAATATTTGTAGAAAATCCATAGAGTGTAAACTGCGTTTCATTTCTGTTATATTTACTTTATGAACCAATATTGATGAATAATTTTTTAATGGGTCAAGTTAGAAGAAAAAAAGCTTTTCTTTGTTGGACAAAAAAAATGCAAAAGTTCAAAAAATATTCGATTTGTGATATTATTACTATTCATTCCGTATAATTATGCTTCAAATATCTCGAAATAATTATAGGAGTCCAGTCTTATCTTTTTAGGAAAAATTTGCTAAAACAACCTAATTATATTTACAAATTTTTTAATGGTTTCAGCTCCTCATTTAGTCACGGATTTGAATTAAAAAAAATCGGCCTTGATTTGTTAAAGTGTCAGAACTTGACGAAGGCTTTAGAAGATATGCTAATTTTTTTTTTTCTTTCAGGTTTATATTGTGGCAAACGGATGCTGTGTCTACAATGGATCGCCTAATCATCTTGTACCTTTTTTTTCGTTGGTTGGATATTCATGTCCTTCAAATAATACTCCGGTCGATTACAGTAAGTCTAAAAGTTTACCCCAGAACGAAAAAAAAAAACAATCTAAAAATTATTTTAGTGATTGAATTAGTTCATTCTCAACCGTCAATAGTCCAAAGCTTCCGAGCGGCAATCCAAGACGGTAAAGTCAACATGAGAGAATTTGTAGACGACAAAGCGGCTAAAGCTTATGAAGATGAAGGAATCTACAACGATCCTACTGAATTTGTTTTGGAAAAAAGCGATATTGATTTTGCTAATTCATTTTTAGTACAATTTTATACATTATTATCCAGAATGTTTCTTCAAATGAGACGAAATCGAACTGGACTGTATATACAATTCTTTCACCATTTACTATCAGGGTGTATAGTTGGTGGTATTTTTTATGGAATCGGCAATGACGCATCACAAACTATCGCTATCTTTAAATATTGTGTTTGTTGTAATGTTTTCTTCATGTATACTCATGTCATGATGCCGGTTCTGTTATGTAAGTGATGTAATACTTCAAGAATGAAAAAAAATTATGTTGCGTTGTAGTTCCACTTGAAGTGAAATTAGTGAAGAGGGAATTTTTCAATCGGTGGTATGGACTTAAAGCTTATTATGCAGCTTTAACAGTATCCACCATACCTCTGTTGGTGAGTAATATATTTTCTATATATATGCAACCCATTATACTCATGAATATTCGATTATTTTTATTGTTGTGGAAATAATAATTAGCTCATTATAAAAAGTTTATTACTTCCAATAAATGAGTCTTTAACGATTTCTAATAAGACAATAACTTTTTTTTATGTTTTTTTAAAACATTTTCTATAATCAATGTTTTTTAGCTTCTTCTAGGGTCCATGTTTTCAACAATAGTCTACGTAATGTCTGGTCAACCTCTAGAAGCAAATCGTTTCATTGGCTTCTGTCTGATATGTCTAGCAATAGCATTAACATCTCAAGGTTTAGGATATTGCATTGGAGCAATTTTCAGTATTACAAATGGTTCAGTAGTGGGGCCTTCAGTCCTAGCTCCACTTTTAGCCTTAGCTGTATATGGAATGGGTTATAAAACTTCAATTGAACCATTTTATAGAGTATTAATGACTCTTACTTACATTCGTAACGGAATTGTAGGCATTTGTAATACTTTATTCTTTGAAAGAGAACCTTTAGTTTGTCCTGAAGATGAAATTTATTGTCATTATGCCCGACCTGATATACTTATGGCTGATATGGCTATGCCTACAATGGATTATAAATATCAATTGGGTTATATTTGTATTTTTATGATTCTTTTCAGAATCGCTGGATATTTATCGTTAAAATGTAGACTCAATAATGATCTAGCTTCTAGAATCCTTTTTTACTTTAAAAAAGTACTCAGACATAGATATTAACAATGTGTTGATGGTATTATTAGTTGTACCTTTAAATTATTGTGATAATAGTTTTTGTATTGTTTATTGTATTCTTTAAATATAAAAATATTTAATTTTTCTTTATTTATTGAACTTAAATAGATACTTCTTTATTGTCCTTTTCTTTCTTCTTTTTCAATTTAACTATTATAGCTTCTATAGCCCACATTGTTAGCGTTGTTAATGTTATACAATTCATTATAATCACGCAAGGTGTGTAACTGCCTGTAGCATCTCGAACAGCTCCAAGAATCGGACCTCCAATTATAATACAAAAACCGTTCATCATCATCTCCATACCACTAGCTGAAGCGAGTTTTTCTATTGGCACATGCGCAGGAATAACTAAGCCCATGTATACTTTTCGGATACCTTTAGCTATGCCTAAACCTAAAGCAATCAGCAGCAACATGTAGTAGTCACTGGATAGAAGAAACGCTGAAATTTTCTTTTATTAGATCGACAAAAATGAGAAAATAAAATATTTACTGAATCTTGTAATTATCAAAAGGATTAAGCTAGAAGCATACATCAATCTTGGCGGTTTTGTGAAAAAATTGCCAATGTAGGGGGCCAAAAACCTAAAAATTATATCGGCGACCCCAAGAATTGACAAGAACGTGGCTGTTTGGCTTGTATTCAATGAAAGATCTTTTAACATGAACGGCGTAAGAACAGTAAAATTAAGTTCAGCAAAAATAGCTAACGCCATTCCCATCATTATATTAACAAAAATTGGATCTTTGAAAAGATCCAAATCAAAAGTTTTACAAAGCGACTTAGCTATTCTTTTCCATACCGAAATTTCTTCTTTTTCGTGTAAATTTTTATCTGGTTTTTCTTCTGTTTCTTCATTTAAGGGTTCTAATTGTGTTTCTTCTATTTTCATATGCCATTCCACTGGTTGTAATAAAATTGCTGCGATGAAAACATGAGAGCAAATAGATCCGAAAATTAAAGTAACACCTTCTGGTGGATAAATAGTCATTAAAAAACCAATTATTTGTGGTATGACTATGGGTCCAAGACCTGTAATTGTCATAGCTATACTCATCGCGTAATTTCTTTTATCTTTGAAGTACATATTTAAAGCTAAACCGTATGCTGATTGGCACATTCCCATTCCAAGAGCTACAAACAATTTTTAAAACACTGAAAAACGAATAAATTGAAACATACAGGTTATAAGACCATAAGAAATAATAAAATGTGTAAATGTTTCCGAATAAGCAGTAAGTACAACTCCAACGGTCAATAAAGTAGCAGCAAAGAGCGCAACTTTACGACATCCATAGATTTTTAAAAGAACTCCATTGAGTAAACCAGTGATCATGCCAAAAGCAGCGTTCAGATTTATAATTAAAGATCCTTGCGCTGCCGTCAGGTTGAGTTCCACGAAAGTATCTTTGAAAATTAAACCAAAACAATGAATTAAAGGTACGGTGAGAAACTGAAACAGATAAATTTGGCGCCATTTAATACCAACTTATAAAAATAAAAATGAAAGTCATACACTGAAATAATTCGATTTTCTAAATTTAATACTCACGTTACTCAAAGCGCTGGCGAAGACAATCACCCATCCATAACCTCCATCAGGTGGTATCTTTTTGATCGTTGTCATAGTTTTGTTTACTTCTAAATGAATTGTTAATGATGGAAGACTTGGCTCTCTTCCAACGTTCAATATTTTTTTGTTATATGTTATGTAATTACAGGTATTAAATTAATAAGTTCTCTCTAGTTCATAATTGCGAAATTTACAATCGTTAAGCATGTATTTCTGCGTGATTCATTGGGTTACTTTATTTTTTTAAGTGTTATAGAATGATGCAATGTGTGGAGTTGGAAAGACGAATATCGATTGCCCAAACTTGAACACTTGAACTGTTCTTATAAGTTGATAACGAATTTAAATGTACGCACTTCAATCAATTATTTTTCGAAAATAATGATAAAAAGAACAAAGGATTACATAAAAAACATTTTAGAAATAACTTTTTGCACCAGCGCCTCCACCAAAAATACACCCTAATGATTTTTTAAACAGTTTTCTTCATAAGATTTTGGACAGTGATCATATGAATTTTGTGCAAAATCAGTTTTCATTCTGTCGCAAATTCATAATTTTGCTATTTAATTGTAAATGTTTACTTGGAATTTTCCGTGAAATAAAAATCAAGACTAGATGAAAATTTAATTGCATAGAAGCTAATTTTAAATTACAAAATTACTACTAAATTCAATGATTTTATTTGATGATTCGAAAGAAAGAAAACTTATTCAAACATTGAGGTAACTGATGAAAATATGACGTAAGAAGTAATATTGAGTAGATAATAAGCTACAAGGGTTGTTTGCTCCAATTTCTCCAATGCTGTAAGCTATGGAAAAAGAACAATTATCATATATTTTTCAGGTATTAATTAGTTTAACAATTTTTAAAAATTATATCTCTACTTTAACAATACCACAATCAATTATCTAATCATTTGAAATAAAACTTTTGCTTGAATTAATTGAGCTCTAGACGAGTGATTGATTTATTGCATAAATATTAACAATTGTTAAGGTTTACAGTGATGTAAGCAAACTAATTATTGAATTGTTTGGAATTTAAATTACTCAAGAAAATGAGTAAAATGTTACCACCAGATTTAAGAACAATTACAACAAAATTATTTATTGTTACTCAACTCTCAATAACATTCACTGTTAAATAAGAGTAAACAAAAGCAATAAATGTCAACATTAATCACCACTACCGAAAAACACATATCTTATCGCTTCGGCGGATGTTGTATGACTGAATAATTTATTCTATCCAGATGACTAAAAATTGTCATTGGTTTTATGCTGACTTCTGAGAATATCTGCTTGGTTAATTATGATAATGTGTGTTATTCCTTTTAACGAAATTCTGCTACTTTTTTTGTTTACAATAATATAGAATTGTATAATATTATAAGGGATTAATCATTAATGGTCAAAACGGAAGTCAATAATTCATAATTTATTTCCGCTTTATTTATCTAAACTGTAAAATATGAAGTAATTATTTCAAGGTTTTTGAGTTTGCGCAACAAATACGAAGGTTACCAGAGTTCGAAATTTGAATTTAGGGAAAGGATTTTTTGTGCTTGTTCATTTTTATAAATATATAAATATGGAATATAAAATATGCAAGAAATTTTTATTCCTTGAAGCTTTTTATGAAAATTATTTGGATACCACGTGAAAAACACATAAGCGATGCTTGATGAGGAACAATCAACTTCAGATATCTCCTAATGAGCAAATTATTTAATTCTTTTGGAATTTTTCACAAATGGTTTGTAGTTATTTCTATCTTTTTGAAAGGACCCCCAGGTGAAGTTGCAAGCGCTACTCTGATGGACACTTGCCTAAACAAACTGCTTTCTGTTGAGTCTTAAATAATAACAAATCTAAATATCACGTAAGAAATCATAAAAACATAAAAATTTCAACAAATTTGTTAAAAATTCATTCTCGAATTAATATTCAGTACTTTTAAACCACAATTAATTCAGAGAATTACAACGATTTGATTATTTAGAATAACAACAATTACTGTATTAGCAGGTTCGTCTCTGATGACTTCTCAATGCATAATGCCTCCCATCAAATGTCTTCGGCTTTTGTGTCCAGCCCTTCCGCTCTAGGCATTTATTATAACTAAAATACTTTGTTAGCGCTGCAACCTCAAAAACAATTTACTAAAAAATTCACATTTTACACTTCTGAAACTTGAAAAATATAATCCAATAGATTTTATCATTAATTTCAAAATTAAATTAAATGTTTTTTATACCCATTTTTAGCTAATACATATGAGCTGTTGAAAACAGAAAAAGCTTCTACTATGAAATGAAAGACTAATTTTAAGGTACACAGATTTTATTTATTCCCAAGATAACAAAAGCCATACTGAATTTCATAACACCAATATATCTTTTATTTACAAAACAAAAAATAAAACATCTAAATTAACGTCCATTTCCATCACAATTCAATTGCTGCTTACTACTTTTCTCTTTTCTATGTTCTTCATTATTTTCTTCGGTCTTTTTTTTCCATCTTCCCCCTCCATACGGCGCATGTCTTCTTTTCAAACTTGAATTAGTCCCATCCTCTTCAACTTCAAACTCCATATTTAGATCATGTCGAATAATTTTCAAAAGTGTCGTTCTTGGTAATCCCAATAGTTTCGATCTTTCCCGCAGTGACAAATCTGGCGCGTCTTTCAAGGACGCACGCACATAGGGTACATGCATTAATCTTGAAAGTGGTCTTCCACACTTCATTTTATCTTCCACATTTCCAACACTAAACAATTTTCTTTCCCAACTTAAAAAAGTTGATCTATTCGGTGGAGGACTGTTGAATCTTGCCAAGAAGTTGGAATAAATGTCTTTCCATGTTTGATTGTTATATTCTTTTTCGTGGACCCAAACAGCAGCGACAATCTTCTGTTCATGGGTATAACGGGAAGATTCGGAAGTTTCAGCTTCATCGTCGCTCATTTTAGGGACACGACCTCCAAGAGGACATCATTTCTGAACAGCTGTAGATACGACGTGGGGAGTTATGGATTTTGCGTAGTATAGTTGAGTGTGTGGGTGTTTGACAGAATCTATACTAAAGGACCCTAAAAAGATATATTATCAATGATGGAATTGTTTGAGAAATTACCAAAGCATTTACAAACTACTGGAAGATCTAGGAATAAGAAATTATGCTTTTTTCTGAAAATATTGCAGAAATGTAAGTTACAGATTACGATAATACCGACAGAAGCGCATGCGCAGTTGCACAAAAAGCGATGACGTCGATAAGGAAGTTTACCTGTTCTCTTTCGTTCGTTGTTCATTGAACGAAGAAGAACTAAACGTAAGTGGTTCCACTTTTTTACAAGTTATTTTAGCTTTTGTATTGTGTATTCAATTTTTTCATCAAGTTAAACTACTGTTCATTTTTTTTTATATAGATATTAACTCTAATTTTCTATAATATTGTATTCAATTTTCGTTTTTTCCCCACTTGGCACGTGTTGGTTGCAACCGACGCCATATTTTCAGTTACTTGAATATTTGCAAATTTATTTAGAATTAAAGCTTTTCAAATCAAAATGCAATATGTAAATTTGTTTGATTTAAAATTTTTCTTTAAATATTAAAACATTTGAAGAAATTCTCCAGATTTTGAGAAAATAAAATTTTAGGCATTTTGTTTGTTACAATTGTTTTTGCTTTCAGAATGGCGGACGCAGCTCCAGCCGGTGGACGCGGTGGATTCCGAGGAGGTTTTGGTGGTGCACGTGGGGCTCGCGGTGGTCCACGTGGTCGGGGACGCGGCCGTGGTAGAGGTCGTGGTCGCGGCAAAGAAGACCAAAAAGAATGGATTCCAGTAACAAAATTGGGTCGATTAGTTCGCGATGGAAAAATCCGGTCTCTGGAAGAAATTTATTTGTTTTCGCTCCCGATTAAAGAGTTCGAAATCATCGATTTCTTCATTGGATCGTCTCTCAAAGATGAAGTAAGTACTTCTATTGTGAAATATATTGCTTTTCATATTATCATGATGAGTAATTTTATTCTTTCGCGGTTTCCACCAGAGGAGACTCCAATGATGGCCAGAAGCAACTGATTTTTAGTCTTAATCATTACATATTCAGTTACAGTAAAAATGCAGATTTTCAAAGTCGTTTTTCTTTTTAGGTGTTGAAAATCATGCCTGTGCAGAAGCAAACTCGTGCTGGTCAAAGAACACGGTTTAAGGCCTTCGTTGCTATTGGTGACAGCAATGGACATATTGGTTTAGGAGTGAAATGTAGCAAGGAAGTTGCTACTGCTATTCGTGGGGCTATTATCCTCGCTAAACTTTCCGTTGTTCCTGTAAGAAGAGGTTATTGGGGTAACAAGATCGGTAAACCTCACACTGTACCATGCAAGGTGAGGAAAAATGAAATTAAATTGTTTGAATATCAACTTTTATGATGATTGACTTATTCTTTCGCGGTTTCCACCAGAAGGCTCTGCCTTATGATGGCCTAAGAAATCTGATACTAAACTTCCATTATATTCGAGTTTAAATCATTTAATGTGTCTCTAATTTAGTAATTTTTTTTTTTACAGGTTACTGGAAAATGCGGTTCTGTAACAGTGCGCCTTATTCCTGCACCTCGTGGTACCGGAATTGTATCTGCTCCTGTCCCGAAAAAGCTGCTTCAGATGGCCGGTATTGAAGATTGTTATACTTCAGCAAGAGGTTCAACGGGAACTCTTGGCAATTTTGCCAAAGCAACCTACGCTGCTATTGCCAAAACTTATGCTTATTTAACTCCTGATTTATGGAAAGATATGCCTTTAACTAAAACACCTTATCAAGAATTTGCCGACTATCTGGCTAAGAATCACCGCCCCGTTACAGGCCCAAGACCAACTGAAGCTGGTGTTTAAGGGTTTTCACAATTTACGTTTTTTCTTTTGTTTTTGAGTTTTTTTTTTTTTATTTAAAAACTTGCTGTTAATGTATCCATGGACAGACTGAGGGTAGTAATGAGCCAAAGTCTTTCAATGAATATGTTTATGCACGAAAAATAATAAAGGTCTGTAAAAATAAGTATCAGAATAAAAACCGTACATCTGGATTTTTTTTTTATTATGTCAACCTTATCAAACAAGAATAACAAAAAAAAAATAATTGGAAAGTAATATACAATGTTATGTGGAAGGTATTTTTTTTACTACTGGTGTAACTGCCCATGGAGTTATGATTCAGTCAAAGAACTAATTATTTCAGCATAAATAACTGTTACAGCCAAATCGGAAAAACAGCTATGATCTAAAGCAAATACATGGATTAAAAAAAAAAACAAATTTTAATCACCAAGAAATTCACAATTTTTTCAATTACTGGTGGTTGTGCAAGAACTTTTAAAGATTTTCCAGGTAGTTCCCAATAACCTTGAAAATTGGCCATTTCGGAATTAAATTCGGCATTCCCTTTCAATTTTCTTAGATGTTTCAACATAAAGTTTTGAAGCAAAAAGGTTTTGATCATTAGCATGAATACGCAATTCGTTAACAATTAGTTACAATAAATTTGACTTGGAGTCGAAAAAATTAGGACCGGAAGATTTTTAAACGCTTTCTTGTTTTTGGTCAATAAACAAATGCTGTATAATATCCCTGCACTGAATTTCATGGAAAAAAAAATGTATAAAAAATATGCTTTATTCAATTAATTTACATCAGCGTTCTTTGTTTTTCAACTTTAAAATTTTCAAATGACAGTTTCCACAGCGCCTACAGCACCCCCAACGCCTCCAATTCCTCCTTCTCCAAATGAAGCTTCAGCAAAACCTCCTCCAATCGAACCTCCTATTCCTACACCTTCAACACCACCCCCAATCGCAGCAGAACCGACTTCTCCTGAAAGTCCTGCAGTAAATGAAGCACCACCATCTGCGATGATCTGGCCGTATGCTGCTGCAACAACCAAAAAGAAGAAAACAGAAACAGCCTAAAATTTTATAAATTATAACACTAAAAAAAATCACACTTTTATTAATTTACCAAGAATTTCATTGTTATCACAGAATGTTACGTTTTCAATATTTTGTTACACTTTTAATAAAAATTTAATGGTGATGAAGTTTATATAGAATAATGGAAACCTTGACAATGGTCTTGGAAAATTTTATTGTATTTCGATTATTATTGTGAACTCAAGCAAAACGGAGTTAGTTCTAGAAATAAACAAACAAAAAAATATATATGAAATTACTAATTTTGATAGAATTTTTAAGAAAATAGAGCAATGTTGAAGATTTTGCAATAACTAGTTAATTATTATGGTAGCTGATGGGAAAAACCAGTCTAATAAGCAATATTACCTAATTTTGGAATAAATCATTAATGCTTGCAAATTTTAATAAGTCAGAGCGGATATCCAGTTTTTTTATGATTGAAATCTTTATCTTAAAGTGAATTTCGCAATGATTTTGTCTGTAAAGTGAGAAAAGATAATTTGTTTCTTTAAATTCTTAAATATAGAAACATTCAGATAAATTCAATCTATCTTGAGTTTTTTTGCTTATAAATAATTTTTCTAAACAACTGAAAAATATAGATAATTATATTTTATGCCACCCAAAAGAAGCATGTCATTAATTAGAGGAAATTTAATTAGAAATGTTGAAATTTTAATTACACCTTTCAACAGATTTATTGTCGTAAAACTATACTCCTAATACGTAAAATCCGACTGGCACACTTACGACAATTTGAATCTCCTAAAAACTTTAAAACAAAATTTTCTAGAAGTAATCGATTTCAATTAAAGGCCAACATTTTCATTATAAAAGAAAATCATCTGGCTGCAAATGTCATCAGTCAAATACAAGACTTACACAAAGAATTACAGCAATCATGAACCCTTTGGTAATACCAAAAACTAATTCTTTATTATTAATTTTGTAAATATTTTTTTTTACAGACAATTCTTGTTATTGCCATCAATGCTCTTGTAATCGGCGCTCAAATGATGATGCCCATCATGGGAGGTGGCGGCGGTATGATGACTGCCGGTTTAATTGGCGGAGGCGGCATGGGAGGTGCTGGAATGGGAGGTGGAGCTATGCTTCCTTTGATGATCGGCGGTGCAGGAATGGGTGGAATGGGAGCTGGAATTGGAGCTGGAATGGGCGCTGGTATGATGGGAATGGGCAGCAATCGCAACGTTGTTACTTCAGGCAGTAGAGTTGTTACTAGAGGAACTACAAATGGAGGCCAGTCGCAAGGAATTGGAGGAGGATTAGCAGGATTACAGGGGCTTGCAGGATTTGAAGGAATGAGTGGCATTGGTGGAGGAGCGATAAGTGCTCGCTCAATTAATGCCAATCGTGGTATCTGAATTAATATAAAGTAAGAATGAGTTTGATTGGAAGTTAATTAAGGCACTTAAAATTTAGAAAGAAAAAAATAAATATTATAAAATAAAATATGATTTCGTTTTATTCGAATTCCTTTAGTGACAAAGTGAAAGTGATTGATTTTATGAATGAAGAATCAAATATAATTGAATAAAGAGGAAACCACAGCTTCAGTGAAGGCTACTATTGAATCGTATAAAATCTAACAAATAATTTAATAACAAAAAGTCTCAGTTTAAAGTATTATTAATTATGTTGCAAATATATAAATTCTATCGTGAAATGTCACCTCCACAAATTACAAATGTTGAAAGCGATTGAAATCTTGCAGAAACAGTGTATCTTTACGCAACCCCTTATCGTCACTTCATTATCATATTGTTGTTGAATGTAACAATAATTACCTAATTTTTCGTCAAACTAGAACAAGTTTTCAGTTTAGATTTCCTTTCGATGAAAACTTGCTGTTCCATTTCCATTAGATCAAATCAAGAGAAAGGTTTCTTTATAATTGATTTTAACATTTACATTAATGTCCCTTTGTGACTAATATGCAAAATGATTTAATGAAGTCTTCAGCTACCGATTTTATGGTAATGTAGTGGGAACAGTTACGCAAGCGAGATTTATAGATACCATTTAATCCATTTATTCAACTATAAATAACTTTCAAGAAATAAAATGCATTGATTCTCTCAAAAATGCAAAAAATTGAAGGTTGAATCGATTAATAATGTTAAAAAAATTGGATGATTTCGTAAAAGACCCATCAATAGATAATTCTGATAATTTTGATATTAACACCTAAATATTTGACATTATATAGTCTTGTTTTAGCATATGGAACACACACCAAACCAGTTTTATTTGGGGTGGCCACCAAAATTTCGTCTATATAAACCAAAATTTTCAACCATTAGATATCAAACAACCATCCAACGTTTCTCAGAAACAACCATCAAACGAAAAAACAATGAACACTGTAAGTATTTCTATAATTCATCGCAATCTTTTTGAATCAATCATGTTTTTAGTTCTTTGTTGTATTTGTTGCTTGTGCCGTTGCTACCGCCAACGCCGGCATTATCGGAGCCCCTTTGGCTGCTCCAGTAGCTGTCGCTCATGCCGCTCCTTTGGCTACTAGCGTCATTTCTACCCGCACCATCCATGCTGCTCCTGTTGCTGTAGCTCATGCCGCTCCTGTTGCTGTTGCTCATGCCGCTCCCGTTGCTGTAGCTCATGCCGCTCCCGTTGCTGTAGCTCATGCTGCTCCTTTGGCTCTTGCCGCTCCAGCCATCCACGCTCCCATCGCCCGCTCTTTCATCGGTGCTCCAGCTCTTGCCGCTCCTTTAGCTCATCATGGATACTACGGTGGTGCTCATTACTTCTAGATTCTTTGTAACTTTGTAAATTAATCAACAAATTTTGTACAAAGAATTCTTAAATGTAAATATAATTTAATACGTTTTTTATTTCTTTTTTTTGACAATCTCTTTATGGTTGTTTAGTATATTTGAATGATCTACATTTTTTATCTGATTTCAAAAGATAAAACACAGAAGGGGAAATCAGTGTAATTCGAAGGAAATCATGATCAGAGGCGGATTAATCAGTTATCAAAAGAAGCTAGTGATTTGGGCGCTGAAATCAGAGGGGCGTAAAATTTCTTGAAAAATTCCAAAGTGTTTGAGCTAAAAATCAAAAAACGCTCTATAAAAATGTTGTTAATAATGGGTAAGAGAAAATCAACTTCTTTCTAGCTTGTGGCGCAAGACACTCTTGATCCGCCATTGATTATGATCAAATCAAAGTAATTCCTGAGCAAATCTGATGTGTACAAAAGTACAAATCTTCGGACGCGGTTTACTTTTTGTCTGATTTATGAGAGCTACAGAACGTAATATTTGAACAATTGAGTTTAAACACATTTTCATCGTAAAATTAGAAAAAGGATGTTAAATGGCTATGAGAAAAAAAATAAAATTTATTAATGAGCCTGACGAAATTACTTATGCAACCAACATTACATTTTAATTCTTCCAAAAGCTATATAAAACATATAAAATGTAAGACTTGCTTCAGTTATTATTACTATGAACACATTTATTAAGAATCAATTTTCTGCATTGGAGTTGAGTATTACACTTATCATAGTCTAGAAAGTTTAAACCATATATAATACTGGTTGCATCTAAAATTCAATTTTTTTTTCTTCCAGAAGAAAATAAACAATGAACTTCAAAAAATCATCAAGACGATAGCAGCTAATTATTTTATGATGTTTTCTTTGGAAATTTCTCTTTTTTTCTAACTTCTATTAGGTAATCAAAAAAATCATTCAATTCATGAATAAATAGTTTTATTATTTACATGTTTACATTGTTGCTAGAATTTTTACCAAGCGGCCAAACGAGCTCCGATAGCTGGAGCTCCGATCAAACCGTGAGCGGTCAAAGGAGAAGCAAGGAGAGGAGAGGCAATAGAGTGGGTAGCGATGGCAGGAGCGGCAATAGTACGAGTGGAGATGAGTCCTGAAGCCAAAGGGGCAGCAATAGCAGGAGCAGCAATAGTACGAGTGGAGATGAGTCCAGAAGCTAAAGGAGCGCCAATAGCAGGAGCAGCAATGGTACGAGTTGAGATGACACTAGTAGCCAAGGGGGCAGCAAGAGGAGCAGCAGCTAGAGGAGCACCAATGAGTCCAGCGCTAGCGCTAGCGATAGCGATGGCTGCAAAAACAATCTACAGAAACGATTATTTTAATTAATATAAAAAAAACTGTCTTCTTACCAAAGCGTTCATTTTGACGGTTTGAGGGTTTATTGTAATCTGCAGTTACACAACTAGCTCTTGTGACTTTGATGGTTGATAAGTATTGGGAACTGATTTATATAGAAAAATGTGTCCTCCACCAAAAACTCTAAGGTGGTTCCATTCAATAAAAAAACCTGTTTGATTGTAAGAATTTTGAGGCTTATTTAAATGTCATTATTATTAACAGTAATGCAGTAGGCTTATGAAATACTTTCAAAAATTGCATTTTGAACAAATTTTATTTTTTTGCAACTGAAGAATTTACATTCATTCGTAAGTGTAAAAACGTAATTTTTTGCATCATCCAATAGTTATTTGTTATTTTTATATTTATAAATTAAATTATTCGAGTTCTTTGACCTTGTTATTGTTATTTTTCCTCAATAATTTATTTGCTTGAAATTTCAATAATCTTTTCCATTCTTTGTAAAAAAAATTCAATTGAATGAAATTTATTGATAAAAATATGGAATTAATAAATCTGGAAAAGTATTCAAAATAACATTTTTCCAACATTTACAGATAAAGCAAATTAAGTGTGGCCGAAATTTGTTTTTAAAAATCAATTTAAAATGATTCCAATTGTATTGTTTCCACTTAATTGCATGAAATCAACAAAAACATGATTTAAAAAAAATAAAACATCTTTTATTGGAATCATCTTCTATATAAATTCCAACAAATCTCCATTCTGCTACCACAACTTTTTGTAAAAAAAATTGCAAAAGTGTATTTTTCATCACCATGAACAATTTGGTAAGTTTATACTTAAAAATTTCATTCTTCATCTAATTTTTATCTTATTATCTTTAGCTTCTTCTTTATCATTTTGTTTTCTTGGGTATGTTTTATTCTGCACTTGCTGACGATATACCTGTAATGACCGCTCCTATTATTGCTGGTCCTGGAGGTGGCGCAGGATTAGTTTCTTCTCGGACTGTTGATACAACCCTAACAGTTGCAGGAACTTCCAATTTTGGACCTCCGGCTGTAGTTGCAGCCTCACCTATTCAAGCTGCACCTATTATGTCAGCACCTTTAGCGCCTCCTTTAGTTTCTGCTCCTATGGTTTCATCTAGACCTCTTATTGGAGGATGGGGCGGTTGGAATTCTTTAGGTTTAGGAAATTTAGGAGGGTGGAATGGTCTTGGAGGATGGGGTGCTGGCTTAGCTGGCTCTTGGTGGCCCACTTCGTTTGGGTCTTCATTTTGGACAGGATGGTAGAAGAAAAGTTCCTAATTCCTGCTGAAATAAAATAAATTGAAACTTAATTCTGATTTTTCTTGCATTTTCCTTATTCAAATCAAAATCATATGTTCTGTTTTAAATATACAACGGAACATATTGTTTTTAAATTACCTTGAAGAACCGAACAAAGCTTAAATTTCTAGTAGGTGTTAGCATTGCGAAAGATTAGTCACGATTTAAGGCTGGTATTGTTTGTTTTAATCATATTTGGTTTTATTCTAAATAAATCATAATTGAGATATCATTTGATAAAGTAAACAAATTAGTTGAAAATTTGTTAATAATTTTTTTTTTGATTTATAATATATTTTATATTTGTTTGATTTATAATCATTTAATTCGCTCTAAATCATTTTTAGATTTATTACTCATTCAAGTGGCAATAACCTCTCCTTATTTTTTTCCACCAATGAAAGAGAACTCTTTGTTACATAATGATGTAACAATTGAAACAGTTACATTTATTCAGTGAAATTGTCAAATATAACAATTTTTGTTGGCACGAATTTGCTTCCCATCTGTTACTTTAATTTCTTGAATTTTTCATTTTTAATTGACAATTACTTTTCTGGTAATTGAATTTATTGTCTGTTGATGGTGACCTAAATGCAACGGTATAGCACCAACAGCAATAAGCAATAACCATTTACATTGAAAAAAAATTGCATCCCATACAGTACAACCAGTTTTTCTTAGAAAAATTCGCATTTATTTGGAACACGAAGGACGTTAGATTTATATAAATGCATGAATAGGGTATGAGTAGACGCATTTAAAGTACACTTCTTGGTAATCCTACACTTCAAGAGAACAAGCAAAATGTACATTTTGGTAAGTGATATCTAAGAAACTTAATCTCTGCAATAATCTTCGATTATATAGCTTTTATTGTTTTAGGAAATTTTTTTTTGATAGGCAACTAACAATTCAGCATAACATGTCCCGGCCTCTATAGTTCAGTAGTCAAAGCTTAAAATTGTTTAAACAATTTGCTGTATCAATGTGTTTATTTGCAGGTAATTGTCGCTGCTCTCACTATCGCCAGTACTAACGCCGGCTATATCGGTGCTCCATTAGCTGCCCCCATTGCAACAAGCTATGTCGGAGCTAAGTCGATCTCTGTAGCAGCCCCTATTGGTTACGCTACACCTCTTATCAGTAAATCATTAATTGCAGCTCCGGCTATCGCTGCTCCAGCTTACAGTCCTCTAGGTCTTGGATTAGGTACTCCTTTGTTAGGTAAATCCCTTTTGGCAGCACCTGGAGTATCGACATTAACAGTAGGTCCGGCTTTAGCTGGTCCTGTGCTTAAAGCTTGGTGAAGAAAGCACAAAACTCAACTTTTAAAAATGTAGCAATCAGCTTTAATAAAATGTGCATTTTATAATTTACTTCTAGATTTAATTTCAAATGAAAATAAAAACTTTTTTTTCACAATTAGTCTAGATATTTAAACACAGAACAGTTTCAAAGTAATGACTTTTTTTCTGTGGAAGTGAATGTACGAACTATCAACAATACTTTAAATCCAAGGCGAATAATAGATAGATACCGGAAAAATACGAAAACTTCTCCTATAGCACTTAGCTCTTAGCTATACGATCATAAATTAATTCAACCTTCACGCTTTCAACATCTTTATTAAAATGTGATCCATTTTAGTTAAAAAAATGCTTAACTTTAAATAAAATCAAATAGTTTATAGCCGTAATAATTTTTTAAAATTATTTTTAATGAGTTAATTACTGAATTTTATGACCTTAGCGGTTTTATTTGAAATGTTAGACGAAGAGTAGTAACTGAGATGTAAACAAAGAAGAAATGGGTGTGGTTGTATTTTCATTCTGAATTGTTTTTTTTTTATAATTAGGGTTAAAATGAAAATTAATTTTTTTAAATAAAGTGCTAAAAAGTAAAGTTATGAGATTTTTCACAAATTAAAATGCAAAATTCAATTATTTTGTTTGCTTTGTTTTAAAAGTAACTGAAGTAAAATTTTCAAGTTTAGATTAACATATACGTTGATAATAATTTCGCAAAACGTTTGTTTATTAACTCTTACAGTTACTTAAAAAAAAGCATTTAAGTTAAAATTTAAATCAAATCATATGTAGAACTTCAAAAAATGGAAATTCTGATCGTTAATAAGCCATAGAAGAGAAAGTGAAAATTCTCGAAAACAGTTTGGATAAACCATTCAAAAATTAAAACACATTCTTTCATTCTTCTGGAACAAAAAGTGTGCCAATAACATTTACCAACTTTTTAAATGTTTTGAAACAAAGTGAAAAAAGTCGCAAACGAATTTAACTTTTCTTACTTTGTTTTCCTGCTTTATAAATTTACGAAACTGAATCTGAGTTTTTGTTAACAAAAACAGTCTAATATAAATTGATACTTTGTTACCACATGTGAACGTGTTTGACGGAATTCGACAATGCAATATTATATTAAATCATCAATTTTTTAAACAATGAAGAAATAAAGGAAGAAAAATATAAAATAATGTGTCATATTAATATTAATCAGCGTTACAAATTGTATTATAAAAATTAAAATATAATGGAGTTATTATTTCAAATGAAGTAATCTTTCATTCATAATCGTCTCACAATGATGTCTCATACCACGCATTTTAGATGAATGAATGAAAGCTCATCGTCCGCTTCATCGTACTATCAATGTCACACTTCAGTACTTGCAATAAACAGTAGTTAGCATCAATTGTCATTCATTACATAATTTTCTAAGACTCTGAAAATTCTAATCTTTCACGTTATCACGTTTCAGCATAGTTGTATTGGGTGTGTCTTAAGCAACGAAATCACCCAATAATAAATGCACGATTTCTTCCAAACTCCACCACAAATTGTAATTTCAACAAATGTAAAAAAACTCTACATTGAAGAAAGGAGTGGTGTTTCTACAAAGTTTTAACGAAACACTGAAGGCCATATCATTACTATATATAGTAAGGTAAGAGGATCGATCATCAGACTCTTCAGTTCTTCAAACCATCAACATCATGAACTCTTTGGTAAGCTGATATACATTTATTCAATTTTCAAATTTTTAATTTCATTATCTGTTTAGTTTGTCGTCTGTTTTGCTGCTTTGGCCGCTATCACCAACGCTGGTGTTATTGGTGGTCATGGTGCAGGAGCTATTGTAGCTGGACCTTCTGGAATTGTTACTCCTCATGGACCTATCGGCCCACATGGATTAGGATTAGGAGCCGGTTTAGGTTATGCCGGCCATGGAGCTATCGTTGCTGGACCAGCTTTAGGTTTGGGTTATGCCGGATTGGGACTTGGTCATGGGCTTGTTGGATATGGTGCACATGGTGTTGCTATTAAAGGACCAGCAACAGTTCCTGCTGTTATTGCAGGACCTTCAGGAAAAATTGTAGCTGAAGGATTATACGGTGTGCCACATTATGGACATGGACTTTTAGGATTAGGATATGGATATGGACATGGACACTGGTAAAAACGGTCTATTATGGACTGAATTTTGACAATGTATTTTGTAAATGCTGTATTTATGAAACTTTATGTGTATTAATTTAATACGTGATTAACAATAAAGTGAGTCATCATTTATATTTTTGTCTTATGTTATTGAAAAAAAAGGAATGAGTGAACACTCGTGTAAAAAATTAAGTTTCACGTACTTGTTACACAATATTCTGCTTTAACATTCAATTATAATTATCTACTGATAGTATAATTATAAACATTATTGTTATGAGACAGTGACAGTTTGAATGAGTGAACAGTATGAATATTTTTTATTGTGCAATTTTGAAACATATTTTATAATACAATAACGTAACTATTTTTTACAATTAGATAATAGCAGTTATTATTATGTAGATAATAGTGGCAACAAGAACTATTACACCAAACTAATAAACAAATGAAAAACTTTTTTTTTAATTTTAAGAATGGCTTGCGGTATGTTAAATGTAGGAAGGAATGTTACATTGACAAGAACTTTTTTTTGTATATCCACTTACTGATATTTATAATTTCACAACTTGAATCAAGAAAATTAAAAATCAATTAGCAAAAACTCATAGCCAAAAAAATATATTTTTTTTCTTATAATGAACAAAATTCTTTCATATTTTATTGTCAATTTTAAAAATCTAATTCTGAAGAATTCTTACATTATAGAAAATAAAGAATATTTTAAGAACTTGAAGAAACTGATAACATCTAGAATATTTATCTGAAAAATAATAATTTTAACAATGTTAAAATTCCGAAAACTTAAGCCCTAAAATGATTTATATTAAAAATTATAATAAACATACGGTATAAGTATTTGAGAAATATTATTTTTGTAGAAAAATTAAGGGAATATAATACATTCAAGCGAATCTAAGCAATCTGATGCATTCAAAAACTGAATATTCTGAAAAATTCAAAGAATCTGAGAAATTCAAGGATTATCAAGTCTATACAGGTGTCCCACTGCTGAGGGTGTCTATCTATAACTCATAGCATATTACTGAAAATATGGTAACATATTCTTTCTTATATATACTCTACCTCACTAAAATATTTTCAAAAACATCGCACTTCCGATAATACCGGAATTAGACATCAATTTTCCTATTTTAAGTGTTTTGACAATGTTGAGGTTGTTTTTATCACAACGTTTTTTCTTGTTTTAAAGATAATTTGTAGTTTTAACCGAAAATTAACAGGTAATCTGTAATTACGACTAAATGGCTATTTAGTCTAAAATAGTTTTTGGCGCTTTATAATATAAACCCCACTAAAAATTTAAACCGATCCTCTATGGGATGTCTTTATTTTCAAAGTCAAACTTATATATGAAAAAATAAATATGGATTTCCATTTGATAATTTCAAGTTTTTACAACAATTTTATCTAGTTTTTTAATGTTTTTTATGAACACCTGAGAGATAGGTTTAATTTTTTAGGAGGCTTCACTATTTGAGGTTTTGGGTTATAAAATATCAGAAAATAATTACTAATCACCCTCAACTCCGCATCTGTCATTTTGTAAATAAAATTGCAAATATTTTCAAAATGTTTAAAAAAAAGTCGGTATAGAAATGACTGAAAATTGTTAGTAGGATTTTAAGATGTAAAAAAATATATGGTGTTCTATTTAAAATAAGAATGTTGATGTCTACTTTCTGTATAAGTGGAAGTGACACATCTCTGAAAATATTTTAGTAAGATAAAAAAACTCTGTTGTCTAATTTTCAGTAATATATTATCAGTTGTTTTTGAGTCGTGGATATACGTCCACCGTCGTGGCAAACCCTGTATAGTATTTTCAAAATCATAAAGTATTTACAAAATTCAAGAAATCTGAGAAATATTCAAAATCTAAGCTATCTGAAAAATTTAAAAAAATTAGGATTCTTAAAGAAACCTGAAGAATACAAAGATTCTAGAAAATCGGAAAAAATCTAAAAAAAAAAATCTGTAAAAATACAAAGAACTGAAAAAAAAATCCACACAATCTAGAAAATTCCAACATTTAGAAAATCTGAGAAACATAAAGATTCTAAGAAATTTAGAGAATCTTAAACAAACTTAGCAAATCCAAAGACATTAGGAAATTTAAACTTATAAAAAAATAAATTTTTAAAGTAAGTATCTGAAAAATATAAAAAGAACTACATAACCAACAAGAGTTAGGAAAAGTGAAAATATTTAAATGAAATGATTTCCTTGTTCAAATACCCTTGTACTTCATTGTTGATTTTAACACAGGTTTCAAGGCTTCACGTTGAATGATTTCAGTTTTATAGAAAAAAAACAAAATTTTTCGAAAATTGCAGACTCAATTCTGTGCAATAATATAACTCCAAATAAAATAACAGTTAGGCAAATTTTATACTGCTGTTTGAGTTCGAAAAAAGTCAGTGTAAGATAAATTCCAAGAGTGAAATGTTCCTGAAGCTTTTAAGAAAATTAAATCTTGAATACATGGAGACGAAAAAGACAGAAAACTTTAGTGACTGTTTCTCAAAATTTGTTAATTTTCATTCAAGGCGCTTATTATAAACTGAACTTATAATCAGAAATCAAAAACGGAATTTATGAGACATGGGTGTAAAAATGCGATTATATGTGAGAAAACATTGTAACAGGAATAATACCTTTAATAAAAAAAGAGTATAATTTCTAAACGATTAAATTAATATTAAAATATATTAATGGAAAAAGCGTGCAGTAATTACAAATTTAAACATCCATAGAACATATTCTAAGAATGCGATCGTTTACAAGAAGTTTTAAATGTAAAAGGTAGCAATATTATTAATACCATTTTAAGTAAAAGATAATAATCAATGTTTATAATATTTGAGATAAATTTTAATCGACTTCAATTACTGTTGCCTGTTAATATTCAATTTTTCTCATTGCATTATAAGTTACCGATGCATAAAACCACTAATAATAATGATAAATTTGACTTACTTTAACTTCTTTTCTCACACTCTATGACTTGTCTATTTGATCAATCATCAAAGTGTAATGGTAGCAATTATTTCAATCATGAATGAAAAACAAAGCTTTTATTACAAAATGCGTGCATGTAATACAAAGTACGCCTACATATACTAATAAATTCCCAAGAAGTAATATTGTCGAATGACCTTAACCATAAACGCGAGCGATACAATAATTGCAAATTTTATATTTTAAAGGTAACAATTTTACTTTCGCTTAAGTAGCTTGAAAACAGACTATTTAACTTTGTTTAGATTTATTACAAATGTAGAAAAGTTTAAGGTTTTATTGTTTTTTTTTTCTTGATTGACGATGTCATTGTGCGAAGATTTAATTCAAAATTTAATGTTTTTTTAAGTAACAAACGTGAATGTCTTTCGTTACGGACTATTTAATGTTGTTAGTTGAAAAGGTCATAACGTATTTGAATTTTATTAAAAAATGAGAATGAAGGGTGTGACATGTTACCATTTTTTTAACAGGAAAATGCACGCTCTGTTGGACAGGATACAAGTGGGAAAACTTGTTTAACTCAACAAAGTTTTCAAATTGATTTTTAAATAATTTTGATAATTAGAATATGCTTACAGAGTTCCATAAATTTCCAGGAAAAAAATTGTAATATAAAAATTAAAAAATGTTATTATTATAATTTAATTATAAGTTCTTATCATTAACTTTTTTGTTTTTTTCCTCAGCAACAAAACTATGTGATATGAACGCTTGAATATAATTGCTAACGTCCTTCTCATTTTTTTTTCAAATTCTCGATTCATTACATTCGCATATTTTATTCACCATATTGCTCAAGCCAACCTTCTAAACTTTTCAGTACAATTTATATTTCTATTGAATATTAAACCTCTTTTTTCTTCAATTAAACTCTTATTGTATTAGATATGCAAATTATGCAAATATTAAATAACAACTGTATTTTAACTTCTAATTTTCTCAAATTTTTTTTATGTGTATTTGTTCCCGTTATAGGTGTAACAATTTTTCAACAAGTCAATTCCTCAATGTCTTGAAGGTCGTTTCTTCATATATAAAGTAGGGTAAAAGACCGTTTAATTCAGTCAAGTCTTTGAGCTTTACAACAATGAACGCTTTGGTAAATAATTTTTAACTATTAAAAATCTATATCTAATTTTTTTTCAGTTTGTTCTTAGTGTTGCGTCTTTGGCGGCTTTCTCTGCTGCTTCTGGTATTGGAATCGGAGCGGTAGTTAAAGGTCCGTCTGGAATTGTTACAAATGCTGGTCCAATTGGACCTACTGGCCCTGCTGGACATGGGTTAGTCGCCGCTCCTCTTGTTGCACCAGCTGCTTGGGCAGCTCCTGTTGCGCCTGCTGCTTGGGCAGCTCCTGTTGTAGCCCCAGCAATTGCTCCCGTGGCTGTGGCTGCTCCCTTGGCTCTTGGTGCTGTTACTAATGGAGGTGGTACTATTGGAGTTAATGCTCACGGAGCTGCTATTCGTGGTCCACCAACTGCCCCAGTAGTAGTCGCAGGCCCTGCTGGTAAAGTTGCTGCTGATGGACTGTGGGGACCTACTGCCAATATTGGATTGTTAGGCGGATATGGTAAACTTTGGTAACAATCGACCTTTATTCATGCCGATTTTTTATTATTTTTGTGATTATTTATTTACTTTTTTAATAAATGAATTAAATAAAATTGCAGAATTGTATTTCTGTGTGTATATTTATTCGAAAGAATGCGTTAAATTAAATTTGATAAAAGAGTGATTTCTTGCTTCAGTAAAATTTGATAAAAATGAGGAAAAGTAAAATTGGTTTCACTGTTATAATTGATTTTTTCAATTAGTTGTTTTGTTTGATTTTTATTGCTTCAGTTGAGAAGTTAATAAATCGTTACTATTTTCAGGACTAATTGGACAGTTACTGAATAAGTTTTCCCCAATAAAAATTTAACAATCTGTAGTTATTCTATTCAGAAATGCGAAAAAATCAACGACCTCGCTTTTACACCTTTTAAAAACGTTTTCTTTCTTACAGCTACGATTATGAGTTGATTTAAAGAATGTTCTTTCAAAAAATATTGAAAAGAAAACTTGCAATATTTTTGAAATTCAGATTAGTCAAAGAATAATTTAATAGGAAAATAAAAAGTGCAAAAATATTGAAATTTTGAACAAAAAAATGAAAATTTGCTTTTTATAGCTCTCAAAAATTATATTTCCAACATTTGAAATTAACTAGAAATTTGCAAATTTGGAAACAAAGCTTTTAAACTTTTTGAATTCCGAATGATTATCGAAAAGTTCTAGAGGAAATTATAAGTTCTTCATTGTTGATAAAAATCAATCTCAATTAAAAAGATATATTATTCATGCATAACTTAAACATATATATTTTTTTCTAAACATTGTCTGCATTATTTGCAAGGTCTCTGCAGACCTTTTTCTATGAAAAGGAGTGTCAAAGATCCTGGAAAGAGAACGATAAAATAACGTTAAAATAACCAAACAGTCATGATTTTTCATAACAGAGCATGTAAATATTCTATTTAAATTAGTTAATATTTATTTTATGACTAAATTTTATTACGATTTTTTTCAATACAATCATAATATTGATAAAATATAATGCGGATAAAACTAAATTTTAAATTTTATTTCAAATGATTGAAAATTTGTCTTCAGCAAAAAACTTCTCAGAATCTTCTGGCATTATTCAGCATTTAGATAACAATTACTGTAAAAAATTCAATAATTTTCTGGGATGAATAGCAGAGTTTGATAATTATTATTGGATTTGAATAAGCTCAACCTTTTATAGATTTTAGAGATAAAAAATATGTTATTTTACTCGACTTAAAATCTTTATTATTGGACTGATGAATTCTAGCGAGAATACAGCGATTGATTAAGAGATTAACTAATGTCTGTATCTAAATTGTCAATTTTTTGTTTATTTTGATATTAATTTGTTTAAGATGACCTAAGATTTGTCAAATATCATTGTCAAATTAATTGGAATTTTACAAAAAATGCATTTCTGTTAAAAAAAATGGCAAATTTGATTAAGTAATTTTTTGCATTTTTTAAATATAGACTTTAAAACTGAATGCCAAATTATAAATTTACACAATTGATTGAAATATTTTTGACACAAATTTCAACTTATATATTATAATAAATAATTTACAATTAAATATATTTCTTCAATTTTTTATAACCAAAATGTATTTGGTAATTTTAAAAAAATAAAGTCCAGATGAGATGTGATTTAATGAAAATGTATTTGTCAAAAAATCTGTTTTTGATTTTTCATGTTTCAGTAGTTATTGAAATCTTTAACCTTCCCTACTAATTACCAATTGCATAATTGTCGTAGGATAAGTGAAGGGACAAATAACAGTAAAAGTCTTTTAATTGTTTTCAGAACACGAAACCTAACAAAAATATTCAAGATTTTAAATACCCAATTTATAAAAAAGTATTAGAAAAAGTATGAAATTTTTGCACTAATTAAATAGTAGTTTTCAAGATCAGCAATTACAATCAAATAAAAATTTTGCAAATTATTACATATTATTATTAATCGCCTTAACAATGTGCAATTTCTTGCTTAAACGAAGGTCGTTTCTAAGTATATAAACCAGGGTGAGAGACCGTTGAAATCAGTCAAGTTCTTGAGCTTTACTCTTCTACTATACCAACCATGAACGCTTTGGTAAAAAATATTAGTTTTGTGTGATATAAATATTGTTTATTCTGTTTATAGTTTGTAGCTACCATTGCCTCTTTGGCAGCTTTCGCTTGCGCCGCTCCTTCTGGTCTCCACGGTGGAGTCGCTGAAGCCGCCGTTCTTACCGGCCCTTCTGGAGTTGTAACTAACCATGGTGCCATCGGCCCAGTTGCTGTAGGTCATGGATTGGGATGGGGACATGGATTAGGCCTCGGTCTTGGACTTGGTTTGGGTCACGGTGCTGTTCTTGCTGCTCCTGCTGTTGTTGCAGCTCCTGCTGTCGCTGCTGTAGCTCCCGTTGCTGTTGGTCATGGAGTCGTCACTAACGGTGGAGGTACTATTGGAGTAGGAGCTCATGGTGCTGCTGTGCGTGGACCTCCAACTGCTCCAGTTGTAGTTGCTGGACCTTCTGGAAAAATCGCTGCTGATGGTCTCTGGGGACCTACTGCCAATGTTGGTCTTGGTCATGGTGCTTGGGCTCATGGAGGAGCCTGGGGTCATGGTGGCTGGGGTCATGGTTGGTAAAATCCGATTAGTTTTGTTGATGGATTCTTAATTACGACTCTGTGCGTTTAATACGTGCGGTTTCGCTTACAACAACTGCCTCCTCTAGGTTTAGGGATATTGTATATTTTTTTATGTAAATTATTTATAGAAGAATTGTCAATAAATGACTACTGAATTGAATATTAGAGTTTCATTTAAAATTTGATGATTTTGAAAATGTTATTATTTATTTTACCTAAATTAATAAAGAAAAAATAAAAATCCATTCATTTTTTGATAATTTTAAAGACTTTAGAACAAAAAACTAGCAAAGAAAGCTATATATAACTTATCACAAAAATATTGATGACAGTAAGAAGTGATGGTTCTTTGACTTTAATTGATCAATAAGAAATTGAATCATAATGAAGACAAATGGGTTTTACTTTATGACTGGAAAAGATAAAGATGTTTTCTTTGTTTTCAAAAAGTTTTTCTTGTTTATTTAGAAAATTTAAATTTGTCTTTTTTCCATTCCAAAACATATCAGTCGAAAAATTTCTTAATAGATCAAATACTAGATTGACGCTAAAAAAACTGTAATAATCAAACGTAAATTGAGAGGGAAAAAGAAAATAGATATCTAAGAATGAGAATGCACTAAATTAAAATAGCTTGAAGCAGTGAATTCAAATTTAAATCGCCATTCTGTCAAACCAAAAAATATCATGTCATGTTTAGACTCATACTGTAGAAAACAAAAAATTAAAAAAAAATCATTAATCTATCATTATTTTTTATATATTTATTATGAGTCATATGTTTCCTCATCCACATTATTTAAATAAGAATTATTTGCGTCAATTATTTTCAACTTTGTATAAATGAAATTAGATTTCCAGCTTCTCATTAAGCAATTCTTTAATAATAATTTTGCAAAAAATTCCAGTTGAATATCTCATAATAAAGAATTGAAATATCTTGAAATAAAGAATTCAAGTGAGAACCTTTATTTTCAAAATTAAATACCTCCAAAAAAATTACTTATTAAGAAATCAATCAAAAACTTAAAAACGAATCTAAAAATGCAAAAAAGTTGTATGTTTCGCCTTAAAATAACAAAATTAGTAGCTGTTTCTGGTATAACCAAAAGTGAAAATAATTTATGCAAACAGATGTCACACTGAAACATAAACGAGAAAAAAATCGTAACATTTTTTAGTTCTTTAGATATTTCAATATTCTAACTAAAAAAGACTCTGTATCATACTGATAATCGTTCGATGCCACATTCAAGATCAGAAGCAATAATTGTTTATCAAACGTGCGTGAAGTGTCATTGAAAATTTACTAAATATTTGTTTAATTATTTGTTATTGATTACTATACATTCGTAGTGTAACACACAATTAGTTGATTATTTAAGATTAAGTAATTATTAAAACATAAATTCCAAAACTGCTATTAATTTTTCTGAAAAATCTAATTCCAATTATACAATAATTATAACAAAAACATTGTCAACAACAATTTCAACACTTCTGACCTAATATTAATGAACTACTTAACTAACAAATTCACTGAAGCATGAAACAAGTTCAAAAAATTAAAGAATAACATAAATCAAAAAGTGTAGATATTTTTATTGAAAAAAAGGAAAAATATTTAATCTGTTGCAACATTTATTGATAAAGCACTGTTGCATTTACACTATAAACTAATATTTTATGTATGGCACTTGCAAGGTCTAAGAAAGGTGTGTCAAAGATCACGGAATTACACCCCATGGTGTTAAAATTATTTTTATTTGAAAATTAAACCATTTTTTTGTTGGCTTATTTGATTACCTTGCAACATTCTTAGATATTGAAGGAGTAAAATAAGTAAAAGCACTGAGAGAGTTTAAGACCTGATGCAAGAAATAGGAGACATTTCATAAGGAAATGAACTCTTGTAATTATGAATTTCAGATGCTAATTTAAAAACAGTTATCAAAATTTTATTCAGAGTAAATTGTAAATTTTTAATAAGATATCATAAAATTTGCTTTAAAAATATTTCTTTTGATAGTAATTAGACAAAATTTTCTCCACATGTCAATGCCTAATAAAAAACTACAAATTCTTTATTTTCTGAAGGCCAGCATATGTGATCTCCACCTATATAAAACAAGACTTCTTGGAGAACAGTCAATTAATCAAAGCTCAACACAGCAATCATGAACACTTTGGTAAGTTCTTCTAATTAAAGAAAATCCGCTGTTAACTTTAATTATTTTACAGTTGGTTGCCACTCTTGCTTGTTTGGTTGCTTTTGCCGCCGCTTCTCCATCAGGCATTCTTGGCGGTGCTGTTCTTGCTGGTCCTACTGCTGTTCTCACACCTCCAAGTGCAGCTGCTGTCATTTCAGGACCTGCTATTGCTGCTCCCGGATTATTAAGTGGAATTGTAGCCGCACCAACTCTTGCTGCCGCTCCTGTTGCAGTAGCTGCGCCTTTAGGTGTTGGTGCTATTACTAATGGAGGTGGTGCTATTGCTGCAACCGCTGCTGGAGCTGCTGTTCGAGGACCTCCAACTGCTCCAGTAGTAATAGCAGGACCCTCTGGAAAAATTGCAGCTGATGGACTTTGGGGACCCACAGCTAATATTGGATTAGGAGCGTTGGGATTGGGAAAAGCGTGGTAGTCCAATAGATGGATTTAGGATTTTTCAATTTTACTGATTACACTGCCTGTTTTATGGTACTTACTATTAATATGTGATTTATGGAAAATGTGCTGAATAAATGACTGATGACTATGGTTAAGCTAATTTTTGCAGGTTTTTTTAATTACGTAAAGATTTCTTCAGGTTATCAGGGTTTAAATCTGAAAATGAAAACTCATAAACTTGAGCAGAAAAAGTAAATCTCTTGAAATTTTAGAACACTTCTTCAATAAAAAAAATATTATCTATATTTATTTCTTTCGCTTCAGTTTGAAGAAAAAAATCAAACATATTTCAACGATTTGTCAAAGGAGAAAAAGCGATTTATTGTTATTATTTATTATGTTGGAGAAATTTTTATATTTCTGTATTTCTCAGATTTAAAAATCGGAAACAAAGTTTCTGATTATTTTGGAGAATCGGATATCCAAGAATACCAATAAGACATTTTTACTATTCCCAACTCGTGTTGGTTGTGTAGTTCTATATTCTTTGAATTCTCAAAAAATCTTTGTAAATTTTGTAAAATTTAAACTATTCAATTCTATTGTTTTTATGGATTATGAATCCTTCATGTTTCTTAAATTTCTTGATTTCTTGAATTCTTTGATTTTTGAATTAATGATATTACTTAGATTTTTTAGCTTTATAATTTTTTGTGATTCTTTTTATTCTCTAGAATTCTTAAAATCATCAAAATTTTCACTTGTTTATAGATTTGCTGGATTTTCGCAGATACTCTCGATTTTTATGAAATCGTTGAATTCTTTTTGTATTCTGATTTATTGAAATATCTTTGATTCTTTCGATTTTCTCGAATTTTATGTTTATAATTACTTGTACATATACATATAAAAATTAAGAAAAGTTATTACTTAAATTTTCTAAATAAATTGTGTTTTATGAGAATAAAAAATCAAACAATTTTAGATGATATTGGAAAACTATTTATGAATCAATAACTTGAAATAAATTCGCTGGAAATATTATCAAAGAAGATGCTTTTGAGTTTGTTCCAATGCCATTTTGAGGATTCACTAATTTCTAAACTTCTGATTTTTTGTGATTATCAGATGCTCTAATATTTTGAAAATTTTCCATTTATTGAAATTTTCTAAGTTTTATAAAATCTTAATGTTTCCCAGGTTTTTTGGATTATTTATATTTTCCAGTTTTTGGATTATCTGCATTTTCATAGATTTCCTAAACTTCGATGCTTTTGTGATTTAAGAAAACAGTTAAATCATCTTAATTTTTTGGCAATTAATGAATTAATTAATTAATCACTGAGTTACTTCTGTAATTTTTAGCAACTAACTATAAAACATAACACAAAAAAATTCTTTCATACACTAGCTGCTTTTGCCAGAATCTACTCTGTTTCGTCCGCCAATACAATATTAATCATAAGTTGTAATCGTAATTCTTGAAGGTTGTAATAAGCGCAATAAAATGTCACGCATGATTCAGAATATGAAAATTTCAAATAAAAATTTATAATCTGCCATTTGATAAAAAATTAATCGTCGGCTTATAAGTCTACATCCCGTTATTAAACCTATATGTATAATGTTACATTCTTCCTGTTCAATATAGCTGCCTACCGACAACAACTTTCCTTTCATTTCGTATTAGCAGCAACTCGCCATCTAATTACCTCGATTTTTCTTGTCGTTTGTTCTTGCACTTGACGTGTACCACTATTATAAATTCAAATAGATCAAGTCAATTTTTCCAATTTAATGAAGGTCATTGTAGCCTATATATTCTTAGGAAAAAGTTAATACAATTACATATTGTTAACTGTTAACATGAACGGATTGGTAAGCCACGCGTAATCTTATCAAACAAAAAAAATGTTAGAAATTTTTGTAGATTGTAGCACTAAGCGCCGTTTTGGCGGTAGCTAATGCTGCCCCATCGGGTCATCTTGGCGGCGCTGTAGTCACTGGACCAGCAGGAGTGGTTACTAGTCATGGTGCCGTTGGTACAGTAGCGTTAGGATTAGGATTGGGACATGGAGGCGCAGTTCTTACCGCTCCTTCTGCTACTGCTGTAGTTTCTGGACCCGCGCATGGAGCTATTATCGCACCCGCTCATGGAGCTGTTATCGCACCCGGTTTAGCTCATGGAGCTGTTATCGCACCAGGCTTAGCCCATGGGGCCGCTGTGGTTGCTCCAGGAGCAGTCATCGCTGGACCAGCAGTTGTAGGTCATGGTTTAGGAGCTATTACACCTGGAGGCGGTGCGATTGGTGTTAGTGCTCACGGAGCAGCTATTCGTGGACCACCTACCGCTCCAGTCGTTGTAGCCGGACCATCAGGAAAAGTCGCTGCTGATGGACTTTGGGGACCTACAGCTAATATAGGACTAAGTGGCCATCTGGGGCATCATTGATAAAATGTCAAAGAAACTCAACCAAAACCAAATAAAAAAACTCGCGAGGATTAGGCTGATGACTTTAACAAATGCTATTTATATGTATCATATTGTAAAAATGTGTTCAATAAATGATGGATGATTTTGTACTTTTGCTTTAGATTTTTTTTTTAATATTAGAAAGGCATTTTTCACCTTGCTTCCTCCTGAGCAAATTCCAGATATGTCGTCAATTTCGTAATTAAGGCGTGGTGACAAAGAAATAAAAATGTCGCAAGGTTGCATAGCGGTATAAAACTGAAGTTTAAATAAATGATATTAAACATATCTTGGTTACAGTTCACGGATTCTGCAATGAAGTTTATGGTAACGCCATTTATTCTGCACATTTTTCATGCTTGATTGCACATTGCTTCATAAAAAATAAATTTAAATGATTTTATTTGATTTTTTCAGTTTTTACTACTAGCTTTTGGCTATGTAGTCAAAGCTTCTCCAAGTCTTCCGGTACATCCCGGAGGAATTGGCGGCTTGTTTAAAGGTCCCAACTCTGAAACCATCATAAAAGGTCCCGATGGAAGTATAATTACGTCAGCAGCTGAAGGTGGAGAAGTTGCTACTAAATTAGACACAATTATTGTTGAAGAAACTCCAGTTGTCCCAGTGGAAACTGTAGCTGTACCTGTTGCTGAAATTAAAGCTGAGCCAGCAACAGATCTAATTGGACCTTCAGGACGGATTGCAACGCAAGGAGCACATGCCGTTATTGCTGGACCCGCATCAACAACAATCTCTGGTAAATTATAAATTCCACAAAAAGATCGAAAACAGTTGATATTTTAGGTCCTGCGGTGGTTGCTGAGACCGTTGTTAAAGGACCTCCAATTACAGCAATTCCTGTAGCTACAGCACCAGTTGCCACCTTAACAGCAGAAGTTTTTCCAAATGCTGTAGCTACAGCTACAGCTTCCCCTAGAATTTTCAAAAGTGATTTGAATGCTGCAATATTAGCCGCACCTGCTATCATTTCGTCCACAGCACTCCCGGTTGTTTCCGTAACATCAGCGCCTGTTGCAATTCCATCGATTGCTACAGCGACAGCAGCACCTCCAGTGCTTCCCTCAATTGCTACAGTTACATCAGCTCCAGAGATTCTTTCTACAGCATCACCTCCAGCAATTCCTTTAATTGCTACAGTTACAGCAGCTCCTGAAATTATTTCTTCAGCAATTCCTCATGCTACAGTTACAGCAACTCCTGAGATTATTTCATCTGCAGCACTTCCTTCTTCAGCTTCAGCAACAGCAACTTCTCCACATGCTGCAGCTTCAGCATCAACATCACCTCACATTTCTGTCGCTTCCGCTTCTTCACAACCAGGTTCTTCAGCAACAGCTTCAGTCAGTCATGATGGAGCAACAGCGACTGTCGAATCAGCAAATGGTTATCCTACAGTTTCTGTAACTCCACTGCCAATTATTTCTTCTACTGTAGCTCCTCAACAATTGCCTTATGACCAATTAGCTGTTGATAATAAACAAATTGCTTTAAATCCAGCTTTAATACCAGCAGTTAATATAATTCCTCCAGAAATTGCTGTAACACCTAGAGTTCCTGCAAGATTACGACCAACACCTGGAACTTTATTAACAACTCCAGGTTTGAGTGCTGTTGCTGGCTCGAACAACATTCAAAGAGAAGAAGAAATAGCAAGTGTTACTGCAAGCAGTCTTTCGACATTAACACCACAAGAAATTGCCGCTTTACAAAATCGACAAATTTTACTAAACGGTCAAGTCCAGCATCAACCACACACTTATGCTGTAAATCCCCAAGAACTTGCAATATTGCAGAATCAACAAACTTTGATCAATAATCAGATTCAAGAAAATCGTCTTTTTACACCAACAAAAGATGTTTCTTTAGCGAGTATTCAACAACAGGAGATTTTAGCTTCAGAATTGGCTAAAGCAGGAATAGATGGCAGTCAACTGCAGTTGACCAATATTCCATTGTCAGCGGTTTCAAGAGTGCCTGGACGATTAATTAATATTGATTCATCAGGAGCAGAAGATCTAGGCCGGTATGAACGCGGTATAGAAAAAAAGAAAAATAATTAAGTATTGGAACATTTGGTTTGGGGTTCTGGGTTAGTAACATATTTATATTTTATATTGTTATCACTTTTTAAATAAAAATAAAAAAATATTTAGTTTTTTTATATCTAAGATTACCCAAGAATTATTATATAAACAAGCACCTTGAGGGATTTTAAACACTCATTTTTGGTTGTGTAAATTGTGTGACAGATATGCCGCCATATCAAAATAAAATGAAACACGTGATTAATATGAAATTAGTTATTTCTTTTAAATTACACTTTTGGCGACGCTGATGGATTGCATTGGTGGAAGCTCTGCAAAGCTTCAGAAGTTTAAGTATTTTAATATAAAACACTCATGTGGAATGGATCTTTCTTGAAAACTTTACGCCTGTTTTATCTATTTATGATGTGAAAAAATAATTCTAAGTTTTGAGCGATTATCTAACATAATTTTTCTGTTTTCAATTATGCAAAGAATTTTCTTCAATAATTAAACCTCACGTTTCTTGACATCATCAAATCTCAAGAAAAAATTTACAAGAACCTTGAAGTAACCCCACCCAAGAGTATTATTCTTAGTAAAAAAATGTAAGAGTAATGGTAATAACACCGCTCTTGTCAGCACGCTAGTACAAATCTAAATATTAAAAAAAAAATACATAAAAAATAACATTTTTGCTTTAAAAATTTCAAATTTAAAAATAGCAACTTAAGTTTTTTGTCTATGATAAAATTAGATATTTTTGCAGTCTGATTAAAATATTTAGAAAAAATAACAAAAATTAAATATTTATTTTTTTATTTGCATTTTTATTACCAGCCAGCAAACTGGATTTTATTACAACACAACTATCACAAAAATATGTACATTGAGAAAAAAGAACACAGACGTCTGGCTCAAAAACCCTAAATCATAGCAGTCAAAATAAATTTAAATCAATTTTCCAGCAAGTCCTAACCCAAGAGCTGGCCCTGCCACAATAGTTTTCCCTGCAATAAGTCCAGGTGCAGCAATTGTCCCAATTCCTGCAGTACTAACTACACCTCCTGGTCCTGCTAACACAGCTGCTGGCACGACTCCAGCTCCGACAGCAACAGGAGCGGCGACAGCTACAGGAGCGGTGACAGCAACTGGAGCAGCAACTAATCCTGGTGAAACAGCTGCTGTAACAACACCTCCAGGTCTGGCAGCTGCTGCAAGAGCTCCTGCTTGAGCAGCTGCTGAAATTGCACTACCATCAGGACCCGCAACTGTAGCTTGAGCCGCAGGACCTTTGAGTGTCGCACCGAGTCCTGCAGGGCCAATTAATGTCGCAGCGCCTCCTAGGCCGATGACGGAGGCGCTGGAGGTAGAAAGAGCGGCGAAGAGAGCAACAAACACCTACAATAAAAATGTTAAAATTTTTCTGATGAGAAATGTTCTTTGATTCTTACCAAAGATTTCATCGTTATGGTAGATCTTAAGCTTTGATTGATTATTGGGTTAAATGCTGTATTTATAGCATTGTGCAGCCTTCAAAGAAGAAAATATTTTATTACGTTTTCCGTATTTGTATAGGCGGTACCAACCCATATCAAACTGAACAGATATTGCATCATGTGGTGACAGATTTTATGCGAGCTTTACTATAAAGCTTCTCAGCATTTGTGATTCAACACTTTTATGCACTTTTTTCTTTTCTTAACAAACATCAATTCCTAAAAATACTTTGATTTTTTTAAACAAATAATTTTTGATATATTATTTTCCAGGATTTGAAATTATTTAAAATGACATAAAAGAGCTAAATACTGATTTGAAGAAAATCTTACAGCATCATTTTTTATAGATCCCTGATCTTTAAATTTTAATAATTAAAATTAATTAATTTAATTTAATAATTAAAATTTAAAGTATCTGATTATTTCTAATGACTGTTTTATATGCGAAAAATTATTCAAATTTCTCTGAATTTAACAATTCACGTCAAACTGTATCTAATCTCTGTTAGATCGCATCTGCATTCACTCCAGATGTTCCATTCTCTTAATTAAATCCTCTCAATTTGAATTATTCTAAATATGAATTTTCTCCCTAATTAAAATTTTCTATAACTAGACAAAGACTCTCAATCTCCTTTTAATCGCTTGACATTTCCTTTCCATCTCTTATCCAACACCCAGCCTCTGTCGCCAACCAATGCAATATCAACTAAATATGCGTAAGCACACTTGAAGGTTAGCATATTTTTCAATAAAAAATCCTATATAAACCGTAGGGCAGTAACTATATAGCATTCAGTAGTCTTAGAGCTAAGAACAACACCATCATGAACACTTTCGTAAGTTAAATCATTAAAGAAAATATGAATCAATCAATGAAAACATTTTTAGATTGCTGTATTTTTACTAGCCGTTGTTGCCGCTAGCCATGCCTCTGTTATCGGTCTTGGCGCGACCCTTGTAGGTCCTGCTAATCCCGGAGCTGTTCTTAAAGGCCCTGCAGCTTCTGGAACATTAATTGGTCCAGATGGAAGTCATATTTCTGCAGCTGCACAAGCTGGAGCTTTAGCAGCCGCTCCTATTCCTGGCGGTGTTGTTAGTGGAGCTGTTGCTCCTGGAGCTGTCGGAGTTGGATTGGGATTGGGACATGGGGCTGTACTCGCTGCACCTACTCTCGTAGGTGGAATAAGCCTGGGACATGCTGGATTATTGGGACATGGACTTTGGTAATTTTTTAATAGGTCTCAAGTTTGCATAAGTCAATAAACGCAACGTTTCTCAACTTTGAGTTTCATTATTCCTCAAAAAAATTGAATTTCAGCGTCAATAAAAGCTGATAGTTTTCAAGAAAAAGTTAAAATTGCATCATGTATCGATGATAAGTCACGCGTACAACGTACAAATTACCACTTTTCAGACGCTGCGCTTAAACCAAGTCACGTGTGACTTGGTACTCATGGTACCGTTGCAAGGTTCAAGTTCAAAGTACCGTAAGTGATGGATCAAATTTAATATGTTTCTCCATAACTTTATTGATTATTTTACACAATTACCATACTTCAGTTTTATAAGTTACTTTAAGTGTCCCATCTGTGGCATATGAATAAACAGGATACGTATAAGTGATGGGATGATACGGATACCCATATCCGTACCAAGCACCAAAATAAACTTCAGGAAATCCGAACCACTAACGTAATTCTGAATATAGAAAATTTAATTAAAAGAAAAATATCTACTTACGAAATTTGGTGTAGGTTTGGCATCACTAACAGAAATAATTGCTATTAACAGTACAAGAAATGAAATCTGTAATAAATTATAGTATGACAGATGTAAATAATATGTTAGAAAAGAGAAATTGAAAACTGAAACTCACATTGATTCTCATTTTTGGTAGTAATAAAGTGTGTAAAATTGTAATGAGACTGTCACAAATGAAATTATAAAGTGTTTGAATAACACTCGCTTTTATTTCTAATTAAATATGCTTGAATTGTTTTATAGGAAAATTTTTGTGCGTCATTATGGCAATTTTTTAATTGGTTTGATATTGGACGATGAATGGCGTTTAAACAATAAGGTATTATAAATGCAAAATAAAATAATAATTTCAAGTATTTTCGTATTTGAATCAAAAAATGGAGGCAAATGGAGCAGTTAATCCCAGTAGAAATGATCAATTTTTTGTGAGCTCAATACTATATTTTTCTAAAAAATTCTTCTGTCTATTCTAACAAAACTTTTTGGAAATTTTATTTGTTGAAATAGACACTCAAAGTTATAAAAATGTAAAAATTTGCCTCAAAGACAATATCTATTATCTAAATGCTATCATAGGTTTGTTTATATTTGTAATTATTCCAAAAATAAGAAAACGTTGAACTCTAATGGAAGTCAAAAATTGTCTAGTTTGTCGTTATGAAGAAAAATCGGAAATGATTCTCTCAGTCTGCAAGTGAGTGCCAATTAAAAGCGAAAGTATAACATAATTACAGAACAGTGCATTATGTGTATTTAAGTCTTATTGACACCTAAAACAATCATTATTGTACTTTCTCCCTTTCTAGAGTATGTTACAAGTAATCTCGCATAAATCCTTATGGAAATTTAATTTGCCGCTTTTTACTGCATAAGTAGAAATAACTCTAATTTCTTTTTTATAACAGTCTTTTTCATTTGAAAAACACATTTTGCGGACTCAATACAGAAATAAGTAATTTTCTGACTAATGAATAATTAATGAAAGTATTTAAAAATTCAAAATCTGGAAATCTGAAATAATAAGAAGAAATCTAAGAGATCTAAAAATAATTCAAGAAATTTACAAAAAGTATGTGAAAAAAATCTAAACAATCTGAAAGTTTTTTAAGATTATTGAGAAACTGAAAAAAAACAGAATAATCCAAATAATCTAAAAAAAAGTGTACAGTATATAGTAGAATCTAGAAAATCAAAAAGGCTTAAAAAAAAAGAAAAATCTAAAGAATTCAAAAAAACGGTAAAATGATAGAAAACCACAAAGATTAAAAAATCTTAAGAATTATGAAAATCTTAGAGAATTTAGAAAAGATAAAAAATCTGCAAACAAAATACAATTTGAAGTTGAAGATTAGTAAAAAATTTAAACAGTTTGAGTACAAAAAAATCATAAATCATGAAAAAACTGCGAATAATGGAGAACAATATTCTAAATAGCAGAAAATTTAAATAAAGTAAAAGTATTAGTGACTGACCGTGTCCCAGCGTCTGACACTTCGAATAATAATTATGTTTTTCGCAACATCGCTGTTACTAACACTCAAATTAGATTTAGAATTATAGAAAACACTCTTAATTTTATAAATTTTACAAAATTTAATTTGTCAGCTTGATCTTTACTGAAATTTCGCTGAAACACAACGTTTGAAAATAAAGCAGTTAATAATCCGTTTGCTAAAATTTCTATTGAAGGAGAAGTTGATAAAAACTGATAAGCTTATGATTGAACAATAGGTATGTTGTAAAATTAGTTGCATTCGACTACTTTTGTCAGTTTTAAATAAAAAAATTCAAATACTGGGATATGTTACTCTCCGACAAAAATTTGCAGATTTTTGAAAACTGATTCAACCCTAAACATAGCAGAAATCTTTAAAAACAAGTCTGCTTCAAATCTTTTTTATCAATAACTGATACTTTTACCTTAATTTGGATTAAAAATATCTCAAGAATTAAAAGAATTTATCGAATTATTTAACTGAGATAATAATACAAAAAAACTCTACGTTTTCCTGATAACAAACTTGAGTCATATTCTTTATATAACTTCAAAATTTGTATTCTTACTTCCTATTAAACTTCCTGATATTTAAAAATCAATCAAATTACAATGAATAATTTTTTTCAGGAAATCCTATCTTTCGAAATCTATCATCAAAATAATGTACGAATTTTTTTAATGAATATCCACTTTCTTCAATAAAACATCAAATTTTGTTTCCTGAAAAATTCGATACATTAAAGTTCCTCACAATAAGTAAAACATCTAATCTCCATTACGCACAACGAAAGACTCTCACTTTTCTCCCATAAACAGTAATTTCCGTAACATTTCTGCTTCGTAATAGTATGACCAACGCCCATAACGGAATGCATTATTCTGCACGCCATAAAGAATGATGGAAATCGACCTTCATTGTATCCTTTTTCTTCTCTTGAAACTTATTAAGATAAATGCATTGTATTTACAGTAACTTTCAAAAAGTTAGAAATCTGATATGGATGTTAAATTACCGAAAAAAAAAATTAAATGGTTTATCTCTAATTGTAAAGTAATTTTTAATTAAAAACTTGTCAAATAATGAAAAGTTGGACCAATACGATAAAACTTAAATCTGCATCCTACGTTAATTTTCCGATAAACAAAGCAACTATATAAAAGTTTTATACGAAATAAAGTCAGTTTTAAATCGTCTGTGAAAGAATCAAAAATGAGAATTAAAGTAAGTAATTTTTTTATAATTCAAAATTTTCATTCTTAATGTTTTTAGATTATTTGTTTGATTTTTATTTACATCACTGTCACTTCAGCATTTTCTTCGCATAGAATTATTGGGTATAATCCCCCAAAAATACCTCCTATTTGCGCCGCTTATTTAGACGGAAACAAGTTCGGTTCACTTCCAGCTTACTCTAATAGTAAGTGATCCCAAAATGTTCCCAAAACATAAAAAACACAATTTTAGGCGGACATGAAAGCTCAAATTATGGACACTATTTCACTGAAGGACTAAATCCCGCAAATATTTATGTTCCTTCCAGTAGAGTATCTGTTGTAGGAGGTAGTTCCATAAATAGTGGAAGCAATGGTAATATTGGAAGCCAATCAAATAGAGCATCAGACTGTGCGTCTGTTTCAGAAAAAATTCCTAGTGTTAGTAGAGGACAAATTATTGCAGGTGGAGAACAGACAGTTTCTGTTTTTCCACAAGGAAATGGTAATGTTATAATTGACAGAGGTAACGGTGTTGGGCAGGTAATTTCTGGAGGAAGTGTAATTTCGGCAGAAGATGATACCTACGTGGTTAATGGAAAATCTCCAGGTCAATATCTTCTGCCTGGAGGAAGTAGTCAATTTGTGGGAGGCGAATCTACATTTATTGACGGAGGTTTAAGTCATGCAGAAAACGTATACCCAAGTGGTCAATATATCCTGCCAGGAGAACAAGTAGTTACTGGAGAAAGTGGGCAGTTTGTGGGAGGAGAAACCACAAACATTGCTAGAGGATCTAATATTCTTATAAACGATTCTCCAAGAAGTTCTTCAGTTATAGTTCCTGGAAACTCTCACAGCAATATTGAAATTCACGCAAATGGTCCTGCTCAGTATCTTTTGCCCAGTGGAGGAAGTGGTCAATATGTTGAAAGAGAATCTAATTATGTCATCAGTGAGGGAGCACCCAATGCTGGAGTAAAACTTCACGCAAATGGTCCTGGTCAATTTGTACTACCTGGAGGAGATGTTGTTACAGGCGATGGACAAATTATATCAAGAGGAAACGGTCAGATTGCAGGAAGTGGATCTAATTACGTCATCAGTGAGGAGGCCCCAAACCTTGGAGTAAAACTTCACGCAAATGGTCCTGGTCAATTTGTACTACCTGGAGGAGATGTTGTTACAGGCGATGGACAAATTATATCAAGAGGAAACGGTCAGATTGCAGGAAGCGGATCTAATTACGTCATCAGTGAGGAAGCCCCGAATCTTGGAGTAAAGTTTTACGCAACCGGTTCTGGTCAGTATAGACTGCCTGGAGGAGAAATTGTAACAGGCGACGGACAACTTATTTCAAGAGGAAATGGACAACATGTAGGAAGCGGATCTAATTACATTGTCAGTGAAGAATCCCCGAATATTGGAGTAAAACTTCACGCAAATGGTGCCGGTCAATACATACTGCCTGGAGGAAAAATTGTTACAGGCGACGGCCAAATTATTTCTAGTGGAGAAAATGGTCAATCTACAAATATAAATGGGGGATCTAATTATGTTGTTGGTGGAAATATCCCGAGTTATGTAGAAAGCATTCACTCAAATGGTCTCACTCAATATATTTCCCCAGGAGAAGAACTTATTTCAAGCAATGTTGGAAGTAGTCAGTTTGGAGGAGATGGAGGATCCAACTTTGTTATAAACGGAAATATCCCTAGTTATGCAGATGGTACTAGTCAATATATTCTTCCCGGAGGACAAATACTTTCAAGTGAAGGAGGAGAATCTACAAATTTTGATAGAGGATCTAACTATGTTGTTGGAAATGGAAATGTTTACTCACAAGGACCTGGTCAATATATCCTTCCAAGTGGTGAGTTTGCAGGAGGAGAATCCACAGACATTAACAGAGGATCCAATGTTATTGTACACGATGACTCACCTGGAAGCTCTACTATTGTTGTTAATGGAGGTGGAGAGACTGGATCAAACTTTATTTTAAGAGAAAATTCTCCGAATAGTCCAGATATTGTGGTAGGTGGAAACCAAAATGGAGGCAGCTACATAGTAGGAAAAATCCCAAATAATGATGGCAGTTCAAACATCATTATAGAAAAGCCTCCAAGTAGTTCAGTTGTGATTGAAGAAGGTCACCACGGAGGCGGTTATGTAGTCGGAACAAATCCCATCAACGTTGGAGAAGTTCCAAATAGAGAACCTTTAGAGGGTGCTGTTGTAATCGGAGGCAAAACGGGAGGCCATGTTGCTCTAGGAAGTGGGACTACACCGAGTATTGGAGGTGGCCATATAGAGACTGGAGTACATAGCGAAAGCTCAGGCACTGGTGGTTCTGGATTTAAGATAAACGAAGGAGGAAGTTTCGGGATTGGAGGAGGATTAGGCGGCTTACTTGGAAGCGAAAGTAGTGTCAGTGGTTCTATTGGAGATCAAAGCAAAGGATTCAGAGCTGGAGACAGTAATTCCGACTTTGGAAGCAATGCAAACTATGCTGGATCTAATTTAGGTTTTGGTGGTTTCGACGGATTTAATTTAGCATCTATCAACGGAGGTAAAGATCTAATATCTTTATTAAAAAAAAAATCAATTTTTTCAAAGGTGGCAGCTTAAAATATCTCGACAAAGAACATTCCGGAGGTTCTGAAGATTCATCAAGTTCCGTTAAAGCAGCAAGTCAACATCACGTTGATGGAAACGTACAAACTAAAAGTAAGTAATAAAAATGAAAGCAACAAATCTTAACACAAATCTTAGCTTACAGAATAGAAAAACAACACAAAAACGAAAAAACTCATTTCCGAACAAGAGTGCAACAGATTGAACTTGGTCCACAAAGAGTGGGATTACGACCATATTATTTGAACCCCCAATAAAAAACAAACTCAATATAACTTATTTATAATTGAGATAAATCCTTTTAAACAAAAAACTCGTTTCATTTCCCTGGCCTCCAAGAGATATTTTTAAGACCATGGAACGATTTCTTCAAATTACTTGAGTCAGCCCATTCAGAATTAAAATAATTATCATCTTCATCCTCTTCAAGTTTTTTCAATTCTTCTTGTCTTCTATAAGCATGAAGCATAAATTCTTTACGTTGTTCTTCAGACATGATTGGCTCTCTAGCTGGGGGCCCTTGACCACGCTTAGTCAGTTTAACAATAACCTTAAACGTGGACAAATAAACTCAAGTTTTGAAAAAATAATCAAACAAACCTTGCTGTTTTCTATTTTACCAAGATAATCCCCTAACACTTTCCCATCTCTGTACATTTCTTTTCCACAAAACCATAATTGTGCTGTTGCTGGATCAATAACATCAAGCGACGCTTGAGTTCCACTCAAATCTTCAATATTTTCAAATTCCATTCTTATAATATCATGTGGTGGTAACTTCATGGGATAAACTATAAGTGTAGCGCCTTTTAATAAATTGATAGCTTCTTGTACATTTTTCATATCTAAACACTTTCCTTGCAATACCAAATCTTTAGAAATCATTTCTTTTGCATCTTTAATTGCTTTATATAACACTTCTTGCATTTCTTTGCGTGGCTGTTTACCATTGCGTCGTCCGATTGGATCTTTAACTATAGTAAAACCACCACTTGGAATACATTTTTCACCCCATGGATCTGTTAGTTTCAATTCTTCGACTTGTTCTTGTGTTAAACCGAGAATTTCCGGAGGGTAGAGAGTTCCATGTTTCGCTAATTCTTCCATTTCACTGCAGATGCGATTGATTTTCAACCGACCGTTAAAGATTGCTGTTATTTTAGTTACTACATCTTCGACGAGGGTGTTAAGAGTAGTATTGAAGAGGAATTGACTTTGATCTTTGTTTTTAACATGGAGGATTACCATTTTGACGATGGGTTTGACAAATATTGACAAACTTAACGCTATGGAAACTGAAAGCCGTAACTTAGGAAAAGTTTAATCGATAATGAATTTAATAAATTTTTAATAACGCATACATGAAATGCATTTTGATCTTTGTTAGACTGAAAGCGTAGAAAGTCATAATTTTAATTATCTTTCAATTTAAAAACATTCACTTAATTTTTTTATCTTTGCAATCTACATTTCATCCTCTCAGTTCCGATGGTTTTAATTATATTTTTTAAGATTCAGACTGGTTATTTATTATTGCAATTAATCAAGTGTTAAACCTGACCATCTAACGTAACCATGATAATGACATTCACCGAACTCGGCACGGCCGTTCATTTGTAGGTCAATAATAAAAGGATTTCTTTCGTTTTTCATCAAACTCAAACAAAAATTATTGAACAAAATAGGAAAAAATGTTGACACGATAGTGAGAGTATCCTCCCGAGTGAATGGAATATTTTTTTATGAAAGTGAAAATTCACGGTCGAAAAATCATACAATGTGAATGTTTTACAACACTCTAACGACATTCTCAGCAACTCTTAAATGTTACTCAAATATTGAGTTAAAGATTTATTCAATTGTTTGTCGTAAGTTCCTTCCGGAATCCTAAAAATGGTTGGAAATAAAAACAATTAATAATAAAAATTATGACGGTTTTTAGAGCATGACAAAATGTTTAAATCACAAAAATTATCAAATAAAATAATTAACAAAAATTTTGAAAGTGATAAATTTGAATAAAAATATGTAAACATTAAGCGGCCAATTAGTTAAAGAGAAAGACATTTCTGGCCATCATTAAATCATCTTTATAATGTTCCTTTAATGACGTTATAAACAGAGCAAAATCTGCATTAGAGAGTTCTCCATTTGCTCATTATCTCAAGATTTTTCCTCATCAAATCTACTACAATTTTTTTTTAAACACAAAGCTTTTATGAATGATAATTAAGTGAAGCAATTGTAAATGAGCGTCCATTACGAAAATTATTAAAGATACAGTAACCTTCAGCGAAAGTACTCCCGTCCACTACAGAGAAATTTCTGTCCCTCTTTTTTTCCCTATCTGGGACATGTTTTCAACAAAAATCTTTTAAACTATAAATAAGAGAGGGGTTTTAAGCTCTGGTGCATTTGTTTCTTGTAAGTGAGTGTGTGGACGTCTTTGTGCGGATTTTTGGACGTCTTCAAGTTCAGCAATCATGAATAAGTTGGTGAGTGAGATTTATTATGTGTTTGGAAAAATCGAATTTAATCGCAAGTAATTTTCAACGTCAACTAGGTGGAAAATTAATACAATGTCGATAAAATTTTCATTATTTTTGGAATATTTAATTACTTTTCTTCAAGTATTTTGATTGTTTTGTTGATCAAAGAAAGTTGATTTTTCCTTTAATCTTAAAACAACAACATTGACATAGACATAAAGTGATTGGTTTTTCTTGAAAGTGCTCAACTGTGACATCGTAATTTTGTCGTTATTTTTATATAAACAAAAACAAAAAAAAATGACACTAATTGTACCGAACAAAGAAAGTCGACATGCAATCTCTACATTTTTGTTTCTTTTTATGGTCAATGTCATTGCGAGAGATTCTGAGCGTGAAATTACCAACAGGTTTCACATAAATGTACAACAATTAATTATAGCCAATTATTTAGAAAATCGTAATTTATTATTGACCGAGACTATTGAATTATTGATGCGAAAGCTTTTGGGCGGAGAATAATAATCATAATTTGCATTGAAAAATGTTAATAAATTTGATAATGTCAATAATTATGCGTGAGATAAATAATTATATATAAACGAAAATGTTAATTTATGCAACCAGTAAAACACCAAAATTTCTTCCGCACCTGCAAATTACGACTGTCGAAAGCAATTATGGTGAAAGTGAATCAGTTTAATATAGCATCTGTACTTTTTCCAAACACACCCATCAATTTCAACCAAAATAAATTTTGAATAAATTAGAAAAGAACTAAATTATAATTATTACTTCCAGGTTCTTTTTCCTTTAATTCTGTGCGTCATCCAAGCCATCAGCGCTGCTGACAAACAAGATGTAAAGGCAAAATCGACGTCATCTCCAACAAATACCATTCCTCAGAGTCCGAAATATGAAATGATTTTCCAACCTCTTAAATTTCAACAACCTCAACTTCAATACCAATTCCAGGCTATTCAACCTCAACAAAAAGCTCAATATATTCCTGTTCAATTAATCCCTAAGCCTTATTACGTTCCTCAACCTCAGCCTCAAGCTATGATTATTATAGCCCAGCCAGCTTTAGTACCTCAAAGTCTTCTTTACAGTAATCCAACTCAGCAACTTCTTAATTACTTCCATAGTAATCCTCAAGCTAAATATCAACTTTTGCATGGAAATTACCAACCACAAACTCAAGTTCAGACGCAACCGCAGCCGCAATCCACTGCTACGTATATGCAACCGGTGTTGACTACAGCGCCAGGTGTTAATCTCTTCACACCTCAAGTGCAGCAATACACCACGCAACAACCTCAAGTACAGCAAGTACAACAAGTTCAAGTTCAAACTCAGCCCCAAGCTCAAGCTCAGACTCAGACTCAAACTCATACTCAACAGCCTTTGAGTAGTTTAGCACATTTGGCTCAATTAGCTGCTCAACATTATATTTCAACTCAGATGAAGACAGCGCCAGCGATTGTCACCGGTTTTGAACATTTTACGCCCGAACAACAAGCACAAATTAAAGCTCAACTGAGTACTCATTTAGGCAGTAATTTCCACGCCATTTCAAATTCCTCACCCAATCAATATTCTTCCAAGTATGTAGCCAACCAACCAGAAAGTTTCATCCCAAGTCCTCAAGTTCAAAACGAGCAAGTTACGACTGTTACGTCCCAACAAAATGTCGATCTATTAAAAACTCGATTCGGTAATAAAAATAAAAATTAAATAAGAGAGAACTGTGGCGTACTAGTCAATTCTAATTAAGAAATTGTTTAGCATAATTTTGTAATTTTGTCATGTTGGTACGTCCATTATTCAAAGACTGTACCATATATTAGCTTTGTATTGTTTTGTTAAATAAAAAATAAAATTTTGTTTGAGTTTTGATTGTTGAAGAGAAATGAAGGAAATAGTAAAAAAAGTATCACATGTTTTGAAAAGTAGATCTAAGAAGAAAGTTGATCAGCGATTAGAAAAAATTGATAAAAGAGATACAGCTTATAGCTACCTTCACTACTTAATTGCACAAGCAAAAGTAAAAGAGAGAAAAAAATGTAAATTGCTGTTAGCTTCTTCCTAGGACGTAAATGCATCGTTAACAATAACAAAAAATTGTATTAATGAAAATGTATTGTAACGAAAACTTTCACGAGCTTTCATGTTATAAATTCAATTTTTTGTTTTTTGGAAGACATGTTATATGTCGTGTTATGATTTTATTAACTACTTTCTTTAATGATGAGTTGCCTATTTTATTTAGAGAAAAATGTCTTGAGGCCAGTGAAAATTTTCTAATTAATATTATGTAAAGAATAAATAAGCTTCCTCGGTAATAATTGTCACAGAAAATGTAACTTTCTGTCATAAATGTTTCTACAAAGAAATAAAAACTGAAATTACAATTTAAGTAACAGCGTTTATTATTTAGATGAAGATTTTATGACTAGAACACTTTCGCAAAAACATGTTATAATTTTATTAAATGTACTTAAATTTTAACGTGTAATTTTAATTTTTCCTGAATTTAATGAACAATATTTCTTAAATCAAATGTTAATTATTTCCGAGCAAACAAGCAAGTAAATGTAATTAGAGTTGATTAGGTATTAGAAGTCACTCAAAGTCGAAGTAATTTGAATAATTAATTATTATTTTTTCAGTCTTGAGCCTAAAAACGTAGTCGTTCTTAGCACATAATTATAAATAAGACATTGTTTACTTATCAATTTTCACAAAATTTAGGTTTACTGCTTTCTGATAATCTAAATAAAATAGTAGTTTAGAAAATCTTACTAGTAGTTTAAAAATCTCTAAATCTTCAAACGGATTAATTTTTTTAGACTTATCTAACTTTCTTGATTGACTTTAGGAACTTAGAACCATTTACATTTAAATCCATATGTTTCCTGAAAACCTTAAACTTCAAGGATATTTTGTGTTGCTGTATTATATAAATTCTTTTTTATCCTTTTGCACATATATTTCCCAAATTTTTTCAATATTCTAAATTATTTAAATTCGTAGAAATTTTTGAATTTGAACTCACATTGCTCAGATTATCTAAACTTTCTAGATTCTTCAGACTCTAGATTTCTTTGATTATTCTAACATTTTGGATTATGATTATTTTTTAAATTTTATGAGATTGTTTATAGCATGCTTCAAATCTTTCAGATATCTCAGATGAACCGAAAAAAAAGATAGAGACCTAAGTCCTGCAGAGAATTAAGGCTAATATTTTTTTCTCTTAAATCTTAATTTAATAGAATTCTTCTTTAATTGAATATAAATTTTTAAAAAGTGGATTTTCAAACGCTAGATTGGAAGTGGAATTAAAATACCCAAAACACTTATGTTGTTTTAACACTATAACATTAAAATGAGGGTATAAGAATAAAACCTTTGAAATTTTAACAAAAAGTACCGAAAAAAAGATTAAGTTTAAAAAAAATATTTAAGCAAGAAATTGGAAATGGAGATTTGAAAAAAAAATTATAATATGGGGAATCTAACAAAATTTTTTTTTTTTCTAAGAAACTATAGGACATGACATCACTAAAATATTGCTTAATCTGAAATTATTTTAGTAAGTTGTGAAACAAAACAAATAAAAAATTATGGAAGTTGCATTCTAATTTGTAAAAAAAAATCACAAAATATTCAGATACGACCAAAAATTTTTCATAAACCAAATCTATTTTCAAATCCAAGCAAAGTTGTAAAATTGGATTTATTTAACCGACATTAAAATAATAAAGTAGTAGCTGTTCCGGCATTGTCGGAAGTATCCTGTCATTTCAGATATACTTAATATAAAGTTCATTTAACATTAAACGTTTTTCTAAATGAATAAAAATCAATTAACTTCACGATTTGAAACAATTCTCTGTAAATTATTACAAGTTTATAAATCATTATTATTTACTATTATACAGATTAATAAAAAATTTTACAATTTTCAATTGCTTATATCACTGAACAATATTCACAAACAAGTTTATTCTAGTTTCTCCTGTGAACAAACTGTGGTACATTTTTTTCTCTAGCATAAATAATAAGACACGCGTGTGTTATTAATCCTATAATGCACTTGAAATGAGTATAATTAAGGTTTGAAATATCTCTTTAGATAAAAAAAACTAACACCTGTTCATTTACATAAAAAAGTGCAAATTACAATCATTAAAAAATATCTAAATTATGCCGAATTCAAATGCGAAGAGAAATCATCAAACACGCCACCAAGTGCCTCTCCTCTATCATTACAACCACAACAGCTCTTAAACAAATCTCTTTTTTCCCGCTATTAATTTGTACAACACGAAAGCAGTTTCTATCAACCACTAAAACCAACAAAAACATTGCTGAGAAAACTGATCAAATCTTTACGAGCCATATCCTCCACTCTATCCCATTAATGCAATTACTGCAATGATGATGGAACAGAAAAAAAGGAGTCCAGATACTGTGCGTTTAGCAGGAAATGACTTTCTCAAAGTTTGTATAGATTTTCTGTGAGCAAATAGAGCGTAACTCAAGATTCGCATGAAGGAAATACTCCTCAAGTTGATGGCTAATTACGAAAGAATTTCTTGTCTCAAATCTATGTTAGACTTGCACAATTACAGAGTGTAAATGTATAGCGAAGTCTTTTTTTGGTCTAATTACTCGATAAAATCTCATGTATCTGTCAATGAAATTAAGAGATGTTGATGGATTTTCTGAAAGTGAAAAGTGACAATATAACTCCAGGTGCTAAGATGACCTTTCACTGGAAGAGCTTGAGGACATGAGACGTTGGTCATCGACAATATTAAAAATAATCTTCGAGTGAATTATTTCTTCACTTTCACGTCAAGAGCACATTTTCAAGAGTTTAGTCGATCGGAAAAAACCGAACTTTCGCTCTTCAACAGTGACGATTTTTCGTGTGATAATTATTATGTAATATTAGTCTAGTTTTTATTAAAACTCTACGTGTGGTAGTTTCTTTATACGAACTTTCATTTCGTTAGTTTTTTCTTAGTAATGGCTAATGATGGTACAGCACGTGGTTGGATGTCGTGATCTTTTATGGTACCTTCAAAGTAATGCAGTTTACTGTTATTATGACTAAAATTTATTATTAATGAGACTTTCTACATTTCTTCTAATTTTCAAAATTAAGCTTCTTCCACTTTACGCTCTCTTTTAGAGTATTAATTTAATCGAGGAATTAGAAGGCTCAGATAGTAATAAAATGCCATATAAATGTTCGTCTGGATATTTATGGAAAATGCGGAAAGTTCTAAGATTTAGTGCGCTATAAATCAAATGTGAGAGGAAATGCTAAAGGTGTTGAAAAGCTTAAACAATATTGCTTTTTTAACACTATACCCAGTAAATCTGCCCAACATATTTGCTATAATGACAGACTTTCATTGAATTGAAGCAGTCGGTTATTCTTTTAGAAAAAGTATCGACAAAAGTACCATCTTAAAAATTGGAAGAGAAATTGAATAACAGCATAAGAGAAGGGCAAGGTGAGCACTCACGTACTACCATGAAGGATGATCATTTTTGCGGTTGATTGCGTTGAAAAAGCAATTAAGATTTTTGCATAGAAGATAAAAGAAATTGACAAAATAAATTGTCTGTGTAAATTTTTCAAGAAAATAGAGTATTGATTAATCGATAATTTTTGAATTGTGGTAATCCATTTAAATTTTCTTCAGTATGTACTTGGATTTGAAGGTCGTTGTTGAATAATCAGAGCAACTTTTTAGACAGCTCGACCTAGAACAATTACATTTTTATTTCCTGAAGCATTAAAATGTTCACAGAAACATAAAACAAGACCGATATAAAAATTCCAGATTAAAATTGGATTAAAATAACAAAAAATGAGATTAATTTTACCGATTTACTGACATCATTTTGACTTATGAAGAAGTTCTAACCGTGAAAGCCGCACATTTATAATCTCAAATATTAGATATCACACCTCTAAGCACAAAAGAATCATAGCATTTGATCTGTAATTTTTTTGTAGATTGTAAGCCTCTAATTTGTTCCCACGAATGTGCCCCAACACTGATTGATTTCGTATTTGTAAAGACGACCCACTGAAAGTCCGTCAGCTTCAAGCAAGATCAAAGACAAAGGTTCGAGAACATGTTCTGTATTAATTTGCTGATTATACTAAACCTTCATAAAATTCTAAAAATTTCTGTGAATACATTTTTTCAGTTCTTCAAACTTCTGATACTGATAGCATATCATTGAAAAGTTAGTAACTTATTTTTTTAACATGCTGTATTTGACTAAAATATTTTCAAAAATCTGACACTTCCTGACACTTTTTTATTTTAAACGGAACACTCTATATTTTTCTACATTTTTAAATTCAGCGACGTATTTTAGGTCACTTTTATACCAACAATTTTTTTCCTAAACTCAACCTCTTTAAAGATATCGTCAATTTTATTTGAAAATTGATAAAAAAATGACAGATGCAGAGGTAATCAGTAATTACGGCTAAACGGTTATTTATTTTAAAATAGTCTTTTAACATTTTATAACGCAACATCTTAGACAATAAACCTCACTAAAAAATCAAACCAATCTTCTACAGTATGTTAAAAAAATATATTTGAAAACTGACATGAAAATGTCATCAAAACTCAAAATTTTCAAATGGAAACCTCTATTTATTTTATTATATTCGTGTTCTGCTTCAAAAATAAAGGCAATTTTGTATTAGGTTTTCTATACCTAAACTTTATCGTTTCTTATTTATTTGAGGAAAACTTTTTTCTCATAGTAGACAAAACTGTTTCACTCTCAAGAGATAAAAAACGTAGATAAATTTTAATGAAATAATCAACTTGCTCTGGCATTTTTGACAACTCTCTGAAGTCAACAGAGCTAAGAAACTATTCTAAATAAAACTGGCATGAGATTTCACTAGATAGAAAACAGTTTTTCCTAAATAATTAAAAAACCATGAAGTTTGGGTATACAAAACCTAAGCTAAATATGAAAACATATATAGAGGTTCCTATCTGAAAATTTTGAGTTTTGACAACATTTTCATATTAGTTTCCAAATGTATTTTTTGTACACCCTTATATATGATCGGTTCAATTTTTAGCTGGATTTACTATCTCAACACTTGCAGTATAAAATGGCAAAAGAACATTATAAAACTGATGGTTGTTTAGCCATAATTTCTGATCACCTTTAACCCTGCATCCGTCATTTTTCAAAAAACTTAACTTTAGACTTCAGTTGAGTCTACTTTCGGTATAACCGGAAGTGCCACATCTCTAAAAATATTTTAGAAAGACAGAACAACTTCTATGCCAAATATTCAATTATAAAAAGTTACTTACTAACATGGAGATTCTTCAGCATCGAGTAGGTATGTACACAGTTAAATTTATGGTAAATAATTCTAAGTCACTTAAACATATCTGTCCTCTCTACTCACTGAAGTTGTCTGTGAAGATACTCAAAAATTTTTGTAACTAATTCACAACTTTCCAAGAAGCTCCTGCTGTTGAGAGAATTAAAAAAAATACATTATTTACCAAAGAACAACATTAAAAAAATCACTCTGTATATTAACAAAGTGTTAATTGCTACTTTTTTAATTTACGATTTTAGAGTGTCAAAGCACTTAAAAAAATTTGCTTATGTTTATTCATTTTTATTAGTATTGCTTTACTCATTAAAATCTAATTTTCTCTTCAATATTTGCATAATTTTTCTTTTGCATAGTTTAAATGTAAAACAAATGTAAATCGCATATCCTGTTAAATTTCATAGCATTATCATACTAAAACTATAATCAATAGACAATACAACACTTTCATTAAAAAAAAAAAGAAAATAATAATTGCAGTTTAAACCTACACGTTTAGTCCAAATTGCTGACTCAGCCATCAGTTTGGAAGCTAATAAATTACCACGACTTTATAACCTTGATGATCGATAAAAAGCATTGCCCATTTCCGAAAGCTTTCTCCAAATTTTGTACTGTCCAATTTATTGAACAGATAACATATCTTCCTGCTTGAATAAAATTAGCACAAAAGATGTTTGTGACAAACTTTTACTTATTAAAAATGCAAAAACTGAAAAAAAAATCAAAACTAATTTAAAACACAAGTTTCACTGCATTATTCAAATCTATTTGTATTTGGTTTTTTGAGAAAAGATAAAGCTGGAGGCGGTGTGAAATGAACAATACTCAATACTATAAAACCAACAGAAAGAGTTACCTCCTACTGAAAATTATCTTTGAGTGGTGAATGGATAATTATAGATAGTGTCTTCTTTGAATTCAAAGTCTTAAATCTAGAGCATAGGTAAAAGTAAGGTAAATAATGACAGGTCAACTTTTATTGAAGCAAAAAAATTGAAAATAAAGAAGAATGTAAATTTGGAATTAATTAATGATTTATTGAACGATCAATCATTGGAAAAAATTCAATAACATTTTTATTAGCAACTGTCTTAGATAATTTTTCTTCAAAAAAAAAAAATAATAACAATCTGACTTATCAATTAATCATTTTATAACAACGTTAAACTGGTGTTTATTTCCGGAGGAAGTGCCACTGATTCCGTTTCCGTTTTCTATTTCTTTGTTTCTCCAAATAAACTAAAGAACTGCAGATCTTTCCAATCAAAATTTTATTACCAAAAGTTTTTAATCGAGTGATCCGACATTAACTCTTCTCATACAATTCCATCGATTTCTTCAAAAATAAATTAACAGTGCCTTTCACAAATTCCAGTAATTCATACGGAGTATATTTCCTATCATTTAATACCATCTTTTCCTATCGAATCGAATTATTAATAAACAAGATACTCGTCACTTAAAATTTTGAATTATTTTAAACTTGTTCGATTAAGTATATTCAAAATTCCTTGAATTGATAATTCCACGTTTCTGGAAAAAAAATTGATAAAATTAAGATTTAATTTTTATACGTCAAAACATTGTCAATATTAATTTCATCAATTAATCTGAGCTTTTGACAATTCTTTCCACAAACTTTCTAAACCTTCTCTTTATCAATTTTAGATTACATCTCACATTTGTTGATCAACATGTCAAAATTCAAAAAAGAACTGTAAAGAAGAAAGTGTTAAATCATTCGTATTATAAATTAACGTAAACGCACTGCTTACACAATAAATTATTACGTTACGCAAATTGATCCATATTTCCGCGCTGAAGAGTTCTAAAAAAAAAAAAAGAAACTGAAGACAGGAAAAACCTGAGGCAATATCTGAAGCAATAATGCGATCAATCCTTCATACATAATATCACCATCTTTGTTATGAAAGATATTTAAAAATTGTAGAATATGCTGCAAGACAGTTTTGAATAAAATTAGAAGAAGAGTGTTGATGGTAGATTGAACCTAAGGCTACATCTGAAGTGATCAAAAACATGCCATCGATCTTTAATACATACCATTAACATCCTAATTATAGATTATTGAGAAATAAATTATAGATATTTAAGAAAATGGCTAAAGGCAACATTTTTTGGAAATGAATTTAAAACACTTTATGGTAAAATTGAAAGTTGATTGTCCAATTTAAGATAACACTAAACGGTATTGTTTTATAGTAAATTAACAACAGTTGCATGATATAGAGACTACTGTTAAGGAAAACAAAGTGTTACTTAAAATGTATAATCAAAGTATGTTTTCAAATGAACCTTGACATAGGTAATAATACAAAGTTTTGTTAGATCGTTAAAATCCTTTCTACAAATATAGATGTTTCTGTCGTGATGGAAAGGCGAATAATGGAAGTAATCGATAATTTGTAATGTTAGTACTCTTCTAATTGGAGAAAGGTAAAGGTAATATTAGAGAAATAATTAAGAAGGGTGTTTACACCTGCAAGACATCGTTGTCGAAGAAATATCAATCATAGATACAACTGTGAGGATGGATAATCAATAAAAAGTGTGGAAATTGATTGTCATTAACATTACCAACGTCCTGATTGGAAGAGGAATGAAAAAAATAAGCTCAGGGCAAAAATTGTTTCTTTTGCTTTGCTTCGACGGTAATTGGAATAAGATTTCAAACTTCAAATTAGTAACAGTCTGAAAATAATTTAGCAAAAAATTATTTCATTTCTTATAGTTAATTATTTTTATAAAAAAACTTTAAAGTAAGACCCTACATGTTTCAGTTTTTTCCAAAAAATCAAGTCATAATGTTTCTTTTGGTTGTCTAGATACTTCTACTAAAAGAGACACTTTATAAAAAAAACTGTGTGTGTTTAGTGAACAATTAAAATTAAACATTTGCTCTACAAAACTTCACTATCACTTTAATGTTTCCAGAATTAATTGAAGAATTCTTGTAATCTGCGTTGCAACATCTGTGCAATAAAACCACTAAACATCTTTTTTATAATCTTGTAAACAACTTATAATTTATTTAATTTTCTAGCAATTTTCAAATTAATATGTATTTATGTTTGCCACGCCCACCTTATGTTCAACGATACTATAAATTACGAAAAATCCAGAAACTTGTATTCAAGTTATATAATATCAACAATTTTCCATTGACCAGGAAGTGCATTCACATCTATGAAAGAAAAAAAAACAGTTTTTGCTCCAATTCCTCATAACTATTTACACTTCTTTCCCCAACTTCACGCAGATGATTCGATTATTGAATGCATTAAAAATGCATTTTCACCTTCATCGCAATTTTTAGTTGAATACTTTCTTCTTTAGTTCAACGAACAATAAATTAATAAATCTGAAAGAAAAGAATAAAAGTAACAAGTGGACGAGACAAGCCCTGTCTTTAGTTCCATTAATAACAGTCAGGAAATGTGAACTGGGTGCTTAAAGCTATAGTATATGGGGATTTTACAGTGAGGTGTAAAAATAACAATCCAGTCATCAAAGAGGATTCCATATTCGCTTTAGGTAGGGTGGACACCGTTCACTTAAAGAAAGTACAAATGGATGGTGGATTGGAGCTGATCATTATTTTGTGCCGATCCTTACATCTAACTGTATCGTTGTACTTTCACGGAAATGGTAAGTACACTTTCCATATTTTGTTCTTTTGTGATTTATTTTTTTAAGTGGATTAGTGCTGTGAAGATAATGTGATTGTGACTCGAGTTTTACTGAACAATTTCAATTTTTATAAAACAGCATCAATTTTTTTCCTAAATTCATATTACACTTTGTGTGCTAACTTTAAAGCAAGGAAATGCAAATTTTCAACAAGCAATTAATGAATCTTTTATCAATAACAGATTGAGATTGTTTTTATCAAAATCAATAAGAAAATATTTCGGCAAAATTTTTGGACCTTAGAGTTTTAGAAGTAAAAAATCCTTTTAAGAATGCGACTCGAACAAAATAGAAAAAAATGTTGAATTGCAAACTACTTTTCAAATTTAAATATAACCTCCCATATATGGAAGAGCATCTTTCACTGTCCAATTAATATTACCAAATTAAGAGAGGCCTGCTGGAGTCTGTAATAATCTTTAATTGAATTACCAATCATAATTTTCTTCACATAAAAATTATATTTTGGAAATAGCAGAGATTACCATAATTACTAAGTACAGAACTTAACATTTTGAATATAAATTAAAATAACAATAGAAACAAATTTTCCATTTGCAGGAAGCACAGTTAACAAAACTGATAAAAAAGATAGTGAATGTTTATTTGATACTGAATAAAATTGAATAAGTATGACAAAGTGTCTTTTTGTCTGTATTTTTGAAAGCAAAAATCTCTTAGGAAATAGATGGAATACCAAATTTTCCAATGATTTTTAATGATAGACAAATAAATCAAAAATCATTTCAAATACTTCAATTTTATGACAAAATATTTTCAAAAATAACAGATTTCTATGTTACCATTTAAAATAACAAAAGCCAGGTCTCAATAATTCTAATAGACCAAATAAACGAGACACCTATATATTTCTAAACGGCAGATAGGGTAAAAGTACCAGTGATTCACCGTGTCCCAATGAATGACACTAAAAAATGAACATATTTTCGCAATTGCAGTCAGATTTATAGTAAACACTGTTAATTTTATTAATTCTACAAAATTTAGTTGCTCGGTTCGATCTAAACTAAAATTTCACTGAAATACAACGTTCGAACATAAGTTAGTGGAAAATCCACTCTCAAATTTTTGAAATTTTTTATCGAAGTATAAGCTGATAAGAACTAGTAAGTGTGTACATATACACTGTACATAATGAACAGTTAACAGCATTCAGTTACATTTATCGGTTCTTACTAATAGCTGAGAATGTATAAAAAAAATTTAGGCGATTAAATACTGGGACATTTTACATTAAGACAAAAATTTGCAAATTTTTCAAAACCGATTCAACATTGAAACAGTATTCGGCAGTATAAATTTGAAAAAAAATCCGAAACAGGTCTGCTATACACCTTTTTACTTAAGGTGCCAAAAACTGGTACGTTAGATTAATTAAAAAAAAAAAAAACTCAGAGAAAACTTAGAACTCACATTTTCTATAAAAGGTAAAAGAAAAAAAAGAGAACATCTAATTTTGTTGAAAGTAAAATAGAAAAAAGCTATATAATGTTTCCTTTTTTTTACGATTATTCCATCATACAATGTGTCGCAATCAAAGCTCCCCAGGCAGTAGAATAGAAATTCCAATTTTCACACTAATCTTTTGCATATTTGCAAATATTTTCATTTTATTTTTACCAATGAAAACGCGCATTGATCATTTTAAAGATTCTAATTCTCTAAATCTATGCAGTCTGGATTTTTAATTCTTAAAAATAAAATCCGATTTTTTGCTAAAATTGTAATACACCTTTTTGAATTTCTTAAAAAACATGCGTAGAAAATTATTAAAAATAAAAAATAATGAGAATAGGCAAAAAATTAGCTCTGAGCAAGTACTTACAATTTATGCGCAAATATTCAATCTTAATTATAGCAATAAATCTGATTATTTGGCTCCTTTTCTGAATTAAAAAAAATGTGTTGATGCTTCCGATTGAGTTAATTAGAGATATTAAAAAATAACAGCAAACTAAAAAAAATCTTACCACACTACTTATTATATCATCTTGAAAATAGAAAACTGAATCGTTTCCATATTCATTGATTATGGAAATTAATTTTAGTTATGCTATTAAGTAAAAAATTTCTAGAGGGAATATTTCTACCAAACTGCCTACTAAATTCCGCAATTTATAGATTAGCAAATATAAGCGTATTAGCATTCTAAAAGACTGAACTTTTCATAAAAATGCAAAAAATTTGCATATAAATAATCCTGTCAAATTTCCATAAAAGTGAAATTTTAATATCACGGCATAAATTAGCCATTTTCGTGTAAATAATAGAGCTATTGTTATATTAATAAAACACGAATACTATATTAGTAAAAGTATTGTACCACATGAGCACATACATGTTATGAAACCAATTTAAAACCGTTTAAATAATAATTCGACCTCTCCCAAAATTTCTCGACTACTTCTTTCCGGAATCGGACACTTTCTCTTTGTGATCTTATTAAATCATTACGATAGCGAATGTCAAGATGATTTAAAACGAAAGAAACACCTTAAAGCAATAAAGTTTTTTTGTTTCGTCGGTAAATCTCACCTACTAAAAAAACAACCTCCTCCGTTATACTTTCTCCCGGTCATCCACATGATTTAATATCCGGTCGTACTTTCTTGTTTCAGAAATACTTAGTGATTCTGTGTTGCCTTCTGGCTTCAACCTTAGCCAAGGACAAGAAAATCAGTCTAGAAGACATTGAAAGAGACAACTTGAGAACGCAAAAAGTACCATCTAAAGTACCCGCTTCTCCAACAACTTTTGGTTTTGTTCCAACGAAAACAGCAAGTGATTATGCTAGACAGCAACCGAAATATGTTCAGTATGTTCCCCCTCAACAATACACACCTGCTGTTCAACAGTACCAACAGTACTACTACCAACCACAATCGCAAGTACAGCAGCAGCCTCAAGTACAACAACCTAATCTTTATCAACAATACGAAAATATTCAATATATTACTGATAACAGCGTCGCTGCTCAACAACAACAGTACTACACCCCTCAATATGTCTATCTTCAGCAATACACAGCTCCAAGTACTGCTGTCCAAAGCGTCGTAGACCCAAAAGCAGGAATCCAATACGTTATGTATGTACCAGCTTCTTATGCTCCAAAAGCAGAACAAACCCAAAACTACGAAAGTGTAGTTTATGCTACTCCTCAAACTTATGTAGTACCCCAAACTCAGTACGTCCAAAGTGAACAACCTGAACCAAGTGTTAAATATGTACCCGAAACACCAAAAGTACAAGTCACTGAACAAGTTTATACAAAACAAGAGCCCAAAAGTTTGTTGGATTCATACGTACCATCAATTTTACAAGTACAATATTATAAACAACAACAACAAGCTCAAGCAAATGCAATCCAACAGTCTCTGAAAGAAGTGTCTAGTCAAGTCCCTGGGAAGAGTAATTACGTGAAGAGTAGTTACAGACCAACGCAACACAATAGCGCTGAAAGTATTAACCACTACACTTATCAAATACCAAGTACTCAATAGATATAGGCACAACTGATTACTTTTGTTATTTTATGATTTTTAAGAGTGATTTTAGATGTAGGATTGCTTTCCCTCTTATTTATATTTTTCTATAATTTCCTTTTTTTTCTTTTCTTTTCTTTTGTATTAGTACTTGGCCAGTCTGTTTACTTAATACTTTTTCTATTTTCTTTATGTTATGTAATGTGTACATTTATTATTATTATTATTATTATTTTAATAAAAAAGTAAAAACTTCCCTTAATCTCTCATATTTCACAAATTTCAATTTCTTTCTCTTAACAGCATGTTTGCTAACTTTTAAAACACTTCTTCCTTTCAATTTTTTTTTTTTGTATTTTTGATAGTTACATGTTACTTTTTCCAATAAAAAATTAAAAGTTTTTGAATTTTTTATCCCTGTTTTGGATCTGAAATCAAAAAGAATAAAACAAGACATTGACATATTTTATTGTTCAAAATCGAGAAGCTGAGTCACGCAGTGAAATGAAGAAAAATTAAATTATTCAACATAGAATGAGACTAATTTGTAAGGCTATCTAACAATCATAAGATAAAATAAAAATAAAATTACCAGTATTTCCAAAGTTTTTATATGTTCTTCTTTCACATGTCTGACTTATTGATGGAAACCGTACATATTCAAAAATATTGCAGCAAATGAGTAAATATTTCTCAGCATCTAAAACCAGAATTTTTTAGTATTTCCAAAACTACATTAATAATAAGGAAAAGCAGTTCTTTTTTATTTATAAATTCAAAACTTTTTATAACGGAAAACTTTGCGATAATTGCTACAAAAAGATACATCGATGTCGGTGAACAAATGTGCATCGTTTTTTGTTCTGAAAATTGTAGACAGATATTGACCATGGATCATCTGCATTGTTGTCTGTTTTACGGATTTGTATTTATTTTCAGAGGTAATAAATTTAGAAAATTAGTGAAAACGTTTTTTTAAGAATTTGAAAAAGTATTGAGACAAGGTGAACAGTTTCTTGACGTTTCGACAACAAATTAACAATCATTAAATCATTAAAATCTATTATTGAAAGAACAAGAAACTGTTAGCTTTTGTCCAATAGAATATGAAATTGCAATCGTCGGCTTATTATTGATCATCAATTGAAAACTAATACCAATGAAATGCATTTTTATGTTAACAAAAAATTATCTGAATTAAAATGGAAACAAAGGGATATAAACTGATTAATTGAACTTTTGTTTGACGATAAGAAGAAATTTTTTTGGTTAACACTAGTAGTAATTTGAATTTGAATTAAAAAAAAAAAAAAATTGATGAATATCAAATTCTAATGCCATACTAATAGTTGCAAAAGTCCCTTAATGATGAATCATTTACTGATAAAAAAATATTAGATTCAAAACAGAACTATTAAAAAAATTATAAATCTCGATTGTAACAATGGTTCTGAAACGCACTTATTTCTAGTGCGCAGTTTATTTCATGCACAAGTATGAAAGTCATAAATGGGTAGTGTATAGTTGGTTGCATTAAAAAATTGTCAGGAGTAATCTGTATATTCTTTTTTTGTGGGGTTTCTTGATCAATTTAAGGAAGTGAAACTAAAACAATGAGCTCAATTTTTTAATCTAACGTTTTGATTTGTAAAGTTACAACCCTCTAGGAAGTGTTGTTCTCAAGAAGTATAAGCTGATAAGAACTGTAAGTAAGTGTATACATATACACTGTACATAATGAACAGTTAACAGCATTCAGTTACATTTATCGGTTCTTACTTCCAACTTCCAGAGACAAAACTTACCATCAGATTTGTTTGAAAACTAACTAATATTCAAACCGTCGGTAGGCGTTGGTTTCAACTCTCTATCTTGTACCGTTCAAAAGCTAGTTGTAACTTTGAAACTAAGAAAAAAAAATTCATACCGAATCATTTTAGAAACTTTTAACAAAATTCCCTGCAAACGATGAAAAAAACGAATGATTTACTTCACATCTCTGAATTGACCAAGAATTGCTTAGAAAAAAAAATCACTCTGCATACTGTTATTTAAGCAAGATTTTGTAGACACAAAAAATATATAAAGAATTATCTTTAAATCATTGTTGTCAATGTGATTTTAGCTTTTAAACTGAAGTATTTGTTTAAAAAAAAATAATTTTATTAAAAACAAATTAAATAAAAATATCGTCATAATCAATTTTTTCTGAGTAACTCTTTGCAAACATTTCTTCTGGGCCTTTTCGTCAATCTTTACGAATTTTTGAAGAATTGAACATGAAAAGCTTTCAAAACAAAAAATATAAAATAAAATGAAATTTTTTTTGTCTCATTAATTTGAAATCATCTGAATTTTTCTTTAATTTTTTTATAGGCAAAAACCATACATCAATCGTAACAAAAACGTATATGAAAAAATATACTGTTAAAGGTATTAACACCAAATTATAAATCAATGACACAAGTCACAGCCATCGGTAAATTCGGTTTTTGAAGAAATTGATATCAAAAATGCCTATCCAGTCGAAACTGATCTGAAAATAACAAAAAAGGAAATGATCAATACATTTCTGCAATTTTATTGATTTTATACTAATATTTATAACCTACCTTTCATTGGTTCAATATTGAAGAATTCTATTTATAGTTTAATATTTTTCAATTAAAATTTTAAATATTGTCAATTTAATTGTACATTATAAATCAATAAGGATAAGGATCTTTTACGAAATCCGAAAATTTAATTGTACCATTTTGCAGTGAATCAAAAGGACGAATGAACCTGACCTAATTTCTACTACATTACATGCAGTATAAATTTTGAGACCAAATAGGTGTACTATACAATATTATCACAAAAAAAATCAATGATTTATAAAAAAGATTTGGAATAATAGTAAAAGTAGAAGTTTTAAATGTTATTTATATATTAAATGTTAAATGTAATGTTGGTTGCATCCAAAATTCGGTTAGCTCTAACTTTGAATATAATTCAGTTTTTTACTTGTCGTATCGAAAAAAAAAAAATATTTGCTACAAACATTAATATAATTTTTATCATAATTTGGACAGTATGTCAGCTTAGCTTCTTAGTAGCAGTGTTTTATTCTCGAAGCGCAAAGTTGGTTACCTATGCTCCCACTTTGTAAATAATTATTTACAATCCATGTAAGTTTTTGGATATTCATTCAGCTATACTATTTACAAAATTTCTCATTATTCACATTTAACACTTTTTCCAAACTTTCAAAAAAAAAAATATCAACGAATGTTTTGGCCTTTCGCAGTTTAATAAATAGAATAGAAAATAAACAATGTTAAAAAAAAACATAACACAAGTAAATAAAGTAACACTAAATACTAAACTAACTTCGGCAGTGTTTGACTAGTTTCGATTTCTGGTCTATAAGACACGTGTTTAAAAATCGAAACCAGTGAAATCAAACATGTTTGGGGAACACCCCTAAAATATAAATTATTGAAATCGGAAAAATAATGCTGCAAAAGGATATTTCTAAAAGTCAAACTTAGGTAAAACAGAATTATCAATAAAAAATTATTTTATTGTGATTTAAAACAAAATATTGAATACGTGCTGTTAAATGAATCCTTTATCAGCAGCTGCTTTAATCATGGTGGCAATTCGTTTTCGTTTTGACTGTTCTTTGAAAGGGCGAACTATCCACACGCTTTCTAAAGGAACAGCTTTATCACCCTAAAAATATAATTGTTGATTGATTTTTGTATTTTTTATTTTTATCAACACCTTAATTCCATCAAGATCGCTAACATCATCGTCTTCCAATTGTGCCATAACAAGAGCTTCCATAGACATACCAATTCCCATAATACTGTGTTCTTTCAGTTCTGATTGAATCATTTCCAAAGTAATTGAAGTCTTAGCTCCATATCTTTGCATACTTTCAACTAGAAATTGATGATACTGTACTATTAACTCATCCCATTTTGTCTCTACCAAATCAGGACTGACACAAGTGTAAAGAAAGAAGGATAAATCAGTCACTATAGTCGTATATCTAGCTAACTGAAAATCAATCATTTTCACAGTCTATGGTTTTGTGCCTTGATGTTTGATAAGAAAGTTTGGAGCCCAAACATCACCATGAGTTACTACAGAAAGAGGGCCTCTTACTATACATGATTTTATCAAAACACCATATAAATCGTTTTCAATAATTTTATCCAATTTATGTAAATATTCAACTGTAAGCTCTTTTTCTACAGCATCTCTTATAACTTTGAAAATATTGCGTTGGAATGCTGAATACCAAGGTCGCAGTCTTTCACAAAAATAAGTTTCCTGAACGAAATAATCAATGATTAGTGAAAAATTATGTTTAAATTTACTTTTAAAGATTTTGCTGCTTTTTCGAAATTTTCTGGTTGTTGTTCTTTGAAAGCGAAACTGATACCGTGAAATTGTGCTAAAGTCTTCAGAATAGCCACTGTATATTCATAGTTTAAGCCAGAACCACGTTCTGCACTTTTGTAGCCTTCATAACTCAAATCTAACAATGCAATGTAATCGTTAGTCCCATCACAATAAGCAGATAACATTCTAAAAAAAAAAAAAAATTGTAAATATTTACAGTAAATAGTCCACATTTTTATTACAATGGAATGCTGTCAAATTTATTCTCAATTTTTGCATCTTCCTGAAATTTTTGTACAGCTGTCCACACCTAAAATCATTCATTAATTATTTAATCTAGAGAAAATTGTTCAATTACTTTATTGTAAAAAATAAATTCGTTTTCAAAAAATTCAGCAGATCTGTATGTTTTAGTCCTTGCAATATTTTTAGGTAAAAATTTTACAATCACAGGAATGGAAACATTTTCTTCTTGGCCCCTTCAAAATGATTAAAATTGTGATGAAGCGATTTGAGGTTATACAATAAAGGCACAAATGTATAATAAGTTGCATAACTTTTGGTAAAATTACTAACCTTCCATTAATACCAACTGCTTCGACTACAAATCTGCAAATAGTACTTAAATATGAGTCCCCTTTTTTTGATGTATCACCAATTTTAATATTCTTCACTTGAATATCACTCAAGTTACTGATTTTTTTTATTATCCCATGAACAACTTCTTCATTGAATTTTGGAGAAATCATGTCTGTGAGTTCTTGCACAGACATTATGTTACAATAAACTTAAACCAAAGAAGATATAACTACTTTGCTTATACAATGGAATAGAGTCGAGGCGGAAAACTATTATATGCAGCTTTAGAATATTAGCGACTAATAGAGTTGAACCACGTCAAGCATTCACAAGTGGGAGAAATTTTGCTGCGGAAATACTTATAGAATAATTCCTTTTGGTATAATCAGTTGAATAAAACAATCTTATCAGAGAATCAGGCTTTTCTTAGTAGGATGTAAAATGAAGTAAATACACGTAATCTAAAGTTCTGATTCAAGTTGCTTTTCAGGTCTTAAATTGTATTTTTTGCGATTTATGAGAGTTGTAACTGATAACTACTGTTTATGCAGATATGACATGATAATATCAATGTAAATCACTTCTTCTATCAATCCATAGAAAAGTTTCTGGTCTCTAGAAAAGCATCATCAAAAACAAGGAAACTGCAGCTTGCAGCGTTTAGACGCTAGAGGGCTATAGTGGATTTGAAAAAAGTCTTATCTGTTTTGAGATTTCAATATTAAATCCAAAAATGAGTTTGTTTAAAAAAAACATATTTAAAAATACTGAGAAGATTTTTTTCCCCAAAAATTCCAGTATGACAAAAAAAAATAAATTCCTTATTTTTATAAAAAAAATTCAAAATTATCCAAGTATTTTCTATTATACCTCAATTACAGTTTAGCCACTTATTGGAAACAACTGTTAAATTCACATAACTAAAATTAATCAATATTAAGTCGTATAAAATGCCCAAAAAATCCAAAAATTTCTTCTTTGGTAAGCTTTTCCGGTCTTAGACGTTCATTAACACGTAATTCGTCCAAACGGTTAAAGCGTTCTTGATACACGGCAAGCTTCAACTTAACCATATCTTAAATAAAAATTAACAATAAATGTACACAAATTAAATATCTCTTTACCGTTTAATTCGCTCAAATAAGGGCCATCTCCTCCATAATCTTTAGGCAATTGATCTGACGGAAGAATTTCTTTTAGTATTGATGTGTCTTCGCATAAACTAATCTATGAAAAAAAATAAAAAATCTTGGAAAAACTCATTTCAAAATTTCACTTACTCGTTCGAATATTTTTGGTTTTAAAGCAGACTTCAATAGTGACATTACTTTATTCACAAAACCAGGAGTATTCAAAATGTATATGGCTTTGGATCTTATGGAATAAACTTTCTGAAATTGATAGATAAAATAAAGAGTAAAAAACTATAAAACGTACTTCAAAAATAACTAAAATTTTAGCTACTAAACTTGGCGTTAGTTTTCTAACATCACCCAGTGATATATTGGCCATATCAAAAATTAATATTTCACCAGCTATTAAATAATCTTCGTATAATCTTATTTCTGTTATGTTAGTAGAATGGACTACTAATTCACGAGGTCCAAATTTATTTCCAGGATTTACTCTGATAATAAATGTTCTATGCATTCCGTCAAGTGGTTTAGGAAGAACGCACAAATATCTGAAAAAATTCTAAGTGAATTTATTAAAATTTTTAAATGTTTATAAAATACACTGATTCCATAAACTGTTGCATAATAGTCAAATTTGGATTACTGTTTTCAAAAAAATCAGGGAATAATCCTCGGACAGTATAATACATATCAATTTTTCGTTGAGTTTTCTCTATATTGAATTTATTAAGAAAAAGAAAGTTTCTGATTTTGATGTCATCTGGAAATGTAAGATATAATAAAATTTTATGAGTGGAAACTTACCCATCATTTCAGGCAAATGAGGCTGATTTTTCAACCACTCTTTTACTATGTTTATCGATTCTTCAATGTCTGTTTCAGTTTTGTTGTAAATTTCACCCGCTCTGTTGACCACATCTTTGTCCATATAAAAAATATTAGGGTTCATTGAAGATGAAAATTATTTAAAATGTGATGTAGCGTCTTAAGGCAAAGCAGGTCGATGTTTGACTTATGCGGTAAATATGTAATTAGTTCATTGTTTACTCTTTGTTTTAGTGTGTCGTTAAAAAGATGAGTTAATGGATAGTAAAGAGGAGCCAAAATTTAAACTTATACTAAAATTTTTAAGAATTATTTATGAAAAAAAAATTTGGTCTTTGGTTTTTGCGTCATAATTGCAGAAATTTTAAGTGATGAAAATGCGGCTAAAAAATTAATTTTTTTTAAGGTAATTATTGAATTATATAGTCTGTGTGCGAGATGAAGCATATAGCGACATCTCACGAGAGTGCTGGCAGGTTACGGAGCTTGGTGATTTTATGTTGGTGGACAACAAGGTTGCCACTTAATACCAACAAACACCATCTCCTACGGCTGAGCTGGAAACAACTACCCCGCGGGCTACTACCCCGACCGGTATTGAATTACACCAACTCAACCGCCCCACCAACAACACGCTGAAAGTCAGCGTACCTGGAGCTCTAGTAGAGGTTCCAATCGTACACGACAGCAGGAAACTGCAGACCGGTTTCGGGGTAGTTGCCCCTCATCAGTACAGTGCACCTGTGCTATGCACGATTGGAACCGATCGAAGTCTCGCCTATATGCCAGCGAGGGCGCGCTCTGTGTGCGAGATGAAGCATATAGCGACATCTCACGAGAGTGCTGGCAGGTTACGGAGCTTGGTGATTTTATGTTGGTGGACAACAAGGTTGCCACTTAATACCAACAAACACCATCTCCTACGGCTGAGCTGGAAACAACTACCCCGCGGGCTACTACCCCGACCGGTATTGAATTACACCAACTGGCATATAGGCGAGACTTCGATCGGTTCCAATCGTGCATAGCACAGGTGCACTGTACTGATGAGGGGCAACTACCCCGAAACCGGTCTGCAGTTTCCTGCTGTCGTGTACGATTGGAACCTCTACTAGTGAATTATATAGTGTTAATTAGGTATTTTGTGTACTGCAGACATAAATAGGTGGAAAATAGTTTAATGCTCAATACTCTATACAAAATTTATACAAAACATTTTTTGCATTTTTTAAATATTATTTAATAATTTTTATAGTTTTAAGTTTTTAAATTTTTAATTTTGCAAAAGCAATAGTTTTTTGAAAATAACTACATTCAAAATAGAGTGTATAGTGTGTTGCCTACTCGAAAATATTTAAAAAAATGTGTAAAACAATTTTCACATGTTTTTAAATTTCAATAATTTAAACAATTATTTGTTTCATTTTAAAAATTAAAATTATTTTTTAACTGCATATTTATTTTTACACCACGGCTGGGATGGAAGTGTCAGAAATCACAAACAACAATGACAGATGTCAGTGCTTTGTTAAACAATTTTGAAAAACTAACGTGAGTTTGGCAGATTTTTGAAAAGAATTTGGAAGGAATTGATTTAAAAATTGTTTACAGGTGAGTCGGAATTCATTTACACTTTTAAATTAGCATGACTTTTGGTTGAATTCAAATTTTGAACTCTAACCTAAAAACTATCACGTGAAATTCAAAACAGCAATGTTTCGAGGCTCAGTTTTATCAAATTATCACAAACAATTTAAGAAGCAGTTTCTAAGATGTAGATGCAAGCAGTTCCATCGACTGTCAAAGTTTGAAAAAAAAATTTTCGTAGCTAATCCAGATAAAGTAAAGCTTCCATTAGAAAAACCTTTACTAAAGCAAGAGCAATATGAAATGAAATTAGGTCCTCGTGTTAACGATTTAAACATCCAAATGTTATCAAAAAAAATCTATGATCAATTATTTTTGAATGTTAAGACTGAAAAATGTGATCCTATATTATTAGAAGAGTGTCGCAAATCTTTAGAGAAACATAATATGATATCAAAAGAAGAAGATTTTATGGAAGATGTTGATTTTAAAATCCCACCACTTGAAGGAAAAGATATAGTCGAACATTTTGAAATAATTGGTGAAAAACAAGTTAAACCTTACTGTGATTTAATCAAAGAATTATTAAAAGAAATCCCTAAACCTCCTGATGAATGGATTATGCGGAAAGGATGGGTTAGATACGTTCCGGGATTAGAACCCCAAAATGTCCCATACCCATCAGAAGAAGCGTTAGTTTTTGATGTTGAAGTATGCATGGCTTCTGGGAAAGCCCCCACTCTGGCTACAGCAGTCAGCAGCAAAGCATGGTATGAATTTAATTTTTTCTACAAACTTTAATAATATTGGTAATGTTTTAGGTATGGCTGGGTGAGTCAAAATTTGATTGATGGGACAAGTAAACCAATAACAACCCATCAGTATACAATGGATCAATTAATACCAATGGAAAGTGCTTCTTCTCGGACTAAACTTACAGGACATATGAAGAAACCAAAAATTATTGTAGGACACAATGTTTCTTACGATCGTACAAGAATCAAAGAACAATATTTATTAAATCGGACAGGAACTAGATTTTTAGATACTATGAGTCTCCACGTTTGTGTCAGTGGTTTAACGAGTTATCAACGGGCAGTTCTTAAATCTGGCAATGAAAATGAAGAAGATGACGCTTGGAAAAATTGCAGTTCTTTGAATAGTCTCGACCAAGTACATAAATTATATTGCGGCGAATCAGTATCGAAAAAAACTAGAGATCTTTTCGTCGAAGGTACACTATTAGATGTAAAAAATGATTTTCAAGAAGCTATGAAATATTGTAGTGATGATGTTAAAGCAACCTATAATGTACTTAAACAATTATTTCCGATTTTTTTGGAACGTTTCCCACATCCTGTTACATTAGCAGGGATGTTGGAATTAAGCACTGCTTATTTACCAATTAATTCGAATTGGATTCGATATATAGAAAATTCGGAACAATCATATGAAGATTTAGATATAGAAAGACAAATGATTTTAATTAGAAGAGCAGATCAAGCATGTCAACTTCTTCATAATGAAAAATATAAAGAAGATTTATGGCTGTGGGATCAAGATTGGACTATTAAGAATCTCAAATTAAAACGTGAAAAAAAAATAAAATATGAAACAGATGAAGAAAAAAGTTATGAATCGCTTGATGATAAGTTTGAGTATTTGAAACAGACAAAAGAGTTGGTTTCCAAAGTTAATAAACATCTTCCGGGTTATCCTAATTGGTATAGGAAATTATGTACAAAATCGGATTCATCTCCTGATTGGGTTCCTGGACCACATTTAATCAGTACTTCGATGCAAATTACTCCGAAATTGTTATCGTTGACATGGGAAGGATATCCTTTGCATTTTGTTAGAAATTTAGGTTGGGGTTTTTTAGTGCCTTTTACTGACAATCTCGAAGCTAGTGAAAAATTACCATTGAAACAATTATTAAAAAAATGTCCATTGTTAAGTAGTAAAGAACAAGAAGGATCAAGTGATGAAGTACTCGCTAATTTGTCTAATTTAGTCCAAGATAATTTAGTTAAAAAAGAGTACTATTCTAAACTTAAAAAAAATAAAGACATTAGCATTTATAAAGGTACTGGCGTTTGGTGTAAAACTAAAATCGAAAATTGTTGTTATTTCTTCAAACTACCTCATAAAAACGGTCCATCTAATAACGTGGGAAATCCATTAGCTAAAGACTTCTTAAACAAATTTTCCGAAAACGTTCTTGCTGGTGACACTGAAAGTGCCGAATTAGTACTCTCTATAGCACGGAATTTATCCTATTGGCGAAATAACAGAGACCGAATTTTCGACCAAATGGTAGTCTGGTTGGATGAAAAAGATCTTCCAAAACATCTCCAATCCTCCAATTATCAATATGGTGCGATAATTCCTCAAGTTGTAGTTTGTGGTACTTTAACTCGTAGAGCTGTTGAACCAACATGGATGACAGCATCCAACGCGCAAAAAGATCGAGTTGGGTCTGAATTAAGAGCGATGGTTCAAGCACCTCCTGGGTATAATATCGTCGGAGCCGATGTGGACTCACAAGAATTATGGATAGCATCAGTTATAGGAGATGCAAATCATGCAAAAATGCATGGAGCGACACCTTTTGGTTGGATGACTCTCAGTGGGAACAAAGCAGATGGCACTGATATGCATAGTGTTACAGCAAAAGCAGTTGGAATATCACGTGATCATGCTAAAGTTATAAATTATGCACGAATTTACGGTGCGGGTCAGAATTTTGCTGAAAGATTATTGAAACAATTTAATCCGTCGATTTCAGAAGCTGAAGCTAGAGCTAAAGCTACGAAGATGTTCGCGTTGACTAAAGGCAAAAAGATTTTTTATTTGAAAGAAGAATATACTATGGACTTCGCTGATCGACCTTATACTAAATGGCAAGCTTTAGAAATAGCGAAAGTGTGTGGGAAAAATCTAGAAGAAATGTTTTTCAAACCAAAATGGGTTGGTGGTACTGAATCTGCTATGTTTAATCGATTAGAAAGCATAGCGAATAGTCCTCAACCATGTACTCCGTTTTTAAACGGTCGATTAACAAGAGCTCTAGAACCTGATTTAACAAATGATGATCGGTTTTTACCAACTAGAGTCAATTGGGTAGTTCAAAGTGGGGCTGTTGATTTTTTGCATTTAATGTTAGTTTGTATGCGATGGATAATGGGGGATAAGGCACGATTTTGTCTTAGTTTCCATGATGAAATTAGATATTTAGTTCCGGAGGAATATAAATATCACGCGGCGTTAGCTATGCATGTGACGAATCTTTTAACACGGACTTTTTGTTCGGTTAGATTAGGGATTAAAGATTTACCACAATCAGTTGCATTTTTTTCTGCTGTTGAAGTCGATACAGTGTTAAGGAAAGATGCTAAAGATGATTGTAAAACTCCATCAAATCCGCACGGATTAACTAAAGGTTATAATATTCAGAATGGGGAATCGTTGGATGTTTTTCAAGCGATTGAAAAAGCAAATGGGAAATGTACTTCTTGGTACAAAATGCTAAAATGACTATTTTTTTGAATAAAGTTTTATTTCTGGAAATTGTGTGATTATTTAGAAAATAACTTCCTTGTCCGACTTTACAATTTTGGAATATGTTAGGTATATTTTTCTGAACACTGAGTCCTAGGTCAACCAAAATACAAATACGAAGTGTTATACAAAAATCCAAAAACCTGTTCAATTATTTCATTTATTTTTATTTTTCCCTTTTATCTTTGATACTGTTGGAATCCGAAAAATCATTTTTCTAAAACTCGTTTATTTTTACAGAATGTCACGAAAGACTAAACGAAAGCACGTATTCAAAGAAGTCCTAGACGATGATGTAACTCTTCCAGCGGAAAATCAAACGATTGTTAAAATAACAAGTACAAAAGGAAATAACTTGCATGAAGTTTTAGCTCCAGATCAGTCTTCATATTTAGTTTCAATGCCAACGAAATTCAGAAAAAACGTTTGGGTCAAACGTGGCAACTTTGTTCTAGTAGAACCAATAGAAGAAGGCGATAAAGTAAAAGCAGAAATTGTGAGAATCTTAACAAACGAACATATAAAATATTACAAAGAAAATAATGTGTGGCCTGTGGAATTTGATGATAAAAAAAGTGACTGTGTTAAAGACGAAGATTTATTAATGAATACCAATCGACTTCATTTGGCTGAAAGTGGTGAAGACTCGTCAAGTGAAAGCGAGAAAGAAAGTGATAACTGAATTAAAATAAAAATTTTATTTTACAAAACTTCGCGTAATCCTTTTTGAATTTTTCTTTGTACTAAATTAGTTATATTCCCATCGACGTTTGGAAGGGGTTGATTTCTCCTAATTGCTAACTAAAATCAAAATTGTTAAATCAAAAAAAAAAATTAAACACCTTACTTCAATTTGTTGTACTAATCGGACTTCCTCAGGTCCTGAAATAAAATTTGTCGCTTTGCAAGATGCAGAACTGCCCAATCTTCCGATTCTCCCAATTCTGTGTAAATAATCAGCTGCATATATCGGAAAATCATAGTTTAAAACTTGAGTAACTTGAGTAGTGTCTAATCCTCTAGACGCAACATCAGTTGAAGATAAAATCCGTGTTTCTCCTTTAATAAACTTATTCCATTGTTCAATTCTAATTGCATAATTCATGTCTCCGTTGATATTCGAACACGGAATTCCATTTTCTCGAAGAAACAGTGATAACCAACAACAGGTTTCATTTCTATTAGTAAAAACCAACATTGGATGTTTACAATTTTTAACAATTTGAAGCAAATTCGAAGGTTTTGCTGATCGAGTTATTCTCATGAATTTTTGAGTGATGTTTAGTAATGGTTTGTGTATTTTGGGTGAAATTATTTGTTCTAAATCAGATTCTATTGGTATTAAAACATCGGGGATTTTTTTAGGTAAAGTCGCTGAAACTAACACAATTTTAGATTGAGTTGCTCTTTTGAGAATCATTGAAAGTCGTTCAATGAAGCTATCATCCGTTAAAGTATCAGCTTCATCTAGAATTGTGTACAAAACTTTACTAAGTTTGTACACTCCGACAGCGGATAATTTTGATAAAGCTCCAGGTGTGCTTACTAAAATATCTATTTCTTCAAATTCAGGATTCAACATTATTCGTTTCGTTCGTCCACCGACAATTATTTTAACATTAAGATTCACACTTTTAGCTAGAGATTCCGCAACTTCTCCAACTTGATATGCTAATTCTCGATTAGGAACAATTACTAACCCTTTTGGAGTATTCAATTCCGTGCTTTTTCTATCAATTAAATTTTGTATCATCGGTAATAAATAGGCAATTGTTTTCCCACAACCTGTTTCGGCAGCTAATACAAAATGCTTGTCTTCGTTTAATAAAGAAATAGCTTTAGATTGGTACGACGTCGCTTTTTCTATACCTCTTTCATGTAAAGTTTCAACTAAATTTTTATCTAAATTTAATAACTTAAAAGGTACCATTTCCTCTTTTTGTTGTGTGATAGGATGGACAGTGAAAAAATCACCTTTGGATTTTGAATGATTCCATCCTTTTGAAGCTAAAGGCACTTCTTCAACATTGCTGTAGATCATATCTGAATAATGATTTAATTTACTACGTTTACAACTAATAATACACTCATGTTTAGGGTGCTGTTGTTGCACTGCTATCGGAAGACAACGAATGTGTGTTTTACATACATGATACAAATTTTTAAACAAATGTTTAGAAATGTGCAATGACATTTTGGAATTTGAGGTTAGATTATGGCACTTCTATAATTATGACACTTCTAGGGTTTTTTGCAGTTAATATGATGAAATTATAAAAAGCGCGAATATTTTATTATTTGAATTGAAAGTGTTTAGTTTTGTTGTTTGGTCTTGAGAATTATTCATCCACAAGAGACAATTAATTTACAATAATTTTAGAAACAGAGTCAAACTTTGTAGTCTCGTCTGAACGTAAATTTTTTACTTTCTCAACTGTCGCGGGATGGCATCATTTTTGTTCTATTTTAAGTTGTATATATAATCTGCAATATTATGTAATAATTGTTTTTAAATTTACTTGATTCGGAAAATTTTATAGTCGAATCACAAAATTTTGTTGCGGTATCTATGATGAAGTTTTAAAACGTAATCCTAAAAACACATACTATACCGACAACTCCTTGCAAAACTTAAGAATAAAGAATGAAAACTGGTTTGTGAAAATATTTTATTAGAAAATTTCTAATAGTAATTTTCCATAACAGCTGAATATACAGTTAGCTGTAATCTAGAAAATCTAATATTTATATACATGTCTATATTGGCTTAAAAAAACTAAATGCATTATTGTTCAACTATTCTCAAACAAAAATTCTATATATAATTTTTTTCTTCTTCAATAACATAAATATTTTAAATGCTTCCTACATCTATAAAAGATTATAAAATAAATTATAATTTCTACTTGTCACTTTTTAAGAACATACAAATTATTTTATTTTCCAGCTAATACATACCACAAATTGTTAAATTTTTATATTTACTTTAAAAGAAACATTAATAAGCTCGATTTTCGTTTCATTTGTTATTGTATTGCACTTGTTTTTTTAACGTTATACTAGAATGAGCAGAGAGGTCATAATTCATTTATAATTTCCATCTTTAACAACCAAAGAGAAATATTTGCACAAAATATATTGCAATAATCAAATAATCAAAAATATAAGACTAGTATCAGTCCAATACATCACAATTACGTTTCCCCTCCTTCTTGTTTATCAGCTTCAGCATACGTCGGAAATTTAGCAGTTTCAATTTTGTCTTTAACTTTAAAACTTGGATATAAAGCAATCTGATTAGTTCTTAAATTACGCCCTTTACTAAATCCGTTCCAATGATTTCCCGCCACTCCTATTAAATCACCAACATTCACACTCATTTCTCCGGCTTTTTTCGGCTCGTGTGGTAACACTGCTATAGTATTGTGCGCATTTTGACCCCCGTAATAATAAATATCATCTAAAGATCGGAATCTAGCTGAAGCATCTGGATAATAAATTTGCATTATTTCATATGCCACTCGACAGACCTACGAAAGTTTATTTATTATTATAATTTTTTTAATAATTAAATTATACCTGAGACGAGAATGTGCACACTAAATAATCACTCATTGATAACATGTGAATATCGTTTATAATACCAAGTAATGATGAATCGGAATATCTTGTTAAAACAGCGGCAGTTTTCGATATAGAAGGATCTCCAATTATTTCATAATGAAGATATTTATTTTTAGCATCTGCTATTACTTTGGGATCATCGGTTGCTAAATAGACACGTCTTTTATCGACTGTTTCTTTTAGTTCTAATTGTTTGTAATATTCTTCCACGGCTGTCATATATTCTTCGATGCCATGATAGGCTGCTTCGGTTCCGACTTTATCAGTGCGGCGCACGTGAACACTGGAATTAAAGATAAACAAAAATTATTCTACTCATTTAGAAAAAAAAAACTACTAATTTACCCAACTATAGGCCTTTTAAAACCCATTTTTGTCATGGTTTTTTGAATTGCTGCAGAAGTTTTCGGTTGTGGACGCAACAAATACTTTAAAATTTGACCAACCCACCATACGATAGGATCTCCATGTAATCTGGTTAATCGTGGAGCTAAATCTTCCGGTATAGCTAATGGTAGAAATGGAGGACGTGGCGACAATGAGTCTATTATTGGTAGGTTAATGACTTGTGTATCCGCACTACCTACAATTAATAACACATTTAAAACCAAAAAGCTTGTAGCTTGTTTGATAAACTATCCATTCAAGCAGAATATGCTATAACTAAAAAAAGACTAAAAAATTTTTAATTCGTACCAGGCCAGTTGCTAACACTGTCACCACTAGGATCCAAACAAGTATCACTCACAGGTTTGAATATTTCTTCCCAACCTGCTTTATGATACCGCCATCCTTTTGATTTTAAAATTAAAGTTCTTTTTGTACCATAAGCCACCATAAAACAATAAACTGCATGGTGTAACTGACAACCATATCCACAACCCTAAAGATGATATTTCAAATTTTAACTAAAGATATCTTATTAAAAAGTTCACCTTATTTAAGCTACAAATTAACTTTCTAGCGGTCGAGCAATCACTTGGATTTTGTAAAAAACTAAATCTTTTTTGTACAAGTTGACTTAAATCATTGGCTTCTTTTTCTCTCCAAGTTGCATATCCATCAGCTTCTGCCAATTGGTCAATATCATGCAATAATGATCTTTTGTGTTCAGCTCCTAAATTCAAAACATATTCTATTGAATCAGCAATATCTGGGGCTGTATCTTGGACTTTTCGTTGCAAATCCAATAATCTTGAATGTATAAAATACCAAAATTCTTTGGTATTACTATAAATTCTACGTCTTAAAAGTTCATATTGAGTGTTTGGTTCTTCTTTAGAACTAATATAACCAAGTTGATTTTTATTAAACGTATGTTCTGCTTTAGTAAGTCTGTATTGGAAGTGTTCAATTGCTTCTTTTTGGTCACCTTTTAATGCACTAAAATTATTGAATATAGCACATGGAGAAAGTTGATACAAAACTTACTCTAAATTAATATCGTTGAAAATTTCTTGCAGTTCAATATTCTGACGTTGTAAAGCTTCCAAATCAGCTAAAGCTCGATTTAAACGTTCGGAAGTTTTACTATCTACTGCCGACATGTGTGTGCCTATTAATGGAAAAGCTGTAAAGACTAATATTACTAGCCAGATAAAAAGAAAAGCGACGAGGAGTCGATGCCATCCTACGGCGTTTACTTGTCTCAATATCGTACTCATAACGTTTTAGAGGTTATGTTTTTTCATTTTTAATATAAACTGTAAATGTTTATTTCTTGATGGATTAGTGTGCCTTTTGACGACTGTTTATATCAAGGATACTTTAGATATTCTGCTGATAACATTTTATCAACAGTTGGAAATTAAGGCAAAATCACAAAAAAATCGTTCGGATCACTGACACCAATTTGCTTTGGGAAAAAAATCATCCACATTGTACAACTTTGACACTATTTCTTAATTGCAATATAAATTGTCAGAATGGACAGAAATGTTAATTTACATTGTTGATAAATTAAGATTATTGAGATGGTTAGAGTTAGATAACCCAAAATACACTGGTTTGACAGCTTTGGAATTTGCGACGACTTTATACAAGGTGATTCACGAGGGATACAGAGCCTGACCAAATTTTTATTGTATAGAATTTTATTGAATACATTGATTTTTTAACCAATAACTTTATAAATAAACCACAATATACACCTATACAGTTTTATATTTTACAATAACCATTATTTTTAAATTTTATGAGGAAAAGCTTTTCTTTAAAAAACTTCTCATGTCTTTGTTAATATCTAGCTCACTCAGATAGGAATGCCATTGCTTCTAGTTTTGTTAGCAAACCCTTAATATATTTGATTGTTTCAAAATGTTCATTTTCATTTCTTTTTTCGTCACCAGTAGTCTTAACTTTGTCTAAATTTATCAACAGCTCTGTCAAAGTGTTATCAATAATAAAATAATCATTTGATTCCTTCGTTCCAAGAAAATTGTCAATCCTCTTTTCAAAAGTTTCAGCCTTTTCTCGAATTTTTCGTACAAACTCTATACTATTATCTCGCTTATCAAATTTAATGTCATTCTCATATTGTTGCGTTCCTACAAAATCTACTTTATTTAAATTTTTACGGAAAAACTCGGCAACTGATTGATCTAAGAGTTTCAAAATTTCATAAATTTCATTGTTGAGCAATTTTTCTTTTTTCTCTAATTTGTCGTTGCATTTCCAAGAAACATCGTCTATTAAGTTTTTCACATACAAGATTTTTTCCAATTTTTCTGAGAAAGTTTTACTTTCTTTTAAATTTTCACCTTTAGAAATATCTTCCTTAATTTTAGTTAAAGAATCATGTAAGTAGTTACCATAAGTAATTTGAAAATCAACTTTGCATTTATCAATAGATTCTACTAATTCATTAATCTGTTTCACTGTATTATTAGAAGCATTAATTAATTTTTCAATCATTTCCGAATTTTCGCATTGGTTTAATTCTTCCTTCATTTCTTTCAATACTCGGATCCGTTTTGAGAATTTATAGTTTAAATCTTCAGTTCTGTCTATAGTATTTGTCAACTCAGAAATAACTATTTGATAGACTTCATTACTGAAATCAGATAAAAGCTTGCTGTTTAGAAAGAAGTCACAAAATTGAGGATTTTGGGTTATAAGTGTTTTGATTTTTTTCAAAATTCTGTTGTCAAAAATTACCTCGAATTTTAAGTTTTCTATCAATTCTTTGTTTTTTTCGACATCGTCAAACAATTGTAAATTTGTAAATATTCTGTTATTTTCGTCTGCTTTCTTATCTAGAAGTTTAAAAATTTCCTTTCCTGCCTCTCCTAAAGACTTCATTTCTGCTTCTTTTAAGACATATAAATCTACATTTGAAGTAAATGGAAAATTTTGTGCATAATTTTGTAAATTTTGTAGTTTTTTTCTTTCAGATTTCTTTAGCTCTGCGGTTATTATAGCGTTTAATCCTTTGAGTCGATTACTCATTTTCAATTTTTCATTTTCTATTGTTTCATTTTCGGGATGAATTTCATCTAGTTTTTCTAATAAAGATTGACAGTCTTCGGTTTTCTTATTAAGAGAATGTGTTGACGACATCATTTTTGAAATTTCTTTTTTAATATAGTCTATAGTTTGGGCATTGCTCGAAACTTCTGTTGTGCATTTATTTTCACCTTGTAGATAATCACTACTGTTGGCTTCATTTTTGTTATTTTTCGTTTCTGAATCTATAATAATATCTCAAAAATATCATGTCTGGATTTTAATTTTTTTTGTCAAACTTACGTTGTTCAGCATTTTGTTGATCACTTGCGTTTTCTTTTAAATTTTCTTGATCAGCTGTACTTTCATTCTTACGTGCTGTATCTTCATTTAGAGGGAAAATTTTGACTAAAATAAATTATGTTATAAAAATAGCTTAAATAGTGAAACGGAAAATAATTATTAAATAACAGTGTGCTCTGAAGATGACAAAATAAAAGAATTGTCGTTGAGTTATGTAAATTACCTTCAGAATGATTTTCATTTCCATTGACACTATCTTTTGTACTGTTATCTTTTTTCTTGTCAACAAGAGTTAATTCATTTTTTTTGCTATTCTCTTCCATTACAGTCAATTTTTCTAGAAAAATAATGGTAAAACGTTTTACAAAAGTAAATTTAAACGCATACTGCCTATGCTGAGGTGAACGACTTTGAGAAGCATTACATTGTAATCGAAAATATAATAGTAAATTATGATATAAGAGCGTAAATGTATTATGCTTGAATATGATATTTTTTATGTTGGTCTCAAAAATTCAATTAAAATTAAATCAGACTATCAAATTCCATCAAATGGTTTGATCAAACTAAAGCTGTCATTGGTTTGATGTCACATCAAACTATCAAAATGTGATGTCATCCCCATAAAAGCTTTAGTTTGATCAAACAATCTCCTTCCTCTGAAATCAGTAGGCACGTTGTTATGAGATAATATACATAAGACTTTTAAACTACTAATTGCTTAGTAACCATGTTTTTTGAGCACATGTACTAATTAGAGTTCTTATATTGGATACAATTTTCATAGGTACGTCGGCAGACGTGGAATAAAAATGAAATTGGATAGAAATCGGTGGCGTTTCGTTTAAATTTAAAACAAACGAAGCTGTCAAATAAATTGAACTGTCTTCTGTGTTAATATGAGCGATTGTGCTGGGTCGTCTTGTATAAATTCAGAACAGAATTCTAAGCTGTTTCCTGTGCCTGATGTACTGAATAATTGGAAGGCCTCTCTAAAACTATCAAATTGAAGACTGGGCTCCGAAAGTAGAATTTGTTATGTTGGTAAATAATCATACGTTAAGGCTTTTTTCAGATTACTAACGTGGTCTTTTATTTCTAAAATTTAGTTTTTTCTCCAAGCTGATCTTCACGGAAAATCGTCAATTTCAAAATTAAGTCTACATCATGGTGAAATATTTTATCAACCAGAATTTCGGGCAATCTTTACCATCAAAAACAACAACTTATTGGAAAATTTTCTATAGAACAAGAACTTATAGATGAATTTATAGATGAATTTTACCAGTACAGAAATTTTTATAAAATTTTGAAGTCAAAATTAAACGTTTTTTTTGGAGAAAGACCAAATTAAAAATTTAGTAAAAATAAGAACAAAAAAGAAAGTGCTAAAACAATAGAGAAAATAATAAAAATTAAATTTGTTAACAAATACTCAGGATACAATTTTATAAGATCTTAAAATTTTACAAGAAAATTTTGAATATCTTGAATCAAAAATTGACAATTTTCAAAACCAAGGCGAAAATTGTACACCTTCTTTGATTTGACTGAAGTTCACTTCCTATGCTCCTGACTAAATTTGACATAAAGTTATGTTAATTTGCTAGTAAGATGAAATTTCAAACTTCAAAAGAATTTTTGAAAAAAATTTGACATTAGTTGCCACTGAAAAATTTAATAAAAAAGGAAAGAACATATACGGGTGTCTCACCGTGATGGTCTATTAGAAGTATTTAAAGTGCCAAAAAAAGTATGAACTTAAAATTTTGCAGATATTTTGCACATAATTTTCGCACTTATCTAAATTTGATAGATTTAGAATTGAGTCAAATGTCAGTTCAAGAAAGTGTGTGATATTTCAATTGGTAGAGAAATTTTATTTCTATCTATCTGTGTATTCAGATATAGGGTGTTCTAATTGAAAAAAGAAAGGTTTGATCACTTTTGTGATATCAAAATTAGAATATTAAAATAACAAGATAGTTACCACAGTAACTAATGGCAATAACATTTTTAGCATTTGTAAAGCCTCTTCCAACTAGTGTCTGGATTTTAAGCCTTAGCTCCACTTGTTTACTTAGATAATTATTTTTAAAGCAAAGCATGTTTTTCTCTCAAAAATTGTTCAATTGTTTATTTTCTCAAAAACACGTAACGCAAAGTCAATTTTTTTATACAGATGGTTTTGGAATTTCATTTAGAATCTAATAAAATTTCGAAAAATATATCATTCCATTTGAAATTACAAAGTTGACACCTACCTATTTCCGGTATAATCGGAAGTACTACCATTCTGAAAGTATTTTAGTTTGATAGATTAATTAATGCTACGCCCATGTGCAAAAATTCAGTTTAATACAATTTTTGGTTCTTCGAATACATCTAATAGGCTATCACGGTGAGACACTCGGTTTAACGTTCAGTGTTCCAACTCTCTAATATTAACACTCTAGTACTCATAAAATTTGATTTCACACGCTTTTTGTGTCAAAATTTGGTATTATGATGCAACCAACACAAAAAAAAAACGATTAAGTATGATATATTCACCTAAATTTTGTAATATATATTGCATTTTTTCAGCAGTGTCCTGTGCTGATTGTATATCAACGTTTTGTATTTTTTCGATAATTTCTAGTAAGTTTCCCACAACCTCACATCTGCCAAGTGTTTTCAAGTATACTTCCAAGACTGAACTGGCTACTTTTTTTTTTTCATTTTCATCTAGTTGCTCTTTCATTTTTTTTCCGTAGTAACTGGCATTTTGCCATATCAATTCAAAATCGTACCAGTTTTTAGCTTCTTCTGCATATCTAACTAAATTCATAAGATATCGTCTCATTTGTTTCGAATCTGAAATGTAAGCAGTTAGTTTACATAGAATTGATACAACTGATGTTTGTAATTACCTATATTTGTTTTAATTTTCATGCTGTCTGGTTGTTCTCGAACTATTAGTTTATTTAAAGCTTCTTTAGCTGAATTAATCATTTCTTTTTCTTTAGACAAGTCTTGATTTTCTGTTTTTTCTTTCCGATCTAATTCATTAGAGTATATTTCAATGGCATAAAGTATCTCATCTTTGATGTACGAATAGATGTACTTTTCTTGAGCTACTCGGCTAGGAATTACTTTCAAGCCAGATTCGATTTGAGAAAATATAGAAACATCATCAGATTTAGATTTGGTTTTCAATTCTACAGATGAGTTAGCTTTGGTTTCGGAGACATTAGCTGAGTTTAATTTGATATTAGAATTTGAAGATGATTCAATTTTTGTTTCAGATTTAGATTTGTGTTTCGAACTTGAAGATCCCATCTCTGTAACAAATTGACGCCGCTAATTTATTTTAATCTTTATTGTTGACTTGAGAGTGTGAATAAAAAATACATAATAAAAATGCCAATTTAAATCAGTTAGATATTTCTTGAATATTTATTGTTTTGAAACATTTTAGAAAAGCGAAATCTATTTATCACGGAATTATTTTGAGTAATTATAAGACTTCTTACATTTTTTATTTAGAAAAGTGAATTATGTATGACGTTTCAGACAACAAAATAAAGTTACTTACTTTTTACAATTCCTACGACTGCTAAATATGATGACAATAAAACCAATTATATTATTGAATTTTTTCACAAACTGCAATGCAACTCTATAGTTTTAGGAAAAACCTATAAGACATATTATTAAATTTATTTGTGATATCACTAATTCTGATAACAAAAATAAAGTTATCTAAGATTGTCTTAAGTATAATTATTACTGTTTTTGGAATTTTTTTATTATAGATATTATTTTTTATCTATATAATCATAAGAAATGAATGTTTCGATTATATCTAATAATAAAATCAATAGCTGATATCGAAGGACATACCACAACTGCCTCCCCAGCGGAAATGGGTTTGTAGTAACAGCAATGGGAATGGTTAAAATACAAAAAAAATAGGTCTTTTGTTCTTCGTTTAGTAGATAACATAGGTGTTAGAGTGAGCAATCCCAGAAGCTTTTGCTTGAGCATTGTGCTCACAGCAAAAGCATTTCTAAGGCATGAAAAATAATTCAAGTTTACAAAAAAAGCGTCAGTTTCATCTTTTCCTATTTGACTGGCAAGGTATGTACTTTGTTCGCGTAGTCTTCCGGGGCAAGAGCTTTCGTGATTGGTCTTTTTCCCCTAAATGCAAAAAGATACGAGTTTTATGTAAAAGAATTTAATGTTCAGAATTGGCTGTAGTATATGCACTTTTTTGGCGGGCAGGCAGTTGTGGGTCTCCTGTATAATGGTTACAAATTCAGGTATAGGTAGCTCTTGTTGTGGTAATTTTTTTCAAGTTATTATACATATTATCATATTCTTCGTCAGGGTCGAATCATTATATATCATTCCCTTCTTTGATAAAAATAATATATAATAATCTATATCTCAATAATTATTAAAAAGACAATAGAAGAAAATTCAAATAAACAGAATTGCTAGATGAGAGGCTCCTCAAATCTATTTACTTCTTTCACTTTATCTACAATAAATTAAGTTTTTATTATCTGATTATAATCATACTGTAGCAATTTTTAAAATAATATAAGTACTTGAGTTTTCTTAAGTAACTATTGTGTCAGATCTGTTATTAAACGTTTTATTACTTATTACATTTAGGTTGAATCTACAAACTGGACTAATTTGTCTTGAAAATAATGCGTAATAATTATTTTATTCGTTTTGGAATAGTGCAGTATGGAACTCGTTTTTGGTGTATTTTCTATCACTGATTATGATAAAGAGAATCAAATCTCTCCATCTAAAATCGCCTTAAAAATGAACTTAAATTTCTTAGAAACTTTTTATTTATTTAGAGATAGTATTTGTTATCAATATAATCATAACATTACATTTACATCTTTCCCAATTCAAAATAACATCTAAAAGTTATGACTATTGAATGGAGTATTATACTTATTATTTTCTAGAAATTCACAGTTTAATGTTGGTTGTATAAAAAATTTGATCGAGCTCAGTATTCCTCGTGAATGCTTTATTGCACTCGTATGATTTATTCCTTTTATTCCAGTTAACAAATTTAAACCACAATTTTTATCAAATTGCTTCTCTATAGGTTTTTCTAAAAAAATAATTTAGTAAAACGTAACAGGTACAGTTGTGCAAAAGAAATAGTGCTTTTGTGGATTTGACTACTCATTATCAGTCACTTTCTAAAATATTCCAAATTATTTTTTTGAACTTACCACCTTCAAAATGACATTTTGCGAACGGTGCAGTCAACTGGAAACGTAGAAAAAACACTGGCCTTTCTAGCCATTCCTGAAATAATATAACTTAATAATAATGAAATCTGGTTAACAAACTGTCATTTTACCAATTCAGGTGTCGCAAATACTGAAGGAATAGAAAGAAATCCGTATTTAAAAACCTTCTTTGACAACTGTCAAATGAAAAACTTGACTCACTTGATATTTTCAGATTTTTTTGTGTTTACTAATGACGCAACGCAAATTTTTTAATAAAACAAAAATAAATGCTCGTTTTATCGTCGATTCATATGCTCGAATGCGCCGAATACGTCTTCACACACTAGGTTCGAAAATTATTATTAAGAAAGTTTAGTAGGGAAACTATCGATAATATAAAGTTACGCAATAAGTACTGGAAAATGTATAAAAACTCAAACTACTGCGTTATAAAGACTAAGCTCATAAGTTAAGTGCAAAAATTAGAATTGATGTTAAGAAAGAGTTTGACATGTTTATTCATTTATTACAGAACAGAATTAAATCTGATTCTAAAGAAATATGGTCCTACATTAATCTAAAGAAGAAAGACAATGCATTACCGGTGAAAATGGTCTACGAGGACGTAAATCCGAGGGGTTGACCACTATCCAAAGTCTTGTACACCATATTTACTATTTGCACATTATTTACAATATTTTCAAGTTATTTACTGAATTTACAATATTTATGAATGATTTAATTTATTCAAAATATTTTTACTACATTCTTTAGAGTCCTTATAACCGGAACTTTAGTTTCTGAGCATCCCGAAGTCTTATTTTTGGTCTTTTAACTTCTAGATTGATGTCAACTGGATGGATAAAATACAGTGCGAGAAACATTCATTATTTTGAAGTATCAATATGTTTATGTTTATAGTTCTCTAGAAGCCCATTACTGAATATTCTTTCTACTCATTTAAAAGTTAGCGTTGTTACATCAAGTTTTTTGTTTAAATTGAAAATGATAGATGCACCAGAAGAAAACCGAATTGACTTGTTGCCAACGGCTTTACAAAGTTCTGATGAAACATTCTCTGCTGACATTGAAATAAAATTATCAATTAAAACTCCTGAATTTGTCATATGTAATACGATAAGTAATCAATGTTATGCTGATTATTTATATGATGGTGCTACGCTAGGTTATGAATTTAACAACTGCACGAGTCAAATTCGAAAGCACCGTTGTACATGAGTGGCAGCACCGGGAAAATGATCTGTAGAACATTGACCAAGAAATTTATTTAGCGGTCTATTTAATTGAATTTCTCAAACTCAAATCAAATCATTATAAATCGAGTCATTTATGATTGCCTTATATTCACAACTATTTGATAACTGTCGTATTTGCAGAAAGAGTCCTACACAAATTGCTTTCAATACGTTTATTAACTGTTAAGGTTCTCAAAATCTTTTTGATTTTCAATTATTGATCTCAGGACTAGTACAATACTCGATAGAATTTTTACTCGTCCAATATTTGCTGCAATTTTATTGCAACTTGTAACCATAGAAATAATTGAAATCGAGACAAGTGAATCATTTAAAATTATTTCTTTTTTAGTTACATAAAATATTTACAATTATATTGAAAATATTTATCATATTTACTGAAGGTTGTACACCATATTTACTGTATGATCAACCCCTCGCGTAAATCTGCTAATCTGAATAATATGGAAGACATTATTAATGGTTTTGCAACACAATTTAAAAGCGTGTAATTGTGTGATACTCATAGTATTTGTGTTAACATCTGTGGTGGTTTAAGTCAATCTGGTACCTGTGATAAAAACAGTGAGATTTAACAATCCTTATTTTGATTTTAATACCTAATTCTGGTGTGAATGTACTTCTGTAAAGAAGATCAAGGCAAACCTTGTCAAAGGAGTTGACAACATTCCAACTTTCTTTGTTCGTGACTCTTTACCATGCTTGGAAGAACCATTACTGTGCTTATGGAACCTAATTTCAAAAACTTTTATTTATACCGTTTCTTGGAAGATAACTAAAATAATACCAGTTTTCAAATCAGGCTCTAAAATTAATGTAACTATAAGCCTATTGTAATAGAAAATAATTTTGCTAAAGTTTTCGAATTCAAAACCATACAAGGTGTTATGGAAGTCCACGTAGAAAAAGAAACACTCTTAGAACTCGTAATTTTGAGCAATTTTTCCCTATAGCATTTTTTCGAAATCGCTATTATTTGTTAACCTTTGTCCCTTCTTATTTTGACGAGGCGCTTAATAGTAAAAGTGAGAGTGAAGCATAAAGGAAAACAAATTCTTTTTGATGACAAACGTATTGTTTTTTTAAAAAAACGAATTGAAACTTTTCGCACAAAAAATATCTTTATTTTACTTGATATCGCCAGTCTATGATCGGCTAATCGTCCGTGTAAGCGAATTAGTTTTTATGCTGTTATCCATCGTTTGTTTATTATCAATTCAAAAATAGTAAATTTTTCTAATCCCGAACTCATGGATATGGTGATTTATTGTCAGCATCTTCTGAATAAACTGTTCTTAGAAAAATAGGAATACAATAAATAAATTTAAGACTTCGCAAGAAGGAAAAATTTTTTCGCGTATGCTACCAGGCGCCAAAAAGTCGCTCGACAATAAATAATGAACGAGAATGACCAATAGAAAAATTAAATGATGTTTATGATGTTTTGTTATGTTACAATGTGATATTAGTAATCAAAATAAAAAAAAAAAAAACTGAAATGGATTACGCTTTTTTTTAGTTTGCGAAGTTAGAATTTTCTTAACGAATCTCATTCGAGCAGATTCAATTTTTTTTTCAATTTTGTTCCAATAACATACAGAAGACAGGATACAGGGAATTCCCTATTATCGGTAATTAATTTATTATACGTATTAAAAAGTGACGAGATGAGAAGCTCTCGAATTTATTTACTTCTCTTTTTTGTTAATTGTAAATTCAGTTTTTATCATTTGATCATTAAACTAAATTAAACTATTAAGAGTTTTAAAAGAAACTGGGTACTTGAATTCTCAAGTAACTATTGTTTTATTTCAGATATTATCGCTTCTAAAATTCTGTTTCACTTTAAAAAATTAGGCCAAATTATTTGTATAGAGATAATGTATATCTTTTTGTTATTGTTTTTAATATGTTTTGAAATTTCAATCCAATTGTTGAAGATGATTGCTTGAATACTATAGGAATGTTGTATAGTTTCTTAATGTTATTGAAGTTGGCGGTCGTAGAAAAAGTACAGTACCTAACTGGAGTTGTAACGAAATTACCTACGCCTGGATTGCATGCAACTCTTCCACTTGTACGTAATATCCATTTTACAACTCTTGTTACGTAATATACTATTACAACAATAAGTTTGTCTTTATATTCCAATTAGGCTTGGTTATACAATTTTACTATACTGTAGAAATCCATAACATGTGTAATCTTGGTTGCATTAAAAATTTGGTCATGCTCATTATTTCCTGTGAATCACTACGTATTGTACTCGCATGGTATATTTCTTTATTCTATTGAAAATTTCAAACTACAATTTTTATCATATCCAAGCATTCCACATTTATTTAAAATTTTTTTGAACACGTACTTTGATATTTATATTTGCATTACCACCAGCATTGTGCATACTCTTGATTATTTTATCAAAACTTTACTCACTTTCGTTATTTGCAATTTTCCTTATTTTTATAAAAATGATTATTCAAAAATCTCAAGTGAGTATAATAATACAAAAAAATACCACTACCATTCAATTAATAATTTTCACTTGTAGACAAAGACTATGCGTTAATGTCAACGAATTTGATAATTACGACAATTGCATGTTATGCTATATATTGCCGCATATTATTTATTTTATCTCCTCAAAACCTAAATAATGTTTCACTTTTATGGAATATTATAGAGGTATTTGTTAATTCATAATATAAAAATCAAATGAATTTAAATACATTGTAGAAAGTTTCATCAGACAAAAGAAACTATAAACATAATATTCTTCAACGTGGCATTTGTGTTACATCAAAATGTCCTTATCTTCTCGACATTAAATCTCGACATTGAATCATACTGAAAAAGGCTTGAAACTTTTAGAAGAATTTAGAAGATTTTGTAAGTTAGTTTTGATTAAAAAAAAGCAGAATAATGGCTTTTTCTAGTTGGTAAACACATTTGTTCTTTTTCTCTCAAACAAAACTGGCGAAGGTTATTAAATGTTGACATAAAAGACCCAGACAGTAAGAAACTTATTGCTTCCAAGGCATTCGCGTTTTCCATGCGGCTTCAGACGCCTTTATGCATTTTGGAATGTTTGCTTTGAATTCAGAATTTATAGATGAATTTAACCATTACAGACGTCTTTATAAAATTTTGTCTGAAAAAAATTACGTTATAAGAATAGCTTAAATACGAAACGGATAATAAATATTAAAGAACAATGTGTTCTGAAGATAACAAAATAAGAGAATTGTGGTTGAGTTATGTAGATTACCTTCAGAATGATTTTCATTTCCATTGACACCATCTTTAGCACTGTTATCTTTTTTCTTGTCAAGAAGTGTTAATTCAATTTTTTTGTCATTCTCCATTACAAACAATTTCTCTAGAAAAATAATGGTGAAACGTTTTACAAAAACAGATTTAAACGCATACTGACTATGCATCGAGATATATGAAAGCTATGGTACATTAACTCATACTTATAAAAACGCGGTCAAAATCGGTAGCAACCAAAATACTTAGGGCAGATGGCACTACGATACGCGAAGGACCGTCAGATACATTCGCAAGTTCGGTCAGAAGTTTCAAGATTTCTAAACAAAGGAAAATCAAAAAAGGTTAGTCCAAATTTTCAAAAAAAGAAACAGAAAAATATCAATTCACTGATTCTTTTAGTGCCCCTAAAGGAAACTTAATACCTCCAAGTTTGTTTACTGCTCGCGCAAGTCCTCAAGTTCTGGTACTCCCAAATCTTCTTGGAAATGCCAAGATAGCGTGGAATAATTTGTTGTGTAATATACAGTTGTCTGAATTAAATCTGTTCTATACCTGAGTTATTTAATTCAGATTATTTAATTTAGATTGAAATTTTTGGATTTTTTGGATACAACATATTTTTGTTACAATCAAAATGTACTTGAATGTACAGTTGTTTTAAAGCGAAATTAGCAAACAGTAGCATTGAAAACTCATAAAAATAGTGTATTAGTTAATGTAAAGATGATTTCTTAAGGTTGAGAAATATTTTGTAAAACAGCCAAGCTTAAACTAAGTGTGGGAACTGCATTTTCTTCCAAGGTTGGCTTTGTAACAGGAACCCCTCATCAATAAATTTCTTACCAAAATTAAATTTGCGTACGACATTTTTTGTTGCTCAAAAAAATTCTAATGGTATAACTCTATTTCTAAACTCTGTTTTCGTTCTGTACTATAATTTGTTAAAAAATAATGAGAAACTGTATATCCGCAAATAACTCTCAACTTCACTTTTCCTAAATTGCACTGAAAGAGCAATTCGAAATAATCTAAAATTTGAGTTTTGAAACCTGTCAAGGAATAACGTCAGTCTGGACAGTCCCTCGCCTATCCTAGCGTCATCTAGGATATTTTAAAAGAATTTCCCAACATGCGCCCAAAAATAAAAACAAAATGAATTTTTTTAGCAGGTTTAAGGACACGAGGCTTGGTGAGTGCTCCTTAATGTTGCAAGTGCTAGAAAATAGCTTATGCTCGAATATCATAAGATATTTTTTATGTTGGTCGAGAAAATTCAGTTAAAATCTTAGACAAATCTCCTTCCTTCGAAATCAGTAGTTAGTAACCTCGTTTTATGAGTACACGTATTAATTAGAGTTCTTATATTACATAATATTTTTTTATATACTTCGGCCGACGTGGAAAAAAAATTGAAATTGGATAGAAATCGTTTCGTTTAAATTTAATACAAACGGAGTTGGCAAATAAGACGAACTGTTTTCTGTTTTAATATGAGCGATTGTATAAATTTTAAATAGAATTCCAAGCTCTTTCCTGTTGTCCTGAAACAATAATAATAATTGGAAGCATCTCTAAAACTATCAAATTGGAGACTGGGTTCCGAAGGTAGAATTTATTATGTTGGTAAATAATCAGACGTTAAGGCTTTTTTCAGATTACTAACGTGGTCTTTTAGTCCTAAAATTAAGTTTTTTCTCCAAGCTGATCTTTACGGAAAATCAAAATTTTGAAATATTTCATCAACCAGAATTTCGGGCAATCTTTACCATCAAAAACAACAACGTATTGGAAACTTCTCCATAGAACAAGAACTTTCGGAATTTATAGATGAATTTCACCAGTACAGAAATTTTTATAAAATTTTGAAGTCAAAATTGAACGTTTTTTTGGAGAAAGACCAAATTAAAAATTTAGTAAAAATAAGAACAAAAAAGAAAGTGCTAAAACAATAGAGAAGATAATAAAAATTAAATTTGTTAACAAATACTCAAGATACAATTTTATAAGATCTTAAAATTTTACAAGAAAATTTTGAATATCTTGAATCAAAAATTGACAATTTCCGAAACCAAGACAAAAATTGTGCACCTTCTTTGATTTGACTGAAGTTCACTTCCTACGCCTCTGGCTAAATTTGACTTAAAGTTATGTCAATTTGCTAGTAAGATGAAATTTCGAACTTCAAAAGAATTTTTGAAATAAATTTGGCATTAGTTGCCACTGAAAAATTTAATAAAAAAGGAAATAGCATATACAGGTGTCTCACCGTGATGGCCTATTAGAAGTATTTAAAGAGCAAAAAAAAGTATGAACCTAAAATTTTGCAGATATTTTGCGCATAATTTTCGCACTTATCTAAATTTGATAAATTTTGAGTTGAGTCAAATGTCAGTTGAAGAAAGTGTGTGATATATCAATTGATAGAGAAATTTTATTTCTATCTATCTGTATATTCAGTTATAGGGCGTTCTAATTGAAAAAAGAAAGGTTTGATCACTTTTGTGATGTCAAAATTAGAATATTAAAATAACAAGATAGTTACCACAGTAACTAATGGTAATAACATTTTTAACATTTGTAAAGCCTCTTCCAACTAGTGTCTGGATTTTAAGCCTTAGTTCCACTTGTTTACTTAGATAATTATTTTTAAATCAAAGCATGTTTTTCGCTCAAAAATTGTTCAATTGTTTATTTTCTCAAAAACACGTAACGCAAAGTCAATTTTTTTATACAGATAGTTTTGGAATTTCATTTAGAATCTAATAAAATTTCGAAAAATATATCATTCCATTTGAAATTACAAAGTTGACACCTACCTATTTCCGGTATAAGTGGAAGTACGACCATTCTGAAAGTATTTTAGTTTGATAGATTAATTAATTCTACGCCCATGTGCAAAAATTCAGTTTAATACAATTTTTGGTTCTTCGAATACATCTAATAGGCTATCACGGTGAGACACTCGGTTTAACGTTCAGTGTTCCAACTCTCTAATATTAACACTCTAGTACTCATAAAATTTGATTTCACACGCTTTTTGTGTTAAAATTTGGCATTACGATACAACCAACACAAAAAAAAAAACGATTAAGTATGATGTATTCACCTAAATTTTGTAATATATATTGCATTTTTTCAGCACTGTCTTGTGCTGATTGTAGATCAACGTTTTGTATTTTTTCGATAATTTCTAGTAAGTGTCCCACAACCTCACATTTGCCAAGTGTTTTCAAGTATACTTTCAAGACTGAACTGGCTACTATTTTTTTTTCATTTTCATCTAGTTGCTCTTTCATTTTTTTTCCGTAGTAACTTGCATTTTGCCATATCAATTCAAAATCGTACCAGTTTTTAGCTTCTTCAGCATAACTAACTAAGTTCAAAAGATATCGTCTCATTTGTGTCGAATCTGAAATGTAAGCAGTTAGTTTTTATAGAATTGATACAACTGATGTTTGTAATTACCGATATTTGTTTCAATTTTCATGCAGTCTGTTTGTTCTCGAACTATTAGTTTATTTAAAGCTTCTTTAGCTGAATTGATTATTTCTTTTTCTTTAGACAAGTCTTGATTTTCTGTTTTTTCTTTCTGATCTAATTCATTAGAGTATATTTCAATGGCATAAAGTATTTCATCTTTGATGTACGAATAGATGTACTTTTCTTGAGCTACTCGGCTAGGAATTACTTTCAAGCCAGATTCGATTTGAGGAAATATAGAATAATCGTCAGAGATGAATTTGATTTTCGATTCTGTAAGTGATTCAGTTCTAGACTTAAATTTGTGTTTCAAGCTTATAGATTTTGACGAAGAAGATCCCATCTCTGAAATTTATTTATCATGGAATTATTTTGGGTGATCATAAGACTTCTTATATTTTTGTATATACAGTGTGTCTCCGGATAGGTGAAACGACTCTTGTAGAAGATAAAAAAAATGTTATTTGAATTGTCATTTTTTGAGATTTAGTCCTGCTCGGTTAAAGATTAATTTGTAACAGAATTTTAGTTTTGGAAAATATTTGGAAAAAATCTGTTTACCTGTATAATTCCTTTGGTCTAGCAGACATGCCAAAAAGTTATTAAGAAAAGTTGTCTAAAATAAATATCTAAACCCGTATACCAAATTTCAACTACGATATTTTATCTTAAAAAATGAAATTAACTGATTTGACAAAAATAGATAGAAAAATAAATTAAGTCATAGTAGTCATAATAATTTCAAAATGAACAGAAAACTATGATTTTTCAATTTTAAAATCAAATTTCACTGATTTGTGAATTAAACCTAGAAAAAATTAAAAAATTATAGTTGGCCGATAAGTTTGGTATATGGATCCAGATATTGATTCTAAATAATTTTTCTCAATAACTTGTTGTCGTATCTGCCGCATAAGAAGCACTTCACTCCTTAGGAAAATAACACTTTCTTAAATTTCCAAGGCATACTTGATTTTTCAAAACTAAATTTATGTTACAAATTAGGCTTTAATCAAGCAGGGCTAAACCCCAAAAAATGACAATTCAAATAAAATTTTTTTTATTTTTTACAAGAGTCGTTTCACCTATGGGAGGACACACAGTAAAAAATTGGCTTATATATAATGTTTCAGATGACAGCAAAATAAAGTTACTTACTTCTTAACAATTCCTACGACTGCTAAATCGTGATGACAATAAAACTGGTTATATTATTGAATTTTTTCACAAACCGCAATGCAACTCTATAGTTTTACTAGAAAAAACTTATAAGACATATTATAAAATTTATTTGTGATATTACTAATTCTGATAACAGAAATAAAGTTATCTAAGATTGTCTTAAGTATAATTATTACTGTTTTTGGAATTTTTTAAATACAGGTATTATTTGTTATCTATGTAATCATAAGAAATAAATAGTTGATATCGAAGGACATACAGTTGTGGGCCACGCTATGTAATGGTTACACACTTAGGTAAAAGTAGCTCTTGTTGTGGTTAATTTTTTTTAAGTTATTATACATATTATTATATTCTTCGCAAGTTCTTAGCAGTTGAATCATTGAATCGCTTAGCCTTTCCTTTCTTGATAAAAATAATAGCACACAAGATATAATAATATATATCTTAATAACTATTAAAAAGACTATAGAAGCAAATTCAAAAAACATAATTTTTGCATGAGAAGCTCTTCAAATTCATTTACTTGACCTATAATAAATTTAATAATATTTTCCTACAGGTTAAGCACCCAATAACAGGAAAATTACAATTGGAAAATGACATAAAGTGTAACACACTGTTATGACTACGAAATAAACTAAATAAATACCTATTCGAATATTACTAATAATACCTTAAACTAACAAATAAGCATAATATAATGGGAAGCAGACAGCGTACTAAGAATTAACATATTTAACAATTTGCTTTAAAATAAAAGATTCAGTGTTATAATGTATATCGCAAGAACTACAAATAAAGTACACAAGGCACAGCATAGTCAATTATCTCAAGCAACCAACTACAATCTAAATTATGGTTCACTATATTATAGAGAAATGTGATGATAATACAAATACGGCGAGTTTCTAGTGAAGTGAAGTTAAACTTGTGTAGGAGAATTTGATCATCACTGCCTCTCGCCAGATAAAAACCATCTGTTAAAAATGATAAAAATTTAAGAAATTTTCTTTGTACATATGCAAGTTGATCCACATAACATCTATAAATAGGAAACCATATTAACGCCGCGTATTCTAGCCTAGTACGAATAAGAAAACAATATAACAACTGTAAAGTGCGTAAATTAGTGAATTCCTTACAATTTCTATAAATAAAACCATAAGAATTGTAAGACTTTGCAATTATGTCTAAAATATGATCATTGAACGTAAACTTTCTGTCAAAAGTAACCCCAAGATCCTTAAACTTATCAACTCTATTTAGGACATTTAAATCTAATCTATTCAGATCACACCACGTTGCTGAAGAATTTAAATCGTTTTGAAGAATCAAACATTTGTCAGAAGAAGAAATGTTAGTGAATAATTTAAGGTCGTCTGCAAACAATAATTTATAACAATTTATTGAGTCTGGTAGGTCGCTAATAAATAGAAGAAACAAAAGTGGACCTAAATTAGATCCTTGAGGAACTCCGGAGTTTGGCCAAAATGGATTGGAGATTTAGATTTAGATAATTAGCATAGCAAACTTTATTTTCTCTTCCAATAAGATATGATTTAAACAACTGAATAAATGCGGGAGAAAAACCAAAGCCTTCCAGTTTAGCTAGGAGAATGTGATGATCAATAAATATGAATGTAAATATCAACTTGACGTTGAGAGTCAAGTACTTCAGAAACAAATTCTCTGAAGCAGGTCAAGTTGGCCACAGTGGACTTCTTGGGCAAAAAGCCATGCTGAATTGCTGATTTATGCACTAAAGACTCAAAAACTTTGGCAAAGTTACAGATGAGTGAGATTGGCCGATAGTTTTCTATATTATTGATGTTACCTATTTTAAATATAGGACATACGTAAGTTGTCTTCCAGAGCTCTGAAAAATTTGATGTTTGAAGAATAAGATTAAAAATATAATACAGCGGAGTTGTAAAAATTGAGGAACAGTCTTTTAAGAGAAAACTAGCTATTCCATCTACACTGGCAGTTGTTGAATTTTTGGAGTTCTTTAGTGCACTTAAAATTTCATTTTCAGAAATGTGATTCAGTGAGACAGAAGTTGGATAGACTTTTGTTTTTAAGTTAAAAGTAGAAATCCATCGGTCGGATGGTCGAAAAACACTATTGAAAAAGACGCCGAAAGAATTGACAATTTCTTGTGGGTTTGAAATTTCACGACCATATAAAAAACATTACGCCAGGAATTCTGGTGTTTCCTTTCTTCCTTTGAATAAGTGACCAAAATTTGCGTGGATCGTTATTGATTGCGTTTTCAGTATGTAAGAGGTAATGTTTGTATGTTGCATAAATTAAAGATTTACTTGTACTGCCATACTGCTTGAATAGATTGAGATAATAGCTTGTTTTATGCTTCTTATATTTTCTAAACATTTTGTGTTTGATACGAGTACATCTCATTATTTCAAAATTAAACCATGGAGGGTACTGACGACGATGATAAGAAGAATGCTTAGGAATACACAATTCAAACACACTATTGAGTATATCGTAAAATTTGGTACATGCTGAATTGATGTTTGTAATATCAAATAATAGTGACCAGTCTGTTGTAAGGAGAGTATTGTAAAGAAGCGGAAAATAAGCTTTTTCAAAGATGTTGTGTATTGCAGTATTTGTACGAAATTTGGGAAGACTTGAACATATGTGGCACATTAGGTAGAAAGTCTATAGACAAAACCACCTGCAGACGTTGGTTTAGAAAGTTTTGTTTCGAAACCAGAAGCTTCAAAGATAAGAAGCACACCGGACGATCAAAAAAGATAAACGAGCAAAATTTGCTGTTTTCAATTCAGACTGATCCTACACAAACTAGTAGAAAAGTAGCGACGGACTTCAGCATTTAACACATCACAATTATAAACCATCTCCATGAACTGGGCAAAAAGAATAAACGTGGTCAAACTGTTCCACCTGAACTAACTGAGATTCAAAAAAATAGGCGAAAATTGGTGTGTGAGCTTTTGCTACTGAAGTTTAGCAGAAGTGGATAGAGGCGAGTCCTTATGTTGGTACGAGGGTAGCTCGACAAGGTTTGCATCCAAGGAGTCAATCCAGTACGAGTTTTTTTCCATCAGGACACTGCAAGACCTCATGTGTCAAATCATACTCGAACGAATTGAACGAGTTAGGCTGGGAAATTTTTGAACATCCTCCATATAGTCTTGACATTTCTCCAACAGACTACCACTTGTTTAGATCGCTCGAGCACTTCACTCGTAGTCGTCGTTTTGAAAACTAGAAGGATTTCCAGCAGGCTATCGCTGATTTCGTCAGACAAAAACCAACAGTTTTTTATAATCGAGGAATTCAAATGTTGCAGTCTCGTTGGCAGAGTGTAGTCGAAAGTAATGATGAATACATAAATGAGAATTTCTTGTAATTACATGTATTTTTTTTAATTGTGATAAATTTTTGAAAACAGACAAAACATTCTTTCCATGCTAATACAATGTATTTTATGGCTTCACTTGGAAAATTTCATTTTTAAAGTAACAACAGTATACATACCTATACTTTTCCAACAACAATTTTAGGCACATACCTAACTGCTTTCGCTGATCTTTTTTACGATGTTGTCTTATCGGCATTCAAAGACTGAAATAAAATATTTTGAGTGTTTATGTTAATTTTATCAATAAGTTTTGCTGATATTTATATTTTTAAGAAAAATAGGAGTACAATGAACAATTTTAAAATTTTTTCGCGTATGCTACCGGGTGCCAAAAAATCGCCCAACAATGAATAATGAATGAGAATGACCAATATAAAATTCAATGATGTTTAGTAATATTACATCGTGATACTGAGACGTTAGAATTTTCTTAACGAATCTCATTCGAGCAGAATCAGATTTTTTTTTCGTGTGTTCCAATAACGGGATATAGGGAATTCTCTCTTTTAATTAATCAATTAAACATATCAGAAAAACGCTTTTTTTTACTTTTATTTTTTATGAACCATAAATTTAATTTTTATCAATTGATTATCAAACTATTACGACTTCTAAAAGAAGTTAGGTACTTCAGTATTCTCAAGTAGCTATTGTTTTATTTCAGATTTTATCGCTAAAATTTTGTTTCATTTGATAATTAGGCTAAATTATTTGCATAGAGATAATGCATATCTATTTGTTATTGTTTTTAATGTGTTTTGAATAATCTAAGAATTATGTAGTCAAAATGATATGAAGCTAACGATATATTATGGTAATTTACAAGTCTTTAAAATGTTAACATTTTATTTAGATCGACTGTAATTCAGATATTTTCTTAGTTTACACAAACAAATTTCAGACGCGACTTTATACTGTTCTAAGGGCGTTAGTTAATGATTATTTTTCTACGACCGCTATCGAATATAGTCGAAATCGTACAAGCAACCCTTCCAGTAAGAGCCTCTTTACGTACGTGTACTGTAATTTAAATCCGTCCACAAAAGAGAATAACTTAGGAAACAGGAAAAATTGGTTTATCAGATGGTTTTATTAAATGGTTTCCTAATTATCTTGGCGAGCGTAAACAAATTGTTGCTTATAATGGTTTTACATCTTCTTCTATATCTCCACTTCGGGGGTTCCACAAGGCTCTAACCTCGGACCCCTGTTATTTCTCATATTCATTAATGATGTAACTAATGTATTTAATAATTCAAATTTGCTGTTATATGCCGATGATTTGAAATTGTACAAAAAAATTACATGTCTAAACGATGCCATTCTTCTTCAAGAAGACGTTGAAAATTTTTCAAAATGGTGTGCAATAAATGAACTCGAACTAAATGTTACCAAATGTAAAATTATCAGTTACACTAAGCGTCAAAATTATGTCCAGTTCAATTATAACATAAATAATTCTGTACTTGAAAGAGTAAAAACCATAAAGGATCTGGTAATAGTTTTTGACTCTATTCTAAGCTTTAATGAGCACATTTCACATATAGTAAATAGTTCTTTTAAGATACTTGGGTACACAGTGAGAACCACCAAAGACTTTACTAATATAAAATCGATCATAAATCTATATTGTACGTTAGTTCGGTCTAAGTTGGAATACGCCGTGATAGTGTGGTCGCCTTACTATAATTTCTATAATTTAAAGCTAGAAAAAGTACAACGTAAATTTTTGAGGTTTCTGTGCTACAAAACTGACGGTTCCTATCCTAAAGGAAATGTAAACTTTAACGATATACAAATTAAACATAAAATTGATTCTTTAGAATACCGTAGAATAACAATATTTTTGATATTTTTGTATAAATTAGTTCACAATACAATTGATTGTTCATTTCTATTAAGCAGACTAAATATACACGTCCCCGGCTACATTACTAGGAACCAAGAACATTTCGTTGTTAAGAAAAGTCGAACAAATGTTTCAAGAAAGGCTCCAATATATGTTATCTCACATTATTTCAATCTAATCTCAACTGAGATAGACATTAATCACTGTACTTGCAAAGAATTAATACAGAAAATAAGCAATCTTTTGTAAATTACTCACACATAAATGTATTTATATAAATTGTCCTGTAATTGGATGTATGTCTGTAGGACAATAATTATTATTATTATTATTATTATTATTATTATTATTATTATTATTATTATTATTATTATTTTGTATTGTCGTTGTAATTATCGATGATCGAAATTGGATGAAACGTAAATGTGAGGTATTCTAATAACAATGAATGTCGTATTTAGATTTTTGTAATTTGATATTTGTATCTTCAACAAGATGTCATTTAACACTCAGACATTGTTGAATATTACTTTTCCGTACTAAATAACTACTAAAGAACCAAAGTATAGTCTGGCGTCTCTTGAAAACTAACTACAATTTTTTAAAGATTCAACTTGCCTATTTTTAAATATTATTGACTGAATAAATGATCTCTTTTTTTATTACAACAACAAGCTTATCTTTGTATTCTAATTAGACTTGTTTATACAATTTTACTATGATGTATAAATCCATACCATGTGTAATTTTGGTTGCATTGAAAATTTTGTCAAGCTCATTACTTTCCGTGATTCACTCCGTATTGTACCCGCATGATATATTTCTTTATTCTAGTTGAAAATTTCAAATTAGAATTTTTATCATATCCAAGCTCTATATATTGAAATTTATCTAAAACTCTTTTAAACACGTACATTGATATTTATATTTGCATTACCACCAGCATTGTGCATACTCTTGATTATTTTATCAAAACTTTGTACTCACATTAGTTATTTGCAATTTTCATTTTTTTGAAAAATGATTATTAAAAAAATATGGCGTATGTTTTTAGCTTATTTTTCTAAATCATGGATAGTTTCAAGTGAGTATAATAATACAAAAAAATTGAAAAATACTTTTTATTCACTTGTAGACAAAGACTATGCGTTAATGCCACCACTTTTCGAATTTGATAATTACGACAATTGCATGTTATATGGCGATGATGCTTTATACTGTCGCATATTATTTATTTTATCTCCTAAAAACCCAAATAATGTTTCACATTTATGGAATATTATTGAGGTATTTGCTAATTCATAATACAGCGTCATTCACGAAGGCTGGCTTATTAGAACTTTATAGGAAACACGTGTTTCAATCGAAATAGGGTTTCTTGAATATGTTCTATTGTAGTAAAATAATGGCGAATTTGTTGCACTTCCGCTTATACCGCAAATCGGTACTAACTTTATTATTTTTAATCGAACACTCTATATATTATTGCATTTTTTAATACTTTGATAAATTTTAGTTTATGTTTAATAACCACTTAAGGCATCTAAAATCCATAGTTTTAGAGTTATTCATGTTTTTTTAAAAAAATCACATCTGTAGTGTTCAAGACTTATAAAAAATTGTTCAAAAACTAAGTGAGCTGAAAGCCAACTATTTTAGTATTCATAAATAACAAGAATGGCAATATTAACTGCATATTCATCTGTTTTCAATATCTGTCAAAATCTTAATTTTTAAAGTTAAGAATTGTCAATCATGGATAATTTGATTTTTTCAAATGGAATGACATAGCAATTGTTTCTCTCATGAATGCAGAATTAAATTCTTTCAACTGACAAGAGGTAACTGGTAACTGTCAATGCAATTATTTGCAAATATCTCGAAAATTTTTGTTGACAGATATGCAAAATTTTATATCAAATTCTGAATGTGTTAGTAGAACAATCGCTATATTGTTCCATTAGAAAAAATCAAGTTTTCTTTGATTGAATATTATTAACTTTAAAAATCATTATTGTGATAGATAGATTGTTTTAAATGAGTATGCGTTATAGCAATTGATCTCTGCAGGAGATAGATTTCTGAAATAATGTGAATAATTCTAAAACAATTCTAAAATAACAAAGTTAGTACTGACTTCCGGTATAAGCGGAAATGCAGGAAAGTCGCCAATATTCTACTAAATACGTGTTCCTTATAAACTTCTAATACGCTAGTCTTCGTGAATGACCCTGTATAAAAATCAAATAAATTTATATTCATTGTAGAAAGTTTCATCAGACAAAAGAAACTACAAACATAATATTCTTCAACGTGGCATTTGTGTTACATCAAAATGCCCTCATCTTCTCGACATCAAATCCGATTTGTTGAATCATACTGAAAAAGGCGTGAAACTTTTAGAAGAATGCTATAACAGCTTCTATGATGAATTTGACCTTAAAGGAAGTATTCCCCATATAGCTTGCCAATCTAACCAAAAAATTCCTTTTGATTCTTATGATTTTTATTTTGGGTAAGTTATATTTTTCAGTTGGAACTAAATTAAAATAAATTTTTTTAGTGTTCTTGTGTTAAGCATTATTTTACTTGTTCTTTTTGCTTGGATATACGATTTGATTTTCAATCCAAACTTCAAAGATAGAAATTTCAGCAATAGATTTTGTAAGTTAGTTTTAATTAAAAAAAAAGAATAATAGATTTTTTTAGTTGGGAAATACATTTGTTCTTTTTCTCTCAAACAAAACTGGCGGAGGTTATTAAATGTTGACATAAAAGATCCAGATAGTAAGAAACTGTGTTGCTTTCAAGGTATTCGCGTTTTTCATGCGGTTTTAGTCGCTTTTATGCATTTTGTAATGTTTTATTTGTTTTCAATACAAAATCCTAGAGCTGTGGAATCTGTAAGTTTCGGTCATCGATTTTTTATATTTCAAATTGGAATTTCAGCAAAGTAGTAGAATTTTTATCGATTATTTAGGCCAAGGCCTCAGATACAATGCTTTACAAACTTTCTTTTTGATGTCAGCATGGCTACTTACTTATCAAGCTTGCAGAGATTATGAAAGTGGAATAAAAATTACATTTTCATATGTAATTAGCAAGATTTCAAGCAGATTTTTCCGGTAAAACAAATCTATTTAATATTGAATAAAAAATATTACTTTTTAGATTAACACCATTATTACTGATATTTGTCATTTTTACTACAACTTGGTTTCCAAAAATTGTAGATGGACCAATTTGGAGTACAGTTATCGAAGAATTACATCAAAGATGTAAACACAGTTGGATTTATTCCGTTTTAAATGCAGCAAATTTAGTAGACGTTCAAAAAATGGTAAACTTAGAAAATAAAAAAATATTCAAAACTATGTTAATTGTAATTTATAGTGTGTAGGACAAGTTTGGTCCCAATCTGTAGATTTTCAGTATCATGCACTTTTAATTATAATTTTATGGCTTACTTGGTACAAAACCAAATATTTATTTTTATCAATTATCATTCTTCTAGGATATCACTTATATGTCATTTTATCTACAGGATGTCCTGATTTCCGCTTTCCTCTTTCTGGGGCAGGGTGAGTAATTTTCTGAACAAAAACTATTCTTATTTAGTTTTTTTCACTACAGAGACAATATTGGAGAAACCACGGATATAACAAACTCAGTAAGATTATACAATTGTTTCACAACGAATTTAGGCGGATTTTTGGTTGGGATACCTTTTGGTTTTATTTTTTATAAATATAGAAACCAGAATTTATTCACAAAACAAGTACTCAAGTTCATCGATTTGAAATAATTTTTCCTAATTTTCAATTTCATTTTTTAGATTTATGTAGTTTTGTGGTGGATTATAATTTTATCTACAACTTTTCTCTGTTTTACATTCCCGGGTATTTTAATAACATATTTTGAGAATAAACCAAAATATAATTGTTTTTATTTACTTTCTTCAAGGATAATATACAGTTTTGGAGTTGGCTTGTTCATTTTCGGATTAACTCAAGGACAAGGAGGTAAATTTAAAATATTTTACAATTACATTCTTCAGCTGAATAAATGGACTATATAATATGCAATTTCAGGTTTCCTGAAGAAAGTTTTTGAATGGCCACCAATCCATATTCTTGGACGCTTAACTTATGGAGTTTATCTAAACCATACAATAATTGAACTTCTCATAATGTGCTTGAATAGATCACCTTATTTTGTTAATATGTTCCATACGGTAAAGCATTATTTTAATTAATCTTCATACTTAATCTGGAAAGTTTCAGATATTTTATGGCTTTGGTTTTACTGTTGTATGTTTTTTGATAGCTATTCCAACGACATTATTCTTTGAAATGCCTTTTGAAGAACTAAGAATTCGTGTTTTTAAAGCTCCGAGACTTTATAAAGAAATTTCAAGCGCAAAAATCAAAGTTAAATAATCTACTTTGATCAATATTTTTTTTTTTTCAAAATTGTGTTTTATACGCCTAATAAAGCATACGTATGATAAATTACTATAATTTAAAATAAAATGTTTTTTTGCGAAAAAAAACTCTCAACTCAAAGGTTATTTTTTTTCAACATTGTTACATAACCAGTTTAACTTTTTTTAGTAATTATAGAGTTCTACTAAAATTATAAAATAATTTAGAAAAAAAAATACTACAAATTCTAACAATTACTACATTTTATACAATAAAACCAAAAAACTATATTTTACTATATTAATTACATTTTTCTCCATTACTCACGTGTGTATAATGCGTAAAAAATTGTTATTTGCTATATATTTCTGTCACAAAATAATTTTTTAAATATTTCCGCTTCTTAATTTAATGACATAATTGTCACTTTTCATCTATAAAAGCCGTTCAAAATTTGTAATTTACAACACTCAACCAAAATTCAAAATGAAGAACATTCAAGCTATCTGTGCTCTTGTTTTTGCTTTGATGGTAAGAAAAAAATTTATTAAAAATGTTAAGAAAGTTGTAAATGTGTTTTTTAGGTTGCTACTGAAGTTGTAGCACAGAATATTCCTACTGGAACTGGAGGTATTCCAGGAGGATTTAATGTACCAGGAGGTATGCCAACGGGAGGAATGCCAGGAATGCCTGGAATGCCTGGAATGTCTGGAATGCCAGGCGGAGCTGGAGGTATTCCTCAAGCAGGTGGTTTCAATATTCCTCAAACTGGCGGTTTTGGTGTTCCTCAAGCAGGCGCTACAGGAGGTATTCCTCAAAATGTTCCTAACCCAGCAGGAAAAACAGGCGTTAAATTTTAATATAGAATGTTAAAAATAATCTGATTTTTTGGTTTTGTTAATTTGGAATTAAATTAGATGTTAAAATAAAATTTTGTTTTATTAATAGTTGTTGGAGTCAAGAAGTGATTCTTTGAATTTGATCTCTCTTCTTTTATTGCATCTTTAACCGCCAAGATCCGGAATGCAATCTTTCCACCAGATAATAACTCCGGTATAAGCCGAAAGCCTCCGATCTCAACGAGCTTTTCCGCGATAAACTCAATTCCATTCATTCTCATGTTCAGAATCCGTGTAGCTTACAAGGTTTTTCAGCGCGCATAAACAAGGCAAATCACTCAAACAGCTGTTGACTAATTTTCACGTTTCAAGAGTTAATTCGAAACGGAAATTGCAGTAAGTTGTTGATTTTAATTAATTATTTATGCATTTGTATCTAAAGTTATAATTAAACAAATTTATTGAAAAGTTTTAATAGGGTATTAATATTTCGATTTTCATTTTTGTTTATTTACAAACAAATATTAAATATATATATTTAATGCTGAAGGAGTTTGAATAAAGTTATTGAGAATAACACTAATATAGATTGCAGTGCACGTTGTCTCTACATCTTCTTATTTCGATTGTCAATGTTATTGCTTATTCAAGAAATGTCTTCCTCTCAACGCTAATAATGAATTTTCATTTCACGGACTCTTGCGATTATTTAATTTATTTACATGAAAAACAATCCATAAATTGTAATTTTAAAAGTTTCTGTTAAATTTAAAATTTCATACTTTTGCAGAAAATTGCTTTGCCTCATATACATAAGCAATTAAGTAAAACTGACAGCGACGATAATTTACATATTTATTTGATTTAGAGCTTAATACAAATTTATCCCAATATAATCAGGAAGATATAAATGATGAAAGTTGTTTAGGAATAAAACACAATTGGATTCAATCAATTGTTAATGAAAAATATTTAATCCAATGTGTGAATTTTATGATTTATAATATTATCCTTTTGATTTTTTTGACAATTCTGGCGTTTTCTGTTAGGAGCACCTGCATGTAGATTTTTTCTGTTACACGTTCCAATATTGAATTTGTAAACAAACTCTTTCAGTTTTTGCTTTAGCATTTATTTGTTGTTTAAAAAAAACAATTCATTTTATTTTTTCTTACGTTAAATTTATTTCTTGTATCAACTTGTGAATATGAAAGCCAAAGAGTAGCATTATTACCATATTTGACTTTATGGTTTTAATTAAAGCGAACAAGAAGCGTAAATTTATAAATAAAAACTAAAATTTTTTGATATCTTAGTTTCTGACAAATAAATTAATTCTAAACTGTTTAACAAAAATAAAGTATTTGTTAATGAAACAGTTATCTGCATTTCTATCCAATCTGAAAAAATTAAAAGCAAATAGCAATTTCCAGTCTTGACTTTCAGACGAATCTGACAGTTGTAAAATTACTATTTTAAAACAAAAAAACAACTTATTCTTTATATACATAATCTTCCTATTTCAATTAGCAAAGATATAACTTTAACTTTTTCATAATCCAATTAACTGTAATTTTTATTTATCTTTGTTAATGAAATACGATATATTTACAAAATTAACCAAGAGTTACACAACAAAAAATTAACTAGCTATCTTCTTATTTTGCTTTTGTAAAAATCTGATTGACTTTGCTTGTAACATTTAACATTTAATTCCAAAAGATCAAATATCGTAAAAGATGACCAGTCGCTAAATAATAAATCAAAGCAAAGTATTTTATTTAATATTGAATTTATTAGAATGAAGTCTTTGTTTGATTCATATCCTGAAATTTCATATTTCTCTTCGAATTAGAATTTATTCATAATCAAATATTCTGCACACCAGCTTTTAATGTTTACTGTAGATGTTGGAATTTAATTTAGAATTTTTGTTTCATCCCACTTTAATTTATTCAAAACTCAATAGATATTTATTTTAATTGTATTTGTAATAAAAGTTTCTCATTTCAAAGTACCAAACTTTATCCGATACTTTTAAGGATAATATCGACATAATCAATAAACTCACCATAAAACATCATTTTTATGTTTTTAATTCTCACAAATATTATTTTCACTGGTCAAATTTGATTGCTAGTGAGCTTTTTACCAAAGAATTTCTCAATTTTTTTTTTGGAAGGACAAAAGCAAAACAATTTTCAATTTGACTCTTTTCAGCAATAATATAAAACAGCATTTTTGTAAAAAAGCAACAGATTTCACTCTCCAGATTTACAGCAAATTTGAGACATTTTAAGTTTATCAACTACGAATCTAACTTCGAAGCTCGAGTTCAACAAAGTTCTTTAAGCTTTTGAATTTTCGTTGATTCAAATTACTTTTTGCTTAATAAAATTACATATTTTTAGTATGAACATTTTGATGTTTCTTTGACAGCTTTTATAAATACTGTGGAATCGTAAAAAATTTTTTAAACAAGTTTTTTATTAGAATAATTTTCATTACTGCTTTTTATTTTATAATTCTGAATTTATTATATTATTTTGTTTTTGTGCTTTAATTATGTGGCAAAGACCATTTCAAATCTGCGGAGTGATTAATTTCTATGACAACAAGATCAACACCAGATTTTAGTATGATAACAGTCGGCCATTCAAAATGATATATAAGGTGTTCAAAATTGATCTCCTTATTTGATTTGATGATAAAACATATAAAACATTTGAAATTTCACAATTTTGCTATTTCATATAAAAGTAGAAATGTTGTCATTTAAAACAAAAAAAAAAATGCGCCAAATGACTTCTCTACTTCTTCGGAATGTATATAATTCCATTTTTTGCTTGATTTTTCTTATTTCTTGAGTAAACTCTTTCCCTCAAAAGGTGGTGCAATCCAAGCGATTGGTTTCTGGCAACTGATTCGAAATGATTCAATCATAGACCTCTTCTTTAAAAAACGCAATGTTTTATTTGCTACAGACAATTTACTACACCTCAGTCACTTTTAACTTTTTCAAGCAACAGGAAAAAATTGGAAAAATGTATGAAAAATATCATTATTTCGACGAATTAGTGGAGTCATTCGACGGATCTCTTTTTTTAACCATAAATGACACAAAAAATGGTAACATTTGAAGTGTTTTAGAAGTTTTATCAACAAATTAAATCAGAAGGTCAATTTGGGCACCCTACAGAAATAATGTTTACTTTTATTATTAAATTATTAACTGTTATTGCCTCTCTTCAAAAGAATATTAAAATCAAGCAATATTGAAACTCTTATGCAGCTAATAAATTTTATTATAGTAACAAGAATATCTTGAAGGATAATCCAAAGCTTCTCAGGGAATCTGTTGCAGCAACGTTTTTTTAAAAAACATGCGTTGGATTCAAGTTTATTGCTTGAATATGATGGATAATTTGAATAATTTTGAAAATTAGAGAGTCTAATAAAATGACCATTTATTTTAACTGTATATAATATCAGTTTACATGTGTATGCTCTCTATGTATATTTATTGAAATTATTAAGAAAGTTTCAAACATGCAAAAGCAATATGAAATTTCCCTTGAGAATATGCGAATTTTCAAACTCTATCTACAGACAAATTTCCTTCTTCGGTTCTTTTCCAAGTGAAAATAATGTATATTTTTTAAAATTTCACAGTTAATCTAAATTTAGTTAATAATTACACAATCTAATTTACTTTTTCTCTTAGAAATCTTGTTGATGTTTAACTTTACGGAAATTAGGGTTAATTAAGTTTCGACGAATAAACAGCTTCACTGAAACAGAAATAAGCTATTGATTGTAGGAAAGTTTTTCAAATACAAATTGAACGATAAATAAATACAATTTTGTTTACAATTCAAATCTCAAATAAATTGACTCTTATCTTGTATTTCTGAAAAGTGATTGAATTACTTCAGTAAACTATTGTCAATTAACTTTTAAGATGTAACATCTCAAACCTAAACATTCTGCATGAGGTCCAATAACGTGACGTCAATGTAATCTAATCATTGACAGCCATATTGCCAGTTGAAACGATTTGTGATTATCGGCAAACTCATATTGATTATGATGAAAGTCAAAGATAAAATGTTAACACTCAACAAGCAAAAGAACAAATGAAAGCAAAGTTTTCACGTTTATTACTTTTTTTTATTAAGACTTGTTTACATCGACAGATTTTTTTTAGTTTTAAAATATGAATTTTTTTCTCTTGTCTCGAGACTAAAAGGAATGGTGTTGACATAAATGCCACAGACATATAACAAATTATTTTTACTTATTTGTTATTTGTCAGTTTCAGGATTTTCAGAATGATTAGCTTGCATTTCAAGCTAGGAGATATGCTAGAAAATTTCATAATTTTATGAATAATTTTTAATATGAGATTTCTCGAGAAAATCATTTTCTTACGAGGCAGGTAATTCTTCATTTCCTACTTAATCGAAAGTCTAATAACTCATCACTACAGCATGATATCCTTGCATTTTATTTGTTCTTTTTAGAGTAATTTTCTTGTGTAGATAAATGAACATTTCTATAAAAATTCAGATGAAGTCGTTCCCGTAAAAGTGGGAAATATTGGTAAATGTTAAATGCAGCTATAAGCATAACTGTCTTTTATTACAATATCTTGAGTCTGAAAAGATAAATAAAAAAATTATATTCTTCTTTCTTGAAATGTAAAATACTAGACGCAGCACTAAAAGCTTCAAATAACATCGAGTTTTTGGAGATATCAAATATCAAATAAAACAACAATTGACATCCAATAAATAGAAAATTTAAAAACAGAAAAATAGATAACAGTTATTAATTTTTCAGTCAAGTAGTTGCTGGCGCAGAAATTTTAGACAGATTTCGTGCTCTAATAAACTTTACATCGCTTTTACTAAGAACAAAGCAGAAAGCTTTTATATTCAAGTGTAAATTACTATCGGCATCGTGGTTTGAGAGTTTAATACTTTTATTAAAAATAATTAATGGAATTTTAACTTCACAAATATTCAATTTGCTCAAAATTTTTTGAAAAATTTTTGTGCTAAAATAAAAACAAAGACTTTGTTTAAATATTTTGCGAGTATTTGTTCACAAATGATTTCTTTGCTAAATTGTTGAACTAAAAGAAAAATATGCGAAGACTTATAATTTAATATTAATTTTTCCAGATCAAAAATACTTTTTGTATACTGATTTGTATAATATATATACAAGGTGTCCCACCACAGCGTAATTCTTCCATAACGTAATAACCGTTGGGAGTATGAAAATTTGAATTGAACAAAAGTTGTGTGAATCTTTATTGGGGTTGTTTCAAAAATATTTTCAAAAATGGTGCACTTTCGGTTATACCGGAAATTGACACTAACTTCGTTATTTTAAATACAACATCCTAAATATTTTTAAATTTTTGAATTCCTTGTTTAATTTAAGCATCACTTTATGTACCATATGTGACACTTTGAGTAAACCATTTTCAAGAAAATCAAGATTTAAAAAAAAAATGTGGCTGTGCAAAGTTCGCCGCTATTCTAAATATCTCAAACACAGAAGCATTTACAGACAAGCGGTTTCACATTTTTATTTTAGACATATTAGTGTATCTCTTAGACCTGATCATCTTATCAAATTTGGAAAACTCTTTTTTCATGGGTTTCCTGAACATGAAGAACTTCTAACCCAGATAACTCAATTTTGTTAAATGGAACGCTATATTTTTTGTGGTACCATCTCATAGTACTTAAAATTATGTTTCGATTGATGTAAAGTTGTACCCACTTACTGACAACAGTTTTTGAAAAAAAAAATGTTTTTTGAAATTTATAAAAAACTCATCATCACATTAGCTTTTGCGACTACTAACTATTGTTATTTATCAAGATTGCACCAAAAGAAGAGTATAATTGAAGCTTAATTTCTATTTTTTATAAGATAACATCAAGACAAACCAAAACTATGCACAATAAATGGAAAAACCTAAACCATCTCTGGGAATCAACTTCCAACTAGTGACTTCTGCTATGATTGCACACTGTGAATGATAATGTTATGCAAAAACCTGTTTATCAATTATTTTGGGATATTGAATGTTTTGCTGATATTTAAACGTCAAGATTTGTGTTTTTTAAACTGGATCTACCTCAAAACAGTCTTTTCTTCTATTATCACAAATCCATTTCAGCCTTTATTAAATATTGTTGTGATATTGTTCTTCTTACAAAAATCTCTCATGGAAGTTTTTCATTTGAGAAAAATTTCGCATAAATTCATATCAGACGGAAATTTTGTTAAAATTTACTAATTATTTTTTACTTGAAGTCTAGTAATTTTTTTAAACATGTTTATATCAATAATAATCAAGGCTAACTTGATGCAGATTTTTGCATAATTCAAAAAAATGCATTTTTTTCCAAAAACTGTTGGCAGTAATTGGGTACAACCTAACATCAATCGAAAGGTAATTTTAAGTTCTACTAGGTTGCACATTAAAAAGTATAGCGTTCCATTAAAAAAAATCGAGTTATTTAGATTTGAATTTCTTCATGTTTAAGACTCCCATCAAAAGAGAGTTTATCAAACTTGATAAACTGATCAGGTCTGAGATAGACTGTTACGTCTAAAATAAAGGTGTAAAACCGCTCCTTCCTAAATACTTCAGTGTTTGAGATATTTAGAATAATAGCGATCTTTGCACAGTCAAATTTTTTCTTAAAATCTTGATTTTATTGAAAATGGTTCACTCAAAGTGTCACTTCTGGTACATAAAGTGATGCTTAAATTAAACAAGGAATTCAAAAATTTAAAAATATATAGGATGTTGTATTTAAAATAACCAAGTTAGTGTCAATTTCCGGTATAATCGAAAATTTTTTTAAAACAATTCCAAGAAAGATTGAAAACATATTTTCATATTCCAACGGTTATTACGCTAGAGAAGAATTACGTTGTGTTAGGACATCCTGTATACCTAGTATTACTACTAAATACAGATGTTATTTTGAAAGTTTTTAGAATAAGTTTAATGTTCTATAAACCGATTAAATTACAGCTTTTTGTTTGTTATGAACAAAAGTGCGCTTGAGCTTTAGTGTTCGACTAAATGATTTATCATTGTGCGTTCAAACTTTAACACTTCTTGGGTTAATTCTTCACTTTGTTGTTATGTTATAAATTAGAAGATGGACTTATATTTACAATGAAATGAGAAAACAATTAATAGTAGTTGAAGCATTACCTCCGAAAATGTTGCAAAGAATTTTGTTTGTTTTTTTAAATAGTATTGATAAGGACTGTATTCAAAACTTTCTATGAATTGATTGTCACCATAAGCAGTTGTGAGATACAATATTCAATGTGGCTCTGATACAAGTATTAGAATTATCTCAAAAGTTGTTAACGATAATGTTCAGAAACGGCAATATTGAGCAACACTTGAGACAGTTTTCACTTCTTATTCCCAAATTTCCATTGTCGTTATCTCTGCAAGGAAGTGCATTACAAGCTGGGTATTAAACCTAAAACTCTAAAGTAACTTTCGACTTTCTGACGAACAAGATTACATAAAAGCTTTCCTATTAAACTGAAATGTTGGTTTACTTAAACTATCTTAAGCATTACAATCAATAGTTGACTGACCAGGCAGATTAACTTCTGAATTGTTTTAAGTAAACTATTTTCTCATAAAATGGTGTATATATATATATATATACACCTGGATAGGTGAAACGACTCTTGTAAAAGATTAAAATAATTTGATTTGAATTGTCGTTTTTGGGGCATAGCCTGCTTGGTTAAAGACTAATTTGTCATATAATTGTAATTTTGAAAAATCAAGTATGCTTTGGAAATTTGGTAAAAGCCTGTTTTTCTGTTGAGTAAAAATCCTTTTGTGTAATAGATATGACAATTAAGAAAAGTTGTCTAGAATCAATATCTGAGCCCGTATACCAAATATTAATAAGATTACTAAGATTTTTTAGGTTTAAAAATAAAATTAGTTGATTTGACAAAAATACATGAAGAAAAAAGAAAAGTTATAGTTACCAAGTTTTAAAACTAACGTATAACTATAATTTTTCACTTTTAAAAATTAATTTCATTGATTTGTGAAATAAACCTAAAAAAAATTCATAGTTGGCCAATAATTTTGAAATTTGGTATATATGTCCGGATGTTGATTCTAAACAGCTTTTAATAACTTTCTCTCGTATTTTCCACAAAAAAGGCGCTTCACCTTATAAAAATCTAAATTTTTCTTAAATTTCTAAAGATTTTGATTTCTCATAACTAAAATTATGTAAGAAATTAGTTCTTAAGCAGAAGTAGAACACAAAAAATTAAAATACAAATCAGAAATTTTTATCTGTTAAAAAAGTCGTTTCACCTATCCGGGGACACACTGTATATCTTGTACATTAGCGTGCAAGAAAAAGCGCACAATGGTTATTAAAAATGCTTCAGTGTATTATAAGCTTTTTCATCAAATCTGTCAATAGAAGAAAAAAAGATCAAAAAACTCCCAATTATTTTATGACATTAATTTCCTGAAATTTTTGAAAGTAGATTGAAAATTAAGATTATGTTTTGTATAAACGATTATAACACGTTGAACGTGTATGTCTCCTAGCTAGCTACTATTAATTATTCCCCTTATGCTTAAGTAAATTAACACAGTACTGAACTTATGACCGATTGCTTTGTACAGCTTGATCTAATAATGAAAACGTAATATAGTTTATGAAATTGAATCAGGACTGATGCTAGGCACGTGCAAGCGGTCTCGCGCTTCCACCAGCCTCGTTTTTAGTCCAGTTCTGGTAATATATTACATTCTTTAAAATAAGAAAAAAAAAAGAGAAGATATTATCATACTAATCAACAATGTGTCTGGAGCCATTATTAACTATTAAACCACTGAAATAGTTGACCTAACTAGTTTTTGGCGAATAACTTGGATTGTGTTAGGATTTGCTAGTGGATTGTAATAAGGAAATATGTCTTAAAAATTTGACAGTAAACTTTGTACTTTGTAATGATTCGGATCAGTTAAACTTAATTCAAAAGGAGTAAACTTTATTTAATTATTTTTAAATACCTGATATGGATTTTAACAAAATTTCCAAAATCATTAAATATGTAACTAAATATTTTTTATACAACTGTCAACAAAGTGACGTTTTTTTGTTATTTTTAATGTGCAAAGTTTGCCATTTTTTTAAATTAACTTTTTTTAATGTTACCTTGGCAACTTTTTTTCACATATTAAAAAAATGATTTTTTTTGTAAAGTTTGAAATTTTTTTTTTCACTGATGTTCAATTGTCTAAAAATTTTATCATTTTTTTAAATTACAATAGAGGACAAAAGAATATTCACAACTGAATATAAACATCTGTATTTTATACAAAATTTAACAAAACTTCAAAACATTACTTATTATTAAAATAAAAATTAACTGTACAATTGCAACAATTATTTCCTACGTTAATTCCAGAGGAAAACTTCAAAGAGGCTTCGTTGACAGTTGTTGTCGGACTCCCCATTAGACACACTTTTCGTTTCCTCGGAAGTGTAGAACTGATACTCAAAAATTTCTTTGCCACTGTTTTCTTGGAAAGTAGAGAGTTGACAATTTGAAATTTTATTTGAAATGTCAATTATGTTATTCAAACTGTCCTCTATATGACCCTCGGCTACAGAAGTACTTTTCCACCCTCCATGACGCTTAATAGATGTAATGTTCCCTCCTGCATTGGCTAAGAGAGTGGCAGAGCTTCGCCTAAAACAGTGGCTTGTGTATTTCTGAAATGATTCTTTTCCAAGCCATTTTGCAGCCAAACTAGGAGTTTCTCCAATTTTATTGATTCTTACATGTTGATTAATACATTTTCCATTATTATATTTAAAGAATGATCGACGACTGGAAGCAGTCTGTGGCCGTAAGGCTCTGTACTTTCCGGGATTTTTACAACTCCTCTCGACGACAAGCGCCACTTATTTCCAAAATAAGCACAACCTACATCAAATTATTAACTTAACATAGATGCATACAACAAAAGGTATGAATACCTTCTTCGATAGGTTAGTTTCATCGTCCGCTTCTTCGATAAATTTTGAAACATCTTCTCGCAATAATACCTTTGATTTCTTACCTCGATAACCTACAGACTTGTTTTTGAGATAAGGTATTAATTTCGGATATTTTCGGAAGTCAATCTTTTCCTTTATATTTAGTGTTGCTTTTAACATCGAAAAAATAGACCATAATGTCGGTGGTTTTATGGTTGCCGATTTTTCTTCTAAATAAGCTAAAAGTGCCTTTTCAAATATCTTCACCACATTTTTGTCTTTACACCATTCACGAAATTGAATATAGGTCTTCTGATATTGCGCTTTTGACTTAGAAGGTAGAAGTTTCGAAATTGCTGCATTTGTAGTCTCTACTAGCTCAGCAGGTAAATCACTTTCACTGCTATAATTTGAATCCATTATTTTGTTGGAAAACTGAAAATATTTACAGAATTTGCGGAAAATTGTAAATTTGTAAGTATGCCAATATATTTTAAAATTTACAATAAACAATTACATTTATCACCTATTACTACCTGACTTTTTGATATTAATTTCTTCTAAAATATTTAAATAACTAAACTTCATTTTTCGACGTTGCATTAAAAATATTGTTCGTATATCCTGGCGAGATTAGTGTTTTAATGGCGCGTTCGACTGTCTTTTCGGTCTCAACCAAAAATTAACAATCTCACACGCCATTAAAAAAACACTCATTTCGCGCACTTAATACAAAAATAACTATTTTTACAATTGTTCTTGTACCAATTTGACAAAAAAATTTGGGGAATCTGTAAACAATTAGAATTTCACTCTATTGAGCAATAGTAATTCAGTGGTTTTTTGAAATCAAGTCATCCCAAACCTCAAATTCTTAAAAATTATAAAAAAAATGAAAATCCAGGACAGAAATTTTTTTCAATAAAATTGGTAGCACTTACAACTCTCATTTCAGTTCTGACCTGACCTGACCAGGAATCCAGTTCAGGTTAGGTTAGGTTCAACTATCAATAGATTTTTTAAGATGCGATTGATCACCATCTGCACAGACTCCAGAAGCCGTTTAGGAATTTAAAATATAAAAGTAGTTGTGTTTATCAATCGAGATGGAAAATCTTTCAAAGCTTTTTTTTGCATGATCTAGAGTTTTTTTCAGATAATATTTTCATAACTACTTTTGCATATACTGTTGCCACTCTATTTTGAGCTAATTCTCTGTATGATCAAGAATATTTTTTGAAAATGCACCCTAAACCATAATTCAAATTTACAAAATAACAAAAATTTCAACTGTACCACTAACATGATAACTGAACTATAAAACATAGTAGTTGAATCTGAGATCTCTATTTTTTTATAAGTGTCTTTTACAACTTATTTCCGCCTAGTCAGATTGTTCATCTTCAGTTCCAGCCATGCGTCTCTTATTTGCACGTGGCCCAAAGAATACTAGCCTCACCACTGAATTGAGCTTACAAAATTGTAAAATTTATAGTATGACAAAATTCCAAATAATGCACATTGACGGTTTTAAAACCTTTTGCAAGTTGCTTACGTTAAATATTTTTTTTATGTTTTAATAGTGATTTTTTTGCAGAAATGGTAGCTTCGGCAGTATTAGGTGCCGCTGCTGGCACTGGAATGGCTCTTTTTGTAGCAATGACTATCGTCATGTACCGCTATTACAGTCACCGAAGGAAAATTAAAGAATGGGGATCAATTGATAGAATGCCCTATCCTAACACTCCCACTAAGCTCATTAACAAACCAATTTATGCTGTTGCACAAACGGTGAGTAATCTCTAATCTTAATTTTTTTTATTGTCTACGTCGCATTGAATAATGAATAAATTTCACTTGTAAAAAGTAGCCCGGCGCCTCCACCATTTTTCTTCAAGCCAGCTTATACACATAGATTCGTATAAACTATATAACATTATTTATTTTAAAGTAAAATAATATTATAATTGACTAAATAACACATTATGAAGCCGATTCTCTGAGAAAAATTTTAAAATTTAAAATTTTATAGCAACGAAAGAGACAAAAAATTAACGTCCTTTAAATTTTAACATTTTGCTTACCTTATCGACCTCTACGATTGGTGAAAATATATTTTGTATTTTTATCAGTAAACAATTCTTTTATTTTGTGACAAAATTCATTGAAGTAAAAAATAAAGCTAACTTGTTCCTGAGCAGAAACTGTAACAATTTGATTTTTCTGCATGAACAATTATTATACAAACAAGCTTTCCATTGTTATGCAGAAAATAGATAAAAACAAAAATGATAAATTTAGTCAATTAACTTCAATATGAATTTTATTATTTACAACATGAAATTTGATTTAATTTCTATTTATTTTATTTTTTAAATCAAAAACAATCAAAGTTTTAAACTTTTTTATTACTTTCTCAAATATGACGCAGTTTCAGTTTTCTGTTCGTTATTTCCATTTGTTAATAAACTTGTATCACGTATTTCCTCTTTTCCTTTAATTGAACAGTTAATTAACGGAACGACGCTACAAATTTTATAATAGAATTTAACTCGAATAACATAGCTTTTTGACCTTTGAAATCACATTCTGAAATGTTAAATGTCACTTGTACGTCACTTTTAAAGTTCTATTTTATGGTGAAAAGCAATAAAAAGTAAATAAAATTATCAGCTTAAGAACTAATCAATACTCAAAAGCTCAATTGTTATCATGAACGAGAACAATTATTGTTTTGTTGATTATGCTAATTTGAAGTGATGGATATTACAATTATTATATTCTTTTATTATTTTATTGAAGTTTTATTTACTTCAGGATGGTTGCTTTGTTCTTGCAGAATGAGTCGAGAGTGTTAGCGGAAGATGGCGCTAGCTATTTTATATGAAATGAAATAATTCACAAACTCAGATTTTATTTTCTGTAAGAAAAAATATAAAACACGTTTACAAAATATATCTGCGCATCCACTATTTTTCAAAACAAACAATAAGATTCGAGGAAGTAATGATGAAAAACTGATTATACGTTTTTGTATTAATTACAAATTAAAAAACTTTGTAACACGTTATAAAAATCAATTTGGATTATTTATCAGATAGGCAAATGGTCAGGGAGATAACAGTTTTTCTGTTTCTAAACACGTTTTTCATAGATTCTTCTTGATAAGTTTGCAATTTGAGTAAATCTTCTTTAGATACTGAATTTTCATTATTTTAGATATTCACTCTTTTTCAAGTGTGGACATTAAAATCTATTATTACTTTTATTTATATATTTTCTCAAAAATTGTTTATATGAGCTGTATTTTTTTAGAATTGATATTTGCAGTGCAGCTCATGTCTTCCAAGAAGCTTAGAATTCGTACAAAAGCCATTTAACTTTCAGTAACTGACGTTTCATAAAAGGAGCAAAAAGCTCTACAAGTTCAAAATGACTTTGTTTCTTATAAGCAAAATAATGTCAAGGTTACATATACGAAATCGTTAAATAAATGATTTCACATAGACATCCTCATCACCACTTTTCATCTCTGTCCTTCAATCAAACCTCCTCTTTCACACAAAAATCAAAGATACAACACGTGCCTGAGTTTATGTGTTTATAATACAACTGCATATATAGGTCAAACGAGCTACATCTCACTTCTTGCTTAACACTTAGATAAAATTTAAATGTGCAACAAAAATAATTAAAAAAGTTTGTTTTTGTTAATTTATTAATATTTGAGCTTTCCAATTGACAGAAACATCGTGTTTTTTGTCAAGCTTTCGTCATGAACGTAAGTCGTAGCTTGTCAACCTGTTGAGCCCGGGAGAAACAGAACAGTCGAGACAAGCTTTTAGTATGTCGGAACGCGTCCGATCGAGCTGCTGCCAAAATAGACGAAATTTGAAAATAAGCTCTTGAAAAGTTTATTGTTTTGGTAGTGATGTTTGATGATTTGAATAATGTCCGGAATGGGTCCTGCAAGTTGTTGGGTTACGCACAAGAGATTGGAATCGTGGGCTAAAGCAGCGAAAGAAAGAGCTTTAGGAACGAATAAACATAATACTACGACACAAGAAAATGGAAGCAATACAAATAGTAGCAATAACAGTGTTGAGGTATTGTTTATATATGATAAGTGTCGTACGCAGCACGTTCCGGGAGATCGATACAATCTGAAAGATGACGGGAAGCTGGGATTAATAGAGAGAGAGAATTATAATTGACGAGATGAGGAGTAAATATAAGATGGGGTGTTTACACTCAATTTCATAAAATATTTACTTTAGAGTGTTCAGTTTTACTCTATGTTTTAGCTCGGAAAATAAGCTAAAAGTAACTACCTTAAGAAAAAAAGATTAAAGCAGACTTTTTTTTAAATATTTTTTTCTCAGATTTATGCTGAGGAACACTGTTTCAGTAATATTTCGAATTTGCTTAATGTTGAATAAGTTTTGGAAAATTTGCAAATTTTTGTTTAAATGTAAAATATCCCAGTATTTGATCAACCAAATTTTTTTTTGTACATTCTCAACTATTATTCAGAGTCAACAAAAGTAATCAAATGCACTTGATTGTTCAATATATGGATTGTACAGCGTGGTGCAGTTTCGATGTCTGCATAGGGAGATCTGCGAAACTAAAAGGTTTTTCAAAAAACGAATGACACATTTTCGAGGTCGTTTTTTGAGAAAATAATTTTGGTAAATACTGCAAGTTAATATTGTCTTTTGTTTTTTAGTTATACGCAAAAGTTGACAATTTGCTGTTATTTTAGAAAATTCATATCTATGTTTATATTGGAGGTAAATATTGAAGCAAAAACATGATTAAGCCATTTTTTAAGTGGAATCTAGTAGTAGTACCAAGAAACATTTTTTTCAGTCACTGGTTTAGCTGGAATAACACAAAGTTAAATTTTTTTAAATAGAAACCATAGTTGGCTGTGACACTTTTGAAAAGCTATTTTTTTTATGTTCCTAAAAATATGTAAATTTTATATAATGATTTTACAAAATTGTTAGAAAAATAGATTGTTCTAAGTTTTTGTTGTTAATATGCAGTTGACTATAGAAACAATTGGTTTATTTAGAAATTGATTATTTAGAAATGCATCAACTAAATTTGATAATACTTTTTGATTTATAGATGTTCCTACTTTTAGTCCTTTTACATAAAAATGTTTTTTTGAATTCAGTGAATATAGGCTTATGGTTCAAGAAATTTTTACCATGGACAGAGCTTGTTTGTTTGTTGGATACCACTACATTTCTCGTTTTCCTGTAGATTCCAGTGATTACTTCTACCAAAAATGCAAATTATTAAATTATGTCTTCGAATATTTATACTAAAATCAATATTTTTCCGATCTGATTAATTTATTTTTATAACAGTACCTACATAATCATTATACATCAGCACATAATCTTTTGTTATTTATAGTCAATCAACAACCATAATTTATGTTGGATTTCTTTTTTCAATTTTTTATTCTCAGAAGCTTTTCATTGCATACAAAGCATTTGTCTTATGATAAGTATGATGATGAGAGAATCTAACAAATTATTTACACTTGAACACTCAGTTTCTATAGAAACTAACTCTTCGCATAGCCAACTTCTAACAAATAACATATTAGAAAAAAATATTTCTTTTCTAGAAAATTTGTGGGAATATAATATAACATATTTATATTTTCGAAATCAGAAAAAAATAGGTTTTTAAAAATGTCTCAGCTAACTATGGTTTGTATTTAGAAAAATGCAGCTTTCTATTTCTGCAGCCAAACTAATTATCTAAAAAAATTTGTATTGGTATTATTGAACTATACGAAAAAAACTGCATAATTCTGTTTTTGTTTCAATTGTTTACCTTCAATATCAACGTAGTTATAATTTTTTTTAAATACTGGCAGATTGTTAATTATTTTCTGAAAAAACGACCTCGAAAATGCATCATTCGTTTTTTCCAAACCTTCTAGTTCTGAAGATCTCTCTATGCGGACATCGAAAATGCAATAAATTTGGGAGCGGATTTTTAGCTGGCTCATTTTCAAACGATGTAGTTCAACGAAATATCAGCTAAGAATGAATTGATCAACTAAATTCTGTTGAATTTATAAAATCAAATGTTTTCTATAAATGACTGTAATTTGGGTGTTAGTTATTGCAATATTTCGAAACATAACATTAGTTCTAAAAAGATTATTATGTACAAGTGGAAGAGTTGCATACGACCAAAGGCAACGAGTAATGCATTCCACGCAAACGTAATTGCTTTACAGCTCCAATGACGTAATTTAGTTTTCCTACGATCGCCCAACTCCAACAAAATTACTATAAAATAAAATTGTAAAGTGCCCAAAAAAATGAGATCATTTATTAAGTCAAAAACGTTTGAAAATAGGAAAATTGAATCCCTGTCACTGCATATTTTCGAGTAAAACTAAAACTATTTAGTACGAAGAAGTAATATTCAACAATATTTGAATGTTAAATGACGTCTTATTATACGGAAAAATTTCAAACTACAAAAATTCAAAATACGACATTTATTGTTACGAAAATACCTCGATAATCACAACAACAATGCAAAAAGGTTTTTTTTGGGTTTATAATATTTTTGTAGCCGGAGTTAATTTTACAGTACATGCGTATAAGGAAGCCTTTATTATTTGTCGTAGAAATCTTTACTGTTGTTCAAAGTGTGAAACACTAGGACATGGTCAATACTAGTATTAAAAAAAACGTGCAGGAATCTGCGACTTTTTCAAAAGATTATCACTTATAATAAGAGCATAAGAGCATCAATTCTTTCCGGAAATATTTTTGAGTGAAGAGAAATTTCAGGATATGAATTGATGCTGAAATGATAAGAAAACAAACCTTAAAAAAGAGTAATTCATTTTTATTCTGCATTCGGCTTATCAATATCAGTGTGTAACATAACATAACTCCATAAACAGACACTAAAACGTAGTTCCGATTGTGTGATTTAATAAAATCTGACAGTTTTGACAGCAAAACATTTCCACTTATTAATTTTTGTTAAATCTGCCACATTTGCAAAAAATTTCAAAAAAATTGTTTAGTTGTCATAGTTATAGCTTTCAAACTAATTTTTCTATTCGTCATTGATTACTGTCGTGCGATTTTCGATTTAGTTTTTTTTATTTACAACAAAGTTGCATTTTATAATTACATTAATAATCTTCTGAGTTTAAAGCACTCAGACGAATGCTTTATAACTATAAAATACCTTATTAGAACTTTTAATTACAACTACAGCCATATTATCGATCGAAGTAGTATCAAAACACCACAAAAAAGTTGATGTTCTCGATTTTTGAAAAAACAGCACTAGACAGTTTTTTAATGTTTGAATAGCTAAGTGAATTTAGAAACTTGTAAGCTTTTTTCAAAGTTTTTAATAAACGCGTTATTTTTAAATTAAGTAAATGTAGAAGCAATTTTTTATGTTGTCTGATGTTTAAGACGTAGAAAAAGTGAAAAACTTCCGATCTTAATTTTAATAAGTTAAATTTTCTTTTGTGTAATTGAAACCAAAAAGCTGAAAATGTATTGATCAAAATATTTTTTTTTTATTCTTTTGAAAACTGTTAAATATAATTTGAGTTTTAATGTCTAATGCAGCCAAGAGTTTCGAAATTTCATAAAAAGACAAAATTTGCACGAATTATTTCCATTAATATAATTATTCAAGTTTCTTAACTTTTTCTGAAATTAACAAGGGAACGCTGCCGACTATTTTTCTATCTAAAAGATAAGTTCTAAGATTTAGTTCTAATAGCCGTCCAAATTTGCCAAAAAGTAGTTTTTGCATTTGTGTACTTTTTGGGAGTGATTTTATGGAAATGCATGTTGAAATCAACTTTCAAAATTCCTAAACTTAAATTTTATTTTTTTTGTAAATTACTCAATTAAAACAACTTAGGATCCATGATAAAAACCTTTTTTTTATACAAGGTGAGTCATTAGTGGTACATAGCTTGAAGGGTGTTGGCCCAGCTGAAAAAAATATGACTGGCCTTAATATGCCATCATTTTTTACTAATATTTTAAGAATGGCTTAGTCAATATTGTTAAAAATTGTAATAGATTTATTGATGTAAGAAAGAAGAATTTCACACTCAATTTTTTTACAGTATCTGAGATACTTTTTTATTTTTCAGATTTTTTTTTACAGTATTATGAAACCATGTTTAATTTTTAATGAAAATGTCATGTCATCAGATTGACAAATATTTTTTTCTATCATTTACATTAAAACGCTAATTTTCTCTGTTTTGAAATTCTTTGTATTGATAATCAAAAACACTCAAGACTTAGCTTAAACTGGACAAAATCAAAATTTATCAAATTAATTTTCTTAATTATAGTGATTTCTAATTTCTAATTCTATGGTGAAAAATCCTTTGCATTGAAAGAGTGCATTGTTAGATTAGATGTGGTTTATCTCGAAAATGGTCAAGTTTTTTGACTGATGAAAGTGATGACAGGTATAGCTTTTCCACTTGGAAGTGAATTTACTTCATTTCTATGATTACCAAAAGGTCAAAATTATGACAATAAAAAGTATATAATATTGTCAAATTCGTTTAACTTTTTATTTACGTCACAGGAACGAACGATTAAGGGAAGATACCGGTAATACTTCTAGATGTAAAGTACAAGAAAAGAAAGGTAAATTTTCATGTGTCGAAGATTCATGCCAATTTTTGCGTTGTTGGCTCATGTAAATGAGATACATTTGCTCAATTTTTTGACATTTTCTGAAATTTGAAACTTTTTATAATAGATTTGCATTTGATTAATTGATTCTTGTATTTTTATTATCTTTTTGCTTATGCAGTGAGTTATATTTTAGTTTTTTCATTAACGACTCTATCATTAAGCTGCAGTGAAAAGGTGAGGTGAACAGTTTACATTTGTAAAAACATATATTTTTTTTTATTTTCTGGAAGTAGCAAATGCTTTAGATTAGTTGTTATCGACTTTAACAAAGATTTTCAGAGGCAAGCAAAACAAATGTGATACTATAAACCGAAAAAATTTTGCAAATGACTTGTTATTGTTGGACCTAAAAACTATTCACAATAAAATCTTTCTCTAAAAAAATCGTTGATATCTATGCAAAATTGGTGGTTCTAAGTGATGACAAGATAATCCAAAAATAGAACTTTTGGTAAAACTTCATTCGTTAGATGAGTTTGAAAACGATGTATCACAGCTGGACTGACTAGAAGGGCTACTACTAGTATTGAGAAACAGATTCAGAGCTGATCTTGATACTAGAAATCTTTTGCAAGAATCATTTTTACAATGGAAGAAGTAAAAAGTATAAATATTAGTGAATGAACGGTGAAAAGAAGACTTGATCAAGAAGAATGCAATAATAAAAGACTAGCAACTGGCTTATTTGAGAAAATGCTAAAAAATTAATAAAACACAAAAAATTGAATAATGTTATTAATATGAATTTGTATGAAATTTTGCGTGAATATTGATTTAAAAATAATTTTTCATCTACATTAATTTGTATCAAGACAAGATGATATTTTTTTAACAATTATTATTTACAATTGACATATAATAAAAATCTTGGAAATAAACTGGTTTTGCAAAATGTGGCATCGTCGCTGTGATTAACCGGTGACGTAATTTAAAAATTATATAAATTTAACTGTATTATACCATTTGTGTAATTAATTTATGTCAAAATTAGTAAAAAAAACATGTCTCTTAGTTTCAACTTAATTCACTCAGTATTTTAAGAGAAATTGTTAAAAATAGGAATAAGAAAATCAATTTGAATACCTTGCATAATGGAAAAAAGCAGCTTTCATTTGTTAATCTATATTTATTATTAATGACTCACCCTATATAATACTCTGTTAAAAAAATTGAAATTGGAACTCCTTCCAAATTATATTAAACAACACTTTCGCAATTTGTTGTCTTAATGAGTATTTTTTCCTCTGAAACTTTAGAATGCCAATTTTAAATATACTTATCAAATTTCATATTTAATCAAACTTTAATAAATAATTAAACTTTGATGCTGCTGTTATGTTAGAATATTTTGCTTTCGACATTTTCCTACATTTTTTCAGTTGAATTAATTATTAATTAAACTTGATACTTTTCAGTACTTTTGTTTCACCTCTATATTCTATAAATGCAAAGAATAATAGGAATTAGTTAATTAACATTGACGCCGTATTCATTTCAGTAAAGAGAACGACTTTTTCAAGTTAATTAAGTGAAAGTGCAAACTCAAAAATGTCTCATATTATAATAATGTCTTAATTGAACTTTTGCAAAGCTTTTAGTTTTGACAAAATGAAAAACAGTGATTTTGAAACATTTTTTTTAATAAGTAGTGCCGTTTCTGGTCGAATTAAATACAAAACACGTATCGTACGTATCTCACAAACAATTCTTTTTAGGAGTTCAACGTAGCGAAAGAACAACACGTTATCCAGCCTCCACAAAATGCCTCAGCTCAAGCATTAACAGCAGAATTAATGAAAATGCCACTGGAATTATGTTCTTCACCGCATGGTTCAAGTTCGCATTCCTTGCAACATCAATCAAAGTCATACCCTGGAGGACAACCTCTATTATGTAGAACACCCAGTGTCTCATCACAAAGTAGTTTAGATAGTAGTGCATCGAGACAGGTAGTAACATTGCTTTATAATCTAATAAAATAATTTTAATAAGTTATTTTGCAGGGTCATCGTGGTTCTTCTCCCCAAATCCGAACTTTCGCTCCAGACGGCAAGACACCAGTTCATCAGGAAGCAATTCATACTTCAAGCTATCCGTTACGCAATTCAAGCCGTTCACCGTCTCCTCTTCGTGCCGCGTCTTTAGATATTCGTTGTTCATCTCCAGGAACATCTACTGTTAGTGGTGAAGAAATTCGGACGCCTTCACCTTCCCAATCAAGTTTAGCTTCACTAACCGGAACTTCGGTTAGTTCGTGCAATTCCCCAGTTCCAGCGTCTCCAAGGACTGTAGCTTTGGGTCGATGTTTATCACCACTTCTTATACCATCAACGAGAACCCACACTCCGGAAATTAACGCTTCAGCACCACCAGCCAGTCCTTTGGGAGCTATACAACCAGACTTATACATGAGAAAAGATGGGCCGCTATTTATCGGCAGCAGCCCCAAAGGAGGACCTAGTTTAGGAAGACTGCACTTCCGACTGAAATATGATTTTGATAGAAGCGATCTAGTGGTGCATTTAATTGAAGGTAATTGTCAATAATATTATTCATAGATAAGTAAATTTTTACTGTAAAGCTCACGATTTGGCTGGAAGCGACCAAGGAGGCTTCAACGACCCCTATGTAAGATTGACGCTTTCACCGGAAGTTGATTCGCGAAAACGCCAAACGACAATCCGTCGCAACGATCCGAATCCGTTCTTTGATCAACATTTTAAATTTCCGATTAGTCACGAAGATCTTCAAACGAAAACTCTTATTTTACAAGTTTTTGATTACGATCGATTTTCAAGAAATGATGTTATTGGGGAAGTTAGAATGAGTATGGATGAATTTGATGTTACTTCAAGTATTGAAGTTTGGGGTGAAATCACAAAAAATAAAAAACCACCGGAAGAATTGCAAGAAGTGTTAGTGTCTTTAAGTTATCTACCATCAGCGGAAAGGCTTACTGTAGTATTGCTAAAAGCTAGAAACTTGTTCTTGCCACAGGAAAAGGAAACGATAGGTGAGTAACAATTTGTAAACATTCCAAGTTTGAATAGAATCAGCATCGAGGTTAATAAACAAAGTATTTTAGAACTGGTCTTGCATAGAGCGTTAGATTTTCGGAAACAAAATAAATAACAAAACATATCTGCAAACGCGCAGACTAATTTTTTTTATACAGGGTGACAAACAATTATAATAATTACCATCATCGTTAAAGCTATAGGATGCAGTCAATTGTGGTTTATTTTTCGCACAGCTATTTGAGAATACGCCGATTTCAAAAAGTCAAATAACTTTCTACTTTCCAGATCCATTTGTAAAAGTATATCTTCTGATTAACGGTAAAAGAATAAAAAAGAAGAAAACTGCCGCAAGAAAAGGCACTTGTAATCCAGTCTGGAACGAAGCATTAACATTTAGTTTAGGATCATCTAACGTCGCCAATGCTGCTATTGAGGTAAATTAAAAACACAAAAAACAATTTTATTTAGTATGGACTTTTAATTGCTATAGATATGTATAATGGACCAAGCCAACGATTTGATAGGGAGTAACCCCCTTATAGGCTGTTGCCTAATCGGCCCTAAAGAAACCGGTCCAGAAAGGGACCATTGGCTAGACATGACCCAAAGTCCACGCAAAGCTATCGCTTGTTGGCACACCATGAGGTAAATACCAATTAGCTCAATTAGCTTGATCATTATTGACTTCGAAAAAAAAAGACAAAAATTATAAATGGATACAGGGAAGATGGGTCTGCATGTCTAAATTTTAATGTTATTCTATGTTGAACGTCTACATATAATTGAATGTGTTTATTGCGTCAAAAAAATATTTATATGCTTTTTAAGAGGATCTAGAACTCATTAAGTTTAAATAATATACTGATAAGGGTATGTCAAATGATTTAAAAAAAAAAGATTATGGCCTCATTATTAACAATAACTAAATTATATATATACATATGTCCTTATATAAGAAAAACTTATGAATTTCATGTGTCTTTTTGGATGATTTACAAGACAATCACTTATTTATTTATGACTCGATTTTTTAACTGTCTTATACTTAAGGGTAACAGATGAGAGAAAGTTGTTTAAAAAATAATGGATATTTATATTTGATATTGTTATTCTTTTAACACTGTATTCCTGAAAATCAAAGCACTTTTTACGAAAATTTTTAATTCAAATGAAATAAAACGCTTAAAGAAACATCAGGGATGTTGAAATTTAATATGAGTCTTATGACGTCCCTCTCATACTTATGATAAATGTGGCTATCTTATATTTACATATTATGCATTAAATAAAATATAAATTATATCAAAAAATATATTAATCTATTTATATCTCTGTATATTGAACTGTTAAAATAGGGAATTTATTTATAAATAAAAAAAAAGAGTTCAGATCAGTGTGTTCTATAATAACAAAGAGAACCAGAAAAACTGTTATATTCTGTCTCCACAAAAACAAATTGTTAATGTGCTTCACAGAATTTATTATTTTTATTACATACAGTCGACAACAGATTAACTAGATTCGACTGTGATAAGCACTTTGGGACTTCTTCATTTTTATGCAACCAACATTACATCTAGCATAAATTCCAACGTTATAATAAACGTAAGTAATCATTTCTCGTGGCTCATTCTGTATGAGTCTAAAAAAAATAAAAAACGGTATTTTTCAAAATTTCCCTTTCTTTTCTATAGGACACACTGTATCTATCGAATATATCAATATATCAAAGATGAGTACCTAAATGTTACATGTTATTAATTTATCTTGTTCCAGTTTTTTTTTTACTTTAAATATTATTGTAAGCCATGTACCTAAACCGACTGTTGCAATAAATATCAATGACTATTTCTCCAGACATTTTTATTTTTTACTTTTTTTACAAAATAATTAATGTCCAAACAAAGAACTTAAATTTTTTATAGATAAAGCACTTTTATCTACATCAACAAAATTTTTAGATCCTTTGGTTTTAACTCGTAATTTAATCTCTGGACTTGTTGTACTTTCAGACCATACTGTGGTTATTTGTACTGTACAACCTTTTCCAATAAAACCACTCTCATGTGCAGCGGCTAACTGATTAACAACTCTCCGTTCCACTTCATATTTTATAGATCGCGCTCCATAATGAACGTCATAACCATCAGCTAAAGCCGACTCTACACTTCTATCCCAATGTAAATCAATTTTATGCTTATCTTTAGCCTAGAAAGAGCTCAGACATTAATTTTTTATACTGATTTACACTAATTTACCCTTTGTGCCCAAATTGCCATCTCCTTATTAACAAGTTGCAATAACTCATTTCTCGAAAATGGCAAAAAATAAACAATTTCATTGATTCTTCCTAAAAACTCGTCTCTTTTAAAATGACGTTTTAAAATTGGTTTAACAACTTCATCTTTAAATTTTCTGGATATTGTTATATTGTCAGAAATATCTTCATCTGAAAATAATTAATAGAAAAAAATTGATTGAAAAAAATTGAATAAATACCTGTTTTATTACTCTTTAATCTGTTAGCTCTTAAAGTATCAATTTCTTGTCGTAAACGCAACCCATGTTGGGCTATTTCATCACTAGCCAAATTAGAAGTCATAATAAAAATAGCATCCTTACATTCAATTGTTTTACCATGACCATCAGTCAATCGACCTTCATCAAACAATTGAAGAAGAACTGTTAAAACATCAGGATGTGCTTTATCAACTTCATCGAACAAAACAACAGCGTTTGGACACTGTCTAAGACGTGAAGTTAATTGACCTCCTTCATCATGACCGATGTATCCAGGAGGAGCACCAATTAATTTAGCAACTTCATGCTTCTCCTGGTACTCTGACATATCCAGTCTAATAAATGCTTGAGGTTTTTCTTTATGCATATAAGCAGCTAATTGTTTAGCTAATTCAGTTTTGCCAATTCCTGATGAGCCCAAAAATAGAAAAACTAAAGGATGATCATCATCACCCCAACCATTTTCTTTACGTCTAATAGCTGTTAAACAGAATAAGAAACTGTTTATGAGAGAAGTAAGAAATTACTTGCTGCGACGATTGTAATTGCACCTTCTTGTCCTACTATATGCTGCTTCAGTCGTTCTTCTAATGGAAATCGGCGACGTTCTTCTAGTTCTTTTTGTTGTTTGATTTCTTCAAACTAAAAACAATATTAGTAAATATAATGTAAATTATAATCAATACTAACCCTACTCGTTTGCTCTTCTAAATATTTTTTGGTTTCACCTTCTTTAGCATACATCAATGGAATATGTCCTGCTTCATTTTCAATAACTGGATTTGCTCCTTTTTCGATTAATAATTTAATTATATTTAAATTGTCAATGAGTACGGCATAATGCAAAGCTGTGAATCCTCTAAATGATACTTTGCTACTTAAATTACTTGAAAATTCTTCTTCCCTCATCATGAGAACTAATTTAAAATTAGTATTGCAATAAAGATAATAATGAAAATATACCTTCAATAGGATGAAGACCCTTATCTTTAGCTGTCCGTTTAGGACTTATAAATTCTTCACCTAAGTTAGGATCAGCACCTGATCCTAATAATATTTCCACAACTTCATATTGACCATTAACTGCAGCTACCATTAAAGGAGTCCAACCCAGTGGATGACGTGTATTTACATTAATTTTGTCTTTGAGGAGACTTCAAAACAAACATTATGCAATCAACAATAAAAATCATACTCACAGTTTCAGTTCTTCGGTAGCCCCAAACTGAGCTGCACGAAAAAGAAATTTTTCTTTACCATTTGGGCGTAAATCACAAAAAGCTATTGTCATCCCAATTAGTCCAAGTAAAGGCAGCGTTGATCTTTTATAAGTAAAGTACTTTTTTTTATACTTTTCGTCTTCTTCTCGATGAAACTTGTAATTCATGCAAACTGTAGATAACTGTCTTGGCAGAAAATACGAAATTTTATTAAAGTTTCTATCACATCGAAAAACAGTCAGACATATGTTTCGAAGTGTTCTAAGCCTCATCATTGCTCTGTCATAATATAATTTTGCTTAAACTCTTGAAAGATATAATGTTCACTTTTTGAGGTTAGATGTCACAATGACATGTTGTTGAGGTTATAAATTAACTGTCAAAGTTAAAAAAATATTTAATTTGATTATTTTATTGAAATGAATCGATGGAAATATGCAGATCCTTTACTTTTAGACAATGAATCAACTTTAACTTGCGAAAAAAATGTTAGGCTTTACGATGGAGATCAAAAGGTTCGATTTTGAATATTTTTTGTTACATTATCTATTGTTCATTTTAGACATCATTTGAAGGAGGAGAACTTATAATTACAACTAATAGAATTTTATGGGGACGTCCAGGTGCAATTTCAAAAGGACAGACATGTCTAGCTTTAAATTTAAGTTATGTTGTTTACATCGAAGAAGAGTCACCAAGTGCTTTCAGTTTTAGTCGTTCTAGGAAAGTTGTCTTACATTTGAGTGAACCAGTCGACTGTAATCTGTTTAATTATCAATTATTTCATTTGAAAAAAAATTTTTTTCAGATGGACTAGATGGACCTCAACAAACAAGCATTTACAATTTTGTCAAATTGTCATTCAAAGAAGGTTTCAATTCAGACGTAGTTGGAATTCTCAATGATTGCATTCAGAAAAAACATTGGGAAAGTCCTAAACAACCCTTAAATGTTTCGCAATCCGTTCCAAATATTAAACTTCGGACTGGAATTGTAGGCATTGAACGAAGTTTACAAGAAAAACAAAAAGCAGCAGATGAAAGTATTTCTGTTGCTTTTCAAGACTTGAGTAAATTGATGTCGATGGCCAAAGATATGGTACAAATATCTAGGACAATATCTACGAAAATTAAGGTAGAGGTTCTACAACTTTTGCTAGTGTAAGTCTGTCAACAAAGCTGACATTTAAAAAAAAAATTAGAAGCTGAATATAATTTAAAAAATCATTAATTTAGATGTGATCATTGATCCTTGAAATTTAAACTCCAATGTGATTTTTGGAATTATTGTCAATTTCTTTTAATGTCAGCTTAGGCAAAATTTCAAAAGATTTTGCTCAGATAGACTTACACTAGCGAAATTTTCAACTGGACAAATACAATTATAGGAGAAACAAGGGGATATAACTGAAGATGAGACCGTTCGCTTCAAATCTTACCTCCTCAGTCTTGGTATAGACGATCCTGTAACGAGAAATTCGTACAAAACTGATAATCAATACTATAGAAGTCTAGCTAAACAAATTTGCGATTTTCTTTCAACACATATTGAAGAAATGGGTGGTATGATGGCCTTAACTGATGTATTTTGTCGAGTAAATCGTGCAAGAGGCTTAGAGCTTCTTTCTCCTGAAGATATTCTAAATGCTTGCCAAATAATGGAGACTTTAGATTTACCATTAAAACTGTTTGAATTTAGTTCAGGTGTTAAGGTTTTACAACTTTCTACTCTTGATAATGAAACTGTGGCAGAGACAACTGCAGTTTTGGTAATTATTTCTTTTTTTCTATTTGAGAAAATGAAATTGATATTTTTTAGTTAGAGGATAAGGGGTCTTTATCAGCTGAAGAATTGGCTCAAACTCTTGGAATTTCTATTACTTTAGCTAGAGAGAGATTGTTGACGGCTGAGAAGTATGGAAAATCGTGTAGAGATGATTCTATTGAAGGTTTGAAATTTTATCCCAATAAATTTTTATTGGATTGAATGTTTGCCATTTTTGTTTTATATTATTTTGTTTAATAAAATAGTTTATGAAAGATTAATATTTTATTTTTCTGGTTGTCTTAATACAGTTCGTTCCATGTTTTCGAATGTTTGTTAAAAAATTGAAAAATATAAGGAAACATTTTTTTTATCATTGGAATTTATTTATCTTAGCTTGGCAGCACAAAAACTCAATAAACTGATTTTAAGGCGGCTATTCAATATTATACCTGACAATTTTTAAATTACCTAGATTTTGAATTTACAAATTTTGTTTGAATTGCGAAAATTCTAAAAAACCTAAGTCTATGTAAATTTTTACACTAATTTCAAACGTCAACCAGAAGTTTTATGTGTTCCTTTTTAAGCTCTGTATATTTTTATATTTGGTGATTGTATCAACAAAGTAATTGCATATAATAATACAAACACCTTTTTTTTAACAATTATGTATCCCATTCCACAATATTTGAAAACCACAAATTTCAAAAGTTCAAATAAATTAATTCAATTCAACTTGTTTACTCACCAAGTTTTGTAGAGGCTACAAGTTCAAGGCTTCAGAATTGGTATAAATTTTTTTCTGTTTTCACTAGTTTCCTTAAAAACATTGAATGAACAAAAACAGAGATTAAAGTACGCTTCATCAAAAACAGAATTTACCAAAGCACTTAATTTTTATTTCGAATAAACTGCTAAGAAATCAATATTTATGTCCATTAAATTAAATATTTTTTCCAAAAAACTGCTTTAAAAATAAAAAACAACACTTCTGCATTATTATTATTAATATTATTATTATTATTATTATACCAAAAGTTTTTTCTTGGTTAATACATTTCTATCCAAATGAACCAATAAAATTTGAAATCGCAGCCAATCAGAAGATCTTAAAAGTGAATAAAATGCATCTTTACATGCGTTTTAATCGTGAATAAATTGCAAGTAAGTTTCTTTTGTTTCTATTGAAGTAGCCGTCATGTAGATACACAAAGGCTTCTGTCTGGTGTTAATTTGGGATATTTTGTAAAGAGATCAGAGAGAGAGATGAGAAAGACGTCGTTAGGACAATATGCAGCCAAAACAATTCAAGCTACCTACCATCTGCAAGTACTCAAGAATTTAGAATTTAAGACAGGAAGAAAGCTAGTCTGTGTGTTTAGAATAAATTGTTTAAATTTCAATTTCTTAGTAGATTAAAATGTTTTTGATTATCATAAGGCAATTATTCTGACAATCAGACTTTCGTTCAAAAACATTTTATCCACTAAAAAATTTTGCTCTTGTGTATTTACCCCCGACAAAAAAATTTGTAATCTAAAAAATGTTGGTTGCAAAATATTATTAGCTTTTGTCTGCATAAAAAAATTTACTAAAGAAAAAAAACAAGTTTTCAATAAAAAAAGATTTGAACTGTCGCTATTTTATTTCAATATTTACTGATCTAATTATGGAATTTCGCCAAAATTTCTGCCAAACAATAATTTAGGCTACGATCTCTGACTTGGAAAAATCATGATTCAATCTTGGTTATTAGAAGAAATAAAGCATCGGTTAAATGAGGAATATTTTGCAGAATTTAATGCTTAAAACGAATCTCATTTCAAATTCATTCAAATTTTTTTCAATTTTGAGATTTTTTGAAGAAACTGAAATTTTACGATAACGCTTTATGCTACCACTCAAACTTTTACATTGTTAGGTCACTTTTTTGAAACAAATATTTTGGTGTTAACGGCAACTTTCGATTCTTATTTGTTTCTGAGTTATCTGGCTTATTTTTTTATGGGAGTGATTTTGAATTTTTAATTACTTAACTTAAAACGTTAAATTAAAACGTGTTAAATTCATCTTTTGCTAATATCTCTTGTAAAAGTTAAGACTTAATTGACATGTCATTTATGAGAAGCTTTTTTCAAGGACTATCTAAATAATTAAAAATTCAATATGGCTTCCATAAGAAAAACAAAAGATACTGTTATTAACTCGGAAACAAATCAGAATCGAGGGTTCTTAATAGCCCTAATAAACTTGTCATAAAAAAGTGTCTTAACAATGTAAACGTGAGAGGAAGCGTTATCGAATAACTGAGAAAAATAACAATTGACAAATTTTTGTTTTTTCAAAATATCTCAAAACTGAGAAGAATCAGAATGAATTTGAAATGAGATTAATTTTGAGCACTGAATTCTCCAAAACATTCCTCTTTTAACCGTTGCTCTATCTCTTCTAATAAAGGAAATACCAAAGTGAGCATCTAAATATGGACGCACTGTAGACCTAAATTTTCAATCAACAAGATAAAAAAAAATATAGCAATAATATTTGCAGAAGTCAAAAATACTTTCAAAAATTTATGTATTGTTTGTGTATTCTAACACTTACGTTATTCATACAAAGAACTATTATTAGAAGTGAAAAATTAACAAGTTGAGATTTTTAGCCAAATAAAAAATATGATTATTATAGCTAATCAAATAAATTAAACGAAAAAACTTGACTTGTTTTGTCATATCAGTGGAATAGTCACAACAACCTTCTGTATACAGAATGACCCACAACTGCCTCTCCACCGAAAATGTGCTTATATGACAGACAATTCTGAACATCAAATTCCTTTGCAAAAAAATTCTATCTTTCTGCGTTTGAGAGATAAGAACATTCGAAATTGAAAGATCATGCTCTGGAGGGCTACGAGAACACAGCTCGTTACCAGAGAAATTGGAAAAGGTGAAACGGACGCTAATATCCTAGACTTATTTTATTCCTTAGTAATGAGATTACTGTGAGCGCTATGCCATTTTGGCTATGCCTAAGTGTATTAGTCACTCTAAAATCTCTGTTATGTCTACCGAACGAAGAACAAAAAACTTACATTTTTTACCATCTCCATTGCTGTCATCACAAGCTTATTTCCGCTGAGAAGACAGTTGTGGGCCACTTTATATAAAATGTAGATACAGATATTGCGTATACGTCTACTTTCGAACTTTGATACTTCAAATCTAAAATCTAGCAAAAATCTTTTTATAACGTTTAACTGAAAAATAAGAAATAGTTCCATAAATGATAAAGATTAATTAGCAAATTAAAAACAAAATCACAGTCGAAAGCTTTCTTGTCTTGGATTGATTATTGTATCTGTATTACTCAATTGTTATATCTAATATTTCAATTAAAAATAATTAAAATAATTTAGTAGCATATTTTTACATAAAAAACAATGGGTGGCCGTAGTGGAATAGTATATGAAATTGACATATTTTCTAAATTTGTTCACGAAACGATATTACATCCATTTCAAGTGGAGTTCGTGTTGAAGAACATACCTAAATTATTCCAATTTTTTTATTAGAAAAAAACTGAAATCCTAGTAACAAAAGCAGAAACATTTTGCCCAGGGTAATTTTAAAAGTGTTTAAAAATTTGTAAGATAATTTTTTTTAATATTATCATATTTTCAATTTCTTTTTCCAGTTTGTGAATTATGATAAATAATTTTCTAAGTATGCTTTAGTTGCCCCATAACAATTAATCATTGACTACATACATATTTCGGAAATTTAATATTATTTGAACTACTTGAACTCATTTTTTATTGTACTTCTTCATATCTTATCAATATCTAGGTCAATAGCAACATTATTAATGTTCTTATACACAATCGGTGTTAGAAAAAAATTATATCGCATTTTTTGGCATATTTATAATTAATAATTTCATTCTTAGGTCATTGCTCTGTCAACAATAGCGTGTGACATTTTTTCGAAGAAAAAATTCCAATTTTATCAACTAGAAAAAAAAAGTAGTAATTTTTCTATTGTTGACGTTTAAGACAAACATAAACTTATTGCACAATATAAATTCAATTTTTAGAAAACGGAAAAGAGTATGAAAAAATACAGAAAAATAATCAATTGGCTCTCAACTCAAATATGAAGGCTATAGAGAAAAAGTTTCTACTTCAAATGTGTCAAAATCAGTTTCAGGAAAAAAATTACATCTAAATTGATTCCAAATAATTGTAAACAAAAATATTAATAAAATTTTGCATTAATATCTAATAGAAAAAAAAAGTAAATAAAATTTAATCTCGAAAAATCGAATACATGTTTGCATTAGCTGATTTTGATTAGTGTAATAGTAAATCAACTAATAATATCGTTTTTTATAAATAAATGCCCACTTACTAGAAAAAATGGATTGAATATAAAATTTTATTCTCTATCGATCAGAATTTTTCTTTTTTAAGTTTATGAATTCTCAATTCATTTTAAGATGTTATATTTTCTTGTAAATAAAAGATTTTAAGAATTTCTAAAAAATCTCATAAAATAAATTTATCCAAAAATACAAATTTAATTGAATTTCTACAAAAATTCTAGAAATTTTGTACCCACAAATGTGCTCTTAAGTTATTTATTTTTATCTGTGCATAAAAGTAAAATGAAATAAGAAAGAAAAATTGTAAACATCAGATATCAAAACTCCTGATTAATTATACTCGTGTCAATTTTTATATTTTCTTTCATCTTCGTAAGTGAATGAAATCTTCATTAGCTTAACTGATTATAAACTTTTTTTCTTTACAAAAAAATTGACAATTATAATAATCGTAATTGCTTTTCATAACGATGCCCTTCAACTTATACGTTATACTTATATGTTAAAAAATAAATTATTACGAAAACAATAATATTATCTCAAAAACTTTAGACTTTAATAAAATTTTTTCCTTGACGTAAAATCTGTAAAATTTGTATCCGCAACATTATTAATAACATGCAACTAAATATTATTTTGCAAAAATTTTCTTAATAATTTTAATAATAATATAAATATAAAACTAGATGTAGATATCTTGGATTTATGGAAAAAATGACGTCCCAATTTCTTTTGACTAATTGAAAATGGCAATATTAAGAAAATTGTTAAATCGTTTTAAAAGATTGTCAAAAGTCATTTCCTGTTTTTTATGAAAGCCGGAAAGTCCTCGCTTTTTTATCATTTCTGCCAATTTTGAAAATAAAATAAATAAATCATATAAAATGTCTCTAAAGGTTATCAAAGTCAATCTTGTACAACAACAATAAAAGAAAGAGGTCGCTGTTATATTTATCTTTCCATAAAAGTGGTTTACCTAATCCAACGCAAAATACTTCGATTCTGGTAGCCAGCAGAATCGAATGGTAACCATGCCCATGACTACACTTAGTATTCACGAAGTTAATAATATTATAAGTGAACATTTTATTAAAATTTTTGGAAATGTGATTGAACATTATCCGGCTGCAGCCATTGGGATTCTTAAATATCGGCCATTTCAAAGTGCTAACGATATTTCAAACGCCATCAATAAATTCTTGGATAAGCTAAGTTTAACTGGTAAGTAGTATAAAAAAATTAAACTCACAAAAAAAAAGATTATAAATAGTGAATGAGCTATTTTTAAATAGTTCAATGATTAATAAATAAATTGACAGAAAATCACACGTTCAAGTTATGACAAAACTGATAACAAATCAAAGAGTTTCTATTTTTAAACAGTTATATAAAAACACAATTATCATTAATTCTACTTTAAGGTGATTTTTTGTTACAGAAAAACAAAATATTCTGCAATTATATCCTGATTTGGTGGCTAAATTAGCTGATTTAAGCAAATTTATGTTACACATCGAACAATATCAAAGAATTTCAGGAGCTGATCGGTTAACAATTGAAGATAAACATAAACTAGGATTGTTAAATAAACGGTAATTAACAATTAATCAAATAATTTATAGAATAAATTGAAATAAAATTGATCTGTTTAGTTACAGAGAAAAATTTGGATTTCCTTTTGTTCTTTATGGTAAAGAAAATAAAGACGTTTTTACAATCTTCTCAGAAATGGAAACAAGAATTCAAAATAATATCGAAGAAGAAACTGAATTGGCAATTACTGAAGTTAAAAAAATTGGAAAATTGAGAATTTGTGAAATTTTGCAACGATGATTGATTTACATCAGTGTGTCGTTATTGTTGTGATTAATTAGATTATAAAAATGGCATTGTTATTAAAATATGGTCCTTTTTGTGATGTAACAATTGTGATTTTTAGTTCTGTACATAACTTAGATTTTTATATACAATAAAATGAAAATATGATTGTGCTCGTACTTTTTTTAGTTAATGAATTAAATAATTTTAATAGGAATTATACAAATAATTTTAATAAAAGCTATAAAAGCAGACGCTGTAAATACGGTATGTACACTTAGAATTAACCCTACTTTCAACAGGAGAGCAGAAATTGAAGAAAGATATTGGCATCAAAAATAATTGTATAGATGTTATGCAACACATAATACATTCTATTAAAATATATGGATTAAAGACTGTATCAGACAACAGTTTTATTTTATTAAATAAAAATAAAATTAAAACAGTAAAAAATTGACAAGACATAAGATCACAAGATCTTGACCACAATTTTGATCGTCGCATTCTGAAATATACAAAGACGAATACAAACTAAAATAAAGAGTATTATAAAAAGAGACCGAACACCTTCGCAAAAGACTAACACAATTAATTTGCTGTGAACGTTAAAAAAAACAGTCAACTCCTTGAGTATGAATTATTACTAAAAACAAAAATTTCAAATTATTTCTCCATTTTTTAACAACTGAGTCTATAATTGTCATCTTTTTTCTTTTTCTATGATGATAATTCGTATTTTTATTAAATTCTATACTTGACTAAAAACAAGTTGAAAACTGTGCTAAAACGGTTTGGTTTAACTACCTCTTACAAGATGCCGCTACAAATTTTTACCTATTTAAATTTTGAAATTTACTTTGAAAAAATTTTAGTTTTAAGCGAAATATGATAAAAGATATTTGCAAATTTGATAAATTAAAATAATTTTGTTAAATTACTATTCTATAAGTCTATAAGGTAAAACATAACATAATAATAACTTATTAATAACACCTTCACGTTATATTTGTATTTGATAATAATTCACGAAAACTTATGAGTTTTAATTTTTAAAAAGGATAACCATTTCTGATTAAAACTGAAAAATGTTCAACATTAAATTTTTCAAAATAAAAATATTTATTTATATTTTTATGATAAACACCATTTTCACCTAATTCCAACACCATATTTGATTTTTTATTCTGTAATTGCGTTGACACTGAGCTTTAAATTAAGAGATTGGTGTGATAAGAAAGACAATTCTAGGCATTGTAAGGGTGTATGAATTCTATCTTCCCGGGACAAAACTTACACACAGATTTGGTTGAAAACTAAGCAAGATTACCAATTCGAACCGAATAATTCATCTGGTGTTGATTAAAACTCTCTATCTTATACCGTTCCCAAGACAGGGGTAACTTTTAAACTAAGAAAAAAAATCTTTTTCTACTATTTAGAATCATTTTAGAAAGTTTTTTATCACAATCGGATCTAGTTTCATCTTTTTAACACCAATCGTTAGTAAAAATTTCATTTTTTTGCTCAATTTTTTCTTAAAAAATTATTTCGCTAGTTTTTGCTGCAAAGGTGATATTATACCGTTTCCAAGATAGGGGTCACTTTTGAACTAAGGAAAAAAATTTTTTCTACCATTTAGAATCATTTTACAAAGTTTTTTTTATCACAATCGCAACTAGTTTCATGTTTTTAGCACCAATTGTTAGTAAAAATTTCAATTTTTTTCTTAATTTTTACTTAAAAAATTATTTTGTTAGCTTTTGCTGCAAAGATAAAAAGATTTTTTAACATTTTTATTCCAATGGAACGGTAAATAAGTAAGAAGCCTAACTTTGCAGATCTTCTAGTGGTCTGATGGTAAACTGAATTGTAAAGTTTCAACTTTCTAGGAGGTGTCGTTTCTGAGATTGTGACTTAGAATTTTTAATTCTATCTTCCCGAGACAAAACTTACACTCAGATTTGGTTGAAAACTAAGCAAGATTACCAGTTCGAACCGAATAATTCGTCTGGCGAATTCAGGTATTTTATCTTTTGTGTAATGTTCAAAACCGCAAATTTTTAATCTTTTTTTTAGTGAATTAATAAACGTACATTTGAAGCTCTAAATTCTAGTTAAGACAATCAACTAACGTTGGATGTATTCAGAGTAATGCCCAAGAAAAATAAATCCTTGACATAAAAGCTTTTTTCCAATTCCAATTATTAAAATGCTCATTTTGTCTATCAAATCTTACTATTAAAATGACATTTTAATCAAAAAGATGAATAAAATAAACCAAAAGAGTGAATAAAATGTTGCTATAAACAATGTTATTGACAAAGCGAATAAAATAAAAAAATAGGAATCTGTATTACCGTTGAAAATTTCGTTTCTATATGATTTTTTATTCATACTAATAGTGTATTAACATTTCGTCGACAAATTACCTAAGAAGACGTTTTTTATTAAATTAAAAAAAATATTGCATGGTACACGAATAGACATTTTATTCACTAATACCATAAATAGCTATTAGTATAATAACACAGGGTGTCCAGAAACACTCATCAAAGACAGAAGGTATAAAATCTAGAGCATATTTCATAACGATTAAACTTAAATTGCTTAAATAAAAGATGCTTAGTTTGGAAGCTACTGTTCTTTGAAGTTGAAAAGTTCAATTAAATTTTTCTTGTAAACGGTTTTTGTAAAGATTTCAGACAAGAGCATTATTTTATGTAGAAAAAGTTGGAATTAAAATGTAGAATATAAAAATGGGGAAATTATGGACAGAAATATCCAATTATCTCCTCCTCTCTTCTATGCTAATGCTAATGCTAATGATTACAATAAAAAATATATTTATGTCATTTAAGTGTAAACAATCCAAAAAATAAATTACAAATAATGGAAGAAATTATTGGAATTCGTTTTGAAATAATTTGAATTTAACTGTTGTTGATGCGCCACCTTTAAAGGGCTCTAGCTTCGCAATCAAGCGTTTTGTGGTGAGGTGATTTACGCTTAATCAACATCAAATTAGCTCGAGAATGTAATTTTTTTTTTTGAAGAGCTTTTTTGGACACCTGTATAATAGAATCAATTTTTTTTTTGTTATTTTGAATGATGAAAAGATAGCTATAAATCAAAGATGAATATTGAAGTATTGTCATCAATAAACTAATCATCAAAATGGAAGTAAGGAAGTATTGTCTTAAACTCGTTCAAAGTTGATTATTTCCATTCGGATGAACTGCTCCATTTTTGTGGAAATGTTCAATTAGAAAAACTATAAACATTATAAATTAAAATCTTATAAAATTCAATTTTTTTTAAAAATCTCTTGTACTTAGATATAAAATTAATCTATTTAGTTTTTACAGTAAAATTTTACGATAAACGTTTTATTCAAAAACTATTTAGCATCTATTCACTGTTGAAAAAATAGTCCTTCAATTTGTTTCCGCCATTTCTTTACATCTTAAGTTGTCGGTGGCTTGGACATTGTTGACAAAATATTTGAAATTCATCTTTCCGCTTTTAGGTGAGGACAGACACCCAGCAGGAGATGGTTCGATTTTATGGTCCGTGTCAGATACAATAGAGCGGCATCCTCCAATTTTCAAATGGATGTTACCTAGAAATGGTCAGACAAATTTAGACATATCTTATGATAGACCAGGTGCGTTTCAATATTTTTTCTCTCATACTTACTTCATTATAATACTATGTACAAAATAAATAGACATTTTTAATCATTAAACTAATTCCTTACGGACTTTTATTTATTAGTTAATCCTTAAATAAATAAAACTTTGTTTATGGAAGAGTTTTTATACATAAAGTTGTCAACAAAATTCAGTTACTTGACTTTTAGCAGTTTTTTTATAATTAATTTCTACCTGATAAGCTTCAAGAACAACTTTTATGATTTATGAGTGGAAATGTATGTTTAAGAATTAAAGAAACTTATGGGGCACTATTTCAAAAAATTACAGATTTAATGAAGATGATCTAAGTGTTCAAATTTACATGACATAATGTGGGTAACTTTTTACTGCATTTAAATATTTTTGTTTAACATGAAAAACAGAAAACTTCTATTTACCTTTCAATAAATAACATAATTCAAAAACGCGAATCTCATAAAAAATGGATACTGAAGTTGTAATTTTTTTGAAATCAGTTAAAAATCTGTTCAAAATTTTGAACTAAATTGGATACTAGAGTGAAAGTGTATTTTTAACACGTTGTAATGTGTTTAGAATGTATAGATCTTAATGTGGAGAGAATTGTAGGGCTGTTACAAAATGGTTGAGGTCAACAGGAAGCATTAATGGATATTGACGAAGAAAACCTTCTACAAAGTCATAAAAATAATATCTAATTGAAAAATTCCAGTTAATTGAACGATTATTTAGAAAAACAGGAATATGAAGGTTGTCTTTTTTAGTAACGAAATCAGAAATAAAAAAAATATTACAACCTGAATTTTTTCTCATTTGTATTTTAGCATGAAATCTGTTTCTCTAAAACTCTTAGTTCATTTTAAGTTATACCGAAAACAGCTACTAACTTTTTTAATTTAAATGAAAAACATACAATTTTTTTGCTTTTTTAAATTTGTTTTTTGAAATGATTACGTTCTGTTTTTGATTGATTTTTCAACATCAATTAAGATATTAAACTTTGAAATTAAAAATACTCGTTCCCAAGAACTCTCTTAAATGCTTTTTTCTGGATAACTGTAAGAAATTAAAATGAATTTTTTTGCAAATTTTGCGTTATCAGAAACTAAAAATCTTATTCCATTATTTTTGGAAAAAAAAACGAAAAATTGTCATTTGCAAGGTCTCACTTCAATGCTTTTTTTCTAGATAAGTATAATAAATAAAAATGAAATTTTTAGCAAGTTTCTTACTGGTGTTGCTTTATCAGAAACTGAAAATCTTATACTATTTATTTTTAAAACTAAACGGATGAAAAAATAGGAATTTTGCATTTTAATTTGCAAAAAATTTCAAATTTTTGTATGTTATCTGATAATGTTTTTTCATAAATTAAATCTATTTCAAACAATAATTTTGAATCACAAATAAAATTGAGTTGTAATTTATTTGTATAATTGAGTGAAAAAATATTTTATTCACACTACAGTAATATGTCAATTCCTAACTTTTTGGAGGTTGGGAAATCCGACATTTTTAACCAAGATGCCAACTTCTTAGTTAGTTAGTTAGACATTTAGACAAAACGACATTAATTATTCTTTCAAATTCAAATTGTCTGTTGACAGGTTGGCCCGCAGGCTGATCTATGCTGTGATCATTTTGTAATTATTGTGATTCTGTAAAAATGCAAACAATAATAATCTCTCCTAGAATAATATTCAGAATTTTATAAGTGAATGTCAATTTTAATTTGTTTGCATTGACTACTAAGTTAATGGTTCAAAGTATTTATCAAGTTTTGAAGCATTTAGTACAGATAAAAGTGATTGTAAATAAAATGGCATACAAACCTCGCTGGGAAATTCATTACAATGTAATGAACGGTTTCCCACTACTAGTCTACAACTGAATCATTATTTAGTATGTTGAGGGACTGTAAAGTTGAAGTTCTCTCCTACGCGTTAATAATTTTTTCCATTATTAGCCATGGTGAAATGCGAAAGATGAATAATAATAATAATAATAATGAATAATTTATCTAAATAAATGACCTGGAAATAAATACAAAACTCTTTTACCCCATCAAACCTGTTAATTATAATTTTTTATAATTAATTTACTAGAATAGTTATGAATTAACACACATGACACGATCTACAGAAAAATTTGACGACAAGTTTGAATTCTTGACTATAATACTTTGGGCTAAGTAACATAAACTGAAATTACACGGGAACAGCACATTATTTTCTTCTTACTTAACTTTTTTTTATGCTTAAAGGTTCTATCTGAATTTAAAGTGGAAAAGAAGTTCGTAATGAGTAGTCTATCAGAAAACTACTTGTAAAAAATTGTGTTTTATAGAAAGGAATATGTGAGTCGATTCACGCTCAATAGAAGTAACTATAACAGAATTTTTTTTTGCCTCAGAGTTGTTATCCTAAAAACACTAAAATTGTAAATGTATGCTTATTTTTGAAAACGTCAAAGTTGAATGATTAGTCAGAAGTGTCACAATTTTTTAGATAATATTCTCACAAAAAACAGAAATATATTCAAAGAAAAGCAACATATAAAGTAGGAAATTAAGGTATGTTTGATTTTTGTGAATCTGACGTATTATATCAAATTTTTAATTTGGGATTTATTAAGTCGTTTTTACAATGGGAAACAGTAGTTTCCATTTATATAGCTAAAATATCAATATTACTAGATTTGGTTATTTCTATTAAGCGTGAATTGATTATATACATGATTAAAGTCGGCTCCATATGGTAAAAATGTTTATTATAAGATTTAGTTAAAATTTGATATAAAGATCAGTTTTTGCTTCAAATTTGATGAAAAATGTGATTAAGCCGCGTTCGTTTGTCAGCAAATTTAACATTTCTTGGAGTAAATGGCTATAACTGGCATTTCTAGGCTGAATTTTAAAAATAATTATTATCTTTCTAATGCAATTTTATGCATGTGTGCAAAATTTGAAACACCTAGCGAAGTTGACATTTTAGGCATTTTTGTTAAATAAGTCTTTTTTTACAAATTCAAAGTTTACTCAAATAGTCAAAATTGGTTTATTAATGGAATATTCAACGTTCTAAGTCTATTTCATAATAAATATTCTTTTCTAGATTTAATAATTTTAAAAATTTAATTTTCTTCATAAAAATAATGATATGAGGTGAAAAGTTCTAATAATTCTAAAGTTCTTTCAAAAAGGTTTTGATGTATAATATCTTTCAGTATTAAAAGTATATAAAATTTTGAAAAAAATGTCAAATCAGGTTTTGATCCAATATTATCTTAGTTTTAAGACCATAACTGAAAACAAATTTTTGTGACTGGTAAATATTCAGAAAAAACCTAAAAACTAAGATCTCTTTAAATTAGTGTCTTAAATCTTCCTATAATCTTACATTAATTTGATGCTGGAAAATGTATTGCATTTAAATATCATTGAAAGAACGTTAAAGTTATGATAATTTTGCATCGCTCATGTCAATTTTTTGCGACTAAAATTTTGAAAAAATTTAGAAACTGTTAGAAAAGAATTATTTGCAAAAATGTTTAAAATGTCAACTTCACGTCAGGTTTTTCAAATTAACACACGTCCATAATATTGCATTAGAAAAAATTTTTTCAAATGAAATTTTTCGAAATTCCGTCTAGAAATGCCATTTTTAGGCATTCACTGCAAGAAATGTTGAATTTGCTGACAAGCGAACACCGCTTAATCACGTTTGTTGTTGTCATTTTCCGTCTAATTTGAAGCAAAAACTGATCCCTCTATAAAATTTTAACTTAACCTTATAACCTAAATGTTTAAGAATATCATTTGACATTAACTCAGTATTGAAAACTGTTTCCTTAAAAAAGATTCCTCAAATTACATTCTCTGACAAAATTTTATGTGAACAGTCCCTAAATTTAGGCACTAAAAGACCATGAAGTGACTTAAGTATCTGCAACAGATAGTACACTATATCTCATTGAATATAATAATTTATAAAACTTTCAAAAAACTATTTTTTACTTCAAAATTGTAAAAATAAACGCGTTGAACATTTTTATTATTGTCTTCTTTTTTTACTTTAAAAGCAAAAAACAATATTTTGGAAATTTTTAATTTTTCAAAATTGACTCGACAACACACTATCTATACTTTTTTATTTCATTAATTTATGAAAACAATATTTTGAATCAAATAAATTAAAAATTTCTCATAACAGCTCAAACTTTGTTTGGAATGTTAGTTCAGTTGTGAAGAAAAAATTTGGAGTTGCCATTTGAAATTTTCGAAATTTTCTCATTTGTTTTGTTTTACTATTAACTGAAATAAGATTTTCAGTTACAGATTAAGAGCAACACTAATGATCACTTTACTTTGATTTTTTAGTGAGACCCTCTAAGAGATAATTTTAATTCTCAAAATTGAAAATCGGAAAAAATATAATGTATTAAGAAATAAAGCAATAGCATAACGAGATATTTTCGAAAAACTAATCTAAAAATGCAAGAAAAATATGTTTCCATCCAAAATAATAAAGTTAGTAGCTGTTTCCGGTGGAACTAAAGTTACCCTAAGTTGAAAATAATTTAGGCGGATAGATCTTGTTCTAAAATATAAATGAGGGAAAAATTTAAGTCATAATATATATTTTTTGTTTCTTCTTTTTCTAGATACTTAAATAGAGACTCTCTATATGAGATTTGTCAACCAATTAAAAGAATAAAATTAAAAATGATTGAATAAGACTTTAGAATACAAATAAATATTTAAAAATAGATTAAATGTTACTCTAAAGAAATTAAGTTGGATAGACTTTTGATTAAACCGGATTTAGAATAAATATAAAATTATTTTCAAAAAACAGACCCTGAACACATATTAGCTTTCTCGAAATATATTGTTTCAAAATAATTTACTTTTGCCCAGTTGATTGTGGGAATTCCCTTAAGATAAACTTTTAATAAATAAACTTAATTCCTCAATTTCTCTCTAAAAAGAATCGCAAACAGAAAAATGCATTGCATAAATCATAAGCAGTCGTTTTAAGAAAAAGATTTTTACGTGCTTACAGTTCTATATTCTATTTCAAATTTTGAATTACATAAGGCCGAATCAACAAAAATAAAACAATAAAACTTAAAAAAACTTGTAGTTAGTATTAATTTTTTTAAGTCAATGTAGGTAAGAATGAGGTTTGATTTCTAAAAAAGAGAAATTCGTCGGACTTTTTTTTTTCAATTAAAGAAACACCGCCATGATGTCGAGCGCCATAAAACCTTTTAAGGGTTGATATTTAAGAATAGAATTCAGCACCCAAAATGTCCGACGGACGGAAACACCGTACAATAAATATTTCAATACTGTCATAAAATTTATTGAAAGAAAAAGAGAGAAATACTCTATACTTTATTTATAGCAATACATTTGTTTTTAAAAGAAGAACACAATCAATAATTGCTAGTTTAAGTATAAGACTTTTTCTTCTGTTTGAGAGAAAAAAAAAAGAATGAAAATATTTCTTAGGACGATGCAATATCTAGTAAAGTTAGATCTAAATGTAAAAGAAACGTTGTCGAGTTGTCTGTTAGGGCACAAGTTGAGATGTCTCAAGGGTACTATCAAAGCTACGCTCTTGAATTCTACAGAGTAGAGCTCAAGAAGTGTTCTTTAGTAGAAGATATGTGTTGGAAACGTGAAAATAAAGCTTGTTTGTTGATTATTACTGAATGTTAGTTGGGAATCGTCAGCGAACACTATATTGGCAGTTTATAAACAAATCATAAATCAAATGGATCGAAAACTGCTTTCATTAGAATTAGAGTCATATTCTCATCCTATTGTATTGATAAATTACTTTGAAGAATTAGAACTAAGTATAATAAAATTTATGTAATTTTTTTAGGTATTTATAAGAAGTGACTCTTTAACTTTAGATTTCTCATTTAAAAATTAACTTCATGCTTTTATTGATTAATCTAAAATTGAAAATTTCATTTGAGTTACTTTTAAAATACAGTAAATGAAAAATTCAAATTTTGCGTTTTATTGACCAAAAAATCTCAAAATTTTTTAATGCGGCTTCTAATATTTTAAATATTTTAATTAACTGCAAGCAGAACATTATTTTTCACAGTTATCATTAGATATTTCAAATGAGTTATCAATTCTCATAATATTTCGCCGACAAGGCGGTATGGATTAAGCTAATCTTTTTTTATCATTCTTTGATCTTTGCCGACTCTTGAAGTTGTAGACGATTTTTCTAAATCCATCCATCAATGGATAAACAATTTTTCGAAGCAGAAAATTGCCGAAATTTGACAATAAAATCGACTTTCTTTTACGTAATACATAATGACTCTATTAATATTTGTACAAGAGTTGTTATGTTTTCTTTTTTTATGTACTCCGTCTAGATAATAATAAAGTTCTTCGAATAATTTCTGTGTAGTTATGTGTTTAAGATTTAAAGAATATTTAAACAAATCTAATTTCATAATTTTTTGATAAGATTGTAATAAATTTTAAAAAGTCATTGTTACATCTATTGACAGAGGTTTTTATGGTTTATTTGATAAATATCGAATTATAAGATTAAATTCAAAAGCATAAATTACTTATTGTCCGTTAAATGCAGGTTAAGATTTGGATAAATATTTGAAATGTCTGAATTTGACTGAATAACAACGGAAGATTTTTTTTAATTAAACTGAATTTTTTTCTTAGTTCAGTTCAAATTTCAAAATTCATTGAACGATTAAATTATCTACCGATTAGTGGATTTTTTGATTAGATTAATTTCACTTATATGAATAGTTGTTTCATAAACTTTTAAGTTAATATAGAAATACTTACTTGCATTTTTGCATCCAAGCATTAATAATAACAAAAGGTGCAATTTTTCATGGTTACTCTGTAATAATATTTTACTTACAGCCCGTGGGCTGTAAGCAAATATTACAAACCAACGTATGCCATTTATGTTTCAAGAAAATTTTTATTTTTTTTTAAATATATAACTAAAACAAAACAATAAACGTATTTTAAGCGTCGTTTTTATTTAAAGTAATATGGAATCGTCATTGTATTTACAGTAAATATTGATGTTAAAGATTTGTAAATTTCTTCTTTTATGTTTTCTTTTATATTTGCGCTCGAATTGCTTGAACTAAATTCTTGATGATGGGAAGAATTGGAAACATTATTCATTCCAAGAAATGAACTGTCTTCTCTACTGTTGACTTGAAAGATTTTGGTGGCCACTTGCATTTTCTTTATTACCAATTTCGCAACATAGCTTTCGACCACTGTTGAGAAGTTCCAATCTCCAGCCTTTTAAATTGGAGAAAATCAGCCACGTTAACCAGGAGATCAGCAGAGATCCGTCGAAAAGAATGCCCAGTGTAATTTCCTGCATTTGCTAAATGTGATTTCACTAGAAATTTGAGCAAAAATATTTCTACCATTTGGTTATTGATATAATTCTCGTTATAAAATCTTAAAAAGAATTTTTTATTTTCCGTACTTGTGGTTTCAAACTCACATATTTTCTCAATACTTAATTCCATGCTTCGAAAATTTCTATTATTTACAATGTTGGTGTTTTTTTTAAACATGTATTTCATCCAGGACAAAGTTTTCTTTGTCTATGATGCTATGTGATTCAATCAAGAATCTTCAAATTATTTTTATAGTAAATAATTTACCTTTTTGGACGATAACCAAAAATACTCATTCTTCAAAAATACTTCTAACTGTGAATATTTTGAAATATTTGAATTGGGTATTCACACCACATACTCGATGGGATGAATACTTCTTCAAAAAATATGCAAACAAAACTAATTCTTCGTATGATTATCCACTTTTTTCCTTCGCTTCACCTTTAAAAGTTCTTTTTTTTTTTGGTCTCAATATTGTATTCTCGACCAAAAATTTTGTACTTACAGTTTAGAAAAAAAATTTTCGGATACAAATTCAGAAAAATAATGTGTTATATTTATTTTTTTAAAAATTTCAATTTCTTAATTAAATATCTTGATTACTCTGACTTTTCGATTGTAATAAATAAAAAAACCTTATATTTATTTTCAAAATTTGAACATTCTTATTATTCCAATTTTTGTATAATAGATTTTTAAGAAGTGTGTTTCTGTCAAAGAAATCCAGAAGAAGCAGAAGACTGAAATAAAAATTTGATTAGAAAAAAAAAAACAAAAAACAAAAATGCATTTTAAGGCATGAAATGAACTTTGGGACATCTTGTATAATAAATAGGTATGTCTTATTATTATATGTATAATATTTTTGTATTTGTTTTTTATCTCGCGTTTTACTATTCAACAGGATTAACTTCAACCGTTTGGTTTCTTTCCTTAATCATTGACGAGTTGTCTGCATTAAATTTATTGTTTGTAAACTTGAAATGTACTTGGAATTTTTCAACATTCCCAAAATGTTTTCAAACTTTTGAGGTTGAAATTGTTATGAAGATTAAAGATCTTTGTTCGACAGTATTAAATTATGTCGCTAAACAAACAGATTAAATATTATCCTTCATATAATTAAATACTAGTTTTGTAACATATTTCTAATTTTTTCATTTATTTATTTTTTGCAACTCTAAAAAAAAATATTCAACAGTAAGATCAAAAGTGCTCAACTCTTGTCGGCAGGATTTTTATTTTGTATGAGCACTGGTTGCTTGGCAATTAAACGAGATCAAATTGGCGAAAAGAATTTCCCAAGAATTTGATCGAGTTTAATTGCCTTGTAGCAATCAATGCGAATAAAAAATAAAAAATCTTGCCTGATAAAAGTTGAGAATGAATGGTCTTCGGTTGAAGAATTAACGGAATGAAGCGTTAAATATATCAAATTTTTAACAACTTTATTATAATTATAATTAAAAGTACAATTAGTGAACGTAGCTTGAGAATTATTTCGTTTTGAAGTTGATGGAAATGCGACATGAGGTAAATCTGAACTAGAATTTTGATGAATGATGTTCGAGTTGGTAAGTCGTATTTGGTTGATGATGTTGGTGTGGTGGTTCTCGTCAATATGAAGATTTGGTTTTATTGAAGATGTATTACTGTGGCCAGTAATCTTAATTAATTCCTATTTATTTATCCCAGGTTTTGCTAAATTCGAAACAATACGATGCGAGTGATTTGTCAATTTTTGCCGCGGTTCACTTTGGTTCACTTCGCAATCTCATTGTGACCAACAAGAGAATTTTTGTACCATTTTCCAGTTGTTTCCCAGTGAGGATTTGCTGTTAAAAATAGTCTATTAGATGTAATGTGTGGATTACGTTTTTCTTGCATTTTGTTGATCTATATTTTCCTTGTTAGGCGTAAGCGACTTATTCGCTGCAGATTTTTCAGCACCACCTATATTATTTAAAATTTAATGAATTTTTTTAGTTTTTGTAAATATAGGATTATAAATAATATTGCCTGTCGCACATCCGTCGTTTCCTATTTCTTCTTTAAAATAGTCCGTGATACAATTGCTTCCTTCCCCACCACGCCACGCTAATTCAAAAGAAACAATGTGGAAAAACTTTTTCTGAAGACCTTCTGGAGTATCTTCGTCAATTTTTTCAAGAGATAATGCTTCCGTTTCTCCGGAATTGATTGCAGCTGCTTGCGTTTGGTGTTCCTAGCTTCTCGTGCAGCTTTGAAGACTATATCCGAGAATTGGTCAATTCTTCTATTATATTTGTTAAAATACAACTAACTTATCGTTTTGACACAAGATTCCTTATAATCTTCTCCATAACGTTTCCGCATATTAAATGCATGATCTTTTAAGATACTTGCAATCGTAGACAAAGATTCGCTTAATTCACATTTGCGTTGTTGGCAAAATTCTGCAAACTGATTCTACACACTTTCTCTACACTAAATTGTCTTTTTCGGAATCGAATTTTGAATGTTTTCACTAATTGAAACGTCAGGAATGTTGCCAAAGCGCGACATTTTTACTTTTGTCAAAATGACATTTGATTTTTTAAATATTAAGAGTTGCTAAGGTAATACTAAAACAATGAGGTAGCGACAATAAAAGTAGCATACATTCTTTTCAGTTAAAGAAATCATTTCTAACTTGTGATTGGTGCATGTGATACTGTTTTTAATGTATCATTGGTCTACAACACTATGAAGTTAATTATCAGTTCAAGACATAGACAAAAATAATTCCTGACAATTCAATTCAAATTATAATTATTTCTTTCTATTGTAAAACTATTTTTAAAAATACCTTTATGTATACAAGGTGATTCACATAGGTAGTTCATTAGAAGTTTATGCAGATAAATTAAAATTTAAAAATTTGATCAGAAGCTCTATTTTCAAACTATTTTCAGCTTCTTTCAATTTTCGGTTACACCAGGAGATGCTAATTGTGTTATTTAATTAGGACACTCTATATTTTATAGCATTTCAAGATTGATTGAATCTAAACGCATTTTATACTGATTATGTTATTGCTTATTTAAACCTTTTTTAAATTACTGAAATTTTATAATTTTTGACATTTGATTAACCACATTAAAATATTAAATTCTTCAAATTCTTCTGGGATAAACAAATAAATTTTTGCATACTTATAAACGAAGTGTTAACCGATATACAGATTACAAAAACTATTCGAAATATTACTTAAAGTGCTTCAGAATTCGCACCAAACATTGGTTTCTAATTTTGGGAAAACTCATTTTTTAAAATGGAAAGATTTCTTTTCTATTAATGAAAATCTGGTCAAATTTTAAGATGACTGTCAGTACAATCAATAGTCTAATTGCAGTAGTTTTTGAGGTATTTGGCAGTTTTTATAATTTCTATTCATTTCCTTTAGAAAGAAATGCCGCTCCACTAGATTAGCATAGGAAGCCGTAGCCAATAACCATAAAAATGCTTAAAATGAAAATTTTGTCATTTGAATTTAGTTAATTGAAAATTCAGCAGGTAAGACATGTCGTGAAATAGAAATATTGACAATTTATAATATTTATATTTATTTATATATATTTATAATAATGAAAACCGTGCAGAAATTGCCAAAAACTTTTGAAAATAAGCGATTATCTCAGTTGTGTTGGAAGAAGTTTGCTGAAATTTGACTACATTTTGACCGGTGCCATGAAAAAATATGGTTATTATTGGAAAAAAATGAGTTTTGACATAATTCTGAAGACACTTCTTTTCCAGTCTGCATGTCGGCTAATAGCTCGTTTACAAGTATGCTCAAATTTATTTGCTTAGCTTAGATATTAAGATTTTAATGAAGTCAACTGTTAAAAATTAAAAAAAATGCAATTATTTAAAAAACGGTTAGAATTAGCGATAACATAAGTGAAATAAAATATATTTAGAATTTTAAGAGAAATTGAAAAATGTGATAAATTATGGAGTATCTCATTTAAAATAACAAAGTTAAGATCAACTTCCTGTATAAGCGAAAATGAAACAACGTAAAAATATTTTGGAGTTTTTTACATTTCTATAAATTTCTAATGATACTTTTTCTCTTGTTCATCCAATTTATTTTTATTTTTAATCTTTCCAATCAATTTTATCAATTTCTGTTTTAACGTTAAGAAATTAATTTCATTATCAGAATCATAATCGAATAATTAACTATTTAGAAGAATCGAAAATAAAAATGAAAACTACAAAACGTCGATAAATCTACAAGAAATATTTTACTACTAATTGAAACAATTTCCATGATTTTGGAAAAAATAAGTTTCTACTGATAAGTTTGTATAAACAACAATGAGTTTGGGCTCTTCTTAAAATTTTTATTTGCATTTTAGAAAATTGTTAATTTTATTTTGTTGATAAGAACTTTATTTTTTATTGAAAAGTGTGATAGGAATTTCTATTAGAAAATTCTACTGCAGTTAGCTAGTGTCATTAATTTGAAACTCTAATTTAAGTCGTCTCAATTCTGTATCAAGTTTCAATAATTTTTAATTTCTTCCAAGAATCAGGAAGAATTTATTTATTCAAAATTATTAGAATTAGAATACTAAATTCTAAGCAACATTTGATACTTACCATATCGTAAACTGCCTGGTAAAAAACAGAAAAAAAGAACAGAAAAAATTAAACTCAATTTGCATCATTTATTTATCGAGATACCGAAAAATAAATAATTACACTTTTCTAATTTACGCAACAAAACATTAAAATATATGAACGTTGGCGTCGATTAATATTTACAGGCGACCACAGAAAAAAAAATTAACAGGAAGGCACATAAATATTTGTACAAATATGTTAAAATAATTTACGAAAAATGTTCGGAATTTGAAAATTCGTCAATGAAGCTTTTTTAATTTCTAAAAACTAAAAAGTATAACTTTATACATTTATGTACAGACTGACTGGTATAAGTAACAAATACAAAAAAAATAATGCACATTAAATCTCCTTGGTGCTAAGAATAATAAAATCAAAAATAAATAAAAACACTAATTACAACAATACACTTTTTCATCACAAACACTGAAAATTGTGTTCTTTCCATTCATCACCATAACATCAAATTATTTGTGGTGGCATTAAATTTTGCGCAATTTGAGTTTGATTGTTATTATGAATCATCGATTGTTGTGTTAACATTGTTGTATTGTCTTTTTGAGTGAATTCTTCACGTTTTTTCACTTGTTTTCGTTCTTTAGCACGACGATTTTGAAACCAAATTTTAACTTGTCGTTCTGAAAGTCCGAGATTATTTGCAAGTTCTGCTTTTCGACGAATGGTGATGTATCGACTGTAGTAAAATTCCTTTTCGAGTTCAACACGTTGATGGTCGGTGTAAACCACTCGGTATTTGTCTTTAGTCCGAGTTTTGCCTGAAACAAAGAAAAATTATTCAAGAAATTGAGCTTATCTCATTATGTACTTTTTATGAATTGTTTTGGTAAATAAAATAAAAGTTTAAAAAACAATATTTTTTATTAATCAATACTTTTATAATCTAAAAGTGATGATATAACGGAACAATAAAAACGATTGCGTCGGCAAATAAGCCACATCGAACAAACTCGGATAGACAAAAATTCCATCCTTAGATATGTAGAGATTTACAATACAGACTTAAACGTAAATAATAAAAATAATATACTATGAGTGGTCATGCAAATTTCACTTAAAAAATAATATATTGAAATTGCACACAAAAATTGCACTTTTTCCGGGCGTTTATATCTTCGATACAGTTTCAAACAGTCGAGTCACTCTCATCACTTTTAATTTTAAGATTGTGCAGCATCATAAATGGTGACGGTGGTGGAAATCCTACAATAAGTTGTTCTTGAGTATTATTTTGTGGTTGCGTTTGTTCTTGTGGTGGTGGCATTAAATTTTGTTGATACAAATTGTCCATTCGATTCTGTTCTTCAATTCGTTTCTTCACTTGTTTTCTTTCTTTCGCTCGTCTATTCTGGAACCAGATTTTGACTTGTCGTTCCGATAAGCCCAAAGCAGCAGCCAATTCGGATTTTCTTTTAATTGTAATATATTGATTAAACAATGAAAATTCTTTTTCTAATTCGAGCCTTTGGAAGTCTGTATACACAACTCGGTATTTTTCCTTCGTTCTTGTCTTCCCTATAACAAAGGCCCAAAGTCAGTGGTGTCAACATAAACGCCATTCTCTCTACAAATCTACTCCAAACTAAAAGTTAGTATTCCATTCCATAGTTGTTCGTCTTCCTTTCATTGTCTAAATTCAAGTTTGATATGGAATTTTTTTAGCGTATTTGTATCGGTGTGAATGTGATAAGGGCAATCGTTGATCATACGGATTAAAGAGCGGTGAGATGAGAAGAAGCGGTTTATTTATTTGTGATAAGATCTAACGCACCTGACAACATGTGTATTGTCCTTTACCTACACCAGGATACTCCGCATCTTCAAACTATGTTTAAACTAGGATTATATATTTTTAACATCCGACATCGGTACAGATAGCGTCTGTATTATTATCGCTCAAGTTAAACTACACCAAGGAAAAAGCACAAATTGGAAGAACTGAATCAAAATTATTTAAATCCACTCAAAGAAAAGATATTATCCTCGTCTCAAAAGTATAACAACAAAAATGGATAAAGAAAAGATTCCAAACGAAATTTTACAAGTGATTCGTTCAAATTGAAAAAATAGTCAAAGTAGGTAGTAGATCACTAGCAATTGAAGTTTGAATTTCTGATGACCGATGTAAGAGGGCTTTTTCGAATTTTTGTAATAAATAAATACAAAATTTATATGTGTAGACTTGAAATTTGCTCTAAATTGAACTTCTAAACGTCCTATTATTTCATAAAATTTTCAGCTTGTCCCACCATGAGCTGTTTGATCGCAATCGGTGGCCAAACCCTCAAGTGAAATGAAAAATTTGAAAATAGAGAAGCTTAACTTTATAAATTTATTGGATTTGGAATCTGAAATTCTGACAGAAATTATAACAAAAAAGTAGGTGAAAACTTGCAAAATCGACATTTTCACAAAAACTTTTGAATCGACCTGCAGTCCAACTCATTTTTTGTTTTTTAATGTAAAGAAATAAATATACTAGGAGTGGGTAAAGACTATTATTGGCTTTTAAATGTAGAAATACTGAAAAATTTTATCAACAACAGTTGTAGGTACTAATTCTCTGCATCAACTAAAATTATTTTCAATTATACAGAGTGTCTTATAAACGAGTTCTGACACAAACTTATGTTTCTTCAAATGGAATACCCTATATTTTTTACGTTTTTAAACGTGGCTTAAGATTTTGAGAATTTTGAACACAACTTTTTTTAGACGGTTTTTTGTTGTTTTTAATTTTTTTCGGCGAAAACAACCATTTTTAAAAAAATTCTAACACAAAAATCAAAAAATTAGAAATTTAAATTTTATACTAGCTGAGAGTAAAAAGTTTAAATTTTATAATTATAATATTTTTTTGACGCATTGGTGAAGAAAAGTTCCTTAAATGAAGACGTTTGTTAAAAGTTGAATAACTTTAAAACTTTAAATGGAACACTTTATATTTTGTTAGACCTTTGAATTATCTTTCTAAAAATATCAACTTTTAACTATTCATGACCAATAATAAAAAAAAAATTAACTTGGATTGTTCGAAAAAAATCTCAATTATTATTTAAGTGTAATTACTATGGCAACAATTGTAGTAATAATACACCATTAAAATCAGTTTCAAATTTTTGCCTGGAAATTTTGAAATTGATCTCAATTATCCATAATTCGTTTCAGTACAGTTGCAATAATGGTCTTAGACAACACACGATTCATCTGTACAACAAACTATTAAAGTGATAAATGATTAATGTTTGAATGTTTGTGGTTGGCGATTTTTGATACTCAAAATTGTAAACGTGCCCCATAAAAAAAAAATCACTCGTGATAATCTTTAAGATTTTGGAGGCCAAACCAATGGACCCTCACAACCTAATCCAGTAAAATTCCAAAGAATAAAAAAATCTCGAAAAATCCTAAAGAATGAAATAATTTCAAGAGATCAAACATAAAAAATCTCAAAAAATTAAAGAATCTCAAAGAATAAACGAATCTCAAAATTGAAAGAATGTGGAAGAACATTAAAAAATCAAAAGATCAAGAATCTCAAAGGACTAAAAAATTTCAGAAATCTGGAAGAATTGAAGAATCTTTCAGAATACAAGAATTAAAAAATCTTGAATATTTAAAGAATCTTAAGAGGTGACAGAATCCCAAGAATTGGAAAATCTCAAAGAATAAAAGAATTATCTCAAAAAATCTCTAAAAATTAAAGAATTTCAGTATCAAAAATCTCAAGAGATCAAAGAGTTTCAAAGATCCATAAGGATCAGAGAATATGAAAGAAAGAAAAGAAAACCAACGAATATAATAAAATTTCTGAAAATTATCGAATCTCAAAGACTAAAAAGAGTTCAAATAATAAGAATTTTAAGAAATAGAGAGAATGTCGGGGGATCAAAAAATTTCAAAAAATAAAAGAATGTGAAAGAATATTGAAGAATGAAAAGATCAAAATATTTTAAAGAAATCTCAGGAGATCAAAGAATCAAACTTCAGAGATAAAAAAATAGAAATATTAAAATGTCTCAAAAAAACAAATATCAACAAACTTTAATAGTTTGTTGTTCTGGTGAATCATGTGTTTTCTAAGACCATTGCAACTGTGCGGAAAAGAAATATGGATGATTAAAACCAATTTCAAAATTCTCAAGCTAATATTTGAAAACAAATTCAATGGTGTATTGTTGCTACAATTATTACCATAGTAATTACACTCAAAGTTGAATATTTTTTGTATTATTGGTCATAGATACTTAAAAGTAGATATTAAAAAAAAAAAAAATTCTTCTAGATACTGCAACAAAATACAGAGTGTCCTATTTAAATTTTGAAAGTTATTTAACTTTTAACAAACGTCTTTATTTAATGAACTTTCCTTTACCAAAACGTCAAAAAAATATTATAGTCATAAAATTTAAACTTTTTACTTTCAGTTAGTTAGTACAAATTCTTTGTTTCTAATTTCTTTTATTTTTGTGTGAGAACTTTTGATAAAACGTATGATAAAAGTTGGGTTCAAAATTTTCAAAATGTCAAGCCGCGTTTAAAAATGTAGAGTATTCCATTTGAAAAAACATAAGTTTGTGTCAGAACTCGTTTATGAGACACTCTGTATATTTGAAAATAATTTTAGTTGATGCAGAAGCAGCATCTACAAATTTTGTTAAAAAAAATTTTCTGTATTTTTACATTTAAAGGCCAATAATGGACTTAATAGACTCAGAGAATAGGCCATTATTAGCCTATTCTCTGAGACACCCTGTACAATCAAAAGCTCAAAACTGAAAAGAAAAATCAAAGATTATTGACAAATAGTAATTACCATTAAACGGAGTTACTTTGACTTTCCGGTTTACTTTGGCATGCTAAGGGGCTATTTTGGCTTAGCGATTTTAACCACATCTTTGTCGTTTTTAATTCAAGTACTGTTATAACATTTGTTAGTGAGTTATTTGTGAGTTATATGACAACGATCAGAATGATTAGAAAAATTAAGGGGCAAGCAATTATAAGAAATGAATAGATGAGACTTTACAAACTGCTTTTGCTTTTTGAAGATTCTAGAGAATGCTTTACGTTTTATTGAGTAATTATTTCCTTTCTTATGTTTGAAGAAGAAACTTTATGCTTTACTCGAAGCTTAAGTGACTTTCTATACTTCAGCTCAAAAAGTTTTACTTGTAATAAAAAGCTATACTAATACTCTTCTCTATTTCATTTAATAGTCATAACATAACAAAAAATGACTTTTCAATTATTTTTAATGAAAATATTCGGATGTTTTGTGTTTAAAGCAATAAATGAAATTTTAAAAATGTTATTTATTGTTGAAGTTAGTCTATTTGACTTTTAAGAAGTCAAAACACCTCCTAAGCTTACATAACTTGAATTTTCAACGTAATCAAAGAGACTGTAAAAAGTAGCCCCAAAGTCGGAGTTTTTTCGACACCAAATTTGTTTTTTTTTCTGGAAAATATATGACCTTGAGGTCAAATTTTAGGTTCAGTTCTCAGAGCAATAGCATCAATTTATCTAATGGTAATTTTTTCAAGAACATTATGCAGCAAATAAAAAATTTGTGTTAACAAAATTTATCAAACTGTAACAAAGTTTTGCGGTTATCGACGTTTTGGATCGTAACACCATTACTTATTTGAACATCGAGTTGGAATACATATTGAATTATATTTCTTAACGTCTTTAAATTTTTTCGTATTATAAGTTTGGTCTACCTTAAGTCGTTTACTCGACCGCCAAATCCAACTTTGAAATCGAAAAGTCGAAAACAGAGAGACTGACACTTAAAAATTTATAACGATGTAATTTTAGATAAGAGAATAATGTTTGCCATACTGATAAAGCCTAAGAAAAACTACAAAATGAGCAAGACCTCAAAGCTCTATCTAAATTCGAAGCTGAGATATTGAAAATTTTCCGGCAAATCCGACCTTTCCAAAAACTTTCATAGCGGTTTTTAAACCAACTTAACTTACGTTTTTTGATATAGAAATTTCAAAAATATACATTAGAGGTCTAAAAAAATTCAAGTATTTGAAAAAAAATCCCATACGAACTTTCACTGAAGACGATTTTCATATTTTTTAATTGGTTTTGTTATTTCATGATATTTTAAAATTAAGTAATAGCTTGAAGGACTCACTATACCAAGTAGTCGCAGACGCGGCAAATTTTGATTAGCGAATCGAACTTTCTATACAAATCCTGCTAGGATTTCTTTACAGCAGTGTGGGAGATGGCCATTTATTTTCATAGCTAGCAATATCAAACAGAATTGCTGCAAGATTAGTGTAAAAAAATTGATTTGCTGATCAATCCTTAAAAGTCTACCTCAATAAGAAACTGATTTTTTTTTAATTCCAAATATTAATTTTAAAAATTTTCACTTGTAATATCATAAGAACAAAAATGAATTACCCCTTTTTAAAGATTGTGTCGTTGCGATTTTCTTACCAAATATCATTCGAGCATGAATTCATATCCTGAAAATTTCGTTCGTGCATTCAAAAAACGTACTTATTTGCCCGTTCGGTTTAATCAATATAATGTTTTTGGAATGCACTCAAAAAAATTTTTGAGAATAATTGATGCTCGATATTCGATAAGAAAATCCTTTAAAAGGAGTAACTAACAACTTTGACAGCAAAAAATTTCCGCTTATTAATTTTTGTTAAAACTGTCAATAATTTCCAAGAATTTTTCTGAAAAATTTTCTATTCTTGATTGATGAGTGTCGTCCAATTTTCACAATAATCAAGTTACGGTAAAAAAAAATATCAAAAAAAAGCTGTTGATGTTTAATTTTCCGAATCGAAACTATTGATTTGAGTAACAATTTTCATGATGCGCCTCCATTTTTTTACGCTTTCTCCATTACATAAATATTACTATTATCTCGATCAAATCCTGATGCTTTATCCATTTATTTCTAAAAAGTGCATTCCTAAAAAATTCGCATTCTTATTATATTTCACAGCAAATCAAATAAATGATTAATAAAACTGATGACTGAATTTACTTTTAGTCACATTTTTAATCATAGTCTGGATGTTCTATATTTTACTACTTATCTTAGTTGTCTTAAGCGATAAGACTGGTAAATACTGTACAAAAAACAAACTGAGATGCGAATAAAATTCAACATTGCGTTCTTTTTTTCCCTTAAAGTTGATCGATTAACTTTCGTTATCATAATACAGATTGTGTAAAACCCCCTAACATATGTTACGGATCAGTCATGGAAATATATCTTAATCTTGTTTGACAGTGTGACAATGTCCAAGTGTTACGTGCCTTTAACGGATTAGCCACTGTTTGGACATGGTTGTCACTAAGTCCTTTATTCAAATTGCTTTTAAAATAAATCATTCATTTTTGTTTGTTAACACTTGACATTAGCTTATCAACTGTATTTGAAAAATGATTTTTTGAGAAAAATGCTTTAGTTCCACCGACGGATTCGATAAAACGTGAAGACCGTCATAAAGAGGCGCAGAAAGCGCTTTATGGCCACAGTCCTATGCTTTCTTGATGTCTATTTAGTGTTTACAACAGCCCAGTGACTCTATTACGTTTCTTATTGAATAAATCAGCAAGAAATGGAAGAAGGGATCAGAAGAATGCAAATTAGACCATCTGATTATCCTTTTTTGAAAATTATTTCTACTGATTAAAATTTTAGACCTGGAGTAAGCGCTAGCGCCAAAAACATCGTTAAATTTGACTTTATATTTCCTTTCCTTGCGATCTTTAATTGCGATAAACTAATAAAAATTAACGCTTCCCTCATCAAGATTTGAAAAAATCTCTCCAGCCATTAACCACCCACAAACAATCCTATAACAGTTGTTGGAGCAATTCATAGGGACTATTTGTCACAGTATCAAAAATTAAGGGTATCTTCAGCGGTGTGCCTCTATCAAAATGAGACAAGTGTTTGTAGACGTGTGTTGTATCAGTCGGCGCCGTTGACTGTATCGCTTGATAATTGCCATAGCGTCGATTCGCAACTCCCTGCCGTTTAAGGTTATGTTTCCCTAGGGGTCCATTGACGCTATTACACTGTCGCGATGTTATTTCCCAAACTATATCGTCCAACATTCGTAGGAAGCTTTTGCTAATTTTACGAACAATTTATGTAATACACTTCGGGTTGAAGAGGTGTTGGCGGAATAAACAAGAAGAATTACATCCGCACAAAAGGCAAAACTCGGATTTTTTTCATTCTGTTGATAGGAAAGTTGCTTGAAACCGAGTAATGAATTCATTATGCGAGGATCAGGTACAAACTGGCAAACCCATCTTTTCTCAGTAAAAATTTACAAAGTTTATCTCTTGTCGGTGAGTATAATGCTATTGATTTTATTAGGGGTGCTCTAAAACTTCGGCAAAACTTCAGAAGGATTTGGAAATCCCTTCGGAGACCGTTGGCTATTATAAACAAGCCAAGGCCAGTATAATCTTGTCAGACGCTTCATACTGTTATAAAATTCGAATGTTTTGACTTTTAAGTTTTCGGTCGTTGAACTAATCTTTAAACTACAAATTCTAATTTTATGCTTTAATACCTGTCCGAAGTCTAGACCTACACCCCAAAATTTATAACTTAAAATTAATGAATATGCCAAAGAAAAATAAAGCAAAAGGGTTATAAAATAATCATGAAAGTTTTATGAAGAATTTTACGATCTTTCAGTGAACATAAAGTTTTAATAAGATTTAAATCAAGTTTGAGAAACTTGTAACAAAATGGCGTAATAAAAAAGTGTGCAGGTAAAATCCGCTTACTTTCAATACAACAAACCTTCCCTTCACGAATTAATTTTATGTGGAGATTGTTAACGACGATGTGAAATTCTCATTGGTTGAACAACTATAAAAAGAAAACATAAAATATGGCGGATGGTGAGATGCACCTGTCAGATTAACGTATATTAAACGAACCACCATCAGAATTGTAAATTATTCATGAATAAAACAAATTTCGGTCATTTTGAAATTTACACTTTTACAAAAAATTTCATGCATTAATTGTGAAACCATCAGTAATTCACTTTAACAAAAGAATTACAACATAGATTAAGATTAAAACTACACAAAGAAAGAAAAAACAGAAAGAATTAAGCGTACCGATATCCTGCACTTCATAATCTGATGAACTTTGCGGATTCTGTTTCGCTTCTAGAACAAACAGAAATGTCAATTTTGAAACACGAATCTCCGTAATTTACAAGTTTATATACCAAACATAAAACAATTACAATTATTATTACTGGAAGTTCATAAAATAATAAATTAGGAAGAGAATAAAACAAAGTTTAAATTCAATCAACTACCTTCATTTTCTTGGCGACACAATTTTTTTATACATTTTTGATGTCTCAGTTGATAGTGATAGAAAAGTGTTAAGTGCATCCGGAAATTTGAACAGCCGTTTGTATTATTTGATTAAAAAATTTTCACCTGTTGAAAGACGTTAGTATGAAGAATGTAAATATCGAAAAAATACTCTCACTTTCATTTATTTTTTTTATCTAATATTTAATAGCGTTGGACTGGGCACAAAATTTTAAAATGATTAATTTCTCAACTGTCGTATTTATGTGAATTATTGGGCTGTAAGATTGCAATATAATAGAATTTTCATGCGTTGTTATTATTCAAGTCTATCATATCCTATCTTGTACAAAAAATCTATGAATCATAGATAGATATTATGTGTTTTGTTAAGTTTTAGGAATTAAACTTGTTTTGAGAAATAAAGCTATTGAAAATTATTTTAAATGTTGATAGTTCAATCCGATACGAAGTGTCTAATTTGATGGAGTACATTGTAAATTATAAAAAAACAATCAAATTCTCATTAATTAGTAATGAACTTCCACACGTTATCCTTTGATTATTTTTTCTTCAAAGAGTCTGTAGATTGCCTATCTGAGGTTTCTTAATAGATTGTTTATAAATTTTTATTCACTCTTAAAGTTGCTTACAAATCTCTACAATTAGCAAGAGATCTGATTGCTAAAAAGTTAACCAAAGTTCATATTCATCTGATACTTGTCATTTACTTCCCGTCGTCAAAACTTAATTTGAACACTATTCTGACACTTGATTCGGTAAAACCAATTGCCTAATTACCAAATCTGATACCTACTTCAATATTTCGTAATTTAAAGAATCTTTTTTCTAATATTACAATGGAAGTCAGAGAATTCGTTAGAACTAAAATAATTTAGATTTTTCATACCCCCCGCAAATTTCTAATTTCTAATTTTAGCTAAAACTGTGCGACAGTTTTTCTGATGCTTCTAGGATGAAGAAAATAATTACTTATATCATTATAATTATTTTTACCCAGAAATCCTCCCGTATAAATCGATATTTCGTTTTTATTTACTATAAATGTTTTTTATATGGTGCATCAACACGATTAACCTGAGGATTAAGTACTCAAGTTTGCCATTAAGAATGTCTCTCTATGAAAAAGTTTCTAGGTAAAATTTTTATATGGTAATTCGTTTCTCTCATAATTTTATGTCAATTTGAAGAAAAGTTAAGATTCCGAGGAGTGTAAACTGAATTCTGTTTGAATCATTGTTTTTTTCGGCAGTTTCTCTATAATCTTAGTTTATAATTGAAGAGTATTCTTTATTCGAATGTTATAAATTTTGATTTTCAACAACCTTGTAAATGATTATATCAAAGAAAATCAAAAAAACTCGGTTTAAAGCAAGTTTGAAATTTCACATGCAGAAAAAATAGTTTTAATTTTTCTTTAAAAAAGTTTTCAAAATTATACCTAGGGTTTTCCAGCTATTCACAATGTTAAATTTGACAACAAAGAAACAACACTTTTTCTTTAATGTAAGCAAATCATACTGTGACTAATGTTTTTATTAAAAAAAACTCCCACATGGGGACAACTTTCGATTATTATGAGTGCAACAATTTATGATGCTTGAAACCAGTTGCAAATTGTCTTCTTTGTAGTTAGGGACACGACAAACGGACTCAAAAACAAGAAAAGCATAGCTTTTACAAAATTTGGAAGCTATTAAATCTATTCTAACACCTTGAATTGAAAATTTTAGAAAAAAAGTTCGTAAGTATAAATGTTTTGCTCCTTGCCACTTGATTTATTCATTTCACTTTTTAAATGTTTTCTTTACAAAACAAACAACAGCAGTTAACAAAGCTAAGTACTTGATTATTGTGATTTTTTTCATAACAACTTACCAGGGTTGGGTTGGCTTTGATACGACGTCTTTTTAATCCATTCATACGGACTCCTCGCTGGCGGCGGCCTTTGCACTTGTGTTTGATGATTCTGTGGCGAAATATTCCCGGCTCCGGCACCTCCAGGACTTGACATTTCACTCCCGGAAACTGTAATCGTCGGCGACGGCATCAATTGATTGTGCCCTTCATTATGTACCATTGCCGAATGCATAAATTCGGAAAATTCTCCATTATTAAAAACTGAATGTTGAGGCACATGTCCATGATGATGCCATATTTGTGGCTCCCACATTTGTTGTTCTGGACCCATTTGAGTTTGATGATAACCCGCATACCACGAATGCATGGGTGCATTAGCCGGCGCGGCGACGGCTTGTTGGTGGCGGTACATATTGGCGGTGTTGTAATAAGATACCATCACCACTAACACAACAGTCTTTAACACCCACACTCGAACTGACTGACACTTTTTTGATTTTATGTTTGGTGCGCACTGAACGGAACGACAGAGGAGAGTGAGTGGAATGCTAAAAGCTGATAAGAGTTGGATTTTGGAGGCGGGATTTTACGGAAACGGCCAATGAGAACGATGGGTTTAGATCATGGCTGCGGTGTAGACGATAGGCCAATAACAGACTGGGTTTGCTGTTGGGTGGCATTAGGCAATATGTAATTATATGAGGTATGAATATCGCTTTTTAATGAATCAGACGATAATAAATTTTAAACTTTAGGTTTTAATTGGCACACATCCAATCAAGAAATAAGTTATTTCTTTAGATTTTCTTAAATATCCAAAAGTCTGAAATATTTAAATCAGACAATCTGTCAATTTTTTGTAAATAGATCGAAATATTTCAAAGATACAGGAAAAACTAAAATTACTAAAATTAACATTGTCTGTAGAGTTTACTTTAAAATCTAAAGTTTGATTCAGAAAAACTACTTTTATCAGTCGCAAATGAAAATTAAGTTTTTCGTGTTAAATCATTAACAACTCTTGATCTGTTTAATCATTCGAGTGTAATCTGTATAATTCTGTTAAATTTCTATCCCCAATTCTTGCGTGCTAAAGTTCACTCCCTATCTTTCCAACCTTTTACCTGACCGACTCACCCTTCTTTGAGTCATAAATTTCGTTTGAAAATCTTATTAAATATACAGTACCACAAGCAAGTTTAGCATTTCTTATCGGTAAAATTTCTTCGAAGAGAGTAATTTACTAATAGGATTGCAAATTTCTTATAATAGTTTGTCGGTATCTTTGCTACAAGACCGGCACTTTTCTTATACTTATCTTCACTTAGAACTTAATTTTAATCTTGTTTCGGCTTGAAAAGTTTTATGATAATACAGAAGTTCTTTCTGTATAAATTCTTATAAAAATGAAAAAAATTTCGTAATAATTGTTATATTAGTTAAAGACGTTTAGGTATATTTCGGCGATTTTTTTAGAAAAAGTGTTTGCGGTTTAAATTTATACACAAAGGTACACATATACCAAGTATAAACAGCACTTTTATGATACAATAAATCTTTAGTTTATAAATTATTAGTCAATATTATTGCCGCGTGTGCGCTGAGTTTTTTAAACAGTGGTAGTTTTCCGAAGAAATGGATAAAGATTTGTGTGTTACCTTGAATAAAAAAAAGCATAAAATTGCGGTTTATAATTATTTATACATTTTTGAATCCGGATGAAAAGTCTTTTTGATACTATTACAAACAACATTCTGAAAAAATCATCTGATGAAACAAACAAAGAAATTATATATAGAAAACATGATAATTTTGCCATAATCCACTGATGAAAAATCTTAAAAAAAAAATGTTCGTGGCTAAAACGGTATTCAAGAAAAGAACGATTTAATTCAACTAATCAGAGCATTTCAGACCTCCAAGTCTAGTCTCCTAATTTATGCTGCTATAAGTTAGAAAATTTATTAGGATCATTGTTTATAATCCAGTTGTCAAAGACGTCAATGTTAACTCAAATTTAAAAGTTTCTTCAGTACCTTTTGGCTGAGCCAATCGTGATCTTCCATTATGTTTAAGAGCAAATTAAGGAAGAAATATTTCTTGACACAGCTGTCTAAATGAATAGAGTTTTAACTAGATAGACGAATTTTTGTCTAAAAATATGATATGGTATGGTAAATTAGTAACATCGATAGTATTAGAAATATCCACCTAGAGTGGAGCTTCTGGATTGGTCATTTCCGGCTCTTATTTTTCCCTCTTGTGTGATACTCAAAATATTAATTAACAGCAGCTTAATCATCACAGTTGTCTACTCTTATCAAAATTCTTCCGAATATTGACCCAACTTTTATAACAAAAAAATCTTCAACTTGTCATTTTTATAAAGCATGACTACAAAAGCACAGAGTATTATCAGATGTGTATTTTTATTTGATTTACGATTTCTTCCACATACACCGTTAAATCTGACGTGATAAATTCTTCAAGAGTTCCGATTTACATTTATTATTGATAGTTTTTTGTAAACAAACAATTATACAGGCTGTTCATAAACGCTCTCCAAAAAAAGATGGATACATTTTATACATATTCTATACATTTTATGTTGATTAAATGTAAATTACTTTATCAAAAAATGCTTGGTTACGAAGCTAAAGCTCTTTAAAGATAGCGCACTAACAACAAGTTAATATTCAAATAACTCCAAAACGGATTCCAATTACAGTATGTAATTTTGCATATTTATTTCTTGGATTGTTCACAATCAACTTACGTCAATGGATTTTTTTATTGCAATTGTAATCATTAGCGACCTTCTTACAAGAGGGGAGTGGGTTATTGAATATTTCTGTTAATAATTTTTTTATGTTTACAAATGTTTCTATTTTTATACGATATTTGATAAATTTAAACTTTTTTACATAAAATGCTTTTGTCTGAAATTTCTACGACAAACCTTTTTCGAGAAAAATTGACTTGAATTTTTCAACTGCAAAGAACTCTAGCTCCTAAACTAAGCATTTTAAGTACTTACACAAGTATTTAATTTTTTCTGAACAACATTTTACTGATTACATTATAATAACGCTCAAAAAAGTTTTTGTATCAATAAAGCTTTTGAATTTAGCTTATCTATAGAGCCTCTGAGCACGTGAACAACACGCTGAAAAAAAAAGTAAGCCATTTCTCAAACAATTTGCAACAATTTAGTGCAAAGTTCAAAGCTTTTAATATTTGATTTGATTCTACAATTCTTTAACATTCTGGACGTGATTCTGAATTGTTTTCTGAATTTAATTTTTTCAATATCTCTAGCTGAGTTTTCATATTTTTTTGAAGAATTTCTTCACTATCTTAAAAAATCATCATCATTTACACCTACAAGCTGAGTCATTAATACTTAAAGGTGATAGCTTAGTTAAAAAAAAAAAAAAACAATCAGGCTCAACAAAGACTCATCGAAATGTAGCTCCTTATCAATCCACAGGATGTTAAAATTGAACTTCTTTTTCAATTTCTGCTGCCAAACATTTTACTGTTTTCTGGTTATACAAAATAATAATAAATTTTTTTTACAATATTGTAGCTCTAATTTTTGTTTTTCTAAAATAAAGTATACAATGGGACACTGTGCGAATTACGTTTCAACTTCTTCTGTAGAATTCATTCCTGTTTCCGAAGAAGATGTGCTCAAATTTCAATTTAGTGATAATTTTTAAAATAAAAAAAAAAGTTTTCATAAATTTGTGCTCAAATATGTAAATTCTCATCTAACTTTTTTTGTAATTCTAGTAGTTTTTGATACAAAACGCTTATCTCATCTTTCAATTTTACCTGAATTATTGCACTTCCGGTATTTAGTAGTAAGTTTGTGAAGGAGCAAATAAAAATGCTTTTCAAAAAGAAGAAAAATGTCTACAGTTTTTGCTTTTGTCCAGAATATAATATATCAAAAGAAAAATATCGTATCTAACGACAATCATAAATTAAAGCTACAATAATTATTATTAAGAACTCCTGATAAGACTTTATTACAACTCCACCGCCTACCAATAAATAAATTTCATTGTCAAGCCATGTGCAATTTACGAATACAACACAACTTGTTCTTTCAACAAAATTCGATTTGTTATAAATCCAAAAACTAATAAAAATTTGAGTAAATACAATAGGATAGGAGTTGAAAGAAAAAATGATGTTTTTACGAAGACATTTATTCTTTTTGGAATGATTTTACAGTCCACATCAACATTTGACAAGTTCAAAGTGTTATAATGGAGTTATAACATTTGTCGCTCTATGAATCATATCGGAAGCGGTGCTTGAAATGTGTCCCAAAGGTTCGCTTAGCGTCGTGGCGCTTCTTGATTTATGCGTTTGGCAGTGTTGAAATGCCTCGAGAGGTTTCACATCATGCTGATGGAACGTGCTTTGAATTTTTTTAATGAAAAATACGAAAGAAGCGGTGTCATTGTTGATCAATGTTTGTGGATTAATAGTAATTAATTTTTTTTGATATCAGATATGTGCAATTTGAAGGATAAAAATGCATAAAGAAAAAAAGAAATACTAAATACAGTTTGCTATATAAAATCTAGTAGAAAATTGGGGTTGTTAATGCACTGCTATATTGCTTTCAAACCTATTTGTAAAATTTTTATGAACACTAGTTCAATATAACATCATCTCAGTAATAAAAATAATGAATAATTGCGAAATTCCAAAAAATGCAGATATGATTGACAATGAACCTGTACAGTGAAAAAAATTTGCTCAAAATTGTGCCATGTAAGTTTGTGTCCACAAATGAACATTTAAATGCAATTAGGTCTGTGAAAAAAATCCAATATTTTAAAATAAACGTTCTTAAAAACAGTCGGTTTGCCAAAGCAAATTCAAACGAGCGGTTTTACCGCCGCTTCTGACGTAGTAAACCCAAGCCAATTAGATTGTAACCAACGAATTTTATTGGAACGCAATCTGTGCTTATTGGTGGAGTTTATGTACGTCAAAGTTGGCGCGAAAATCTATTATTCAAAAAGGTCATTCATTTCAGCCTCTTTTGACATTTTTTTGCATATGTGAAAAATAATTCGGTCAAAAATAAAAAATACGTAAACAATCAGAAAAAAAACGCTGTACAGGTCTATCAGTAAAAATAGAAACAATTTTCAACTATTGTCTTCTAAGTTTTAGTTTTTGTGTTTTTTTTTGTCTACTAAGTACTAAATATTTTCAATAAGAAAAATGTAAAGTTTAGATAATTTTTTAGTAGTTGGTGGTACTATCATTATTTAATCGATTTAAATTTGTGATATTTCACAGAAAAGTGGATTGTTCTAAAATTATTTGAAAGCCAAAATTCATCAAATAAAATTACCTAAATTAAAAAAAATATCAGTATTTGTAACCGGAAATGTTTACTCTTATTCTGTTTCCATTTCAATACTTTTAAAGCTTTTGTTCAATAAAATTTACATTTGCTAAATAATTGTTTAAATTAGTTATTTTGACGAGAATAAACACTCGTTAAATCAGCAAAGTCAAATAATATATTATTATTTAATTATTAATAATCTTTCAGATGCAAAAGCTGGGAATAGAGTATTCCATTTGAATTATTTATTTTAAGCTCATTTTTAGGGATTATTAATTTTATTTTTCCAATAATCCTAGTTTTTGAGTTTTAGATTTTTGAAAAGTAGGTATGTGTTCTTGTGCAAATTCTGGGAATTGAATAATAAAAACTGAGGCATATAAGAAATTATAAGTTTATGATGTATCTATCTTGTTAGTGATAATTTTAGATGCTGAAGAAGATTGATATTTATCTAACTTTTCACAAGAAATTTTTGAAATATCTGCATCCTGAGGCATAAAATGGACTCTTCTATACTTGCACATTATCATTGTTAGCTTATGATTGAAAGTATCAACTTTTAGACTTTAAATAACTGAAATAATCCAAACGGAGCAGAAACAAAAGCAATCCATAAATTACTTCTTCTTGGGAACTTCATCAGATTTTGTAAAATTTCTCTAGACTCTCTAGATAAATTCAAAATTTTCAGAAAAACTTTAACATGAAACACTCATCACATTTTATTAATATGCGAAATAATAAAAATAAAAAATTTACAAGGTTTCAAAACAATCTGATTGAACTACACTCTTGTCTTGAATCGCACTTTTTTGTAATTTTTGAAAATCAGATAGCTAATTATTCAAGGTATTGTGTGTAGTTTTCAATGATTTACTTCAAAATATTTATTCTAAATATTTGCTTCATCTTCATATTTGTATATCTAGAAAAATATTTACGTAAAATCTACTTACATTCCAAGAAAATTATACATTTTATAAACGCAATTTTTCGGAAAGACGAATGTGACCCCACATTAACAAAATTTAAGAAAAAAAAATTATACAAAGTGGTATGAAAGTCAAAAGTCATTGATAAGTTTATCGAATCAGAATAACTAGAAAAATGCTGGACATACTTAATAAATAAAAAAAAAAAATGTATCTCCTAAATATCTCCTAGAACAAAAAGTTTTTGTTTGTTTCATTATTGCATTTTATGCAACTAACCTTACAACTATGTAATTTTGGATTACCTAATTTATTATTGGTTGGCTACTTGTGTATAAAGCGCTACCTGTTGAGCAGTAGCTTACAACATATTTATTATTTCCTGTATTATCACTGTCATAATTGTTGAGCACGCTAAATTGGAGGGCCGGTTAGGCGTTGTGTTTTGTGTATTAAACAGATAATTTACAAATAAACGTCTAAACAATTAATGTTTTAATCTAAAATAGTGTAAAATGAGTGACAATTTGGAGAAATTGTACGAAAAGTACAATATCTTATCTGAAGCCAAAGATAAATCACAGGTTAGTTAATAACCTCAAATACTTTCATATTCTAACACTATTTCTAGCATTCAAATGAATATATTGAATCCATTGAAGGTATTAAAGGCAATGAAAGTGAAAAAATGTTGGCAGCACAAATTCTTTCAAAATTTTTCAAACACTTCCCACACGTACAAGATAAAGCTATGAATGCAATGTTGGATTTATGTGAAGATGAGGAAACTAAAATCCGAGCTTGTGCCATGAGGTATTTAGTTTCAATTGTTAAAGACGTTAAAGAGCATTTGACTAAAGTTACTGATATTTTGGCACAAATGATGCAACTGGAGGAGCAAAGAGATTATATGACAGCTTCATGGTGTCTTTTACAATTATGGAAAGAGGATTCTATAAATGTACTTAAAACGATGTACAATCATATTCGATCGTTGAATAATGCTGCTGCTAGACTTAAATGTTTGAAATTCATTCACACAAAATTTATAACTCCAATTGAAAATCAATCTTCTGAAATTGAAAATATTGTTGTGGAGGAGTCCAAAAAACTTCTACAAGTTAGTTTTTGTCTTATTTCACTATAATGCAAATTTGACATTGTTTTATAGGATGATATCAGCTCTGAAGAAATTGTTTTGGTAATTGGTTGCTTGAAAGAAACAAAATATGGCAAAACTGCACTGGGGCAACAGGAACTTCTTGATTTTATTTCAGAAATTATGGAACTCGATCGAGATTTTGATCCTTTAGAAGAAGGAGTTGTAAATCGAGTTATTGTTTGCACCACTCATGCTTTGCCTATTTTTTCTGTGAGTATTAATAATTTCTCAATATTAAAACTTTAAATAAATTTTATAATTATTTCGCTTTGTTTTAGACTAAAAATGAGTCGACAAGATTTGTGGCCTACTATTGTGACCAGATTTTCCCCCAATGGGAGAAGATATCAACACTAGATCAAGGCGAATTTTTGCAGCTTCAACTGTTAAGACATTTAGCCGAATTGAGTATTTTCTGTGGAAAATTCGAGAATCCGTCTCTCCATGTAGTTCAAATTTTCGATAAACTCAAACTGTACATGCCGCCACCACCGGAAAATGTCGATGTTTATAAAATGCCAAATTTGGAATTTTCATTTGTTGAATGTCTTCTATTCGCTTTTCATCGTTTGGCACGACAATGTCCTGATTTTCTAACACACGATCCACAAATTTTAAAAGATTTTAGAGCACGTTTAGTTTATTTTTCTAGAGGTGTACAAGGATGTTATAAAGTTGTTAATTCAACTCCACCAAAAGGTTTGGATTCGACTAGTGTTACAAAAGCAAAAATTGCACCAGCTATGCTTAATAACATTAATGTATTAATTAAAGACTTATTTTATCAGCCACCAATGTATAAGTGCAACGTAACTCTTTCCTTTAAACAAGAAGCATTAGAAAAAGAATTGGTAAGACTTCATTGTATAAAGTTTAATGTTATGGCTTTAAATTTGTAGAAGAAGCCTCCAACTCCAAGTACACAAAAAAGACATGTGCCTATCACTTTTGATAATGGAAATACTGAAGTAAAACAAGGGAGGGTTAACAGATCTGGAGACAATGTTAAATTGTACACGCCTCCAAGTGGCAAATTCAGTAACAATTTCCAAAATTATGGTATACAATTTATTTTTTTTTTTCTTTTATAATAGCTATTATTTCAGATCGAGGCAATCCGCGTAATCGCCCAAGAGGACGTGGACTGAGAGGCAGAGGCCCTGGCAGAAACTGGAGAAATTAGAAAAATGTCACTAAGTCCTGATAATTTCCGTTTTCATTTTTTTAAATATTCAACAGCAGATTAAGCGTTGTAAATAAATAGTTGCATGTAACTTTCTAAGATTACAAGACAAAGTGTTTCTTTTATTAAATAATGAGTGCTGCATTCGTTTACTTCTATCTATCTATCCTTACATATTATCCACTACTTTACACATTATTCTATCAAGAATAAAGCAAGGGTCAGATTTGGGTTCTTCCTTGGCTGCTTTTTCCTGACTTACAAGCAGATCAGTTTCTATTAATAATTTCGAATCAACTTCCATTGGTTCAGGCAAATTTTGAATCGCTTGTTGTAAAATTTCCATCACTTTATCTAAATGTTTTTGAAATCTGTTTGCAGTCTCAATTCTTTGGCGTCTTTGTAGTTCCATCATAACTCTTAAAGTTTCTCTTGCTTGATGAGGTCTGAATTCGTTCAGTAAATGATGAATGTGAATGAAAAGAAGACTCAAATCTTCCACTTTTTCCGCACGTCTTGGCGAATCGGGGCAGTTTACTAATAAATCGAGAAGATCTAAGAAATTAGCTAATAAAGATTGGTTTAACTTTTTCAGCTCTCTACGTCGATCAAAGTGAAGCGGATATAATCTTTTTATGCCCTGAAAACATGATCATCAGATTATTTTTATCGTTGTGTAAATCACTTACTTGACTTTCTAGAGGCCTGATTATGCTTTCCTCTGTATTGAATGCATTCCCAAACATATGATATGTGTCTTGAATAGGGGGTGGTGGTCTTGGGGCTCTGCCTCTTTTAATCATATCGTCCGTATAATGATTAACATATTGCATTGGCGGCAGAGGTAAAGAACTAACTTGTATACCTTCAGACGAAGCCATTTTCACAGTTTAAACAAAAATTAAGACAAATTTTGAAAAATAAAGTTCACAACTGTAAAGTTTATTGACATGTAATTATGTTGGTGTTCCTGTAAAATTGACAGAACTGTCTTTTTGCTTCAACTGTGCTCTTGACAAGTGATTCAAGTATGTATTTTTAAAATTTTCTGTTTTAATTGTAATCATCTCTATATATTTTTATCGAAATTTTTATTTTCACTGAAATAATCGCGTTTATCTGTAAAGTTTTTTGCATTTTATGTTTGTTACTGCTTTATTTTGGTTTGACGCTTATTATAACCTAACTTTTGTGTTTTAGGATGTTGATGCCCAAAAAAAATCGTATTGCGATTTATGAATATTTATTCAAAGAAGGTGTAATGGTGGCTAAAAAAGACACACACGCACCGAAGCATCCAGAATTGGAGAATATTCCAAACTTACAAGTGATCAAAGCCTTGCAATCACTCAAATCGAAAGGTTATGTTAAAGAACAGTTTGCATGGAGACATTATTATTGGTATTTGACAAATAATGGTATCGAATATCTTCGTACTATTTTGCATTTACCACCTGAAATTGTTCCATCAACCCTTAAGAGACAAGCTAGGACTGAAACCACAAGAGCAAGGCCGGCACCATTCAAATCTGAAACATCGACTAAACCAGCAGAAGACCGTGCAGGATATAGAAGAACTCCTGGTGGACCTGGAGCTGATAAAAAAGCTGATGTTGGTGCTGGTGCAACAGACTTGGAATTCGTAAGTTTCTTAATTTTTAGATTTGTCCAAACATTGATTTCTTATTTACAGAGAGGTGGTTTTGGACGAGGTAGAAGTACCCAACAATAAATCAATTTTTATAAAATTATGTCCGACAAATAAAGTTTGTGATTGAATTTTTTTTTGTTTATTGTAAATAAAAATGGCGCCACTTGCAACCTAACCTAAAACCTGTCATCTGTCACAATGTAATGTTTTGAAAATTTCCAATCAAAAGATAAAATGGGTCAACAACAGACTTCACATTTTCATGCTTATTTTTCCGAGATTATTTCAGACGAACCTATTCTTACTTTATTATCTGAAGAAGTGCAAAATTTAACTTATGAAAAATTCTTGACGGTACTTGGAGAACTGAACCAGCTGTAAGTTTTCGACTAAAGTATATTCCTTTACTGTTCCTATTTCAGTTCTAAACAACGTTTAGATCCAGATGGTAAGCAGTTAATTTTTGCTGTGAAAAAAGGTACAGATTCTACAGTATTTTGGAAAGCTAGTGTGCAAATAGCTTGCGTTAAAATTGACTCAAAAACACAAAAAATCAGTACTTATAGACTACTGAATCTTTATGAATTTTTAAAGGTTGTTAAAACGCTCAGGTGTCAGTTTTCAGCTGAAGAACAAAGCCGAAGGTAACTAACTGCGTCATTGAAAAATAACCAAGTTATTTGTGTTTGCTAGCAGTACCAAAGAAGAAAAGACGACAGTTTTGCAAGTGTTGAATGACTTAACTGATCAGCCAGAAAATTCTAAAGAATGTTGCATATGTTTGGAGAGAAAACATGAAGTTATACTGCCATGTACGCACAGCTATTGCTTACAATGTATCGAAGAATGGTAATTTTATTTCAAAATTTTATTATATACCAAATGAACTTTATGTTTAAGGAATGCAACCCATGATACTTGTCCAATTTGCAGAGAAAAATTAGAAAGCACTGATGACACATGGGTTATTTCTGAAGTACCAGAAGCTGACGAAATAAGTAAAGAAATTAAGTCAAGTTTGATGGAACTTGCGGAAGAAAGAGAATCTCCTTGTTCGCCTTCTTAAAATCATACGCATAAATCGAATAGTTTTTATGTCTTGTTTTTTAGATTAATTGACGTCAATATTTACGTCCTGTATAGATATATTTATGTTTTATGTATTGTATGTTGTTAACAAAAAAAACTAATTATAAGTCAACTATCATTATTATTATTATTATTATTATTTTTATTGATTAATTTCATATTGGTGAGTTGGTGTTCGTTTGCTTGACACTTGACAGTGTATGTCACGTTTTCTAACCTAGAAGAAGTGTTTAAAATGAAAAGATTATCTGAAGAAAGAACTAAAATATTCTTTGAAAAATTAACAAAGTAGTAAGTTCTCATTTATTTATCGACAATAAACACAAAAACAATAATTTCTTCATTTTATTTCAGTATTGGACCGAACGTGAAATTATTAATTGAAAGACCGGATGGCAATTATTGTTTTCGAGAACAAAAAGACAGAGTGTATTACATCTCTGAAAAAATTTTAAAACTTGCTGAAAATGTGCCTCCAGATCAGTTGATATGTGCTGGAACATGTTTTGGAAAATTCACAAAATCCAATAAATTTCGACTGCATATAACTGCTTTAGACTACTTAGCTCCTTATGCACAGGTGAATATATAAGTGAAATTTAAACATGTTCTTGAAGGGCAATTTTAGTGTAAGATATGGGTGAAGCCGTCAGCAGAACAACACTTTTTATATGGCAATCATGTGTCTAAAGCAGGTTTAGGTAGAATTAGCGAGAATACTGAAAAATACCAAGGAGTTATTGTGTACAATATGTCTGATTTACCATTAGGATTTGGTGTAGCTGCAAGATCTACAGCTGAATGTAAACATGCTGATCCTTTGACGTCGGTTTGTTTCCATCAAGCAGATATAGGAGAATATATCAGATCTGAAGAAGATCTATTATAGTTTTATTTATATAAACACAAATTCCTGAATTTTCAATAAATAATGATTTAAAGAATTTGTTTTTTAATTTTAAAATATTCAGGGAGTTTTCGAAAGCGCGTTTTACAGTTGGCACAACCTTTTCCAAGTTCGTTATCTAACTTCACAATTATTTCAGTAATAATGGCGGATGGTGACATGTACGGAGTGAAATTAAAATATGTCATGACATAAATTTATAATTAGTGTTTTCTTGTTGAATAATTTGTTTTTCTTTTGATCAAAAATCATGGATTTTGGAACACTACTTCACACTGCACAGAAAAATGAAAAAACGGGCAAAAAAGAGGTAATTACTTCAAATTAGCTTTTGTTTATAACAAGATTGTTCTGGAATAAACTTATCTACTAGATTTTAATTTTTAACAAAATTTCTTTTCAGGGTGTTAGATGCTACAGTACTAAGTTCCAACCTCCTAAAAAAGAACAACGTAATAAACAACAATTATCAGAAAATATTAAAAAGTTTTTAGCAAAAAAAGAAGCAGAAGAGAGGGAGAAAAAGATGGAAGCTTTACGAAAAAAGGAGGAATTATTAGCCTTAAGAGCTAAAGTAAATTAGTTTGATGTTTAAGTAATTTATAGTTAATCAATTATTTTAAGGATAAGAAAGCAACTCGTCGTGTAAATGTTATGTTAAAACGCACTAAATCCGCCAATCAGTCAGTACTCCAAGACGCTGTCGATAAAAACAATACTTCTGTTACTTTAGCTGGTCCAATCCAACCAGATGAAGATGATTATGGCTATGTTTCCCAAGAAGCTGCTGCTTTTTATAACAAAATGATGGAAAAATATAGTAAAATGCCTGACGAGCCTAAATTCAATTTAACAAAGAAAAAAGTTAATACTGATTTGAATACCACAAAAGAAAGAGTGAAAGCAGCAATTGAAAGAGAAAAAGAAGAAGCAAATAACCCTCATCGGAGAAAACGAAAACTTGATGCAACAGAACCAGAAGTGCCAAAAGAAGAAACTGCTTCAAAGCCAAAAAATAAAGCACCAGCACCTCCACCTTTAAATTTCAATGATTTGTTGAAGTTGGCTGAGAAAAAACAATATGAACCTATTATAATTGAACAGAAACCTAAAGAAGAAGAACGATTGTTTACGAAAAAACAGAAAAAAGAGATGGAAAGGGAGAAAGAATGGAGGGAACGGAAAGAAGGTAAATTACCGGCTTTAGAAGTTAATAAAACACCGAAAGTTAATAATATTCTTGGAAACACTGAGAAAAAAATGAATGGAGATATTGCAAAAAAATCTAAATTAGATTTAACAAAGAAAAATCAAGAAAACATCAATAAAAGTCAAGAAGCGGTCAAAGGAATTGTTTCAAATAAAACTTCAGCTGACAAAAAACCCAATGTGCCTTTGCCTAGCATGAAATCTGCAAATGGTAAAATAAGTATTTTAGCTAAAGAACGAGATATAGAAAAAATGAAAGCATCCATCAAAATGAATAATAAAGATTTACAAATGAGGAAACCCCTAACAACTGAAGTTAAACCCAAACAGTTCCCACCTAAAGATCTGAAGCCCAAACCATTCCCACCGACAGATGTTCGAAGAAGAGAAGGTCCTCCAAAACCTAAACCTAAGCTTCATGTTAATAAAGGAAGAATATTGGACGATGATGAAGAATATGATTCAGAAATGGATGATTTTATAGATGACGGACCTGGAGAATCTGAAGATTATTCGAAATATATCAGTGAAATTTTTGGTTACGATAAAAGTAAATATAGAAATGTTGATGATGATATTGATAATATGGAATCATCATTTGCTCAACAAATGAGAGAAGAAGTCATCAGTACGAAAATTGGTATTTTTTATATATTTTTTTTATTTATGAAAAATTTAAATGTATTTTTTGTAGGTATAATGGAAGATTTAGAAGATATGAAAAAAGAAGAGGAAGAAAAAAGGCGGAAAGCTTTATTGAAAAAGAAAAAAAACTTGTAGATGTTACCAAAATATTGTGATTGTGGTGAAATTATGAATTTGTGATAGGTGGTTGATTGTTGTTTTATGGAACTTTTATTTTTTTTTATATATCTCAATATAAGCAAGCTAGGTGATAGAAATATGGCAAAAAATTTTTTAATCCATATTAAATATTTAGAAAATTTCAATTGCCCACTTTATATTGTTTATGTAATTTATTTGTAAATATACAAATATTTTCGTTTGATTTTGTCACTTCAAATGATTATTAAACTCATGTCAATTGTCATTAAGAATTGTTTCAAGTTACTTTTAAGGTGGACTATGTGATTCACCATATGATAATCATTATGACAAAATCATAGCATCCAAAAAATAATATGTTATTTTAATTTTGCGTTTTTCTTGTCTATGATATGTGAAATAAGAAAAATCGCATAGTTTGAACACAAATGTACTCATTTTGTTATTTACCACATGAGGAATCATATGATAAATCACATAGGTACTCTAAATACATCTTTATTTCACTTGTGATTTGAAGTAACTTTTTCAATTCTAGCATGAAAATAATTGCTAGGGTTCAATAACGTCATTTAAATTTAAAATGCCGAACCTGAATGAAATATTGTATCCGCGATGTGAATTAAATATTTAATTCACTAAACTATTCTTGTGTTGTTCATTATGTTTGTAGGTTTGTTTTCTCTAATAAATTAGAAACGGAAAAAAGATTGTTCTGGATGCAAACTCAAACAGGGTATGATTTATATACAGAATGATTAAGGACTTAAGAGTGGATTTTGCGATTATATTTTCAGAATCTTGTAGCAAAATAACCTTTGACATTATCACTCTGTATAGCACAACAAAACAACAGTATACGATTTAATCGGGATCCTATTAATATTTGAATTGCAAAATAATTCTTGGCACGTGTATCGATAATACCATGTACTCCAAAAATATTTTTTTAAAGTCAAACTCAAGAAATAAAATTGTATGCTTCCCTTAAATTTTTATTATTAAGCCCACAGTTAAGTATCTTAAGATTGTTCATAATTTATCACGTGTGTGAAGAGATTCAAATTCGACAGCATACCCTCCTAAAACACGAAACATTCTAATTTACAATTGATAGAAGTTATTTCTAAAAAATCTCGTACCTTCTCTTGAATTTGAGTTACATCAGTTCTTTTTTTCCAAGTTGGGAATAGATTAGTGAATTGGATTGGTTCAAAACCGGCAATTACTTTATGAATTTTTACAAGTTTTTTCCGTCTTTTGCTTTTTTCTTGAGCGTAGTCGATTGCAACCATTGAACATTGGTTTTTATAATCGTTGTCTTCATCTAAATGCCAGCCGTACCAAAGCCAGAGTTCATCATTGTCGTCGAGAAGAAAAATAGCTGAAATTATGTTTCTAGTTATTAATAAAGTAAATCAATTCATTACCTGGCTGATCAGCAGAATATAAATGAGATTGGAGAAACGGAAAAGGAGTTATATGATCACTTCTATGACTGCAGTGGATTTCAGCTGTTGAAAATTGGCCATAGATTTTGTGAAAATAAAACAGTCGAGGATTGTAATCAATAATTTTTGAATTTGGAATGATAAAATATTCACTGTTATCGAAACAATTCAAAAAAAATTCATTTTCTGATCCTTCATCAACTTCAACAAAATCTGCACCAAATGTTTTCCCAGTGGCGATTTTCACTGAGTTTTTGCAGTGTAAACTCGCCTTGTTTCCGTGCCAAATTATTGTCAATTTTTCTTTAGGAAGATATAAAACAAAAGATGTTTTGCTTCGCAGACATTCTCTTTTGAGTGGCACTTCAAACAAATGTAATTCATTTTCTACTTCTGCCCTTAAAATATATAAACGTGGCTCATTATTTATTTCATTTATTCTTCCACGATGCACAATGAACGCTCCGGAAAATAAGCGAAGAAAAACTGGCGGTTCTGACCATTGAACTATTCTTTCAACTGGAGGATTATCTTTCTCTATTTCTTCGGGTAACGGGGAATACCCCTTGTCAGCATCTTCTCCTTTCCAGTAGAAATAAATTTCATTTTCACTTTTTTTCGACAGTTGATTGTTAATGGAGTTAAACTCTTCTGTTAGAAATTTCCACTGAATAATGTATGTTTCAGAGCTATAAAACTCGTTCAGTTTGTCTTTAATTTCTTCTAAATGTTCACTAATTATTCGCCAGTTGTTTATTTGAAGCGTTTTATGTTTGAGATATGTTAGGTTGTTGCTGTAGGAGTCACCACGACCGAAATGAATACCATTAACAGTAAAATCGGGATTTAAAATTGATTCATTGAATAATTCATCTACACAAAATTTGGATGATGGAATCTGGGACATAGTGTACCGTAACAAAACTAAAAAAAAAAAATTATCAAGATTTGTACAATCTCATTCCATACAATTTAATAACTTGATATAAATCCCACTCCAACATCTACGCTACATAAAATGATTTCAAGGTAATGTTTCCAATAAAAACTTATCAGTAAATGATGTTGTGTTATGTTGGTTGCCGACATTTTACAATTTTCTCTACAGATTAGTTGAAATTAAAAAATGTAAGTAAATAGAGAACGTAAATTAATGTTTTAAATTTTTTTATAATTACGAATAACGTCAATCGAATAGTTAATATTAATTTGATATTTTTTTTGAGTAATCATCCAAATTTTTCACAAAGTGAAGGCGATTCTGTCTGCATGAATTGCATCTGGACAATACTCCAGATTAACTGTCGACAGTAACAGAAGAGGATGAGATCACAGTTACAGCACTAATAAATGTTTTTCCTTAGCCAAAAATTTCTTATTTTGATGTTAGATAAACGAGTTTTTGCCCTACATTTTCTAGAGTTGACCCATTAATCAAAGTTTAAATTCACGTTTATAAGTAACTAATTTCTAGGATCTCTTTTCTTTAATTTTCTATAGTATTTGTATCATGTCAAAAAAAGCATCTACCATTGTATAATGTGAGATATTTAGTAAGTGTGAAAGTCATTTGACAAAAAGTGAAAAGCAATTGACAAAAGAAGAATAGCAAAAGATAAAGACTAATTTTCATATATTTTAATAATGCTTGGAATAAATTATTATTTATTATTATTTGTTTTTTTAATTGGTTTTCAATTTTTTGAGTTATTGGTATATTTTGAAAAAAAAAGATAATTTACACCTCTTCAGAAAAAAATGGTTTGCCATATTGTTAAAGTAATGGAATGAAATTTTGTATGCACTTAGTTGAAACAACCTTCTAGACTTTTCTATAAAGAAAATTTAGAAGCGTTCAAAGAACAGTATTTCACTTTCCATGAATTTCAGCTACCTGAAACTTTTTTTTATGTAATGCTCTATATTAGTTATTTATACTGTTCAAATAACTTTCATTTGACGAAGAATATTATGAATTGTTGTGTTAATAACAGATTTTTCTTCTAAAAAAAATCATTAACTTAAACAATATCTATAAGACCAACTGGAAAAAATAAATAACGATTAAAGAATATAGAGTAGAATCAAAACATTGAAAGATAAATTTAATGTTACTTCAACGTTCCAGTGACTGCCTATTAAACCGGAAGTAGAATAAATCTGAAAATATTGTTGAAAAGCATGCAGAGTGGACCCTTCACAGCGTTTTTTTTTTTCAAATTGTCTTGAATAAATTTACATTAAAAATTTAAACACTTATTTTTTTTATTTTTATCTAAATCGTTTTCTAAATATGTGAAAAAAATCTCAAAAGTCGCTGTTATGAATGAACTTTTTAAACAACAGATTTTCCCGTCAACGGTGACGTAGATAAACCACACCAATAAATTTCTTTGGTTGCCGCTCATACGAATCTGATTGGTTTGAATTTGTTACATCAGAATAGGCGGCAAAATCTCTGGCTTGAATTTGTTGTGACAAACTGTCAGTTTACAATTACTTCGAAACATTGGACTTATTTCATCGGAATAAATTCTATTCAAATCCTCATATCCGCGCACAAAATCATCTGCACATACAATTTTGAGAAAACATTTCTCACTGTTCAGTCAATTTTTGACAGAAACGCAAATACAACATGAAGTTTTTTGAAAAGTTACAGTTTGAAATTGAAAAAAAAAAATACTTACCCAACTCAAACAATTTTCGACCAATTTGGAATTATCAGAAATGATTGGATAATAAGTAAATTAGAGTAAAATTCAAATATCTAGGACTAACTGAATGTTACTTTAAAGAAAAATGCATAGACTTCCGGTTAAAACAAAAGCAGAACAAAACTACAATTATTTTTAAAAAGTAGAATTTTCTCAAAATTTTACTATCAGATTCCGAGAAAATAATCATTCAATTTATAACTCAATATTCGGTGATAAAAGTCAACATGTCAAGTATGCAAATTTACTGGCAGGGTCAGTCGCGCCCGTAAATCTCATGCTTTATTGCCTATTCAAATAAACTATTTCGAGTCAGTCATTTTCTAAAGTCTCTAGAGACGCAAAATAACAGAACTTAAATAACAATTTGTTTATTAAAAGACGTTGAATTATTGATTCCGTTTTCTTGATGTTAAAAATGCACAACAATAATTTTCTTCTATTTTTCTTTTCATCAAAAACTTAAATTACTTTTAGTCTTTTTCATGCTTAATCGCCTTTTGCATAATTCAGCTCTCAAAACGAACGGAAGTAATTACATTTTGAACCTTTATCGTGATTCACACGTAGATAATTATTGACATTTATTTATAGTTTCGGTATAATTCTACCCTTAGAAACTACCCCATTTTTGATTTAGTAGTCACGTGTTTTTGCCCATATACACCAACTAAATGTAGTGTCTAATAACTCAATACGGCAAGACAAATGCACAATAGCGTTACGTTATCTAAACGAGGGTGAACCACCACATTAGTCACGGCAATAACCCAAAAGAAGAAGATTGTTGTGTTGTGTACATTTTCACGTTGAGTCGATTATCACCCTTGAAAATTTCCTTCAACAAACAACGAAAGACTAAGGGTATAACTGTGATGTTTTATTTCTTATAGATCTTGACAAAAGTACGTTACGGATGTTACTTTTCTAGGGTATGTCAGACGATATATTGGGGAATATTGAGTTAGTTAAGGGTAGTGGCAGTGGTCGAAGTCCAATTTCGTGTTGTCTCGCCCTTTCTGCTTTTCATCATTTTCTGTTGCCAGAACATGATTCATTCTATTGATTTATTATTGGACATTTTGTGTCAGGTGGTGTAATGTGATCGGAAAATTCACACGTGTGCTTGAATTATGTCAAATAAATTACTTGGATTGAATAAACCATAGATGATAACACTACTAGTGAATTAAGAAGCAACTTTAATAATTAAATGTTGATATTTGCTGTTTACTGCACATCTATTTGTATATCTAAGGAGAAAAGAGGCGTATTCCCTAATCTGATGGGATAATAACCTAAGGGAGAAAAGATGGCTTCCTCGTCAAAATTCTTGTACCTTCAAGCAGTTTTCAATAGAGATGTTGAACAGTGTACCTCTGTTTCAAGTTTTTTGATTTTATGGAAATTGAGTTTTGGAGAGAATAACAAATGGCTTCAGAGTAAACTTACCTCCCTAACTTTGAAACAGGGTCAATTAATTTATCCTAAACCTAACTTCTTGTGTATTTCCCAATAAAAAATAGAAATTATTATATTTTCAATTTTTTATTAAAAAAAATCATTTATGAAAGAAAATGGGATTTAAACTAATTCTATAAGCTTAATCTGCTTAATTGATTTCATTATTAATGCCATTTTCTTTAGAATAATATTATTTTTTTTATTATGTAAATGAGATGAAGTTGATTCTAATTGCAGCATTTAACGCTTTCAAACCAGTGCTTTAAAAGCTGGAGACTCTAAGTTGAATAAATGAATAAAGAATGTGAAAGCATTTCAAAGCGAAATTGGAAGTTCATGGTGGCGTGATGATGTAGACAATTAGTGGATAATAACATAGTCTACGTTTATTCAGGTTTAACATTATTAAGCTGACATAAAATTATAAAGAATTTCTGTCTTTTATAATCTTTGGCTAATAACATAACTGAATAAACACAGAAACCATTAAATCCAATGTAAGTAAACAAAGTTAAGATAGACCTTTTTCGACGACTACCAGTGAAAGGTCATTTCACCGACACTGTTTAATTGTTTCAAATGAAAATGAAATTGTAACTATTGAAGACAAAATTTCTCTTCCATTAGTATTCAATTTTCGAAAATTGCATTTAACAAAATTGCTATTTGTCCATAAAGTTTTTATTTTCTATCTTATTAAAATTTCTCAGATTTTTCTTAGTATTTTTTGATTTTTTCAAAAATCCTACATTTATTCTAGGTGTGTCTCACGACTTTGGGCGTCGATCCATAACACAAAAATTATTCATGGCATTTTAATGAAAGTTTGGTATTGTATTTTTTCACATACTCTGTATTACTAAAATATTTCCAAAAAAGTGACTCTTTCGATTGTAACGAAAGTAGACAATAATTTTCTTTTTCTTACTATAAATAGAACGCCCTTTTTTATTTTTTTGAATTCTACAACTAATTTTAGGACACCTTCATACCAATAATATTTTTTCTAAACTCAACTATTTTAAATTTAAAAAAATCTGCTATTTTGATTTCAAAAGACAGATGTAGAGTTAGAGTTGACTGCAAGTAATTTCAAAATAATCTTTTGGAATTTTATAATTCAAAAATTTGGACAATAAACCCTACCAATAAATAAAAGCTATTTTCCACAAGGTGCTTAAAAAATCTGTTTGAAAGCTGACATGAAAATGTTGGCAAAAAAAATTTTTCAAGTAGAAACCCTTATTTATTTTTTCAAAATTACATTCAGCTTCAAAAATGATGACATTTCAAGGATATAAAAAAATTAAAATAATTTGTATTACAATAAATAACATGTGCTGTCATTTTCGATAATTCTTTAAATCTAAATAAATCTAGCATGGCATTTTATTACGTAGAATTTTTCTTCAATAAAAGAAAAAACATAAGGTTTAGGTATACAAAACTTAACACAAAAATGTCTTTATTTGTTAAGCTAAATCCGATTATCTAAAAATATTTTTAAATTAGTTTTCAAATGTATTTTTCGAACTCCCCTGAAGAAGGTCGGTTTAACTTTTTAGTGGAGTATACTATCTAAAGTCTTGTGATATAAAATTACTAAAAATGATTAGCAATAATTACTGATTACGTTTAATTCTGCATTTTTCAGTTTACAAATAAAATTGCAGATATCTTCAAAATGCTTTAGGAAAAAAAAATTCATATAGAATTGATCTAGAAAGAATGTAAAAAAATTTAGTGTTCGACAACAAGCCCTGTCTCACACACATACATTTTTTGTAACAAAAAGTGTAGTATGTCCATATTTCGATGCTCACCAATGAGATCTCGGTTATAAGAAGAGACAGAACATCGGTTAAATGGAGAATATTTTTCAGAATTAAATGCTCAAAGAGAATCTCATTTCAAATTCAATCAAATTGTTTTCAGTTTTTAGATTCTTTTGAAAAAACTGAAATTTGGCGCTTTATGCTACCACTTTCAAACTTTTAAATTGTTAGGACACTTTTTTGAAACAAATGTTTTGATCTTCGATTCTCATTCGTTTCTGAGTTATTAGGCTTAACTTTTATTTTTTTATTAGGATGATATTAAATTTTCGATTACTTAGACAGTTCTTGGAAAAATGTATGACATGTCACTAGAGTCTTCATTTCCACAAGAGATATTAACAAAAAATAAATTTAACACTGATCTGAAGGACGATTCAAGTAATTAAAAATCCAATATGGCTTTCATAAGAAAAGCAAAAGATAGTGTTACTAACTCGGAAATAAATAAGAATTGAGGGTTCTTGTTAGCACTAATAAACTTGTCAAAAAAAAGTGTCTTAACAATGTAGAAGTTTCGAAATTTGAAAAACGTCAATTTTTTTTTTCAAAATATCTTAAAACTGAGAAAAATCATAATGAATTTGAAATAGGATTAATTTTGAGCATTAAATTCTTCAAAACATTCCCCATCTAATTGTTGCTCTATGTCTTCTAATAACTGAGATACCAATGGTAAGCATCGAAATATGGACACGCTGTATACAAAACGGAATTAACAAATAAACCATTGAATATAAAACAATAAAACATTAAAAAAAAATCACGCGGGAATACCAGCATGGGTCGCTTTCTTGTTGTGACAACCTTCCATACCAACAATTAATAATTAAAACGATTTTCTAACCCCATGGTTAGAAAACGTTGTTCTATTCAGAATAAAAAAATGTCTACTTTCGATATAATCTAAAGTGCCACATCTCTGAAAAATATTTAGAAAGACAGATATCTAAATTTGCTCAAATAATATGCTATCAGTATTTTCTGAGTTATAGATAGACACCCGTCGTGGGACACACTGTATTTCTTAATCATTTTTTGAATGTGTAGTCAAAATACATTTAATAGCATTGACGTTCGTTTCGATTCAAATAACGTATAAAGACATAAACCGGGCACCAATTTGGGGTTCTGAAGCCTCATGCAAGCGTTTAATCTAATTACATTGAGGCACTCCGGGTATTATCAGTGTTTTATTCATTTTCTCCATAATATTGGGTCAAAAGATTGACTCTGCCATCATATTCCAGTTATGTGATGATACAAAAGCGCATAAATCAAATTGCAAAGTTCTGTCTTTATTAGCTTCCCCGAGCGAAATATCCATTAAATAATTAAGGGAAATACGTCATTGTGTTGGTGAATAACGACTTGCGCTCGGCTATTGCCAACAATGAATTTATCTAAAGCATTTACAACGTGTTTGATGAAAACTGACAGTTTTCTTACGTTACAAGAATAAACGGACTAATGAAAACACGTAGCTGAACTTGAATACAAAAGCGTAAAGTATCTCAACCGACCTCGGTTCTAGATCCTATAACATTCTAATTTACATTTTACGACTGCCGTGTGTAAACTGTCTTGCAATTTTCTTGATATTCCCTTTGTGTGTTTGTCCCAGAGTTATGTCTTGCATTCATTTCTATGAGACGAATGTCAATCTTAAAAAAAGAGGAAAAAGGCCGAAGGAATATTAACAGGAAGATTCGCTGGATTTCTACAAAAGTAAAACATAACATTGATTAAAATAAAAGAAAATAAAATTCAAGATTACTTAATCTTTCTTCTCTAACATCTTGTAAATTCTTACATATGGTGTCTTATTAGTATAGACATGAAATATTATAACGTTGCAGTTGAATTTAAAAAAAAAAAACTAATAGGGACCGTTGATTTATGATTTAAATTATTTAAATTCCTGATTTTTAAAAATAATCCGATATTATTTCCACTTCCAGTTTAACCGGAAGTATATGTCACCATTTTTTTTTTATTAGACATTTTATTTGTTTTTATTATTTTTTATTCATTCTTGTTTTTTTAACTGGTTTATTTGTTTGAGCTATTGAAATAAAAAAAAAATTCATTTGCAACTCTTCAGAAAAAAGAATATAGGTAGCTTGTTATTGTGTTACAATAATGAAATGAAATTTGGTACACTTTTAGCTAAAACAACATTCTACATGACTCTATGGAAAATATTCAAAACCGTTCAAAAACACTGATTTTTCTTATTTTACATTTTAATTTCAAACACCTGAATCAAATGGAATGCTACATATTTTATCAGATATTTAATTTGCTATTTAAATTGCTGTTTTTTGCAATTTTCAGAGTATTAATTTTTTTGTGAAAGTAATCAGACAGATAGTTGGATAATAAAATTAACTATAAAAGCTTCAGTCATCGGACAAATAGTCACAGAAATAATATCTTATTGAGAAAATTCAGGTAATTGAACAATTAGCCAAGAAAAAAACACCAAAAAAACTCAAAAATCAAGACATAAGAACAGATTATGTATAATAAATGTATATAAAAAATATAATAAAGAAGGGAAATAATAGCATAATAAAATATTGGACATTACGTTTGATAAAAATAAATTTGAAATATGTTAAAATTACATAAGAAAACACACCATTTTTTGAGATTCTTCGGAAATTTTTCTGAAGAATATTATAAATTGTTGCTGTAGCTTTGTGCGCACAAAATTCCACTTGATTCTAGGGAGTAATACAGAAAATATCATTTTTCAGTGTTGCAAATATTTTTATTTTTAATTTAAGACCAATTGGGAAAAATTAATAACGAATAAATAAACAATGCAGAGTAGAATCAAAATGTCTAAAAATAGATGCTATTTGAAAAAAACAAAGTTGTATTGACTTCCGCTTTAACAAGAAATAGAAGAAATCTGGAAATATTTTCAAAAAGTAGATTCTATAACATAAAGCTACATTTTCTAAAAATTCAAATATAACGTCATAATTTTCTCTGCTAATCCAGTATTTTATTAATTTCAATATTTTCACTTTCCAAGCAAACAGAATTAAAGCCCTAAATTGTGACTTTATCTTTGAAAAATTCTTAACCGCGTTATATTTAACAAAAATGATACTTTAAAAATAATCCAGTAATTTGTTTGTAAGCTTGCAGCAAAGAAGCAGAGGTAGATAATACGTTAAGATATGAAAGAAAATGTTGCCTTATTTGAGTGTCTACGTGAATATGCAAGTTGAGTACAGATTATTCGACTGTAAATATTTAGAAACATACACCTCAAACATAAAACACAAGTTTTATTGCTACATAAAAAAATATATATATATATATATATATAAATATAAAGAAAGTGTTTTCGAATTTATTGTGGAGTAATTTTATATAAAAATAAAGTACCTAATTAATAAATTTATAATGTGGCGTTTAGCAATGAGAGTGCACAAAGGGCCTGCGCTAAAACCAACCGAAGTCTAAAAGCAACCGGCAAACCCTATTTTAGTTGCAACTTGAAGTCCTCGGGTGTAACATCGTGGATTATCTAGTCTTGGGACACGCCCACTATTTCGCGCTTTTTGTTAATTATGATAGACTTGAACTTTAATTAACTTCGCTCTTTTGTGACATCCTTTTAAAACAAAAGTTTAAGATGTTTGTTGATTCTGTAGAACAAAGGTAACAAAATTTTATCATTTGGTTAAAATTTTATTTTCATTTTTTTTTTGAAATGCACAAAATTTTTCTAGACTGTCCAAAATTGTCAAAATTGTGTAAATCAATTGTAGACAATTAAAATAAATAATTTTTAAATAAATTAGTTAATTTTATATCTATGAAAATGTTTCCTGATTGTTTGAAGCCACAAAAGATAATGTTAGACATGATATCTAACAATTAATTTAAGAAGAAAGTTACACATGATTAAATCAAAAGTTTGGATTTCAAATCTGTTAAAGAACACAGGACTTACTTATCACAAAATTCACATTATTCAATGTTTTCAATTGATTTTTTTAAATAATTTTTTTCAGGTTCTAGTTGCAGTCTTCTACAGGAAAAGTGAAACAAAAAAATCTTCACTGTCTGAAACATATAAATAAACAAAAATCTACGTTCTGGATGCGATATGTTAAGTTTTTTGACTTTTATGTAAAAAATAGAAGTGGTATTCTGAATAAAATATTAGTTTCGGGGCGCTCTAGAGTAACTTTAAACATACTCACTGTTTAGCCTCTTGTGTCTGTAAAAAAATAATGCACTGAGCTAACTGAATACCGACAATACATAAAAATCAAATTTGGTTCTAATGATTTGGCATCTGCTTTCGCCGATTAAATCGGCTTTTCATCACATACTTTGCTCTGCTTTTGTTTCTTGGCTTGTGATGTTGACAGTTTTCAGCAACGGTAAGTAACTTTGTCATAAATAATACATCGGTCATATTATTTCATTTTTTTTTTTTATAAGAAATGTTAAATTAAACTCTAACGTCTTTAATTTTTATATGGACTAATTTAAAATGCAAGTCTAATTTCTGAATGGTAAAACGAGAGTTGATACTAATTTTCCTTTGTTACTTTGTTATATCTGAAATTCGATTCCATTCTCGCTCGTTTATTCAGCTAAGCTTTGAACGAACAGTGGTAATTATGGAAAAACCAAACATGATATATAGAAATCTTTTGTTTAAAAAAGTCTTAGATAATGATGATGGTTGGTGAAAACAATAGAAATGTATTCTATCATCATTTCCGTCTGTTTTTCTTTCATTGTAGATTTGTAATTAATATTTTTTAATACCATTTGATTTTGTTTTTAAAACAAAAGTAATTTAGCAAATAATTTTCATAACAACTTGACTTAAAAATTTGTTAAATAAATTCAAGAATTATGGATTGTTATTAAAAGCCCAAAACACAAATGAATTATTAATCATTTCGTTTCAAGAACATTTTATTAATTTTATAGAATTTTTATACTTCATAGCCTCGCTCAAGTTTTATTCAAATATTCATATATTGGAAATTTTAGAGAATACTTTATTACAACGTTCATTATAAAAGTTCTAGAAGGAAAATATAAGATTCATGCATTTAAAAGTTGTTAAATGTTTTATTGAAAATGGGTTAAAAGGGTTGATTCAAAATTACATCTTTTTGTTTTTTATTTCATTATATTAATAAAAAAATTGATTCTTTGAAAATGATGTTTGTGTTCTAAAATAAACTAAAAAGTTCTGAATATACCATAAACATTAATATAATTTAAAAATATATACAGAGTGAGTCATTAATAATGGGACATAGTTTAACAAGAGACAGCTGACCTTAAAAGAATACGATTAAACACAAGATGCCTTATCCGGAAGTTGCTCCTTTGTGTTATACAGGACGTTGATGTTATTATTTTTATTCCGAAAAATCCTGAGTAATTAAGTTGAAAATTTGCTCATATAGGGTTTTTGAGACAAGAAACATGATTTTCCCACTAATTTTGAATTATTAATTAGAAGGTGATAGTTACGCTTATTTTTATACTCAAATAATAATAATAATACAGTAACACTGAGTTTATCTCTGAATATTTTAATTCTGCTCTAAATTGCTTATTAAAATAATATTATTGGTCTTGAATTGCTTAAGTTATTGATATTTTTTTAAAAATAGTTTTATTTGCAACTATTCAGGAAAAAATTAATACCTTTTGTATTTCCTTCTAGACTAAAATGAAATTTTGGACGCACAAAGCTACAGCAACGATTCATAACAGTCTTTAAAAAATTTTTGAAAATATCTCGAAAAACATTTTCTTATGCCAGTTTCAACATATTTTAAACATTAAAAACTTATATTTTTCAAATGTAATGCCCTAAATTTTATTACACAGTTAATTTTGTTTTTTGCTGTTTTTGAATAATTATTCATTTACCTAAATTTTCTCAATGAGACGTTGTTTCTATAACTACTTGTCCAAGGAATGAAAACTTAGTAGTCAACATTATTGTCAAATTGTCTGTTACGGGGTAAGCAGTCACAGAAACAATACTTATATCAAGAAAATCCAAATGAAATTGATTACTTTTTCAAAAAATGTGAAAACTGAATAAGTTGAAAACTGAAAAAGCAGATAGGAATTTGAATAGCGAAAACAACTGCCTAGTAAAATATGGGGAAAAAGACAAGTTTTATCAATCACTGTAGAAAGTTATTTCATTTAAGTGCATGCCAATTTACATTATTATAACACAATAACCAGCTGTACGCTTTTATCTGAAAAGTTGCATATGAAATTATTATGAAAAAAAAATTCAATAACTCAAACAACTGATTTTTGAATAACTATTTTAAGCATATTTCAGATCATTAAAAATAAATAAAATGTTTCGTTAAAAAAAAAAAACAAAGTTGATTAGACTTCCGGTCAAACCGTGCCGATACTAATGGAACAACCTGTACAAATAGCATCGTATCTATTTTATTTTTGAAATTTTGAAATTTTTATAATAATGGTAATAAAATAATATACTTATCTAAAGTCAAAAAACCGTTTTAGAGATAAATCACATTCAATCTAAGAACGATAATGATTTTTGATAGTAGACCTAGAAGTTAGAAATCACTGAAATCAAGAAAACTGATTTGATTGATATTCAGCTTTGTTACGATTTTGTTTAGTTTAAGCCAAGCCTCGATCGTTTTCGAGTATTAGTACCAAGAAATCCAAAACTGAGTAAATTGACCGTTTTGATGCAAATACTTTCTTTTTCACAGAGAATTGATGGAGATTTCAGACTAATTAAATATTTCAGCGTTTTCACTTCCACTAATTCTAATATTTAAGCTTACTATGATCAAATTTTTGCTTAAGGAATTTACTGTCACCTGGCTCATTTTTTATAAAACACTTTGTATATATTTCCATTTCCATTCAAATATTCAGACAGCTACCAAAATTAAAAATGAATTTTCATGCATTATAAAATAATAGCTACCCTTCAAATGAACCATCCGAGAGAGAAATAAAAACACTTCATTGAATTCAATGGTATATCGAGTCACATCCTAGAAGGTTAATGACGCTTGTAAGAGTCATCTGACCCGTAAAATGTTTAATTTGTTCCAATCCAACATTGAGCCGGCCTCAACAAATAGCTTCATGAATGTACGCTGCTTGTCTGCCGTTAAACAGATTACCTTAAATTGGTAAACTCCACACGTTTTTAATTTGTCTAAAGCAGTATCAGTTATAAAGCTTCTGTCTTTTTTTTTTAACTTAAAATTGAAACTTACAGCTACAGTTCAGCTTAATTGTACTATAAAGTACAGTATTTTCAAATTCTGGTCTTATCCTAGAATATGAGAAGCTACAACAAATGGTTTTTCCAACAAGAGCAATATAATAAATATTAATATGAAAAAAAAATTGAACATTTTTCAATTTGACATTTTTTTTGGGTTTTGATTTCTATCAAATAAAGGATGGGTAAATATTAGCAGCCCAGCGAAAATTTTTTATAAGAGTAACCAAGTGTGATATATAATCCACCTTTAATTAATCTTCTGCGCATCACATAAGAAAGAAAAAAAGAACCGAAAGGGACCAATCCCAGAAACTTTACGTCAGGTAAGCATCTGTAATACATTGAAAAATCCATCTACATAGAAAAAAACTCTTTTCATTTTGGCAACAACGCCAAAAAAATATATTAATTTGCTTTGAATTTGCGGCAGAAAATATAATGAAAGATCACGATTGGCATTAAAACAATTTTTAAAGTTGAGTCTTACATTAACGTCTCTAGAGATAACTGGATTATCAACAATTGACCTAATCGAATTTGTAACTTAGTAACAAGAATTAGTAGAATAGGCAGAAATACTCTGATTGGTTGAATTGAATCGTTCTTTTCTTGAATACCGTTTCAACTACGAAAATTGTTCTTTGAGATTTTTTATCAGTGGATTATAAAGGTTTATTGAGTTTTTTCTTATTGACCCACCAGATGCAGAAAATATGGAATTGCTCATAACTTTTTGTATTATTTATTCAGTAATTTCATATTTAAATTTAAATATCTATAATGACTAGTTTGAGTTTTTTTGGCAGTACAACGAAAAGTTCAAAGCTTTATGCTTTATGATAATGGAAAATGTAAAGAGAAACATTCTGATAGAGACAAATTATTTTTCTACAATAAAACATTTTCTGCTTTTGATAAAATTCATAATATAAAATTCAATTTTAGTTTATGTAAGTTTCAAGAAAACCTAAAATATCTCACATTAAATTTAGTTACATATTTTTAAACTTTATTTCAATTCTCTTGTGGTTTTGAATATTCCATTCGTAAAATTTATAACGCATATAAACTTCTTCGCTTTATTTCAGTGGAAATGTCTTACTCTCTTAGACTAACTCATATGAAAGCTCCTCTTGTGGCTGATTTTCGCGAAGAAATGCAACTAGAATGTGGATTTGATATGGAAGATGAAGATCTATATGCAGTGAAATGGTATAAAGACGATCAAGAATTTTTCAGGTGATATATTATCTAAAAACAAAAAAACTCCAATCTATAATTTTTTTTTTTTATAGATATATGCCTGGTCGTTCAGTCCATACGATGTCTTTTCCAGTAGCAGGAGTGCATATTGTTCAAGAAAGAGTCAATTGTAGTGTTGTTTATTGTACAATTAGACTTAAAAATTTAACTAAAGAACATAGTGGAGGAGCTTATAGATGCGAAATATCAAGCGAAGCTCCTGCTTTTCGTCTAGCATCTGAAACGCATAACGTGACAGTAGCAGGTAAATTATTAAAACCAATTCTGCGTACAGTAGGAAAAAATTAGTAGAAAAGTTTAAACAAGAATTTAACGATTACATTCGACAGAATTCTTACAAGAAGAATTGTATTACGCCGAGTCTGATTACATTTCCAGTTTTGTCGATAATAGTTACAGTTTCCGATTTCTCTTTTATAGCTTTGCCACGACAAAATCCGAGGATTGAAGGCTTAACAACGTCTTATATTGAGGGTGATACTGTAGAAGCCAAATGCGTTTCTGATCCTGCTGACCCTACTCCAATATTGTCATGGTACATCAATGGTATTGAGGTAAGAGGAAAATCACATTTACAAAAAATGTATAGGAAGTTTTCAAATACTTTATTTTTTTTTATAAAAAAACAGCTCTCAAGTCTTCATATTTAAAGTCTCATAAGCGAGACAGTTTTATGCTTTATATGAAAATTTATAGACGCTGTCAATTCTGAATATTGCACAAAATTCTATCTTTTCTCTTTGTTCTATGACGGCACACTTTCCACTATATTGGAAATTTTATTTATTGACATTCTGTAGTCTTCGTTTTGTTTCATTGTCTATAAATTACAAATTATAATAATTGAAATTTTACAAAGTTTCAATGAAACATTTTAACAGTTTATGAAATTTCATTTTTTAAAATTGGATAGTATTTTTTATTGCCTTCTTTTTAATAAATCAAGTGTGGATAATACTAAAGAAAAGAAATAATAGAAATTTGAGGTATGTATTTTGAAATTGGAAATGTTTTTTGCACGAAAAAAAAATTTTCTAAAATTTTATTTATCTATTTTTAGCGAGATTTTTGCAATCAAATCAGCCACTAATTATTAATAATGAAAAAGTCATCAATCCATTATTTTGGGAAAAAATACTACTAGTTTATAATTTTGTATTGAAAACTTCTGAAAATATTAAATTCAATTTATTCCTCAAATTATTTCATTGTACAAATTGGGAATCAAAGAATTAAACAAAAAAATTGCTAAAGACACTAATAATTGATTATTTTATACAGTATTCAAAGTATTTTAGAAATAAATTACAACATATTTCCATGCTTTTCAAACAAAACAACTTTTAGCCTGGCGCATCCACCATTTTAAATTTGTTTATTTCGTGGTTTATTTGAAGTTTAAGCAGATGTAATCAAAATCTAGATTTGTAATTTTGGTCATATTAAATTTTATTATGAAAATTATTTGAGCCAGTTCCTACTTATACAGAAATAAGTTTAATTTTTTCATTAAACTATCAATATCGTTACAGTCCTTTGCGCAAAATAAGTAAATTTTAAAATATTCGTAAATGGAGTACTAGCCAACATACAGATTGGAAAAACGTTTCAAAAGTTATACAGAGTGTTACAGATCAAACCTTGGCTCAAAATTATGACAATTCACTCATTTTTCCATGGTAAAGCTGTTATTTTATGTCATCAGTCAAATCATAGTCAAATTTTAACAATACTTTGTCTATTTGCAATAGTTTTTGACATATTTGTTGATTTTAATAATTTTCTCACAATTTCTGCCCGGTTTTGATTATTATAGGCTGAGCATTATAAAAACAAAGAAAAGATATGCAATATTCCTTTTCCACTTCACGGTTTAAAATTGTTGTTCTGTGATAGCAAAAAAAAATGTTCAAATTTTGAACATGTTCAAATTTTGAACATTTTTAAGGTTAATCGTCACGGCTTACTGTCATAATTTAGTGCAGCGGCATTTCTTAGTATAGGAAATGCGAAATCTATCAAATATCTCAAAAATTACCGCAGTTAGACTAACGAATCTACTGACAAGGTGTTGGTTGCTATAATTTATCCAGGATTTTACTGGTGATAAAAAAGAGAGTTTTCTATTTTAAAAAAAATGGATTTGGAAAGATTCTTGTAATCTATATATCGGTTAATACCTTGACAATAGGTGTGCCAAAATTTATTTCTTTGTCTCAAAATAATTTATGGAAATTGACATTTTAATAAAGTTACTCAAAAAAAATGCAATTATTCCAAAAACGATTAGAGTTAGCAATTCTAAGGTCAGTGTAAATTTGTAATTTGAATTTTATGGACAATCTGGAAATGCTGTAAAATATTTGTCCAATCTTAAATAACAAAGTTAGCATCTACTTCCAATATAACCGGAAGCTAAAACAAGCTGAAAATGTTTCAAATGTAAAGTTTCTGATCTACTCCATACGTAACCAAATGTTCAAATCCTAACTCTGATATTGCTTCCATAAACTTTTTTTGAACCACCTATGTGAATCACCCTGTAATTTTCCCAATTTACAATTTTATGCCTGCTTTAGTGTTAGAACTTATTCTTAAGATGCGAAATTGACTAAAGATAAAAAATCCAATTCGATATATAGACTTTCCCAATTGTAGGATATTTTCCTTAAAAATTGCTTTTATAACGCTAATTAAACTTTCAGGCTCCGTCAAAGCTGGTAGGCGAGATGTTAAGTTCCGAAATCGACCATTTAGGTCTTGCGTCGCGTTCTCTGTCTCTACGCTTTTTAGCTGAGCGAAAATACACCCGTGGGGACAGTATTGAACTACGTTGTATGTCCTCACTACCAGGGGTCCCACTTCCACCCCAAGAAACGATAATAAAAATCCCCATGAGAACACCGGAGGTCCATGTCGTCAACAACCAAAAACTTCATTGGTTTAATTCACATTCTAAAGCAACGAATTTCAAAGTGACTTGGATTTTACTTCTTGGCAGTGTTGTCCGGTGGACTGTAAACATTTTTCAAGATAGTGTCCGATAAGTGTGTATGGAACTTTTTTGAACTGAGTGTTATAATTAATGAAATATTTTTATGGAGTTTTTATGGGTTTGTCGAGTGATGGGTGAGGTTGTGTAATATTAAATTGAGAATGATGGCTGGAGAAAGATTATTAAAAACATACAGAGTGCCCTAACGATGTAACAAAGTACATTTTATGTCTGAAGATATAAATGTCAGTCTTCTGCATCATCCAAATATATTTTCAAATATACAGGTTTGTTCACTAACAAGCTACAACATGAATTTATGATTTTTAAAATGGAATACCCAACCTTTCCTAGAATTTTTTGGATGTAGCTTTAATTATTGATAAATATAAATTCAACTTTCTTTGGTCGATTCTCTTTAGTTTTAAAAATTATCTAAACTTATAAATATCAAATCATTGGATTCGTATGGAAACAATTAATGGTATCGTAAATCATAAATTAAAATCAAAATCAAAACAACTACTAAATATTTGACTAATAAAAATTTAGTTTAAATCAAAGAAAATATAAAGGTACATTCAAAAATGCCAAAAACAGGTGTTCCATTTAAGAAAACATAAATTCATATTGGCTTGTGGTAACAGCAATTAAGATAATAGAATTAAAGGAAATGTATGTCTTTTTGGTTCTTCGTTTGGTAAAGAAGTTTTAGCGTGGCCAATCGCAGAAGCTTTCTTTTACAATAATGACGTCTGTTGGTCACTTTCAAACGTTTTTATCTTCTAGATGCAAAAAGATAGAACGTTTTAGCAAAGTTACTAAATACTATCCTGTATATTTAAAATAATTTGAGATGATGTAGAGGAAAGCTTAAGATGAACCTTGTTACATTGTTGGGACACCTGTATAATAACTATAATTATTGAGTAGTATTTAACGCTTATTATAGAGAGTTTTGCCTTAACTTCATTCAAGCGAAGCTTACTCTGGAGCATATCCAATAATTCAATGTTTAAAATTTTACACTTATTAAGCTGAAATTATATATTCAAATAAGTTTGTATCTTTCTACATATCTGGGAAAGTCTGTGTATTCAATTCTCTAGCTATCACCAATGTACAGAATTTTCTAAAATTAAATTGTGTAAGTCTAACGAGATTTAATCTGAATTAAAACTGTTTGACAAGCAAATTCTTTGCAATTTATATTTTTTTAAGGCTAAAGAGTTTGTATGCATGTATGCAGTTTTTTGAAACGCGTTCCAATTGTTTTTGTTGTCTTTAAAATCACAACCTTCTTAACAACAAGTAATATTTTCCAAATTTAAATTAATGGATATAACTTTCCCAAAAGCCGGACTAACAACGCAATATGCATAATCCTTCAGTCACAAAAGTGATCAAAGAACATATTAACTACCACTTAGTTTGTATAATAATTTATACAAATCTGAATCACTCTATATTGTAAATTTTTAAATATTATTTTTTTACTAGATATTTTTTTTTATAGAAATCATAAATTTTCTACATATCTAAAATAAATTAATAGTAATCTGCACGTAAATTCAGAATTTTAATATCGATAAATTAGTGTAATCACTTTCAAATTGCACTTTAGATAATTAATTGTATTATTGTGATAAAACTCAACTTGTAATCATTGTAAATGTACAAATAAAATGTTTTTCTGACTATTTGCAATACATTTCCTTTAATGAAAACTTATCAAACTATTATCTATACGGATAATTGTTTTTATTATTTCAAAAGATGAAATTTATTATAAGAAAGCATTCGTTTACATTTACTGATAACAATGGTGAAATTCAATGACTTTAACCAGTTTTAACGGCGATTATTTATAGGAGATTGGACGGGGATTCACAAAATTTAGAATAAGCGTCATCTGGTTAGGTATGGTCAAACTTTTTTTTATTAATAGTAATCTGCACGTACAGATGGCGCTACATTTTATCTTGTATATGTGCAGTGGTCAACTGAGCATCCAAACATAAATCCATATTGAAAAAAAAGATTACATCCATATGATGCAGAAATAAACGGAGTGTTTGTGTGAAAAGTAAATAAAAAGGCTTGAGTTATCTATAAGTGATTAGTCCGAGTGTAATTTAGTGTAGAAATGTGCAGTTTGACATTGTTATTAGTCAAAACCATTCTGAATTGTTGAATAATGAACGGATTTAGTACTGGAGAAGAAGATTCAAGAGGACCTTCGGATCAAATTTGCTGCTTAATAGATAATAGTGAACGTTGTAATAAAATAGCTGGAAACGCATCTTACAGTAAAAAAATACAAAAAACTGTGACACAAAGAAGGTTAAATTTAGGCATTGACAGTTCAGTAAGTGAAAAATGATTAATATGAACAAGTTTTCAATAAATAACAATTTTTCAGGCAAAACATATTTATATTTGTGATTTCCATAAAATGATTATTCAGTGTGCTAGAACTAAAAGAAGGAGGAAGGATTCGGAAGATGATAGTAATGAAACTGATACTGATGTACCAGAAGTGGATTTGTTTCAACTTGGGGTTAACACTTTAAGAAGGTATAAAAGACATTATAAAGTTTCAGCAAGACCGGGATTAAACAAAGCACAATTGGCTGATGTAAGTTTCAGTTTTCTGTTAATTTAGTTTGAATTAACTGAAAAAATTACAGACTTTAATGAAGCATTTTAAATCCATCCAAGTTAAAGAAAAAGAAGTTGTTACATTTTTCATATACACTGTCAAGACCAATAGCAATAAGTTGGACCAGAAAAATGGAGTGAATAATGATGCTACTTGAACATTTATAATTTATTATTGTTTTTACTTTATAAGACGAATTAATTTTAAGAGAAATACATTTCTAATTATTTCAGAGATTTTATTTGTTTGCCTTCATAATTACTTTTTAATATTATAACGTCGTCTTCTTCGCTGTCGCTGTCTCTGACTTTTATTTGAACTGGAATACAAAAATTATTAAGAAATATTCTTTGAAAAGAAGGTGCAACTACCTGTTTGATTTTCAACAATCATCAAATCATCATCACTATTTTCAATTTCCCAGACTTGTTCCTTTTCATTATCCGGGACATGTGCAGCTGATCCTTTTCCAATCACTTCTACTTTCTCTTGTTTTGGTTTTTCTTCATATTTTTCCTGCTTTTGTTTTTTACTTTTCTTCGGTTTAGTTTCATTCCAGCTAATATCTTGTTCATTGATTTCGGAGTTTTGTAAAACGAAATTATCTAACTCAATGTGAAATCCTAAAGCTTGTTTTTTATCTCTAGCTTCATTATCGATTCGGATTGCAGTTTTGATTTCATCAATGACTATACTTGCTCTAGACGTTGCCTTAGTTACAATTGTTAAAACATCATTAGGAGTTAATTCTTCTTTACCTCCTAAATGTAAACCACAAAGTTCTTTAAATCCATTAATTCCAATCGTTAAACTTGCATCTGCTGTCCCTTCTTCAATTAAAGAAGGATCAGCTAGGATAAATTCACTAAAAACAATTATTATTTTCTTGAATTGCATTAATTAATAACTAACCCTTGATTAAAAATTGAATAAGTTATACAAACTGGATAATGATGTATAACAGTAGGAATGGGATCTCTTTGCTGAGAACTGTGTATGATAAATTCTTCTCCATCACAAGTCACATCGGGTCTTCTAAAATGAGCTAAAGATGCTAATGCAGCAATAGAAGCACAATCCAATATATTTCCTTCATGATTAATGACATTAACATCGACTTTCAATGCCCAGACTTTTTCATTAGTTTTAATGCATAATGATTCTAAGTCTACAGCTTTAGAATCTTTGATGCATTTTTCTATGAGTCGGTTTAATTGGACTGATAATTCAGATTGGCGTCCAGCTTCAAAGTGAGGCGCTGCTAAAGGATTTAATTCGATATTTACAGTCAATATCCCTTCACTTGGTCTTGAAGATTTAGGTTGCTGGATTTCAGATGAAGTTTGAGCTAAAACTCTGTAATTTGTTGAAAATTTAAAGAAAATATTTAAATTTAGAATTTTACCGTGTTTTTCCTAAAGAGACATAACAAGAACCCCAATCTTTGCCAAATTTTATTTGCAGTGGTCGAAATTCACCAAAAGCTCGTCCATCTATTCTCTGCAAACAATCAAAGTTATTGTTGAGTTTCTAATCGATGTATTTTCTTACAGTCCAGTTAGATAAACATTTTAATAAGAATTTTCGTTCACAATTTGTAATGAGCGTTTCACGAATTTTTGACATGTTTTGTAAACACCACGTGCTTTTAGGTTATGTAAAAGTGACAGTCTTTTAAGAAGATAGATAGAGTTTTATTTTAATAGGTCAAAAAATTGAACAATTCATACTATTATCTAATTCAGTCGTCCAATTTGAAATTAAACCACAAACATTTTTTTTCCATTAAACAAATATTCAAAATTTAGCGCCATTTAAAACCAATCAAAAGAAGCTTCGTTTGACAGACGGAAGTTTTTAAGCGCCATCTTCTTTCTCTTTATTAACGTGGTTTGCGTTTAAGGTAGGTTAAACTTCTGTTTTGAAATTTTAATAAATTTATGTGAATTTAGTCATATTTCTAACCATTTTTTGTCATTATTTCTTATAAAATTATTTCAGTTATTAATAATTACTTTTTTTTAGGTTAAACAATGACCAACTCGAAAGGTTATCGTCGTGGAACTCGTGATTTGTTTTCACGAAAATTCCGAAAACATGGAGTTATTCCTCTTTCTACTTACATGAAAGTATATAAAGTCGGCGATATAGTCGATATTAAAGGTAATGGAGCAGTCCAGAAAGGTATGCCATACAAGGTGTACCATGGTAAAACCGGTCGTGTTTTCAACGTGACAGCACATGCTTTGGGAGTTATAGTAAATAAACGTGTAGGAGGTAGAATTATTCCTAAACGCATTAATGTCCGTATTGAACATGTAAACCATTCAAAATGTCGACAAGACTTCTTGACGAGAGTTAAACAAAATGAAAAACTTCGTAAAGAAGCTAAGGAAAAAGGTGTTCGTGTTGAATTGAAAAGACAACCAGCTCAACCACGACCAGCACATATTGTCAGCGGAAAAACACCAGCTATACAATTAGCTCCTATCCCATACGAATTTATAGCTTAAGATGTGTTTTGCCAAATAAAATCAGAAAAAATATAAGTGTTTTATTGGATTTCAAAAAAAAAACTCGTTTTTATATATTTTAATATATTTATATCTAACGAATATTTACAGAATAAAAATAAAATCTGCTTAGCAGCATTTCACAGTTGTGTTAATTTTCAATTTGTAATAATTTACAAAAGATCTATTAACAAAAGAAGAACTAACAATCCAGCAAAATGTATAATGTGGCGTCAAATTATTGCTCAATAAATTAGAAGATGCAATAAACGAAATTTAGATTGTTTTTCATGATTTACAATTGCACACTAAATGTTTTTCTTTTGAAGTACGAAAATTATATAAACAATTGAAATGACTTTAAAAATACAAAAAGTACGGCGGAAATAAAATTATATACAATAAATTAAAATATATCCAACAAAAAAAATCAGTTCTCAATTGTATTTACACACGCTTTTCTGTAATTTTTACCCATCCCAATTCAATGAGAGGTCGTTTTTGTACTTCAATTAAATCCTCTCAATGATTAAGGCAAGTACAAGCTAAATTCATAAGCTTTCTCGAGACTGGTAAAAAAGTATGTAACCTGTTTCTGAAGATTTTTGAGTGTCTGATGTGAGGCCGTAGAAATCTTCTATAGTTGATGCATCTATTTTCTATAAATACAAATTTCAATAAGTTATAAATTAAAATCAAAATTTCAAACTTACGTCCACTTGGTCATCATCAAAAAGTAGCCAGAAACCATGACTTTTCACTATACTAATATAATGACCTCTATTAGGCCCACTTCCGCAATGTATCACAACGGCTACTAAATCGTAAAGTCTATCAGGATTAACTGCATCATCAGACTGAAAAAAAAAAGAACAGAATTATTCGATAAACAATCAATAAAAATTTGGATATTAGCAAGAGTCATAAAATAGACTCTTCGAGGGTTTTTAAGTTCTAAATAAGAAAAAATAGGAAATAAAAATTATATAAGGTCATTGTTATTGTTGTTGTAGCTTTGTGCGAGCAAAACTCCACTCAATTCTAAGAGGAATATAGAAAATATGATTTTTTTTTCTGAAGAGTTGCAAATAAATTTTTTTTTTAAAAAATCATTAACTCAAATGTAAGACCAATTTGAATGAATAAATAACGATTATAAATAAGCAATTTAGAGTAGACTGAAAATAATCAAATATAATTTGAATGCTACTTCAAGAAAACAAAAAAGCATAAATTACTGCAAGTAGAATAAACCTGAAAATATTTTTGAAAAGTATAGTCTATAACACAGAATGGCCTTCACTAGTTACATTTTCTCAAATTTCAACTATAACGCCATAATCTTTCCTAATCTTAATAGAACATCCTGATAGGGACATAATTAACAAAAAAAAAATCAGAAACAAATCCCACATAAGAAAAAATCAAATCTTCTGTTTCGACTGAATTCAGTTATTATTTGTGGCATTATAAATTGAAAATTTGTTCCAAGATAAAAATACATTTTCTTAATGTCGCTTAATTTAGACGTAAAAAAATGAATAAAGGAAACTACGTATGCGAAAGTTAGATAATATAATTACAAACTAAATTGGTTGCTATAGTCACAAAGTGACACATTTAATTTAAAGTCGCTTAATATTTTCCATTCAAAAGCACCGACATATGAAAAATTGTTTATTCCCAAAAAATTTCAAGAAAAACACTAAATGTTCAGAATTAGAGTAATAACAGTGTAATTAAGTTTTTAACCTATTTTCAACTAATCAGCTCTGCCTAGTTAAATTGATGAAATATTAACGTGGGAAAATGATAAATCAAAAAGTTTAAAATTTTAAGGAGCTAAAAATTTTTCATCTGTTTGATATATGTTAATGTGTCGAATTATTTTGATAGATCTAAAAAACCTCAGATTTCTAGATAAGAGAGAAAACTAAACAAAACGCAAGACTTTTTTATGTAGAAAAAAATCCATTACTTACAGTATTGAATAATCTCAATTCTAAAGGAAAAACGACCCGATGAGAAACTTTAATATGTCTATTATACTGTTCCATATATTTGAATCTTTTGAGGTGAAGTGCAAGAATCATTGGTAATTTCTTCACTCTCATTCTTTTTTGCGCTTCCTGGTAACTACTGCAGTTATCACACTTAAATTTATTATCGCTACACAGTGTCTCTGTATTACTAAAACACCTCAAACAATGGGTTATACTAGTGTTCTGTTCAATGTCCACTTGTAGATCAAAAAAATCTTCATCTTTACTACTCACATTCTCACAATTCAAACACCTAGTTTCACTTGTCAGAATACCCTAAAAAATAAATTTATATCAATACATGCTAGTTTAAATTATTTATAATAAAATACCTGGAATATTTCATGCACCCATGTTGGTTCAGGAGGCGTATGAGCTGTGCCATTTTCTCCAGCCCCTTTTGATTTAATATTATTCGTAGTGGAATTCTGTTGACGTTCAGCTGAATATTATAGCATTAATAAAACAATTTATGATATAATCGATAAATCATACCCAGAATAATTTCACTAATATGATTAATTAAAAAATTCAAAAATTCATGTGCATCTTGCTGCATATAATTATCAAATTCTTCTTTTTCTTTTCGTAGCCTTGCTATAAATTTTTTTGGTGCAATAGATCCTACTTTCTTTTTCTGTGTGGCAATGCTGTGGAATAAATCTGCAAGACATGTAAGCAATGTTTCTTTAGTTCTCTTATTTTTTGCTTTATATTCTAAAACTCTATCTCTAAATGGTTTGCAAAAATACAGAGCCTGAAGAACAGAATTGCTATAACAAGTGTTTCCAAACTGTAAAAAAAAAAATAAAACGTATTTTATTACTTGATAATTTCATACACTAATATTACTTACGTTTACTAAGCCGAAATAATGCTCATTAGAAGGAAATTGTTCAGAACCTATATCTCGCTCTAGTTGGGATATATTCGCACCCTAAAAATACACTCAAACGTAATTAAATATATTAACTTAATAAAATAATTAATTATGGCATAATGATAGCAGGAAAATTGTGGTTAACAGTTAATAAACAGACGAATTGTGCACTTGTTTGCATTAAAATATCAATAAATGATTGTTCTTACCATATTTTAGTTACTAATCCATTACGTTTATGTTAAAAACGTACAACGACATTACTTTCAAATAGAAAAACTTCCCCATTATTGCATTTTGACAGCTGTAAAGTAAAACAACCCATGATAACAAAAAAGTGACAGTCTTGTCATAAATGTCACGCGTTGCGCATTCGCAGAAATAAAAAATCCCTAAATGAAATTTTTATTTATTTATTTTTAATTAAATAATACAACTAACGTTTTCAACAATTACTCTTCCAAAATCCAAACTGGCAACAGAAAATGGAAAAGAATCCATGCCATTACAAGCTGCTCCAAACTCCCCTTTATTTGTACTCACTAAAACAGCGCCAAAAAAGTTTGGATACTTTTGTGCGATTCGATTTATGGCTATTTGAGCTGCTTTAGTTGGAGAAGTTCCTCTTCTTAATTCTTCAACTGCCAAAAAACTGAAAAGGAAACGTAAACTGAAACATCTTACAGTGCTGCCAATAGATTCAGTCGTATTTTTTTTGTACATTTTGAATGACATTAGTTTAAATAAAAAATTAAATGTTTGAATTTCATTACTATTTATTCACCTGGGTAAAAACCGCATCATAACATCTCCATCGCCAGTTGCAACAGCAGCGCCAACTTCACTGTCAGCATACGCACCAGCGCCAGGTATCGGGGAATCACCTACACGACTATCAACAGATAAACATACATTAAAACCTCATTAACAATCAAAATACCCAGGAATTTTATGGTTTGCTCCATTTGTAGAGGTCCCAGCAGCAACATTACCATTTTTATCTATACTGATTATACCAATTGTATCATGATTGATTGAAGTGAATTGCTGCCAGTCTTTATGACAGATTTCGTTAGATAAGTCCGCTTCGGTATAAGGACCACAGAATTTATTAGGATCAGGCTCTACATTCTACAGATTTACAGTTATCTACTATTTCTAAATATCCTACTTACTTGCCAAAAATTCGGTTGACAATTATTATTTTGCCATTCTTTCCATAAACCAAGAGAATAATTTGTAGTTAAGGATTCCTCTGTGAAATTGAAATTTTTAGCAAATTCTGTGGCAGAATCACCAACGATAAATGAATGTTTAGTGTTTTCTAACACATGACGGGCAACGCCAATGGCGTTTTTTATTTTTCTTAAACTACCTACAGCCCCCATATTCATTGTTGAACTAGAATTGAAATAATTTAATACTATTATGATCTGAAAATTAAATTACCCATCGAATATCATTGCGTCTAGAGTAGTTTCCCCATTTTCATCAGGACTACCGCCATAACCTACAGTAAAATCACACTGGTAATTTTCACAAGTTGTGCCACCAATAACTATAGCATCTATCGCATTCAAAGAAGTTTTTTGCATAGCTGACCACACTGAAAAACGATAATTCAAATAGTTTCATTTCAATACACAATATGAAGATCCTTACTAGCTTCTGTTGCCTGTGTGAACCGCCATGTATTCAAAACAATGGGAATCGAAGCACTAGCGTAAAAAGGAAGCAGAAGAATACTTAAAAAATATATGTCCATCATTTACAATGTCCTTAAAACTAAAAGAATAAAATTACATTAAAACCGAGAATTTTTCATGTTGACAGATTATAAAAGTGAGGTTAACTAATAGTGACAAGAGGTAGAAAATTACAGTAAAAAATTAATGGTGTAGTTAATTTATACATTTTTCAGATTTATAAATCAGATGGACATTGGGCAGTTATTCAGCTGACATGGAAAATGATACTGATAAAAATAATTATTATTCTATACTTAACTGTGACCAGTGTGCTTCTTATGAAGAATTGAAACAAAGTTATCAAGAATTGATAAGAAAATACCATCCTGACAAAAGGAATGGATTCGAAGATACATTCCTAATTATTGATAAAGCATGGAAAACTTTAAGAGATGAGAATTTACGCAAAGAATATGATATTTATTTAAAAACGCAATTAATTGAAAATAATACTATGATTCATGCCGAATTGACTGTGAAGGATCTTACTTTTGATGATAAGGGCGAAGCTAATTACCCTTGTAGATGTGGGAATAATTTTTTGATACTGAGTGATTATATTGTAGAAGAGAAATGTATTATTGAATGTAATGAATGTTCAAATTGTATTTCTATTAAACCATAAACATGTAAATTCTGTTTTTTATTTGAACAAATTAATTTTTTCATGTTTACAAATTGCAAGTAACATTTTCAAGAACAACCCCTCCTAAATCTGCACTAGCGACAGCAAAAGGGAACGAAACCATTCCATTACACGCTGCTCCAAATTCTCCTTTATTTGTACTTACTAAAATAGCCCCAAAAAAGTCAGGATACTTCTGTGCTATCCTTTTGATAGCTGTCTGTGCTGCTTCAGTTGGAGTTGCACCTCTTCTAAGTTCTTCAACAGCTAAAAAGCTAAAAAAAATCTTATTTCATCAAAATTTGAAAAATTGAGAAAAAAAAGTACCTTGGTACAAACCGCATCATAATGTCCCCATTTCCTGTAGCAACAGCAGCTCCTACTTCATTGTCAGCGTATGCTCCGGCTCCAGCTATAGGGGAATCACCTACTCGCCTACCAATAAATTTATTTAGTTTTTAATACTTGTTAACCATAGTATACCCTGGAATTTTATGGTTCAATCCATTAGTTGAAGTTCCAGCAGCAACATTGCCGTTTTCATCAACACTAATTATACCTATAGTGTCATGGTTATTTGATGAAGCAAATTCTCGCCATTTTTTCGCGTTTATTTCATTAGAACTGTTTTTTTCTGTGTAAGGACCACAGGATTTATCAGGATCAGGTTCAACATTCTTTATCAAAATAAGTTATTCTTGTGTGCAGTAATAATGGTTAAAATCTTACTTGCCAAAAATTAGGTTGACAATTATTTTTTCGCCATTCTTCCCATAAATTAAGCGAATCGTTTGTCATTAAAGATTCTTCAGTAAATTTGAAAGTTTTGGCAAATTTTGTAGCTGAATCACCAACAAGAAAGGAATGTTCAGTGTTCTCTAAAACATGTCGAGCAACACCGATAGCGTTTTTTATCCGTCTGAGGCCACCTACTGCTCCCATATCCATTGTGGATCTGAGAAATTTGAATTCTTAATAAAAATTTCAATACATTACATTTTTTTACCCATCAAATATCATTGCATCTAGAGTAGTTTCCCCGGTTTCATCGGGATTACCACCATAGCCTACGGCCAAATCACACTGATTCTCCTCGCATGTTGTACCAGCAATAACTATAGCATCAACAGCACTTATAGACTTTTCTTGCATAGCTGACCACACTAAAAATAAAAAAAAATGACATGAAAGATTTTTTTTCAATTTTTACCAGCTTCAGTTGCTTCTGTGAAGGCCCAAGTATTCAAGACGATTGGAACAGAAGCAGAAGAAAACGATATGAGTGGAAATAAGATCAAAAATCGTATTTTTTTGAAATTCATTATTTTGATAAAAAGTAGCAACAGGTGTTTGTTGTTTGTAAGCTACACTTATTATTACAAGTTGTACATTTTTTTATGTTGAAGTGTTTTTCACTTTAACAAGAGTCGAGATAAGATACTTTTGTGAAAATCGTGTACCTTTGCCAGATTATAGATTTTGGATTTGAGGAAATTTCCGTAAGCATAAAAGAGTATTTCAATGTACGTCATAGCAAGCAAAAACAAAAATGCAAATGATTACTTGTTTTTTTTTCAATCTTTGTTTTAATTCCTAATCAAAGATAATTGCTTTATCAATTAATCAGAACTTGTTACAAAAAAGTTCATATTAATTACAAAACTCTTATAAAGACTCTTATTTTTGAGTAGTTTTGGATTGAAGGTTTTACAGTCTTCATCTTATAGGAGCTTATTATGGGCATGCTACGTTCTGATAGCAAAATGCAAATCAGTTAACATATTTAACATAGGTACTTTCTTATCTGATAATGTCTCAATTTTTATTTGCTTTGTTGATAGAGATATTTTTAAGCTTGGTTAAAGCTAAAAATGAAAATAATTCGAATGGTTCAGAAGTTTTTTAGTAATCTTGCTAGTAGATTGGATACATTCCGTCATTGTTTAATCTATTCAAGTTCAGCTGCAACAAAGTTCTATTTTTATTTGAGACATTAATTTATTGGAACAAAAATGAGTGAAAATGTGAGTAGAATAATTTAAACTGTTTTTTCAATTAAATTATATCATTAGTCATTAACAAAGTCACAACTAATTTATGAAAAAAAAAAACGGATAAAGGTGATTTATGCAACCAACATTACAGAAGCTAAGCCGTACTAGCTTCAATAATTTCAACAAAAAATTAATCCCCGATAAATAACTGTATACAATTAAAATAATGATAAGTAAAAATCATAATTTTCAAATGTTATTTTTTATTTTAAAATTGATAATGTAAAGTTAGTTGCATTAAAATTCAATAAGGCTCATTAGCACTAAAAAAACGTCTATAATTTGATTTCTTCATAATTGCAGATATTTTATAAACGGTCAGGAACAACTGATAAAGGAAAATACTACGAAAACCTGGTCATCGCCGATATATGCTTGAGTTTAGCCACAGACTCAAATGTAAAAAATTTTAGAATTTCTTCAAACGACCGAGATTTTGGAGATTTTGATGATATTGTTGTAGATGTTGAAACAAACAACAAATGGGAGTTGTTTGCAATTCAACTCAAACATTTCAACAATAAGGAAAAATGCTTATCGCTTAACAGTTTAAAAGCAGAGAGTGGGAATTTTTCACTTAAAAAATATTTCAAATCTTACAAAACAATCAATTATAAAACTGCGAAATTTGTTCTCCTAACAAATCAGAAATTTGATGTTGATAAAAACACAAAAATTGAGATAGCAGAAAAAGATAAACAGTTTTCATTGCAAATTGTAAATTACGACACGAATGCATTTTTAAATAGAGGCAAATCTTATAGATTTAGAATTGTTGATCATAATATTCCTGAAATGGATGAATATAAAAATTTTTTCTCTGATTTTTTATTGTATACAAATCAGCCTAATATTGAAACAAGAAAAACAAATTTTTTAGTGCATTTTAAAAAAAATTTTTCTTGTTACGGAGCAGAGTGTGATGCATTTTTGAATTTTATATCAAAATGGAGTATTTTAGAAGGCAAAAAAGAGAAGTTGGATAAAAATTTGATACTACAGAAAATCGCTCTTATCATATTGAATCCATTTATCAAACCAATCTTGTCTGATTGCATTAATGCAAAAACAAAATTATTGCAAGAAGTAATTAATAATTTTCAAATTACGGTTATTCGTAAAGAATCTGAAAACATTGTAAGAAAAATGTGGGGAGATGTTAAAACAAGAATGTCTTTTGAAGATAAAGACGTAATTAATATTATCCGAAAATATCAGCTATCTATGTTTAGAGAAACTGGTGACGATTTAGCTGAAGCTGGATTAACAAAGTTGTTGTGGCTGTTGGAAAAATCCCCATTAATTATTTCAGAGCATGATAGAATATATAAAGCGATAAATTTATGCCCACACAATAAATTTGTGATAATTAAAGAAAATGAAGAGCTGATAGAAACGTTGAATAATTTTTCCATTTTCAAAAATTTATCAGATTTACGTTTAAAACCTTCATTATACGACACAATTGTGAAAAACTTTCGATGTTCTATTCAAGGAAAAAAAGAAATTAGTTTAGAAATATTAATTGAAAAAATTCCTAATTTCACAACAATTTTGACTACTGATGAATTGGTAAAAATGTTAGATGGTCCTTTATTAATTGGTGAAAAAATGGAACTTGTACCTCAACCGTACATCAATAGAGAAATTTCAAGAAATTTCATTGACATACGTTATTTTAACTACATCGATAAAGACACTCTAATTGTACTAGATTGTATGCAGAAGGAATATAAAATTGCGAGTAAATTAGGAAATTTCAATTTGATTTTAGTTACTAAATATTTGAAAGAAGAAAATAAGAAAACTGAATATATTAGAAAAAACATTGTTGATAAAATTCCACTGTATCATACAAGTCCTGATATAAAGAAATATGTTTTTGGCTTAGATTTATATCGAGAAGAAACTATGTGTTCGGCTGACGATTTTAATGAAATTTGTAAACGGAATAACAATTTTACAAGATACCATCATCTTAGAATTATAAACGAAAATATTTTAGAATGGATTACTAGCAAAGGTGACACCAGCGATTTAGAAGCGTTTAGAATCCACAATGAATTCATGAATGAAACAGAATTATATGAAAAAGAACTAGAAACAAATATTAATTTGATAACTTGCGATCCTGGAATGGGAAAATCCGAGCTATTGAAAAGTTTAAAAAACAATTCACCAATTTGGTTGTATGCAATTTTTTTCTGTTCAAGCGATATCACATTATTATGTGAAAAACTGAATACTTGTAAGAAGAACCAAGAGGAAGTTTTGATTGATTTTGTCCTGGAAACAAAATATTTTAATTATCCCAATTTTCAAAAAGAAGCTATAAAGATGTTCATTGAAAACGGTCAAGCTGTTTTCTTTTGGGATGCTCTTGATGAAATTACATCAAAAAATATTGAAATTATCATTAATTTAATTGAAAAAGTATCCAGTAAAAGTGTCTATCAATGGATTAGCAGTCGTTGTCATTTGAAGAATTTTTTGGAAAAAAATTTTAATACGTTATCTAGAAATATAAGGCAGTTCAATGATGAAGAACAAACATTTTATATACACAAAAGATTAGACGGTTTATATTCTAAACAGATAATTGAAGATATTTTGTCCATCATTCGATCGACAGTTAAACTGATCAAACATAACGACGTTTTGGGAATTCCATTACAAATTTATATGCTTACTGAACTTTTCCGTCAAGATCATAAAAAATATTTAGAATTATTAAAAGAAGCATTTTCTTTAACAGATTTATATCAACACATAGTAGATGAAAAATTTAATAGATATTACAGAGAAAAGGCTTATATTGATAGTCCTAATGAAGCTCTTAAACAAGTGTTAGACGTACATAAGCAATCAATGTTTGAAAGATACGAAAAAGCTGGTATGAAAGCATTGATAAAGGAAGAGCTCTTCGAACGTCTCAATATCAAATGCGATGACTTTTTAAAACAAATTGAGACGAAATCCGACAGTATTGGACTAATTACTGAAGTTACTGATAATTTTCCACAGTTTCTTCATAATTCTTATGCAGAATTCTTCGTTGCTAAATATTTTGTAGAACATTATAAAGAAATAAATAATCTTGATGCGATTATTCATGATAGTACATATGCAAACATAAGATTTTTTTTCGATTTAATGTCTGCGAAAAATTCTTCAGCTCACATTGCTGTTTTATACAATAATATTGATTTGTTGAAAACAAATCAAAATGGTTTGAATGACTGCAAAGACATGAGAGGAAGAAATGTTCTTGATTTAGCATGCACTTGGAGTCAAAAGTGGATAGTATTTGATGTTCAATATATCAATGGCGAGTATATTATTGATAACAAGAGTGATGTATTCCAAGCGGAAAATGCTGAATACAAAGAAATACTTAACTATATTCTTCAACATTGTGAAATAGAGGAAGATCCATTGGTTTACGTTGATAAAGTAGATTGCTTGTTGCCAAAACTTTTGATATTAATCAAACAAAACAAAAAAATAACCAAAGATTTCTATAGTCAAGAAATGATCAACATATTATATTATGCAACAAAATTCAATCATCATCAGTTTATCGACTTGTTAGACAGAGTACCATTTGTAAGAACTGAAAAAGACAATGGGTCGCTTCTTCATTTGGCTGCAACTTATAACTATGAAGAATTTTTAAGAAAACTTTTGTCTGCAGAAGACTATCGAAATTCAGTCAATAATAAAGATAAGTTTGGTCAAACAGCGCTTCATAGAGCTTGTCAACATGGATTTTATCGAATCGCTAAATGTCTTATTGATTATGGAGCTGACAGTAATGCGGAATGTAACAAAAAATTAACTCCTCTTCATATCGCATGTCTGCACGCTCATGAAGAAATTGTTATTTTGCTTCTCAAATCAGGTGCGAAAGCAAATTCATGCAAAGATTATAATATTACACCTTTACATCAAGCTTGCTGGAATGGACAGACTGAAGTTGCTAGAACTTTAATTCACAACGGAGCTTTTATTAATGCTCGTGCAGATGATGGTTGTACACCTCTCTACGTGGCTTCTAGAAACAAGCATCAAAAAATTGTTAAACTATTGCTTGAGTCTAAAGCAGACGTTAATGGTGCTCAAAATGAAGGTGTAACGCCTTTATTTATAGCTTGCCAAGAAGGACACGAAGAGAATGTTAAATTGCTTCTAGAATCTGGTGCTAATGTTAATCAGACTACACACACTGGAGAGTCTCCACTGTATATCGCTTGTCAAAATGGTCATAAATCCATTGTGCAGATGTTGATCAAATATGATGCTTTTAAATCTGTTAACGCCAAATTTATTGAAATGGTTCGTCAACAAAATAATAGCGACATAATAGAACTTCTAAAAGAAGCTAACCCAGAAAAATGTTCTTTTTAAATAGACAATAATCACTATTTTCCAAATAGATCATTCGGCAAAATTGTAATTCTCTTAAAGAATAATAATAATAAAAAAACAATTATTGTTAACTTTGTGTTTTGTCGTATTTATTTTGTTATTATTCTGTTATTTACTTTTCTTGGAAATCTCGGTGCATTAAAAAATAATCTAAGATTAGTTTTAAAAATTAATCATCAATTGGCTAACGAAGGGAAAATATTGAAAAAACTCAAATAAAGATTAATATTGAAATTTTAAGCTGCCTATCAATCTGGATTTAACATTCATAAATTTTTTAATCTAGATCATTCATAATTATGTTTATTTCGATATAAAGCTATATACATAAACCGGAAAGTCTAGTTATTTTTGTCTTTTCTTCATGAAATGTTAAATATGACATCAAACAAACATCGCTAAGTCACAACTGTCGTTATCATTTTTTGTGTAACTTGTTGCAAAAATTGCTCTCCATATTAAATTTTGCTTAAAGCTATTGCTTCTGCAATTCGAGATAATATTTAGTTGGCTCAGAAAGCTAAGTAAAAACTCTTCAATTTCGAGTTTTGACCGCAGTTTGAATTATCACAATATTTTTTTTATCTTGTATTTCAAAACTGAATCGAAAGTCTTAACGTATAAATAAAATAAAATATAATAATTTGGGTTTAAAATTGTGCAATGTTAAATCCAGGTTAATAAGTATAGCTTGAAATTGTAATATTTTTGATTAATACATTTTAAGTCTGTTTGTTTTTGTTCTTAATTAATATAATTTGTTGCTACAAACAATAAGCCTAATGGTAATTTTAAATTATCGTTAGATCACATCTAAACGCAAGTCGGATTTTTTTTTATTTTTTTAATTATATTTCGAGTTTTTCTTTTTTTTTTTGTTATATTTTGATTAAGCCTTATTTCTAAAGAATTATCGGCAAATATTTTAGTGTAAATGCGAACCCACAACCCACAACTTTGTCAATTATTTTATACTTAAATAAAGATATAATTGACATCTACAGCCGCCGCAAAACATCTAGCCGCGATAGTATTTACACTGCTTTAGACATATATACATATATGCCTCCGATTTTTTAATAATTTCCAAATGAAATAATAACGTTTTTATCTGTAATATGAATCACACAAAATAAATTGCACGAACAGATTTAAAAATAAATTGAAAAAAAAAATATATTGTTGAACTGCTCCAGACGTAAATATACGCGACGTGTAATGGGAAATGCCAGAGACGGACTCAGCACTGTATATGTTTATTCTATCAATTTATATTAAAGTAAATCAGAAAAACTAAATACTCTTCAAATGCCCTAAGAGTTTGTGAATACGCATACAACTAGCAATTATAAAAAATCAGTCAGCAGCGTAAGCGTTAACAACCGAATTAAATGATTCAACAAAATTATTATCTACATCACATAAAAGACTGGATGATAAATTAGGTACTAGAATGAGAGAAAATCTGAATAATTCACTCCACTGTCAATAAAACCGATTTTTTAACAAACATATGAAGCGCAGTTTGAATTATCTCCAAATATATATACAGATCCATTTAGAATATTATTTTTTACGTTTTGAGCTTTCTAATCAATATTTTCTATATTTTATAGCCGCAACAATCGTTTTTGAAATTTCTCTTATTTTGTTACAAAAGTTCCGTAATACATGACTGCGACATTCGATTTTTGAATATAATAATTTGCTGATATCTGCTCCGCAAACTACTGCCTGATCAATGATGTTATTATATTCATTCTCTGAACAAAGTTCCTACTAAACCACACATACCTGTGTAGAAATTATGGGGGTTGGGGTTATTTTCCAAACAGATTGTTCGACTAAAGTGAAATTCTGCTAAAAGAGGAAAATAATGAAACAATTTTCCACTTTTTTTTTGGTATCTTGTAATAAATTATCTATTTTATTATTATTCTATTATTTACTTTTCTTGGAAATATTGCATTAAGCAATTAATTAAGATTTATTTTAGCTTTATCAATCAATCATTCATTGGTCAACAAAAAAATTAGGAAAACTTCAATAAAGATAAATATTGGAATTTTAAGCTGCACATTGATCTGAATATTTTGCAATTTTCAAAACCAGATCATTCATTCATGTGTATAAAGCATACAACTACAAATACAGACTAAACAGTCTAGTTATTTTCGACTTCTCCTGCAAGAAACTTTAAATACGACATCGCATTGTCACAGTTTTCGATGTAATTAGAATCAAAAATCGATCGCAATATTAAATTGTGACTAAAACTATTACTGATTTTTAACATTCACTAATGGTCGTAGAAAAAAAAGTTCTCTAATCCCTGATAATACCTAGATGAAAATTTCTCAACTGGGGGTTTTGACCGATTTATTATCACAATAAATAATTTTATCTTCGATTTCAAGATTGTATCCAAGACTTTATCGCATCCATACATAAGAAAACAATCATTTGGTTTTAAAATTGTGCAACGTTAAATCAAGATTAATAGGCACAGCTTAAAATTGTAATATTTTTGATAAATCCATATTAAGTCTGTTTGTTTTTAATTAATATAATTTGGTGTTACATTCGATGATTAATCAATAAGCTTGATGTAATCTTAGATTATCTCTAAATACAAGAGTTTCAAAACAAGCAAATAAGAAAAAAAACACCAAGAACTATACTATGCTCACCAAATGGCACAAAAGATTTCATCAAATACAATTTTCTTTTATTTTTCTAAAATTTCTAAATACAAACTTTGAAATATGATAATAATAATAATAATAATAATAATAATAATAATACGTTTATTGCCTATAAAGTACAAAAAAAATAAATGTACTTGTCAAACTCGTCAGTATAAACATTGTATATGTGTGTATTCAAATAATAATACATACTATAGTTCACATTAAACACAACAAAACTACACTAGGGTTACACTAGAGTTCTAGAAACTCAGATACACTATAAAATACTTTTTCATTTAAATACTGAGATAAACGACTCGTGAATAATTTATCACATTAAATGTTTTTTATTTCATCATTTAATTTATTATATAAATTGACTCCCATATGTTTTGACCAATTTTCAATCTAGAAAAGGGTACGTCATATTTAATCTTACTTCTGGTATTGTAATTATGTATGTCATTTCTTTTATGTACATTATTATTATTAATATTTTTTCTCATGTGCAACACAGTATGATAAATATAGAGAGATGTAATGTCTTTATGTCCTGTGTTGTTCTATCTACACCTACCATACATCTTATAATACGTTTTTGAACGACAAAGACATTATTTAAATAAGTGCTAGATCCCAAAAAATTATACCATAATTTAATATAGACTCTACTAAACCAAAATATAATGATTGAAGTACTTTTAGAGAAACAGTATCCTTTAATGATCTTATAAGAAAACATGTGGTACTCAATTTGTCACTTATATAGTGTAGGTGTGGTTCCCATGTCAGTTTATTGTCTATTATAAGACTTAAGAATTTTATTTTAGTTGTTGGTTCAATAGATTTGTTGCTAAGTCTTATAAAAAGACTAGAATCTACAGTCGCATTTTTTTGAACAAATTTTACAGCATGAATTTTTCCTACATTGAGTTGAAGTGCGCTGTTGCACCACTGATTAATACTTGTGGATACCTCATTTGCTTGGTTTATTAGATTTTCAAAACTGTTATCACTTATGATGGCATTGCTATCATCTGCATATATTATAACTTTAGTAAATGGGGCAATATAGTCCGGTAAGTTATTTATATAAATAAGGAACAGTAGTGGGCCCAAAACTCATCCTACACCTATGTTTACAATAGCTGGATCGGAGTGATAGTTTTTTATTTTAACAATCTGTCTCCTATCTTGCAAATAATTTTTTATCCAGTCATTAGGTATTTCTCGTACTCCTGTATTATTCAGTTTATTCAAAAGAACTAAATGACTAATAGAATCAAAGGCACGCGTGAGATCATAGAAAAATTCCATTATGTGTTGCTTATTGTTTAGACCCTCGTATATTGTAACCAACATTTCATCAATAGCACTCAATGTAGACCTTTTTTTTTTTTCGAAAACCGTGCTGGTTCGGTGACAATAGCTTTCCGCATTCTAAAAATTCTACAAGACGATCACTATAGGCCGTTTCAAAAATTTTGTGCAATTGATTTTGCACTGATATAGACCTATAGCAATTAATATCAGTCTTACATCCCTTATTTTTGTAAAGTGGCACTATTTTTGAGATCTTTACCAACAAGTCAAAAAAATTGATCGCTACGGTTTCTAATTTGTGATTTTTTTGGTTTATTGAATGAATTTCAAGAAACTCGAATGAAAGAATTTCTTTTACACATGTACATATTCAATCTTAATTCATTGAGGACTCATCTATTATTCTAGGTAATTATTTGTAATATTAGATGGTATATTGATTAATTAGATTTCATCACGATAATTTACTAATCTTTTCAACTCCCTACGTTATCAAATTTATATAAATACATAAGACTGAAATTTTCTTATAGTCTTACATCTGAGTTAGTAAAAGCTCATCTGCGAAAAAAGTTTCGTCCACGAATGAGACACTCGATGAAACCATGGATAGAAATGTAAGTAGATAATAGATTCTCTAAATTTACAATTTAATATAAGAACAGAGATTTAAAATTGACCAAAAGCATACCAATTATTAATAATTTTACTAAATTTTTGTATCTATTTAAACTTAAACCGCCATGCAACGGTTTGAATGTTTTTCTAAATTGCAGAAATTTCGTAAACGAGATGGAACAACTAATGAGGGAGATGATTACGAGAACGTAGTCATCGCAGATATATGTTTGAGTTTAGCCACAGACCCGAATGTAAGCAACTTTAAACTTTCTTCAAATGACCAAGAGTTCGGAAAATTTGATGACACTGTTGTGGAAGTTGAAACAAATAACAAATGGGAATCATTTGCAATTCAACTTAAGCATAACAGCAATAAGAATAAATTATGGCTTGACAGTTTAAAAACAGACAGTGGCGATTTCTCAATCATTAAATATTTTAATTCTTATAAAAACATTGCAACTCGTGATGGAGCAAAATTCATTCTTTTTACAAATCGAAAATTTAATGAAGACGCAGAAATTGATATCTTTGTCAAAGACACAGAAACAGACAAAAAAAGTTTAAGGCTGAAAATTGTGAGATTTGATTTAAACACTTTTTTCAATAAAGGAAAATGTTTTGAATTCAAAATTATCAAGCATAATCTTTCATCTTCTCAACTTGCTGCATATGAAATTTTTTTCTCTAAATTTCTGTTATGTACAAATCAACCTGGAAGAGAGGAAACTAAAAAACACATTTTAAAAAATTTCGCTGAGAGATTTTTATGTGACAAAGCAGAGTGTTCTGAGTATTTAGACTTTATATCAGAATGGAATATGGGAAGAAAAACAAAATGGAAATTAGACAAAAATTTAATACTGCAGGAAATTGCACTTATATTATTAACACCTTTCATTAAACCACTATCTTCTGATGGTAAAATGGACAGACAAAAAAAATTATTACAAGAAGTAATCAACTGTTTTCAAATTTCGATTTTCAACGCTGCAAACGTTGTTACAAAATTATGGGGAGATGTTAGAGCAACACTGTCTACGGATAATGAAGTGAAAGATATTATTAAAAAATATCAGCTTCATTCATATGGAGAACCTGCTGAAAATTTAAAAAACATTGAATTAACAAAATTATTGTGGCTATTGGGAAAAGCTCCGCTTGTAATTTCGGAGAATGAGAGAATATATAAAGCAATAAATTTATGCCCAAGCAAAAAATTTGTAATAATAACAAAAAATGAAAAGCTAATAGAACCTTTAGATAATTTCACCATATTTAGGAATTTAGCGGACTTAGGTTCGAAGCCGAATCTGCTGACTTTATACAACAATGTTCTGAAAGAATTCAAATTTTCAGTCCAGAAAAATGTCCAAAAAGGGAACAGTTTAAGAATTTTAATTGAAAAAATTCCAAATTTTACTTCAATTTTAACAACTAATGAACTGGTGAAAATGTTAGATGGTTCTTACCTAATTTGCAAAGAACAAGAATCTGTTCTTAAACCTTATATCAACAGACAAATTTCAAAAAATACTATAGAGATCAACTATTTTAACCATATTGATAAGAATACTTTAATTGTGCTCGATTGTATGCAGAAAGAACATAAAATTGCATGTAAATTGGGGCGTTTTAATTTGATTTTAATTTCCAAATATTTGGAAGAAGAAAATAAAAAAAACGAACATACCATCAAATGTACAGATAAAATTTCTCTATACCATACAAGTCCTAATATAAGAAAATATGTTTTTGGTTCAGACATATATCGACATGAAACTAAATGCTCAGCTGAAAGCTTCAAAGAAATCTGTAAACGAAATCCAAATTTCACAAGATACCATCATCTGAGAGTCATAGATGAAAATACTTTAGAATGGATTACTAGCAAAGGTGACACCAGCGATTTAGAAGCTTTTAGAATCCACAATGAATTTATAAATGAAACAGAATTATACGAAAAAGAACTAGAAACAAATATTAATCTGATAACATGCGACCCTGGAATGGGAAAATCCGAACTATTGAAAAGTTTAAAAAACAATACACCAACTTCGCTATGGGCAATTATTTTTTATCCAAGTGATATCATATTGTTATGTGAGAAACTGAATACTTGTGAGAAAAACAAAGAAGAAGTTTTGATTGAATTTATTTTGGAAACAAAATGTGTTAATTATTCCGAATTTCAGAAAGAAGCTATAAAAATGTTTATTGAAAAAGGTCAAGTTGTTTTCTTTTGGGATGCTCTTGATGAAATTACATCAAAAAATATTGAAGCTATTATTGTTTTGATAAAAGAACTATCTAACAGAAGTTTGTATCAATGGATAAGCAGTCGTTGTCATTTGAAAAATTATTTGGAAAAAAGTTTCAATACGTTATCTAGAAATATAAGACCGTTTAATGAAGAACAACAATTGGATTATGTAAAGAAAAGATTAGGAGATATATATTCTGAAGACATCTTCAAGTTAATTAGATCCACAGTTGAACTAATCAAATATAATGACGCCGACATCTTCGGAAGTCCATTACAAATTTATATGCTTACTGAACTTTTTCGTCAAGATCATAAAAAATATTTAGATTTACTGAAAGTAGAATTTTCTTTGACATATTTATTGCAACATATGATTGATAGTAAATTCGACTTATATTTCAAAGTTAAAGCTTCTGTCGAAAAACCCAATGAAGCTTTGAAAGAAATACTAAGCGTGTATAAACAATGGATGTATCAGAATTACGAAAAAGCTAGTTTGAAAGCACTGATGAAAGAAGAACTTTTCAAACGTCTGAATATCGAATGCGATAATTTCATAAGACAAATTGAGACGAAATCCGACAGTATTGGATTAATTACTGAAGTTACTGATAATTTTCCACAGTTTCTTCATAATTCTTATGCAGAATTCTTCGTTGCTAAATATTTTGTAGAACATTATAAAGAAATAAATAATCTTGATGCGATTATTAATGATAGTACATATGCAAGTATAAGATTTTTTTTCGATTTAATGTCTGCGAAAAATTCTTCAGCTCACATTGCTGTTATATACAATAATTTTGATTTATTGAAAACAAATCAAAATGGTTTGAATGACTACAGAGACATGAGAGGAAGAAATGTTCTTGATTTAGCATGCACTTGGAGTCAAAAGTGGATAGTATTTGATGTTCAATATATCAATGGCGAGTATATTATTGATAACAAGAGTGATGTATTCCAAGCGGAAAATGCTGAATACAAAGAAATATTTAACTATATTCTTCAACATTGTGAAATAGAGGAAGATCTATTGGTTTACGTTGATAAAGTAGATTGCTTATTGCCAAAACTTTTGATATTAATCAAACAAAACAAAAAAATAACCAAAGATTTCTATAGTCAAGAAATGATCAACATATTATATTATGCAACAAAATTCAATCATCATCAGTTTATCGACTTGTTAGACAGAGTACCATTTGTAAGAACTGAAAAAGACAATGGGTCGCTTCTTCATTTGGCTGCAACTTATAACTATGAAGAATTTTTAAGAAAACTTTTGTCTGCAGAAGACTATCGAAATTCAGTCAATAATAAAGATAAGTTTGGTCAAACAGCGCTTCATAGAGCTTGTCAACATGGATTTTATCGAATTGCTAAATGTCTTATTGATTATGGAGCTGACAGTAATGCGGTATGTAACAAAAAATTAACTCCTCTTCATATCGCATGTCTGCACGCTCATGAAGAAATTGTTATTTTGCTTCTCAAATCAGGTGCGAAAGCAAATTTATCCAAAGATTATAATATTACACCTTTACATCAAGCTTGCTGGAATGGACACACTGGAGTTGTTAGAACTTTAATTCACAACGGAGCTTTTATTAATGCTCGTGCAGATGATGGTTGTACACCTCTCTACGTGGCTTCTAGAAACAAGCATCAAAAAATTGTTAAACTATTGCTTGAGTCTAAAGCAGACGTTAATGGTGCTCAAAATGAAGGTGTAACGCCTTTATTTATAGCTTGCCAAGAAGGACACGAAGAGAATGTTAAATTGTTTCTAGAATCTGGTGCTAATGTTAATCAGACTACACACACTGGAGAGTCTCCACTGTATATCGCTTGTCAAAATGGACATAAATCTATTGTGCAGATGTTGATCAAGAATGATGCTTTGAAATCTGTTAACGCCAAATTTATTGAAATGGTTCGTCAACAAAATAACAGCGACATAATAGAACTTCTAAAAGAAGCTAACCCAGAAAAAATTTCTTTTTAAATAGATTATCATTTATAATATCATGTATTTTTTTGTTATTTATAATTTTCAACGTTTCAAGGTACAATATAGTTCTTATGATGAAATTTTGGAGGTGGGGACTATTTTCCAAACCAAGATAATAAAAATTCTAAAAGAAATCTTTTCGCCTTAAATACATAATAACCACTTTTAATTTATTTTCTTAATATTATATAAATATTCTTAATAAATTTCTTTTGCCTGAAGATTTTGATTTAATTGATAAATTTCTTTAAATTCTAACTCAAGCCGTGGAAAAAATTTCAGAAATAAGAACGTCGGATAAGAGATTTCAGACGTTTAGGAACACTCCATAACATGCCTACAAAGAATAATCTGAAAAAAATTACAACTTTGTTTACTAACCAAAATTATAATTTGTTGCATCTTCAATCCGGATGCATGTTCGTTACATAACTGTTGTTTAAATAAAAAAAAACATGTTTTGAAGGTAAAAACAAATAAAACGGGAAACCAATTCACCAATTCTTTGCAAAAAATTCAGTTCTATAAATATGTTTCTACATTTCATCTTGCTTTGAATATTCATCTATTCAATTATTAATATTATTATAGAGAATAATAATTATTGCGTTCATTTTCTGCAAATGCGATACTAAAAATACAAAGGTCAGTCGAGACTTTGTCTTAAAAAAAATAACTAAAAAATAAAAACTAAAACAATTCGGTATTTGTTTAATGGAGAGCGGACTATTCAGGAAAATTAAAAAAATCAATGTATATCAACTCAATTACTACTCTGTAGAGATAGGTTAGTATTATTTATAGTATCCAGTTTTTGTTTATTATTGTAGTCAGATCAAGATGTTTTCGTATTATTGAGAAAACATAATTTTTCACGAAGCTGTTATTCTGGATTCCCAACTACATGAACGAAGGTTGTAAATGCGTAAAAGCCAACAATATGTTATAAACACCACACAATCTTTTATATCACATATAGATGATGTTTTTGTAAATCATGACAAGTTTTCTAAGTGTTTTAATCAATCTATTGTTAATATTATATGAAATATCTTTCTGTGGTAAGTAAAGTGTAAAATACTAAAAAAAAATAATAATAATAAAAAATGAATCGTTTAACAATTTGGGATTATTATCAAAGTGAATAAAGAGCTTTGCTTTATGAATTATTTTCATCTAAATTTTTTTTAGTTTTAGGACTTATGACTGATATTCAACTCAGAGACTTAAGCAATGGCCATACCATAACAGGCGATAATATAACATTAGAATGTTCTATTACTTCAACACAATATAAACCTTATATTTTGTGGAATGCGCCAATAAATTTAAAATTAAAAGTATTTATAAAAACAAAATAATAAATAAAATATTTTCATAGTAGGAGTTTTAGAACAATCGTGTGCATATTGAAGATACCACAACAAATATATCGTCTTCATCATTTTTAACTACAAGCATTTATACAATTCAAAATTCTACGAAAATAGATGCGTCAATTTATTATTGTACTGTGACGGAGACTGAAACTATGATTGATGTTAAATATAAATATATATGGGTACCTGTCTATGGTAAGAATTTTTAAATTTTTTAATGTTTTTTGTATTAATTATTCTCAGGTGTTGATGAGCATATAATTCAACTTTGTCAAAACCACATCAGTAGCACTAAAATCGAACTTTTTTTTAAAGCTCACCCAGAAACAACATTCCATTGGTAAACATTTTTTTTTATTTATATATTTGTAAACAATTAGATTTTTAAGGATCGATAAAAATAACAACACAATTTCAACAAATTCCTCAAAATTTGCATCTGAAACCGCAATCACCAATATTTATGCTAATTACAAATCATCACTAAAATTCAAAGATGTACTTTATGAAGACTTTGGTAATAATACTGTTATTGCTACAAATGAATATGAGCAAAAAAAATTCACAATTTCTTTAAATTTAACAAATCCACCAATTTTAAATTTAACAATAAGTAGTAGAGAAGATGAATTTACAATATTGAAATGTCAATCGATTGGTTTTCCTAAACCAAAAATAACTTGGCAATTTAAAACTTGTAAAGATTTATATTGTTTTCAAAATTTAGACAAAATTAATGCTTCTATAAAACATCCATTCCATACTGAAGATAAACATTTAGAAAGTACATCGTATTTATTAGTTAAAAAATCAGAATTTGGTTTAGTGCAATGTAATGCAAGTAATACACTGGGTTCGAATAGTTTGCAACAATATCTTTACAGTAAGTTGATAAAATTTTATTTTTATTTCCACAATTTTTTTTTCAAGAACCTATAGAAAAGTTTCAAGCATTTTCGGAATACGGTATAACTCTTGAAAACACAACAACAAAAATTCAAAGTCTTTTCAGAGACAACATTATTATAATGTGTGCAGTTTCTCTTCAAGACTATAATGAAGAAATTACTTGGCATCGTGAAGGCAGGAATTTTTCATTAAATGATATTAGAGTCCCAATCAAAGGTATACCTAAATTTTTTATTGTAAAATTTTGATCAGATTCTTATTTCAGGATTTGATGAATATGATATTAAAAATATCAATGCTGTCTATAGTACTGTGACTAAAGTTAAATTTAATATTGATAAGACTGATGCTGGAAATTACTTTTGTAAAGCGTCAAGAAAAGATGGGAAAATTGATTACAAATGGTTCACAATAATTGTGCGAGGTAAAATTGGAACTTACCCTTCATTTGGTGTTAAAGATTCTTAAAAAAAAGTAATTTTTAGAGCAACCAACTTTGAATGTAGCTAGTAATATGCAAAATAACACAGTTACTGTCAAATATGGAAACTCGATTAAGTTCTTTTGCAATGTTGATGGATACCCAACTCCAAGTATAAAATGGTATAAGGTAAATAATACAGATGTCTCATTAGTATATGGTTGATTTTAAAAAAAATTGTAACTAGAAAACGTTAATTTGTGTTCTAGATTCCACATTTTGTAAATATTTTCATATTATGTCTACATCTGATTTAACCGAGAGTCTATGCAATTTTGTTTTTTCAACGAAATATTTTATTTGTTTTACATATTTTAATTATGCTTGAAATTAGTTATTCAGTCGATTTCGTTTTTTTCAAAGTGGTCTCCAGTTGTTTAAGTTATTAAATAATTTGCAACTCTAGAAAAAAATGTATAGTTTATCATTGTGTTACAATAAAAGAATGAAATTTGGTACGCACTTAGCTGAAACAATTTTCTACATTACTTTGTGAAGAAAAGTTAAGAAACTTCCAAAAAACTATAATTTTTATCATTTAACTTTTGACAAATTTCAACACCTGAAACTTGTTTTATTCAACTGGAACTAATTGACATTAAAATCAAACATAAATTAAACAAATATTATAGTAAAAAAAGTCTGGTAATTATTTAAAATTTAATTATTTAAAAAAACATGTACAGTCTATGATATAATATTTTAAAATTGGCTCTAAATGATATTATGAATAGTTGCCTCAGCTTTATGTGCGCAAAATTCCATTTAATTCTAAAATGAAATAAAGAAGACAGCAATTTTTTCTAAAAAAACTTCCGGTCAAACCAAAAGTATTCTAAATTTAAAAATATTTTTGAAAAGTCGAGTCTATAACACAAATTAACGTTCACTAGTTAAATTTTCTCAAAATTTAAAATTTTTCCTTTCGGGCAAAACATTTATAAAACTTTTCCAGAATGATACAAGTCTTTCAAATTCAACTCGAATCCAAATCAAAAATAACAATCAAACTCTAGAAATCAGTGATGTTGTTGCTGGTGATAACGGGACATACAAATGCGATGTTCGCAATAGAGTAAATTTAACAGAAACCCGAAAAGCAATTGTTAAAACTACAGGTGAGATTTTATCAATTTTTTTTTTCTATTTCCTTTTTTTTTTCAGAAAAAGATTTCGATTGGTTGCTACTTGCCATCATAATTTTATTACTTGCATTATCGTGTGTGTCCATCTTTGTTATTGTAAAAATCCGCAACACTAATAAATTGAAAAGTGAATTAAAAATGCTCGGTTTAGCCGATTTTGAGAAAGGAGATATTGAGAATTTAAATCCTGAATTAAGACTTGATGATCAAGCTGATTTATTGCCATATGATAAAAAATGGGAGATTCCTAGTGATAAATTGAAATTAGGAAAAGAGTTAGGAAGCGGAGCTTTTGGTGTTGTTGTTGAAGGAGAACTTTTAGATTTTCCTACGAAAGAGAAGAAAACAACAGTGGCTGTGAAAATGGTTAATAAATTTGCTGACGATGATTGTATTAAAGCTTTAGCTTCAGAATTAAAAATTATGGTACATTTAGGAACACACATAAACATTGTTAATCTTATCGGTGCTTGTACCCAAGATATTGCAAAAAGTAAAAAAAAAAAATATTAATAATCATCGATTTCAAGTTTTTTCTTTTAGAAAAACTACTAGTAGTTGTTGAATATTGTTCTCATGGAAATCTTCATAATTATATCATATCACATAGTATCAGATTTATTGATCAAAGAAAAACAGATGACCAATTTGACTGGAATATCCGACCAAAAAAAAATAAAATGTAATTTTTTCAGTTAAAAAATCAAACTCTTTAAATTTTAATTTACATGAAAAATGCGAAATTGAATTACATTGTTCCACAGTTCGATGAAGAAGCAGGTCAGTAATATTTTATATGCAAAGTGCCTCAATAAGACTTTTATATATTAGATGGTGAAATCGAAAAGAGCGATTTTGTTAATGAAACAGACTACATATGTAGTCGAGATTTTCTTTTATGGGCATTCCAAATAGCTCAAGGAATGGATTATCTATCGTCGTGTAGAGTACTTCATGGTGATTTAGCAGCAAGAAATGTGCTTTTGGCTGATAACAATGTGGTTAAAATTGCTGATTTTGGTCTTGCTAGAAATATGTATAAAGAAGGAATCTACAAGAAAAAAGCTAATGTGAGATTATAATTTTAGAGAAATTCTATAGATTCGAGTGATTTTGTTTTAGGGTCCATTACCAGTGAAATGGATGGCAATTGAATCAATTGGTGAAGGCATATTTTCAACGCAATCAGACGTTTGGTCTTTTGGTGTGGTTTTATGGGAAATTTTCTCCTTGGGGAAAACCCCATACCCTGGATTACCAGTAGATCAAAACTTTTACAGACAATTATGCAATGGCTACAGAATGGAAAAACCTGAATTTGCAACGAGAAAAATGTAAATAGATAATTACAAAAAATATATACACGAGGCTGTTCCATTAGTATCAACAACTCACATTAAATTATAGGACAATCCTTAAAAAAAAATACAAGTTTCAGGTGTTGAGAATAAAATAAGAAAAATTACTGTTTTTGGACGTTTCTACATTTTCTTCAAAGAATATTGTAGAAGGTTGTTTACAAAATTTCAATAAAAATATTTTTGAAATGTATTTTCTAAAACAATTTTTTTTTTTAAATTCAATTACAACGCCACAATCTTTCTAATCTAATGGAACACCTGTATATACCTCTGTAATTTAATTTCTATATGAAATTTTCCAGATATAAGATGATTCTAGAATGTTGGGATGCAAATCCAACAAAACGACCATGTTTCAAGAAACTGGCTGAAATAATTGGTGGTATGATGGAGGAACCTCTAAAAACTGTAATTTTACACTTGTTAAATCCACTTTTTAATTTAGCAATTTTCAGTTTTACGTTAACATGAAAACTAGCTACGTTACAATGAGAAGACAACAACTTCTAGACGAAGAACCAAAACAAAATTACTTTTCAATGGTGGCAATGCCAAATTATGAAAATATTGTAAAACTAAGTCCATGTTTTGTCAATAATTTTGCTTATTTCAATTGCAAAGATGGAGTTATAGAATTCCAAAATGAATAAAATAAAATAAAAACAAAACTGAAAACTAAATATAACAATTTTGTAGATAAAAAAAAAATCAGTAAGTAGGAGCATGTAATGGCCAGTTTTTTTGATTTGCGGGAATCTTTTGTGGAGCAAATTGTATCATTATTATTAAATAAGAAACGACCCATGCTGTAACCTAAATAAAATAAGTTTCAAAATAAATTTTGATAAATTTACTCAATTTTCAAAACTTACGTTTAGTAAAGTCGTAGGAGTGACAGAAAACATACCAAACACTTGAATATCGAGTTTGATTCTATCAATAAGAAAGTAGTTTCTGGACCACTAGAAAGTTGAAAAAAAATTATTCGAAACATAAATAATAAACATAATTAAACGTACTTCACTTCCGAATCTTTCAACGTCAGTTCTCGACGTTATTCTAGCAGCAAAGAAATTTATATTATCAATCTATAACAAAACTTGAAATAACAAAATAGAATAAAAATGCACAAGCTTTTTACCTCTTGATGAATTCTATAATGTGCCCAAACAACCAACACAATCTCAATAATATGCATAAGTAAAACATTGACAAGTATTAAATATTGCCAAAAAGAATAATTCCCTTTAACAATCAAAAAAGAATTGTTAGTTACTGTAATAGCAGCTATACTAAATAAAGCACAAATTTGCAGAGAAAATTGTGGTACCATTTCATTAGTAATCTCAATAATATCAAAATACACTTTTACAAAAAACCGAATAACGTCAGGATGCTTATAATTATTCTTCAAAATTTTCGTTAGAAGCGAGTAACGTATTAATAAGAAGTATAAACTCATAATAAGAAAATATGAAGCAAAATGTGTCAAACCGAGAGGTAAATAATAAGAACACCAATAAATCCAAGTCATGTATGGTTTCAAAAAAACAGAATAGTAATATTCAGTAAAACTAACATATAGAAAAATAATCAACCAAAGACAAAAAGTTACGTAAAAAATTCGTGTAATTTTTTTATTGTTAATGAAAAAACCTAATTTACTTAGACTGTTGTCAAATCTTGACAAATTTTTAAGACACTTTATATATTTTTTCGAATACCATAAATTCGTAATAATTGTTGCAAAAAAAGCAAACACTAAAGCAACAATCTGAATGTGTAAAACGATCAAATTCATCTCATGCAATTTTCTTCCATATAATTCTTTTATTTGGAAATATAGAATAATGATGTAGAGAGATACTAAAATGCAGTTGTAAATTATGAAAATTATGCTAGATTTTTCGGGTGTTTTAGCTGAATTGAAGGCAAATAATTTCATAAATATCAAAAATGGATGATGTGGAAAATAAGACATTTTATCACACTAAATTTATAACTGACTATTTTATAAATTGAAGAAATTTTGTATGTGGAACGATTTTAACAAGGAAAAGTTACTCAATAGCAAGCCAAGAAAAAAGTGATGATGAAAGACATAATTTATACCATAAAAATAATGTAATAATATAAATTATAATAAAGGAAGTAATAAAATGTTAATCAGTGATGTAATAAAGTTACGGCTTCTTGTTTTGTTTTTTTTGTATTTAATAATTCAAGAATCACTTTGCTGGATCATTAAAAAGTATATAAGGTGTCTATGTTGGTTGAAACATTAGAAGCATTTAAATAACCAAAAAGTATTATAATCTAAATTTTTCCTCATTTATACAGAGAGTTTTAAACATGTGAAGCAACATTTTAAACATCAGATAGAACTTTTTAAATAATGAAAATTCGCGAAGAAAACGCATCTTAAAATATCTTCCGATTTTATTCATTATTTATTTATTTGATTTTATTTTATATTTGATTCTTTAGCTCTCTAATTTATCGGTTCTCTTCTTTGATTTATTTAGGTTCTTTGAATTTATCGCAATTTTGAGTTTTTTATTAATTCTCTCGATTTTCTAGATTTGATAAAATGTAGATGTTTTTGATTTCTTAGGCATTCAGATTTTTTTAGAATTTTTGATTTTTAAGACTTTCTATTCTCAGTTCTAATTTTTTGGGGGATACTCTTCAAATTTTCTAAATTGTTCAGATTTTGTTTCTTAGACTTTTTGTATTTTTCAAAATTTATTATTTTATAGATTTTTCTCAGTTTTCTTGAATTCTTTTTATATTTTCAAGTTTCTTAGGTCTATCAGATTTCTTAAACGTTTTAAGTTTTCTAGATTTCATCAATGCTTTGATTCTTTTACATTTGCCAGATTTCTTTCAATACTCTCAAATTCCTATTTTGGGGCTCAAGATTTTCTAAATTCAATAACTATCCAAAAATGTCAAAATTCTTCTATACAACGTGTTTCAAAAGTGTGAAGCAATGCTTTAACCACAGATAGAGCTTTTAAAGTGATAAAAATTTACGTTTAAGTTCGTTATGGAAATTTGAACTTTTCTTTTTTATCTTCTAAATAGTTAACCGAAAAATTTTGAAATTCTGGACAATAACTAATTATAATGTATTCTCTCGAATGCCTGATACAAATTTTCAGTTTTCGGTTACAGCGCTTCTGGTGCAGTTTTCAGAATGAAACTGAAGTTTGAAGTTGAAGGTATTTAGTTTCTTGAACTTTCAACGAATAACTTTAATTAAACACCTTCAAAAATGACCCGTTCATATTGCCTCAAGCAATTCAATTTTATTCCAAATTCGAAACGTGAAAAAGGTTTGATTAAAAAAAAATTATGGTTGCCATTTGAAAACTGAATTTTTTCAACAATTGAAACGCAAATTTTAATTTTTTATTCGCTTTATTTCAGATGTAAAGAAAATAAGACTAAAGATTCTGATAAAGAACACTCTGGTAATAATTTTGCAAAAAATTCCATTATAATTTCTTATAGTTTCTAATTGAAATATTCGAAAAACAGGTTAACTAATAATATTTTCAAAAGATTTGAGATTTGTCTTGCAAATAAAGTTGTATGTTCCTAATTGAAATAACAAAGTTAGTAGCTGTTTCCGGTATAACCGAAAGTAGCAGAGACTTGGAAATAATTTAGGCAAATAGATCTCATTCTAAAATATAAATGAAGAAAAATTCAGATCATAATACTTTTTTCCAATTCCAATTATTAAAATGTTCATTTTGTCTATCAAATCTTACTATTAAAATGACACCTGCATTTGAATATTTCAAATTGTTTTTTTTTTATAAATTTTAGATTTTCCTATAACGAATTCACAAATAAAAATTAATGGTTTAAGTGAGAAATCTTAGCTTTCGCATTTGATGCTTAACTGCTAAATTAGTTTTATGCTGAGTCCATTTCCTGAAAAAAACACTTAAGCCTTAGGTTTAATTTACGACTCAAAATTCAGTTCTGGACAATTTAATCGGCAAAAGCAATTAACATTAATCATTTAGGAACATGCGCTTTATTTCCAAGTAGAAGCGGGTAGTAATCTCTATGTCAACAAAAGCAAAAGTGGTTTTTAATATTTATTCGATCCCTGAAAACTATCACACATTTGTGCTTTAGAATCTTCAAGTAATCGACAAAAAAAATGAAATTTACAGAAATTGTGGGTAATGATTTCTTCATTAATATGAATACAATAACAGAAGGTAAAATGCATTTTACTATTTTAAGCTTTAATAGAAAGTAATCAATATTTCGTTTACTGTCCACACTATTTCAGTGCATGCTTTAGAGATATTATAAATTCCCTGAAAAATTTTAATTAAATTCTAATTGCAGAAAACAAAAGTCGAAGACAAAGAATGATGGAAATGTACAAACTCATCCAAACTGTAAGCTCAGCTTGCGATAAAAATATAAATGAATTTAAAAAGCTTCAGTCCAAACACGAAATTTTACAAAAAATAGTTACAGATTATGAAGATAATTACGCAACAACTGAATTCAAGAGAAAATTCAAAAATACTGTTATTAATTTTTTACTAAATTACTGTTGTGAAGAATTCGAACATGATAGCTCTGAACTGCTTTTTTTCATAGCAGTAACTTTCAATTTACCAAAACTCAAAGAAATAATCAAACAATCTGATCATGATGAGATCAATCAGACATGTTATTCCGATTCTATAATTGTCTTTTCTCTAAAGTATGGAGACATTACAAATCATAATTTTGTGGAATGTATAAAAGTACTTATAGATGCTGGAGTTGATATAAATATAAGCGACATAACTGGTAAATTTGCAATTGATTACGTTACGACTTTATACAATAAAACTGAAAATACAAAAATTCAGAACAATTTAATACAAGTTGGTAAATATTTGTTGGATAAAAAAATCTGTATAAGTGAAGAACCAAAAACTGAATTTTTTATAGTAAACATATTGAAAATTGAATTGACAAAGTACAAATTTGCTAATGTCGATATAAAAACGAAACTATTTTACTGGATTTCTAAATATAAAACCAATGAATTTTTAAGTTTCAAAAAAATACATCATTATGTTAATTGCGATAATGGGGAGAATACTCTTTTACAATTTGCTGTGAACAAATCTAACAATATGTTAGCTGTTGTTGAATATTTGTTGAAAAAAGGAGCAGATCCAAATAAAACAACAGAAGCAAATCCATTATCACCTTTAGAAATAGCAGCGCGCAACAATTACGACACAATTTTCAAACTGATTCTAAGTTGGAAAGAAACAAAAATAAGTGAAGATCAATTTAATAATTTTGTTAAATGGAGAGGACATTCAGTTAAACGAGAATTATTCGGAGTCTTGTTAGATTCGGATAAAATAGACCCAACTTTTGTGTTTAAGAAAACTGGAAATACTCCTCTTCATTATGCCATACGTTTGTGTCATAGAAATGCTGTCCAGAAGCTACTAAGAAGACCTGATGTATCTTTAACAGTTAAAAATTATGCAGGAAAGTGTCCCCTTGATATTCTCGACGCTACTGATCTTAATATTTACTTCGATTCTTGCTTAATTTTCGATAACAGAAAAACTATTGATTTTAATTCGACAGAATATAAAATGCAGTTCCGATTTAGACGCTTAACTGATGGATCAGATACTGAAGTGGATGTGATCTCACTTATTGGAAAATACAATCATTTAGAGCATCTTTTAGCGCATCCTTTTATTCATACTTACATCATGATAAAGTGGTTTAAAGTGCGAATTTATTTCTGGACGATATTAGCAATCCAAGCTTTGTTTTTTCTAATACTGAGTATATTATTCTATCGGTTTCCATTTTCATCAACTTTGGAACATATAATCTGTTTTCTTATTTGCATAATCCATGTTTTTTGCAAATGTTGGGTATTTTTTTCTCCTAAAGAAGTTCTTCAAGAATGTCTTTCATTATCATTCAAACCTACAACACTTCATGAATATTGTGAAATTTTATTGATGATTACTTTTATTGGAAGTTTCTGGTTTACTGAATTTCGAGCTTTTTGTTTTATTGAAATGGCAATTGTGTTTTTATTAATAGCAGGTTATCATCCTAAACTTTCACATTGGTCTATAATGTTACAAAAAGTTTTTAAAACTTTCACTTTATTATTAATCTTCTTCTCGCTTTTGACTGTTGCTTTTGCTGCAAGTTTTCATATAATGTTTCAAGATCATCGATTTTTCACAGCTTTATATCGATCAGTTTTCATGGCATATTTTATGACAATTGGAGAGATCAATGTGAGTGAAGTCGATTTTGAAACAACACCTTTTGGAGGATATTTATTATTCTTTCTTTTCGCAATGAGTATGTCTGTTGTTATAATTAATTTTTGGACTGGTGTTGCTATTAGAGATATTGATAAATTTGAAAAAAGATCAGAAGTCAGTGCGTTGAAAAATGTTATAGCTTTTGTTGCTTTTATTGAAAAACATATTTATAGTATTGATTGTTTGAAAAAAAATTTACCAAATCCATTGATTTTTTCTCAGCCAGAAGAAACATATATTGTTGATTTTTATATAAATAAGGACGATCAATTCGAACCAAAATTTATTAAAGATGGTGTTGAAATATTCTTAACTAGAAGGTTTTCAAAGAAAAGACATTTTCCTAAACAAATTAATAAAGTTTGTTTTGAGAAAATAAGAGCTCATTATTTTAAATTACAAAATAATACAACAGAACAAAAAATTTTAGAAAAATTAGACAAATTAGTAAAATCTTTAGAATGCACAAACCAGAATAAAGGCAATGCTAAAAAATTTAAAAGGCAAACCACAGTGGTTTGAATAGAATGACAATAAAATTCATATTAACACAAATGCTCATATTAATAAATGATTTAATAAAGCTTTTATAAATTTATAAATAAACTTTTGGTCTAATATGTGTTTTATTCTATTTTATTTTTTAAGCTGCCAGAGCATTCAGTGGAAGGAAAAGATTGTTACCTTTAACGAATTTACAAGATATAAGAAATTCTATTGAATAGATTACAATGTTTATTGATGATGATAATAAAACAATGAAAAAAAAAATCATTTAAATTGTTTAATGGACTGAATAATCGATTGTTATTGATTGAAATTGCATTACAGAAGGAAAATTTTCTCGAGTAAAAAACAGTCTCATTATCAAATTAATTAAAAATATAAAAATTCAAATCAAATAGTACTATTAAAAAAATTATAATTTTATTGAAGTTTATACAGTGTCTATACCATAAATATTCAGAATTTTTTATCAGGAAAAAAACGCCACCATAACGAAATGGTAATGAAAATTTATAATATTTACATTCAACCACATTACCTAAAGAACCCAAAAATATAAAAATATAACAAAAATAACGATGCATCCAGCTGCTGCTTTAACATACATTGATTTTGTATTAAGATAAGTGGCATCTTTTTTATATTTTTGTGTCAACATTGAAAGATTTTGTGTTTTGGTATCAAGTTCTAAAAGAGAAAGATAGATTAATAAAACTAAAGAAATATTAGAAATAGTAATTTACCGGATAAGACAGTCCCTCTTTGTAAAACATCATCAATATTTTGAACCATAATCCTTTGAACATCTTGCAATTGATTATTAATGTTGCTTAAATTACGTCTTGATCTCGAATCTGTAAACACTTTTTTTGCTTTTTGGATATACGTATCGAATTCAATAAATGTGTATGGTCTTGTAACAGTGTTAACTCTTTTACCATACTGACGATGGAATTCTTGTGCTATATCTTCTAAATATGAATATGCCAATCGTTTTGAATAATTTTTCTCACATAATACTAAATAACAAACATCATATTCAATTAAATAACTACAAAAATAAACAAATAGAACCAATTGTAAAAAAATACTCTTATTACTGGAATAAATAAGGTCCAGTTTCGATTGTACATCTTGATGGTGATTGTGGCCCTAACTTTCTGAATAACATTTTTGCTTGATTCTGATAGTCTAAAATGCTGCGACCTGACTATAATTATGCAATATTAATCAATTTTTGTCAGAATTCTATTTTTTTCTTACTTGTTCATCTTCTTGCATTGTTGCAGCTAACGGAAGACCGTCAGCCATACGGGCTATCATTGTCATCAACACCATAATCCACAGATTTTTTTAATCTCACACAAATGAAACAACCTTATTGAGTTTTTATGACAGTAATTTAGGTTATTTACACGTCATGTTTCACACGTCAATGTGACAGCGAAGAAACCCTACTTATCTGCATACATAACAACGACATCTAGCGATTAATAATTTGTTACTTGAATATATTTTTTTTAATTTCATAATTTGTAAACTAAAAAGTATTTAAATTTTAACGCTAAAAACTGAGTTTAAATGTTTTACAAAAAATTATAATCAAAAATTGAATTCTTGTAAATGCAACCAGCAATACACAATTTATTTTTCTAACTGAAGCGAAAATTATTTTTGCTTAAATTTTCTATATTCATTGTTAAATGGTTTAAAAACTTGAATAAGAACTTTACTCTATCCCCAACAGAACGTGGGTGTTCTCATTATTATTTAAGTACACATTGTTATTAATTTTTGTTAGTAAAGAAGTATCTTCCGCAATTCTGGAGAAATTCAATTTATTTTTTACCAGAAATAGCATCAGTAAATGCTTTTAGCATTTGTATGATTCAGAACATTATTGTTGCCTCCACACATAAAACAGTCAACAACAATTCTCCAATTTACTTATCAAGTTTCAAAAGAATAATTAAGGACAATATTAATTCGTACTCTTTCATCGTTTCGGCTTAGTATTCTTTGTTATAACTGAAACAGAAAAGAATGAAGTCTTTTACGTTTATTTTTGTTGTTTTTATTATTAATTGTTGTGGTAAGATAATAAATATTGTATTTCTTATAACTACATTTTTTTATTAGATGCTTATGTTGATAACACTGAACAGTTAACAACTCAAATGTTACTGACGAGGGAAATAGTTCTGAAATCAGTAAAACAATTATGTTACCAAAATTCTACTGAAAGCTACCGACACTTTGTTGTAAGAAAAAATTATGAATAAATATACATTTCAAAAAAACTGTTTCAGGATATTCTGAACAATGCTACAAAATGTATGGAGGGTGTAATGGGCGAAACTTCAATTTTCTTAACAGCTCCAAAAACTTTCAAAGACAATATTCAAAACTGCGTTGATGAATTTGTAGAAGAAATGGAGAATTGTCTACCTGAAGAGTCCAAAGATTGGCCTCAATTAAACTTTGAAATTTTATATTCATTTCTAGATTATTTACATGAAAATCGAGAAGAAATTTTTTGTTAGTTGACACATTTATAACATTGAATTGAATAATTTTTTTTTTTCAGCACCGGAAGTCGCTGCATATGTTAAAAATTGCTCGGATAATATAAACAAAATTCAGTCACATTCAGAGTTTTTTCAATGTTTCAAATTAATACAAAGTGAGAATTTGGAAACTAAAGTCTATTGTCAGTAAGTGATGAAATTCAAGAAATGAAAAAAATCAAACTCAATTTTATTTCAGACAAGTTATTGAAGTTGAGAGATGTTTAGTGATTGAACTTGATAGACAATGTCCTAGTACAGAATCTATTGATAAATTGAAGGAAGGTTTGTTGATTGCTTTGAAAGAACCTTGTGCTGAGTTTGATGTTACTGATAATCCAATGGATAATGTTTTTACTATACTCGCTCCTTATGAGCCACCGAACATCAATCCAGATCTTATGTAGAATTTTTGTAATTTTATAGCAATTTAGGTTTTTTTTATATAAATTAGCAATACAAAAATTATGTACCTTCAAAAATATTACAAATATAATTAATTCTTGTGTAAACTCAAGAACCATTTTTTCTTAAATTTTTAAAATCTAAAAAATAAAGAATCCTGAGAATTTGAATAGAAAAATTCTTTACAACTTGAACATGATGCAGAATGGAGACTGGAGGTGCTCACAATGTACAGGTGTCTGTCCCATCTTATGCGCATAGTGAATTTTTTGTCTTCATCGTAGCATTTAGAAAAACGAAAATTTGCATAAAGCAATCTACTAAAGAAGTGCAATTAGAATGAGGAAGCAAAAAACTTAAATAACCAGAAAGTAGCAAAATACTCAAAAAAAACTGTTTTCTAAATAAAATTCATAAATGGCGAAAAAATCGAAACCGTTCCAAAACTATCGTTTTACAGTTTTTTTTCAATTTTCAATTAAAGATTTTTAAAACGGTAATTGATTTCGATCAAATCTAACTGCAAAGCAGTGTTGCCTAATACTAAAGCATCATCTGTTGCAAAGAAAATAGAAGAGTTTGAGTTTTCTGTTTTTAAATTCTTATAGAGCTTCACAAATGGATGATATGTACCAATTTTCGTCTTTCTAATTGCTACTATAAGGTTAAAATTCCTTTTTTGTCAAAGATATTTAGAAAAGATGAGAAAATTCCTTATAAATTTTCACAATTCTAGACAGTTTTAATCTCTAATGAATAACTATAATGAATCGCTATAATAAAATTTTATATACCTACTTTAATTATTACAACAGCAATAAAATGTGTTTAAGTGTACAACAACGTGTAAAACACACAATAAAAAAATTTTTTAATTATTTTAAGGATTAAGTTGTTATTTCAAAAATTACACAATTTTATTTGAATCAGTTTGATTTATTGGAAAATTAATTGCTTATATAAAAATACTGTTTTTCAAATACGTAGTTCTATAATTATGATAATTTTTAGTTAAAATTGAGTTTAATGTCACTAGGTACTAAATTAGCCCTCTATCAAATATCCTTGAAATATATCTGCAAAAGTTAGATTAGAAGTAAATAGTCTAAAAAAACTATTAAAATAAAAGTTTGAACAATTGAACTAACAAAACTAAGCTCACTTAAAATTTTAATTAATCTGATAATCTGTTTTAAGAAGGTATAATCATGTGTCCATCGCATGAATATAACATATTTAAAGAATAAATTTGCAATCTTGTGAGACAAAATTACAGTTTTTAGCTACGAAAATGATTCTTTTAACATTTTCGATAATTTTTCCCATCTCTTCCACACTAACTGCTGTTATTATTGACAGTAAACCAAGTAAGCTTTTTTTTTTATTAACCAACAGTTGTATATTTTCGTATTTAGATAAATTCAAATACTACGATCCTACTCCTGATACAAATTTACTTAAAGAAGACAAATTATTTTGGTATCATGTTGGTAACGATTATCTAACAAACATATTACGGCAAGAACAAGAAGTCAAAAAACATGTAGCAAAAAATGTGGTAATCTTAATTGGTGATGGCATGGGCATTCCCACAATCACCGCTTCAAGAATCTACACCGGACAAAGAAATTTTGGGAAAAGTGGTGAAGATTATAAATTAGTTTATGAAAAATTTCCAAACGTAGCTTTAGTCAAGGTAAATTTTTTTTTTTAACAAAATTAAACATTAGAAACTAACACAAACACCCAAACAAAACAAAAAAATAATTTGTGTTGTTTGGAGTTTTTAACATTTCTCTTAACCAAAAGCAACTTGTAGACGTATAATGTGGACATGCAAGTGCCAGATTCCGCTGGAACTGCCACTGCTATTTTCACAGGTAATTTATACCAAAAGATTAAAGTTTAAAAAAATGGAACACTTGTTATTTTTTATTTGAACTTTAGGTGTTAAAACTCGCTATAAAGCACTTGGAGTTGACGCTTCCGTAACAAAAAACGTAGCAGATCCAGAAAAATACATCAAAAGTAAAGTAGAAAGTATCATGGATTGGGCTCAAAAAGCTAATAAAGACACAGGTAAAAAATAAAAATTTTGAATAAACTTGTAATTTTTCTCAACAGGAATTATCACGACTACGAGAATCACTCATGCTACTCCTGCTTCGACTTATGCTAATGTCCACTTCCGAGAGTGGGAATGTGACAGCGAAATTCCTCAGGAATTCAAACCTTTTGTTAAAGACATTGCAAGGCAGCTTATTGAGGAAAAACCAGGCAAAAATTTCAAGGTGATTTTGGGTGGAGGCGCCCAACAATTGGGCCACACCACAGCAGACTTGAGTGAATGCGCAAGAAATGACAGTTTAAATTTAACTCAAATATGGATTGATAATCATAAAGATACCAAAGCTGCTTTTGTCACAAACAACGAGCAACTTTCTGCAGTTGATGATGTAGATTACCTTTTTGGTTCATTTCATTATGATCATTTACCTTATGAGCTACTCCGGGATAAAGGTCCAAAAGGAACTCCGAGTTTATCACAAATGGCTTCGAAAGGTCTCGACATTCTCAAAAAAAGTCCAAATGGATTTGTTCTTATGATAGAAGGTGGACGTATTGATCATGGACATCATGACAATCGCGCAAGATTAGCTCTCGAAGAAGCAGCTGAATTTGAACGAACAATAGATTTAATAGTCAATGAAACAGAATCTGATACTTTGATTTTGGTAACTGCTGATCATTCTCATGCGATGACTATTAACGGATATAGTAAAAGAGGAAATGACATTTTAGGTATTTTCACTCTAACATTTTTCTTTACATTTAAACAAATTTTTATTAGGATATGGAATTGAAAACGAAGACGATCGACCAGCTTTAACTTTAACGTATGCTAATGGTCCTGGCTTTAACTATCATTATTCTCCTAATGTTTCTACAATTCTGGGACCATGGATAGATGTAAGAGACGATGAAAACCGCTTAAATGATCCTGAATATAAGCAAATGGCAACTTACCAACTCGATGATGAAACTCATGGTGGTGAAGACGTTGGCATTTTTGCTGTAGGACCTGGATCTCATTTAGTGAGAGGAGTTTTTGAACAAAATTACATTGCTCATATGATAAGCTACGTTGCTTGTATCGGACCAAGAGCAGAAATGAACTCTCGGTGCTACAATGCTTTTGAAAGTTCTGGAACCACTCAAGTACTACCGACTTTGACACTGTTTATTGTTGCGTTATGTTACGTTAAGACAAGATTTTTCAATTAAATAAAGTATCTGCTTTGTTGATTAAATACCACTTTTTGAATAAATAATTCAGTAATAACAATGCGCCTAATCGAAATTTAGTTGCAACCAAAATTACAGAATATTTTAAAATAAGGACTTAATTTTATTCCTATAGTTCGAAGAAGTAATTAATTGAAAGTTAGTTTTTAGCAACAAAATTATTTACTATTCAGTTATAATAATAAAATTTATACCACGTGTAATGTTAGTTGCATACACTTTTTAATATATTTTTTACCAAGTCCAAATACTTAATTTCTAGATATTAACATAAACAGACGCCTAGCCTAATCTTGTTGGAAATAAATGATTGACAAACGCAGTTTGATGGCGTTTTGAAATAAAAATTAAAAATGTTCAAATTTGAGAAAAGTTTAAAGTAGATTTGAAGTATATTTCGGAGAAGAAAAGGTAGCTTTAATAATCAACTGAATGAATCCAAAACACTCCCAGAAAAGCGAAAAACTGAGATTCTAAAATATGGGGATGAAGTTAGTAAATAATAGAGTAGAAACATAGTTAAGAAGTACGAAAAGAAAATTGAAATGTGATTGAAAATGACATCTTAAGGAAAGACATTCTGAAATTGAAAATTGTAGAAACCAACAGTTTCGTCTTTTGAAAGGTATGAGTCAAACTGATTCAGAAACAAAACATGTTAGAATTTTTTGAAGTCAAAAATAAAAACCACAAACAACAAATTCCAATTAAAACTTTTGATTTTATCGAATCCAATGAATTGTTTGATTCTTTCTTGCAATTCTTCATTCATCACTTATAAAACCTGAAAAATAACTACCATGCTATCAAATATCGTATTTGATCCCTGATTTATTTATTGCGTATTATACACTATAATAAAAATTAAAAAACTTCATGTAAAAATTTTTTCGAGTATTCATAAGTAACAAATAGAGTAGCTGTGGCTGGAATAGTCCGAACTAAAGTAGGAACTAACCCGTTATAAAGTTGCACAAAACCTTCTTTTTTCCAAATTTGAAGTATCATGGTAACCATATTAACATTACTATTGGTAACTTGAATTCGAGACTTTGCTACATCAACTGGATATGTTAAAGTCCAAAACGACATTCCTCCAACAGCCCCAGCGAACATAGTCTTAAATAACCCAATATCTTCTTTTGCTAATCCTGGAGGTGTTAACAAAGCTCTAGTCCCTTCATAAGCTCCAAAAAAGAAAAAATACCCCGGCATCTCTCTAACAAGTGTTGGTACTAAACCATGAAAAAATCCTAAAGGCCCTTCTTGTTTCAAAATTTGCGCTGCTAATTTCATCGGCCCGACTCTGATTACTTTTAAACCTTGCAGTTCTTGTTGTTTTTGTACTTCAAACATTGCTTGTAGTTTACATTTTAGTAATTCTGTCGGACAAATCGCTACTGACGAGAAAAAAGAAGCTAAAAAACCAGCCGATGCGTTTTGGAAAAGCGACAACTGATCAATGCTTGGAGCATTTGATAGATTATAAATAATTTTTTGACAAAAACCATAACAAAGAAATAAAACTGAATTTTCCGTGATATTCGCAGCTAAAGCAGGAACTGTCCCTGCATACAAACCTCGGTAAATACCATCTGCTTTTAGTGTTTTCATAAAACAATCAAACATATTCCTGTATAACGTAGGAAAAGTCTGCATTTTAACTTTGACTGTGTCGAGGGGCTGTCCGACATACACCAAAGCTGTACCTCCTGAAGATCAAAGTTAACTCTAAAAATTTTTAAATGAAAATTCAAATTACCCAAAAAACCTGCCGTGAAATCGATAAGCCCATCTTTGAAATGATTAGTCTTATCATCAGTCATTTTCTATAAAAGTCTTATTAACAAGAGGAGATAATAATGCACTCTGATAACATATCATTGATATAAAAGTGAGGTTAGATTAGTTGTCAATAACACTTCTTATCAGTAAATTTTAAATCAAAACACTTACTAACAAGTAAAACTAGTCTAATTAAAATTCTACCTTAAAGTAAAACTGAATAATAAACCTATGAATTAATGCTTTTTTTATATATTAAGCAGATGTTTGACAAGTGTTGGTATGCCTGATTAGTGACAGAAATGGCTGACGTGTAGTGACAGCTGTCAATAAACACCTAAAAATCAAGATTTATCATATTTTGTTCAAAATAAGGTGAAAAATTACACCATTTTGATAATATTGATTATATTTACTTTAATTAATTGACAGGTAACGACAATGTGGAAGGGTCATGGTCTCGAACCAGACCCAGGTGGAGAAGCCCCTGCTCCAGATTCCAGTCAAGAACTCAATGACTTAAAGGATCAGTTCGAACAGCAACAAGTATTAATAGCCCAACTCAAAGAAATAATCCGTAAAAATGAGCAAAGTAACGTAACGCAAGAAAAAATCGACGAATACATGAATACCCTATCAAAACGTAGTGGTAAAACTAAAAAACAAAAACAAGGGGACGCTTCTTCGAGTAAAAAAACTGTCGATATACCAGCCAGTCAAAAAATTAACTTATTGAGGCAACAAGTTGAAGAAAATAAAATCCGTTTAGCTGAACGAGGTAAAAGTCAGAAAGGAATTGAGGAAATGGTAACACAATTAAAAGCACAACTTGATTCCCAACAATTAATAGCTCCATCGATTAATTTATCAGTGCAAGATAATAAAGAATATAGTGAAAATTCCGATCCACATGAGCTGTATATGGCTTTAGTAAATAAAGACAAATATGTTAATGATCTTTTAGCTAAAGTCCAAAAATTAGAAGCTAACGTTTTAGATTTACAAGAAAATGTTAGAGAGAAAGATTCAGTGATTGATGCAAGAACGAAAGCTCTTACTTTAATGACAGAAAATTTGAGCAAAAAAGGAAAAAATACGTTAGATACGTTAGATGAAACAAAGGAACAGATGAGAAAAATGCAGCAGAATTTTGTTGCTTTAGAAGAAGAAATGAAAGCTAGACAAATGAAACTGCTTGAGGATTTAAAACAAAAGAATTACGAAATTGCGGAATTGGCAGAAATTAATGAGTCTTTAAATAAACAAATATCTAACGAGGATTTTAATAAAGAGTTGGAAGTTTTAAAAACACAAAATAATAAATTGCTTGATGAAATTGAAGTAAAAGATTCGCAAATTGCCGAACTACGAAAAACTATAGAAAATGCAAATGTAGATGATGAATTGAATAAAATTAAAAAGCAATTGGAAGAAAGTAACAAAAATATGATCAAAGTAAAAGCACAACATAAATCAAAAGTGAAAGAATTGACTAAGAAAATTGAAGCTTTTAAAAAAATTAGCGATGTTAACGCTGAAATTGTTAAATTGGAGTCGGAAAATAATCGATTAAATCAGAAAATTGCCGAATTGGAAGAAGAAAAAGGAAATCTTCAATTAAAATTAGTGGAGTCTGATTCATTTAAAAGTAATAATTTATTGAATTATATTTAATTGTTATAATAATAATATAACTTTTATTGTAGGTTCTGAATCTACAGAACAGAAAAACGAGTTGGAAAATTTAATCCAAGATTATAAACAACAATTAGGTGAAAAGGATAAAATAATTTCATTTTTAGAATCTGGTAAGTTTATCATAGTTTTATTTTTTAAATATTTTATGACCGTTTATACTTTATCGCAGACCTTGCTCGTTCGAAAACAGAAATTGAGTCTCTTTCCGAAAAATTGGGCAATTTTTCCAATGTTGCCAACGTTCAAGTTACTTCTGAAATGAAGTCAATCCAATTTGAAGAACAGTTAGAAAAACTTGAAAATGAAAATAAAAAATTATCTATTGAGCTTGACAACGCTCATAAGGAAAATGAACAACTTCTAGAAAATATCGAGCAGTTGAAAAAAGAAAAACAAGAAATTTCAGCGAGATTAGATCATTACATTCAAGAAAATATCGAACTAATTGATAAATTAGAAAAATTAAGTGCTGAAAAAGTATCATCAGCTGAAAGTATTGAAATAGTTGAAGGATTAACACAACAAGAAAAGTTGGAATTAGAAGCTTATCAGAAGAATTTAGATATTGGTACTGGAAATTTAAAAGCTAGTGAAGAAAATCTACCTCAAGCTGATTTAAATGAAAGTGTTAATGAATTAACTGAAGAAACTTCGGAGTTGTTACAAAAAATTGAACTATTTACTGTTGAAAGAAGAGAAGTAATGGAGAAAATGGAATTATTGAAACAAGAAAATCTCAATTTAACTTTAAAAGTTAAAGAGATTGAAAATAATAGAGATATTTTAGCAGAGACTTATGAGCAGTTACAAAATGAAAAAGATTCATTAAGTGTCAAATTAGAAAAAGTTGAAGCTGAAAATGTGGCATTGAAAGAATCGAAAAATGTAGAAAATGAAATTTTGAATAATCGAAAAATAATTGAAGAAAAAGAAAATCAATTAGACGATTTGAATAAGATGATAAATGAATTAAAATTGAAATTAGAAGAAAAAAGTGGAGAAAATAGTCAACTCAATAACACAATTATTGAATTAAACAGAACACTTGCCGATCTTGAAAATGATAATAAAAGTTTACAAATAAAAATAACAGAATTAGAAGAAGCAAAAATATCTCTAAATCAGCAAATCGAAAAAATAGAAGAAGAATTAGAAGTTGTAAATAACACCGAATTCGAAACGCGTCGTTTACTTGAAAGTAGAGACAACGAAATAACGAAATTATTAAAAGAACGAGATAATACAGAAAGTGTAATTTTAGATTTACAAAAAATAATCAAAGAGAAAGATGAAAGTTTCCAGAAAGTAACTTCTGAATTTAAGAACAAATATTTAACACTCCAGAAACAATTAGAAGATAATACTGGAAGTGTTCAGAATATAATCGCACCATTTGAATCTAAAATCGAAGAACTTACATCCAAGAACAAAGAACAGTTGGATAAAATGAAAAAAATTGCTGCTAATTTGAAGAAAAAAACACAAAATTGTCAAGAACTTGAAGATAAATTGGAACAACTTCAAGAACGACATAAAATTGAATTGGAAGATCTTGAAAAAGAGAAGACAATTTTAGAAGAAAGAAATGTTGATTTACAAAATGTTATAACAGATTTGCAATTGAAAGCGGATAAAAGTCGGGAAATTAGTCTTCAGGAAGAATTATTATTGACTAGAGAAAATTTAGGAAGTGTTGAAAGTTCTCTTCAAGCTAAAATCGAAGAACTAGAATTGATTATCGAGACTAAAGAAAGTGAATTGAGTAAAGCAAAAGAACGGATTAATAAATTAGAAGAAGGTATTTCTTCAGTCGAAGAAAGAAGATTAAGTTTAGAACGAAAAGCAAACGAATTAGGAGTTCAGCTAGAAGAAAAAATCGATACATGTGAAGAAATGAGCAAAAATGAAGATTTATTGGAAAAAAGATTATCGGCATTAATTGCTCACGATGAAGTTATCGAAAGAAAATTACAAGAAGCAGTTTCAGAAAATGAAGAATTACGGAAGCAGAATCAAAAATTGAATGAAAAATATGAAAAATTACGAAAGAAATTTGAAGAGCTTAAAGTAAAAATGAAAACAATGGAAAATCAACAGTCGGTTATAAGTGATTTAGAAATGCAAAATGAAGAATTGAAAAGTGAATTGAAGTCTTTGAAAAATGAATATGATAAATTAGAAGAGGAGCATAAGTTGGAATTTGAGAAAATGAATGAAGATTGGCAAATCCAGTTTGAGGAAGTTTTGAAAGAAAAATCAGATTTAATGTTTAAATGTGAGAAATTTGAAGAAGAATTGAAGAATATTTTAGATAAAGAAGGTAGTTTTAATGATCAATTGATTGAATATAAAACACTTTTAGAAAAGCGAGAAATTGATATTCAAAATTATGAAGAAGAAATTAATAAGTTATCGAATAGTAGATTGGAAATAGAGCAGTTGAAGGAAGTTATGACAGAAAAAGAAGACGAAATAAATTCATTGAAAAACCAAATTGAAGAAAAAGAGATTGCAGTAAAGAAAACCGAAGAAAAAATTGAAATTTTATTAAATGAAAACGAATCCTTGAAGGTGATTATTAAAGAAAGAGAATATGAAATTGAAAATTTGAAAAAACCAACAGTTTCGAGTTTCGACAATGAGAGTCAAACTGATTCAGAAACAAAAAAAGGCGAAGAAACCAAAAATGAAAACCAAAAACAACAAATTCCAACTTTTGTTTGGTCAGGTCAAGCCGATGATCCTTTTGATTTTATTGAACCAAAAAAAGTCGAACCAGAAGAAAGTTTTCCACAAACTACCCAAGAACCCAATAAAGAATTGCAAGAAAAAATTAAAACCTTAGAATTTATGTTATTCAATGCAGAAAAAGAGAAAGAAGATACTATGCTTCAGTGTCAAGAATTAACAAAAGAATTAGCTCATTTAATTTATGAAAAACAAAATAAAGTGTCCTTTGAAGACATGGAATGTCAGACTACACCTGAAATAAACGAAAGTAGATCTGAAATTTCTCAAATTGATTTACAGGTACTGTCTGATAGAGATTTAGTTGTAAATAAATCAGAATTACAAAATATTGAATTTGAACCAAGTAAACCTCTTGTTCCTTCAACTGATCAACCAGTAGAAGAAGATTCTTGCATAGCAAAGAAAGCTTATGTTTGTTTTGGTGATAATGACGACGGTTGGGGTTGGGGTCCAGAAGAAGCGAAACTAGAAGAAGAACATGCTCAAAAAAATGAAAGTGTCAATCAATTGAAAAAACGAATTCAAGTTTTGGAAATGGAACGCGAAAATCATTTGGAAGAAATTCGACAACTCCAAGTGAAATCTGGAAAGTTGATTAAAAAGCTAAAAGAAATGAAAGCAAAAAATGAAAAAAATAATACTTTGAATCTCGATGACGCGATTCAAGAAGAACTAAAATTACAAATTGAAGAAATAGAGAAACGATTAAAAGAGACTGCTGCTGAATTAGAAAAGGAAAAGAATGAAAAATTGACAGTTTTGAAGAAAATAGAAAATTTAACAGCAGCTAATGAAAAATTAACGCAATTAAAAGAACAACAAGAAATAGAAATATTAAGTTGGCAACAAAATTCGAGAGATTTGAGTGCGAAATTACAATCTTTGGAATGGGGAAATAATGAATTTTCTCCTCCAGATAATAAACAAGACGAAAGTGTATCATCCAAAGAAGAAAATGTTGAACTTCTGCATAAAAAAATTCAAGAACTGAACGAAACAATCAAAGACCTGACAGTAGATAATGAAGAATTGCAAGCTCTTTTAGAAGATCAGAGACAGTTGAGATTAGAAGTTGAAAAATCAACAAATCGAACGATTAAAATTGAAGAAGAGGAAAAGAAGCATTTGGAAGAATTAAATAATCAACTGAGAATAAACGTCGAAGAAAAAGTAAATCTTCAAGATAAAATTAACGATTTAATTAAGAAAAACAGCGAACTTGTTGAAAATTTTGAAAGTGTTGAAAAGCAAAATCAAGAACTGATAGCTCTCAAAAATACCAACGATGAAATAATAAATCAACTTAATGAAAAATTGAATGATGTTGTTAATCAAAAAATGTCTTTGGAAAACAGTATACAGGAGAAAATTGCACAAATTGAAACTTTAAAAGAGTCCTCAATCGCAGAAGATCAAAAGAACGCACTGTTTTATGAACTCCAACAGAAAAAATCGGAATTGGAAACCTTGAAATTTACTTTCGAACACGAAAAACAAATTCTTTTGAATGAAATCCAAGAGAAACAAAAATCGGTAAACGATGAAATTTCGTCTTTAAAACAACAACTTGATAATCAAATTGGAAAAACTGAAGAATTAATTAGAGAAAAAAGTCAATTAGTAGAAAGTCTATCAAATAAAGAATCCGAAGTGACTCGACTGTCAGCAGCAATGGATCAAATGACTCAAGAATGGGAACTCCGAATTGATCAACGTGGTTTTGATGTTGCTGAAAGTTGGAAATTACATTTAGAAACCCGCGAAAGTGAATTTTCACAAATTGAACAAGTTCTCAAAAAAGAAATCATTGATTTAGAAGAAAAAGTAAATGCTTTAGTTAATGAAAATAACGAATTGCGGAAAAATGTTGATGCTGAAATTCGGAATGAAGTAGATCGAGTTGCAGCATTACAACAACAGATTAATGATAGACAAGAATACATAAATACTTTAACAACGACTTTACAACAAAAACAAGAAGAAGTTGAAGTTTTACAAAAAGAAATGAAACGACTAAATGAAGATAAAGAAATAGTTGATAGTGTTCATAAATTTTTACAAGATTGTTGTGATTCTTCTGTGGAAAGAAACAAAGAATCTTTGCTTGATGCTATAAATGATAAAGTTAACAAATTGCAACAAGAAGTTGATAATTTAAAGGAAGAATGTTCGAGGAAATTAGAAGAAATCCAAAGTATTAATGTATCATTAGAAGAGAAAAATCAAACTATATCAATGTTAAACCTACGGATACAAGAAATGCAAAACTTGAAAGACTACGAACATGAAAACATAGAAAATCTTCAACAAAATCTATTAGAATATCAAAGAATAAATAATAATTTAAATGGACAGCTTCAATCTATAAACACACAATTAGATGAAAAAGAACGAGAAATAATTAATTTACAACAAGCTTTAGAAGAAAAAGAAAGGGAAAAATCATATACTACTGAAAATTTGTTAAAAGAATACCAAACATCAATAAATGAACAATTACAAGAAATCGAAACTCTTAAAAGACGTTTGTCTGACAATAAAAACCATTACGAAGAATTACTTAACAATAAAGAATCAGAATTAGAAATTCTTAAATCAGAATTAAATAATCAATCGGATTTAGTTGGTAAACATAACAGTCAAATTGAAGAATTGACATCCCAATTAAACCAAAAAATTGAAGAATGCGAAACATTCCAAAGAAAAATTGATGAGCAAAGTATTTTAATTGATGAAGAAAATAAACAATTAACAGAATTGAGAGGAATAATTGAGGAGCAAGTTTTAAAAATTGAAGATTTAAAATCAGAATTATACCGAAAAAGTAATGATTATGATTCTTTAATAGCGGAAATGGATATAAGTCGGACGAATGTTGAAGATAGTAAAATATCGACTGAAGAAAAAGAAGATTTGAGTGAACCTGTTAGTAGAGCCGAGTTGGATTTAGCACTTTACATGCTGCATCAAAGAGATGTTCGATGTGAAGAATTAACAGTTGAATTAACGCAATTGCTTGAAGAAAGAGACACTTTGCAGTTAAGATTGTCGAATGTTATAAGAGAGAAGGAAGAATTGAATAGGAAAGTGAAAGAAAGTGATAGAGTCGAAGAATTGCCATCTTCTAGTGTTGAGAAAACTGAAGAACTGTCTTCAAAGTATAATTTGTATTTTTAATTGAATTTTTTCTAATTTATTTTTTATAGGTTGTCGGAGTTGAAAACTGTCAGTTATAAAAAAGATAAAACTTTAGTGGATGAACAAGAAGTGAGGCGTTTACAGCAATTATCGATTATGCAACAGCATCGAGACGCAGCGTCGAAATTACCACCAGAAGCTGCTGCAAGACTGGTAGATGCTAGTTACACTTTATGTAAGTTTTTTCTATTAATTAAAATTTTTAGTATTTTTTATTTATTTTCAGCTCGTGATGTTCAAAGTCCGTCGAAAGTTTTGTTGAATTGGCTATGGGGCAGAAGTACGCCCAAAGTAAATAATGTGTAATTAAAAATGTGCCTAAATTTAAGGATAAGTTTTTGTATAATTTGTATAATAAAGATAGATGGTATTCATTGTATAAAATATGTTTAGAGCAATAAATGGATAACAATATATTATAGTCCGAGTGGGGAAATTAATTGTTTCACTCATTGGTAATTTGAATGAGTGAATTAGTTTCCTACCTGATAACGTTTTATTCACTCCTGAAACTTTACAAAAAATTTGTAAGTTTTAAGTTTTGAAGCTTTTTTGTTTTTCAAAAGTACGCACTTGGTTTAGGCTGGAATTTTTTAATATTAGAATCTACCTGATTATGTTTTGAACATAATATATTCTGCAGCAAGTTGGGAATAAGATATATTTCGCACAATAGAATCGAAACAAAATGCTTAAACTACCCGAAAACTTGAAAGTAAAATCAAAATTTCATAGCAGAAAGGGAAAATTTCAGGAACAGAATCAGAAACTAAATTAAAAAGATGAGAAACTTTGAAAGAATTTTGGAGAAATAAAAATGAAGGTGATGATGCATGAAGCCATTTTAAAATTTTAAGTAAGATCCAAAAATGTGAGGAAAATATAGGATGTTCCATTTAAAATAAGAAAGTTGCCACTTTCCGGGAACCAAAAGCCAAAGTATCTCAAATTTAATTTTTCTTACTCGACTGCATCTTCATATAATTCTAATGGAACTTAATCGTGCCATACCCTGTATAAGATTAATCAAAATTGGAACTTCCAGCAAAAAATAATGTAGAAGAAAAGATAAGATAAAAAAATGTTTCAAGGAGGAAATCCTCAGGAAAAAGGCCATTTCACATTCCAGAAATAAATAATTAATAGTAAAAATTAAATACTTTGTCCCAATCATCCGTATTTTTTCCTGTTATTAAACTCTCGAACTGAGTATTTCCGATAAGTACACTTGATTATCTCTTATCAATTCAATTGCCAATTTATTAGATAGGGCATAGCATTTTAATAAATATTCCAATATAATACAGCTACCGATATTTGTATAAAACTGTTTGCTTATTCCATAAAAGTAGTTGATCAATCTCATAACGTAAACAAAACAGTAAAATCATCCATTAGGATAGTGTACTAGCAAAATAAAAGTATATTGCAGTAAAGACTAGTAGCGGCTTCTAAAAACATCTAACATAAAAGATTTACAATTATTTACTCGATAATAAAAAAAAAATCGTAATAATCAGTATTCAAATATCGCGGTATAAAATCTAAAACTGTCATTGGTTAAAATTTAAAGTGGACGTATTAAACCAAAGATGGAAATATATCGAACGAATTAATTTTGCACAATTGAATTAATTGGAGGTTAGTGTAAAAACCACCTCGGAAGTCATTGGGCCAATCCTTTCTTATTCTCTCACCTTTCAATGTTTACAAATGACGTCAACATAGCCCATAAATTACATCCGCATTTACTTGAGTCCGCTCCTGCGCCAAGAAGGTATCTCATCAAGCGTCAATCAAATTGTGCCGTGTCCATCTGTCATTATAACTTTCTAAAAACACATGTTTGAATTTTTTTCCAAATAAATTCAATCCAACATCGTTTATTTAAATAATTATGAAAATGTTAGTGATTCAGTGAAAAGCGCAAGACAAACATCGATGTTGACACAGCGGTAATGTTTGATTTGGATTATAAACATGTATCTGACGAGGATGTATTCCAACATATGCAGTCAAAATGGTAAACGAAATATAAATAACACATTAAATACCTATTTTTAGTGTATTACAGATATTCCCAACGTAAAATTTTACAATTGTTTGCAATGAGTTCAGAGAAAAGGATTTCTTCAGTCAGTTGTCCTTCTGACGACGAGAACGTACAATTGCCAGCTTTTGGACCAGACGTTCGATTAGTTTTAGCTCAAGTTGCACAACAGAACGGCTGTTGGAGTCGATGCTTCCCTATTCCTTTTGAAAGAGCTGCACAAAAATCATGGTGGGATCCGACTTTCGATTCGGAAATACTTGAAGAACAGTATAAAATAAGCTCAAATCCGCATAGTAGATTCAAGTTTAGGTAAAAACAATCAATTGAGTTTAGTTTTTATTTATCTATATGCTATTGTAGGTATGCTTTGGGGTACATGTTGTTAGTTTCTTTATTATGGCTCATTTATTTTCTAGCAACTGGCCTAATTTCCGAAACAAATCATTGGCCAATTCTTTGTATTGTCCTAAGTCTGTTGATGCTTTCAGTTACGATCATTTTTTTCATAACTTATACAGATATCTACACCGAACATATGTTGCTCATGTCTTTAATAGTAGGTTTTGTTCTATGTGTTATCAGTCTTTTGTTTGTTGTGTTGGTACCTGTTAAAACCGACCCGTTAAGCTTCCCTACAACGTCTGACATAAGCCCGGTTGGGCATTTTTCTATTTGTATTGAAATTCTAATGGTTATTTATACATTAATCCCATTGAAATTATACATGAGTATTATTATAGGAATTTTGTATTCTTCCCTTTTTGAATTTTTTACTCTCTGTTTACCAAGTCAGCCATTGGTTGCGTCCACAGTAACCGTCCGTTTATTGTCTCACCTGTGTATTCATTTGATTGGTTTACATATTCTAATAATGAGCAACATTCGTATGAGAGACACTTTTATGAAAGTTGGTCAAAGTTTGTTAGTTCGTCGTCAGCTTGAATCTGAAAAAAAGCTCAAAGAAAATATGATTCATTCATTAATGCCAGCAAGTGTAGCTGAATGGCTTTTAAATGAAGAAGAAACATTCACTCGAAATGAACAAAGAAATTCTGATCCTGAAACAAATGATATTCGATCATTGTTCCGTCCTTTCAATATGAATCGAGTGGAAAATGTTAGTATTCTTTTTGCCGATATTGTTGGTTTTACTAAAATGGCAAGTAAAAAAAGTGCAGAAGAATTAGTTGAAATTCTTAATAATTTGTTTCAAAGATTTGATCATTTGTGTAAGTTTCATAATTGCGAGAAAATTTCAACGTTGGGTGATTGTTATTATTGTGTTTCTGGATGTCCAGAACCAAGGGCTGATCATGCGAAATGTTGTGTGGAAATGGGATTGAGTATGATACAAGCAATAAAACAATTTGATCAGGAAAAAAATGAAGGAGTTAATATGAGAGTTGGGGTACATACTGGGACGGTACTTTGTGGAATTGTTGGAACGAGAAGATTTAAATTTGATGTCTGGAGTAATGATGTTACGTTAGCTAATCGAATGGAATCGACGGGGAAACCGGGAATGGTACACATATCAGAGAAGACGTGTGCATTTCTACAAAATTCGTACTTATTGGAAGAAAGTGAGCCTGTTTTAGGTAAACAAAAACTTTTCATACTTATTAATTTATTTATTTAATTTGGCCATTATTAATCCTGTTTTATGTTGGAATGGAATACTGTGACTGTGATAAAAACTATTTTTTCAATTACGAGAGATTTCATAAATTGCAATTGACTAATAACTAGAAGTTACAAAGTTGTTTTAAATGCAAAAGTTTATCGTTTATCGATTTTTTTGTTTGTTTTTTCGTTAAAATTTTGTCCAGAACTTGTTTTTCACATTTGAAAGTGAATTTCATTATTTTTAATTGATTATTTTTCAGTTTGAGTTCAGGTAGCATTGAATTTTTTGGTATTTTGCGGTTGAAGATTCTTTCCAAGTTTCAATTTTTGCAACTTTTTCTTAAGACTATTGCGAAGCAGTTTTTTATTGGGTTGATTTATTATTTCATTATTGGATTACTTTTTCATTGACACTAAATATTAATAGATTATTTAATTCTTGGAATTAATTTTGTCCCTTTTTGTCTATGTTAATTGTCCGATGTGTTCTTCTAAAAGAGCTTGCAATTCTTCATTATCTACAGTTGAGCCTTTGTTGTTCGTTCAGTTTTTGAATTTTTTTTATGCTACGCCTGAACATCTTTTTCTTTGGATTCACGTTCAACTTCTGCAAGAGAAAATTCATTATTTCCGCTTGCCAAAGATTGTAATTTTGCACTTAAATCTCTCGAATTTTGTTACAAACTTAATATTCCTCCTTCTTGCTGTTCTTTCAATTGTGTCAATTTTTTATTAGCTCCTATAAAATTTTCAATTTGTTCCAAAAACTGCAAATTTTTCATATTTTTCTTTATCTAATTAAACATCAGCTTCTGTAATCTATAAGTTTTCTTGAATAGCTTCATCTAAATTCGAAGTGTTATTTTTTTCATTTTTTGTCTGATTTCAATTGCGAATCTGTTAAAACATTTTGTAAATCAACATTTCTTTCTTCTAAAAAGTCCTTTTTTCTTTCAAGATTTTCCAATTTTATGTCGCCTTTGAAATTGTTCTACTTTATCTTTAAGTTTTTGACAATTTTATGTTTTCTTTTTGTAAATGTTGAATCATAATTCTATAAGAATTGAATTAATATTTTATTTATTTGTAGGTTTGAAAACGTATTTCATTTTGGGCCGATGTGGTGACCGAACACCATCATATAGTGGCAGTTTTCGAGCAGAAGGTCGTCAAAAGTATACAAATTCCTTGCAACTTTTTATTTCGCCTCCAACCTCATCACCGTCTATGTCACCTCAATCACGACCACGTGTTCTGTCTTGTGATACAACTCACATCAAAGCGTCACACAACCCAAATATGCTATCCCCGGATGTGTGTAAAATAAAAGCTAGCAGTTTACCAAGTATTCTTGATTCAGAAAATGAACAAGATGTAGAAGCATGTAAAGAAATGTCAGACTGTGACAATATTAAAACACCAACATCAACAGCAAGTTCTGGAAAATATACGGTCAAATTAAAAAGTTGGAAAATGCCAAAATTTCTTCGAAAAAATGATGTTAAAACTGATTTAAATATTGAACAAATTCCTTCAAATTCTGAAGATCGAATTTCAACATCAGGAGGTTATCAACAAGTACCAACTATAATTGAAACATCAAATGGAAAGAAAAAAGAATCGTTTATAAGTGTGATGGATGTTGATGAAGATAAAAGTAGTATTTTTTTGGATGATACTAAAGATACAATTGATGTTAAGTCATATATTAGTCAATCGCGAAGCGACGTAGGACAATATGATTATGCTCCAAGTGATCTAAGTCAGTTTATTCGAGGTGGAAGTTATCGATCTCAGTATGGAAGATCTCCGAATGAATTCTCATTTTTACAAAGAGCTGGAAGTAATCGGTCGCGGCGAGGTCGTTCTCCTAATTTTGATGTAACACCAAGTGAGAGAGGAAGAAGTGCTACCGTTGCTGTTAGTAATATGGAAAGACCAAAAATGGTGTTGGAAGTCCCTTCTAGAATTAATAATATTGACGATCAGTTTGCTGTCCAATCGATTTATAGTCGAAAGGATTCGGGAATTAAGAGCAACAGTCGAAGAAGTAGCATACAACAGGTGAGAGAAATTACATTAAAAAAAAAATATATTCTAACCTTATTTTTGGTAAATGTCAGCAATTTTGTGTTCTATTCTTGGAAGTGAAAATTCAATTTATCAATTACAGCCTTGATTGATTGATTACAGATTGATAATCCTCTCCGCAATTCGGATACATCTCAACAACGAGTCTCTGGTTATTATACTTCCAGTCAAAGCACAGTAAACTCACCACATTATCGAGCCTCTCAACAATTTATCGATAAGTATGGATTTCGCATTCAAAATTTGCGAAAACAATCTGATCGTCAATTAATAAAATGTGTCCAAGAAAACTCCAAATCGAAAAGTTCCTGTTTTATAAAACCACCATTACGACGTTTAACATTATTTTTTAAAGATAAACAAATGGAACAAGATTATCGAGCTAATGTTCATTCATCATTTGATCACACAGATGCAATTCGTACATTAGCTGATTCAAAATTTAACACTTATTTTGATGTATGCGTTTCAAATCTAGTCTTTTTTATAACAACAATGTGTTTATGGTTGTTATACGGTCATACAACTCTTTGGTTGATTGTAACTTTAGTTTTTATTTGTATTCAAGCGATAGGTTGGGCGTTATGTTTTCAAAAAGTTGTTGAATTTTCAGATCGAATTTGTACTTGTATTTCGAGATTTTACAGATGGAATATGTTTGGAGCAATATTAGTCAGTTTGCCTCTATTAACTGTTTTAATTAATTTTTGTACAAAAATTTTTACAACTTTTGAAACGTCGAATTATTTATATACTTATTTACTTTTTGTTGGAATAATACATTTCTGTAATTTCACACAACTGAATTGTTGGATGAAAAATAGTTTAGCGATAATTTTTGCTTTAATATTTATTCCATTGTTTTTATCAGGAACATGTTCGAATTTTTTCGTTGGAAAATCAGAAAAAATTGAAATTAATCCAATTATTATTAATAAAACATTATCAAATAATAATCTAGAACATTATAGTTTTTTATATAAATCTGAAATTTTGATGGATCTTTTTTTATTATTAGTTTTAGTTTGTTTATTAAATCGTGAATTTGAAATTGGTTATCGATTGAGTTTCCACGCGAATTATGTTTCAAATCGGGATAAAAGTAACGTGCAAAATTTAAAAAATCAAGCTGATTATTTAATTTATAATATCGTACCTGAACATGTTGCTGAACAATTAAAAAAGAAAGCAAAATATTCGGAAAATTTTAAAGATGTTGGAATAATATTCGCGAGTGTTGTGAATTTCAACGAAATGTATGATGAAAGTTATTTAGGCGGTAAAGAATATTTGCGAGTCTTAAATGAATTAATTGCTGATTTCGACGAACTTTTAGATCGGCCCGAATTCGAATGTGTAGAAAAAATTAAAACTATCGGAAGTACATTTATGGCAGCTAGTGGTTTAAATTCACAAAAACGTAACGAACAAAAAGATCCTAACGAACATTTATACACTTTAATGGATTTCGCGTTAGAAATGCAAAATGTAATCAGTGATTTTAATCGAGATTTATTAGAATTTAATTTAATACTTCGAATAGGGTATAATTTTGGAGATGTAACTGCTGCAGTTATAGGCAATACGAAATTATATTATGATATATGGGGCGATGCAGTAAATATCGCTTCCCGGATGGATTCGACAGGTGTAAATGGTCATATACAAGTTGGTGAGCATTGTTTAGAAGTATTATCGAAACGATTCGTGTTTGAACCGAGAGGGTCGGTTTATGTTAAAGGGAAAGATAATATGAATGTCTATTTGTTACAAAGGAAAAAAACTGAAGATGAATTGACTTAATAATTTTTTTTTGGGATTATTGTGCCTGTAACTTTGCATTCCATAGCTGCTTTTAGCTAAAAGTGACCAAAAGTGTAGCCTTAAACGTCGAACGAGAATAATTAGAGGTGTTTGTCGTTTATTAACCAAAGAGTGGGTTTAGTGCCGTGATGATGTTACCATGATTAGATCAATAGGATATTTTAAAAATAGGGAATTGTTTAAAAAAGGACTATTTTGTATGCTTATTGCCAATTTTTATAGTTTGATGGAACATTTTTTATTTCATATTTTAATTTTCTTCAAATTGGTCGTAAATTGTTTGAATCATTGAAAAAATTTTAGTTGCAACATTTTAGAGAAAAAAGTCATTTGTTACATTATTTCACTGAGAAAACATGTGAATTTTTGTCCCCAATCCGCTATCTTGGTTTTCATGAAATTTTGGAATTTTAGAATCTTTCAAAATTCTTAGTTTTTATTATTTTCTAAATTTGGGTTTTTTTCAGTTTAAAATTTCCAGATTTTCTGAATTCAAGTTTCTTTCAGTTTTTTGTACTTTATTATTCCCCTGATTTCTCTAGTCGCGAGATTTTTTGGGTTTCTTAAATGACTTGGATTCCTTAAGATTTTTTAAATTTTCTGGGTTTTTCAGATTCCCTAAATACGAAATTTCTTAGATTTTCTTGAATATATTAATTTTTTGGTCTTTCAAGTCCTAAAACCAAATTATTTAGATGTTTTTGGATTATTCAGTTTTTCCGGACTTTCCAAATTCTTTAGAATTTTTGATATCTTATATTATTCAGGTTGCTTTGGACTTTTTAGATTCTTCAATTTCTTCCGATTTCCTATATTTTTTAGACTTAATATTTTATCAATTCCACTATTTTTTTGGATTTTATAAACTTTTTTTGATTCTATACTTTCCGGATTGTTCAGTTGCATACATTTTATATTTTCTTTTTCAATTTTTTTTATAATTCTTGGATTTTATTTTCTAGGTTTTATAGATTTTACTAAACTTTTTGGATTTTTTAGATTGTCTTTAGATTTTTTCTATTTCCTTGATTTTCTAGATCTCTTAAGATTTTTAGATTCTTCGGATTTTCTAAGATTTTAGAGATATCAGAGCTTCATTTTTTGTCTTTGAATTTTGAAAGTCTTTAAACTGAAAATGTTCTGAATTTCTTAGATTTTTTTATTTTTTCTTAATTGTTAAATTACTCGAAATGTTTCTTTTTTTTGGATTAAGTTCTTTTGATTCCCTATACTTTTAAAACTTTGGTTTCTCTAAAATTGAAAATTGAATTTTCTAAATTACTTAAGATTTTTTGTATTCCTTTTATCGATTCTTTGAGTTTCTTAAATTTTTTAGAATTTCCACAAATTTTATAGATTTTTTAGATGCCAGAAATTCTCTAAATCCTTTTAATTCCATAGACTTTAAGATACATTTTTTCAGATTTTTCGAAAATTTTTAAACTGTTCAAATTCTTTGAATATCACGGATTCTCTAGATTTTTTAGATTCTTTTAAATTTCTTAGATTTTTCAGAGGCTTCAAATTCATTGAGTTTTTCCAATTTTTAGAATATTCATTTTTTAAAAATAAAAATTAAAAAAAAGAACGCCAAACAAAAAACTCAAAAATAAAAACGAATAGAAATAGCTAATTATATACCAAAAGAAAGAATAGATAATGGGACATTTATTAAAAAAACTCAAAATCTAGAGTAAGAAAAAAACACTGTTTCTTAGATTATTTTTTTACAGTTAGTATGTACTTGTAAGAGATTAACTTTACGAGTTCAAAATTTGATTTAAATGCTGCGAAAAACAAAGGAGATGCAACGTCTTATTTGTAAAATTACGTTCTAAAATTTTTAATAACAATTTGGGACCAATTTGAAAAGTCAAAATTGACTGGAGAGGATGTTGCAATATAATGGAAGTGAGAAAAATTGAAAGAACAATATCTTCAACATGTTTTAATTTCAAAAATTGACTGGAAAGACACTCTTTCAAACAGTTCCCAGAAAATATACATAACTGTGATATATTTTTCTTGTAGTATGTGGTTTTATTTTTCGTAAATAAGTCTAGATGGCTCTAAATGGACGAAATAAGACAAACACCTAATTGTATTTCTTGCCAATAAGTACAAAACTGATGATTTTAAAAAAAACCGTAAGCATTGTGGACGTATTTTATACTCTTTAATATTATTTTATATACAATATAATACTTTTATATACAGTAAGTTTGGATTTACATATACCAAAGAACATGTGGATTATTGCTATGCATTTTAGGCTTGATGTTTTAGACTGGTAATTAAAGTACGTCAGTTACCTCTTTAGAAATCTGACCAATTGAGGACCATGTATTTTTTATTATTATTGTGATTAGTTTCATTTAGTAATTGTCAGTTTTTGTAGGTCAGATTACTTGAAAATAAATCTCTGGCCTTACAAAAATACGTGTCTATAAATGTATGATATTACAAAATAGCTTTAAACCATTAGCTTATTAAAATTAGTGGAGTTCCTAACATTGTTTTCTTTTTTTTTTTTTTTTTTGTTATTCAGTTTAATGTAAATGTTTTATAGATATACGAGGTGGGTCATTTGTGAAAATACTAACTTTATTGTTGAATTTTTGAAAATTATTTTTTGCATGTTTGTAAAGTTGCTAAAATTGCATTCGTTAAAAGTATTTGTAGCAGTACAGAATGTTCTATTATTACAGGATTGTAATCAACTATTCCATTTTGAATTGCAAAAATTTAAGAAGTTATAGCGAAGACTCTGTTTAGTGAAATTTCAACAAAAATATCAAACGATAGAGCTCACCACTTAAAAATTTATTGCTCTGCTCTTGGTACTAATTGTTTTGGGACATTCTAAATGAAGACAAATATTCTCAAAAATTTACAAAAAATATGAATAACAATTTTAGCAGTTAATCGAGCATACAATAAATTATTTTTTCAATTTCAGCAATATGGCCGCACTTATGTCTTACCCAGTATAATTATTTATTATGTAAATTAACAAGAATTTTATTTCTGTAATTGTATCCCTGGGAAGTGCCTTCTGTCTTGTTTTTATTTCTAGTGGAATAAATTGTTTTGTGCACCGCCGTCCTGTCATGATATTATATCTCAATAAAAGAAATAGAACAATTACGAGTTTTATTAAAAATATTACAACACAAGTGAAGAAATTTGTAATTTTTTTCACGGGTGTGTTATTTCATTATATACTAACTACAAATGCTGCGTTGCGTTTTACTTATTCTTACCAATGTTATTTTAATCTAAATTAATTTAATTAATATTCAATGAGAAAATCGGATAAATAAAATAAAGATAAAAAATTCGAATTTGTTTTAATACGCCATGTTGAATGATGGCGCTAGTGTACTTCCGCTATCAATGCCACTGTTGTCAGTTTTCGTTGTGTTGATGTGAATTAAACTCGATAAAAAGTCGAAAAATGAACCCATTTTCATTGTACCATCGTTAATAAGTTTTTTACAATTTCCCACCAAAAGAAAAACCGTAAGACTAAATCATATTTAGAATAGCTTAGATTTTACTTTAATGTAAAAGCAGGAATTCAACGACCTTGAAACGTCGTGTCAACATCACCAGAAGTTGCTTCCGTTAAAGCGCGAAATTTGAATTGCTATGGATAATACTGAACATGCACCAGAATTACTTGAAAATGTCGTAATAAATGATGTCCCAGCATCTCAATATATGATTCAGAGACTTCCAGAAAATACTCAATTGTTAGGAACGGAACTTCTACAACATCACAATGGATTAGTTGTTGATTTAGCTGGGACAGATTTTATACCTGTTCCATATTCTTCGGAAGCGTTGTTATCGCAAGATTTAACTGAAGAAGATAGGAATTTAGCGGCAGCATTGGTAGCGGTGCAATTGAGCCAACATCAAAAGCAGCAGCAGGTGCATGAGACGGGTTTGCCGACGCTTGTTCAAAATAGTGGCTTAGGTTTGTATGCGAAAGTTTCGAAATCTCAAAAAGCAGGATATATTTTTTTCAGATAATAAAATACTAGAAGAGCAGCAGTTGATTTTGGAAAAAGAAGGAACTATAAACAATGGCTATTTACATATTGTTGGTTCTGAAAATATGTACGTGGAAAAACAGCCGCCAAAGATAGGAAATAGCCGGTTTATCAATCAAAATTTCAATTCTGAAAAATCAGAAGATGAAAAAAGAGGTTCAGATGGTGATCATAAAGCATCACGTAAAAGTCTTCCGCATAAAAAACGCATTTCAAGAAAATTGAAAACGAAGCAAAACCCCATAAAAATTCAATGTAATTTGTGTGAACAAACTTTTACTTCAAATGATGATTTTGCTCAACATGAAATTTTATGTCAAACGACTATAACTCCAGTTCATAATCCAGCATTTTCTTGTCAAATTTGTAATGCAAATTTTCAAGATCAATTGCGATTTTTTGAACATTTAAAATCTCATTATGAACCGAATAATCAAGTACCAACATCGCAAAGTAATAATAAAATTGAAAGCGAAAATGAAAAAGATAATATTTTTTCGACTTTACTCAATTTAACTTGTATCCAGTGCAATAAAACATTCCGACGACAAAAAGCTTTTGAAGCGCATATGAAAGATGTACATCATAAAGAAGAAGTTAATGAGTTCAGTGAAACTGAAGATTTAATGGAAGGAATTAATGTTGTTGTTGATCAAGATAATAATTCGGATAATGATACTAAAGCGTGGTAACACTTTTTAATTAATTTTTAAAAAATACTAAATTTTTTTAATATTTTTAGGTACAGAGAAGATGAGTTGTATCAAGCTGAAGAAGATTTGAAAGAAATTGAAGCTGAAGAACATGTTTGTCATATTTGTAATCAACCGTTTCCTTTGCGGCCAATTTTGTTGCAGCATTTAGTGACTTGTAGGGCGGATACGGGCAATACAGGTGAGGAAATAATCAGGTTCTAAAGAAAAGTCGGAAATGTTTCATTACTTCAGATTTTCTCAATTTTCATGAATTCTCCGGATTTTGTGGATTTTTTAGGTTTTTACAGATTTTTTTTCAATTTTGTTTATTCCCGTTGATTTATTTCTACCATTATTTTCTCCACTCTATCATTGAAATAATAATTATTATTTGTGTTACAGAGCCTACAGCTCCATCTTTAGTGAAAAAGAAAAACAAAAAGAAAGGCACAATGCAATGTCGTGAATGCGACCGAGTGTTCACTCATCGCAATTCTTTAGTTTACCACATGCGAAGTCACAGTGGTATCCGTCCTCATCAGTGTGACCAGTGCGGCAAAAGTTTTTTTGCATCGAGTGCACTTAAAGTCCATTTACGTCTTCATTCAGGCGATAAACCGTACCATTGTCAAGAATGCGGTAAAAATTTCCGGCAGTGGGGTGATTTAAAATATCACATGACTTCATTGCACTCAAATGAAAAACAATTTCAATGTGAATATTGCGGCAAAGATTTCGCTAGGAAATATTCTCTAATAGTTCATCGACGCATTCACACTGGAGAAAAAAATTATAAATGTGAATTTTGTGCGAAAACTTTTAGAGCATCATCGTACTTACAGAATCATAGACGAATTCATACAGGTTTGGTGTGGGATTTTGATTGGTGGATTTTATTTAATTATTTTTTAGGGGAAAAACCACATGAATGTGGGGTTTGCGGGAAACCGTTCAGGGTTAGGTCAGATATGAAACGACATCAGAAGACGCATTCAAAAAGATCGTCTTCAGGGAAATCCCTAAAATTCGCAACGCCTGTACAGTCGGAAAATAAAGTGATTAAATCGGAAACGGGGAGTAACTTGTCGGAGGATGTTTATGAGTTGAATGTCAATGTTGAAGAGTCGGAAAACACCGCATCTGGACAGATTTTAAATTATGAGCAAGAACAAATCAACGCTGTTAGGGATGCAGGCACTTTGTACGTTATGATTAGTTAATTTTATTTTTATTTATTATTGTTTTTTGTTGTGTTGATTTTTTATATATTTTTATTTTTTTTTGGTAGGTATCAGGGCCATCAGTTATTTTTAGTTAGTTATTCAACTGATGTTCCTATCAGAAGTGTGGACTCTTCAGCTTGGATCCAAACGAGTTCTTGATCTCTGTCTACGTTATTCAAGTTTTCACTTATTTAAACTTTATACAAAGCGTATTTTTAATAAATTATATTATTTCTAATTTCAAATTTACTACCAACATTATAACTTAAGTCATTATTTGACGTCAAATAACGTAACCTCAAAAAAATGTCGATTTATTACAGCGGAACTTTTAAACGTTCAGCTGGAGTAATCAGCGCTATTATAAAACAACTCAAAAAAGTAAATCTAAAACCGGTGAAAAAAATTGAAGTAAAATTTGATCCATTTCATCCAAATGCGGTAACTGCAAGGTAAACATAACCTCACTTTTATTTTTAGCGCAAGCGTTCTTAAATTAACAATCAATAATTTCCAGAGACTTCCTTTTCCATATTTCAACTCCAAAAGTAACAGAAACTAATTTAAATTGTCTTATTAAGACACAAATTGTTTGCGATCGGAGTGAACCAGAAATTAAGATAAATTTACAAGATAAAAAGTAAGTTGGAGAGTTTGAGTTGAAATAAAGTTTATTGATGATTTTTTAGGACTGTTAAATTTCTAGCTAACAATTTAACAGTTGTGGAAATTTTACAACAGTTTAATAAACATATTAGCAGTCAAGTTCAAGCAGAAGAAGCTGTACCAGTTCAAGCAACAAAATCCGATAAGAAAAAAGCTAAAAGATAAAATGGGAATGAAAGTGAACAGTAAAAACTATCAATTGAAGTTGATAGACCATGTGTATAATCAAATTCCAGCATTCACTGACATTTTTACTGAAGAAACGTTTTATATGACAGTTGTTGCTGTTGTTATAAGTACGATAGTTGTAGTATTTATTATTTCTCGTTATGTGACTTTGAAACCAGTAGATTAATTAATTAATAAATATGTTCGTACAATCATTAGCTTTTTCAAATTGACAGTTCCGAGTAATTTTGTAGAGTTTGTTCATCTCTGATAAGTACAAATTTCAAAGTTGACAGTTCTGACGTTTGCGCGTCAGATTCCTGTCATTTGTGCGTTAATTTCTGTCTAAAGGCAGCTGTTTGTGACAGACGTCATCAAAATGTGACATAATTAAAAAAATAAATAAAATAATAATTAATTGAAATGGATGCTTCCCAGTTTTTATATTTATTATTCAGTTTTATTCTTGTGACATCGCACTCTGTGGAGAATTTGAATAAAACTACGTCAAATGTAGCAGAAGGAGGACCTATTGCATTTACAAGTAATGTAACACATATGCTTAAAGTTAATCATTCTCTTCCAAATGAACATATGATTAAACTAAACTATACTCAAAATACATCGTACGTAGTGGGCCAAAAGAACGATAATAAAAATAGTGTACCAAAAAAAGATGCAATTTTAGTCAAAGAAAGTATTAACATTACAAAGTCTACCACAACTACAGCAGTACCTCATAAGCCAGTGATAACCGAAGGAGAAGACGAACCTCCTAGTAAAAATCAATCGAACAATACAAAGAAACATCCAGTTGAAGTGGAAATTTTGACTGAAAAAACACGAAAAATTGATTATGTTGTGCCTATTGTTGTGGTAATTATGTCAGTTCCTTTAGTGGCTATTCTTTTTTCTATTTTGTACAAACGAGGAGCAGATTGGTGGCAACATAGACATTATAGAAGAATGGATTTTCTTATTGAAGGAATGTATAACAATTAATTAGCGCTTGTTACTATCTTATCATAGTTGTAAAGTCTATCGTGCCTTCAAAATGCAATAATTTTGTGATATCATCCCTTGTTGTGTATTTTTCTACGATAATAAAGTGTGCAAATAATAATTTTTAGATTTTTTTTACATTTAACATAACCTCCCTTATACAAAAACTTCGTTTTTCTAAAGATAGTTACATAACTCGAATTATTTTGGATAACAGGAGAATGCATCATCATTGTTTTTAAATATTTTCTAAATTTTCAAATTAAAAAAATTCAAATCTCTTGACATTAACCATAACCTCACTTCCTTAGATGTGTCAGATTTATTACTATAAAAAATATAAAATATTTTTTTTAATGATTTTTAAATGGCAGAAGAATACGTATTAGTTGAACAGTCAGCAACAATTAACTCTATAATTCATAATATTTTCAAAAAAACACATCGGATTAAAGTACAGGTTATGTTGTTACAAATTCTAAAATTATATTTTTCCCAGTTTACAGCTTTCGACGTTTCTAGAAAATATGTAGTTTTTGGTACTAATACAGGAGGTATTTATATATTCTATCGAGAACCTTGTCAATTCTTCAAATTAATACCAAGCACTGTAAGCTTTAAAATTTGTTGTAAGTACAAAACTGCATGAAAATTGTAGCATGGCCCTACTACGTATTTACTAATTTCACCTAAAGAAGAGCATCTGGCTATTGCAGTCTCCACAGGTGTTGTCATAATAGTAGAAGGCTGCTTTGGAGAAAATTTCGAGCAGCAAGTCTTCAGCGAACATGAAAATAACACTGTCACTGCTATGAAATGGAATGGTAATGATTTATACTGTGGAGACTCCACAGGCAGAGTTTCTGTTATAAGCTTAAAGAATTTTCTGGTAATAATTTTGATTTTGTATTCAACTAATGGACTTTTTTGTTTTTAGACTAAAGCAATGTTACAAACCCCTGCAGCCTGTCTTATGCATTTAGATAGACAAATTGTTCAATTAGACACATTTTCTAAGTTTCTTCTAGTGTCTACTAAAACCCGAACTGTTTTGTGTGACACAGAATTCGAGAAATACAGACAAATTGGGAAAAAAATGCGGGATGGGGATTTTGGTTCTTGTTTTATCAGTCCACGGATTACAACACCGTTTTATACTTCTGGGAATTGGGGAATGTTCACAAATAGTGATAACGAACATTTTTCAAATTTTGTAACAGATGCTAAAATTTATTGCGCGCGGCCTGGAATCCGTCTTTGGCAAGCGGATTTTCAAGGAAATGTTGTTGTAACTCATCAATTTCGACCCTCTTTGCCTATACCTCCAAGCAAAATTATCGAATGGGGGAGCTGGGATAAATTAAAAATGAAAATTCATGAGAATGATCGTACTTGGGATAATTTTAATTTTGAAAAAATCTACCCTTTTCGAGATAAATTTATTTTAACTTTTAATAATTTAGGATTTTATATATTTGATCCAACGTCAAGTGCTTTAAAATTTTGGAGTAATTACTTACAAAATATTCAAGACATAAAAATAATAGATTCGTGTTTATACATTTGGTACAATGATTTAGAAGTGAGTGTTGTATCTCTTTACACAATTGAAGAGTTGATTCTTAAAAGTTTGTGGACTAAAAAGTATTATTTATGTGGAGAATTATGCACAAAATTCTTCGATCATGTGCAATTGTTACTTCCAATTTCAAAACAAATCCATTTGATTTCTATTCTTGAAAGTAAAGTCGAAAATAATGAAATGTTACAGAAGCTAACGCCAATTTTCGAAAAACTGAAAACTCTTGCAAATTTGAAAATTTTTGATAAGACTGATAATGGAATTGTGACTGTAAATCCAATACCTTTAGTTCCAGAATCTGTGGAAAATTTCGAAATTAATCAAAATTCGACAAATCTTAGCATTCTTTCCGAACAATTTAAAATTAATCAAACTCATAAGACTGTTGAAACTTCTGATTTCAAAAAATTAGCGGAGTCTTTAAATCCGCAAATATTTTACGAACTTTTGATGAAGTTTCAAGACACGAATGAAAACTGTGATTTTTGGTGTAAAGTAACTTTTTTAAAATATTTCAAAATTGAAGATTTTCTATCTTCTGAAGTGTTAAACTATGCTGTCCAAGCCTTTTTAGAAATAAATGAAGAGGATGCAATTTGTGAATGCAAGTTTCCATTACCAAAAGCACATCAAACCAAGCCAAAATATTACAACATCGGCTGTCAGTTAATGGCAAAGCTCAAACTTGGTGATACTTTTTTAAAAAAAGTCCCTTACATGTATTTTTATTCTTTGAAAAATATTGATAATATTAATTCGAAAATTGCAACAATTATTCAATTCAGTGATATAGAAATTCTTAATATCCATTCAAATAAAATCACTTATGATCTTTGGGATGAATCCATCCGATTATTAGTAAAATTAAAATCAGGACAGTGTTTGAATTGCACCAAAACTATCGACACAACTGGAACTTTTGAATGGACAGACTTTGGAATATTAATGGTACAATCAATTAAATCCATAAATACGATTAAATTATTCAAACGATATTCGCAATTTTTACCAAAAGGAGAACTCGATCATTTTTTCTATCAGTATTGCATTTTTTCTGATATTTGTAATAATCTTGACAATAATTTTAAGGACGTTTTAAGGGAGCAGAATGCTAATAGTGAGGTAAGATTAATATCTAATAGTTTTTATTGATTTTAACTTTTGTATGTTTTTTTCAGTTTGATATTTCTTTAGGAGGATATTTACGGAAAAAGTATTTATGTAATACAAATTGTTATGATGATAGTAATTACTGTAATAGTTCGGAAAATTGTAATTTTTGTGGAAAATCATTGAAAACTCCTATCTTAGGAGAGACAAAATTGGCTTGTGGACATAGATATCATCAAGTGTGCTTTGTGTATAATAATAAGAAGTGTTCTGTATGTAAATCTGTTTGACAATTTGTTGAAACAGAGATTGATTGGTGAATAAAATTAATTAGTTTTTAAAAATGAATACAAAGTACAGATTAGTCATACTAAACCAGTTCCTCATATTTAAAATGTCATATCAAAATAATGCTTAGAACAAAATGCTCAGAATTTCAGAAAATTATAGTTCCATGTTGATTTTTTATATTTTGGGCAACTTTCCATTGAATTTGAACCAGAGTGCACTATCTCAATCTATTGAAATGATGGTTTAAATGAAAACTTTTATTAAAATAGATATTAGTTGTTAAAACAAAGTAAAACTATGCAACAAAAGAATAAGTTTTTCTACCTACATTCTGAACACTACTAAAACCACCTTTACAATTTCAGCATTTATAAAATGGAATTTTTCATATCGTTGAGTCATCTTTATTTGGTTGTCGAATGTCAAGTTGTGGTCCATTAAGACACTTTCTGCATATTTCGAGTTGTTTACTTGTTGATTCTTCCAGAGTAAAATACAAAATCTTTCATGTTATGTGCGTTGTGATTACAAATTCACTTAAAAAACAAAAATTCTATAACCTACCAGCTGATATTTATAAATTGTTTATCACACTTGCGTTTTCTTTTCATTTCAAACTAATAAAATTTGATTGATTTGACACATGTCAATCTACTGACGTTTTATTTGTCAACCTGTATACGTAAAGTTACTAAAATTAATACACAGAAAATATTCCTTTAAATATAACGTTAATGATTGATGATTATATTAACGTACCAAAAAGTCACTTATTTGTACATAATTCTAAATTAGTATAGTAATTTTAGAACACTTTCAAAATAAAAACATTTTTTTAATAAAAGTACCAACTAACAAAAAAACCCTAGTTTGAAAATATTTGTTGGTGGGGTGGGAAATGTCAAAAATTATGAGCTGGCTCAAGAAAGGAAAGTTCACACGATAATCTTACGGTCCTCTTTTATCGTCAATTTTTTCTCTTTCACTTTATTTATTCTTCAATTAACAGTAAATTTCGTGTTTTTGTTTAAAAACTGATTATCAAAAAACCCCAATGTGTTTTCGTAACTGTTGTCAGTGATGGAATCATCGTTTGAGACGCCAGATGATGCATTTAAGTGTTTTCGCAGTCAACAAATGAATTTATTATGTGATCCATCCGTATCTTGTGCTCAAGAAGATAATGATATTATTGATTCAACCGAATTGAAATTTAGTGATGACGAAGTTTGGTAATTATAATCCTTTAGCCACTCCTAAAAATAACATAAAAATTGTGTTTTTTCAGGTTATGTGAATGTCCAAGCAAGTCTGATACTAATCTACATAAATGGTTATATGAATCTGAAAAAGAAGAAGTTGATCCTAAATTAGCCCATCGTAATAAAAATATAGATACTCGGACATTCACCCGTCCAAAAAAACGGTTCACGCGTCCTAGTATTGAAAAATACAATGAAGAATTATACAGTACTGATGTTAAAGAAATAGCAGATAATGGATTATTAATGAATGGAAGTTATCAAGATGTTTTACCGACAAAACCATTACATTTTGATTTAGGCCAAACATCGAGTGTTTATTTTGATAATATTTTAGCGAATGCGCCTATGACTGATTCATTTCAAAATATGTCACCTCCTAGTCTTGTTAATTCAATGTGTTCGTCTACGTTTGCGAATTTAATGGAAAGCAGTTTTATAAAAAATGACCCAGTGTTGAGGGAAATCAGAGATACGGATTATACAGGATCGGTTTTACAACAAGAAGTTGAACCGGTTTTTCAATCCATTTCTGAAAGTTGCAGTAGTTTGAATTCGGATGTTCCGGAGAATTTTCTCAAGAAAGTATCGTTTAATGAAGAACAGGAGACTTTGGTTTTGATGGATGGCAGTGGAGAGAAAAACAGTGATTTGCCTTCTAATCGTAAGTTTTATTTTTCATTGATTTATTTGCTTAAAATGACAAAAATTTGCAATTTTTTTGCACTGTCTGTAGCTGATGTATTTCATTTTCTGCTTCTAACCTTTTTTTCCTTCAAAATGTCAATTTTGGCATTAAATCTTAAGAATTGAGTTTATTTTTTCCAATTTTATAAATGTTCGAAAGCTCACTTTAGCTTAGTGATAAAACCACACTGTAAAAATATCATTTCAGTAATTCATTCAGTTTGCAGTTTGTTCGCATAGCATTGAGGTGGAATTTTGAAAATATCAGTTTGCATCTTCTATCTTACATTCCAAAAATCTTATTAAAAAGTATTATTTCTATCTAGTTTTATTTATTCAATTTTCTTTTTTTTTGACATATTTCATTTAAGCATTAAGTTGATTATGGAATCGTTTTTGATTTTTTCAAATTGATCTTCCACTGCTAGACTAAATTCTTTAGGTTCACTTGATTCTTCAAATTGTCTAATTTTTTCGCGGTTTCTAAATTTTTTTTAGTCTTCAGTTCATTTAAATTTTTGAATTTAGAAGGATTATATCTATTGAATTTCTTGGATTTTCTGGTTTCTTTGATTACCTGAATTCTTCAGGAGCTTGGATTTAGTTTACATAAAGTTTTTCAAATGTTTTTGTCAGTACAATATCATAAACTTAAAAATGGCCCAAAAAGGATTATTTATTTCTCAATTATTTTCATAACTTTTGGATTTTCTTAAATTTCTTGAGTATTTTGGAATTTTTAGGTTTTTTTTTGTTTTTCTTGGTTTTCAATTGTCTCCTGATTTATTAAATTAATTATATTTCCTAGATTTCTTATATTTATTAATTCTATAGACTTTTTGTGTTTTCAAATACTAAAACCAAATTTTCTAAATTTTTTTGAACTTCCGATTCTTTAGATTTTGAATTTATCAGATTGTTTCTATTCTCCTTCTTCCTAAATGTTTAGAATTTTGGGATTTTCCAAAAATTTTCAGGGCTTCTTTTTCAAATTCTGCAAGTTTGATAGTTTCTTTAATTTTTTAAAATCATTTTTGTATTTCCTACATTTGGTAAATTCCTCTAGATTGTAAATTTTTTCAATTTTTTCTAAATTGCACAGATTCTTCAACTTTTTTAGATTAAATTTTTCAGATTTTTTTTAGACTGTTTGGATTTGCCTAAGTTTCTTGAATTTTTTGGATTTTTCAGTTATTTTAGATTTTTTGGTCATTTATTGATTTTTTTAATTTTCTAGACATTCTAAAAATTTTGGTTTTCTCAAATTTTTTAGATTTATTAGATTAGATATAGTGAAAAGATTGCGAAATTTGGGAGGCTGTAAAGTGGTTATTATTTAAGATAGAAAAAATTTGTCTCACATATTTCCATTATTTTAAAAGTTCCACCTGATGTTAAAAAATTTCTTTTTTTAAAACACTGTGTTCAATGGTTTACCACAATGAGGAAGTTCCCAATTTTTTAAAAGATTGTTTTCCTCAATACCATGTTTGTATTTTAGTCAAATAATATAAAGCTGAAAAAATTATTCCGATATCTGTGTAAACATAGGAGATATTAATTTTTTTTATATGTGCCGCTCGCGATCGAGACGATCGAATAACTGTGACGTCACGCGGCGTGAAACGTCCACTGGTCCACTTTTCATTTTAAAATGTTTAGTATAAATGAATTTTGTAGTTTTTTCTGTGATTTTATCTTCCAAATAATTAATATTTCAGTTAGTTTTTTTTAGTTTTCTTGAAGTAATGATATAAAGATTTCTATTTTTGTCATTAAAATATTGAGATATTTATTGTTAGTTTCGAAGGGATTTTTTACAATTTGCTATTCTGTTTTGTTTTTAATTGAAGTGGACAAAAAATAAATAGTTACGTAGTTATTAAATTTTTGTTATTTTGCTCTTTGAATAATTGTGATTTTTACCTAATCTATTAGTTTAAGGTTATTTTATAACCGAGTGTTATAATATTTACACAGTTTTGTTATAATTTGTAATACATTCTTAAAGTCAAAATTTTAAAGATTTTGTTTAATATGTCTTTAAAAATAAACGTATTTCTCAAACGTCAAATTCCGTCAAATTTCCGATGCTCTTTTTATACTTAAAGAGGAAGAAGGGGGGAAAGTAGCGCATAAATGTTTAGTAAAATTTAGACAAGTGAGAATCTTAATTTATAAATTTATGAGGTACGAACAACGAACGAACAAATTAAAATTTGAATAAACCACAAATCCTATCAATTCAATTAATTAAAATAATTAGGTTTTGTGAACTATTGTTCACTCAGGAATAGGACAAAAATACATTTTCTTTATAACAAGATAATGACAAAGACAAATAAAGTAATTGCGTCTTAATAATGCAGAAGTTTTTACCTTTGACTCTATTTAGTCTTTTCTAAGCATGCATATCTTTTCTTAATTCAAAATTGATGATTAGTTTCTGAATAATAGCAAAAGAAAGAAAAAAGTGTGTAAAAACAAAAACAGTAAATTATTACAAATAAATTGCCCCAATGTGTCAGTTTTATCCAAATGCAGCATCAAATTTTGCATCTGACTCACTTTTACTTTCTGTGCCGAGTGACATTACACTAGCCAAGAGATACCAAGCGCGCGAATCGAAGTTTTATAAGAACCCATTAAAAAAAAAAGGGAACTTCCTCAGTGCGATAATTTTTGTGGGGTTTAAATAAGATTTCTTAGATTTTTCAAATTTCTTGGATTCCCTAGTTTTCCTGATTTCAAGATTTTTTGGATTTCTTGTTTTTTTCAACTCCTTTGATTAATTAAATTTTTTTGGGTTCCTTTGATTCTAAGATTTCCTGGATTCTTTAAAATCTTAGTTTTTCTGAATGTTTTGAATTCTTAAGTTCCTTAGATTAATTTCATTTCACACAATTTTTAGGTTTTGGTTTGTCAAATTCTTTATACGAAGATAGAATTTATACAAAGTTCCTTTAATTTTCTAGATAATTAAGATTTTTTTATATTATGTAAATTTTCTAGAATCTGTGCTCTTTAGATATTTTAAAGTCTCTAGATTTTTTTATATTTTATGGAAATATTCTTGACGAGTTCTATGTTTTTCAAAGATATAATAATAAAGTTATTTATAGGGTGTTATGGAAGTCCAAGTTAAGAAGTAGAAAATTTAACCACTTAACTTTTCTATTTGAAACTTTTTCCGAAACTCAGCCATTTCGGTCCTTGTTTAGTCCATGCTTAGTGTGTTTGATTGTATCAACGAACTCAATTTGAAGCAAAAAAAATGGACGCAAATACTTTTGATTGTAAACACATTGCGGTAGTTGTAAGATTTCTGACTTGACATTCGTAATAGTTGCTCGAAATGTCCACCATTATTTTAGATGCAGATCTGTATTTTTTGTGCTAAAGAACTTTGGATTCGATCTAGAATCGCTGGATTACTTCTAATAGTTTCGGTTAGTCCCGAAATGGTAAATCATTTCTTCAACTGTGTTCACCGTATTCGCGTACACTATTTGTTTCGTTATGACCCAATAGTAAGAAATCACACGGATTGAGGCCATAGACGTGTCATGTCACAACATAACGGCCTATCCACTTTTTTCTCAAAATTATTATTTAATTAATTTGTTACGTTCGTTCTGGAGTTTGGTGAAGTTCCGTCGTGTAGCCAAAGGCACGTCTTCTAAAAGGTACATCAACACAATATCCGTGAATTCGGTATTAGAGAAATTATCTATTATTGAATTAAAAATAAACAAATCACGTATGACTGCACGAAAACTAATTCGTTAACACGGGCGATCACAGACTGGTGATATCAGGTAAAATCTAGTTAATTTTTTGCGATTTAAATTCGTTTTTTGACATAAAAAACAGTACGTTTGCCAAATAAACGAATTTGTTTTCCTTTACGCTCACTTCACTTTTCTATGAAGCACTACATGAAAATAAGACGGGGACAAACGTTAAATAAATACACTTCATGAGGAAACATTGGTCATAATTACGAGATCTATGGGTGTTTTATTTTTCTATGTGGACTTTCATAACATCCTGTATATTAATTGAAATTTTTAATATTCCAGAAACCATGATATTCACTGATAAAGTTGAGGAACCGATTCCTAGTCTGAACAGCACATTTCAAGCGACAACCAAACCTATACCTCTGCTCAATAGTACATTTAATAGACGTAAAACGAACAAAGAAAATTTGAATTCAACAATAACATTAGAAAAAGATGTAAACATATCATCTGAAGATAAAACAATGGAAAATGTTAAGCGTTTATTAGACAGAAGAGCATCACCATCATTAGATTTAAATCGATTAAGTTATCTCGTTGATAGAAACGATCAACTGAATTCAACATTTCCAAACGAAAAACGTAATTCTTGCGGATCAACCGATTCTGGAGAAAATCTCGATTTCATGAGTTTATCATCCGGAAGTAGTAAAAGTAGTAAAATTCGTAGTATTGAAGGTATCAATACAGCCATTGATATGAAAGACCAAAAACGAAGACTTTCAACTCTTCAACATATAGTTTCGACTCCAATGCGCCATAATAAAACAATTAATTTATGGTCAAGTAACGAAATTTCACCAATTAGTGATCGAAATTCCGATCCTGAAATATCTTGTAGTGAACAAACTCATACGATTTTTCAAAATACTATTCGAAAACAAAAAAGTGTTGGACAAATAAATCAAAAGACTGCTGTTTATCCTAAAACCCAGAAAATTAATCGTGAACAAAATACAATCAAATCAAATCCAAATTTGAAAATAGCGGACAGTAGAAGTTTACAGAAACCTACGAATTTAAGGTCAATGGGACAGGCTTTGAAAGGGTCTTACACTAGTCTGAAGCCTGCAAATACAAATTTGCCAGTAGCGCCGCCACCGTTAGATACTACAACTATAGTATCGAAAAATACACAAAATGCTCAGGTAATTGGATTTTTGTTTGAATACATAGGTTGTCATTAAAAGAATTGTTTAGGGGAAAGTACAGCCAAGTAGTCAAAACGTTCAATTTGCTAAACCCCAAGTACCTAGAAGTGGCTTGCCAAGGCCTGTAACAGGTATTCCTAGACCGGTTTCTAGGATTCCAGGACCTAAAACAATAAGGTACATAACTTCCTTACTGAAATTACAATCTCAATATTTATGTTTTTTTTAAGGCCTCCAAAATCTGCAGGATGATGAAATTATAGAAATTAATATTTAATATTTAGTGCCTTTAATATAATACATATAATTTTTATTTAACTTTTTAAATGTGATTTAAATTTTTGTATTGTAAAAGTATTTTCATAAAAATTGTGTGATATAATATAAAACTGGTGTTTTAACTTCCTCTTCTCAAGTGCCTTAATGCTTTTTAAAACATTTCTGATAATTTTTTAGAATGGGGGTTTTTGTAATAGTTTTTTTGTACCTTTGTTTAATGGTTTGTTCTGTATATTATATTGTAACTGATACCAGAACATGTTTTTTGTAAAGAAACGTGTATAGAAGTTAACTTGTATTTATTATTTTGTTTTTACTAATAAAAAACATTGAGTTTGAGTCCAAATTCATATTTTCATTCCAAAATTTTCAGGTCAAGTATTTTTGAAACTCGCGGGACGGTGAAGCTTTGTGATTGGAGGACGCCCGGTAATGTATAACCAGAGAACGCTCAAATAAAATTCTGTTATTTATACGATCCAAAAATTGACTGAAAATTTAATTAGACAATGAATTTCAATAATTGTTAGAAATAAATATGATAATAGGTATTAAATTTGCTAATTAAATTACATGGAGCAATGCCACCTGGCGTAGTTTCTTCAAACCCAATTTTCAATTGTCAGTCGTTTATCAATGGTTAGTTGTCAAAATTCAAGAATGCCATAACCTTAGCTCAATCCTTAGTAAATAATAAATGTTTTTAGAATTTTTTATAAAAGAAAACTAAACAAACTAGTCATTAAAGTATTTTCCTACATTATAACCATTATGGATTTACACAAGCCTGTCAACTTAATCAATAAGGTAAAAATAAAAAGTTTATTAGTTCTAATCTATAATATTTTATATAAAGTCGGTAGATGAATTAACTCCCGAAGAAAAATGGAGATTAGAACACCAAAAACTTCATGAACAGCATAAAGGCCATGAAAAAATGCACGCGGAGATGGTTTTAATTTTAATTTTGACTTTGGTCGTGGCACAAGTCACTTTAATTGAATGGAAAAAGAGACATGCTCGTTCATATCTGGTTTATTTACATATCTAAGCTATAAAAGTAAGTTGATATATATTTTTTTAGATTGTGACTTTACTAGGAATGTGGATAATTCCTTTAATTTTATGTTTACGAAATCACTGGTGGAGATTTATTTTTATTTGGTTATTGTTTTCATGTATAACTGGACTTATAGTTAGAAAAGCTGTAGAAAAACCTATCAATGGGACTACACCAAGGTATTACATTCGACATTATAATAAAAAAATATTTAACATGTTTGACTTCCAGATTGGTTTATAAATGGTTTTTATTTATCTACAAATTGAGTTATGTTTTGGGCTTATTGGGTTACTTTATAATGATGTCAACTTTTTTTGGTCTTAATTTAGTATTCAACGCTAAGCCTAACGCTTGGATGGACTGTGCTTTATTATTGGTATTTTATGGGTTATATTATGGGGTGTTAGGTCGAGACATATCTGAAATATGTGCCGATAAAATGGCCTCGCATATTGGGGTAAAAATCATTAAAATTTTTGCTGTTAATTAATAGAATTTTATTCAGTATTATAGTAATCAAGGAATGCCTACAAGAAATTTAGATCCGACAGTATGTGCCGTTTGTGGGAATAAATTACTTGTTAGTGAAAACGAAGAAGGAGTTATTGAAAATACCTACAAATTAAGCTGTGACCATGTGTAAGATGATTAAGAATAATTTATCCAACACCTCGTTATTATACGACCATTATTCTTATTTTGTGTATATTTCACTAGTAGAATATAGATTTTTCTCAATGATTTTATAGCAATTATTAGCTATACAGGGTGCGTCTAGGATTAACTTTCCAAATAAATAGGCTCTCATATTACCATTTACGTGTTTCTTCTCCATCTGAATCACAGCTAACTCGATTCTTGCATATTCAAATGTCGTGGAAAAATTAATTTATTCAAATTCTAGAGGTGTTGAATAAAATTATTTAATTACATTAAATGTGTAACACTCATGTTCCATAACAATGGATGCTTTTTTTTATTTCAGATTCCATGAGTTTTGTATCCGTGGTTGGTGTATAGTCGGCAAAAAACAGACATGTCCTTATTGTAAGGAAAAAGTAGACTTGAAAAAAATGTTTTGTAATCCTTGGGAAAAGCCCCATGTGCTTTACGGTCAATTATTGGACTGGATTCGATGGTTAGTTGCTTGGCAACCTTTAATCCTTTTCCTTGTCCAAGGAATCAACTGGATGCTAGGTTTAGAATAATTAAAATATTTGTGATTTTACTATTAAGTAAAAATATGCCAAAGTGTTTCATTTGATTTGAATATTTAGTCGAGACTCATACCTTTTTTTAATAACTGTGTTACTGATAACAGCGCTATGCGGCATTCATGTGAACTAAACAATGTAAAGTTGGAAATAGTTTAGTGACATTGGTGGCCGTTGGGTAGTTATTTTGTGGTGTAAATTTTTAATTTTTTATTTATCTTCAAGACATTCCTCATTGTGAATTGTTGACACAGTGACGGTGTGAATGTTGGAGAAGTATTGAACGTATATTGGACTTAATCGTTGTTATTTTACCTGGAGCAGGTAAGTAATCCAGATGACGTTTAAACTTGTCGTTTCAAAACCAAAACTTCCATAATATCATTAGTTGAACGCTAATTTTGATTTCAATATTTGTATTTCATACAATCAAAAGTAAACTTTGAGGTAGGTTACTGACTTACCTGTGAAGGACGTTCGGGCACCTGTAGGAATCATGATAGCTATAAACTTGTTTCCTATTTCCGATATTTACAATTTTTGTAAACAACATCCTGAATAATATTGATAAATACTCAAAGAATTTCATCAATTCGATTCGCAGTTTACTTCAATTTACATAAAAGGTTCTAAATCGGAGTTATGCATGATATAACGTGCTTTGAAAATTTGTTGCCGGATTTCCGGAACTACCAACCAACAAATAAATTAACAAGCAATAAAAAAACTAAATGGAATTAGATATGTCATTAGAGACAGTTAAGATAGTAAGCTTCAAATCTTACCTAAATAAGCTGTTAAGCATGAATTTATAATTACTTTTCCGGTTTTTGTTTGAAGAGTATAAATATACTTAAAATTAGGATTGTTTTAATGAATTTAAAAAATGTCCTTGACGAGCCACGCCCACAATTGTAAGCAAGGTCATAGCTGTCATAATAACAATAAGTAGGGTTAAGTGTGATTATTTTTTACTATATACAGTATGGAATTAAAAAATTAAATGAATTTTTTTCACGCTGAGTAATTATGCATTTGCAATATTTATGTGTTACAACTCTATGTTTCATTTAACTAATTGCTAGAGGTTCATTGACACGAATACAGTGTGTTTTAAAAGAGTTTTAGAATAAACAAAATAAAGCAAGTAACAACGAAATGTTAATGTTGCAAATGGGTTAGAAAAAAAAAACGAAATAAATTAGGAATTTTCCTTATTTTTTTTACAGTTTACTCATCAAATTGTTTATCGTCTACATTTGAAGTGATGTTAATTTTATACTATTCGATTCTGTGTCAGGGACAAAACAATCGTCTTTTTTTAAATTCAATATAGCGTTAGTTTTATCAATAGGCTATTTATATACTTTGGGATTACTTAAATACTGAGCAAATATTTATTGAAAAATTATTTCATTTGGTTGATCAGATAAGAGAATGAGAAGCCAATTTTATTTGATAAAAAGCTTCGCATTCCTTTGTGATAATTATTTGAGTAAATCTTCATAAGAAAAGTACTTTTTTATGTCTTATTCAGGTGTCCCACGAACAAGTGCAGATATTTTACCCGTAGATTAAGAAGTAAAATTAAATCCAACCGTATTTTTTATTTTTCCAAAGATTTGAGTCTCTTAAATGTAGCCCCTAAAATAGACATTATTATTATTTCTTTAAAGACTAATAATTTAAATCTGGACAGTTTTTGTAAAATTATTTAATTTTTTTGTTCTTAAACTATAATTGAAATATTTACACTTGTTCTGGGGACACCTATATAAAAAATGAAAAGTATTCTACGAAAAATGCAAACAGTACACAGTAAATTAAGCTTCACGCACTTGTTAAAAAGTATACTCTATTCTGGAAATAAATTGATAGTATACTCATCTCATATTTCTCATAAGACTACGTATTTAAGCTACTAAATTTTCATTTGTGTGACTGCGGTATTTAAAAACAATTGCTATTTGTATCATTACAATAATATCATTTTCTTAGCTTCATTTGTAAGCGTGTTGTTGTTTTCTCTTGTTTTTAAAGATTTCTCTTTCTTAAAATTGGTATGTTATTCCCAGGAAGATAAAATGGATGTATACAAGGTATATCGTAGAAATAACAGTAAATTAAAAAGTGGTTTTAGAATATCTGACATTACAGTTTACTTCATCACAAAATCCTGAATTGTGGGTTTTTACTAGTCTCTAGCGTATTCTCACTGACTACGTTTTAGAGACTATCTATCACCCTATGGGTCATCTGCCCGCTGGGTTTTTATGAAAAAAATTACTCTGTTCGGATGTGTCCATGTGGTTCTTTTTTTTTGTTAATTTACATAAGAAGTGAAGTTTTGGGGATATTGGTGGGAGATTTGGAATAGTAGTGTCAGAAAAAAGTTTCATAGATATAACTTTCATACAGTTAGATTCGTCGAGATTTTTTTTATTCCAATTTTTTGAAGTATTTTGAAAAATATGTATATTCAAGAATTTTTTGTAGGTTTTAGTATCTCACATGATATTTACGTGAAATATGTTTAATACAGCCCCGTGATACGGAAAACCGAGTGGAAAACTTTCTACGTTTTGGTCGCTTATCAATTTTATCATCCGAATGTTCATTTTCATATCGCATAGAATTTTAATGTTACTGAATATTCTACAGAAATATGGAGGAATTAAGAAAGAACCAACTATAAAAACTTTTTAACATATGTTACTAATGGTTTCCATAAAAATATCAACTTACTTATGTGTATAATTCTACTCGATAAACAATGTATAACTATGGTAATTTTAAAAATTATGACGTCAACATTGCACACAAATGAGACATGTTTACAGTAAACAATTATAGAAAAGTGGGAAAAATTTTAATGTTGACTGTTAGAATCTTGACTATAAAATGAATAAACGACAAACAAAAAACAGCACCAGTAAAATGTAGTGTTTTTTTTTTTTTCAATAAGCAGACATTAAAAAAAAATCCAATTGTTACAATTTAAAATATTGTGAAGCGATATGAAAATGAACATTCGGATGAAGTAGAAAATTTTCCGCTTGGCTTTACGTCTGGTATGATCGGAAACAGAAACAGTTAGGACGAGAACTGAGAAGCTGAAGATTGGAAGTTGGAGTGTTTTAGGAGAAAATAGCTGCCAGATAAATATTTCATGGAGTCGAATTCTGCATATTTTACGTAAATGTGATATGAAACACCAAAACCGTCAAAAGACCGGGTGATTTTGTAAACTCTTTATTTAGTCATTCATGATTTTTTTCAATGAACAGAACGTATGGTTTAGATTGAAATTGTTATAGTGACAACATTCTGACACTTTATTTTTATAACATAAATCTCACTAAATTTATGATAAATACGGAACTAACGACTTTTTTTTTAATTTTTGGTCAAAATGGACAATGATGGGTTGTATTTGCTACTGATTTTGAGTGAGTTTTACAACAAAATCAAAGTTTCAACTCTTGGCGGAGTCAATCTATACCATATGCTTCCTTACTTAGAATTAACTAGATAAAGAATTTGAAAATTCATCCAGCATTTTTCAAAATATTGCTGAAAATTGGAATAAAAAAATTTAATCGACTATAACTTCATAAGTTAGATCTATTTTTTTTTCTGGCACTACTATTCCGAGTGTCCCACCATTATTCCTATAACTTCTTATGTAACATAACAGAAAAAAACTGAAAAAAATCCCAGATCACATACTGCTATTAAATACAACGTACTACGCCATATCGATTTGATGTAGTCCTCCATTGTCATTTCCTCCCAAGTAAAAGTAAATCTTCTCACGTTTTGCTTTGTTTACATTTGAGATCTTAACCGTATTGTTACAGACTGATAAGACAGTATAATTTTACATTGTCTTAAATAAAACATCATATACAATCCATCACAATGTTTACACCGTTGTAATCAAGGCAACGACCATTGCTGCCAATATAGATTTGAGTGGATGAACAGATTATGAAGCCCCAAGTATAACAATTATTTATGTTGCCTTGACTCAGTTCTTATGTGAGCGTCGCGACGCAAATTAGTTATTTAACCTCTTGAGATATGGAGTGTTGTTTCAATGTCAGGTGGGTTATGTAAAATAGCGGAGAGAATATTTAGAGCGAAAAGTAATGAATAGAAATTTTAACCATTTTTTTTTTTGTTATAAGTAGATAGCGGATGTTTTAATATGCGTGCTACAGTCGTCATTAATCAGATTGCTGAAACGGGAGCAAATTGATATGACTAAAACAAAAAACTGGTCTAGGTGATGGAAGAATTGAAAATGAATTGAAATTCGCAGTTGACATTTAAAAAAAAAAAATATCTACAGTGACTATATATTTCAAATGAATCAGGCGTTGCAGTAGTATCGCGAAACAATCAGTTTTTTGGTATTATTACATATGTATACAGGCTATTCTAGAGAGTTGATATTAGAGTCTATTATTGATGAAATATTGTAAGAATGTATACAGGCTGAGTCATAAACAATATTATAGGGCACAACATGCCTTATTCAAAAGTTGCTCTCCTCCTTTAATGCCCCATTAAAGTTTATATTTAATTTCAGTTTTTTGCAATATCTCAAGAAATTCTGTGTGAATCAAGTTAAAAATTTGTACATTTAGGTTTTGTGGAACAATAACATAATTTAATTACTAATATTAATTCACGAAATAGAGGCAGCTAGTTACGCTCATACATAGAAATCATCCTGTATTTTTTTCTTTTTGAAATTTTGACATTTTCGTAGTGGTTTAAATAAAGTAAATTCATATTTAAATTAAAAACAAAGCTGTCAAAAATTAAGACATTTTTTTTCGGGATAAATCACATTTAATCTGCACATCTAAAGCGAATTCTTTTTATCATAGTAGGCTTGGAAATTAAAGTCACCAAAATTAAGGAAAAAGATTTGATATTGTCTAGTTGAAGTCAAGTCGAGCATTAAACGAATTAGCGTTGCTAGTTTCAGTAATATTTCATATCCAAGTCTACTAGGACCAATACTTTTTAAACTGATTGGTAGACTCAGTGCCAACTGACCTGTCAACCCAAAACCGATCGAATCATTTTGAAAATTCGTGCGAAAATAAAAAAAATGGATAAACCATATTAACCACAATTATTAATGACTCACCTTGTATATAAAATTTAAATGGATTAATCTACTGCATCATTATTATTTCTATGTAGAATTATTAAGCTAAGAATTCTAATATCAGGAGTTGCTTTGCATTTCCTCAAATAAAGTCACATGATGTTGTTAGTGACGTCATATGATGGTTTTGGTAGAAACCAAAATGGTAGTAATTACATTGGCACGAAGACAATCAATCATGATAGCATTAATTAAGACTTTTTACATCAAATCGAACCGACTTTCGATAAAAACATTAGAAGCATTAAATATAATATTTTTAGATTAATTTTCACATGATGAACTTTTAAATTAATTACTTAAATTATAATTGACATGAAAAATTAATAACTTTTTCTTGTGCATATGCTGCTATTAATCTTTAAGTCAGGGCGAATCTATTGAACTTTTTAATATGCTTCATTCTTTATGTATTTTATGTCTTAAGACTTGAGACTTAATACGCGCTGTTAATACGAAAAAAAAAACGGTGAAATGGATGGAGATGAATTCTCTCGGAAAAATTGACAAAATGAGAAAATTGAGTTCGCAGCATGATTCTTTATTCATTTGAGAAAAATGTAATTACTAGGAGTTTTGAACGTTCATGAGTACCAACTAGGCTTCTTCACCAATCGCTCTTTTTGATCAGTAATTCGTCCTTGTTGGTTTTGACGTTCTATTTATTACATAGATTGAAGTACATACTCTTAAATAAATAGATTGGATTCATTATTTTTTGTATTTTTTCATGCTGTTTTTTCCAAAGGTGATTATAGTTAATTAAACAATGAGGGAGGTGAAATTTATTGTCTGTCTAGTCAGCTCATGTCAAGACAACAGAACAGGTGGATTGCTATGATATTCCAAAAAAGAAATCATACCAATATTATATTTACTCTATGATGTAACACTGAAATTTTTAATCAGAAGATAAAGATAATGATAAAATATTTACGTTTTCTACTTAAGAATTTTATCTAATGGTGTTATACGTATAGTATAATTTTAATGTTAGGAGTTAGTTTCTTAACGTTACGGAATAGTAGATAAGGTAGGCAAACTAAAAATTACCAGTTATTTTCCTGAACAATTAATTAATTAATTAATTATTATTGCTATAATTATTCTGTTCATTATTCAGTACCTGCTCTATATACAGGCTTTTGCTGTATATGGAAAAGAAATACTGCCCACTAAAAATTGGGATCAATGTTTGCTAAGTTGGTACTTCATTTCTCTAAGTTGGTGTTACCTTCGATTCTATAGTGAGAAATGTTTATACCACGTCATTTTAGAGAAGTTGAAGTTAAGTTGATAACGCAAATGTAAAAGACATCTGTCAAAAAACGTCAAACTAGTTAATAAAATTTATCAATTTGTAATGAAAGCCACTGAGCAAATTGCATTGTTTATTCAACCTGAAAATGATAAATTCCCTAAATTTTTAGTAGACAGTTTATTTCTTTCTTATATGAAGTATCGGCGATTATGGCGTTATTGTTGAATTTTGAGAAAATGTAATTAGTGAACGCTGATCTATGTAATACTGTATTTTTCGAATATAGTTTTAAATTTACTTTACATCCATGCAGCTTTGTGTCTCTGAAGTAGCATTTAATTTATCTTTAAGTATTTTAATTTTACTCTAAATTATTTATTTTTTTTTAAATTGGTTTTAAATTGAGTTATTGATATTTTACAAAAAAAAAGAGAAAAAGTTATTTTTAACTCTTCAGAAAAAAATTGATACCTCCTGTAATTGCTTCTAAAATGAAATGGGTTTGAAAGAACTCAATTTCTTCATGTTTCGAACATTTGAAATTTATTTGTTCCAAATGGAATTTCCAATATTTTATTCCGAGGTTGTTTTTGTTTTTAATTTTGTTTTGTTTGATATATCATAAGCCATACTTATTTCTTTTGATTTTTAAGTTTTTGGGTATTTTTTGAATAGTTGTTCAATAACCTGAACATTCTCAATAAGATAATGTTTCAAGAATATTTATCCAAACTTCATGGTTAATTTTGTTGTCAAACTGTCTGTCACGGGGCAAGTAGTCAAATTGAAAAAATAGGCATGTTTTATATCAAAAGAAAGCGATAACAAATGTTTATTAAAATATGGAGAATTACATCTAAAAGAAACAGGTTTTGGGTGTTTAAATTTTGTTAAAAGTAAAATAAGGAAATTCACTTTTTTATATTTAAAAATTTTCTCCACAGAATAGTGTAAAAGCTTGTTTCATCTAAAGTCGAGTTCATTTCTATCCGTCCAATCAATAAAAAGTAAAGTTGGCAATTTTGCATTCTTGACGAAAGTGACATTTTTTACAGGTGTTGATAACAAACTTTTTGATTCATCATAAAAATAAAGAAATTGTAGCAAAGATTCTTATTTGGATGGTTTGTAATTTTATTACTTGACCTTAGGGAGGACGCCCACCGAAGTTTTTCACGTCCAATTAAATCAACACAAATTTTCGCAATTCACTCAATTTTAAGTGCCCACCAAATTTCATTCAAAACTGAAACGATCAAATAACCAGTTCTAAGCATAATTAAAATAATACAATAAATAAAATGTTTTCTCAAAAAAAAACTTCCGTTTAAAGCAAATTGACATTCATTGACTCTTCATTCTATATGCCTAAAATTGATCCATTTGTTACTTGTCAACTTGACATTTTTGCTGACGCCGTAATCTCACTTTTTGCCAATTCAAAGAAATTTTCTGTAATATTCACCTCAGGATTACGTAAATTGTCTTTAAACCCACATGACATACTAATAACATGAATTAAAACAATTCTTTAAGAAGCAAATTTTCGGCAATCCAAAATAAATGTGAAATTTTTTTTGGAATGGATGAATCAATTCTAGACATACGGAATGAAGATATTTCAATTTCATGGCACATGAGTTTTTTTTTTTTTTAGGAAAATGCCATAATATTTCTTGCCGATACTAATAGAACACCTCCAGTATAATTGTAAGATGTATTTTCTGTAACTGTTCTCTAACAAAATTAAGAAATTTTCACCTGTTGATACCTATTTTTGTTCCAAAAATTTCCAGTTAATGAAATTTTTTCCGCTTACACTTATGTAAGCAGACTAGGTATTTATAGTTTGTATCTATAGAATTGGAAATGATGATGGTTGTTAATGGCGACAATAAAAATAAAGTAGTAAATAACTAATAATAAGTTCCTAGAGAAAGTATTCTATTTTTTTATAATTTTATTCTTTTACATTATCATCATGAACTTCATTAACTTTAATATTTAGTTCGGTGCTTTCATGACTATTATTGATGAAGACAATATCGTTTGTATTCTCATCATCAAAATAATCTATTAGCAATCAAATTTTTATTATTATTGATGGACAGACTATGACTTCAGTTTTTTGCTTCTAAAAATAAGTACCTCGAAATTTGCTAATAAAAAGTTTTGTCTATACAGTCTGTTCACAATTCTATACAATGTAGTTTTTTTACATTTGTTAAATTATTGGAATGAATCAATCCAAATGGCTCATTTAGTGTCTTAAATAGTATTCAAATTTCATTTACAAGTATTAGTAAACTAATGAGAAATTTTTATTAAAATCTCTAATTCAATATAGAACTGAGTATCATAGTAAAAATTTGAATCAGTTAGTATTATTTTTTCTTTTACCAACTTATGTAGGAAATAGTATGTATTTTATTCTTGGTTTAAGTATAAGTTTTTTAGAAAAATGATTGATGTCCTTACTTAATAAATATATTTTTTTCAGTATTATGAAATTAGAATAATTTGTAAGTAAATATTATATTGTAAAGTTATAAAGTGAACATTTCTTTACTATATTCCTTGATGCTGAGAAAATTCTGTTTGGGAATTCCTCGTCCTCGTTTCCTGTAAAAGAGTTTTCCGAAGGTTAACAAGTCAAGGCGCATCTCTGAGTAATCTCAATCATGTTTCCCACTCAACGTTGTTTCAAAGCTATTCGTAAACTTGTAATAATTCCCCTCTCTACTTCAGGTACGGAGGAAGAATCCGAGCCATGTCGCATCACAGCGATGACAACATGTTGATCGCAACAAGTGACTCATTTTGGGAACCTGGAAATTACAAAAAAACTACCAAACGTATAGAAGATGGCTACAAGTTATGTACAGAACTAATAACATTGGTAAATGAACGTGCTGAAATCGAAAAAGCTTACGCTAAAAGTCTTAAAACGTGGTCAAAAAAATGGAACGATTCTATAGAAAAAGGTCCTGAATATGGTACAACTGAAGCAGCTTGGAAAGGAGTTTTAGTAGAAGCTGATAGACGATGCGACTTACACTCGAAAATTAGAGATAGTTTAATAAATGATGTGATAAACAAGATTAAAACGTGGCAAAAAGACGCATATCATAAGTCGATGATGAACATCAAAGAAAAGAAAGATATGGATGATGCGTTCAAAAAAGCGCAAAAACCATGGGCTAAGCTTTTGCAGAAGGTCGAAAAAGCGAAAAGCGATTATCATACTGCTTGTAAGACTGAAAAGTCGGCAGCCAATCAAGAGAGAAATGCGGCTGGGGATAGTTCATTTTCGGCGGATCAGGTATGACAATTTCTTTATTATATTGTTTTTTATATAAAATTACAATAAATTATGTTTTTAACAAGCGACAGAATATGGTGAGAATTATTCAATCATTATATTATTTGTTTTTTTGAAAATGCAATTGTAATTAGGTGAAAAAAATGCAAGATCGAGTTCAGAAATCGAAAGAAGAAGTTCAAAAATGCAAAGAAAAATATGAAGCAGCTCTTCAGGAAATCAATCAGTACAATCCTAAATATATGGAAGATATGACTGTAGTATTTGACAAATGCCAAGAAATGGAAGCACAAAGATTAAACTTTATCAAAGGGACTCTTTTTGATATTCACAAATATTTAAATATTTCTCAAGATCCAACGTAAGTTTTTTTTTTATAATTTTCGCAATCTAATTTTTTTATAGGTTGCAGCAGATATATGAAGAATTATATCACACTATCAATAATGCAGACTATGAAAAAGACTTGAAATGGTGGTCAAACAATCATGGAGTTAATATGGCTATGAATTGGCCCCAATTTGAGGTTTGATTTATTTTTATTAACTTTTTCTTACTTGCATGGATTTTTGATTTTTTGTTTTATGGTTTGCCATTTTTATTTTGCACAGGATTATACTGAAGAATTCAGAGATATACATAAAGGAAAATCCAAGGATTCTACGACGTCCGGAATCACTTTAATTAACCAGAGACCTGTAGGAGAAGATTTGCATGTAGGCTTTTTTATTTTTTGTTTTTTCTTTTCAGTATTGAAAAAACTCAATATTTAAATGGTATTTTATTCCAGGATTATTCAGTTAACAGTAAATCACTGAAAGCTAAACCTACAGTAACTGCCGTTAAAGTTAACAATACACCTCCTGTACAAAAGAAAGACGTTAAGCCGGCAACTATTGAAAAAGTTGAAAGTCCAGCTAATAGAGCATCGACAATAACGTAAACAATCATTATTCTAAATACAATTGATTATAAATAGAAATTTTAGAAATGGATCGACTACTAAAAGTGAAGTTAATCCTTTTGATGAGGAGGAATGGGATGAAAGCGATGCTTTAGTTGATAATGGCGAACCTGGAGTTCCGGTTAAAGCGCTTTATGACTATGAAGGAGCGGAGAATGACGAACTTAGCTTTAAAACCGGTGAGTGTCTCATTGATTATTTTTGTACACTAATGATTCAAAGTAACTTTTTCTAACTTAAAATTGAATGAAAACTTTTGTAGGAGATGTTTTTGAGAAGTTGGAAGACGAAGACGAGCAAGGTTGGTGTAAAGGACGTAAAGATGGACGTGTTGGTTTATATCCAGCAAACTATGTGGAGGTAATACAACACTGATTTGTTAATAATGAAGTAATGTTGGAATTTTTTGTTATTTTATGAAAATATATGAGAGCTTGAGCTCATTAATGTTTTTGTTGACCAATTTAATTTTTGCCTTACAGTATTGTACAAAACACTTGGGAGAAAAATAAGTTATTAAGCAGGTTGAGTCATTAGTACGATAATGACCTTATTATTAAACGCTTAAAAATAATTGTTTGTATAGTTGATAAAAACCCTGTTTTAAAAATATTTTCAATTATAGAGGATGTTTCATTATTTCAGGACTATTTATGTCTTGATTCAAAATGCTCTAAGAAACATACAAAAATTATTTTTAAAAGTTTAATAACAATATCAGTTCTACTGAGACCTTACTAATGACTCTCTCTTTGTACAGGGCACACTAGCAGAATATTGGAAAAATTTATATAACTAATCACTGTCTCACCTTAATTTATTTTTAAGTAGACAGAGTGTCTCAGCAATGATTTTTTTGAAAAACACTCAATATTTTTTTCATTTTTAACCTTGTTGGATTCAAATTTCAATTTTGACCGGTCTAAACTTATTTTTTATTAGCTTAAAGCTGTAAGACAGAAAATAGGGCGCTCAATTTAAAAAAAAAATTGAGACTCCTGTATATAGGAAATAATTTTAGGTGATGCAGTAGATTGACTCGTTGAGAAACCCTGTATACTTTTCAGTTTGCATTATTTCTAAAGAAATTAAGGAATGTAATACAAAGTAGACTCATTCATGTAAATAAAAACATTTAATTAAATCAAAACACTTCCAAATGGGTACATACTATCATTCATTATACGCAACTGTAAATTATTATCTAGACTTAGTAGGTATAATTGTATATAATAATAATAAATTATAACCTATTTTAAAGTAAGTTTCTTGCTTTATCCTCAAGCAGCCATTTATTTTATACATTATTGTACGAATTATTATTTTTGAATATATTGATTAGTATCTATATTTAGTTGAATAGTCTTTTGGTGATACAACCAAACCTCGTCCTTTCCTGGCTCCTCTGTATACTGTTTCGATAATATCAATCATTTCTTGTTTATCTTCTAAAGGCCAATTGATTTTATTGTTATTACCAGTACCCAAATCAATCATTATGTGTTTATTTCTGAAGAAAAACATCACTGTACAAGGATCGTACAGTTCATACCTGGAAATTGAACATTAGATTTGTAGTTAAAATTAGAATATTCAGTACATTTTATTAAAGTCCGGTACTTCCGTTATATCTACTAAATAAATAACTGCAAAATTCTTCACTTTGTCAGCAATGCTGTATAAGACTTCGTCCATTTTCATACAAGAAGGGTCCCAGTCATGTCCGAAGCGTATAACCTAAAAAATAGTAAGGGGGTTCATGCGTATGGTCAAATTTAAATCTACTTACCACAACTCTATCTTCTTCTGATAAAATGGCTTGGTCTACTTGCCAGCCGTTGTGTAAATGTGCTAACATGTACGACATTGTGTTTTTTTTATTGAGAAAGGCCAAAAAATTAACCCCAAAATTATAACTGTCAACTTGACATTCTTGATAGAAACTTTCTAGAAGCAGATTAGAGTGCCACCTTACGGCGGCTTTGGAGCCACGAATTTTCGTGAGTTTATACAATTCAAGAAATCTTTAATTGTTTTCTAAAAATTATTTATGATTCAAAAATGTGATATTTTTATTTAATTTTTATATAAATAATAGCATTTTATATAGTAGTGGCAAATTTGTTTTATTTGATTTAAATATGTTACCTTAGGCACAATAATTTGTAGAAAAAAAGCATTCCAATGTCAGTATTGAAAGATTTTAATTTAATTTTCAATAACTAAATAGATAATAATAACATTTTTTCATTTGAATGCTGTTTCTTAAGTCATCTTTTGAAACAAAAGCTAGTTTGAAGTTTTGAATTGACTTTTAAATATTCAAAAATGGATGAAGAAGAACCCTCTGTATCAGACCAATGCAGGGGTTATTATTCAGAAATAATAGCTGATGTTGAATATGGACCAGATATAGAAGCGGACGGTTTCACTGGAGCTACAAAAAAAGCAGATTTTTTATGGCAAGTGAGAACAGAGAAACATGCTCCAACGATCAAAGATCTGAAACCACCGAAGAAAAAATTGGATTTGAAAGATGCTGAGAGATGGATGACTTATGATGAAGATGACTTCATTGTAAGTTTTACAGAATTTGTTGACTGTATCTTGAGAAATGATTGATTTAGGAATTTTCTGTGGATACTTTTAAACCAAAAGTTCAGCTCCAGTTGAACGTTTACCCCTTTGAAATGACCAGAAGTGTAGCCACGGAACGTCTAAGAAGATCTTTCCAGGTAAAAAACGCTCTATTTTCTCTATTTATTTTAAAAATTATCACCTTTTAAAAATTTATACATTGCTTTTGATTTCATGCAGGCGAAACATATCAAGGATTTACTGGAGGGTTTAAACATAAAGCCGTCAGATATGGTATCAGTACAATTACTGGAGACGTATTATCCAGATAAAGTGCCTCATGTGAATGTTATCACGAACTATTTACCCCTGGAATTATTCGACGATGAAGAGTACGATTGCAGGTAATGCTAACATCAAGGTTGCGTTTATTAAATGTAAAACATTCCATTTATTAGCGCATATTCATCAAAAATTTGTCTAATCAACATTCGTTTGTTTCGTACTGGAATGTTTACGAAATATAGCAGTTTGTCTTTATGAATAATTGATTTGGATAGTGGGTACAAAAATAGTAGTTTGAAAAAGTCCTGCACGTGTCAAATGGGACTAAATGGGTTTAAAATAAAAAAAAAGTCCTTTTTATACAACTGTCAAAAAAAGTGACTTTTTTTGTTATTTTTAATGCGCAAAGTTTGCCATTTTTTCATATTAACTTTTTTTTAATTTTGCCTTGGCAACTTTTTATCACATGTTAAAAAATGATTTTTTTTGTCATGTGGGCAATTTTTTTTTTTCACTGATTTTCAGTTGTCTAAAAATTTTATCATTTTTAAACATTACAATAGAGGATAAACGAATATTCACAACTGAATATAAATATCTGTATTTTATACAAAATTTAACAAAACTTCAAAACATTACTTATTATTAAAATAAAAATTGACTGTATAATTGGAACAATTATTTCCTACGTTAATTCCAGAGGAAGACTTCAAAGTGGCTTTGTTGCCAGTAATTTTCTCCCACTAGACACATTTTTCGTTTCCTCGGAAGTGTAGAACTGGTACTCAAAAATTTCTTTGCCACTGTATGCCAATATATTTTGCATTTACAGTAAAAGCGCGCTCAGAATAAGTTTTCGAGTTCGGGATTTTTAAAATCAGTACAGAACGCACATCTTGTATATCATCAGTCGTCATTTTAACCAACTCCTCTCGACGACAAGCGCCACTCATTCCCAAAATAAGCACAACCTACATCAAATTATTAACTTAACATATATGCATACAACAAAAAGTATGAATACCTTCTTCAATAAGTTAGTTTCATCGTCCGCTTCCTCGATAAATTCTGAAACATCTTCTCGCGATAATACCTTTGATTTCTTCCCTCGATAACCTACAGATTTGTTTTTGAGATAAGGTATTAATTTAGAATATTTTCGGAGGTCAATGTTTTCCTTTATATTCAGTGTTGCTTTTAATATCACAAAAGTAGACTAGAATGTCGGTGTTTTAATGGTTGCCGATTTTTCTTCTAAATAAGATAAAGTGCCTTTTCAGATATCTTAACCACATTTTTGTCTTTACACCATTCACGTCTTCTCATATTGCGCTTTTGACTTAGAAGGTAGAAGTTTCGGAATTGCTGCATTTGCAGTCTCTGTTACCTCAGCAGGGATATCCTTTTCACTACTATAATTTGAATCCATTATTTTGTTGGAAAACTGAAAATATTTACAGAATTCGCGGAAAATTGTAAATTTGTAAGTATGTCACTTTATTTTAAAATTTACAATAAACAATTCCGCATTTCCTAGAATACATTTATCATCTGTTAATACCTGATTTTTTTATGTTAATTTCTTCTAATATTTAAATAACTAAGTTTCTTTTTTCGACGTTGTATAAAAAATTATTGTATTTCGTGGCGAGATTCGTGTTTTAATGGCTTATTCGATTGTCTTTTCGGTCTCGACCTAACGGTCTTGACCAAAAATTAACAATCTCACACGCCATTAAAAAAACAATCACTTAATACAAAAATAACTATTTCAGAAACTTTTTCTAATGTACATAATTTTTAATCTCTGAGATTGATTGTCTACTGTTTCTAATAGTTATTTATATCATAAGCCATTAATGAACCGATGACTTAATCGTTCAAGCGGTTATTAAAGTCGCGATTTCAACATTCGTTTTAACTGCTAGTGTGAAACAAAATTTTATTCGTTTTTGCTTTTTAAACTCAAAATTGGTTAAAAGTTGGATAAAATTTTAAGTAAAGTTCTGTGAAGAATTTTATAATTGGAGAAAATAGAAACCATCAGCAATTCAACTCCAAAATTTAATTCATACAGTATTCGAACGGTTTTTCTATTTATTATATTCAAATAACAACAAATCAGGCAATACCATTTTGCTGATATTTTCATATTTGATGCAGTCTTTTGTTGTAAAAGCATTGAACTTGGCTGCAAGGTACACCGTATTTTATTGAAGGATCAAAGTCGAAAATTCTAATAATAAATAAATGCAGTCTTGGTGGGCGAATATCAATTTTGAAACAATGCAACAACAAATTAAACTTAATTGTTCTATAAACAATTAGAAATTATTCCCAATTTGCTTTTACTTATTTTGTATTGCACGTGATACAAATAGCTTTTTGTTTTGTTTAGCATAAATTTGTTATTACTGTGAAAATATAGTAAAATCACAGTCCTAACTCCATTCAAGTTAAATGAGGATTTATTTTTATCATGACATCGGATCTTAATATTTTTCATTGACAGTTTCCTGCAAAATCTTGTTTACAATTATCTCTCTTTAGAACTGCAGAGAATTGGCTTGAATTAGGAGTAATTAAAGGCGTTAGAAATCCTTTACCCGGTGAAGCTTTCGTGCCAGTCGAGCCTGAAATTTTACAACCTTATACCGAATTAAATGAACTATTTATGTATATGTGTGAATGGGTAAATGTAGCTGTGATGGGTTACGATTCTGATACTAAATTATGGAAGGTCTTAACGCTAGATGGAAAACGTAGAACTTATGAATTACCTAGAATTTATGTTATGTTTAAAGCTGAAGATCCTTCAGTTTTCGCACAAAGGATAATGTCAGCAGTCAAACTAAGGAGAAAATCGGAAGCTACGCTGAGGTAAGTACGTGATTTTATTAATATTACAGAACATGCATTTTGTAAGAGTTTCTTAATGTATCTATCCATGTTGGAGAAAATGACAAAGAAATATTAATTCAACATAATGAAATTTGGTTGTTAAACTAGAATATTATAATTATTATTCAAAAAACGTCTCGTTTCTCTGTTTACACCATTAGCCTACTTTTTTTCATTCAGTTGTTGAAAGTTGTTATGCATTTTCAAGTGAAAATTTTTTTGAGCAAATTTGAGAAATTTTTTAAGGAAAAAGTATTATCAGAGATCAATTATAATTTCAGGGAAGAGCACATTTTTTCTTAGTTTTAACTTATTCTCAAATTTTTTTTTATCAGTGTCATCATTACCATCTCAAAGAATTAACTTAATTCTGGTAAGTAAACAAATTCTGAACGCAACTAACTGTACCTCCTATTTTTAAAACAAGGCAAAAATCAAGAAAGCACTTTTTAACATTCTATTACACATTGAAGATTAAAATTGTTGAATTAATAATGTCCTTGCTGATTTCTAAAGATTAATAAGATGACAGTTCAATTTAAAGTTATAATCTGTTATTAAATTTTTTTTATTATGTATTTGAAAAGTCGAATCTTAAAATCTATATTATTAGGTATGAGTCGTTAATAAACGATTCTAAATATTTCTGAAAAAAAAAATTGTTAATGATATTACGCATTTTTTGTATCGAGCAACGGATCGAGTGGAATAAGCTTCTCTTTGCTGATGAACTGAGACGACATAAACCTGGATTACAAGAACTACAGAGCGAGCTTGCATATCAAAAGCATTTCTAAGCTGATATATTGAATTTATACAGTGTCACCATTAAAGTCGGCTCCATATGAGAAATTGAGAGGTTTCATTAAAATTTGATGTAGAGATCAGTTTTTGCTTCAAATTAGATGAAAAATAAAACAATAACAAACGTGATTAAGCGGCGTTTGTTTGTCAGCAATTTAACATTTCTTGCGGTGAATTATTTTTATTGAAAAATAATTTGAAAAAGTTATTTCTAATGAAATTTTATGCATGTGTGCAAAATTTGAAAAACTTAGCGTAAAGTTGAAATTTTAGGCATGTTTGTTAAATGATACTATTTTTACAAATTCAAAATTTACTCAGCTAGTATAAATTAATTTATTTTAGTTTATTTTTGGAATATTCAACGTTGTAAGTCATTTTCATTATAAATATTCTTTTCTAATTTAATAATTTTAAAAATTTAAATCTCGTCATAAAAAAAATGATATGAGCAGTGCAAAGTTCTAATAATTTTAACGTTCTTTCAAAAAAGTTTGGATGTATAATATTTTTCAGTATTAGAAGTATGTAAAATTATTAAAAAACTGTTAAAACAGGCTTTAATCCAATATTATCTTAGTTTCAAGACCATATCTGAAAACAAATTTTTGTGATTAGTAAATACTCAGAAAAAGTCTGAAAACTGAGACCTATTTAAATTAGTGTCGTTTCTGATAGTCTCCCTATAATCTTACATTAATTTGATGTTGGAAAATGTCTTGCATTTAAATATCAATGAAAGAACGTTAAAGTTATGATAACTTTGCACCGCTCATGTCAATTTTTTTTGTGACTAAAATCGAAATTTTAAAAAAATTGAAGAGAAAGAGAAGTATTTATTATTGATGTTGTTTGTTTAATTTTGATACTTTTAGAAAAGAATTATTTACTAAAAATGTCAATTTCACGCTAGGTTTTTTAAATTTTGCACACATCCATAAAATTACATTACAAACAACTTTTTCAAATAAAACTTTCTGAAATTCCGTCTAGAAATGTCATTTTCAGACATTCACTGCAAGAAATGTTAAATTTTTTTAAAACGAACAACGCTCAATCACGTTTGTTGTTGTCATTTTCCACCTGATTTGAAGCAAAAACTGATCCCTATATCAAATTTTGACTAAACTTCATAATAAAAAATGTTCCTATATGGAGCTTACTTTAATGGTGACACTGTATATCAACGCTACAAATAAAATCAAACAACGTTTGTCTCTCAGTATTTTTATCAAAAAACCATCAACTACTCATCTATGAATATTTTTTTTAAGCTTAAGAATTTTTTAGATACAAATTTTATTTGAATACTATGGTTCTTGTCGATATTCCCGAACTTGATGACGATATTCTTCAAAAAATCTCTTCGTTAAGTACAAGAAATAATTCACAACAAAGTCTTGTTTGGGAAAAAGTAATCATTAACAAAACTATATTGTAAATTAAAATATATGTATATATATTTCAGCTTGTAAATCAAGTTCAACACAGTTATCAGCAAACACACTGTGATCTTAGATTTCGACAAGATGCTGAAAAAGATTCAAGATTGAAAAGTTATATAGATGTTACTGAAAAAGAATGGGAAAATACTATGAAAGGTTAATAACAATTTTTTTTTTTCATTTTCTTAATTTTATTTCTAGTGCTTCCTAAAATTAAAACTGGAATTAAATCGTACAGTACAGTTCGGGATTATTTTAAATGGATGAATATTTATGTTGTTCCTGAAACATACAGAGCCATGTATTTAGTAGTTGGAGAGTGTCTTAAAGTTGAAAAGATGTCTCTTTTCACTAAAAGTTATGGAATTAAACATATTACTCTTGCTGAGTTTGAGTCGGTTCAAGCTCAGAATACAAACAACGTAATGATTGAAATGAACTTTAAAACTTGTAAAATTAATAATTTTTTTTAGCTTATTAAATATCTTCAAGGACAGTGGCTAGAAACAATTGTTTATAATATAAGAATGTGTTTACGAGATGTAGGCAAAGGCTGGTTTGATATTAATGTCAATAACTATTACATTTACGAAGTTTCAAAAATAAAACGTTTTATGGAATTAATTAAACATCGAATGCAATTCACTTTAAGGCTTCTTGTTCTTAATTCGATAGAAATGTTTATGGATTTGGTAGTGACTCCTTGTTTGCCTTGTCTTGACATTGAAGAGGATTTTGTTTGGGGCTCTAATTTACTTGAAAGTCCTTTTGTATCTAGAGCATCTGCAATTTTTATATTACAAATGAAAATGGATGAAAATTGCGCTTTTTATTCGACTAATGTTGAAGATTTCGAAAAAGTTTTACTCATTTTATATGATACAGGATTGACGCTTTTACACAAAATCAAACAAGTTCATCCTTTTCTTTTGACAAAATTGAATTTTTCCAAAAATTTAATGCTAAGTTCTGTTGGATTATTAGCCGATGAAGTGGTTGAAGTGAGAGAACGCTTTCTTTATGCTTATAAAAAAGCATTAATTCCTCTGAAAGCTTTTGCTAGTGAATTCAGCATTTATACGGAGCTTTACACTTTGGATATTAAAGCTTACATCGAGTATATATATATTTTTTTCAAATAAATTGATAATTAGTTTTGCATTGTAGTAAATATAAGGAAGATCAACACACAGCTTCTGAAGTAAAAGAAGAAGTTTCTTTTCATTATCGAATGAAAGCTAATTTAGAAGCTACTCTACCTGTGAGCATTATAATTGGTCCATTTTTTATTACAATTGAACAGTTGAGACATTTCCTGATTAACAAACGTCTAGATCTAGCTAAAAATTTATTGGATATGTTTTGTCAAAGAATGAAAGTTTGTATTTCTGACGTTTTAGAAGAATATATTAAAATTAGTGAAAAACTTGATGAAAAACCTGACAGTATTGAACGAGTTTTAGAAATGAGAGAATGGATGGAGACTATTCCGATGTTAGTTCGGGCTCAAGAAGATTTAGTCAGGCGTTATTTAATCGTAACTTTTTCAATATTTTTTTTGTATAAAATTGAATTTATTATTCAAGGAATATGATGTTTTGGAACACTTCTGGTACGCTCTTCCTCAAGAAGATTTCGAAAATAAATGGCAAGCAGTTGGTTGGCCGCATAAATTATACAAACAAGTTGAACTAACTGAACAATATTTGAAAGAAGAAGAAGAAAGATTTTATAAAATACAGTTAAATGATGAGTATGCTCTTCAAGAAAAAATTGAAGGTTTAACAGCACAAGTCGTGCAAATGTCAAAACAGAAAGATTTTACTAAAGTTCATGAAATTGCTGTCGATATGCGAAGATTATGGAAAACAATGAAAGAAGCACAAGAACAAGGTCAACTGTTGAATGTTCGTCAAAAACTTTTCAATGTCCCTGTTGTTCCATTTGACAGTTTATTAAAGCTAATCAAAGAGTTTGAACCTTATAAAACTCTATGGATTACTGCTTCCGATTGGTTAAGATCGTATGAAATGTGGATTGATAATCCGTTATCAAATGTTGATGGTGATTCTGTTGAAAGAATCGTTTCTGAAATGTATAAAACTATAGTAAAATCAGTACGAGTGTTTGCTGAAATCGAAGCTGTTCAACTTGTTGCTTTAGAAGTCAAAAAACAAATTGAAGAGTTTAAGCCTTTAGTACCGCTTTTGTTAAGTTTGAGAAATCCGGGAATGAGACAGAGACATTGGGATACGTTTAGAGAACAGACAGGGATTGATATAATTTGGACACCAACTACAAGTTTTAAAGATTGTCTTGATCTTGGTGTTGCTCAATTTACTGAACAGTTGGTAACAATTGCTGATGAAGCGACTAAAGAATATAGTGTTGAACAAACTCTTGAAAAAATGATGGGCGAGTGGGAGAATTGTGTTATGGAGTTAACACCATATAAAGATACAGGGACATATATTATGAAAATACCTGAAGAAATCCAGCAAATGCTTGATGATCATCTTGTTTTAACGCAACAAATTAGTTTTAGCCCTTTCAAAGGACCTTTTGAACAACAAATTGATGAATGGGAGGAAAGTTTGAAAATTACTTCGGATGTTATTGAAGAGTGGATGGATGTTCAAAAGTATGAATTGATTATACAGTGGTCTGTTAATATTGGCATATTGGTTAAAGTGTTATAAATAAGCTTTTTTTGCAACTTTTGAACTATTCTGTGAAGAAAATTTCGAAATATCTAATTTTTCTTTGAATGCTTTGAATTCTTCTAGATTTATTCTGGATTTCATCAAATTTATTGAATTTTGTGGATTTTTTATTATTACTTGATTTCTTAGTAGACTTTTGGGTTTTATAATTTTTTTTAAATCTATTTTTTAGACTTTCAAATCTTAGATTTAAATTTTTTTTTGTTTTATTCAGATTTTTTGAACATTTTAAATTTAATTTTGTATTTTCTTTAAATTTTCTAGATTTTTTTTATTTTTTGAGATTTTTGGGATCTCTTTGGGTTTCTAAGATTTTCGAATGCTCTAAAATTCTTTAGATTTTGTTGTATTATTCTCGGGTTCTTTGGATTCTTTTCGATGACAAACCTATCGTTTTTTGTTATTATATATAAAATATTATCTTCGTTTTACCGTTTTATTTAAGTTTTATTGCCAGTTGATCGCCTGTGTTAATGAATTAGTTTTAAGGGCCTTAACAGATTGGGTAAATAATAAGTTTGAAGAAAAGTGGATAGGCCGTTTCTATCGTAAGCTATGCACTTGCTAGTTCTGTTCTTAAATCCGTAAGATTTCTTGTTATTGGATCATATGAAACAATTAGTGTACGCAAACACAGTGACCACAGTTGAAGAACTGACTAAACGTATGATGGGAGTAGCCGAAACTATTAGAGGAAATCTAACGATTCTAGCTCGAATCTAAAATTCTTTAGCAAAGAGGCTGCAGGTCTGCATCTACAATTATAGTGAGCGATTATTATGAATGTCATGTCAAAAATCTTATAACTAACCTACCGCAGTCTGTTTACAGTCAGATAAATTTTCTGTCCAGTTTTTGCTTGAAAGTGAGTTTACTGATAGAATTAAACACTTTAAGCATGAGCGGGGATTTTGGACTCAAATTACACTAAATTTTAACTTTGAAACGTTCGAGTTTCGGAAAAAGTTTCAAATAAAAAAGTTGCTTTTTTTTTGAGTTCTACTAGTGGTTAAAATTTGTACGTAGACTTCCATAACACCTTGTATACCTACCATCGTCGAAATTTTCAATCGCCGCCCTAAATATTTCAGATTTATCAAATTCTATAAATTCCTTAAATTTCGTAGATTTTTCCAATCCTATGAATTCTCTAAATTTTTCCGATTGTTTTGATTTCATATATTTTTTCAATTCTTAAATTTTTTGGATATGTAAATAAATATTCAGAAGGTCCAAATTTTATATTTTAAATTCTTCAATTTCCCTAGACTTTGAATTGTTTTGGATTCTATAAATCTCTAAGATTTTATAGAATTTCCAGATTCCTTGTTTTTTTTTTGATTGTATAGACTTTTTTTTAGATTTCTTATTTTCTATATTTTTAGTATTTTTTTCAATTTGTTAGATTTTCGAAACTTGCCGAGTTTTTTGGTTTTTTTGAATTTTTTAATCTCCTTTGATTTTCTAGATTCTTTAAGATTTATGGATTCCACACATTATTTTCAGATTTCTTTGCTTTTTTATATTTTTCAAATTCTATAATTTATGTAACATTTTTAAATTGTTCTGATTTCCACAATGTTCTAAATTTTGAAGATTTTTTAGTTTTTCAATTTTAGATATTTGTATTGTTGAGATGCTCTAGATTCTTAAAATTTCCATGCTTTTGATTTTTTTTACATATTTTTTTTTATTTTCCAGATTTTTTAGAGGCTTATGATTTATTGAATTCTTAATTTTTATAAAATTTAATATTTAAATCCAATAACGCTATAATCTTTCATGCCGATACTAATCTAACACTCTGTACAATGGATTTAAATAGTCATTGTGTATTTTTTCAAGGCAGTGGATGTATTTAGAACCTATTCTTACAAGCGAAGACATTCGAGTCCAACTTCCTGCTGAAAGTAAAAAATATGGTTCAATGGAAAGAACTTGGCGACGAATTATGAGAGGTGCTCGTGATAACCCTTACGTAATTTATTTTTAGTTTTTACTCTTTTTCTATTTATTGTTTTTAGATTTTGAATTATTGCGCTGATAAAAAGTTGTATGAAAGTTTGAAAGATGCAAATCATATTTTAGATATAGTCCAAAAAGGTCTTGCTGATTATTTAGAGACCAAACGTATGCTATTTCCACGTTTATTCTTTCTCAGTGACGATGAATTATTGGAAATTTTATCTCATGCAAAGAATCCTTTAGCTGTTCAACCTCATTTACGCAAATGTTTCGAAAATATAGCAAGAGTGAGTTTAATTGACAGATGGTTTTGTTAATTTATAAAATTTAATTAATTTAGTTAACTTTCGAAGAGGATTTACAAATAACTCAAATGTTTTCGGCAGAAGAAGAGTGTGTTAATTTAAATCCGACCTTATATCCAACAGCTAATGTTGAAAATTGGTTATTGTTAGTTGAAGGGAGTATGAAAAATACAATACGAACAATTTTGGGTGATTCTTTAGCTGTAATAAATGCCCAACCTAGAGATAAATGGGTGTTAGATTGGCCAGGACAGGTGGTAATTGCCGGAAGTCAAACGTTTTGGACAGCTGGAGTAGAAAAAGGAATCTACGATAATAAATTAGAGGAGTTTTTAGAAGACGTTGTTTTCACAAATGTAATCAACTTGAAATAAGGAAAAAAGTCTTGTTACTATTCAAAGGTTTCTTTTCATTTCAGTTGGATGCTCTCCGAGGCTTGGTCAAAGGAAGTTTGTCTTTTCTTCATCGTGAAATACTTTCAGCTTTGATTGTAATTGAAGTACACGCTAGAGATGTTACACAAAATTTAGTTAATTTAAAAATAACAAACATCAATGATTTCGATTGGATAAGTCAATTACGATATTATTGGGTTGAAACTGATCTAAAAGTACGAGCAGTAAATGCCGAATTTCAATACGGTTATGAATATTTAGGAAATAGTGGAAGATTAGTTATAACACCTTTAACTGATCGTTGTTATTTAACTTTAACTGGAGCTCTTCATTTAAAATTTGGTGGAGCTCCTGCAGGTCCAGCTGGTACTGGAAAAACTGAAACAACAAAAGATTTAGCAAAAGCTATGGCACTTCAATGTGTTGTTTTTAATTGTTCCGATCAACTTGATTTTATGGCAATGGGTAAATTTTTCAAAGGTTTAGCGAGTTCTGGAGCATGGGCTTGTTTTGATGAATTCAATCGAATTGATATTGAAGTGTTGTCAGTAGTAGCTCAACAAATTACAACAATACAAAAAGCGCAACAAGCAAGATTAGATGTTTTCATATTTGAAGGAACCGAAATTGTGTTAAAAGAATCATGTGCTGTGTTTATAACAATGAATCCGGGTTATGCTGGGAGAACTGAATTACCGGATAATTTAAAAGCATTGTTTCGACCTGTTTCAATGATGGTTCCGGATTATAGTTTGATTTCTGAAATTTCGCTTTTTAGTTTTGGATTTAGTAATGCTAAATTATTAGCGAATAAAATTACGACTACTTTTAAACTAAGTTCGGAACAGTTGAGTACACAAGATCATTATGACTTTGGAATGAGAGCTGTCAAAACTGTAATTGCGGTTGCTGGAAATTTAAAACGAGAACGACCGAATATGGCTGAACCGCAGATTGTTTTAAGAGCTTTGAGGGATGTTAATGTACCGAAGTTTCTGAAGGATGATCTTAAATTGTTTAATGGTAAGTTATCGATTCATTTGCATACAGACACGAAAAATTAATTTTTAAATAGTATTTTTTACATCCTATTTATTTGAGAGTTTCACATATTAATTGCTTATTCAATTATTATTTATTTTTTTGAATTTACTTTGTATTTTTCAACAACTATTCTAAAACGAAAATTTGAAAGTCTCTCTTTTTTTGTGTCTTTCAATGTTCCAGATCGTTCAATTTTTTTTAACTTTTTTGATTCTCTCAATAGGATTTTTCCAATTCTCTAAATATTTTAATTTTCTTGGATTGTTTGGATTCTATAGATGAATCTCCTTTGATTTTTAAGTTCTTTAAATCTTTCAAAATTTTCCTTAATCCCAAACTGTTTAATTCCATTTAAAATTTTCTGAGTTTCATAAGTTTTCTGGATTTCCCAAATTCAATTAGATTTTAGATTTTTTAAGTATAAATGAATTAAGAATAACTTTTCTAAATTCTTTAGATATTTTTCTATTTTTACCTTTTTGTGTAATTTTTCTGTTATCTTAACATCCCCCAAATTCCTAAATATTTTGGGTGTTTTAGTTTATTAAGGTTTTCTCGATTTCTTTAATATTTTAGGATTGTTTTGTTTTTTAGATTATTTTGGACTTTAAAGTCCAAAATCCAAATCTTTTCGTTATATGGATTCTCAAATTATTTTAGATTTTTCAAGTTTCTTTGAATCATTTCGTTGATTTTTGAGATTGTTCTGTTTTTTTACTTTTATAGTCTCTATAGACTTTGTAATAACTTCTATATATAGATTTCCTAGACTTTTATAACTCTTTTAGATTCTAGATTTTCAGAGAGTTCTGATTGTTTAGATATTCTTGAAATCTTTAAAGTCTTCAAACATTAAAGGCAGAGTCTCCAGACTTTTTAGAATTAGAATTTTTCGAATTACTCAGATTTTCTAATTTCTTTTTTTTTATTCTTATTTCTATAACCTTTATTTATTAAACTAAACAATTTTACCAGTTAAAAACTAAAAAACACAACATTGTTTTGTCGAATATTCTCAAATTTTCTTCATAAAACTGTATCAAAAGTTGTTTTAGCTTTTTAGCAATCAATTTATTGTTGAGAAAAATAGAGAATACTAATAATTTTTCTGAAGAGTTCAACATTTTTTATAACTCAAACTACTTAAGAGTCATTTGAAAATTTCAAAAATGATTGAGTAAGCAATTAAAAACGTAAATAATTATGTAAAAATGAATTGAATATTTCTTTATTTAAATCAAACTGATGAAAATATTTACATTTTTCAAAAACTCAACTATAACTTCGTAATCATCTGTATTAATACTAATGGAGCATATAATGAAGTTTATAACATTACTTAATTACTTCAAAGGTATTGTTTCGGACTTATTTCCTAAAATGGTTGAAGAGCCTATCGATTATGGAGTTTTAGAAGAATCGATTCGTGCATGTACCTTAAAAAAAGGCTTAGAAGACGTTGATGGTTAGTTTTTCTTTATTATTCGAACTCAAATTTTACTATAATATATTTTTTTTATTATTCAAGAATTTGTCCGTAAAGTGATTCAACTGTATGAAACAACAATAGTTCGACATGGACTAATGCTGGTTGGACCTACAGCGTCGGGAAAAACAAAGGTAGGGCAAAAGTATAAAAAATGTTAAATTGTTTTCATAATTTATTGGGTTTCACCTCGCCTAAAACCTATAAAATCGAATAAGAAACGGAAGAGTAAACAAAGGGTGATTTTCTTCTCAACCTACATAATTATTTAAACACTAAAATTTTATCGTTTTGGATAAAAAATATCAAAATATTTCTTTTTCTTTTCTAATCTTGTTGCTATCACATATACTTCTGAAAATGATATTTGAAGTTTATTAAAGAAAAATAAAATGTAAAGTTTCCTTACCATTTGCTGTGGAAAGGTGTGCCAACTAATCGTTTCAGACTGTTTCTTAAAAGTTGCCATAAACAACGTCGGAATGTCACGCCACACATCGCATAAAGTAAAAAATTTATGCTGAAGTTGGTGTAATAAAGAAGCATGGCGAATTGTTGAATACAGTATAATGTTTCTGGAGGATCTTTTTCTTGGAGTGTGAATGCAAAATAAACCGATAAGCGGATCACATAACTGAAAAAGAAAGAATATTTAAATTAATTTTAAAATCTAATCCCTTAGATTTCTAAATTCTCTACTTTATATGTTATTTATTTTTAAAAAGTGTATTTTAAAGCATTGTTCTTTTGAACTAAAAGGGATTGGTTAGTTAAAGTTTGGGCTTAACACTTACGCTTCTGACTGATTTTTTATAATTGCTAGTTGTATGCGCAAGTAATTGTCGATATGCGTTAATATACGTCTATAGCAGTCAAACTTTGCGTACTTGGAGTAGCTTAGTGTTGCTTTTATAAAAAATGATCAGCTCCGTATTCACAAATTCATAGGGTATTTGAAGACTATTTATTTTTTCTAATTTACTTCAACATAAATTGTTAAAATAAGTATATATTCTCATTTTTTTAATAGAAATTATTTAATATGGAAATGATAGAATAATAAACAGTGCTGAAACTGCTGAGTCCGTCTCTGGCATTTCCCAATACATGTCGCGTATATTTACGTCTGAAGCAGTTCAACAATATACAATTTTTTCTCGTTTTGTTTTTAAAACTGTTCGTACAATTTATTTTGTGTATTCCATATTACAAATAAAAAACGTTATTATTTCATTTGGTAACTATTAAAAAATCGAAGACGTATATATACGTCTAGAGCAGACAAAAGCTAGGCGTATACATATATACGTCTACAGCAGTGTAAAGATTAAATTAAACTAAAAAGTTGAATCGATTAAAAATCATAACAAGAGATAACTATAAATATGTAAATTATCTTAACTAAAGCATAAAACATTCTATTGTTGAAGAATTTTAGCTTTGTACATTTCTATCATTTTTTGAAATTTTTCTCTTCCATGAATCTATTATGAAAATCAATATTTTTTTGTTACGTTTGAGAATTCATCATAAATAAACAAGAAATATTGGATTTATCTTTAACATTGTTACTATTATTGAATGATGTTTATTAATTCTGTTTGTTTAAAATTAATCGATTTGTTACTTGTCAATTTCTCATTTTTCGTAATCAAAACATCACTTTTTGTCAATTCAAAAAAATTTCCAAAATATTAATTTATTATGCAAAGAAACACTTAAAATAACCTTTTTTTATCGTAGAATTTCATAAATTGTTTTTGAACCGACGTAACATACGAATAATATGAATTAAATTAATTCTTTAGAAAGCGATTTTCAGGCAACAAAAATGCAAGAATAATTTTTTTGTCGTTGATGAATCAATTCTAGACATACGGACTGAAGAAATTGCAATTCCATGGCACTTTTGAGATTTTTTTCTCAGCGAACACTTGTCATAAATATAATCATTGAAAGTTGGAAATGGAAATAAAGATACTTTTTTTATTCAAAACAGAAAATTTGTTGTTTACAAATATTTAGTTGAAAGATTCACCAAATATAATAAACTGAGGCAACATTTCAGGCTGTTAATGAACGTGCTGAATCATCATTAAATTACAGATTTAAATGTTGTCAATATTTTTAACGTAGCTTTGAATAATTTGATATTTACTTTAAGTGAAATTTTTGTAAAAAAAAATTGGTTTTAGGTACTTCTGTAAGTCAATAGAATTTGCTGAACAAATTTATTCAAATTCAGTATTTGAATTAACACATATGGGAAAAAAATAAACCGCCCACTAAAAATTGGGATAAATGTCTGCTAAGTGGGTGTTTCATTTTTCTAAGTTGGTGCTTCCTTTGATTCTAGTGAGAAATATTTCCATCAAGTCATTTTAGAGAAGTTGAGGTTAAGTTGGTAACTCAAATCTAACAGAGAACTGTCAGACAAAGACATCAAAAAACGTCAAGCTAGTTAAAAAAATTACCAACTTATATTAATGAAACCCACTGAGCAATATCAAGTGTTTATTCAACCTAAAAACGATAAATAACCTAAATTTTAAATTTTTAGTGGGCTGTTTATTATATGTCTACTTTGAAAATATTTCAAAGTGTATTAATCCGAAGTATCAAATGGAAACTTCTAAGTTTTCACATCAGTTTGACCATTTTTTTCTGTTCGCTTCTGAGGTACGTTCATGGCCTGAAATAATATTTATTAGGTCAAAATTAAGCATCATTCAACTTTCAACAATTGATTTTATTTGTTAGACTCGACTTTTAATTATAGCTCAACAGTTGAGGAGATTCGTCATTCGCTTTCTCTTTCAGTTTCAAAATGGATTCTCTCATAGCTGGTACTTGTACTCAATGTTGAAAACTCATTTATTTCGAGTAATTTTAAAATTCATACTTTTTGCATCATGATGAACACAAAAAAATACGCATTATTATGACGTCAGCACTTACAAAATTGTTTACTTGAGCAGATGAATCCTTGGAAAAGTGAAGAAAATAGGAAACAGTTTAAATGAAAGATGATTATTGCTTAGAAAAACAAATATAAACATAAATTTTTTTAAAAATCACAGTTATCTTGAATGTAAATAGAATAAACACAGGTTGTCTGTTTTAATTGGGACATCAAAATTCAGTATCTGAAGAACTAAAAAATATTATGATCTGAATTTTCCCTCATTTATATTTCAGAGGGGCAATCATGACTTGCGATAACGGCGAAAGTAGAACATAATCCTCTACCTGAGTTGCGGTAAGCGGCCATCAGTGACATTGGACGATTTTAATCTTTTATATGAATTGCCGAAAATTATTTTTCCTCCAATTTTTCGATTTCTAAATAGGTATGCTTTTTTTGACCACCGTTGCTGAGTGAAACCTAAATAAAATTCTGAAACGTAGTTTGAACTTATTAAATGGCAAAGTGGGAGAAAATGGGCAAAATGCATGAAATACTGGCACAATTTTTTTTTTTTTTTAAAGGCTGTCAAGGTAGAAGTGTCATTTAGCGGGTATTTTTTGATAACCATAAATGACCACATTCCTACTTTCAGATGGAACGAAAAAATTTAACATTTGGAATGTTAAAGCTGTTTTATCAACAAATTAAATCGGAATGTCAATTTTAAACATCCTATATAATTCATACTAAAACTTAGAGAACACCATCACTATAATAACTTGATATATTTCTGAACTTTTAGCTTGGAAGCAAAACACAGAATTTGAATTCTATTATTTTTGCATAAACTGAATTATTCCAAAATTTACTCAGGTGCACTGCAATTATTTAAAGTCATTGTGTGTACCACTCATTAATAAAAGAATGCATTTTTCATTTTCTATTAATAGCTTTTGAAGTTTATACAGAGTGAGTCAGGAATACATGACAGCATTGACGTATTTTTTTTATTTTAATTTTTTTTAACTTGAAACTTACCTCGGGAAATTCAGTGCAATGAAGACCGAAGATATAAGAAGTAGCATTTTTGTAATATTCTGTTGGTTTCTAGCTGACGTAACATTTCTTGCTGATTTTTTTATATCTAGAACAGATATAATATTTCATCAATAATGAAACTTCGACGCAATACAAAAACCATGATTAAATTGTTTCGAAAGTTCATCATCTTTGCTATTAATTTAAATTTACTGGAAAATAATATTCTGCATACTTTTATCAATTAGTCTTTTCTTACATTTTTTGTAAAAAACAATAATGCATAAATACTTACGTATACATGGACATCTTTCAAGTTGATTGTTGTTTAGTTTCTTACTAGATCGTAATGGATTGGATTTTTGAGAGATGTGTGATTGTTGAGATCCTTGACGTCGATTTGAAGTAACACTCTGCAAGTACATTTAACATTTATTTTTAGATTCTGTAATGTAAGACGATTCTTGGGCTTAAAAGGCATTATTTATGTTTTTTTTTGTTTATCTTTATTATCTTCTTTTGTACTCCATATGGTGGTTTATCTTAGAGAGCACTTTAACGAAACATTTGCTAAAAATGCTAATGATTAGATATTATAAATTAATTCATATTTACAAAAGTATTCAACAGATGAAGTTAATGACTGTTGACATTTTTATAGCAGAGCTTTTTTAAATAACGGAAATATTTTTGAAAAATAAGTTTAGATTGATTATCATTGTGATTTGTAATCTATAATGTAAACTAGAAATTATAAATTGACGGTGGCTATAGTCTATAAATATATAAAAGTATTTACAAAATTTTGTTTTGATGAAAAAGAAAACTTGTTAGTTCGTTGTTATTCTCTATTAATAAAAGTGACATATTCTCAAAGTACCGTAAACCACTGAAATAAAAATAAAAATCGCTTTTATTTTATTTGTCTATTAAGGAAAACTAACAACGGAAAATTTTACAAAAATTCATATATTTATAATTCTTATTGATTATCATCCTCCAGTAATCTCTTTTCACAATATTCACAATTCAAATACAAATCAAATTGGTATTTTTGATTCTGGTCGTGCGTAGGTGTAAGGGATAATTAGGTATAGAGGACTTAGTTTATTTTAGTCATTTCATAAAAAATGTTTTTTTGTGTATAAAAGTATAAAAATCATTTGCGAAATCCCATCTGCTTGAACACTTTAATGAAGGAAGTGATACGCTTGTTACCTTGGTGATAATACTTTTATGCAAAAGACATTAATTGCTTTTTAGTTTTTTTTTTACAAAGTTAAAGGACTTTTGCAATTCGCAACTTTATATTCGTACTTCCAACTAAGTTTGCAATAAATGAAACGTTCAAAGAGACTAAGGCAGGATTTGTACTAAGTTAATGAGAAGTAAATGGGACTGAAGTTTTTATTGTATGGTTTTTAGTATATTAAATGTTCTGTTAGAAACAAGAACAGTGACAGAAAAAAATCGCGAGGAGAACTGACAAAGTTTTCTTTTTTATAAAAAAAAAGTTAATTATGTCCGCTTCTCATTCTGTATTTGTTTTCTAGTTTTTTTTTTTTTTTTTTTTTTGAAATTGTTGTCTGCCATCAGGGAAGTTATAGAAGTAATATTTCATTGAGAAAAACTACTTAAAATTAAGTTAAATTCAATAAATCTGAAGCCACTAAAAATGTAGAAATGTAGAAAATATTAAATTCTTTGAAGAAACTGAAAAAAAGATTTTAAAAATTGAAAAATCTATTTTCATTCAAATGTCATCAAATCAGACTAAGGCTTTGATTAATGTGACATAATATTTTGAAAGTTTGATGTGACTTCCAAGCGTGTAAAATTTTACTCTATTACTGGAATAAAAAAAAACTGCGTTTTTTTCTAAAATGCTACAACTGAAAATTGGACTGGAAGATTTTTGGAATGTAGAATTCCAAACAAAACTGATCATCTTTGTCTTAGTTTTGTTTAAATTCAATAATAACCCTATAAATTTCTGTACTGATATTAATGAGATATCCTGTAAATATTAAATGCTTTTGATCCAAAAACACAGATATACCTGTATGTTTGAATGTTGAAGTTCTGTTTTATCCGTTTCTGTATCTAAATATTCATCAATGGAACTTGCTTGTAGTCTTCTTCTAAATAAGCAAAGATTTCTTGCAATCATCGTATTCATTGTAACAATAAGAACAAATGGTACAATAAGAGTAGCCATAGTGTCTACGAAATTGACAATTTTCATAAACTCAAAATAAACCGGTCTCATTTCACATTCAGGTTTATCATGTATATTAATAAGTCCAGCAATCCAGAAAAGATATAATTGTGATAGCATGGCTAAAGCAGTAAGACTAAAAACGACCATTTTTGCTCTTGAAACAGTACAAATATGAGGTCTTTGAAGAGGATATTGTACAGCAATAAATCGTTCAACAGTAAAGGCAACGATCAACCATACACTCAAAGATGCACAAACTGAACTAACATAGACGAAGAACTGACACCAACCGTCGGTATTATAAATTTCAAATACGTTATTAAAACTACAATGAACTACTAGCACCACACATAGAAAGCCAAAATCAGCAACAGCAAGAGCTGCTAGATAATAACTAGAACTACGCATTTTAAGATGTGTACTTAAGAAGACGACACACGATAAAAAATTACCAACAAAACCGACAGCTATAATAATAGGAATATAATAAGTATGGAGAATTTTTAAATAAGAAAAAAATGAATCACAATAATAACCACCAGGATCGAAGGATGTTGCATTAAAGATATCGTCGGAAAAGTTAGCGTGATAATGAAATAAGCGACGCATGATGGTTGTAAAAAGACGACGCGGAGCGCACTGACTTTTATGCCGATTTATTTTATGCGGGAGATTGGGGGTGGCGATTGGAACACGCACGCGTTATGACTATGGACGACAGGTGGTAGATCAGGAAGTTTATGGAATTTTTTTTCAATTTTTCGCTCTTTTGTTGAGCTGTTTCTTTTTTTTGCAATTTGGCTAGATTTATTTTTTCTAAATTCGTCACTAAAGAATTCAGAATCGTCAGTAGAATAAATCTTTTAAAACTCATTTGAAATGAAATAAAATTTTATGAATTTTTTTTGACATAAAATTACATTTTCATTTTGAGTTTTTACGATTTCACAAAAAAGATACCTATTCATGAATCTATTCGTGATAAAAACCAAAGCTTTGGTGCCTTGATATACAAATAACTATTGATAGAAATTATTATTGAACTGAATTAAATTAAATGCGATTTAAAATATTTCAGGCGTATATCTATTGAAATCAAATCTGTTCATATTACACTATTCAAAATTCTTTGTTTTAGTGCTATGAAATTTTACAAATGGCGATGACAAAATTAGATGGACAACCTCAACCCAGTGGTCAACCTTTCAGGCCAGTTCATACGTATATAATGAATCCAAAATCAATTACTATGGGGCAATTATATGGTGAATTTGATCTTCAGACTCACGAATGGTAAAGTATTTTGTTTGTATAGGGTGTTTTATTAATATTGAAAATAGAAATTACGGCGTTAATCTAGTTGTTTTTGATTTTTCTAAATCAGTCTCAATTTGCTTGTGTTTTTTTTTCAAAAATGAGAGAAAAATTGCTAAATATTTTTTTTTTTTATTAATTTCACTTGCAGATAAAACACCAATAGATCTTTTGAATAGTATTTAGATTTCCTAAATTCCTTAGGCTCAAGGGCCCATTCTTGAAACGCGTACGCTAATTTTCGTATACGAAACATTGGATACCGCCTAATGCTGGCCAGTCAGCTTACAGTTGCTGTGATGATTTCGTATACGAATCTATTTTGCATACGAAAACGAATTTCATGAATAGGGCCCCAGATCAGAATGTCTAATTTTCATGATATGACATTCAAATGACATCAAACCAATGACAGCTTCAGTCAAATAATTTGATGGCATTTGATGAAGTTTGACAGTCTGACCAAGGCCTTAGATTCCACATGCTTTCAATTCCTAGTTTTTTTTGTATTTTTTATTAATAAATAACTATTATATTATATACAGTATGTCCCCAGTTTGAGTTTACAAAATGAAAAAGTTTTTGTTTTTGATTTCACGTAAAAACGGCAGAGGAAAAACATTTTTTGCTTGTTCTGAAACTAGCAAATCTGTAATTAAATAAACTTCATTATCCTAGCTCAGTCGAAAGAAAAATTTATTTTTTTCTCGATCTGGACTTAGTTGTGATTAAGTTTTATTTGAACAGTTTATCATGTAGGCGAGCTTGCTTTGCTTTAATGTGGTTTTGACAATTCTGCGACAGCTTACCATCTTGAACGTTCACGAAAGGACGAAAGAATCTACTTGACTCAGTGTTTTGGTATGGATAAGCAAAGTTATCGTTGTTCTACTGAAAAATTCAATGATGATTTTTATTTGTCAAAGTGACATCGTTGTCAAAAAAATAAAACCTACAATGTGATAAGGTTCAGGTTTTTTCTTTGCAGTTTTGGCGTAAAATCAAAGATGAAATTTTTTTTTCTCTTGTAAACTCAATCCGGGGACATACTGTACATATTATATCCCCTTTTTTATGTTTTCAGTTTTGGTTTCTTGAATTTATTTTTCCCCTCTGATTTTGTGGACTTGCTAAATTCCTTATATTTTTTAAATTCCATAATTAAGTACTTTAGAATTTTATAGATATAGGGTCATGTTGAGTAATTGTAAACTAGGGGTGATTGGAAACGCTACTTATTTCTTCTTTTGCCTGCAACAATCCAGATAGTTAGTTAGGTCCAGGTAGGTAGTTCAAGACTGTAATGTACAATACACATTTTTTCTTACTTTTAGCGGCTTTTGAACTTTGTAACGTGTTTACACATTGGTTGAATGTTACTTTGTTGAGAATTGTTGATGTGCTCACTATGAACAAGTATGTCTTCTGCATTCAATTTTAGTTTCTGAAGTAAAAGATTGATCAAAGGTATTGGGGTAATTGTAAACAATAAGTATGGAGTAATCGTAAACGTTTACAATTTCGTCAATCGCTATATTTAGTGCATCTTTACTTAAGTAATAAGTAGTTTTTTGCCTTAAAAGACATTTGGTCCGTTGTGCAGTCCAGAAAAATTGGTTAAAGCAGAATCAGATGTCAAAAACAGAAAACAAAAAATTTTATACACCGAAGAATTTTATGAAACCTGGATATGCTATTTTTCATAGAACTGAAGAGCGCAAAATTATTGTTGATAAACAGAGATCTACTTCTTTATACAGAACTTGTTCACAATTACCCCCAAACAAAAGGGTATATGATGACAGTGATAAAGTCAACTTTTCTTTTTCTATCTAATCACTGGATTATGATAATGCAAATCCAATTTTATGCCCAAGATATCAAACCTAAATGAGATGTAACTATTGAATTGAATTGAATTAGGAAACTGCAAAAACTGTTTACAATTACCACACATGACCCTATTCAGATTTTTTAAATTTCTCATTTTTCAGATTTTTTTTTGAGTTTATAAGATTCTGGCAATTTTTTAAATTATTTCGGCTTCTTGGAATTTCTAGATTCCCGATCAAGATTTTACATTTTTAAAATCTCTTGAATTTTATTATATTTTAGATGCTTTTGATTTCTTCAAAATTTTTTGGATTCTATAGATTTTGTGGATCCTCATATTTCTTTGGATTTCTTGCGTTTTTTGATTCCCCTGATTTCCTAGGTTCTTTTGAGTCTAGATTTTATTGTTTCCTTAGATTCTTTAGAATTTTTTTAAATTTTTTGTATTGAACATATTTTTTTTTTAATTTATCAGATTTTTTTGATTTTGTTATTTTCATTATTTGGATTCTTTTAACTTTTTTCAATTATTATAGATTGAGTTTGTGCAAATGCTAAAAATATGTATAAATGAATTTTTAGTCCAGAGTTTATTCAATTTTTCTGATTTACTAAATTTTGCGTGTTTCTTAAAGTTAGAATTCTCAAAAACGCTTTAGAAACTTTTTTCACTTTCAAATTTTTCAAATACTTTCGATTTATCTAGATTTTGAAAATTTCATAATTTTCTATAGTTATTCTTGAGAAAATTTTTGGTCGTTCAAATTTTATAATCAATTTCTTAGATTTTTTTGAAATATTTTATATTTTTGGGATTTTTCAAATCTTTCGAATTTTATGATGCTTATGACTAAATTTTCTGAGTTTATTCAGTACTTCAGTTTTCTTACGCTCTAGTCAGATTTTCATCAAGCTGTTTGATCAAACTGCCAAAATAACGAAAAACAAATTATACTCTAAATTTCTTATTTTGTTTTAATTATATAGATTCCATGGATTCGATAGATTTTTTCTGATGAAATAAAATAATTTTATTTTCAGATTTATCAAAAATTTTCAGATTTATTAGATTTCCTAAATTTTTCAAATCTTGTGTTTATAATTATATTTTCTATATTGTTCAAAAAAATGATTATTATTAAAATTGAATTATAGAATCTAGAATGTAACTTCCTTATTTGTATTTTTCAAAATAAAAATGTGTAAGTTTAGGACTGATGGAATCCTTCCATGTCTTGTCCGTATCGGCGTAGCAGCTGAAAACAAAGATAAACGTTGGTACATTTTCGATGGACCAGTCGACGCTGTATGGATTGAAAATATGAACACAGTTCTTGACGACAACAAAAAATTGTGTTTAAGCAGCGGCGAAATAATAAAATTACGTGATACAATGACAATGATGTTTGAAGTTGCAGATTTAGCTGTTGCATCTCCCGCAACTGTTTCAAGATGTGGAATGGTTTACTTAGAACCTGGTGTTTTAGGTTTGGATCCTTTTGTAAATTGTTGGCTAAAACGATTACCACAAGTAAGAGTCATCAAACTTTTTTTCGATATTTTTTCCAAAAGATTAAGTATTAAAAAAATTGGATTACACGTTCAGATGCACTTTAATAATTTTGCGTTATGATGATTGATTTATCTTAAACTCTGTAACAGAAATAGCTGCGTTACGAACAAATAATCGAACAGATTTATGTTATAAATATCATTTCCAGTTGGCTGTACCTTATGCTGAAGAGTTAAAGGAATTAATTTATATTTATGTAATTCCGGCTATTGATTTAGTACGAAATAATCTTAGAGAAATTTTAACATCGGTTGATTCTGCACTTTTGGTTAAGTTTTTAAGATTGATGGATTTTTGGTTATTGCCACTGTCTGGGCGTGATAATAAACCACCACCAGCACCTCAATTTCTTGCATTGATTCGTAACAAAATAATTAAATTTATTATTTTTTTTTATTTATTTATATTCATTTAGCTGGTCTTTTGGTACCATGGGTTGTTTTTTCGTTAATCTGGAGCATTGGCGCAACTTGTGATAACTCAAGTCGCTTGATTATCGACAAATGGATTAGAGAAAAAATGGAAACAAATGACCATGAACCTTATTTTCCTCCATCAGGTGTTGTATATGATTATCGTTTGCATGATGGAGGGTTTACTGATCCGACAGAAGATGGACAACCAGCATTACCATATTGGTATGGATGGATGAATGATGTTGAAGAATATACTATCACTCTTGATATGAGTTACTCTGATATGGAAGTTCCGACAATTGATAACGTCCGAAATGCAAAAATGCTAGAAATTATATTAAATAATTATGATAATGTTCTCTGTGTTGGTCCGACAGGAACTGGAAAATCTTTAACAGTAATTGGAAAATTAAGCAGAAGCATGCATAAAAAATTCATTTGTGATTTTATGAGTTTTTCGGCAAGAACATCAGCAAATCAAACACAAGATTTAATCGATTCGAAATTAGATAGACGAAGGAAAGGAGTTTTTGGACCTCCGGTTTTGAAACGTCAAATTTTTTTTATTGATGATTTTAATATGCCAGCTTTAGAAGTATATGGGGCGCAGCCACCAATTGAACTTATTCGACAATGGATGGATTTTGGAGGTAAATAAATTTTTATTCTTTTCATGCTATTAAATATTTTAAGGTTGGTACGATCGCAAAAACATTGGTGATTTTCGTACAATTATTGATACAAATTTTTGTGTGGCTATGGGTCCGCCTGAAGGTGGAAAGAATCCTGTAACACCGCGATTATTACGTCATTTTCATTATTTAGCTTTTACCGAAATGGAAGATGAAAGCAAAGTAGATAATTGGTTGTAAAATACAAATTTTTGATGATAAAATTCCAGAGGAAAATTTTCGGAACTATATTGAAATTTTGGATTGATCGTATTCCTGAAGATTATTCATTATCTTCTTATTATACTGCTATACTTGAAACAACTCTTGAAGTTTATAATACAATTTTAAAAGAATTATTACCAACTCCGGCAAAAACACATTATACATTCAATTTGCGAGATTTGAGTAAAGTGTTTCAAGGAATATTGATGTTCAATCCTGAAAAAATGACAGTAAGATATAGAAAAAAACCAAAAGAAGTGTACATTTAATTTTTTGGGTAGGATATTAACTTGTTGTTGCGGCTTTGGTATCATGAATGTTGTCGTGTTTTTCAAGATCGACTTGTTAATGATGATGATCGGAAGTGGTTTGATAATTTATTATCAGAAAAAATACAAACTGAATATAACTGTGATCCAATCGAAGCTCTAGGGAATCAGATGCTATTTTTTGCTGATTTTATTGATCCCACTACGGACTATCGCGAGTATGAACAAATTACTGACACTGCTAAAGTAAGTTAAAAATATTTTTTACCTATTTTTGGATATACCGAGTGATTCACGGGGAATAATGAGCTTAAACTAATTTTCGATGCAACGAACATCACATTTTCACTTTTCTCAATGCAAAATAACATCTATAAATTAAGACTTCTTACTGTATCATTATTATACCAGAAACCTCTCTGTCAAGAGGTCTTTTTTGTATAAAAATTGTATATTACGTTTCTTATGGCCTAAATTTTTAAATTTTGAAAAGTAAATTTATCAAATCTGGAGAGTCTTTAAAAAATAAAAAAATCTATAGAAGATATAAGAAAACAAAAGACAACAAAAATTCTAAAGTGAAATAAATTGGAAAATAAAATATAAAAAACAAAGAATTGGATAATTTCAAAAAGCTCAAGGTATGTAGAAAATTTTAAAATTTGAAATACTTAAGGAATTTGAAGTGTATTTGTGGCTTCTGAATAACCGAATTCAGGGGATCTAAACGGTCAAAAAGTTTCCAAAAAAAGTGAAAAAATTTCAAAAAGATCAAAGATTTTCAAAGTCAAAACAATCTGATAAATTCAGAGAATTTAGGAAATCTAATAGATCTAGGCAGTTTTGAGAACCCAAGAACTCAAAAAATCTAGAAAATCAGAAAAATAAAAAAAAGTAAAATCAAAGGAATCTCCAAAATTTAAAAAATCTAAAAAATACTAAAATTAATTTAAAAAATCTAGAAAATTTTGTAGTATTGAAAAGAAATGGGGATTCTGGACAATACAAAGAAATTGGGAAATTTTAGAATTTAGAAAATTTGAAGTATCTAAGAAATGCAAAAATTTGGATCTTAGAAAGTTCAGTTCACCAAAAATTAAAAAAAAAAATCAAATACACATTCAGTTCAGAAAATGTAGAGAATCCAAAAATTGTAATATGCAATAAGTCTTCAAAATAATGAAATTTAAGACCTTGATTGGACTATTAAATTTCATTAAATTATTTAAAACTAAAACTGTAAATCTGTAAAAAGCTAAAAAATTTAAGAATCAAAATAATCAGGAAAAGGAAAATCTGAAGATTTTTGACAATTTAGAAAATTTGAAAGGTTTGAAGAATATGAAGGAAAAACAAATTTGGATCTAGTTTAAGTGTGTAGAATCTTAACAAATCAAAATCAAAGAAATTCTCTCTTAAAAAAAAAAAAATAGAAAATCAGAGTTTATAAAATCTTTTTTTCATAGAGTAGTGCGAAAAGGTGTTTCAACTAAATAAGCGCAAAATTTTTTGGAAATATTATTAGAACAGAAAAATATTATAATAGTTTTTTCTAATGAGTTGCTATTGAAGTTAAAATAAAATAAACATACTAAGAGATTCTACTAATTCTGAGAAAATCAAAAACTTTTGGATAATCAAATTATAAGAAAATAATTTTTATGTTACTGTTGAAATTTTATTTCTTTGGGAACAATTGTTTTCAAGAATTTAGGATTTACAGAGTAAGGCTTATAGATTGACGTCCTATTGGCGCAACGTTCCCGTTTCCGTTAACGCATGATGAGCATTTTCATTTTCTATTTTGTCATTTATAGTTTCCGCTAACTTTCTGTCTCTGTTACTATAGAAAGTCTTTTGAGGTAGCAAGAACGGCAACGTTGCCTAAATAGAACGTCAATCTGTAAAGTAAGCTTTAGAGTCTATAACTGTATCTTATAATGCCTAAATTATTTATTAATTCTAGCTATCTCAAGTCCTTGATTATTATTTAAACGAATACAACGAACAAACTACTCGTCCCATGAAACTTGTTCTATTTCTTGATGCAATTTCGCATGTTTGTCGTATTTCAAGAATTATTCGTCAGCCTTTGGGCAATGCACTTCTTTTAGGTGTTGGAGGCTCTGGTATAAAAATCTTGGTTTTTCCCAATTCGTTTAAATAATTTTTATTAGGAAGACAAAGTCTAACAAGATTAGCAACATTTATGGCTGAATACTTTTGTTTCCAAATTGAAATTCACAAAGCGTATGGTATGTTTGAATGGAGAGAAGATATTAAAGGTTTAATGCTCAAAGCTGGACTTTACAAACGTGAAACAGTTTTTCTTTTTTCTGATACTCAAATCAAATCAGAGAGTTTCTTAGAAGATTTAAACAATATATTGAATTCAGGTGATGTTCCGAATATTTATCAACCGGATGAATTGGACAAGATTTTTCAAGAAATGAGAGGTTTAGTTCAAGAAATGGGTTTAATGGCTACTAAATCAAATTTATTCGCTACTTATCAGAAAGTTGTTAGAATGAATCTTCATACGGTTGTTACAATGAGGTATTATTTCAAAATAATATTAATTATTTTATTTTTTGTATAATATTAGTCCAATTGGTGATATCTTTCGAGCAAGATTACGCCAATTTCCGGCGTTAGTGAATTGCTGTACTATTGACTGGTTTAGTGAATGGCCGGATTCAGCACTTCAGGTATGTTTTATAAATGCACATTCAGTGTCAGAAAGATTGACACTATATTTTTTGTTTTTTCAAACTTCTATAGATTTTTCAATTCTTATTTTTTTCATTAGATTGTTTTGATTCCATAGATTTTTACTTTAGTTAACTTTAAAATTAGATTTCTTCAGTTTTTTTGAGCTCTTTATACTTTGCAACCCTTCACATTTTTCATATTTTTAGAATTTTTCAGATATTTTCTACATTCAAAATTTTTCAGAACTCTTGAATTTTCTAATGTTTTGATTTTCTAGATTTTCTAGATTTTGCAGATTTTCTAGATTTATTGTTTTTCTAGCTGAATTTTTAAAACTATTAGATTTATTAGCTCCTCACATTTTTAGATTCTTTGAATTTTTCCTATTTTCTGGAGTTCTTATCTTCTACCTTTTTAAGTTTCTTTGATTTTGCAAAATTTTTTGTTTTAGGTTTTTTGAAGTTCTCAGATATTTTATATTTTCCTAAAGGCCCACTGCACAAAGACTGATCAAACGCTGATTTCGGTGTAAACCCAGATTTGGTATAATAATAACAATTGTTAATAGGTTTGATCACGTATTAAAGCTTGTTCTGCGTTCTTGTGTTAGAACTCTAGGTTCAGCACTTGATATATTTGTTTAATGAAACAATTCAAAGCGAATACAAAATATATTCAAATAAGGTTTTACAACGGATTAAAGTCAATTTTTTTTTAAATCATCGCACACTATAATCAACAACCTTCGTTTCCATGTTCTGAAAACGTTTCGACTCGTAAATCAAATATCCAACATCTTGCAACTCTGAGAACCAGTTGCACAGACACCGATTGTTGCTGATCCAGGTTTAAACCTTTAAATTGCTTGTATTTATTTAACTCTCTTGGTTTCTTAGATTTCTCTGACTTAGATTTGTCAGATTCTCTAGATTCTCTAAATTTCCTAGATTTTTTTAAAAATTTCTCAGTGTTTATAAATTTTCTAAATTAGATTCTTTGATTTTATATAGTTTTTTGTATTAGACTCTTTTAACCTCTCAAATTCTTAATTTTTCGGATTTCTTTCATTTTATTAGACATTCTAAATTTCATACATTGCCTTTTCTGAAATTTTTCTCAAATTGTTCAGGTTATATAAATCCTTAATATTTCTTATTATTCTATTTTTTTCTAGATTTTTTTGGATTTTCCTCTTTTTGATTTCACACTTTCAAAATTTTTTATTTTTTTCCGATTTGTTAAATTATTTAGTCTCTGAATTTATTTTTTAGTCTCTAGTTCTTTAAATTGTTTTCATGGAATAGATTTTTTAAACTTAGAATTCCAAAAGTGATTGGATAAGCTGCTGAATATATAATTATAATATTTAGAAACAAATTGAACTTTTAATCTCTTAGATTAGTGTGAATCTTTCTCTCGTTAACTGTACCTCTTTATCATTATTTTTATTCAGTCGGTGGCTTTACAATTTCTTGATGATATCTCCGAACTAAATGTTGGACGTGAGATGATAGAAGGCATTGTTATGGTATGTCAATATATGCACGCAAGTGTTGTCGACGCCAGTATACTTTATAAACAAGAACTGTCAAGACATAACTATGTAACTCCGACTTCATACCTTGAACTTCTTTCTAGCTATACAGATCTTGTAATAAAAAAAAGAAATACCCTTTTAGAAGGAATTACAAGATTATCAACCGGTATTTGATTTTAGTTTTTTTGTTAAACTTTTATACTTAATAATAATTACTTAGGATTGGGTAAACTTCAAAGCACGACCGAAGAAGTAAAAGTTTTACAGCAAAATCTCGAAGACATGAAACCAGCTTTAGAAGCTGCCAAACAAGATGCTGAAATAATGATTGCTGCTATAGCAAAAGATCAAGTCGTTGCTGAGGAAACAAAGGAAATAGTTGAAAAAGAAGAACTTGAAGCTTCAAAGAAAGCTTTAGAAACACAAACGATTGCTGATGATGCTCAACGCGATTTAGGTTAATAACGAAAACTCAGTATGGGGTTCGTTCATATTAAATAATATTTTTAGATGAGGCAATGCCAGACTTGTTAGCTGCCGAAGCCAGTTTGAAATCACTCAATAAAAATGACATTTCTGAAGTGCGATCGATGAAACGACCACCAGCTGGTGTTATATACGTTATCGAATCAATATGTATAGTTAAAGGAATAAAACCCAACAAATTACCAGGAAAATTACCCGGAGAAAAAGTGTTAGATTATTGGGAACCAGGTCGAAATATGCTTGCTGATCCAGGCGTATTTCTCACTTCATTAATGAATTTCGACAAAGAATCAATAACTGAAGAAATGATTGAAAAATTACGCGGCTACGTCACCAATCCACAATTTCAACCAGCTAAAGTTGCAAAAGTATCAAAAGCATGTAAATCGTTTTGTATGTGGGTCCATGCTATGTTCAAATATTATTTCGTCAATAAACGAGTTGCACCGAAAAAAGCAGCTTTAGCTAAAGCTAAAGCCGAATTAGCTGTCACCGAGGCAGCGTTAGCAGCAGCTCGAGCAAAAATGCAAGCAGTTTTAGATAATCTTCGTTTACTTCAAGAAAAATTAGCGGCGAAAATTGCATTCAAAGAAGAAAAAGAAGCAAATATACAAGTTTGTTTAGAAAGAATGAGTCGTGCTGTGCGATTAATCACAGGATTGTCTGATGAAAGAGTCAGATGGTTGAATACAATCGCGAGTATTGAAGCTAATACAATGTATATAACAGGAGATATTTTATTAAGTGCAGGAGCTGTAGCGTATCTTACTCCTTTCACTGATAAATACAGACGAGGACTTTTATCCGAATGGTTGAAAGCGATTCAAGAACAAAAAATTCCATGTTCCGCTGACCCGAATCCTGTTTCTATTCTCGCTGAACCTGTGCAGATTCGAGCATGGCAGTTAGATGGTTTACCACGGGATTATTTTTCGACAGAAAATGCTGTTCTAGTTTCGAATTCGAAACGATGGCCTTTGTTTATAGATCCACAAGGGCAAGCGAATAAATGGGTTAAAAATATGGAAAAATCAAATGGATTGAATATTTGTAAAATGACAGATAAAGATTTATTAAGAAATTTAGAATCGGCTGTTAGATTTGGCAAACCAGTTTTGATTGAAGGAGTTGGAGTTGATTTAGATCCTGCGTTAGATCCTGTCTTATTAAGACAAAAATTCAAACAATCAGGAACTTGGATGTTAAAATTGGGGGATATTGTTGTGCCTTATGATGATAATTTTCATTTGTATATGACGACAAAATTACCAAATCCGCATTATACTCCAGAGATTTCAGTTAAAGTTCTTTTAGTTAATTTTACACTGGTACCAAGTGGATTACAAGATCAATTATTAGCGTTAGTTGTTTTACAAGAACGCCCAGATTTAGAAGATCAAAGAAGTCAGCTAGTTGTTAGTTGTACTCAAATGAAGCAAGAATTGAAAGAAATTGAAGATCGAATTTTATATAAATTGAGTTCAATGGAAGGTTCACCTTTGGATGATTTAGATTTTATTATTACTCTTGAAGCATCAAAAGTAAAAAGTGATGATATTAAGGTAAAATTTGTATGTGTGAGTGATTTGTTCGAAATTACTTTTTTGTGTGTAAACAGAATAAAGTGGTGGCTGCAGAAATAACACAAATAGATATTGACAATACACGTGCTCAATACATTCCAGTAGCGAACAGAGCTCAAATATTGTTTTTCTGTTTGTCCGATTTATCAAACGTCGACCCCATGTATCAATACTCGTTGGAGTGGTTTGTTAGTATTTTTACATCGAGTATGGCCGAGACGGAACGAACAGGTGGGTGGTAAATGTGTGTACTTTATGTACGGTTAGTGTCAGAAAGATTTATAGTTTTAATAACCCAGACTTTAATTTACGAGACTTTTTGTTTTTTGAACAATATTTGAATATTTTAATAGTATTTGAATACGGAGTGTTTGATTAATATTGATTTAGGAGATTATAGATATAAATATAGTTATGTTATGAAGAAGTTTGAAACACTATTGGTCTTAAATTGTTTGAGCTGTTGAATTTATTCAGCTAAAACAACATTCTACACTATTCTATACACAATGTTTAAAAAACTGAAAAACAAGACTATTTTGTAATTTTCTCTTCAGATGCTTTAGGTTTCTTGTATTTTAAGATTTTTCAGATTCGCTAGAATTTTTGAATTTTATTGATTGTTCATGATGTCTAAATTTTTTAGGTTTTCTAAACCCTAAACCCATATTCTTAAAATCTTCAAATTATTCACGTTTCCTGAATTTCTTAAATTCTTTTTATGCTTCGGTTAGTTTAGATTTTTTAGATTTTCTGCATTTGTCAAGATTTCCTTGTTTTTTAAAAATTCTTAGGATTTTTTATTCAATTGTTCAGATTCAAACCTAGAAGCTGCAGATCATTTTTTAGGTTTTATTATTTTCATTTTTTTTTTTTTGGTTTTTGGCATCTCTGGTTTATCTAAATTCATCAATTTTTTGAATTTGTTATTTTTTCTTAATTTGCTTGATTTTCTAGATTTTTCCTCGTGATTTTACTAATTTTTTAGATTTACTAAATTCCATCAATTTTTCAGATTTCATAGATTCTTTTAGATTTTTCAAATTCTTTTATAAACTCAGATTTTTTTTGTAGATTTTCCAATTTTTAATTTCTCAGTATTCTTTAGATTCTTCAAAGTTTTGGATTTCTAACATTTTATTAGTTTTATTAGATTATAAATTTTTTAGATTTGTGAATTCTCTCAAATTTCTTGGATTCTGTAGTTTATAAATTCTTCAAGATTTTTTAATGATTTGTTGGATTGTTTTTGGTTCCCTCGATTTCCAAAGTTTCATAAAATTTCTAAACTTCTTAGAATCTTAAAATTACCTATATTATTTTAGACATTTTTTAGATTTTTTTAACTTTTTTGGATTAGTTGGATTAGTTCAAATCGGTTAATTTTCTATATTCTTCAAATTTTATAGATTTTTGATTTCCCAAAATTTTTATTTTTATTTTATATATATTTTTAAACCCTCTAGATTATGTGAACTTTTCAAATTCTGCATCTTTTCCGGTTTTGTCAGATACCCTTTATTTCTAGATTGGTTGAATTTCTTGGATTTTCCTTATTTTTTCAATTTTTTAGCTCCCAGTCAATTTCTAAGATTTCTTGAATTCGTCTGATTTCCTACATTTTTTCAAACTCTAAATAATTTACAACCTTTGGATTTAATTTTTCTTGATTCTTTGACTTTTCTCAAACTTTCAATTGTTCATTTTTTTGATACTTAAACTTTCAAAATTTTCTATATTACCATAAAATCTCTAAATTTCTTGGATTTTTTGGATTCCATAGATTTTAGTTTCTAAGATTTTTTTACTTTTTCAGATTGTTGACATTCCATAAATTTTCCATGTCTTCTAAATTTTCTAGATTCTAAGTTTTTTTAGATTTTTCAGATTTTCCAGAAATTTCTCAAGTTCCAAAATATTTACTTTCTTTGAAAAATCCTTACTAATAGATTTACTTGTACTATACAAAACTTTTTAACATTTCGAAGTGTTTTAAATTGTCCATCTTTCCACCGTTGATTGTATATAATACCATTGTATATATTATCCTTTGTATATATTTAATTTTTCTACAGACAACATCGATGAAAGAGTTGTAATTATTAACGACTACTTCACATTCAGTTTATACAGTAATGTTTGTCGAAGTTTATTTGAAAAACACAAGCTACATTTTGCTTTTTTGATGTGTGCAAGAATTTTGATGGATGATGGAAAAATCGATGGACATGAATGGCATCATTTTCTAGCTGGAGGCACTCCAATTTCTGTATTTTGTTTCACACTCAAATATTTTTTTCTATTAATACGAATATATGTTGAAGGAAAAACCTAATCCTGCTAAAGAATGGTTATCATCGAAAGCTTGGAAAGAGATTTTGGCTATGAAAGTTTTGCCTAATTTTGTGCGATTTGTTGAAAGTTTTGAAGAATATGTCGAACACTACAAGGGAATTTTTGAATCGCAAGATCCACATAAGTATGTTGACGTTTTTTATTTATTCATTTTTTTATACTTTTGATGCTGGCAAAATTATTGATTTCTATTTCCAACTATAATTTTCAGAAAACCTTTGCCGCAAGAGTTTGAGAAATCCTTAACCGCTTTCCAAAAGTTGTTAATTTTAAAATGTTTGCGCGCTGATAAAGTCACAAATGCAATGCAAGATTTCATTTCATCCAAAATGGGTCAACGATTTATCGAACCACAGACTACAGATTTATCTATTGTTTTCAAAGATTCAGGTCCAACAACCCCATTAATTTTTGTCCTATCAACTGGAACAGATCCAGCAGCTGATCTTTACAAATTCGCTGATAAAATGAAATTTTCTAAACGAATGTTTTCAATTTCATTAGGACAAGGCCAAGGACCAATCGCTGAACGAATGTTAAAAGATGGCACCGAACTTGGTTCATGGGTATTTTTCCAAAATTGTCATTTAGCTCCAAGTTGGATGCCACGTCTTGAAAGACTTGTTGAAAATATATCCCCAGAAATAGTTCATCGAGATTTTCGAATCTGGTTAACATCAACACCTTCTCCACATTTTCCTGTTTCGATTTTACAAAATGGAAGTAAAATGACAATAGAACCGCCTTCAGGTGTTAAAGCAAATATAATGCGAGCATATACAAATCAAGTATCGGATTTGATTGATGTTATGCATGGTGAAGGAGAAAAGAATTTTAATTTTAAATGGTTGTTATTTTCATTATGTCTTTTCCATGCGATTTTATTAGAAAGACGAAAATTCGGACCGTTAGGATTTAATATTCCCTATGAATTCACAGACGGAGATTTGAAAATTTGTATTTCACAGTTAAAAATGTTTATGTGGGAATATACAGAAATTCCTTTCAAAGTTTTAACGTATACAGCAGGACATATTAATTATGGTGGAAGAGTCACTGACGATTGGGACAGAAGATGTTTGATGAATATTCTAGCAGATTATTATAAAATAGAAGTTGTCAATGCTGATTATGTTTTCGATAAAAGGAAAATTTATCATCAGGTTTTTATTATTATTAAAATTGAATTGAATATAATTGAATTTATAAAAATGAAATTTACAGTTACCTCCTTTAACGACGTATTATGAATATTTGGATTATATCAAAACTTTCCCGATAAACGATGATCCAGATTTATTCGGAATGCATCCAAATGCTGATATCACTTACGCTCAAACTCAAACATATAGTTGTTTATCAACTTTGTTGACTCTTCAGCCGCGACAAGTGGGAGGTGCTGCAGCTAGTCAAGAGGAAGTTATTGCCAATACTGCTTCTTCTATTCTTTCGAAGTTACCACAACTTTTTGATTTGGAGGCTATTTCACAAAAGTATGATTATTATTCTACAGGGTGTTTGTTTCAGTTGGATCATTAGGAGTATCTGGAGAACTGAAAAGATGAATTAATTGTTTGTTAACTATTGTCCTCGTTACTTTAAAAGATAACAGGAAATTTCTGATTTGTCTTTAAGAAAACAATGTCTGTTTTCGATTAATACTTTTATGTCTGACACTTTAAAGACATTTAAATTTCAAGAAAAAAATGGCAGGGATTTATTCAGATTGATTTTAGAGCAAACACTTAGACCAAAATAGTTCTCTATTTCCGAAACGGTATAAGAATTTTGAAACCACTGAAGATGACTTAGTCGGTTTTCTTTCATAAAATTACAAACTATTTTGACTCTCATGTTCGGCGCTAGAAGACAATTGGTTTCACTGCATTACTGTGGTAATATTAAAAGAAAAACGCAATTCTTTATTCTGGTACACATCACAAGAAATAAATGTGCAAAATTTACCCAAAAATTAAAATAAAAGTGAATAACCTTATAGACCACTTAAAACAGACGCAATTTTCGCAATTTCCGAGTTGTTCCTTACTCAACTTTTAATGATTTTTTTTTTTATTCAATTTCATTTTTTGTGTCTTTTCTTTGATGTATCACAATCTAGAGTTTGAAGAAATTGAGACATTAGGCAAATAAGTAAGCTTTTGTTGTATTTGAAAAATTCTACACATTTCAACCGGAACATATCAATAGACTCCTAATTTTTTTTCAAGTCGACCTAAAATTTTTGGAAGGAGGTAGGCATAAAGGTAGAGGGTTGAGATCACCGCCAATCGACCAATTCATATTTTTTCCATAAGAATTCCTACTTGTTAAAAATTTTGACTTTTAGTTTCAGTTTTGAAATGTTATATTAAAAATATTGAACAACTCTTTACTTAAGAGGTACATTCTAAAAATTTTAATTTATTCCTCTGCATCGGTACTCTAACGTTAGAAAAAAAGCCTTTGATTATTCTTTTCGTTTCAAATTTATTTTAAAAGGGCAACAATTTTTTTGCACTTTTATATGTTACACTTTTCTAAACTAATTTTGACAGAGAATTTACACTTATAGTCCCAAGTTTTCACGTATCCGCCCAATTTGTCTGTACAGAAAGAGTCTTAAGAAAGAATCTGAAGAAATCTTAAAAATCTAAAGAATGAAGAATCTAAAAACATAGACGTAAAGAAAAAATTTAATAATCTAGAGAATCGGAAAATCCAAAGAATTTGAAAAAAATCTCAAATTTTTTATGAGAATACAAAGAACTTGAAATATCCAAAAAATATCGAGAAAAAAATTAACATCGAACGATAGAGTAAAGCCTGATTTTCTTTTATACAAAATTCATTAAAATTAATGATTCCAAATCAAGGCATGAGTTTCCTGTATTCTTCAAAATGTATTAGATATAAAAGAACCAATTGAAAGCAGAAATTAATATTTTTAGAAGAAAAATCAGAAAAAAATCATATATCATATCATTTTTCGCTTTTCTAGATACTCCTAACTGAAAGAAACATCTTGTATTCCATTGTCAATACTAATTTTACGATCATAGGTATCCAGTCCTTTACGAAGAATCCTTAAACACAGTGTTGATTCAAGAAGCCATTCGCTACAACAGACTCCTCAAAGTGATCGCTTCTACTTTAAAAGACTTATTAAAAGCAATCAAAGGCCTAGTAGTAATGTCAGAAGCTCTGGATAAAATGGCTGTTAGTTTATTCAGCAACATCGTCCCAGCTCTTTGGGCTAGTAAAGCGTACCCATCCCTCAAACCTCTAGGAGCTTGGGTTGCTGATTTAAACGCTCGAACTGAATTTTTAATCAAATGGATCAACTATGGTATTCCCTCAGTATTCTGGATTTCTGGATTTTATTTCCCACAAGCTTTCCTCACAGCAACTTTACAAAATTTTGCAAGAAAATATATTGTATCAATTGATACGATTAATTTTTCATTTAAAGTTTGTGATAATGCTCCAACTAGCAGACCCGATGATGGTTGTTGCATTTGGGGTTTGTTTTTAGAAGGAGCACGTTGGAATAAAAATATAAAATTATTAGATGAATCGAATCCTAAAGAATTGTATACAGAAATGGCTGTTATTTGGTTACTTCCTGAAGAAAATCATATTAAACCAAATAATGTTTATGAATGTCCTGTTTATAAAACTTTGACACGAGCTGGAGTTTTATCAACGACGGGACATTCGACTAATTATGTTTTAGCGATTGAACTGCCAAGTATTCAGCCGGAATCACATTGGATTAAAAGAGGAGTGGCATTAATTTGTGCTTTAGATTATTAATTGATTGTTAATTATTATAAATATTTATTTAAAAAATCAGTTAACAACTTTTCTTTTTTTACAAAATTGTTTTCAATAACACAACCAAGCAACTTTTGTACATTTAACACTTCACCCGATATTATTTTCACAAATTTGTTGTCTTTTTTATCCAAGTATGTGCATAATAAGCGTTCGCTTAAGTAACTGTCATAAACTGATACATTTCCCACTTCTATATATTTACCTAAACTATTTGAAAACATTTTAATTGAAACTTTTAAACTTTCGCTTTTGAATAAATCACTTGCAGGCGCAAAAACCAATTCAAAATGATATCCTAAATTTTCATAAATATTGATTACATCCTTAATTACAGAATCCAAAATTTCGTCCATTTTTTGCATATTATCATCAGTAATAACAAAAATTTGAGCGACAGTATACTGACTTAAATTAAACAAGTTGTTTTGTACTAAATTCACAGGATTATATTTTCTACCCAATGAAAATAATTTAAGAGGAAGAAGAGATGAAGGTATTACGTGTTTAGTGAAATAAGTCATGAACGAGTATAAGGAACCGGCTCCAACTATATGAAGTCTATTAAGATCGTCCTTCAGACAAGAAAGTGTGAAAACTTTAGAATCCAAATGATTTAAACCGCAACCTTCTGTAACAACACTTTTAGCAAAATCAGCGTTTGAAAATTGTACAAAATATTTATCTAAAAGTTTTTCTTGAATAAAGTTTGTTAAAGCAAATTCAAAAAGTGAAGCTTCGGATTTCAAAAAACAGAACGATGGACTTGTATATTCGATTAAATTTGTAGATTTACCTATATCGATGTGACAGTCGCATGTACCTTGTGGTTTCTCTGAAAATTTATGAATTATGATTTCATTATCAATTGGAGTTTTAGGATGTAAGAAATTGGGTAGACTTAAAACTGCCAAATTCGCAGTCTCTTCAATCCCATAACTATAATCTTTAACATTTTTCAAATCGTCTTTAATTAATTTCACGTGGAGTTGTAATTTTTCAATCTCTTCGCAATTATCACCACTTTCTTGTTTCAATTTTGTAATTGTCGCTGCAATTTTATTTTTGTTACTTTCAAGGACGCTCTTATGTTCATTTATCATTTGATAAAAATTCCACCGTTTTTCAATTTTATCCAAATCTAAATTTAAATTTCGCGCTTTTATACTTTGAATCAACTTCTTTTTATTTTCGATTTGTTTTTTGAAATCAATATGTGGGGTTAGAACAACAAAATTTGTTTGTGCTTTATCTCCAGTAATATATAAAGCTGATGAAAATTTACGTTTGAATAAATTAGACAATTTAAACATTTTTAATTTTCTTCTGTTTTAATCTTCTTTACAACATCAGGGTCAATAGTTTCAATTTTACGTTTTTCTGGAATTTTCCAACTTCCAAAACCAGCAGCTCGTTCTGATTCTTCTATACTATAAGGTTCGACTTCTAAAGCTTTAAGTCGTCGTTTGTGGACTTTAGTTTTAAAATGATCGTGTAGGGCTTGATTATCGATGAAATATCTAGCGCAATGAATGCAATAGAACTGAGCACTGCCTGGTTTATCGTAATCTATTTCTTGATTTAAGAGTGTCTCTGTATTTTCTGTTTTTAAATCTTCATCTATCTGGAAACAAAAATGTGAAAGGAGTTACTTTGAGGTTATGTTTAATTACCTGATCTAAGTCTTTGGTTCTGCGTTTTGTTCGCCACTTTTTCTTTAAGTGAGTGTCACCGTAATGGTACTTTTTGCGTTTATAAACCATTTAGAATGGGAATTGATATGTGATAAAGAAAACTTACTTTTTGTCACCGAAAATATGGAAGTGACAGATGCAGCACGTGTGGATAGAATCAATCTTTGCCGGTAGAGGTCTTCCCTCAGTGCGCCAAATTTAAATGATTTTGAAGGTCAAAACTCATTAATTAATTACACTTCTACAATATAACTAATTTTCATTTAAAATTAATGCAAATGTTGCGCTAATAAATTGGGTTTCAATCAAAATTGAAAAAATAAGATTCCCTAGTTCTCTTCAATCTAGTGTGTGTGACAAAACTATTGCTTAAAAAGTGCAATATTAGTATATAAGGATGAGTAAATTGCAAATTTTGTATGCATTTTTGGGTTAATTTATAACAAGTTTATTAGTGTTTTGGTTGTTTTGAGTGTGGTAGATGGCGTGTTTTTGTTTAGAGGTTGGCTTTGCCGGCGGTGCTCGCGTAGTTTGTGTTGTTGCCGTAGATGGCGTTGCGTTGTTAAAATTGTCATTTGAACTAATATTTAGTGTTGTCAAAAGTTTGTGATTTTTTATAGTGAAATGACGGTGTTCTCGCGTGGCCGGGGCGAGTAAAAGTGTTATAGTGTGTGGTTCGAGCGTCAGCGTCCGGCGACGGCGACTACGCGTGTCGTTCCGGCGCTGTGTGCCGTTGGTAAGGGTCTCGTTCGCGCCTTACAATAACGGGTAACCGGCAGCCATGTTGGTAATAGTCTTGTCAAGCATCATGGGTTAGCATTTCGAAGTGATCCGCTGAAAAATAATCGGTAAAAAAGGTTTTTCGTGTACTGTGAGTTGATCCGAATCGGTGCATCTTTGGACGTTGTTGACGGTGGAGCGCGGGTGCGATGGTTCTGCGCATTAATGCAACGTCGTGCTAGCGCAGGGAGTCAACTGACCAGCAAGTGCAGGTGCAGCATGACATCCTCGGAGTGACACGCGCCGCCATGGCCAGGGTCCCCGATGCGGCGGCGGCCGCCTACCCCAAAGAGCGTGACGCTTTTCTCCGGGACCTGCAGCACTTTCACGAGGCGCGCGGGTAAGACGATGGCCATGGCGATGCTGTTCATTCTCTGCAACAATCACCTTCTCTTTCTAGGACGCCGTTTCGAAGGCTGCCGATTATCGGTGGTCGAGAAGTTGACCTCTATCTTCTTTATACTCTGGTGACGAGTCAAGGCGGTTGGATTAAGGTATGTTTGAAAGTTTTGAGTTTACCATGTGCTCGTGCTATCGTGAGACGGAGCAGACGCGGTCTCGACGACCGCGCCGTGCCGACTGCATCTCCCGAACAAGGTCAGGGTTGACTCTTTATCAAAGAGTCATTCGTGCTATTTTTAGTGCCCTAGGAAACAATGATTCTCAATCATCTTTTGGTCGTTGCCAGCTATTTATTTCACTAATCATCACTTAATTATTATTCAAGTTTGACAACCTATTGTATTGTAACATTTCCAAGTTTTAGCCACAAACCACAGTGTAGGCGAAACCTTAAAAATCTGCCTTTGGTTGAAGTAATAATAAAAAAACCTGGGTTGTTTTTTACAGTTTATTCAAGTGTAATTTCTAAAAAGAAAATGTCAGTCAAAATGACAGTTGTTAAAATGTCTAGGTTAGAATAACTCGATTTTGTCAGTTTGAACATAACGAAAAAAAGTAAGTAGTGAAGAATTACTGCATACGTTTTAGAACTATTCCTGTTATTTGCAAAAAAAACTTAAGACCTTTCAAATATTGATCAATTTGATTCGACAGTTTTATAATTTGTCTGGATTAGTATGTACTATAAAAAAAAGTGATTCTAATAGGATTGAGTCTTTTGCAAAATTTACGAAATTTGTTATAGAGAATACTTCTTTAATTTGTAGTTTTCACATTACATTATTCTAGAAAATGTTGTCACTTTTCAAGTAATAATTTTTATTTCATAAGTACAATTTTGTAATAATTGTCAATTGTCCAATCACACTTTAAATTTATTAGTCATTTCTGTTACAATTTTCTCTTTATTAAAAAATAACAAGAGAATTATTAGTTTATATTGATAATGTGAGTTAGAAATCTATTATTGATTAATCTATATATAAAAATTCTTAGATAATGTAGAATAATTCAAATAATTTTTAATAAAAAAACAAATTCAATAATTGTGAGAAGTGTTGATTTGAATGTAAGAAAGATGTGGAATGGATGATCAAAAAAGTCTAGGATATTTTGAAAAAAGTCTTATCTACAGTAAATCTTTGTGTCAAAAATCCAGAACATTAAAAGTGATAATTTACTGATCGAACACATATGCCAAATTGGTATTTCTTAACTTTTCTGATACTTTTATTATTTTTGGAACAATCAAAATTGTATTTTTTGTAACATTATAAAATAATAGATACAAATTAAAATTTGTGATATCAACAATCATTAACGATGCAGACAGTTTTGCAGCTTCCTAAACTTTGTTGCTTAGATATTGCTGAAATTCAACACTATAATAAATTAGAAGGTCCTTTTTAAAAGGCGCTTCTAGATATCTTGCGCAAGTGTTGAATTTCCGGTTATAATCCTTCCGTTGCAGCTTCAAGACTAACGTCAATTTGCTTTTTATCTCATTTTTTATAAGAAATTGTTTTATCCGATTCTGCTCATAAATCGTACTATTAGTCAATTGCTATTTCTTGTTCACATTATTTTAAGTCATGTTTGGACTGCTGTCCTAATTTTGAAGTTATATTTAAGATTCAAGTATTGCTCTATGTTTTTGAATTTTTTTATAATTCGTAATTTCGTAATTCGGAATTTCGTAAATGCATATTTGCACTTGGAACATTAATTCTTATTTTTTCTCCTATGATTAGTTTTATTGTTCACAATAAGTCGTTGAATGTAATTGATTGAGGAAAAATGTTGTTATGCATTTTTGAGGGTATGTCGAACAATCCATAGACCAGCGAAGAATTAGGACGCACAAACCCTGACCTAGTAGAACTTGCAGTATCCTGCTGCTGCCATGACATCAGTTTAGTGAGTGGTGCCAGTTGACTCGGTCGAGGAAGTCTACGTATACTTATTTTGAAGCAAAGTCGTGTTTGTGAATTGGATTACTATTCAGTTGTGTGTTTCTAAAGTACTGGTCGAAAAAAAAATTTTTTTCCAAGAGCATGGATTTTACTTAATATACTCTGATTATGTAAGCAAAAAATATATGAAAAGTGTGATTGGACATCGAAAATATTTGCTTAAAAAAAAAAAATGATGGATTTGAACATTTTTGATGTTTATATCCAATTAATGCGTCTCTAATGGGTATGTGTACAACAGTAGATATTTGCAGGGGTGTGATTCTTGGGTTTATTGTCTAGAAACACTCGCACTTTTTGTACACAAGTATATACTACTTACAGGTGTCAGTACCAACCTTGTTTAGTCAAAATTTATTGGTTGTAGATGTAGTCAGTCAAAAAAAATTTTATATTTTTTATTTCAAAAAAATCAAATTACTTTCAATCTTAGTTTTGACTATAAGGTTGAACATCCTAAAGAATTTACTTTTTGGTTAGTAATTTTAAATCTTAGTTAAAATAGATGACGATATTATATCCGTTTTGTATGAATGAACGTTTATTGAATTTTGATTTTCTTTGATAAGTTGTCTACCCTCATTTTTGTCATTTCTATTCAATAATGTGTTCATACCTATATTTTTTTACAAAGGGAAACACAATTGAAAAATTTCTCGGTACATTGTTAGAAATGTTTTAAAAACTACACAAAATTAAATTAATTTTTTGTGTTTAGATATTTGTGGAATTGAAATGTTATATTACGTCTATTGTTGATTAGAAACATAAAGTAACTTAAGTCGAATTATATAATTACATTATTATTATTGTTAGAAATTTTGTTTATCTTGAACTCCAGATTTTTTTTTACTTCAAAATTTTATTGTAATCTTATTGTACTATCAGTTTTGTCTAGCACACTTTTCAGTATTTTATTCCTTCATTTCTATCAGCAATCGTTTCTTATTGATCAGTTTATTTTTAAATCTAATCTATAACAATTAATATTTAATCTCATATTTTCTATCAGAAATTTTTCATCATTATACATATTTTGTATTATAAAGTTACCAAGTTTCTTTTCTCTAAAGGAATAAACGCCGATAATCATAAACAGAAAACTGTCGACAGGTCGGTGAACTCAACCAACACAAAACACAACCAAACGTTGCTTGGCAGCTTGGATACTACGTCTGCAAGCTGCGAATTAAAAGTTTATTATACGCCCTTTCTCATAAGATCATTATTTCTTGATATATTATATCTTTATTTATTGTATTTAATTATGATCTTTTCATTTTTATTCAATTGATTGATTAACTGGCGTATGGCTTTGCGACGTTGCCGTTATAAGTCAATGATTGGGTGGTTTGCCAAGGACAGATAGTAATTTATTGGTCGCTTTTAGACAAATTTAACCCGTTTTTAGTGTGAATGATATATCAGATTGGCTAAGTAAATATTTCGAAATATTATGCCCTATTCTACGTTACCGCAAACCGGTTTGAACAATACACTTGTTAAATAGTATTTCGATTGGGAAACCATTAGAAGAATTTTATGAAGAAATGATGTGGAATATTGGAAAAAACGGAATTTTATTTTATAGTTTAAAAGAATTCCCAGACATTGAGTTTTCCGGCGGAAACATCTCGTTAGAATTAGAATGACAAAAAAGATTGCGTGCTTAATATTATATTATCCTATTCAGAACTGAAAAGTGATGGTGGTTTTTAAATCATAATTTTATGTTTAAATTGTATTGTGGTATTTGTTTTTTTTTGGGGTTCTTTAGCATCCCTGAAATCTGTTTCTAGTTTTCTGAGCAGAATGATGTGAAAATCTGTGAAAACGGACATTGAAAAAAATAGGATTAAAAACTTGTAGTAACGTAACGTAACGCTGGAATATGAATTTGACAAGTACTTGCATGAGTCGAATTCCAAAGCGCCGTTATACATGAGTAACAGCACCGCAAAAATGATCTTCAGAACCTTGACTACGACGAATCGTAATCGGTGGACTATTTGATGAATCTGAATCTCTCGAACTCGAATTAAATAATTATGAATCAAGTTATTTAATTAATTGCGTATTGGATAAATGTCAAAAGTGTCAGAAAGGGTCCCATTGAATTCGATTTTAGATAAAAAGAAAATTGATTTCAAATTTCATCATTCAATCTTAATCATTATTTAATTGTTTTCTAAAATTCCATTGATAATTTCAATATTTTTGAGTTTCCAAAGTAAAATATGAATTTTCGTTGACAATTCAACCAACATTTTCACGTTTGTCTTAAGCGGTGATTTTCCATCATCCCTTTTCATTGAATTGTCTAGCCTACAACTACAATTTATGGGTAGGAAATTGAAGAAAATATTTCGATTTCAGATATTTGTTTTTGTTATAGCGATAAAATTTAATTGTCGCCAAAACAAATACTGGCAATGAAATTTCCGGCAATTTCATAGCCACTCGTTGTATTACTTATGAGAATTTGACCAACTATTTGCTGGTCAGTTGCATCCTGATGAAGACAAATGTAAATTGAAAGGAGCATTAGTGAATCCTTGAATCTATTCAGATTGTTTTTTACTCTTATACAGGTTGTCCGAAAAATTTTAGGAGTTGATTCTATTCAAGTTTACCTATGCAATATTTTATTAAAATATTTCTATATTAGTCGAAATTTCTAAATTGTTTTTTTCTGAAATCGTCAATTAAGTAATTAGAAATCGCCACTTATTTCAATATTCAAAATCGTCATCAAATGTCATTTTTGTCTTCCCTAATGTCAAATTCCAAATACCAATCAATTTTAATTGATAATTTCGGAACGGTTCCACGACTCTAATCGGCATTGTCAACATTAATTTTTTTGTGATATCACAAGAGCATTATGAAATTTGTAGTAGCTATTTATCAGCATTATTATTACTGTTTTTTTAATGTAAATTTCCAATCAAGTTGAATGAGAATTCTGTTACGGAAGTTATATTTTGTATATTTAGTTTACTTGTAGATATGCGTACTTTTGATTATAGTAATAGAATAACAGTAATTCTTTTAAGGTTGCGATTGTCGGAGAAATGCATTTGCATTTATAGCGAAAAGAGTGAAAGGATTTCAAACTTGCTTCTTGAGAGAAATTCAATTTTCAATTGTGTATTTTATAGAATTTTTTATAATTTTTCGCCAGCAGAATCTAGCGTCATTTATAGAATTTTTAAAAATTTTTAATGTGTTTTAAAAATTTTCCTTATTTTTCAGGTAAACTCGAAGAGCGGCTGGCACGATATTTTAGAACAACTTCGACTGCCGAAAGATTGCGTCAATGGAAGTGTAGCTTTGAAACAAATTTATTTAAGGTAAGTAAATGAATGAATGAATTAATTGATTGTTGCCGTACTCTCACTAGCGGCTGCCGTCGTCGTTCTTTCCACTTAACTTCGTCGCCCAGCACTGACTGAACTACCGCGAGTTGTAATATAACCAACCAAGCTTTACCTTAGTCAATTGGTGTTTGTATTTGTGACGGCAGACGCCGCGAGAGACGCTCCTCTCCATTCTCTCACGTGGTGCGCTAGTTCACGTGTTATATGGTGTGTGAGTGTGAGTGTGAGTGAGCGTTTGTGTCTGTTCTCGGTGTGCAGCTTTTGCTTTTGCAGTGTATCGTAGGTCAGTGACGGTGTTTGTATCGTGACTCTTACTATTTGTTTTGATTATGCAAAATTCATAATTTTTATTCTATAATTATAGGTACTTAGATAGATGGGAAAAGGTACATTTTCTTGGAGAGGAAGCTGATCGTGGAAGTGATGATGATGAAGAAAGTAGACATAAACGATGGTCGGCTAGGGCTTTACATTCGGTTCCTTTGACGTATAATTATAACCAGCATGTGATTGCCGGTAAGTTGGCATTATTATCTTTTTAACTTTTGCCGAATTTGCTGTAAATTTTTCAAATAGAAGATATATTAAATAATATTTTTTTGGAGGTAATATTTGAAATCTATATAATAATAATACCACATCGACAGTAATACTTTCAGGAAATAGTTAAAATTTTTAGAAATTGGTGTTTTTTGAGTTATGATTAGTCCCCTACTTATAGAATACCTGTATTTGCTAAAGATACAAGAAATAAACAACGCGCTAGTTTTAAAAAAAAAAAAAAAAAAATCAGAAAAAATTATTCGAATTATTTCCTCATTTACATTTTAGAATGAGATCTATTTGCCTTAATTATATTCAACTCTTTCACTTCCGGTTACACCGGAAACAGCTATTCTTTTTTTTTTTTTTTTTTTAATTTTAATGAAAACATATTTAACTTTGAAAATAAAAATGGTCACTTGCAGGGTCTTACTTAGATGCTTTTTTCTAAATAACTGTAAGATTAAAATGAAAATTTACTTGAGTGTTGTTTAATCAGAAATTGAAAATCTTATTTTATTTACTTTTAAAACATAACGAATAAAAAAATTAAAATTTTTGGTTTTAATATGCGAGAAACCGTAAAAATTTTCAAATGGCAACCATAATGGCCGGTTTATAGAAACGTCATTAAGTCAGTTGCAATCAAATTTATCATGTAATTAAATTGAGTCAATAAAATCATCAAATTAGCCAAGTTAATCGCAATCACATAGTTAATTGCAGTAAAATATTTAATTCGCTTGCTGCAAACTGGCTCTGAATGTTTTTTATATAAATCAAACCTTACCCAACAAAAATTTCAAATCATGAACAAAATTGAATTGTTTCAGAAAACTTTCTCCATTTTATTACTATTGCATTCATTTATTTTCTGCTTTCAAAAATGTAAAAATGTAAAATAAACACATGGAACATTTTCTTGTATTTTTTTGCAACTTTGAAAGCAAAAAACACTATTGGAAGTTTTTAATTTCTCAATTCTTTTGGTATTTTCTCAATAAAGATCAGTTGTTTCTCAATAGCTGCTGTGTGTTCTCTGATTAAACTCTTCTAGTTACGCTGAAATTGTTTTTCAGCTCTTTGTGAACTTATATTCGAAAAAAGATTTTTCTCTTATTTCATTTTATTTAACCCTTACGTTGCTAACTAATTTTTTAAAGTTGCTAATCATATGCGCAAATAATTTTCAACCTCCGTTAATATACCGCTACAGCAGTCAAGATATTTTGCTTATTTATAGGTACATCTGCAACCGTTATCTGCAACATTTATACTCACCAATTGTCCAAAATTGTAAAAGATGATTTTGTGGTTGGATTGTGCAACAAAAATTATTAAAGACGATTACTACTCTCAAGAACTATATTACCACTAAATTTACAGATTATCGACATCTCTTAAAATTCACAAAATAACCTAAGTTTGATGATAACATACAAACAAAACAAAAAATGGTGTTATGTAATGAGTCCCAGTCTTAATTGAATTTCCTTTGTTTCTATCTAAAATTTTATAATACTAAAAAAAAAACAACAAAGACAATTTTATTGTATTCTAGGTTGTTGAGTTTTTCTGAGTTGACCTTTAATGTCTAATCGTAATTATTGAATTTGTCTGCTGATGTCAATTTTAATCAATTTGGATCAATATTAATTTTATAATACAAACATCGACTTATGTTTTTTTTTATTATTATCTTTATCTCTTTTTAAGCCACAAAATATGGATATATTGCGCATTTTTACAGGTATAGGGGAATGAAGGTATCGATTCTGAAAGGAGATGAACGATACTTTTGTTGTTTGTTGCATTAGCTGCTGCTGCAGTTGAACAAAATCGGAATATTATATTCTATTCTTTCTAACTGATTTTATTGATTTAATTTTTTATGATTATTCCAGATGCCAACCGAGAGTACAATCATTTGTCTACGACTTTGTACAAGCCCTCGGATTATGATAGGTTGGCCTTATCGTTAATATCGCCTTTGCCGAATGAGCAAGATTTTGCTATAAATGTATGCACCTTGCTTTCAAATGATGGAAAACATACACTCAAATTAGAAAAACATCCAAGGATAATCGATTATTTATTAGCGCATGCTGGGGTATTCTCTCATAGTAAGTATAAAAAATTGAAATTTGAATCAAATTTAAAAATTTATCTTAGGCTCTCTTCGTCGCCTTTTTGTTCACTGTTACTCTACAATTAGGAAGCATCCAATTCATACATTTTGGTCTGACGTTCTCGAATATAAAGAATTTTTAGATCTCACCGACGAAAATTCCTCTTTTTTTACCAATGGCGATAAAGTTATAGATAGGCCGAACAATACGTCGGATTGTGAATTGATTGAAGAAACAATAACTGATTGTCTCGGCAATAAACGACATTTTAAAATAACCCCAAACGATCGTGAATTATTTTGTTTAGAACGTGGACTAGGGACTCAAGATTATATAGGTCAGCGAGTTCTTCAAGTGACTACAATCTTGAGAAATCTCAGTTTTATTGAAGAGAATATTCCAATTCTTCTTCAAAATAAGACTTTTTTAAGATTTTTATTATTATGTTCGTCATCTCAATGGGGTCATTTGAAAAATTTAGGTTTGGATATGTTAGGAAATATCGCGTCGGACTTTTTAGTGAAAGACTATCCAAATGATAGATTAGCAGTGATTCTTTTAAAAATTATCGTACAAGGACTGAAAAGTGAAGATCGAGCGTGGTGTATATCTTCATTAGAAGTTTTAAACAAGCTAAGTCAAAACGAAGCAAATGAAGATACATTATTAAAATATTTAGAAGTGGACGTTTTTGAAAAAGTGTGCTCTTTTCTTACAATACACGATGTGATGTTACTCATTTATACGTTAGAATGTTTGTATTCATTGTCGTCATTAGGAGAAAGATCTTGTAATTTAATTATTTGTAATCATGGCGTTGTTGATACATTAGTGTCTTTGGTGACGGTTGAAGGAAAAAGTTATGGACCTAAAGCTTGTATAGGTATGAAATTAGTTGAAACAGTGCCAGGTGGAACGAACACAACAGCATCAGTTAATTCGCAACAGTCTATTACAATTGTTGCTTCATCGATTAATTCTACAGCTAATACTACGACGACTACAACGACGACGAGTTCTTCAATAGCGCCAACTCTTACACCTGTCAAAGCGACGATACAAACTACGCCGGTTAGAACTGTACAAATTGCTCCACAGAAATTATTGAGTATATCACCGAGTCCGCCAACTAGTGGTAAGTACAAGATTGCTACATTATTTTTGCTAAATTGGTTACTATGAGGTGACAGCATTAACGATATTTAAGATTAAACTATATCAAGCTTTCTGAATTGCTCAAATATCACATTTTTCAAGATGCTTCAAATTCTTTTGGTTTCTTAGATTTTATAATTTTATTTATTCTATAATTGTGTTACACTTGAAAGTATAACACCTTTTTCTTTGTTTTTTTTTTCCTCAGATTCTTTGAATTCTTCTGAATTTTCATATTTTTCACAAATTTTTTTGGGTATTATTTCCTAAAACCATATATTCTTATAGAATATAGATTTTCAATCGTTTAAATTCTATAGATTTTTTGAATTGTTCAAATTCCTCAAATTTTTTTAGTTATTCAAATCTTTAAGATTTCTTAGATTTTAATGCTTTCTACATTCTTTGGATTTTCTTCAATTTCCTAGATTTATTAGATTTTTTGAGTTTTTCAATTTTTTTGCTCTTGAATCTAACATCTTTAAGTTCACAAGATTCTTCAGATTTTTTAGAATTTTCTGAACTGTTTATATTTTATATTTCATAAATTTTTGATTTTATTATTTTTTTTATATCTAATTCTTTTTCGGCAGTTTTTCAAGTCTTTTCCGAAAATTTTCAAACTGACTTCTCTGGGCGAAGTTACAGTTTCCTGCTCTCTGAATTTGTATTGTTTCAATATTTTTTTGATAAATTGTAATTCAAATATACTATTTTTACTTAGTGACAACAACGATAACGACGCAAGCTCAGTCTATGACTCCCCAACAAATAATTCAACAGCAGCATGCTCATCAGCAAGCTATCCATGAGAATGAACAATTTGCTTTAGCTTGGTTACGAGCAACATACGAACCTTGTACCAATGGTAAAGTTGAGCATCAAGAATTGTACAAACATTATTTAAATTCGTGTTCAAAAATTGGACGAAGAGGCGTAATATCCCCGTTACATTTTCCTAGATGCGTACGGTAAGAATTTATTAATTTATTATTTATTCAAAAAATGTGATAATGATTGTTGTTATTTATGAACGCAGGTCAGTATTCGGTGGAACGGTAGGCCCAAACCCAATGAAGCCGTCCAGTGCAAACGAGCCGCAGTATTACGAAGGCATAAAGGTGCGAGCACAACCTCTAGTTATTAATATCCAATCACCGGCATCCAATCCTGTCACACCACCACAGCCCACACCAACAACTTCTAGTAAAGGATCAAGGCGAATTAAGCAGCCTACTACAATAGTGTCAACAACAATCTCAACCTCAGCAACACATACGTCACCTAATTTGACAGTTTTGGCTGACAATAGTAATTCGAATGAAACCACGAATAATAATAGTCCACCACAACCATCACCATCCGTTTCTCCTGCCTCACCTATCCTCAAGGCGCAGCTAAGTGCTCCTCCCAAACAGAGGGACGCCAATTCTGCCGCTACTACGCCGACAAACTGTAAAGGCGATACGAAAAGTCAGGTAAATTATTTTAATCAACGAATTTAAAGAAACGTTTAAAAAAGCAGAATTGGTTGAAGGGTCTGTCGGTATTTCTACATTTTATTCTACAACTCTTATTTCCTTTAATTTTCTCACCTTCTCCTAACATAACCAAACTCTAACAATACATTTTTTTTTAAATTTAATTGATTTGTATTTGTATATTTTTTTTTTGTTTTTAAAGGTAATGGCACATCCGCATTTGAGTCAAGCGTTGTTAGGCAATACAACGTCACAATCGTCGGCAAGTTCAAGTAAAGAGAATAGTCAGACAGGTCAGAGCAACACGTCTCTCATCAAAAGCTTACTGGCCACAAAGGTAAACGATTGCATGACAACAGTGAGCATGAGGACTGCAACAGACTGCCAAAATGTAGCTCAGGTAACACACTAATCAATTCTGCCGTGAACTGTTTTGTAAATAGCGAAGACAATGTTGTTTATTGTTCTTACTATTTACATTATTCTAAAAAAAAATGATGAAAATAAATAATAGCACAGTCAATTCTTTCAGTACTGCATCACTTGGCATGTTTGTCGTTTTTGTAGTAAATATACTAACGAAATTAATCGAACTTATACAGGTGCTCTATTGATGTTATATGTTATAGTTGAATTGTGGGAAAATATAAATAATAAACGCTTACATTAACTTTCATTCTACTTCCGATTATTGGGGAGTCTATGCTGTTTTTTAACAGTTAATTTATTTTCTTATATTTCAACGATACTTTTAACTGATTTTTGATATTTTTAAATTAACAAGAAAATGTAGCGTTTTCGATAAAAAGTTATCATCTATATTAAGTTCTACATTTTTCAATCGTTTAACACTTTATTTTTCCAATGCAATATTCTTTTACGAAACTTTTTCGTATTTTATTTTTTTTTCTTCAGGTATATCATGAGCTATATGTATCTTTTTTTTTGGTGTTTTTTTTAAACAATAGAAATCATTGAAACAGTATTTTATTAAAAAAACAGATATAATTAGTTTTTAAAAAATATTAAATATTATGTAAATTAAAAATAGCTATGAACAATATAGGAAGTTCAGAAAAAAAAACAATAACAAATCTTAATAATTCTAAATATCGAAATTTAGAATATGATGCATTAATCAAACAGGAAATGTTGAAAGCTTTGGAGAGTCTGAAAAAATTCGCAAAAATCCGAAAAAACTAGAAAATCTCAAAAAGCTTAATGAAAATGAAAATTTGATACTCTGACCAGGGCCCAAGAAATCTAGAAGAATTGAGAAATTTCATAGCATTTAGAAATTTTTAATTATAAAAAATATTGGGAATCTGGTGAACTTAAAGAATTTGATAAATCTAATAAACCTAAAAAAAAACTATCTAGAAGATGGAGAGAATCTAAAAAATTCGAAAAATTTTAAGAATTCGAATTGAGATTATAATTTGTCTGATTTCAAGAGTTGAAAGTTCCAAAGTCTGTATAATCAAAATAATACACGGAATCTATGGATTTTGTATAATTTAAGAATTTAGAGAAATCAATGGAATGATAGAAACCAAAAAAAAACTTGAGAATTTAATGAATCTTGACAAATCAGTGAATAATAATTCAAGAAATGGTTTGTCAATGCTAGTAAGTTACTTGGCATAAATCCCCCAAAACCTTTAAGATGAAAAGAAAATCTTGATAAATTCCAACAATTTGAATAAAACCTGGATGATTTGAGGTATTTAAATAATTTGGAGAATATGAACAAAAAAAATCTATTCATGATCTAATTCTAAGTTGAGTTGCCACCGATGCAAATGCGAGTTGTTATAGTAACGACTTAAATCTAGAACTGCTATTTATTGCTGCTATGGAACTGCATCCAAAGTAACTTTGTGGCCCAACTTAGATTTGGACTATTAGATAGAATTTAAACAATCTAAAAAATCGAGAATCTAGAAATCCAATGAAAATACACAGGCTGTCCAGAAACTTGACTACAAAGGAAAGAGAGATACTAGAGAGATATTCTAGAGCTGATTTTATGTTGCTTGAATATAAATCATCTTTTCAAAAAATGCTTGGTTACGGAATTAAATCTTTTTCAAGATAACGCATCAACAATAGTTAAATTCATGTAACTTCAAAACAAATTCCCATTAAAAGATGTAATTTTGCACATATATTGTTTACGACCAAATGTGTAAATGGCTTTTTATTGTAATCATTAGTGGCCTTCTTAAAATAGGAAAGGGGGTTATTAGATATTTTTGTCCATAATTGTTTGGTATTTAGAAATTTTTCCGGTTGTATAGGATTTTTTATAAATTTCGACATTTTTCCACAAAATAATGCTTCTGTATGCAATTTCTACAACAAACTGTTTTCGAGAAAAATTGAATTGAACTTTTCAACTTCAAAGAACTCTAGCTTCTGAACTAACCATTTTTCATTTAGACAAGTTAAATTTAATCCACATGAAATAAACTAGAATTTGTCCCTTCTTTCTTTGAAGAGCATTTTTGAACATCCCTGTATAAAAATAAATATGGAATAAAATACATAGACTGGAAATAATCAAAACGACAAACTGATTTTTTTGTTTACAATTTTCCAAAATTCTACCACTCTATATTAATGGAACACCTGTATTTTAATACTAATTCAAGATGTTGCCTGTTTTTAGAATTTATTTATAGTGTGCAGTAGATAGTTTAATTCATATTAAAAATTCCTCCTGAAAAAACTATACCGAAAAGGTGTCGGTAAACAATCGTTTTCTTGACACCTTTTTAAGTTTTTGGTTACTAATTTTTTTCTCATTTAGGTTGTTGCTCGGCAACAAAAACTTCTCGCACAACAAAGCAATGTAGTAGGTTTGGCTTCATCTGAAACAACTAATAAAACTCCATCAAAAACCACCGATGTACAAAAAACAAATTCACGTTTAAATGGTGCACGTCAGTTATTTCCAGAAAATGAAATTGGTGATTCGGCTGTATCTTCCACAACACAATTTACAAATATATTTAAAGGGAAAAAAGAACCACCTCAACCTCCACCTCCATTAGCACCTTTGAGTAATAGCGCAAAAAAGACCACGAGAATTGACAACGAAGATAGTGATTCAACTGGAAATAATTCATTAGCTTCAAGTTCAGGAATGGGTACTATTGGTATAGGAGGAATATCGTCTACTGAAGATGGTGATAATTCATTAACAAGTTTTGAAGGCTTATTAAATGGGATTCCTAATATAGACAATCCGTTGAATGAAGACAGTAATTCGAAGGATTCTATCAAAGTGGGTGGAGAGATACTCAAAAATAAACCGCTAAGGTATGTTTTGAAGTAGCACCAACAATAGGACAATGTACTATTTTAATATTGGTAGCTATGAAATGTCATGCTTAACAGTTTTTGAGGTTAATGTTAAAACGAATTAGAAGTTGTTAAATTTGCAAATTGCAAATTGACGTGTTCATGGTAAAGTCACAATGACGCCATTCGCTAAAAAAATTCTGTATTGTAAATTGCAAATTAAAATGAATTCTTTCCATAGATTGGCTGACTTGCTGGAGAAGAAAGTCGAGAAAACCCCACCAACAATGATGAATGGTACTTTAGGAAAAGAACTTCGTTTAGATTTAGTTGAAAATCATATAGAAAAAGCCTTAAGTCGAGATCCTGAAAATCATGAAGAAGAAAAGAAAGGAATAAAAAGGCCAGCTAATGAAGATATAAATGATTGTGAACCTAAAAAAGCCAAAGTGAATGTAAATGGATCGGCAGGATCTGATTCACCAGCTCCAGATTCAGTATCAAGTTCAAATGGTGGTGATGAAGGAGCAGCTACTGTGTCAACAGCAGCAGCAAAATTATTTGCTGATATAGCAGCTGATATTTTAGAAGGTGAAGATGAAGAACAATTATTACAAGAAGCAGCAACAACAGCAACAGCTTCTGTTGAACAACAAACAGCAGTGACAACAACAGCAGCGCCTGTGCAACAATTACTCGTTGACAACAATCAACAGGTACGTTGATGAAAACAGTAAAAAAGGTGTACGTTTGAAACTTCAATAAAAAAATCATATTTTTGAACAAAAATTGGAATGTTTCGACAAAAGAAAATGGAGTTTTTTTTATAGAAACTCTATATTTAAAAAATAAAATTGGAAAAAAATTGCCATACGCCAACAAAGAATTGAATATTACGTATTTCTATAAATTTAAAAAATTTGAATACTTCGATAAAAAATTGAAATTTTGTCGGTTTCTAAAAAAAGGAATAATTATTTGAACAAAACAATACAAAATTGTACACCGTTGAAATTTGAGCAAAAAATTGAAATATTTTGACCACATATATGCAGTTTATTTGATAAAAATGGAACAAAAAATTGCATATTACAAAAAAATAATGTTCTAATAACAATTGTACATTTTTTTAAATTTTTTGGCGAAATATTGCAAATTTGAAGTTTGTACGACCAACCAAAAGTAATATAAAAAATTGCACTATTTTTGAAATATGAAACAAAAATTGCTGATTTGTATAAATATAAAATTTATAAAATAAATCTGCAATATTCTGGCAAAACAAATGAATTGATCAGAAAATTGTAGATTATTTTAAAAATACATATATCGAAATATTTTTACAAAAATTCAACTAATCATTAATAATATTGAGAATTTTTTTGAATTAAAACATTTAATTTCTATTCATATTGACACAGGGTGCATTAACTTTTGTTTCTTTCAAGGTACTGTTAACCCAGCCTAGACAGATAATCGTTTCTCAAACTAAAACCCAAACTGGCCAGACAGTAATAGTACAAAATGCTGGACAGAGTCGCCCTCAAATGGTTTTATCACAAAATCCAAGTCAAATTCTCCTATCACAAGGTTTACAAGGACAAGTTCAATTAGTAGCTAGTACTACTCAACCTGGTCAGTACGTTCTTCAAACCAGTGGTACTCAACCAACTTATATGGTCGCCCAACCTCAAACAGCTGTTGTTCATGGTCAACCACAAACAGTTTTAGTTGCTCAAACAGCACAACAACAAGGTAGTGGAACAAAAACAATAATTATTTTACAACAACAACCAACAACAGCAACGCATCATCAAAAAGTAGTGTTACCTCAAGGACAACAAGTTGTTGTGACACAAGTGCATCGGCCAGTATTACAAAGTTCTACTGTTACGAATAATATTGTACCGACAAGTTCGGTGATAAAAACAACTACAGTGACAGCTGTGACTCAAAGTGGTGGTAGTAATGGAGTGGTTGAAAAGAAAGAAGAAATTATTAAACCAAAAATTATAAGGGATCTAACTACACCGTTTGTTTGTGAATGGGGTGATTGTAATGTGTAAGTATTATTTATTTTTTTTTTAAGAAGAAATTTGTATAAATTTTTTGATAGGGATACGAAATTTAAGTCAGCGAATCAAGTATATTTACATGTTTGTGAAGCGCATGTACCTAAAGGTAGTGAAGAAATTGTTTGTCAATGGGACCGATGTGATAATATGAAAAGAAAACGTTTCTCTTTAATGACGCATCTTCATGATAAGCATTGTAATACAGAGGTAAGTGGAATTAATGTTAATTAGATTATGTCTGAAAGAAACGAGAAGAAACGAAAAGATGTCATTTTGTGTATAATTTATTTATTTTATCTAAATCGAAATAAGATGAAATGGCAATAAACTATCGACAGAAATTTAAAATTTTCACAAAAATAACTAAATTTTGATATAAAATGAACGAATTATTTAAATACGTACTAAAAAATTGATATTTTGAAAAAGTATTTAGATTTCTACCGTATTTATTATAATTTTTGTTGAGGCCATAAAAACCAAAAATTTTAAAAACTTAACTTTTTTTAATGCAGCACCAAACTTTTTTCCCATTTTTGGATGTACCTCCAAATTTTGATTATTTTAATGAGGTTATTCTTAAATTTTTATGTTGCTGTTGGAATTTTAATTCTAGGAACAATTATTTTTATAGGGATAACACTAACGTTACAGAATGTTAAAAGTTGCGGAATAGTGATCTGATTTTTTTGAAAATAAGAAAATTAATTAAAACTCTAAGGGCCGGTAATGACTATTAATAACTTTGATCTAGGATCATAATTTGATCTGCGTTTCTGCAATTGGCCCTAAGTCCCGATTTCATTATGGAATTAAAGTCTCCTTCAACTTAAAATACGTTTATACTGAATCTGCCATTACTTGAAAAATCACAATTCCAACTCCCCTTAAGTTAAAGGAGACTTTATGTTTATTATGAAATCAGCTCTCAACTTTTAAATATGAGTGTATCTTTTTAGAAAGGAAATTTAATAATCTTTTGTGTTTTTTTTTTTTTTTTTTTCATAAAAACTCAATACTGGAAGACAAAATTGAATTATTTCGCCAAAAATGGTGTTATTTTGAAAAATAAGTTGACAATTTTTTGTAAAAAGAATTTAGATGTGAAAATTTTCTCTAAAATTACTTTATTTTCTTTAAGGTTATGAAACAAAGTTTGACTCGTCGAAAACAAGTCTCGCAAGGTGGTAAAGTGGAACCACCTCCTCAAACACCCGCCACGCATCCCGGTTACGCACCAGATGCAGCATTGCATGCAATAAAAAGGCATGCATTGGAATTTGTTAATCCCAAAGAATTGCAAGTGAGTATTTAGTTTTGTTTCTGACTATAATTATATCTATTGGGGTAATAAAACTTAAAAATAATAACGAGGACGGTTTACAATATGTTCGTTTTTGTAAATCGCAGAAAGCAGCTAAACAGGGCACACCGAATAGTGTGTCTATACCGCCTCCTAGACCTGGGCCCGCGCCCGCCGAACAGGTGAGGTGTTGTTTGTGCGTGCGCTTTTAGTTTGATTTGGTTTGATTGTTCATTATTATTATTGGTACTCGCATGTTTTTTTTTTTTAGAATTTTTTAATTAATTTGGTGTAGGGGAGAGTGGGGTAAGAGGATCATTTTACACACTCTTTCCGAGTATTGATTTTGTTTTTTTTTTTTTTTTTAAACTTAATAATGTTTTGTGTTTTAGGATGACAATGAAGGTCCTGTGACGAAGAGCATAAGGTTGACAGCGTCTTTAATCCTTAGGAATCTCGTAATATACAGCAGTAATTGTAGAAGGTGAGTGAAAACTTAAATTAATTCTGTTCATTTATTTTTTATTATATTGAAGGTACTTAAAACACTACGAACCTCATTTAGCGAATGTAGCCCTTAGCAACGTAGAATCGTCAAGGACGATAGCGCAGGTTTTGTATGATATGAATGATAGTTCAAATCATAGGTGACCGGCACGCAAAAGGACTTTAATGATTATCAAGGACATCCAGTGAATATAAGAGAAAGTGTGTGAATATAATAATAAAAAAAGAAAGAAACAGAAAACTGTAAATTATTAAGTGGAAGTGTACAAATGTTTAGAATGATAGGTACTAAAAGCCTAATTGTTATTTTTATATTATTTACTAGTGTAAACAAGCTTCTGAACTATGCAAATTTGATTTTTCAGTCATCGTCGTAAATAAACAATTTTCTATCTGTGCAATTTATTCAATTTGATCAAATTGTAGGTACTGTAAATAATTCCAAACAGTGTAAGTTTGATAATCTTTTTTTTTCTTGTCCATATTTGTGATATATAAAGCACATCGTTTATTTATCAGTATTATTCTGAAACTTGTAACTCGGTATTTTTCAACTCTGTGAGGTACAGAATCTCTAGCTGACTGATTTTGTGTTAAACATGAGAAGAAGTGTGAGCTACTAATTTTCATGTGTTTAGCATATCCACATCTTAACGTACCAGTAAAAACTCTGTAAAATGTTTACTATTATGAAAGAAAATAAAATGCATTTAATGTGGTTTATTCTAATTTTTTTAAAGTTAGAAAATTTAAAAATTGGAGAAACTTAGGTTTTTAATTTTTCAATGTTGGTAATAAACAAACTGTCATAATTTTTTTAAAGACTTTATCTACACGTGATTTTAACTTAAATATAAAATAACAAGTATTATTTTAAAGTATCGACAATAAAATGCCTCTAGTTGATGAATCTATTGCTTTTTATGAAAATGAAGCTAGTTTTGCAGTAAGTAAATATAAATATTGTGTTAAGTAATTGAGGTTAACTTTCTTATTAGGAAGATCAAATAAGATTGTTAAAAGCACAAATCCAAGAACTTCAAGAGTCTATTAAGAATCGTTCATCAAATTCGTTGCTTAACCCAGAAGTACAGAAATTGTTAACGGAAAATATAAAATTGAAGCATCGACTTACCATCTTGAAGAGAGTAAGTAGAAAATTGTATTCTTGTTCAGTCTATATCTGCAATTATTTTATATTTTATACTGATTTGTCCTTTTTAAATTGCAAAATGAACATTTTTATATCTCTAATGGCATGGTGAAAAATTGTCCAGATATGATCAGTAACAATAGTACATTTTCTCAGTATTTATATTCTATAATTCAACCATAAACGATACTAATAGTACATCTGTATAAATAATTATTATTTTTTTACAGGCGTCTGCAAATTTAACTGACAAAACTTCACCTCGAGACCCGACTAGAATGCAAAACATCCAAGAAATCCTCTACGAAATTTTTTCCCAAGCCATCCCTTCAGCATACCCAGATATCACCGACGCTCCTGTTGTTATCACTTTAAGCAACAATGTAAAATTTGGCGATTATCAATGCAATTCTGCCATGCAAATATCCAACATTTATAAACAATTAGGAAAAAAAGTATCACCTCGGGACGTCGCTACTAAAATCGTCGAAAATATTCCAAACAATGAATTAATTGAAAAATTTGAAATCGCCGGTCCAGGTTTCATCAACGTTTTTTTAAGTAAAACTTTCGGTTTGCGAAATTTATCAACAATATTTTTGCATGGAGTTAGAGCTCCAGCTGTAAAAAAATTACGCGTTTTGGTTGATTTTTCATCTCCGAATATTGCAAAAGAGATGCATGTTGGTCATTTGAGATCTACTATAATTGGCGATAGTATTTGTCGTTTGTTAGAATTTCTAGGCCATGATGTTTTGAGAATCAACCATGTAGGTGATTGGGGGACTCAATTTGGAATGTTAATCGCCCATCTTCAAGACAAATTCCCGGATTTTAAAACCAAATCTCCTCCAATTTCCGATTTGCAAAGTTTTTATAAAGAATCCAAAAAACGATTTGATGAAGACGAAGAGTTCAAGAAACGCGCATATTCTTGTGTTGTTAAACTCCAAAACTTCGATCCTGATTATACGAAAGCATGGCAGTTGATTTGCGATGTTTCTCGTAAAGAATTTCAAGTGATTTATGATCGATTGGATATAAAATTAATTGAACGAGGGGAATCGTTTTATCAAAGTCGGATGACCGAAATCGTGAAAGAATTAGAACAAAAAGGATTCTTAGAAGAAGATGAAGGCCGGAAAGTAATGTGGGGCGAGAAAACAGAAGGAAGTATTCCTTTCACTGTTGTCAAATCAGACGGTGGTTATACTTATGATACTTCTGATTTAGCTACAATAAAACAACGAATTCTTGAAGAAAAATGCAATTGGATTATTTATGTGACAGATGCTGGACAAGCGACTCATTTTAATGTCCTTTTTCAATGCGCCCGACGAATGGGTCTTTTAACCGAAGCAATTCGCGTGGATCATGTCACTTTTGGTGTTGTTCTAGGAGAAGATAAGAAAAAATTCAAAACGCGATCAGGCGACACTGTGCGTTTAATAGATCTTTTAGAAGAAGGTCTCAAGCGAGCTTTAGACAAACTCAAAGAAAAGAACCGAGATCAAGTGTTGAAACCAGCAGAGTTGAAACAAGCCCAAGAATCAGTCGCTTACGGTTGTATAAAATACGCAGATTTGAGTCATAACCGCAACCATGAATATGTCTTTAGTTTTGATAAAATGCTTGCAGATAAAGGAAACACCGCGGTGTACTTACTTTACGCTTATACAAGAATTAAATCAATAGCTCGTACCGCGAATTTTGATGATGCTAAAATCGAAGAGTTAGCAAAAAATCATTCGGTTTCTTTAGATCATGAAAAAGAATGGAAATTGGCTAAAGTTTTACTCAGATTTCCGGAAGAATTAGATAAAATAACGAAAGATTTATGTTTGCATCACTTATGCGAATATTTGTATGAAATGGCAACAACTTTTACTGAATTCTATGATAGTTGTTATTGTGTTGAAAAGGATTCTTCGGGAGATATAGTTAAAGTGAATTATGGACGAATTCTTCTGGCGGAAGCAACAGCGAGGATTATGGCAAAGTGTTTTGATATTTTAGGCTTGAAACCAGTGACAAAAATGTAATTTATTTAAATTACAGAATTAAATGAAAAACATGATTAATGGTATATTTATTTACAAAAGAAGATAACAGTTACATTTTTTATAATATGTACATTTAAACATTAGGAAGAATAAAAACATCTATTTATATATAATATTATATAAAAAGTCTTTGGTTTGAGTTGTCAGATCTTGGCACATACCTAATGGAATTTTTATTAATGTCAAGAGCTAAGGCTAAGGCCTAATCTTGCTAGAACCATATCTTTTCGCAATCTTACAATTTCCCAATAAACGTCGTGTGCTTTAAAATAAATTTTCAAAAAAAAAGTAAATATAAAATGTTAAAACTCACCTGAACTTTTGACCAAACCACGCTGTATATATTTGAGATAATTCAAAAAATCACAAACTGCAATTATCTGTAAAAAATATCATTAACAAATCGAATGTAAAAAAAAGTATTTTTCTCACTCTGTTTCTACATATTTGCGATATGCTATACCAAGTGTCTGTTTCTCCAATATTCATGCGGTAAAAGCAAAGTCTTGGAACTTCAAGTAAAGCACATTTCCTAAAAATATAATTGAGACTTAAAATAATAATTTTCAGATTCCTACTCACTTAGGAAACATTGCCTTTGTCTTGTCCCCCACAGCCTCAATGAGTATAGTTCCCATTTCAACAGCTTCTCTAACTTTCCCTGACAGTACATCATTGTTAAATGTTAAACATAAATTAATATCTTCATCATAAACTCGTTTAACAAATGGATCTTCTTTCCCCAAACATGGTTTTTGTCTCCATGTTAAAAATTCGCGATGAAAATTTGGATCAACTTCCAAACTTTCTTTATTTTCAAAATCAGATGGAAAATGATGGATTTCTTTGACAGGAGATTCAGGTGGTGAATTTTCACGACCATATTTCAAATTAAAATGACTTGGTGATCTTCGATGTTTTTTATTTTCTTCTTTTATTTTAATATCAATTTGTGGATGAAGATGAGGATTTGGTCGACTCGGTGTTGATGTTAAAACTAACGTTTTTAAAGCTGCTACTTCAGCTGTTAAAACGTCTACTTTCATTTGACTTTCTTTCAAAGCTTTTTCGGCTGCTGCTTGCTTTTCGTTCGCATCACGGACCATGTTGTGAGCTTCCTGAAATTTTTGAAATAGAAAATTAAAAATGCAAATCAATCGAATTGTTGCTAAGTTTGTTTGAATAATTTATGGATTTATTCATTTACTTTAAACAAAATTAGAGCACATTCTGTATTATACGTTATTATTTCTGCTACTATAGTCAAATACTGAAATTTTACGTTTGTATGACGCAAATGTGATAAAATATGTATCAGTAGAGAAACTAGGCTAGGCTACGAATTTTTAACAACCAACTTCTATGAAAGAATACAGGTCCTCACTCTTACAAATTAAAAAAATACATTTTATGTCTTACGAAGTACAAATTTTGGAAAAAATTCAAACAAAAGCTGTTGTTAGTCTTCCATAAAATTGTTTTCAAATATATAGGATTGTACAGAAACAAACTTATATTTTTCAAAATTTCAATTGTGAAGAATTGAATTTAAATTTAAAACCAACTTTTATTAATTGGTTTTTTGAAATAATTTGTCTTCTTTGACAAAAATACACTTACACAAAAGTTTGGAAATTTTGAAAATTAAAATTAACAAAATTTGGTTAAAAAAAAAGATGTTCAGAAAACATTTCAATTTAATAAAAACGAAGAAACAAAATAAAATTAGCATTTTTATGTAATCCCAAAGAATTTGAAAGGAAATTGAATCGCCAATGAAATATTTTGGAAAACTGAAATTCAACGCTCTAATTTTTGTTTTATAACTTTTCAATTATAAATTCAAAACAAATGAAATCTGGTGCAATTGCATGGTTGATTAAGTTGCATAACTGTCAAATATTCAGCGCACAGAAAAATAGAAAAATGATATTTTTAAAATTTTAAGTATTCTCATTAGCAGAAATTATTTTTCTTTGCTTACAAAAATATGTAAAAAAATTGAAGAAAACTAAGTTTAATTAAATTTTGCTAACGAATTTTGTCCTCGGAGCTAAATAAACAATTAAAATGTGTGTAATTCCAATGTTACGACTATTTAAACCACTGCAGTTGTGGGTCGTTACGGTTATGGATACTAATTACTTTGGTATAATTGCGGAAAGCCAATATTTCCCAAATTGCAATGACGTTTTGGAGATTAAAAAAAAAAATCTATATTAAATCTATATTCTCAACTGTATTTTACTAGAAAGTAGTTATTTAAGATATTTGTATGTCAAGATTAGTAGATTAGGAAGAAGCTTTTTGGGCCGTGCTATACAGATCTTTTTGCTAGCTATAACATTAATATCAAGCTTAATTTAGGAAGTGACATTCAATCAAATTCCAGAAATAAATTATCTATTACTTTATAGGAAGGATATTGTCATTCGTAATGTCTAGGATAAGTAACTTTTATGGATTGTTATGCGAGTATCTAACAAAGAGACAGTTTCTAAGGTGAGAAAATGTCTAATTCAGCTTACTTCCTAAAGTAACTGACAATAAACTTTTCATGTCTTCAGCCATTGCTGACAGTTTTGCTTGATTCAAAATTAGCTAACAACAAATTTGCTAGGCAACAAGGTAGTATCGTAGCTGATTTTTAATAATTTAGTAAATGCCAACTTGTCAACAAAATAAATTTTGACATAAAAAAATCAAAACCAAACGTTCTTTACTTATCTTCATTCAAATAATATTTATACAGGGTACAAAAGCGACATAAGCGTACAGAAAACTGTGACAAAACCTCAAACAAAAAACCGCACTAACAATAACGCACAAAGACAAATGCTCACACAGACAAAAGCGCATCGAGACAAATTTTCACAAGAACAAAAGCACACTGTGATATTTTCTCAGTCTTTGTGAGTAATTATCACTATGACCATTGTTACGGTGCGCTTTTATCGATGTGAATATTTGTTTTCGCGCGGAATTGTCGGTGCGCGGTTTTTTCGTGTGCGTTTTTGTCGAGTGCGCTTTTGTCATGGAATCCTTTTACAAGAATTTTAAATGATGTGATTGCTTTTTAGAATAGGGCTGGATTCTGGGAAATGATTATTTTTTACATCAAAATTTGTCCACGAATATGTTACTTCAATATGTTGCAGAGCAAAGTTGCTGCACTTCTAGAAACTATTTTTTTAAATGTTACTAAAGAAAAACTGTTAGAGTTTCCTCTGTATCACGTGGATGATGCCAGTGAGATTTTGTCAAACTTGTCTATATAAATATTTTATTATTTTTGTATTCTGTATTATTTATTGACTATGCTTGTGACAATATGTATCACTTTAAAGCAAATACACATTATTATTATTATTATTATTATTATGACATGAAAAAAATTGTGGATTACTTGTCCAGAAAATGCTTTGTGGGTGCTCAAGACCACTCATATCATTTTCTGGCCTAGTGATCCAGGTAACAATTCATAGACTTAATATCAAAATTTAAATTTTTAAATTTCTAGGACTTTACAAAAATACATTTTTTTCCAAACATCTCACCAAATTTTTAAATAACTGAAAAAGCACAAAAGAATACCAAATCAACAATTTATGTCATATGATACTGTAACATGATTGTCATATAACTGCTAATTATTATATGTATTTACATAATTTTTTATGAAACAGTATATGATTTTTTTGTTGGTGGATTGATTATAGTAATCTTTTTTTTTATGTTGAGAATTTAACATTTCCGTTAACAAGCTGCTTTCATTAGTAACATACAAGTTTTTTGCAGCTTTAGATTTCTTTTGCTGAAAAACTACGACTGGTTTTTACATAGTCCATTTCATGTCCAACGATTCATTTTCTTTTCAAATTTTTCGTTGGATTATATAAAAATACGCAACTTCTTTGCTATTTGAAGAAAATCGTGTCTTTTCATGTTAAAGAAATACAAATCTAGTGTGAGAAGTCATTATTCGTGCAAAGACTATTTTCTTTTTCTTGACATTTGATGCTTACGAAAAGTCAAAAAATATTAGATAAGTCAACTGAAAGAAAGTCAATAAAATTTTTTAATTAAAGATTTAGGTTTTATTATTGTTAAGTGAAATTATTTTTAGAAAGGCCAGTGTTTTTTTGTAAAAATTTGTGCACTCGTGTGCGAATTATGTTCGCAGCTGCAAAAAGTCATTTGGAAGGTAGTGAGCTCAAAAAGTCTATTCATGCCTTTGATGGTCTTCAGTTTTTGTTGAAGTTCGAAATTTCAAATAATGTCATATCTCTGATATTGGCATTTTTTAGCATTGTCTCAGAAGTTTTGTAAATTTACATAACATTTTTTTTAGTATAAATTTTAATTTTCTGTTGATTTGTTTGCAATTAGTTCAAAATATAAATACTGAAAAGATGAAGATAGGATCATATTAAATAAACGTGCTAGTTAAATTGAAGAAGTGCATAAGCAAATTTATAATTATTATCTATGGAAAAAGTATTGAATCTTTGCTCTCAAAACAGCATGCCATGAAGACACATTACACAAAAATTGTATATTTGTTTGCTTATTGATAAAGAGCTTTTATTTTTATAAAAAAAATTAATCTCTGCCGACAATCGTACATTTTTGAAAATAAAATTCATTATATCTTATGCTGAATTTATCTGTCATTATTTCAGCGTTTGATTCGTGTAAATTAGTGAAGTCGTTCTAAAAATTTGTATAAAAATGTGAACCTGTTTTTCATTCATTCCGGCAGCTTCCAAAACGCAGTTATATCTATTTGAAAATGCAAAAAATATCAACTTATTCCACTGGAATAAATGTAAGTTTGTATTGCAGCTTGTTAGTAGAAAACCAGCATTTTTGGAAATAATTTTAGATGATGGATAAAACTGATCTACAAATTTCATTGATTTTCTTTGCAATTTACTTGCTGAAAATCTTTTACCAGAAAGCAAAAGACATTCTGTCTGATCTTTCATTCGATAATAGACTTTAAGTAAATATCTAAAGCCCCAAAATATGTAATCTTACTTAATTAACTTAAAACGTAGTAACGGGGTACTAAATAAATTCTTGAAATTCTAATGAACAACTCAACCACAATAAACCCATATCTCTCTCTTAAATTAAAGACAGATTAAAAATAATTCATTTAAGTTTTTGAGAGTACTTTCCAATTTATGTCAAGGGTAATTTATTTCAATAACTGTCGTTACGTTCAACTGCTCTAAACTATTTTAAAATTTCTCTCATTTTTACACTCTATTTGTTATTAAAACAAAATTCAGTGTCATTATCGCTTTCACCAATAAATTCTGAATAAAAGTGAAGCATTTTTTATTTAAAATTATTTAAGAAGTGTTGTCTTCACTTTCTCAACGAAATTCATACTTTTATCATCATCGTCTCTTTAAATCGTTCAAGCGAAAGTCGCACTAAAGCTAGTGAATATTAAACGCGTACTCTTAGCATAACTTTTTAGGTGAATGACCTGTTCCGTTTATTGTCCGCATAGCGCATAGTTGTATCAAACAAGAATTCACCTGAAAAAGACTCGCTGTCAGATCTTCTAGCTCCGCCTCAACGTCCTGTCTTATCCTCGATAATCTTGCTACTTCTTCGTCTTTTAATTTTAATTCATGATGAGCATCTCGTAGTTCGTTTTGTAAACGAGAAAAAGTTTGTTCTTTAGCTCCAACTACTTGTCGAGCCCAATCTGTTTCATCGTTTTTATCTAATTTATCTAAGCCCAAATCACTATAGACTGAACTATCGGAACTATTACGATGCATTACTTTATCAGTAATGGTTGCAATTTCAGAAAATGAACCAAAGTCACTACTGTCATGGTTAAAAAGTTTATTGGATGTGGAAACATGAAGGTCGGGCTCGTCGATCTCGACATTGTCTTCTTCATCGGTTGTGTAGGATTCATCGCCGGTGGTACCTGTTGAGCCTACACGGCGATGAGTGATATTGCCGGCTGTTTTTGGCACCATTAATAGTCCCTGAATCACAAAAAACGAATGATTATAATATTGTTTTTGTAAAATTAGACGCGATTTTTTTTACCTGACTGATAGGACTATTCTTTTTGCAATTCTGCAACGGCGACGTAGCCGTTTCTTTCATTGTTAACAAAAGGAGCGGGAGTTGATCACTTCATTGTTTCGTTTGCTGAAAATAAAACAAGAGTGTAAATACTAGATTATTCAACTCTTTATAAATACTATAAAAAAAGTAGTTTTTATTATAATTTTAGGAACACGCTGTATAAACTTTAGATGTCCTGTTAAGAAAATCGATATAACACGAGCTCTAGGAGATTTTGTCATACAAATTTTAACAGAAGTTAGCAAATAAAGTTTTTCCAACTTTTAAAATACTCTTTAAACTTTAGTGGCGGTTTCAGGGATTAGATAGATGTTCCATTCTGAATGGAACATTAGAAGTATGTAGACAACCAAAAAAAAAAAATGCTATAAATTTTCTCTTGTTTATATTTTAGTATATTTGGTTGCCTAAACTCAAAAAAATGAAAATTAACTAATATTTTTGATAATAACTAATTAGAAATGACTATTTCTATGGTCTCTATGTATTTCTAATTGAATACGAGAAAAAGTACTAACTTAATAAAGCAAAATTGTTTGTTAGAAGGGAATCGTAACTTTTTGTAGTAATGATGTCAACTTCATCAGTTATAAAAAAAAACTAATTGTTTATGTTTTTGAGCTATATGTTAAAATTTTTAAAACAAGTGACAATATTTCCTGATGAAAAAATTCTTACAAAATTTTCAATCAACGTCATAAACTGAAGAGACTTTTGAAAAAGTTGGTACGATGATCATCGTTGGTAACTGTAATTCTGAAACTTCTGATCAAAACTGGCGAAAATCTAAATCTAAATTCTTTTCAAAATCTTTTGTTTGTTAGTATAGTATGTTGTATAGAATGCTACAAACAGAGAAATCGAATGGATCTAGAAATCTACTTCTACTTAGATATTTTTTCACTAACAGTTTGACGAAAAACTATGTTGCCAAATTTTAGTATTAGGATTATTGATATATTTCTTTGACTAGTGGGTTGACACCCACTTTCGTTGGACACTCCGTTTAAGGATTTTAAAACGAATTGCCGAACATTGATGACGAATGCGACTCTGTTATCTAAAATTTTGCGGTGGACAGCATATTCCGCGGACAGAAATTCCGTGGGTTGCTATTACGTATGTTTGGTGAGCTGTGACTCAAGAAAACCAAAAAAAGCATTGCATACTTATCTGCATAAATACACATACTGAGATTCAAAATCTTAAATTTTCTATCTTATCTGACAGCATTCCAAGATAGTGATATCAAAGCAAAAACCGCAGTCATTAACAGTTCCTACTTGAAATTTATACGAGTAATTTTTTTAAATTTCTTATCTAATTCGTTTTGAGTTTTTTCCAGTGAGCAGAATGTATGGTTCAATTGAAAAATGTCAATGTTTCATAATCAAAAACACTCTATTTTTAATAATAATATTAATAATACAATACCACAATGATAGATATTGATATTTTTAATAATTATCTTAAAATATGCCAAACCACATCAATCTATGTCATGCGTTCTCTTAATCAAAAATGACTAGATAAGAAATTTAGAAAAATCAACTTATACAGGATGTCCCAACGATTACATTTTATGCATTAAAATGCATGAAGTTCAATAAGTTTTTCGGACAAATAAAACAAAAATTCAGACAAAAGATAGTTCTATCAATCGTCTGCATTATCTTTTTATTATGCAAGCTAAAACATAAACCTGCTTTTTTAAATGCATTTTGGATGTAGCCTTGAGTTTTGATAAATTTATACTCTTATTGTTATTGATTGTAGATATACAAAAATTAAGGTTTTTAGGAATAAAATTCAATAATCTTCCATATGCAAAAACCAAAAGTAGTGTTCCCATCGAAATTTTGAAGTAATGGTACGAACAAATTTGAGCCTTTCCCTTTCGACTAATAATTAATTTATTTTTATGAATTTTCTAATATTTATGTAATAGATTTAAAATAAAGCATGTTTTTGTCAAAGAAATTGGATTCTAGATCTAAACACGTAAAAAAATCCAGTGTTTTATTTAAAAAACCTAAATTTATATTGTAGCTTGTTAGTAAAACGACGTTAACACAAAAATAATTTTTTTCAATTTCAAAGTAAAAAAAATTGGGCTATTTGCCTCGGTACACTTTTAATTTAGTCAAAAATAAAATTCAACTACAGGTTAAAGGTTTGAAAAAAGATGATAATCCCTCTAATTCGTTGACACAAATACAAAATTCCAATTATATAGACAAAAATTACAACTCAAGCTACCATCACGCTTATTAAATAAATGTAAACTAATTTCCGTCCCACCCTATGTAACCTATACTCAAGAACAAAGAATACAAGAATTTTCTTTATTCACAAGTCACGTTCAGCTTCCACTCGTAAACCGTTTTACTTCTCAACAACATGTATAAACCATGTTTATCTAAATTTTATAAACCGATAAAAAATACAAAAATATTTAGCCTAAAAATTCCATAGAATTTCATTAAATGTCAATTAAAAATATTTCATCAATTTGACATCACAAAAGAATTTTACTGACCGGAAGTATATTATTGTATAATCGGTCACATGTGGGCACTATCGACGCAGCAGCTTCAAATCTCAATCTGTTAAAAAAAGTATTCCCGTCACATTCACAAACATTAATAGATATGGTTTTGAACTATGAACTTATGTTAGTTTAACACATTACCTTGTGCTAATATAATAAAAATAAAGAAAGTAACATTGCGAACAGCAATACACTGTGTTTATACACTAGGACAGCTAGAATCTCACTGCGTCTAGCTTTGCGCGGAATGCTGTAATATCGTTCATGTTGGCTTGGCAACGGATGATGAAGAGAAACCCTTGGTTTCAATTCAATTTAGTTTTTCTTATTTTCTAAAGTGGAAGAAAATAGAAAAAATAGATGTATGTACAGAAAGTTTCCATAATCGATATACTCACTAAGTTTATGAACTCTTTTTCAATGTCTAACTGATCAGATCGTAATAGGAAAATATTTTGAGATTAAATTTTTAGATAATTAATTCGCGATTTAGAAAAATTTTAAATGAATTGGAAAAAAAATCAAGAATTAGATAAAAACTAAAACGATGAAAAATCAAGAGTACTTCCCTACAGTCTACAGAAAATTTTAAGAGGTAATAGTAAGGACCGATATTAGCAGTAAGCAGTAAAGTCTTCAGACATCGGTCCGTGAAGAAGCAGTTTTGAAGACTTGGAAGATTATTCATTTTTGAAACCTTCTTCAACAATTATTACTTTTTTTAGTACAAAAAGATCTTTGAATGATATTAAAATTCTATCTAATTTTTAGTGAATGGTGAGGCATTTAAACAAAATGTCCAAAAACGTTTTTCAAAGAAAAACAAAGATATGATAATTCCGAGATTTTTTACAGATTGAGTTTTGAATTTTCATTGAAAGAAAATCGATAATTCGAATACGTCCAAGAATTTAAAAAGTATAAAAAAAATCAAAGTAATTTTGAAGAAATACAAAAGATCTGCAATATCAAAACAACCTCAAGAATTCAGATCCAAATATCAAAAAAAATTTACAAACGTATTGAAATGTCTAGAAAATATGAAAAATCACTAGAATGTATACAACTGCCTCTTCAGCAGAAATGGACTTGTGGCAACATCAATGGGGATGGTAAAAAAACAAAAAAATTTAGGTCTTTTGTTCATCGTTTGGTAGATAACAGATAGAGTGACCAATCCCAGAAGCTTTCACCCAGGCTTAGCGTTCACATTAAAAACGTTACTAAGGAATAAAAAATAATTCAAGTTTACAATAAGAGTGTCCGTTTTGACTTTTCCCGTTTCCCTGGCAACTTACTTTATTCCCGTAGACTTCCAGGGCAAAATCTTTTGTGATTGGTCACTTTCAAACGTTCGTATCACCCAAATGCAGAAAGATAGCAACTTTATGTTTAGGAAACGCACCTTCTCGGTGTGGAGGCAGTTGTGGGCCTTCTGTATAGAATTCAAATAATCTTGGAAATCTCAAAATTACAAAAAAGTTGAAATGGGAAAAGTAAAAAAAATCTAAAAAGTATAATAGTAGTTTATGTTATTCGGAGTAAAAATGAAAGTTTATGTGGCAATGTTGAAAGTTTATCTTGCCGAACTTAGTGAGGCAGATAATTCAATAGAGCCCATTTTCACTTTGAATAAAATATACTATTTTATTCGCGAACATATTCAGACGCATTGTAAATTTCTAGCAATCAAAAATAAATTGTAATACTAATTAGCTAGTAAAAAAAAAATAATCAAGAGACTTTGCAAATGAAAACGCTTAACATCATGCCCCAGTTTTAGTCTTTGTGTTGAGATTTTCGAAAATGTGCATTAGTTTATTTAATTAGTGGCATTGAGTGGTGCAGAATATCGGATGTTGATAGTTAAACTCTCAGTAAAAACGCTTCAGCGCAAAAATTGGACTTTTACTCCTACTCCTAATGCCTAATGTGACACTTAATCACAAATGTTGTCACTTTTGTGAAGTTTATGGATAAAGACTATTAAAAAAAAGCATGGTCAATTAGGTATATTGAAAGAAACTCCTGATACATGGTCCGTCGTTTCAAGGAAATATTTGATGCTGTTCCAACTTCACATCATTCTAAACTAAAAAAAAATTGTGTCAAAATTTGAATAAATTTATTATTGTTAACGAAATAATTTGAAAATTCTACTTCTACCTGCCCCCTAATTAGGCGCCCTCTACTAATTTGAAAAATAACACAAAGTTTATTTCAATATATCTAGGTGGCCATGAAAAAAAGCTTATTAGAAGAATACAAAAAAAAACTAAAGGATCTAAAAAATCTAAGTATCTTATATAAAAAAATCTAGAAAATTTTAGAGACCAAAAAAATCTGAAAAACTCCTTGAATGTGAAGAATTTGAATAAATTCAATAATCTAAGTATAGAAAAAAACTGAATGATACGGAAAATTTGCTTTAAAAGATTTGGAGCGTCTAAAGAATCTAACAAATCTGAAAATTTGAGGGTTCATATAATCTACGAAATCGTAAGAGAATGTAAAAGATCGAAAAGTTTAGAGATTATAAAAATTCAACAAAAATCTGAGAAATATAAAAGACAGAAAGAATCAAAGGATTCTAAGTAATTATTAAGAAAAAGAATTTAAAAAAAAAAAATAAAAATTTTGAAAATGATGAGGATATGAACACATCTAAAAATCTAAGATCTGTGACATAAAAAAATTATCTCTGAATGACAGAAATCTAAATTATCTGAAGAATGAATAAATCCAAAATGTCTAAGGAAAGATCAAAAATAAACTGATAGATAAAAATAAAACCCAAAGAATATGAAGGATTAGGAAAATTAAAGAAATATAGAAATTTAAGTACTCATTTGTTGAGTTTTTGAATGAATTGTTGCTGCACCTCCTGGAGATTATCTACAATGGCTACTAATGTAAAAATTAACCGAATTCAATTCACACGATCTTGCATGTCATAATGCAAATCCTGAAGTAACCTCCCATATCATCGTTGCTTTGCGGACTCATGTCTGTTAAGATTTTTTATGCCTATTTTGCAAAATATTTAATATCACTTTTTGACTAAACGGATGATACATCCGGTACTTCATTCACATCTTCATCAAATACTCTATTTCACTCCTTTAGATTCTCAGATAACATTCTCAAACAAACGTATCATCTGGCAGGAAATCGCCTTGAAATTTTTCATTTTTAGTTATTGTTTATCAATTAATGGGAAAAAACTTTCTAAAGCTAATGGTCTTTATGAGACAATTATTTCTTTTTATCTTTTTGATAGTTAAACACTAAATTATAACAATGCAGACAGAATAAAAAATTCATTAAATAAGAACAATTAGATGCTAATTAACATAAACCGAAATAAACCTAATTTTTTTAACACTTACTTTTGAAAGTATATAAAAAGTTATTTCTTGGCTTAAAATTGAAAAATGGCTTCATGTCATGAAATAACTTTCTTTTCTTAACAATATACAAAGTTGATTTTTCTTTTTTTTTATTATCATGAGTAGCAGCAACATCTGGAATATGTTTATAACTGAATAAAGTGTTTTACATTAATTGTTATTTTCCTGCTTAAAAGTAATTAGTCTCAGTTTATGTTCCGTCTTAGCTCTTAAATCATCTATACGAGTAAATACCAAAGTTAAACGAGGTCATTAAATAAAGTTAATTAATTTTTCCTATATGATTTATTCCAATAAAGTTATTTATTTTTCCTTTCAATTGCCAATACCTCCGATTTTAATGAAATTTGAATATGTTGTGGATTTCAATGTAGTAAATAAATAGTACTGTTTTCTTGTATAGTGGACACTGTATAATAAGCAGTCAAATCTTGTACTTGTCCTAGATAATACGCAGTGTTCGCAAACCGGTGCCTGGTACTGGTAGCGGCGTTATATCAGTGAAAGGTACCCACGTTGAGATGATATTGAGAAAAGTTTCACACTTCACACGTTCACACAAGAAATTTACTTCTGCAGATAATTAGCATTAAAAGTTGAATCTGCTCTAATATCTTTTGCTCTTTTGGTCAATAAATTAAATGTCAAGTTTGTATCATTTTAGAAAGTAATTAAATATCCGCTGTATAGTAATATGGAATTAATTTGACTTGAGAGTGACATTTCATAAACTGTTTCCCATAACATCACGGTCAATTACTCTTCTTTTGATATTTTCTGCGCATTATTATGATTCGCAGACTGAAGCCGAAACTTGGCAGCCTTGGCTTTTATAAATTCTCCTAACAAAAATATAGTTGTCGACTTGAAAAAAAAACTAATTTTAAATGTATACGGAATGAGTTTATCTAAAAAACAATCAAAGTTCATTCTTACATAAAAACAAAGAAATTAACAGCAAGACAGATAAACTCTGTATTCTGTTGTTTTCCCACAAACTGTTCGATTCCAAATTAAAAAATAATATTACTAACATGTTAAATAATAATGTATTAAAGCGGAACAGTTATTGATGATCACATATAATTCTCTGAATTCTGATACTAGCCTTGAATGATGCAAATCAAATGTTAAAATTTTTAAATGGAAATAACCATTTTTTCAAGATTTAAAAAAAAAATCCGACCTTGGCTAAAAATGCACATGCGTCATGTCCTGCAAAACATTTTGTGGAAGAATGTGGAATAACAAATAATTAAATGATTTTATGATTTACTGTTTTCACAAGAGAAATCTTAAAGCATGCAAAGGTCATCGTGCCAGAAATAACATCAAGTTAAAACGAAACATGAATATGAAAATTTGCACACTTTTATATAGTGACAAGTCTGTGTGAGGGTTAATTGATAAAGATTGGATATTGAAATTTTCATTTACCTTATTTGATTGGAAGCTATCTGATGCAGCAGGATTTTAACACACTGTATACTACAATGTTTACACAAGTATACACAAGAACACTGAGTGGTTTGACACATTTGTAGGGTAATTGACTAGAAAGAGTTGTTTATTTGTTTAGTGCGGCATCTACCGGGAGAAATCATAACTTCAGGTTATTCTAGATGAACAGTTTACTGTATTTATCAATAACTTTTTTTACACTTAAATATACAGAGTGTTACTAAAATCTTTATACATTACACGTATTTATGTTTATAAATTTATTAAATAGTTTTACCGTTCAACCTTAAAAGTTACTCTTTCAAAAATTGTTATACTAAAAAATTGGAAAAACTGTAAACTCAAAATTTGATTCAATAAATATATTTTAAGTTTTGTATAATATAAGAAAATATATTTTCAAATGGTGATCGCAAAACCTCTGGTATATAAGCGGTAATTTACAAGAAATAAATTAATAAGCTTGACTGAGGTTTTATGCAACCAACAATACATTACTACTACTTTTGCACATATTTTTTCTCACTTCAGAAATATTTGTAATTAAAAACATATTTATAAATCGAAAGCAGTTGTATAAAGGTTTTGCAACCGAGACAAAATAAACTCATATTTCTATAAATACTAAATAATGTGAAACAGTCCGATGAGTCTTACCGGCTAGATACTCTAGTATCAACCGGAATCAAATTTAAATAATTCAAGCAAACATATACCAGACTATAAAATAGATAAAAAAAACATAAAATAAAAGCTAAAATTGTAATTTATTTTGCTGATTTAGGAACCAATTCTAGATTTACTGTGACAGCTAATTGTAAACTTACGTCTTAAAAATGTTAAACCTTGAATACTATCACGCAACACATTTATATTCATAACTATATTTTGCGTCTTATCAACCTCCTACTTTTATTTTTTCCATGTATCAGATATGGATTTGGAAAAAAAACTCATTTATGCATGAGAAATTTTTATTAAAAAAAATCACTTTTTGATTTTTTCAGTCGTCTTGTTCTGTATAATTCAACATAACTTTAATAAGCGGCTTGTAGACTAGTTGCGGCGCATGTTTTCCAAACAAAAAGTCAACATGATTAAACGCATCCAAAGGAATCTTGTACAATCCAACATTATTAGTCAGATTTTGCGACAATCTTATTACATCCTAAAAAAAAAACAAAATTAGTAAAACGCAGAAAAACAATAAAATTATTACAATGTAACTAGCTAGCCAATCATTTTCTGCATACATCAGAAAAGTCTTAACTTTAATTTTCGGCAACTTATATTCCGGAGGTGTTAACGATCCATATTTGATCTGATTTCCCTCAGGTCCATAATCGTACTGTTGAAATTTCCCATCATTTTTAATTTCTTGCGCATAATGAAGAACAGTTTTTGTCGAAGTACCTGCAGGATCATGGTTTAAAACTACTGGTAAGATTTCTTGATTAAACTCCTTTTTATCAAATCCACATAAAGTGAAAATAATGTCTTCACAAATCGTTTGATCAATTTTCAACAATTCACAATCATATGATAAAAATTTCATTATTTTATTGTTGGGTAAGAATTGATTCAAACCCAAATAGCGCGCCAACCATTCAAAATCATAAGCAAATGGTGAGAGATATCTAATTGGTGATTTAACATGAGTCATGTATGCTACAGGAGCTAGAGCTACCATTAATTTAACATTTTTAGCAGCTTGAGGTTTTAACGACGCAAAAACAAAAAACATGGTTGTTCCCATTGAATGACCAATGTAAATAATCTCGCCAGGCTTGTTGGTTGTGTTGCTGACGTAATAAATAGCTGCTGGTAGGTCGAAGACTCCCATTTCGTGCCAACTGAAGTTCCAGAATTGCGGACTTTGGATTGGCAGATTCACATGGGCTTTGGAATAAGTGTTACCTCGAGCATTGCTCATCCAGACGTCATACCCATAATCGGCTAATATAAACGCTAGAATTTAAACAATTCTACAGATTATGCTTAAATAAATGAAAATGCAAACCTAAAGAGTTGTTATTTTCGCTCACCCAATCGGCACTACTTGATAATAAACCATGCTGAAGAAAAACGGGTTGTCCACCTCGCTTTCCAGATTTCGACCCAGGGATGCGATGAATTGTTAGAATATACCCATCTTCTGTTGTAACAAAATGGGATTCGGCCGGATAGCCATGACGTTTAACAATTTGAGGCTGCAAGAATATTTTATAATCAAATTTCATCTAAAAACGATAACTTACTGTTGTTAAATCACAATCTGGATTTCCAGAACAGTCATAAATACTTTCTGGTACATTTTCGCATAAAAAGAACGGGAGCAATGTGCTTAGGTAAAGAAGTCGGTACATCACGGTAACCTAACATGTATTAGCGGACCAACGGTTTTTTAAATATATTGAAAGCATTTTACGGTTCACGCTGATAATTTTAATTTAGTTTTTCGCTATTTTCTTATCATATTGGGCGTTTAGAGTTCAAATTACAATGCAGAATGATTCAGAGACTTGTTTATCCGGGTTTGCGCTTGTCCTTGCTTGGAAAATCGATGATGTAAGTTGTAAAATACAAAGAGACAAATCAAAACTCAAAAGTAGAAGATATAATGAAATTTTGTGGGTTATAAAAATTTACATAATTAATTGATGGTCGAATGATTCATAAGATAATGGATAAAATAGATGTAAAAATGTATGTTGTTCAATAATTGCAATTTTAAAACAAAGAGATTTCACAAATGCAATAAAAGAGACAATAATTTGCGCTTGTTTATTTTTCATCGATTTTTGAGTTCGCGCTTAAATTTAAATATCTATATTTGCTTAGCCACACTAATGAAAATAAAGTATTGATGTTATTAATGTATTTGTTGAGATATAGATTGTGTTTCAATAAAAATTATGATATTTTTTATTTGATGTTATTTTATAATTTTTAAAAAGCAGTAATGTTTCCAGATTCTCTCTGATTCTATTTATTCAAATTTTTCTTTTCGTTGGCAAACTTGTTTATTGACAGCTGTCAAACGTCCTTGTCAAAATGTTTTAATAACAATGTTTGTATGGCTTCATAAATAATTAAAATAATCGATTTTAAATAAAATGGGAAGCGAAAAGGTATTATATTTATTTAAAATATATTTTTTTAATTTTTTAGACAGTATTATGTTCATTTTTTTGTTTTTCAAAAAGCCGGCTAACCTCTGTCTTGCAGCTTCTTTTCCGTTTGGAACAGCCCCATGGGACCGGTGATATTTTTATACAATGGCAAAAAGGCTCCGGGATGTATTTAGCAACAACTGGGATTGATTCAATGGTTAATATTTTCGACAGATATGGACAAATTCGAGATAGAATTCGGCTGCCAAGGTTTGATTTCTTCTTCAAGTTTTAATCTAAAATACTGACTTTATTTCTAGTCTTTGCACAGGTTTTGGATGGGATTCAGATGGTGACTTACTAGCGATAATTTGTCAGTCGCCACAATTGACTTTATGGGATGCAAATACCCAGAAAAAAATCCAAATTGATGTTCGATTGAAAGATCAAATGTCATTTTTAGTTTGGGCTAAAAATATGCCATTATTGGCTGTAGGCACTTTTAAAGGGAATGTTTCAATTTATGATCATAATACATCCAAGTTGTATTTTTATTGTATTTGAATTTTGTATTGAATACATTTTTTAGACGGACGCCTGTTATCGGAAAACATTCAAAAAAGATAACTTGTGGAGCTTGGAATACCGAAAATTTGCTTGCTTTAGGTTCTGAAGATAAAACAATTTCTATAAGTAATGTTGATGGTGATACTTTAAGAGTAATTAATGTAAGAGCGGAACCTTCGGAGATTAATTTTTCTGAAATGAAACTTGATGAAAGAATGGGGGGTGAAAATACAGTAATTTTGTCCAATTTTGTTCTCAATATTTATATTAATTTTTCTGCATTTTAGGTTAGCGTAATTGTTGGTAAACGGACCTTATATTTATATAATTTATTAGACCCAGACAACCCCATTGAATTGGCTTTCCAACAACACTATGGGTCGATAGTTACTTATAAATGGTTTGGCGACGGCTACATTCTTATTGGTTTTTCTGCTGGTTATTTTGTCGCAATTTCGACTCATATTAAAGAAGTTGGACAAGAATTATTTCAAGTTCATAATCACAAGAATACTCTTACAGATATAACATTGTGTGAAAAAATAAGCAAAGCAGCATCTTGTGGCGATAATACGTATAAAGTATAATAATTTGTAACTCTACAGTAAAATTTCGATTTTAGTGTTAAAATTCATGATTTGAATAATCTTCAAGAAACTTCAAGTGTTTTAACTTTATCGCAAGAAGCAGGTTTAGAAAAAATTTGTTGGAGTGTTGATGGTCAATTGTTTGCTGTTTGTACTAGAGGTGGTTCATTGAATGTTTATGTATCACATGTGCCTCTTTTAACGTCGGCTTGTGCTTCTAGGATTGCGATTTTGTCAAGTTTGACTGAAATTAGTCTTTATAATTACACATCAGATAAAGTAAGTTTTAATTTGTGCATTCAAAATATACAGTAATTTGAAACAGTTCGGCAGCTTTTTGAAGGTATATCAAATTATTTCGAAGGAAACAGTCTGTTTATGTTTCTTTAATGTCTCTTTTTTTTTCTATAGTTTAAGCTTTTTTATTTGTTCTCAGAAAGCTGTGTCTGTTTTGTGTCTTAATAATTACTTTTAGAGCACTATATTTATAGTTTCAAATTTCAGACTAAACTTAAACCTATTCCAATAACTTTGGAAACTGAGCCTAGTTTCATAGCTGTTGGTCCATACCATATAGCCGCTGGTATGAACAATCGTGTTTGGTTTTATGATTTAACTCGATCTCAGCCTGGTACTGATGATGCTCCTTTAATGTTAAAAGATAGACAATATCTGGGTGGTGTTACAAGTATTAAGTTGAATACTGAATATGCATCTGTTTTATTTGAGGGAAAAGTGCAACTTCATATGGTGAGGATTTTTTTTTTCTCTTTAATTGATATTTAAATTTTATTGTTGTAGATTGAACAGCCTGAAGTTTGTCATGAAGACAGAGAAACCATGTTATTTCCTGATAGTAATTCTTCACATTTATTTATAACATGTCATGCTTTGACTACAGATTTTTTGATTTATGGTACCGATATGGGCAATATTGTTTATTTTCATGTAGAAGAGTGGGATATAGCTAGTGACTATAATCATGATGTTGGAATAGTGAATATTTATGCAGATCCTGCAGGAACGAGGATAGTTTTTGTTGATATTAAAGGTCAAGGATTTGTTTATAATGCTGTAAGTATTAGGAATTTGAGTCAATTTGAATGAAGCATCATTTCATACTATTCTTTAAAAATGTCTTTAAAATTGTTTTTTCGGATTTCACTTTCAGATACTTCTAAATATTTATAATTGCGATTTTACTGTTTTCTTGATTTTTGGATTCCTTAAATTTCCAAGATTTTGTGATTTCTTTGATTTATTTGCTTTATTATTCTCTTAGGTATAGATTTTTTGGGGTTTCAAGTTTTAGAGATTCTCCAGATTTTTTGAAACTTCTAAAGTTTTCAATTTTCTTTGATTCCACAGATTTTTTGGACTTTTAAACCTTCAGACCTGCATTTCATGAATTTTTTGTATTTTTGAGATTGCTTAGATTTTTTGAATTTTGCGTATGTGTATGAATAATTTTATAGTTTCTTTTGATTTTTAATAAGATTTTCTAAACATTAATTACCCAGATTTCCTAAATTCTTCAAATTATTCCCCAAATTTTTTAGATGTTTTAAATACTTATAAATTCTTGGATTTTATTTTCAAAACTTTTGTATATTTTTAATTTCTTAGATTTTCTCAATTCGAATTTCTCAGAAATTTATTTTTTTTTGATTTTCTGAATTTTTTGGGTTCTATAGCTTTTCCAGATTTTCTAGATTGTTTAAGTTTTCTAAATTGTAGGAATGTTTTTTTAAAATTAGATTTTCAGATTTTTTAGATACTTTTTTCTGATTCTTTACATTTTCTAAAATTTTTAGATAGTGTTTTTGAGATTCTTTAGATTTCTCATTTTTTTCGGATTGTTTGAACTTTGTAAATTTCCCAATTCCAATTAGATCTCTTTGATTTTTTGGATTTTTTTTTATTCTTGGAACTTTTCAAATTCTTACGATTTTTTAGATTTTTTTCTATTTCATGATTGTTTAGATTTTTTAAAATTGTTGCAAATTGTTTATTTTTCTTAGATTTTATTAATTTCTAGTTTTCACATTTCGTCAATCTTTTATAAATCTACTATAAATCATTCTTAGAAAAAAACATATAAACAGTTATTATATTTTTTTATTTCAGGTGATAAATGAAGCTGTCCAAATACCAGATTTAGCCAATAAAGTATGCGGAGTAACCTGGGATAGTAATATAACTGATCGAAATACATTTATTGTATTTGATCAACACGAAATTTTCACATATATTTACATAAAAAACTCTCTATATGGTACCATTGTCAAAAAAATTGGCCAAACTTCTTTAGTTTCAAAACAAACACCTTTACTGATGTATGCTGGAGAAGTTCTATCAGCTACTACTGGCGGTCAACTAATTCAATTAATCCTCAACACACACGATGTTACTGAAATTGGATTAACAGAAGGAGATCAGACTGTTATGGAAGCAAATTTTAGAAAACAAATTGCTCTCCATAGGTATGATAATCAATTTTGTCTTTTTGTTAAAAAAAATCAATAATTTTTCAAAAGATTTTCGTCTGCATGGAATACATGTGAAGCTCTTAAATCAGAGGAATTATGGCGTAGTTTGGCTTTAGAGGCAATGAAACATATAGAAATTGAATTAGCGATTCGAGTTTATAGATTATTAGAAGATGTTTCAATGGTTTGGTCTCTAGAAAGCATATCTGGTGTTGAAGATTATAAATTATTATGTGGATATATAGCAATGTTTTTAGAAGATTTTGATTTAGCACAACAGTGGTTTATGAGTTCAAGTTATCCAGTTGCTGCTTTAGAAATGCGAAGAGATCTGCTTCAATGGGATCAAGCTTTGCAATTGGCGAAAAAAATGGCTCCTGATCAAATTGCATTGATTTCTAGAGAATATGCACAGCAGTTAGAATTTACGTAAGTTTTGCATTTTTGTGTTTGGATATACAAGGTGATTCAGATTTAATGTTAATATTTTTTTCATAAACTTCTAATAGATTATCTTATAAACTGGATTTTACAGGGGCAACTATTCTGAAGCTTACATCCATTATGAAAAAGGTTTACAAGAAGATTTAAGTCGCGAACACACTTTTATTTGTAAATGTGGGATAGCAAGAACAGCTTTACATTGTAACAACTACCGTCATGGCATTAGCATAGCTTTAGAATTGGACAATAAACAGCTACTAAAAGAATGCGCTGAGATTTTAGAAAAAAATAAGCAACTAAATGAATCCGCTATTTTATTCGAAAAGTGTCAAAATTATGATCGTGCAGCAATAATATACATTAAATTACGTAATTGGCAAAAGGTTGGTGAAATTCTCCCAAAAGTAAATTCTAGTAAAATACATTTACATTATGCTATCGCCAAAGAGAACGAAGGAAAATATGAAGAAGCTGTAAGTGCTTATTACAACGCCAAAGATTATGATTCAGTAATTCGATTACAATTAGAACAATTGAATAATCCCGAAGTAGCTGTTGAACTTGTTCAAGAAACTAAAAGTACAGAAGGAGCTAAACTTGTAGCTAGATTTTTCCAAAAATTGAATGATTACAATTCTGCGATAAAATTCTTAGTTTTGTCGAAATGTAATGAAGAAGCTTTTGAATTAGCAAGGCGATATGGAAAAATGCAAATTTATGGGGAAATTCTATTGAATAGCATACCAGCTGATGAGCTTAGACCTCAGGATTTTAACAACATAGCTACGTATTTCGAAAATGAACGAAATAACTTATTAGCTGGGATTTATTGGTATCATGCTAAAGATTACTCAAAAGCTATAAAACATCTATTAAAAGCTGCTAAATCAAATACTAAAGAAAACGAAGCTATTAGTGCAGCTATAGATGTTGTTGCTTCATCTAAAGACGAAACACTTTCAGCACAGTTGATTGAGTTTCTTTTGGGTGAATCAGATGGGTTACCTAAAGATCCAAAGTATTTATTCCGGTTGTATATGGCCAAAAAGCAATACAGAGAGGCATCAAAATCGGCTTTGATCATAGCCAATGAAGAGCAAATAAATGGAAATTATCGAAATGCACACGATGTTTTATTTGCAATGTATCAAGAACTCAAAAGAAATGGTATTAAAATACCAAATGAAATGCAAGCAAATCTTATGCTTTTGCACAGCTACATATTGGTGCGTCTGCATGTGAGAAGAGGAGATCATTTAAAAAGTGCAAGAATGTTGATTAGAGTGGCGAACAATATTTCAAAATTCCCAGCTCGTAAGTCGCATTTGTAGTTTATAAAAAAAGTAGATTAGATAGCAAGAGAGTGGTAATTTTTTTTTTCTACTTTGCGTCTTTAACGAATCTGTTTTTTCCTGAAATCTTTGCATTTTAAATTTATAAAATTGAATAGAGTACAAATTAGAAAAAAATGTTCTAGAAGTTGTTTCAGTGCCCTAAATTGTGACTCAACAAACTTGTTTTTCCACACATCTTTATAATTTTTTTATGTTGTTTTTGTAGATATTGTTCCTATTTTGACTTCAACAGTGATTGAATGTCATCGTGCTGGACTTAAATATGCAGCTTTCAAATATGCGACAATGTTGATGAATCCTGAATATAGGAAGAATATAGATAGCAAATATGCAAAAAAAATTGAGGCTGTGGTTAGAAAACCTCCAAAAGGCGGGAAAGATGATGAAATATCCGGGGATCCACCGGAACCATTAACACCTTGCCCATATTGTACAAATGTATTACCAGAAACAGAGGTTTACTGTAATAATTGTAAGAATAACATTCCGTTTTGTATAGTAACAGTAAGTTGTAAAATGTTTGGATTTGCTATTTTTAATGAGCTTTTAGGGACGTCATATAGTTACTACTGATTTGACAGCTTGTCCTGAATGTGATTTTCCGGCTATAAGAACATTCTTCATTGAGTGAGTTTGATGATCTATTAATTTATTTCTTGTATTGATGAACCAATACACTTTTTTTCAGGATTCTTGACAGTGAGGATTCTTGTCCCATGTGTTCAGAAAAAGTAGATTCAAGACAACTGCCTAGGATTGACGACTTTGAACCTTATTTAAATGTCGAATAAGTTTTGATCTCAGTATTGAACTATTATTTATTTATTTATTTATTTTTTAGATTTAAAATAATGTTTTAGAAAAGTATACAAGTGATCAAATGATATAATGCCATTTCCTTTTGATCGCTCTGTTTGTAGTAATTGCCGTCCTTTTGAATGCAATAAAAACACAAAGTTATGTAAGAAAAAACTGTCCTTCTATAAAATCCCAAGTAAGCTAAAGTTTAAGATTTGTTAGGTAGAAGTTATCAAATATCTATTTACTGTCATATGTTTTTCTGAAAAATCGTTCATGTCCAAGTTCCGCGATAAAATCCGAACTAGAAATCCCGTCTCCAATAATAATTTATTTCCCGATTCCCTGTAGACTGCCAGCTGCATCCCTGGTCTTTTAAAATAGGAAATTTAACTGGAAAAAAACGCGTGTTTGACGTTCCGTTTCCGCAACTGGGAGGTTAATTTCATTTTAATATTGCGGTCGCGCGCCACTTCTATCGGAAAAGAATTAGGCGCCATTTGGTCCCTGTTCGCTCTTCTGTGTTGCTTTGATTAGCATAATTTCCAAGTTTGTGTCGTCTCCTATAATTCGATGATGAATGTGTGGAGGAAAACTGAGATATCGGAAGGTCACTCCCAAGAGTTAGAGTGGTAATGGGCGCCACGACGCCGCTCCGAGGGTCTTTTCGATAGATTACACCGTCGGGATTCAAACTTGCTAAGTTTCCTCTTAATCCGTGATTTGCAAATGGTTGATCCCTTCGCGGCCCCACATTACCAGGAAACGTTATTCCGGGGTCATTAAAAATGGATTGGCCCGCAGTTTGGGACATGTTTAAGTTTCCGGTTAGAAGAGAGACACTCGCTCACTCTGCATTTCTGGACCTAAGTTTCAAGATAACTTTGAAAACCCATTTGCGATACAAATATTTCAGCATAATTTCAAAGCTTCCACGGACACTTTCAATTTAAAAATATTTCTGAGCAAGCAAAAATATTCAAATACACCGCCAAAGCGTCAAAAATCAAACTACTTATTGGGTGATTGAATCAAGCAATCAAAATAAATTATACGCACGATAAAATTATTTTGAAATTAAAATTCCTCAAAGAACTTTCCTATTTTTGAGTTTTTCTTTTCTGTTGATACTCTTTTCTTGTATAGATACTTTAAGAATTTGAAGCTCTTTTTTTATTAGATTTTCTTTTGATTTATTTAAGTCTTTGATTTTTCAAGTATACTAAAGATGTAAATTTCTTTAAATTTCTATGTACTCCAGGTTTTTTAAAATGTCTATGTCTTCTAAATTTTCTTAGGTTTTTAACATTTTTATAGATTTTCCAAACTATTTTCGATTCTGCAGGTTTTTTTACTTCTCTGATTTTTTATAGATTTTTATATGTGCATACAGGTGTCTCACAACAGTGGGCGTTTTTCCATAACTATCAAGAGGAAATTTATGAACAAAACTGAGAAAGTCATAGGTAATCATGAGCATTTTATTCATTTATCAGTTATAATATCAAAAGTTCAGATTTGGCCGTAGTTAATTCTCAACAGAAATAATTAATTAGTTGAATTTTTTTCTTTTTGTTGATTTCTGAAAAACGACAAAAAATTCTATTAAATTTGAATAAATTGCTTTCACATGTTTTACAAATTTTCAGACAATATTTATTCATAATTAGATCAATTTTTTCGCTCACAAAAATGGAAAGACATTCAAGAAAGGCGGCAACACTTAAAGTAAGAAAGTAAGGTATGAGTGAAACTTTTACAAAAATTTGGTTTTTGATGACGCACCGCTGTACAATATGCAGAAATCATCATTCTTTCAATGTTAAAAATGGGAATAAATTTAATGGAACCATCTTTGACACTTTTTTAACATAAATTGTGTCTTTAGCATCCCAATGTGAATAATGTATTGTTGGTTGCATACAATTGCAAAAATTTTGGGTTTTTCTTAAGTTTTAGCATTGAATAAATAATTAGAGATTTTAGTTATAATTTTTACGATTTCAACAACGACGTATTGTAGGCTTCAGCATTAAAACTTTTTTTATTACTCATATGTTTATCGCTTAGGATATTCATTTCCATATTCTTGATAACAATTAGGTTGACTTAATTACTAGGGGCCTATTTGATAAACGTGATAAGTTTAGTAATACTAGTGACTATTGACAAGTGCAATGCAATGTTGCATTTAACAAATTATTAGTCACTAGCATTATTAATGTTTTGTCACTGTTATGAATCGGATCCTATATATACAAACCAGCTTCCGCTGATGTTACTGCAACCTTAAAAACTATCTCTTTTTAAAATTCGAATAGTGATCGTTGTGATATTTTGGCAAAAAAATTTCAAAAGACAACTGCGGTATTTTATCAGAAAATGGGTAAAAATACTATAATATTTACTGGTTGGGATAAAAAAAATTGAACTTTATACAATGAATAGGATAAAAAAATATTTCGATAAAACAAGCTAGTCAAAATTCGTCTCAAACACGACAAAAAATATGTCAAAAATTGTATCTAATATTTGTACGTACAAGAAAATAGGACACATAGGAATTAAATGTCTCATTTGTGATAAATCAACAAAAAGAGAATGAAAAAGGACAAATAGTTGTAATATTTGAAAAAAAAAATGTTGTGCACTTTTAACTACCATAAGTGATGTAAATTTTTTTGAAGAAAAATTGTTGATTTATGTGAAGTAAATAAGTGTAACATAAACATTATACATTCTTAAATTAGGAAATCAGTTTCAAAGAAATATTTTTGCAGATGCATTTTGAAAGTTGTAAGTTTTTTATGCAAAACAGACAAAAGTTTAATTTTTGAGATAAGTTTAATCGGGACCCTACAGTGGAGCCTTGGGCACGCGCTCACTGTGCTCATATCTAAATCCGCCTCTGTGAGGCTCATTCTCCACCTATAAGTGGATAAATTGGTACTAGATAAGTGTTTTTAAAATGCTAGCTATGATAATTCTCACTTAAAAATAATTTTTAGATCCAACGATGAGATTCAGCCACCCTTGTTTAGTCTGAAATGTCAAAACAATCTGAATCGTCTTCTAACCATGTTCTCAATTGTAAACGAAAGCAACTGATTAAGGATTTTCAGCGATAAAGCTTTCCTTTCAGTCATTTACTTTTTTTTGTTGAGATTAAGACGACGTAAACAAACGGAATGGCGTGCAGATATTAATTAAATTATCTTTAATTATTGTTTGCTCTGTATATAAAATGATAAATTGCAGAATTCCAGAGTTAGAATTTAATACCTATCTACTTGTAATGAATGAGAAACTATTTCAATTATTTTCAATTTTGATTTAGCGTGCTTCGTTATTTCGCCGTTGTTTTCAATTAGCAAAGTTATTAATTAAATATTTTATTATTTTATGGACTCTTTTATGTGAGCGTTGTATGTATATAGTGAGTGTTTTGAACAATAAAAAATAAAAAATTCAACGTATGAATTTTATAAATTGATTGAAAAATAATACTGAAATGCCTTTGTTTTTGCGGATTAATAAAACCTAATTCCGCACGCGCTTCAAGAGCTTTTTAGCTTTTATTGAATATTTGAAAATTTATTTGCAAAATTAATTGTTTAAATGAGAATAGTAAATATCCTTTGTTTTGAAAAATACAAAAATTTATAAATTTCCACCTCATCATCTCTTGGCAAAGGCAAAGAACGAATCCGCATAAAGTTAATGGAATCTTAATTTTTAATCTCGCAAACACAGAGAGATTTTATTTTATCTCTCATAAACAAGGCAATTCCCGACTTTTACCTCATAACCTCCGGCTAAAATTTCTAATTAATGTTCTGTATGAAATTTAATTACGCAATACTCTCGAACACAACTTGTTTTTTCTTTGCTTGTTAAACAAGAAAAAATACACCTTCGTATGATTCAAGCAATATCTATCGACAGCTATAAATTTTAGACAAATTCTCTCAAATCTGATAGATAAACAGTGGTTCATTTATTATAGTTTCACCCTCTTATCACAATCATCCATTAGTACAGATTATGTTAATGTGAATTTTGAAAAGGCATCAGAGCGCGGATTTATGGAAGTGATAGTTGCCACGTGACCTCTGCGGCCACTGATACCGAAGTATCACGTGTCCCATGTCGAATATTCCTCTGCTCTGGTGGAAAAAAAGCCCAAACACAATGATCGGATTAGGGGTGACATCGTGGGAAATTGCAAAGGGGGTTGAGGCAAGTTTTTACACGCAATTCATGCTTGTCGCCTTCCTATAATGCCACTCAGGTATTATTTTAATCGTTTATAGTATACAATGTGTTTACTATTTTCTTTATTACTGATTTGGAATTGTTAAAAATATTATATTTCTATTGTAACTGACTGAAAATGAAAATAATTTCATTTGTTACGTTTTGTTTGATTTTGGAATAATTTTTACAACGGCAATGGGAAATCACATTCTGGTCTTCGAAGTATTTTTTTTTCTGCTTTGCACCTTTTGGAGCATTTCGATACATGTTTGAGTGTCGAAAAAAAATTGCGTATCGAAATAAGGATCGGACAATTTGATTTCAATAAATTGGTAAGCATGAATGTCAGTGTCAATAATTTTTGAGGTTAACTTCAAATTGACTTTTGTATGGTAACGATAGATGTCATCAATTATTAAAAATTCTCTAAGTTTTGAATTTTCAATTTTTTCATTTAAAAAAGGCTAAAGAAATGCAAAACCGAAAAAAATGCATAAAAAATTCGTTTTATAAGTTAACTGTGACACTCGTCTTTTACAAAACTTCCGTTCTGTAAATTTAGACTCGTGTCATAATTTTTGACTAATGGAACGTGTTTTTTAAAATATTATTCAGTAGAATATACATTTTTAACAAATAATTGGACTGATGATTCGTTTAGGTCAGTCTATTAATAAATTTTGCAGTTATGTTCATTGTTTTGTAGTTTGTAGTTTACCTTTTTATTCATTTAAAAAAAAATATTTCACATACAATAAAAATACATCATATAAACTGCAACATATGATTTTCCTTACACCCGCTTGATATTTCACGTAAGTTTTACATAATCTACGTTGTGGGGTATTGCAATCAAGTCGGTAATGAAGATATTTCATTATTGCTTTAAGTTGCTTTTAAATAAATGAATACATCTGAAAATTTTTATGTTTTTAAATTTTTGTACTCGAATTTGTAGCGAAATATGCAGTTTGTTTTGAAAATTACAAATTTCATTAAGGACATTAAGGTATGGTTCAGGTCTCGGTTGAGATCTTAAGTGCAACTATTAAGTTACTGAAGATGGAGTAAAAATAGTATTCAGTTACAATATTAAAAAAATTAAGTATTTTTCAACACGGTGCAGTTAAAGACTCAAGAGAACCATAACCTAAAGGTTTATAGATGTCATTTTAACAGTCTCTCAATTGACATTAACTCAATATTGAAAACTGTCTCTTCAAAAAAAGTTCCCCCAAAGTACATTCTCTAACAAAATTTTATGTGTACAGTCCCAAAATTTGAGCACTAAATGACCTTGAAGTGGAACAAGTATCTGCAACAGATATTAAATATTTACGTAACAAGCGTGAAAAGTAAAGGATATCGTGCTAGTGAGAGTTTGGCGAACGAGGCGCAGGCCGAGTGAGAAAAACGAACGAGCACAGATAGATACTTTCCAGCGATTTACGTACACTATTTTAGATGTTTACAACAAAATTCCTAACGAAAAATTCAATTTTTCGCTAAACGTCAAAATATTAACGTCAGTTCTGACATAAAGTCATTCACTAGAAAACTGAACATAAAATTAGAAAAACTCATCCAAAGATGCTTAATAGTCATAAAGGCTTGAAGTTAGTACTCACTGGTGTTTGTTCTTCTCGAAATCATTGGGAATTCAATCATGGGCGATGACATCTGACAGCCATATCACACTAGTGCGGATATATTTCCCATATCATAACAGTTTTGATATTAGTAATTTTCTTATGATATTGACAACTTTCGGTAGAGGTCGTATAAAAAAAAATTATTCGTTTAGTTTGGCCAAGAGAAAAATCTTATAAAGAATCAAAAAGTGTCAATTTCTTAATTTCTCATCATTTATGTTTTAGGATTAGATGTATTTATTTAAATTGTTCTCAACTTTGTGGCACTTCCGGTTATAACGGAAACATCCACTAGCTTTGTTATTTTGGAACAAAATGAATAAATCGAAAAATGATTGAACTATGCTTATTCCGTGGGAAAGATTTAATTTATGAGAAAAAAAATTAATGCGTTTCAAAATTTTAAGATTTTTGACAAATGAAAATGCATTTCTGAATTTTTTTATTGGCTTTGATTCATAAGTAAATAAAGTAAGGTTTCTAGTTTTAGACTGAGTAACATTTTATTGATAATCTTGCAAAAAAATTCTTTATTATTTCTTATAGTTGCTTAGAAAAAAACATTCAAGTTAGACTCTACATATATTAAATTTCTTTCGTCAGATACCAAAGGAATCAATTAATACATAATGTATTTAATACATTAAAAAGATAAATTTTTAAATGCAGAAGATTGGAATATCCATTTTAAAATTACAAAATTGTTATGTAGCTGCTTTCGGCACAACAGACGAATAGAACTTATTCTGAAATAAACATAATGAAAAATTCAGATTTTTGGATTTTTTTTTTTGGTTTTCTACATATTTTCAATAGTCTAAGTAGTAGTAGATAGAGGCGACAGCAATATAAATGCGCTTAAAACAACCTTTCTTAATATTTTTGTTTTTTTTTATGATTTATAGAAGCTGCAGGTACGAGTAAATGTATTTTTAGTTTTCAAAAAAAAAGTATTAATACTTTGATGTGTTAAAAAAATTAAATGCTCACAATGAAAGTTTATTTGGAATTATAAATTTTTTATTTAAGACGGTCCTAATGAAAGCAATGGCTTGTATACAAACATCTGTTGGTTTATGTAAATTATGGGATTTCTTGTAATTTACAATCCATTGTTAGAAAACTAGCAATTATCGGAGTCAAATACTATACAAATGCACAAAAACGTAATTTTTTTGGAGAGGACTAAAAACACGTCATAATTAAAAATAAATTATTTCACAAAAGCGTTCTTAGCGAAAAATCTGTCAATACAATCATAATCAAAAATGCTTCTGCTCTATTTATACACAAAAAAGCGATGGGAAAAAATGGAAACTTTAAAATAACAATGAAAATCGACACTTTACAAAATAATAAAATTTTCTGTTCTGTTATTGATTTTTTATAGACTTATGAATGCCAACATAAATTATTTTTTAAAGGTTTCGCACTTAAAATTGCAAAATGAATATATTTGTGATATTAGATAATGATAATAATGATAAATCGTAGATTCATAACAAACATGTTCCTCATGTTTAAAATATTACAGCAAGCTAAATATTGGAACAAAACAATCAGAATTTCAGTAAGTTTTTTCAATACACATTCTCAATAAGACAAAATTTGAAAAAAGGTTTTTTATTTTTTGACTTTTTGTGAGTTTTGAACGACAAAACTGCAGATTAGGCGTCCGATATATTGCAGATTTCTCCTATATTTTAATTTTTCAAACTTCTTTATTTATCAATTTGATTTTGAAGATTTAAAATATTTCAAATCGCGTGATTAAATTCATCTGCTTATGTCTCTTTTTTTTTTCATACACATTTACCTAAGCTATGAAGGGGTTCGACAAACCGACCCTTCTATACCCACTAAATTCCCAGTTGAAAAGTAAACTTTGTCTCTGTTAATGTTTGCTTGAGGTTTATGAAGATATGCTAAGTAGTCTTGAGAGAAGTGTACATTAATAGTCCACCAGATGCTAACTTACGGTTACGCTTCGGTGGTTGCTTTTGAAAATCATTGTTATTCACAGAATATAGAATATATTAAGAGAATTATGTTATATTTGCACAAAAGTAAGTCCATAAGGACGTTTCAATCTCAATTTTACTTTTTCCATTACTTTTTATAGAGTTTAATATTTTTCCTGCACTTTAGTTATACTAAATTATCCAACTTTTGTAAACTTTAACTGTAAATGCATCCACCTAATTGAAATAAATTAATTATGATAAAAGTTTAATTGTCACGTGTGCTTCAGCACCTCCCTCTTCTCTTTCGCTCCAATCGACATCAAACCCTACTTCGCGTCCATCTAAATATTTGACATGACGTATTTGACAGGCGGTGCGACTGTCTTCTGTTATTCCATCCCCTCCTCTATCGCCGAAAAATAAGCATCGAAGCTTTCGTGCGCCGCGGCGAAAGCTTCCAAAGCTCGTGTCGGCGGCACGACGGACGATAAAGCAGACTGTGCATTCCGAGTCGGGCCGTTGAGGCGCGAGGTTGTGCTTTTAAACTTACGTCTCTGTTCCGAAGCGACAAAATTATTATATACTATAATAAACTGTATTTAAATTTTTTTATTATTTCTAGTACTGTTGATAAAAACAGTGTTATCTCGCTGTGTTCTGTTTCACTCATTTCGTGTTTATCTTTTGTATTTTCTGTGACTCAAGAACGACAACATCGGCAAAACGCAACACGACGAAATCTGTAAGTACAAAAAATGTAAATTGTTATTGTTGCTTTGAGATTTTTGGAAATTTGGAACGGTGTTGACAGCTGCCGCCACGTGCACATACGCGCTTTCGCGCCATTTTCACCGGGAAATGTATAGACAATTTTAATCGGTAAAGATTGTTCATTCAATATGTGCGTAAATTGTTTCTGTATGTCTAAACTGATGATTTTTGCTTTTGCCATTTGAAAAAAAGTATTTGCGAAAGGAAGTCGTTTATTCCCGAATCTCGGGTGTGTGCCACTGAATCGGTTTTCCTACGTCCCTACATAATGGACTCGAGAAAAAACAAATTTGTTTTTTACGCTCAAATAGAGAAACAAAATTGAAAAGGAAACTGTAATAAGACCGGCTCGTCCACTCCCCCAGTTCTCGTGTTGTTTTTACATTTCGTTCTAGACTCAATCATGCATACTTTCATCCGTTTATACCTCTGCGACGTTATTTATTGTTATATAGCAAAAAACAAACACTAAAAACGTATAGTTGATTTGTAATTAGTAGAGTTGCCCAAAGGTTTGCCTCTGGTCCCTTTTTCTTGAAAATAAAACGCAAACGGAACGTTGTTGACATAGGATGATTATCTCAATAAGTTTGGAGAAGAGACGAAGAAACTGTGAGCTTTGTCGATATTGTCAATCACTGTTCGATCTGTTTACAGAAACGCAAAGACTTGACCGCTCTTCTTTTATTGACAGATTACACTTTAAATTCGAGATTTTTCCTTGATGATTAGACGAGTCGCCGGAAATGATTTACTCCCACTATCCGGACGTGGACATTGATCCAAAACAATTACATTTTCTTTTCAAGTAAATTGATGTTTGTATTGTGGTTGGAAAGATCCGAAGAGTTATTGAATGGATTACTGATTGCCGTGATTAAATCACAATAAAAGTAATTGAGGTCGATTAAGAAAATTAAAAAGCTCGAATAAATTTTCCATCACTTGTCAAACTTTGTTTGCCTTGAACTGGTTTGAGACTTTAAAAATCTTCATTTAGGTCTTTGACAGAGAACTCGTTTGGATTGTTCAATAGTTTATAATACAACAATAAAAATAAATCGGGTATACGATATTATTTCGTGCAAGGCTGTCGTCCGTAATTCATCCCCTCGTCGAGTTTCACCCTTAACATGGGTGCGCTGTTCCACATATGCGACCAGTCAAAAAGGGGAGGTCTGCTTGTCAGAATAAATGCGTACTTAATTGGATTTGTTTATGCCCGTGTTCGGTTTGAATATAATTTCGAGTGGATCGTGATTGAATAAGCTTGTTTGGGGGTAAAATAAAGCAAAGCGCGGGGAGGATGCACATATATTTTTTTTTGGGAATCGAATCTTGAAAATTTTTAATTTCCTGTGCGAATAAATCATTGATTGCAATTTTTTAACGATTGAGAAGGAGTCCCGAAACAAAGCAATCCCATCAAGCGATACCATCGCACATTATGACGTATTATTAGCGCATTACGGCTATTGGAGAGCGATTCAATTATTGGAATAGCGCCATTGCGGCGAGCCGGCAAACTACGATCAAATATCGCAGATTTCGAACAGAGATTACCGGATTTTCTTTCCGGGTTTGGAAAACCAGCGACTCGATTTAATCAAAGAGTCGTCGTCGACGAGGCGAATGACAAACATTCCGGCACGTGGTGTGCAATTAAACACATATAAGGGTTGGTATTGATAGTTGAAATGAATACAGAAAGCTTGATATTTTTTAATAATGAAATTTAAAAAGTCCTCTTGTCATAACACTGTCATTTATATTACGATCTTTTTTAATTTTGAAAAATCTTTAAGGAGCGAATTAAACTTCCCGCCAGGATATTACGTGAATAAATCAAGTGGGCTGTCAGTTCTTCACTTGTTTTAATATCAATAACCCACTTTGCGTTCAAAGTTTCTTTTTATTAATTAATTTCTGCCGCTTAAATAATTAACTATTGATTTCTTTATTCTCATCTCTGTTAGATTATCAATTGCTCTCTCTGTCTTCACGCCAATTTATTGCTTGGCAGAATATTCGACAACCTTTAATTAACAATTCAATTTCTGTACAAGGAATCAAATTAAGAAAGTCGCTCTAGGCCGATCCAATGTTTTTTAATGCAGATTCAAATGTTCAATCAGTTTCCTTTCTCTATCTTACATTTTTACTTGTTACTTGAACACATGTTGACAGATAATAAGAGATGTATACTTAAGAAAGAATGTTGACTTTTTCAACTTAAAGTCAACATATTAAGAGTGAAGTTAACGATCCTTATGACCTTTCTGAAGTACTTTCTTCAATTTTTGATTAATTTTTTTTGTAGGTAAGTGTCGTCCCCGGTCCGGATGAAACCCCCACCAATGAAGGTAAACTCTTAATAAGCCATTCTTCTTTCAAATTGAAATCGGTCTTCGATAAATCTACAGTGACAATCGGTAGATATCCATAAATAATAAAACGGTCAATTATCTCGACGTTTCCAATTTACGTAGCAATTTGCGTCGACTAAATTAACTTTTGTTTTTTACATCTCTTCGACTTATGCTAATGGTGGAATGGTATTCATTGGAGATTGCCTCTGGGTCTCTTGCTGTTTGCGATCGCTCACATGTGAATAAAAATTAATTAAACTGGACACATTTTTTAATTGAAACATTATATTTACATACGAGTTGGGCTTGTTTTTAACTACAATTTTTGGACAATTTTAGTAATAGTATATTATTTACTAACAGGGTGAGACTTGCAAGAAATATCAATAGACTTTATTGACAAATCTTCAAAGATATTTTTTTTGTTTATTCACTTATATAATAGCTTGTTTTAAAGATGTGTTTAACTATACAGAGTGTTTTATTATCCCAGATTTGCAAGCAACTTTTTTTCCTTGTTATAATAGTCGCCTCAGATGCTGTATCGTTATATTTTAATTTCGACAGATGGTTCTAGTGTTGACTTTTTTTTGAGTTTTTAAAGTTCCATTTCTTGATTGAAACTGTCTCAAAATTATTAGTGTTAATAGTAGAGCACTAAATTTTTATAATTTAGTGAACTATGTTTTGCTCTACGGTTCGATATTGTTGTTACATGATTCTACTCTACAGGTTTTTTGTCGTTATGAATTTTTAATCCTCTTAACCATCAGTCATCAACAGATACACGAATAATTAACACAAGTTTGAAAATATTTCTGAAATGTAGTATTTGGCACACAGATTTGTATTTTCTAAAATTTTTGTAACTTGGACGCTGTCATTTTTCGTGCTGATATGAATGAAACATCCTATAGATTATTATAGGCATCAAAATTTTTAAAATTGTATTCCAAATATTGTTATATCCTAGGTATAAAATTTTTCTAGTTTTTTTTGTATACAAATTCTATTAATAGCGCAAGAAACAAACAAAAAAGTTATACCTAAAATGGTACCTATAAAAAAAAAACAAAATTTGGTAAGTCTTAAATTGACATGCAGTTTTTTTCTATTTTGTACTTTTTATTTTTTCATGGATTTTTCTAAATCTAAAATCGAATGTTTTATATTTTTTCGCTTTCTTTAGATCCTTATAATTTTTGAAATCTCTCAGTTTTTGAATATTTTTCAAGATTTTCTAGTTTTTTTTTTGTAATTTTATAACTTCTTAAAATTTTTATACTTGTAGACAGAATTTTTCAATTTTTATAAATCTCTTGAATTTTTTGATTTTTATAGATCTCTTAGATTGATTTTTATTTTTTTCCATACTGTTTTTGATTCTATAAATTTTTTGAATGTTTGTAATGCTTTAATTTTTTCCAATACATCCTTTTATTATTTTTATAAATTCCTAGACTTTCTAGACTCTAGATTCTTGGAGTTTTTTAATTTTTTTAATCTTCTAGATTTCCTAGTTGATTGTTTTTATTTTTTTATACTGTTTTTGATTTTGAATTTTTTAAATGTTTCTGATGTTATATATTTTTTCTAAATACATATCTTCATTGTTTTCTGGATAGAATTTTTTGAGTTTTTATAATTACGTTGATTTCCTAGACTTTCTAGACTTTTTTTAGAATTTTCAAATTCTCTAGATTTTTTGAATATTTCAGATTGGACTTTATAAATTCTCTGAATTTCTAAGACTGTTTTGATTCTATAAATATTTATGAATATTAGGATTTTTCACATATCTTAATTTTTTTGAATTATAAGTATTTTTTCAATTTGGATCGTTCAATATTCTTTGGGTCTTCTAGGTTAAGATTTTATGGAACTTCTAAATTTTTTTTGATTCTTCAAATTTTCTAGATTCTTTTGTATTGTTGTGAATTTGGGAATTTATAGATTTTTTCAGAATTTTAGAATCTTTCGCTTTTTAAAATTCTTAGGAATTTTTTTGTTCTTGAGATTTTCTAAAATTCTTTGGATTCTCTCGATACTTATGTTTTTTTAAGATTTTTCTTTGAATTTTTCACATAGGTATTATACAGGGATGGCCTATAAATGCCTTCTCATCGCAAAGGTGCATTTAGTACAGGCAATTCTGAACATAACGTTTCTTTGCAAAAAAATCTTTCTGTGTTTGGGATATAAGAGCGATTGATAGTGACCAATCACGAAAGATTTTGCTCTGGAAGGATAGGAGAACAAAGTAAGTTATCAGGAAAACTAGAAAAAATGTAACCGACGTTAATATTTTGAATTTTATTTTGAATTCATTTCAGCTGTGGAGGTCGTTGTAGGCCACCCTGTGTAAGTAAATAAACAAACAAAAAATTATGTTTGACAGTTTGATAATAAAGTCTAGTGATATTTCTTGCAAGACGCGTCCTATTAGTGAATATACTTGCTAGATTCTATAAATTGTTTTATTATTCTGATTCTATAGATTCCTAATCATCAACAATAGTAGAATCCAAAGATGTAATAAAACGTAGGGTGTCATTTGAAAAAATAGAATCGTGGTTCTCCGAAAATTGCAAAGTTTAAATATTTATAACAATGATTCTGTAAAGTAGAATCATGTCACAATAATGTCAAACTATAGAGCAAGAGTAATTTACGAAATTACAAAAATTCACCATTCTGCTCTTCCTGGTAATGATTTTAAGACAATTTAAATCAAGACATAAATTTTTTAATATTTAAGAGAAATAGATAACTCAGCAACACTGCAATTAAATGTCAGATTCAAAGTATGCACATATAGCATTTATATTTGACAAATATAAATATTGCGTTGCGATTTAAAATAAAAAGACCTGGAATAGTAAAACACCCTGTATAGCTGAAACTATTTTCAAAACATGCCATTATGACAATTATACAAACATACAAGACGATATTCCTAAAGTCAGTGTCTTTGAGATCGTTTTAGTGACTCACCCTGTATATCTCAAAATGCATTAAAAGCTGTAACTGAAAATTTAACTTCGTATTTTCCCGACATCTAAATAATAGTTCCAACTATTTGAATTTAATAGTGGAAATCATATTTTTCTAAAACTTGCGCCCACATTCGACCGATATTTGTTGTATGTCCGGTCCTGCATCGAGGCCGCCGCTAATTGAATTCTGTGTTTGCGGATGCTTATTACCAAATTAGCAACGCTTAATTACCGATGTGTTTTATTAGTAAACACAACTACTCGCTTACATTAGGCCACATTAACGTTCAAAGCTTTACACTTCGACTAAACGAGGCCCGCTTTATTTAGTTTAGTTGAACAAAGCGTTTCTTAATCTAAATATGTACATTCTCGACTCTTGGAACATAATTGTTCAGGAGAAGTAATACAACATTTGAAAAAAAAAAGCGTTTTTTTAAACCCACCACATGGTGAGCAGTGTTAAAGAAATAGATTTGTTGAAATGTAAATGATGGATTTATTAGCCAATTGTGAATACATAAAATCTAAAATGTCTGTGGCTATTTTCACACCTGGGAAAAAAGGTACACCTTTGAAGTGTTCATGCTTTGACGACTTCGATTCGCGAGTAAGTGAGAACAAATCGCGCGTATCAACTTTGTGAGGGGTTGGAACATCTCGTTTCCATCAAAGCATTGGATTATTTCCAAAACAATCACGCACAGTGATGACGTGGATAAGAAAAATAAAGGATCAACAGATAGCCAACGAAGAAAATATATTATTGGGGGATATTTTTACGTCATGCTGTGAATAAATAGAGCGACAACTGCGGCGTTATGACAGGATGCTACAAATAGTTACAAATTAACTTGACACCTTAGTTGATTATTATGAGTTAAAGTGACAGGAAATAGGGTAGGTTTACTAGTTTTTGGCTTTCGCAGGATGTTTAGACTGAGAGGACAGGTGGCTGATGGTTTTAGGTATAATTGGGTTGGAGGATTTTTGAGCAAAGGGTGGAAATTATGAGTGAGTTGACTGATCTGTTCCAGATGAGATTTTATTCGAGACAAATTAGATTTTTTTTTTGGTTTTCAAATTTGATAGATTAAACTAAAGTTTCAACAGTTTTCGACTGAATAGAAAATATTTGAAATGAAAAATGTTTATTATAAAAACTGGAAGAATGTAAAGCATATATTGTTATAATTTTACTTTTCTTAGAGTTGTTTTATAGAAAGCTTATTTCAACATTATCGGAAACGATTATCAGTAGAATTTGAGAATAGTCCAATTTAATAATTGTCTATAACATCTTTGGGAATAACTGATATTTATAAAGCATCTTTTTACCCGGTTGATACAGGGTGTTCAAAAAAGATGGTAAAATATTTTAAGGGGTAATAGTGTGAACCTAAACAAGCAGTCTTAATAAACATAGGTTCGCAAAGCAACGGAAGGCTATTCATTTCTGAAACATCTTTTGGAAGTCATTTATTACTCACTTATCAAATACAAACAGACAAAATAATAAGGTTACATAAGTTGTTCTAACTGCCCTTATTCCATTTCCAAGAAGATACAACATTTTTGGATGATATTCGAATATCCTTTAGTACCCCTTCTTTTGCTCGAATTTGATGAGTTTTTAGATTAATTTTTATGCAACTCCTGGAGACTTTTTACATTTGCCGAAAGTTTTTACATTGTTACCATAGACTGATATTTCAAAATTATCCCAAACAGAATCTGGTGGATTTAAATTAGGTGATATTGCAGGTTATAATGCCAAACCGCCTCTAGAGTAAACTTCCATATCTACGAAACTGTTGATTTCCGGACCCATGATTGTTTATTAAGACTTTTCTGCTTATTTTGATCTATATTATCAACCCTTAAAATGTCTTACCACCTTTTTGGAACACTCTGAAACCGAAATTTCAGCATTGACAGCTTAAATTTACTCTACAATAATATACAGGTAATCCAACAATGTGAAAAAAGTGCATTTTATGCCTTAAAAATGTATAAATTTTGAAAATTTTTTAAACAAAAATTGTAAATATCAGTCTTCTGCATCATTTAAAATTGTTTTCAAATATTGTTGTCGACTAACAAATTTCAATATATTTTTTCAAATGGAACACTGCATTTTTTTGCGTTTTCTGATGTAACTTTTTAAATTTACATTCAAATTTTATTAATCGATTTCTTGTAGTTTTTACATTGATATGACTTTCTTGACAAAAGCGTCCATAAAAATAAAATTAACTTTATCTTAAAGAAAAAAAAAATTAGAGCTATTACATTTTTTCGCCTCACTGCGGTTAAAAAGTCAATAAAATGAATAACTTTCTTTAAAAATGGATAACTTCAATAGTTCAATTAGAAAACCCTACTTTAGGTTTTTATATTATTGGTACACCTGTAGGTAGGAGAACGTGGCTTAAAATGACACAGTCGAGAAAAATATGTTTTTTTTTGGAGAAATCTGAATCAGATACATTAAAAAATTATTGAAACCGCATAAGATGTTAAAAATGTTAATAGTAAAGAAGTAGCATGCATTTATGAGCTATTCCAAGCCTGGCCAATGCTGGAAAAATTACTAAAAGTGGGTGTTATAGAGAATGTTATGGGATACTATAAACCATACATCACAACAGAATCAAATTTCTTTGTAAAAATAAAGGGTGTGGCATTTTAGCTCAGATAAAATGACTCTTTACTATTCACTGAAGCTAACTAAAAAATTCTTGCACATAAGTATTGAAAAAATTTAGAATGCAAAAGACAAGTGGCATAAAAATCGGTTGATATACAAAAAAGTTATGGCACAAAAATGTAAAGTGGAGGAGGTAAACTCAAATTATTTTGCAATCTTTGTTTCCTGTCCAGTTGTTTTTAAATCTAACTAAAAAATTTTCAAACGGAAAGGTAAAGAAAAAAATTAATAATTCAGTAGACAAGTTTTATCAAAAAACAAAAAAGTTATGGCACAACAATGCAAAGTGGAAAGGTAAATACAAATCAATTTTTGCTTCCTGTTCAGTTGTTATTGAAGCTAGCTTGAAAATACTTGCACAGGAGAATAAGGAAAAAGATTACTGTTCAAATTTTAGCTGTCTTTTTGTCTAGTTTTTTGATACAATTTATTCATGTTTTCAGTATTCATAAAAATCATAACCAATACTTTTGCCTAATTTTTATTTAATCAGAGTTTTGTTGAAAAACAGTTACGGTGTGTCAATTTAGGTCATGTTCGCCTACATCGAATAATCATCTGAAATTCTTACTTCTACATTGCATGAACAAATAAATAAAATAATTGTCACGCTTCAAATAAGTGCAAACAGAGACAGAAAAAAAATCAATTTTTGAAATTTACCTTTTTTCCTAGTGTTTTGTTCTTTTTTGTTGTTGCGGTCGTAAACGTGCTGAATAATTAAATTGTGAAATTAAACAAAAACGAACGGAATATTTTGTTTGCAATTGTTGTAATAAATAATGTCACTCGATTGAATAAAATAGAAAAAAAGAAACGGAATTTATTATTTTGCGTAAATAAATTTAATTTAAATATTTTAATTTGATTTTTTTGTTGTTGAAGAAGTACAGTTGATCTGTAAGTGAGTTGTTTGTGCAATTTCTTCCTTCAGAAGCATCGACATCGTTAGGAAAGAAGCATTAATTAGTATTAACTCAATTTAATTAAATTGCTCGTTAAAATGGTAATGTAATACATGCAGCCAAATGAAGAGGTTATTATAGTAATTACAGTGTGTTTCAAAAGTTGTGAATAATCAGAAAAACAGTGAGAAATAAATATTTATTTCTTTTTATTGAAATAGAAATAAATCCGGTTATGTTAGTAAGAGACGAGAGGGAATTGGTTACTGCCCCTTTTAGACGTCCGCCTTTTACCATTTAATGATTTATATTATTTATTGTTTGTGTATATAACATTAAAAGCAATTACGGTAGCAGATTAACAAAACGTTCGTTGAAATAGTGAATTTGAATAATTAATTATACGACGTTAACAACGTTGAAGCCGTCAGTTTCGTACTTTAATTAATTCCATTAAAAAAAGCATTTTTACACAAACCGTAATTATAAGTGAATTAAGCCGCATGGAAAAGCATTTTTCAATAGTTATGCTAATAATAATTTTCCTGTTTTGTACCTATACAGGGTATCTCAGAAATGAGTTCTAACACATACTTTTGTGTTTTTTTTTAATGCGATATGCAACATTTCAAAACAAACTTCACCAACTTGTTGGGATATTCTGTATTACATTTTTCCATGTTGTCTTTTATTAATATGACAACTATTTTGAATTGTTCTAATTAATACTAATCTGTCTGCCCACACAACGATAACGGTTCTCCAATAATCAACTGACGCAATTATTGTAGTAATGATTTCCACTCATTATGGATTTAATTATTGCATTGATAAGTTAACACAGAATGAGAACAAAAGTCCAGATTGATATAATAATGAAATCCATTCAATCCTTTTCTCTGTGTTAAATTCTTCACAAATCTTATGATTTATATATTCAAAATTTTATTCGAATTTTTGTAAAATATTTTGTTTACATACTGTTTGGTCGATGACTGTTTGACTTTCATTTAATCGAATTACTATTAAGTTAATTGCGACAAACAAAAATAGATTCGGTTATAAACTAATGACTCATCCAATTAAATTTAATTAAATTCCCCACCACAATAAAGCCAGGGGCTGCATCTCGACGAGAATCAATTACTTTATTGTCGGTAAAAATGCACGCGTGTTATTGATGGTGTTTAAAAATTTACAAAATGCATTTTTTTATGGAAGAATCACTGAAATTGTGGAAAAAGGGAAGTGAGAAGTATTTTAATATAATTTCTTTTGAGTTCTTGATACATTGCAAATAAAACGTCTTCATTGGCTATGATCAAAGCCGCCTTTGATGCCTCTTTATATTGTTTTTTAGCCATATACAACCGGAATAAATATTTTGGAACTTTAAGTTACCCATCTGATTCACCTAAAAGAAACTCAATCAACTGTGCTGAAAGTGTTTGGTCAGTAGATGAAGCACTAATAGCTTTGTATTTGATTTAGCAGCTTTTAAGAGATGTTCCATAGCTTTTGAGTACTTTTTAGCATGATACCAATAGTTCTCAGCTAATAAGTTATTTCTTTCGTTTCGTTTTCAAAATACATTTAACTGGAATGGTATTCAATAAAATTTCCCCATAAATTTGCTAATTTCTAATTCAAAAGCTTCTTCATTACATTATGGCAGAACTAAAAATTTTATCGCAGAATTGTAATCATTCAATTTTTGGAAAAATCTAGCTACAAGTTTAGCTCCTTCTGTACTTTTAGTTTCTTCTTTTCAACAGTTACTTTGGCATTACTCAATGGTTCCAATTGTAATCGAATTACTGAATCATAATCTTTGGTGTCTAACAAACATTTATAACTTCCTCTTATTTTCCTTCATTCTTTTTGGCAAAAGCGTAGTGTAAATCTGTTTTTACTAGATCACTTTTGGAAGAATTTCATCAACTTTTTGCAAATTTTTTTTATGAGCTGTTAATTGTGTAAATCTAAAGCTATACTAATGCTCTGAAGATAATTGTTATATTGTAAAGCTGTCCTTGTAATCCCATATTTACCAATGAAAGTGTGTTCACGACTTAAATCTTCTTGCAAAACTTTTTGGTAATGAATGTAAGCTTCAAAATAGTTGTCTCTGTAAATTTTAAGTAATTACTGATCTAATATCCTAATAAAAAAATATCAAAATTAAATCTGAATCTCGCTGTATATCCAGACACAAAAATGTAAAAAGTTGCGTAAACTCTAACTGCTGTGCATATTCTCTAAAACTCAACTCAATTTTTTTGGCCAATTGCAACGCTTGATCCCATTAAAGAAGATCTCTTTGCATTTCTAAAGCAGCAACTGCTATATATCCACTTAGTAATTTATATTCTTCAACACCAGATATGCTTCCTAAAGACCAAACCATTGAAACATCTTATAATCTATAAACTCGAATCGCTAATTCAATTTCTATATATTTCTTTGCCTCTAAAGCTAAATTACGCCATAGTTCCTCAGATTTAAGAGCTTCACATATATTCCATGCAGACGAAAATCTTTTGAAAACTTATTGAATTTTTTTAACATTATTATATTGTATTTGTCTAGAACAGTTTTCATAACAATGTGATCTCTAATTTTAATAACATCGTGAGTTGTTGAGGATTAGTTGATCACTAGAACTCGCTGACAGAATTTCGCCATTGTGCATCAGTAAAGGTGTTTATTTTGAAACTAAAGAAGTTTGACCAAACTTTTTGACAATTGTATTACATAGAAATTTTTTTATAATCAAAAATTTTGTGTTGATGAAATTTATTAAATGTATTTCTATCGTTTATAGTACTGTTCGAAATTACTCCATAAACTTTATTGGCTAAATCTGGTATTTAGATGTGTAGGGAATAAGTTCTGTATCTTGGTATTCAATATACTTTTCTCTGCTTTATTCAATAAATAATCATTAGCGCTTGGTATAACTGAAAAAACTAACCGAGTACTCTCGGTATAATAACTTCTTAAAATCAACTTAGTCACTCTGTACTTAACTTTATCCTATTTTGTTATAAAGTTTACAATAAAACGCTGATTATTCTACTTATTGCCATAGATTCATAATAATTAATAAAATGCATAGAAATTATTTATTAGTTAATTAATAAGTGACAAAATTAGTGTAAATGTTCTTGAATAAACTTCCGAGAAATAAGTCAAAATCGAAACTATATTTATACTATTTTATTATGCACTTAATTTTCAATTATATTATGATAATAATTAATTAGTAGGATTGCTTATTTCTTCGAATCACGACAGAGAAATTCCATTGAATAAATAATAATAAATTATTATTTTTTTGCATAATGTGGTTTGTTATTTAAATGTAAATATAAACAAGTATAGTAAGTATATTTGTGTAGAGTTTTTATCAAAAGTTGATTTCAATTTTAATTAACTTGGTCTTATCCTACATCGCCAGTAACTATCGATGCGATTCCATCAGCGAATGTAATTATTATTCAATTAAAAAATAAGTTGGACTGGACCTTGACAATATTACCAGTAGATTTGATTCTGAATGATTAAAAAATTTATTAAGATCAGCAACCACAAAGGCATTCATTAGCAAACTCAAGTAAATAATTGAAAACGATAAAGCACACAAAGCGTTCATTTCTACAATGAAGATATTCTTTTCTAAAAGGCCGTCGATCATCGTGTGAATGTGGCTTTTTTCTATAGAGTTCATTTATCCTTCTGGCGTAATTGCAGTATCCAGTTACTAATTACCTTAATGGGTGCCTGTAAATAATACAAGCAGAGTGTATAGTCTACTGGATTCACACTAGTCTGTTAATGGCGACCATCTGTTGTTCCACCACCAACAAAGATCACTTGTGGTGGTCGATGGTATGTGTTTGTTTATATAATGCACGTGTGGAAGTATTAGAAAAAGTAATAAGATATTTATTTCTGATTTCAAAATGGCTGTGTTAATGGAAATCGATCTAAAGATGTTTAAATAATCTATATCCAAAATCACGGCTTATATCCAATTAAGTATGTCGACTCGTATAAGCAGTCTTTGAATAATTCATGACAACAGCTTTCTTACCTTAACCCGTAGCGACAACCCACCAACAAGAAACTGTCAAGATGCAAATGCAATTAACAGCCTAAAGTGCTCTAGGAAAATAATTACAAACATCTTGCATATAAGAGCTTCTGACATCGCTCAGAATTCACCCCTTACTAAGCCAAAATAAAAGCTCAGTTAAAAAAAATAACCATAACTTCTTCGAAGATGATCCTACCAATTTGTTAAATGACTTTCGCAGCTGTCCAAATAATATTTTCTGTGACGGAAAGGCATCTTAGGCACGTACTTCTTTATAGACAGTTTGGACTGTCACATTCCTCAATTTTAATATGGGACAAATTAGAAGATAAACACAGATGATCGATTTCAATAAGTTGTTGGTTTTTATTTCCTGGAGCGTATCTTTAATACCTTTTTCAATAAAGCAGACCGCATCCCTAAAATAATTACTTGAAAACAATGGAAAAATAAGGGGAAAAAAATAAAACTGTTTCGCATCAGAACCGAGAAGAATTTCCAATAAAAACAATATCACTAAAACTCAATAAAGTGAGTAATATCGCGAAACAATAAGACGCAGCCACAATCACATAAAGTCAAATACCAAATTGAATCGAGAAAATTATTAATGAAACAGAACAGACAACGGTTATCAGAATTGGTATTAAGAGAGAGAGTTGTCTTTTCAATCTAATGTTGAAGACAGAGACGGACTTGACTAAAGGGATTCAAGGGATCATAGTAGGCTTTCAATTAGTTTTTTGATTGATTTTGCAGCCGCCAGGAGCGCTACTTAATTGGAAGCGTTGATTACAGTTCGGACCCTAGCTCTTTGATGTTCTTCCCGTATAATTGGCCTGTTTAAGATTGATTATGAATTTTGCTAATCGATTCTTGTGTATATTGAACTCTTAGTTAAATCGGCCAAAGACTTGATTAGTTAATTGAGAGAAGTGGAGGGAAAGAAAAAGAAGAAGCAGTTATCTGACGATACTAAAAAATAAATAGAACGGATGTCCGTCATCAATACAGTGTGTGTGTCCTATCACTATCTCTAATACACTTAGAAGCCTGAATATATCAAACATCTACCCATTATCCAAATTGACTGTTGTAATCAACTAAAAAGAATCCAGTTCACATTCTGATTTCTTATTAGTTCGACATTTTTTCTTAACAAAATATTTAATTGTGTAGAGTTTAAGAGGCTGACTTTTTTAATCTGGAATATTACCGTCATAACTTTAAAGCCGTAATCGAATAAAGTGTAATAATTTGCGCGTTATAAGTGTCGATTCTTATAAAGTAGCTCGAGTATATACAGTAGCCATAGCTCGCGCTCCCCTTTTAACTAAATTGAAAATAACCGTATAAGTTACAAGCGTCGATGAAACACACTTTGCACGCCCAACACAAAACAGGCCGCTCTCAAATAAATTACTTTTATCGAAATCCAACATCGACGCTTTCCATAATATTTGATTTTTATTGCTTTAGTTCGAAATGGACACTCCAATTCATATAATTGACATTAGATGAGGTTTTATACAGAAAGAATGATTTGCTGGTTGCATAACTCCAAAAGAATTTTTTTCCAAAATTTTGGGACTTTTTTATTTTTTATTCGAACATTTATGGAATTATGCGTTTGAGGGAATTCTAAATATTTTAATTAATATCAAATTCCAGTTGCAGGATTTGGGACTTTTTGTAAAATATTTGAAATTTTGTTGGTACCACATGTCTTTGTCTGAAAATCAACAACTTAACTAACTCTTAATTCAACGTTCTTTTCAATAATTTATTTTACTAATACTGTAGTAATAATTTGGCTCAAGTTTACCGCAATAATAAATCAAAACACAAACAAAAAAAATTATTAGAAAATTAAATGCGCGACTTTCATCATCATCCATAAATTTTGGTCAAAAAAATTATACAGATTTTCATTTGAATTTTAGTATTTATTCGTTTAGCACTTTAGGCACTTAAGTTGTTGTAATGTTTGCTATATGATTTTGGCTGCAAGCATGCTTGAGCGTCTGTAAGGAAAAATTTCGCAAGCATTATGATTGTACAAACGGCTTGAGAATGGTCTGAATTTCAATCGTGCAAGTTTGCATAAGCCCATCTTGCTGAACCAAAACTGAGTTTGTGCAAGCTTATGCAAAGATTAGTCAAATTTGCGGAAAAACTCGCTTCAATCAGTTTTATTTTTTAATGATTTGTGTCCTGCAATTTGGAAACTTGGAGATGGACAGAATATGTGTTCTAGGTTTGGTACTTTATGACAAAAAGTTTGGTTGTATATAATTTTATTGGTCGCTGTCACTGTCATGTTGGGTAATGTAACAAAAATCATCTAGATAATTGTAATATAATTATCATTCCAAAGAAATTTTGTGTACTGACGTTAGTGTTATACAAAATGATTCATAAAGAATAATGACTCTGACCGAGTTTTTGATACAACAAATATTATATTTAAGAATGGAGACTTTCACTTTCATTACTATTGTATCAAAATCTTTTGATTTGTTGTGGAAAAATAATGTTTCACACTTATTGTGGGCTAAAAATTCATACCACATGTAATGTTAGTTGCATCTATGTCATTGAGAGGACGTAAATTGTCAAGATATAATTCTAATTATATTCGCTAATTTCAAATTTCAATATTTTTGTTGTCTGTTGAACACTAGACCTCAAAAGATGTAATTCAATTAAGTATATTTAGTCAACGACTACGATGTCTTATAGTAGTATAAACTAGACATAAAACAGGCTCATACGATCATACCATCATCGTGTACTTCACGTGCGATAATCGCGTGTAGAAGATATTTAGACCAGTAATGATAAATTGTCAACACATAGAGACGCATATAATACGTAATTGATTACAGTGTTAATTGTCTTTGTCTTTCCATTTATACAAATACAATCGCTTATTACCATTATGGGTTACTCCCAGTAGTTTTGTTAACCTGAATTCAACAAACCTGTAAACTAATCTGTTGTGTTGTGCAATCGTACTTTGATTAGGTCTATTAAATTTACAGTTAATTAAATGTTGACGTTTACCATAAATTAGCTTTTCTGAAAAGTTTACTTTAAGTTCAGCCGTCTACAAAAGCGGCAAGTAGCTTCTATAGAAGGATGCTGAAACTGGCGACTGTAAAAGCTGTAGCTGCTGTAGAGCTGGACGCTAACTCGTACTCACTAGCGGATAATTTTTATTATTTAAATAAGCTTTATGTTGAATAATTACTTTTAGTTTTAGTTTTCTGAAAACTTTTTAGTCTCAAGGGTTAGAAAACTCTGTTTTCAGTGACAAAAAAACAAAGTGAATTATGTAAAAATAAGTAAAATTTTTTTCTTTTATTTCGTGTAATTACTATTTCGATAAATCTGAATGTTGGTTTTTATTTCTTCACTTTTTCTGCGTAATTACTTGCGAACAAAAAGACCAAAAAAGGCGGTTGGTCTTGGCCTTTTCTTTTTCGTTTTAACCTTTTGCAAAACATGACGAAGTTTATTATGATGGGGTGAATAAACGGAATAAGATTATAAAGAGACGTTGCAAGGAAAGAATTTTTAATTTTTAGGTAGTAAAACGAAATAGGTAGTAATTTTAATTAAAAACTTGAAAAGTATCCTTTGTTTTAGTAGCAGTGAAACAAATAAAGTTTAAGAGGCGGATGTTTTGTTCCGGTAATTAGGAGGAAATTAAACCGTCACGGATGGTCATCCAAGGAACACTCCAATTCAAACTTCACACAGATTTATTTGAGTTTTTATTGCCGCGCGCCAACTTTTGAGCCGTTATAAATTGCATCGAATTCGACGTGCTTCATAAAACAGTGCAGAGATCTCATTTCCAGATAGTCTTTCGTCCGGATCTTTTCCGGAGCGCGAATGCCCGGATTATTAAATATCGTTGTCCGGAATGGTTTTTGAATTATTGACTGTCATCTTGACAAGAAGTGTCTTTAAAAAATAGATTGTTTTAACTTTCTAAGCACGTACGTCAATTCCAACTGCAAATGAGCGCCACTTTAAACGAAAAAACTTTATACTTGATTAGTAGCGTTAAATTAGGGTCGACGAAACTTAATTAAATTTTATATAATGAACTAACTGAGGAAATGCTGAACAAAAATAATTAAAAACCTAAATTTGCTCCGGCCGTGTACTGTTAAGTGACAAACTTAATTAACAGGGTTATTCTTCGGATACTTTCGAGTTGGAAGGGGTCTTATCATTAGGCTTATTGTCTTCGAAAAGGTAGAGACTTGCAGGATTTTTAATTGGAATATACAGTAGATACATTAAAAATAGATCAAGCTTTATAATTAAACTTGAAACTTAATAAAAACAAAAAACTTTATTCTTTTCGAGAAGATTTTTAATTGCAAATGCCCGTGACAAAAACCGTAACGAGTCCTTCTCTACCACTCTTCTCTTCTTCAAGCGTAAATAGGTAATGAGATGATAAATTGAATGAGTCTAATCTGAAATAAATAAGCGGAAGGAGGAGAAAGCAAAACAGAACCGGAGAGTAAGTGGCACTAAACGAACTAAGTGACGGATGGGGGCGAGAAACAGAGATGGATTGATAGCTTGCTGACTGTGGAAAGGAAAGAGAAACGGTGCCCACAGACGGGACAATATAACCGTGAAATTGATCGGTGGCGTTTCTTCTTCACAACGAAGCTATTTCAAACTGCCGATGTTAAGCAAATCCAAGTGATTGTATATGTCGATCAATTCGATGGATAAAAATTGTGATTTTTTTTTGCGGCGCATCCACCATTTTTACTATCATCCTAATCGACTATTCGCTGTAAAGTGTTCATTTATGAACTCGGACGAAATCTGTCTGTCTGCGTTGTCGTCATCTTCAAACACTGAAGTAGTAAAATCCTTCTCACACACAGACACTAACTGAACGCGATGTAAAACTTTACGAGCGAAACAGTTGAAAATATTATCGTTTTACTACCATGTTATTGCAATGACAAGTTTATTTCGACGTTGTGAAACTTGTGTTTTGATTCAGCATAAAACTTAAAGATGAAGAGAAAAACAACATTAAAGTTATTAGAAACCGTTAATAAATAATTCATCATCGTCACTAAAATAAATTGACTCAGTTTTCTTATAATTTTTTTTACTATTTTTTTTATGCAAAAACTATTGAGCCAGCTTCAAAAACAACTGTATCATGAATAAAAATAACATAATCGATTTGAATTTTTTTGTCATTTTACATTTTGAGCTACAACTTTCTCTTTATCAACCGACCATGATGATTTTTTTAAATATAATCCACAGTTTTTGAACGCCCATCTTAGTCTATCTAGAATGTTATAGAAGGTATTGAACAAAAAAATCTAAGTATTCCAAAAACTGTTTCCTAGACTACTAATCAAATTTGTGCTGTTTCTTAGCTTAGCCTTCTAGTCTATCAAGTTTGGATAATGTATTGTTAGTTGCATACATTTTTATAAAGTTAGTGTAATTTTTTTTCTCAATTTTCAGCTATAATTTTAACAATTTCAGGAGAAATATGCTTATTCTCCTTAGCTAGATAATCAATATTTTATTTCCTTAATAAGACAATAAAGCTACAGTGCCTAGATATACATACAAATAATTATTTTGATATTTTGTTCAGTTATTTGAGATTTTTTGATTTACAGATACGAATTCTTGTCAATTTTAGATTAAAAAGTAAGCGAGTGGGTTGAAAAGCGCGCCGCCTCTGGCAAAGTCCCGTCTTGAAGACGTAGAGAGTGAGGAAACAGAGATAGATTGTATCAAAGCAGGTCCGGCTGCAAGAGGATAAATAATGTAAGGCAATAATAAAATATGGCTAGTCCGGCGGTAACATACCTCGCTAGTTTAATAAAAACGTCAACCGTCTCGTAGAGAGAGGGCTATTCCGGGACAGGGGTCGCCCCTGTTTTATTTTCTCCACCGTGCAATATTAATATAACGTATTAGAAAAGTCGCTTTCATGTAAATGTTTGCCCCCGACGGGAAATTGATATGCAAGTCAAATATTAATAAAACCGAATTTAATCTTGCTTTACGTTTATAAGTAAATCCTTTTTATGTTTGTTTGTTGTTTCAGATAAAGTCGAGGCCTGACGGCCCTATGATGACCATGGATGTGTCTAAAAGTGAATCGGCCAAGTCTAGTACTGGACAAGGGCCACAAGAATGTGCTGGATGTTGTAAAACTATTACTGAAAGATATTTATTGAAAGCTTTGGATTTGTATTGGCATGAAGATTGTCTCAAGTGTGGATGTTGCGATTGTCGATTAGGTGAAGTTGGATCGACACTATACACAAAAGCCAATTTGATTTTGTGTAAAAGAGACTATTTAAGACTTTTTGGAAATACCGGCTATTGTGCGGCTTGTAGCAAAGTCATACCGGCTTTCGAAATGGTAATGAGAGCAAGAAGTAATGTCTACCATCTAGAATGTTTTGCTTGTCAACAGTGTAATCACAGGTAAATTAAATTGCATTTATTATTATTTTATATTATTTTTAATTAAATTAAATAGTTTTGATTCAAATAAAAATAATTTTAGTTTAGTTTCTCAGGAGAAAGTTGAAATGCGATTATTGGAAAATGTTGGTTAATTATTATTCTAATGTTAGAGAGTTGATCGCTATCTTATTAGTACGATAAAAAATTTTTACTCGATTCTTATTGCACTATAACTACACTCAGCGCCACAAAAGTTAATTCATTTTTATTTTTTAATTATTATTTTTTTGGCTATTTATACACTTTACACTATGTGCACACTAATTACAAATTCCAAAGAGTTTCTAGCATTTTTCGGTGAACCAATTAATTTGTAAAATATAAAATATATTGGGATAATAAAGAATTAAAAATAATGAGTATTCTACATTTGTGAGCTTGTAATTGTCGACTTTTCCTCTAAGATTTGTCTTTTGTTAATTATTTTCTTCAACTTTGTATTACCATTGAAAGTTTCTTGAGCTTGTTTTTCTTTTTTTTATGATTTGTTACTGAACGGCTTATTTAAATAGTGAATTGGTTGTCTTAGCATCTTTGGAAGTTTAGAAGACATTGTGGATTATACTGAGCTTTGAAGGATATAACAAAATCTAATTGAGAATGTGGAAAAGTAGTTTTTTGATTCATTTTATTTTTGTGATATATTTCTGAAGATATGGCATTTTCTATTATGACGGAAATGGACAACAAAAAGTGTTGCTATTGAAAAATTTCAAGTTTTCATTCCTAGGTTTGTTGATTTCCTCTTTCCTTAACTTTTGAAACCTTCTGGACCTCTTCGATTTTGTAAGTTTTCCTAATTTTCTATATTCTCTAAATTATCCAATTGTTTTCGTTCTGGGGATTTTTTATGTTTTTGATTCTTGAAAATATCTAAACTTTTTAGTTAGATATAAAATCAAATACTCTCCATTCTCCAGATTTTGTAAAAACTTTTTTCTACGACCGCTATCAAAAAGGCACAATATTTTTATACAGGGTGTTCGATTAGTATCAGCATGAAAGATTACGGCGATTTCGGTTTGAACTGAAGTCTAAGTAATTTTGTTTTTTTTTTTAACATTTCATTTATTTTTACATATCTAAAACATGCTTAAAGTTAATCATTTTATCGTTTTTATTTTATTTAAATTGATCAACAGTTGTTTGAGTTGTTGACTTAAAAAAAAAAAAATTCATATGCAACTCTTCAGTAAAAAGCGTACATCTGGTCATTGTGTTATAATAATGAAATAAAATTTGGTACACACTTAGCTGAAAGAATTTTCTACACTATTCTGTAATAGAATATTACATAACAAGAGTTGTAACCGACATGTTAAGCACGAGCGGAAGAGCTGCCTACGAGCGACCAAAGGTAGCGAGTAATGCAAATCCGCGAGTGCGTACATGAGTTACAGCTCGAGTAATGTACTGTACTTTTTCTATGACCCTCTTAATTTTGCCTTATCTAAATTGAATGACATTAGTTGAATTTTGATGACAAACGTCAATGTGACAAGACTTTGAAATTGCAATTCACCAGATAAAATCACTTACTATAATTGGAACGTTTTATTACACTTCATTTTAATTTATAATCATTAAAATAAAATGTAAATTTTTTTTGAAAGATGTAAACATTAATCCAAAGTATGCATTTCAAATAATAAAGCGTTGTGTACAAATTTTAATTATGTCTGGCAAATAACTGAAACGAGATAACATCACATAAACGTATCGCAAAATGAACTGCAACATGGCTATGAAAAAAGTTACCAACATAAAAATCAGAAAAATAACCAAAACTCAAACGTAATATATATATTACGTGCATATGTCACTCGTTCATTACATGCATGTGTACATAATGCAATAGTTACTGATGAAGTAACTTGATGCGTTTTTGCCTACTTACTATGATAGAAGTAAAAAATAGTAATTTTCGAACCTAGTGTGCGAAGACATTATTCGCGCATAAGCGCAAAGTTGAAGCACGAGCGAGGAACGAGGGAGTGCTTCATATGCGCGAATGCGCTGAATGTATCTTCGCACATCGAGGTTCGAATAATATTTTTTGGAACGAACATTTATTTTAGTTTTATTAAAAAATTGCGTTGCGTCAAAAATCTGAAAATATCAAGTGAGTCAACTGTTTTTCATTTGACAGTTGTCAAAGAAGGTTTTTAAATACGGATTTCTTTTTATTTCTTCAGTATTTGCGACACCTGAATTGGTAAAATGGCAGTTTGTTAACCAGATTTCATTATTATTAAGTTATATTATTTCTGGAATGGCCAGAAAGGCTAGTGTTTTTTGCAAAAATTCACGCACTCGTGTGGGAATTCTACGTTCCCAGTTGACTGCTGCGTTCGCAAAATGTCATTTTGAAGGTGGTGAGTTTAAAAAAGAAAATTTAGAAACATCCGAATAACAATGATTTTTCTTATTCTAATTTCGACAATTTTCAAAAACTTGAAATCGGTTTTTTCTAACGGAATGTCCAATATTTTGATCGTAGTTGTTTCCGTTATTTAAATTGCTTTCTTTTTATGTAGCTTAAGACCTACTTATTTTTTCAGTTTTCAAAATGTTAACATTTTTTTGAAAAAGTAATCAATTTCATCTTGATAGAAGTATTGCTTCTATGACAAGTCACCATGTGACAGACATTTTGACAATAGAGTTGGCCACTAGGGTTTCAGTCATTGAACAAGTAGTTATAGAAACAATATCTTCGCGAAAAAATTCAGGTAGTTGAAAAATTATCAAAAAAGACGCCAAAAAACTTCAAAATTGAAAGAAATGAGTATAGCTTATGATATAGCAAAGGAAAGAAAATAAAAAACACAATCAAAAGCGTAATAAGATATTGGGAATTACATTTGAAAAAATTCTGTTTGTTTGTTTTGTCATTAGAAAACAAAATGTTTTTCGAAATATTTTCAAAAATTTTTCCAATAACATTATGAATTATTACTCTGACTTTGTGCGCGCAAAATGCCATCTTATTTTAGAAATAAATAGGTACAAAAATTTTTTGAGAAAATTAAATAACTCAAACAAAAAATATAGTAGCTGGCCATACACGCTATGGTTTACTTGGAAGCAAGCTTTCCTGCTCTGCTAACATCAAAAATGAGCGACCCTGTACATATCATTGAATTTTTAAGTCCTGTTTCAAATTCGCTATTGACAATCACTCAAACATCAGGTATGAATTTAGTTTTTTGAAAATTATCTTTTTCTTATGTTGTCGCTAAATCTAGAAAAATTTATCAGAACAAAAATTGTTCCGTAATTTTTCCATTTAAGAGAATTATTTCGTGAAACTACTAGTTTATTCAACTAGGTAGTAAAGCATAAGATTTATTGCAATGTTAAACTCATAATGGTTTTGGTAATACATGAATTATATATAATTATATATAATTATATGAATTTTGCCAATGTGGACACAGTGAGTCTGTTTAATAGAGTAAAAATCTAAAAAAATGTTGTACTATTTATAATAACTCAGTCTCTATGTTATAAAAAAAATATAGCACATTGCTTCACCTTCACTTTTGGTTCAGTTTTTCGTAATATTGTTTTGTTTTAAATTGAGTTGTTTAAATTTTCGCTCAGCAATCTAGATTTTTCCATGTATTGGGTTATTGTTTCAGTCGTCCTCCCTTGTCCTGAAATATAACAGTGGTCGTCCATGCGAAATAATCCACTTTTATTGTTTGCAATTATTAATATATTTAACTGCATTACAGAGCGGTCGACGCGGCAATATATTGCCATGTTTATAATTGCAGTTTTTGTTTCCGATTGTTGTTTTATTAGTCTATTGTACGTTTTATATTAGATTTTGTTATTGTTTTTTCGGTACCAGAGTGTAGTATGGGTAGATGAATGTCGCACAAACGTAGCATTTGTTTTATGTTTTTCAGATAATTTGACAATAAAACGATTGTCCTTTCAAACGGAACTGCGTCGTTGTAAAACGGCTCGTTTTTCATACACGACTCGCATATTAAAATCGCCAACAATAGACCACGAAATAACTTTTATTAAAACGTTTAGGACAATCGGACGGACAGAATAATCGAATTTTTTTTGCTTTATTTCTTGAGGGTGTTTTTCGAATGGCAGGCCACATATCTATCACAACTCAAACAGGCTGCTCGCCGGGATGCACGAATGATTTCCCCTATGGCTTGTAAAGTCTTCTAAAAGACAACGGCGCGCCGTAGACCATCTAAGTGGATGGATGCAGATCTCGGCCATAGGACACACTTACACATATATACACAGATTTTCTCTTCACCCTCTCTCTAGACTCCTTAAATATTCAACGCCGGTCTTGCTCTAGCCATATCGCATTACACTTCTGAGAATTTCTCACTACTTACTCGCGATACGGTTTACGGCCCGCTTGTTGCAGGAAAATCGACGCGCTCCAACCTGCACATTACAGAAGGTCGTTACGTGACACTGTCGACTCGCATTTCGAACTTATACATGAATTATTCGATGTGGACGATATCAAACATTAAGTAACTCAATCTATCCGTAAACAGTGCTTGAGTTTGGTGAAACAGATCGTAAGATTTTTATATTAACTGTTGAGAAACGTTTTGCTAGAATTTATATACAGCGTAAAGGCTTTAGCAATTTAGAAAAGAGATAAAAGTGCGATAGCAGAGTGTACTAAGACTAGACAATTGGGTGGATGCGCCATAGTTAAGCCACACTTGTTGGTTATTTTCTATAATTGAATAACTTAACATTTCTTATAATATTTTCAAGAGCTAGTTTTTGTATTTAAAAGTGAAGTTGCATGACGGTGGCAAATATTGAAATTCTAATTAATCTTTTAGGTTCCTAAAGTTTTTGATTTTCTTATTTTATAATTTCTCAGAATTCTTAATTCTTTCGGACTTACTAGATTTTTCATCGTTAATTTTTTTTTGGATTCATATTTTGAAGTTTTATTTACTTTTATTTTTCAATTTTGTTGTATTTTTTAGTGATTTCAAAATACATAACAAAGACAACTGTGTCATTTGCATCCTTTTCTATAGATTTTTAATTTTTTTTGTATTATCTAGAATTTTTTGTTTTTTAAAATTTCCAAATAATTGAGATTTTATTGACATTTTAAGTTTTTTATTTTTAGATTCATTGGATTATTTTTCTGGATTCTCTAGACTTCTTTCAAGTTTAGACCTATCAGATTTTTCTTACTTTTTAGATTCTATTTATAATCTGAGAGTTTTCCAATTTGTGAAAAATTTTCCAATTTTTCCGAATTTTTGGATTGGGTGTTTTTTTAATTTTATGTGTTTTTGGACTTTCTTTTCTTTCTTTTGATTATTCCAGTTTTCCAAGAAATAGGTTTTTGAGGGTCAAAATTATTTAGATCCCAAGTCTTTTAGACTCTTTAACTTCGAAAACATTCCAGATTCTTCAAATTTTTCCAAGATTGAACCTGGAGCGAAAATGTGGAGATATTTCTAAAATGCAGAACCAAAATATAAGTACATTTCATATTTTGAGGGTTTTTCAAATTAAATTTTTTGATATTTTCAAATTTTGAGTTTGTTTTTGACAAAAATTGTATTACCAAGACAACTGTGTACAATTTTATCTTAGGTTATTTACCTTTAAGATTTCTTCATGATTGAATTTTTTGACTCTGGCAAGCTTTTTGAATTTCCTATTTTTTTTGGAGTTTTTTGATTCCTCAAAATGTTTGGGTTTAATGTTGAGGAAATTGTCTAATTTTTATTAATATCTAAGTATTTTTGAATAATTTCTGTATACGAAAAATTTACATTACCAAGACAATTTTTTATTGTCATTCTTTTAGATCTTTCTCTAAATTACTGAGATTTTTTGGATTTTCTAATTTATTTTCTTAATCAATACATTATTTGTAGATTTTTCAGATTTTTCGAGATTTATTATAATCTCCGAAATCTATAGATTCTTAAAAATTTCCTAGATTTCATGTTCTTGAATTTTCTGGTGATTTAGATTTTTCTAATTAGTAGATATTCCTAAATTTTTTTTAACTTTTTATTTTTTTTGTAGATTGTTAAATAAAAATTACTCATAATTTTCAGATACTTACTTTTTTTTATCCTAGACTGTTAAGGTACTTACTTTATCAGGTATATTCTTTGAATTTTTCATATTTCTCATTTTTTTGAGGAATTTCTCACACTCTTTCTTTAAATAATCAAGTCATATCACATTTTCTGAATTTCTTGGAATTTCTATTTTTTTTAAGTTTATTAATTTTAACAAAATCTTTTTTGAATAGAAAAATTCTATATCACTTTTAATCATTATAAGACAAACTACTATTTTGTTGCGTCTCAAAATGCCATTTTTTTCTGGTTATAGCTTATTTATGCATGTTGAAAATACTTGACAAATCCAACCTTGAACAATTTTGTTGATATTTAAGACAGCATGTGTTCGTATTAGCGTGTTACATGTTAATTCGGGTCAAAGTTGCATAAATTCAAGCTGTGTATGTATGTACACTTTGGAAGAAAACTTAATATGTATAGGCAAACACAAAGCGATTATTATTAGGAGAACATGCAAAGTATTCAATATAAACATGAAATATTTACATTCGGTTCCTACCAGCGAACAGAAGTTAGAATGGATTCAGTTTTACAAAATTTTGAAATAAATTATCAACTAATTCAAAAATAGTTTAATATTTTATATTCTGATCATTTTGTTCCAAGAATCGACTTGCTGTAATATTTTGAATATGAAAAATGTTCGAAATTTGAAAAAATTAAATTAACACGTGCAGAGTTCAACATTTTTGTGAGTAAATACATATGAAAAAGATTATTTCGAATTCAATATGCTGCTTAATCTGAAATCTAAAACCTTAGAGCCGGTTTTCAAAAGGTGTATGTTGGATTGCAATTAACGTTTGATTTGTGATTAACTTGATATTTCATTGGTTAGAACGCACGTTTAATGATGAATCGAAATTTGATAGCAATTAAAATTGAATGTCCGGCTCTAACTCTAGTTATTTTTAAAAAACTTCAAATAAAAAAAATAATTAAAAACTGTATTCTATTTTATGAAAAATCTGAAAAAAGCAAATTGCTGTTTTTTCCTAAAACTTTTCTTCAAAATTTTCACTTTTTTTTGTTAATTCAGGAACAAAAAACGTTAAAAGATACAGTCTTCACTAGAATGATTTGCTTAGAAAAAGAGCTCATAAGTATAACTTTGGTTTTTTTCTAGAGATGTTGTATAGAGACACAGAAAATGCACCACTCTGTACAGTCCTTGAACTAAGATTTATTTAATCGAGTTTTTAATAGTCGTTAATATAATATTCAAGCTATAATAGTTTTATTCCATAGCTCAAAGACACGCTATTTATGTACAATTTGTACTTTTTTTGCTTTAGAAATTCGTAATCGCTATACGATCTGACGCCAAAACCGGAAAATAAGAAAGGGATTTTATTTTCACGCGAGGGTTGGAAGCAGTCTACTAAAATGGTCGTAACCTCGTTTAGCAAGTTGGTGAGGAAGTGTTCGACTCTTCACATCAACCTTAACCTTGTTTTATTTGATTAATAAAGTCATTCAGTTTCTTCCATGATTTTAAAAACAAAAAATAATACGTTCTAGATCGTCACCAAATAACTCTATTGTTCCGAATTCGATGTATAATGTGTATGTTTTGGCGATGGCACAATGCTCGCTAACGGTATCAATTTACAAACGTCTCTTTCAATTATACCAAAAATGACGAAACATTGCGGGCCATTAAATCTGCAGAATACAGATATAACTATAATAGTCCCAACCAACAATGGCATCAAATAACGCTTCCATATATTTTCGTTTATTAGCGCCGATTTCCACCTAACTGCCTCCATAAAGTCAAAATCTGAACATCGCGATAAACCGACCATTGTTTACTTGATTGTTAAATTTATGTTTGTACAAATTAAATCTGCGCGCCGCCGCTATCTGCTGGCTACAAAAGTTGACAATTAGGTACGGGCGCTTCAAAAGATCGAGCGGCAAATCAACTTTTCATGGAAAAAAATCTACAGAGTGGTTTCTACATAACTTATTAATACAATAGTTATTTGTAGATCGAGACATTGAAGCTTCATTTTTTATCACTAATAGGGGGAAAAATATTTTCTTATAAAATTATAAAAATTATCACTTGAAATTAAAGGAAAACACGAAATTTGTGTGATTGTATGCATATGTTGATAAAGTAAACCAGACAAAAGTGTTTGACGTTTTTTTCAACATTAATTGAAATAAGGAAATTTTAATAAGAGGATTGTTAATTGTCAACAAATTGTTTGGATTCTTCAAGTATCTTTGAATTTATCACACTTTCTCTTGAATTACATTTTTTAAACTATGGGTTTCCTAAATTTTCTAGATTACTTTTGATGGTTCAAAATCCCTAATATATCACGATTTCTTGATTTACTAAATTTAGTAGGTTCTAGATTCTTTGGGACTTAAATTCTAGAGAAATTTCGAATTTTTAGATTTTTCAGTCTATGAATTCTCAGATTGTTTTAATTCTATGGAATTTTTGAATATTCAAAATATGTGGGTTTTTCATATTTTGAAATAATTTTTAATTTATTCAAATTCCTGGAATATTTTAAATTTTTCAGGTTTTCAAATAATGTTGATTTCCCCTATTGATTAACCTTTTTAGATTCTTCAAAACAAGATCTCTCATAAAATGAACGAAATAAAAAGTGATATTTTCTAAATTTTTGGTTGATTTTTGCACCTTTGCCGTTTTTGCCTAAGCTGTTTTCTAATTTATCCAGATCTTTTAGAAACTCTGTAGGTTTTTTGAACGTCTTAAATTATTAACATTTTTGATTTTTTTTAATTCTCTGAACTTTCCCAATTTGTAGAACTTTTAGTTTTTAGATAATTTTTTCTAAAATTAGATTATCTTCGTTTTTTAGACTTTTTATTCATTATATTTTTCAGATTGTTCAAACTCTTTTAGATTTCCCAATTTCTTTTACTTTCTCCATTCTTTTAATTCCATAGATTTTTTTTGGGTTATTTGGATATTCCACTCTCTTCGGGTACTTTGTATTCTTTGAACTTTTTCAACTTCCGGATTTTCAAGATTTTCCAGATTATTTTCTGAATTCTGAATTTACAAATGTTTATAATTTATGTTTTTTTAAATTTCACGGCTTTTTCTAATAGCAAAGACTAAGGAAAATCTAGAAATAAAAAGTTAACAACACTTAAAAATCTAAAATTTTCCCAGAAAGCATTCGTCTGAAACTGAAATAAAACTTTCCAAGATTCAAAATTATTTAGATTATTTTGATTAACAATTTAAATTTTAAGGCTTTCTTTATATTATTCCAATTGTTTAAATTAATTTATTTAGTTTTATCACTTTTCGGATTTTTTGTTTAATAAAGTTTTTCCATTTTCCAGATTTTTTTATTTCTTTTTTTCAAAGTTCCTTAGTTCCCTTAATTTTCAAGACTCTAGATACTCTGTGTCTTTCAGATTTTCTGATTTTTTTTTAATGTTTATTGAATTCTATAAATTCTTACATTGTTTTGATTTCATAAAGTTTTTTAATTTTCAAGATCTCTCAATTTTTCGAATTCTTCGGAAATTTTTAGATTTCCTGAATTTTTTCAAATCATTCAAATTTTTTATACTTATTTTTCATATTTTGTAGATTTCTCGACTTGTTTTGTTATTTTTCAGATTATTTAGATTTTTTTTTATATTACTTAGACTTCAGCTAAAAAACAGAAAATAAAAAGTTAGCAAATATGAAAAAGAAAATTGTTGGAAATACCTTCTATTTGAGGTACCAAGAAGAAGAAAAGGGTCGCACTTTTAAAATTTTGAAGGGGTTACTTATATTCTCCTTTTAATAAAAACTGATCTGTGTATTTTCTTGTATTTTTAAATTTTTAAATTTATTATATTTTTAGTCTTTCGGTTTTCCTAATCCTTAATTTTTTTTTAGGTTGTCTGAATTTGTAATATTGATTTCATTGTTTATATACTAAAGATTTTTTCCAAATCTTCAAAATATATTTTGTTTTTTGAACTTTTCAAATTAATTTTTTCCATCCAGTGACGATTTAAAAAAAAACATTTTTGTTTTACGATGTTGATTTTTCAGCGTATATTTGTAATGTTGGAATGTCCGCCTCATCCGGAGCATGGTCCGTGCTAGCATTACAATGATAGCGTGCACGACACACGGTCAGATATATTTGTTAACCGGAGCAAGGGGTCTTTTATAAACATTTTAATTGGTGTCCTAAATCATAGTCATTACCCATTCGGTAACGGTATTGTGGCACGTTGCGATAGCTAGTAGCAGGACGAAACCTCGCAGGACAAATGAATTCAAAGTCCGGACGGACGGACGCTAGTATTTCTCGACATTTTCATTCTTTAGTGATAGCGCATCGGTCAAGGACTTTTTAATTTATTACAACCGAAATTACATTTATAAAATACAAAAGAACAAATACAAACGGTCAAGTAAATTAATTTTTTTTTATCAATTGAGAATTTTCTCTCTTAACATATGATATTCCATCGTTTTGATAATTTGATTTCTAAAGTTATTTTCGGCGTCGAGTCAATTACCACTCATTCTCAATCAAGCCGAATTTGATTCAATCTCTCACTCTCTCACAATTTTGCTTCATTTATACTGATGTCTTTAAAATCATAATTGTGTAATTTAGTTCATAGAGGAGTGTTTCTCTCAATTTCGCAATTCGAATGAGATATACAATATTTGATAAATTTCAACCTTTTTGCAAAAAGTAATGCTTTTGTCTGAAATTTCTAAGCCAAACCGTTTTCCAAAAAAATTGAATCAAACTTTTCATCTTCAAATAACTCTAGGTCCTAAACTAAGCATTGTTAATTGAGGCAATTCAAGTTTAATCGACATAAAATAAGCCCTATAAATTGTCTTTTCGCTCTATGAAGAAAATTTACAGGCACCTGTATGTTTTCTAGATTTTCTTTTTCGAATTTCTATAAAGTTAGCTACATAACCGTATCAACGTCTATTTCTCTTTCAGGTAGTTTATAAATCATAAAAGAATAAAAACTTGTGGGTTTACAATATTACAATTATTTGTTTACATTTAATTGAATTGAATACGAGGCAAAATTCTGTTTGGGTTCTCTGTAAGATAGTTGCATTTTACTTAAATCGAGGAGATTCTTTAATAAATTTTCATGACAGAAGTTAATCGATATTTAAATCAATTTTGTGTCTTTATTTGAAGAGATGCCAATTTGGCGCAGGGTTATGAAATAATTATCCTTTTGCGAGAGTTATCTAATGATATCAAATAGTTCTAATTTAAGTGGTCTTATTAATCCCATAACCAGTAAGATAGTTCTTTTCCGAAATCTTTCAATTTAGATATTTTTTATTTTTTCTCAAATTTTAAAAAGTAATTTTTTTGAATTGTTCAGATCTGTTCCAACTTTTTTAGATTTATTTGGAATTTCAGATTTTATCAAGATTTTTGGGTTTCTTCTTTCTTCAAGTATCTTTGTTTCTCCAGTTTTTCCAAATACTTTAAACTTCCTAGAATTTGTAGATTCCCGAAATTTCATACATTTTTTAGTTATTCAAAGTTTCTAAGATCTTTTGATTTAGAGTATTTCTAGACATTTTCATTTTTTAATGATAGCGCATCGGTCAAGGACTTTTTAATTTATTACAACCGAAATTACATTTATAAAATACTAAAGAACAAATACAAACGGTCAAGTAAATTATTTTTTTTTTTATCAATCGAGAATTTTCTCTCTTAACATATGATATTCCATCGTTTTGATAATTTGATTTCTATAGTTATTTTCAGCGCCGTGTCAATTACCACTCATTCTCAATCAAGCCGAATTTGATTCAATCTCTCACTCTCTCACAATTTTGCTTCATTTATACTGATGTCTTTAAAATCATAATTGTGTAATTTAGTTCATAGAGGAGTGTTTCTCTCAATTTCGAAATTCGAATGAGATATGGTTTTCGTTAAATAATCACGAATAAGTCAGCAATGACAGGTCAATTGAATATAACGAATTCGTGTGTTGTAGCTCGTGCAGAGCGCAGCGTGTAAGTAATGAGTAATTGCATATTGGCACCGTTTGTCATTGCATACGGATTAACTCACTACTGCTGGATTATATGTTTCGCTGAATTCATTCCAACGACCATTCCAGCAAGGTTGGCCAATGTTATTAAATTTTTTTCAAAATCATTACTTAAGATCTTGAAATTATTTATTCCCGATTCATCAGTTTACGTTTCATTAGTTGACGAGCTCGTAGTCAATTCCCGTTTTTCAATTGAATATACAGTATGTCCCCAGATAGGTGAAACGACTCTTGTAAAAGGAAAAAAAAATTGATTTGAATTGTTATCGAGACAAAAACAGGTAAATTTTCGTCAACTGACAAATCGCGGAACATATGAATCGACACTTCACGCTTGAATTTATCAAAAAATAAATCTTTCAAAGACACAAATGTCATTTTTGTGTTGACAGTTAACAATTTTCTCAATTTTTTTATCGAAATATTTTTGTTATTCTCCACACTTTTCACGAAAAACGTTTTATTGCCTTGATATTTAGATATTTAGTTATTTATAACAACAAAAAACTGGGAAATTGATATAAAATTTTAAAATTAAAATGTCAACAGGTTTTTTTTAAACAAATTGAAAGATTTCCGATTTTCATGGATTTAGTAAACATTATTATTAAATTGTTGCTGGAGTTTTTTGATAATGTTATTAGAGGGCAACAATAAAATGCTTCATGTAACTCTGTACGAAAAATCGATAAGATTTAAAATTAGGCAATTGATAAAATTGACATGAGTCAGAGGCGAGGAAGACAGTTCATGAGGGCGAAATAGTGATTCCAAATGAGTTGCAGACAGTAGTTTTTTATAGGACTATATCATGATAAATGAAAATACAATGTTAAAGCTGTAAGGCTTTACAGATGTACCCCTCTCAAAATTTCACTTTTTCTTTTATAAATTGAAAAAGTATTCAAATTTGAGATTATAGCTAATTTATGAAATCTACAGTTGATTTGATTGTAATTTATTGTAATTATTTTTGTAACGGAAAGTTTCTTCTATCAGATGTTGCAACTTCTGTACATTCTCACTTTATCGTAGTAGATATTCCCTTTCAATGTTACAGAATATAAAGATTATGCCTAGAATTTGACCAAGAAAGTTTTTGTTTTAAAATAGTCGTAGAAAAAAAATACTATAGGTTTATTGCATTTCTTCACATTCTAGATACCACCATTTTTCCACATCTGATATTTCTTCCAGCGTCTACCAGATTTGAAAAAGCATTATTTTGATACTTCTTTACTATCAACATTTTCAACATTTTATTCTTGATTTCAATTTCTCCAAAAAACAATTTTTTTAGTCATTTTAGCGGATATTTTATGGTGCCATTTTATCCTAATTTAATGATTAACAAATATGTTAGTAAAGTAAATTAATTTGTATTCATAACGGATTGTGAATTTCCTGCAAAAATTTTAAATGGCAAAAATGCTTACTTAAGGTCTTCACGTTAATTTAAAAAAGGCTTGTTAATTTTTCATCATACTATGAAAATATTTTTTTCTGTTAACTTGTTAAGTTAGTTTATTAAGATCTTAAGACTCGTTCATAAGGATACTATCACTGACAACATTGTTGGAGGTTCTAATTTTCGAATGTGTGTTTTACCAGACTGTGCTGTTTTAGACTACATTATTCTATTTATTGTTTTGGCTAGCGGAAAATTGAGCAATGTTAAATTTTGCGGTTAGATCCAGTTGAAATCTACGTTCAAATTGTCTTAAATTTTGTTTCTCTTAAAGTGGGCAAACGTCCAATATTTTTTAAAAAATAACCAGTAAGACAAGTTTGTATCATTTAATTACTTTAAATTTACATAAATCACATAATTAGATAATGAGTTTAAATTTGCTTATTTATTAACCCGGCGCATCCACCATTTTTAACCTAATTAAAAATAAAATAAATTCTCTCATGGTTACATGAGTTGAACTTTGTTGGAATAGTAAAGCAATCACACCACATTAGAGCCTTCAGTTGAAAATTATAGCATGGATTGGTTAGTTTTTCATTCGTAATGTTTAACACCTTGATTTATACACTAGTATCACCATTTTACGGCCGTTAAATCGCTTTTGTATTCCGATGATTTACGACAGCGTCAAGTCAATATGAAACCGTATTTTCCAACTCAATTTCTCATTTTTGTTCCAGATTCTGCGTTGGTGATCGTTTTTACTTATGCGAAAATAAGATACTTTGCGAATACGACTATGAAGAAAGATTAGTTTTTGCCAATATGGCATACAACCCACCACCATTGTCACATCTTAAACGACAAACGTCTATTCCACCGGTAAGAAAATAAATTCTTAATTGAATGGTAAGTTTATTGTTGTTTGAATTACAGCCAAACATTTCCAATCATTTGATCAATGGTCATCGAGCTCCATTGCCTCCGACCAATGGTGATCTAAATAACAACATGTCGGCCTCGGCAGGACAGCCACCGAATTCAATCGCTAATCAGTCTTTCCAGACTGCAAGTCATTTGAAAAATAGTCCTATGTCATTAGGTGCGACAAGCTGAAGACGATGACGATTGTCGTAAGCTGTGATTTTGTGTTCTTGGACTTTCAGTCTTCGTGTACATAAATTGTTTTTCTTATTAAGTTTTTTTGTTAGCTTTTCTTTTTTGAATGAAATGCTCAAACACTGCGTATACTTAATACTTCGGAGTACATGTGCAATATTTTACCGTTTTCACTCAAACTCGATGTACGATAAAAAACGATGGAATGAATATATGGTGTCGGTAATTTTTCTGAACTGATTCATTCAAAGAGAACTAATTTTAATGCTTATTGTGGTCGAAACAAAGTCCTAAGTCCTGTTAGTGAACTCGACAACTAATTAAGTGCGAGCTTAAATGGACTAAGACTTTGAAACTGTATGAGATTTATTCGCAAATTGTGAATAAATTTTCCTGTATACAAATTCGGTTTTCTTTCAAAATTCTACACCAAATATTCAGCGGTCGCTGTTGTAATTAGATTTGAAGTATGTAAATAGCCATTGTTAGAATTAGTAATTAATGTTGATAAAATATACTACATTGAAAACCGGTTGTTTTCTGCATAAATGTTAATTATCACCATTATTACCATATACAGGAGGTAATTGAATCATTCGATTTTTACCAAATTTTAGTGATTCACAACCATCTGTATATAAATTCGTTGCCATTTTTTATATTTGTTTTATTTTCTTGTATATATTTATTCGTATTGTTTTCTTTGAATAAGAATAGGTGCCAATTCTAGACTTTTGTGTACAAAATAATTAAAAAAAAACAACCCTGTCAGAAATGTCAAAGTGTATCCATTATACCAATGATTTGACCAAAGAAATAAATAGATTTCATCAATTACTCGACTTATCATTTCTATAAAGATCCCATGACTCCATTTACGTCACATAACCAACCTTATTATATAGAGCAATTTCAGATTTGTGGTTTAAGAAAAATTGCACCTTTCCCCTTAATATTCTATCCTTGTTTCGAACAGGATACAGTGTATTCACTCTTTCGGTCTTTACTATCAGGACAATCTTTAATTTCGTAGCTTGTTAACTTGAACTTACAACAATAACCGGGTTTATTGGATGAATATTTCTTGGTATTTTTTGAAAAAAATTGATGTTTTTAATAGCACTCCTATTTAAAAAGTTAAATTTAACGAGTTAAGTGTTGGATGCTAGCAGTTTATAATAGGGGGTATTAAGAAGTTAGTTAATGTAAGCTCTAGCGCGATAATGTATGCGGCCACGAACGATGCAGACTTACAACTTTGTAGAACCTCTTTGGGATTTAAGAAATTAGATAGCAATAAAAATTTTCATAAAATAAACGTTACAAAACATAGAACAATTGTCAATTTTTTTTTATTTTAGTTAGAGCTGTTTTGCATTTTTAAAGTTTTTTAGATTAAATTAAATAGCACGAAAATGCTGCAATTAAGAATAAAACAATACAGACATTTTGACAATAAAATGGGCCACAAAATCTCCAGCCACAGAATAAGAAGTCTAAGAAACAATATTCTACTGACATTTCAGATAATTAAATAATAATTTTATGTTGATTAAACATAAATGACTTTATCAAAAAATGCTTAGTTATGGATCTAATGCTTTTTAAAGAGCACCAACAATAGTTAAATCCAAATAACTTCAGAACGCATTCCATTTAAGTGATATAATTTTTCACATTTATTTCTTGGATTGTTCTTTATCAAATGAGCGAAATAGATTTTTTTATTGTAATTATCAGCGGTCCTTTTAAAAAAGGGCATGGACTATTGGATATTTCTGTTCTCAATTTTTTATACTTAGAAGTTCTATGTTTATACAGTATTTGATAAATTTCAGCTTTTTTGCATAAAGTAATGCTTTTAAACTTAAACTTTTCATCTTCAAATAACTCTAGGTCCTAAACTAAGCATTGTTAATTGAGGCAATTCAAGTTAAATCGACACAAAATAAGCCCTATAAATTGTCTCTTCTCTCTATGAAGAAAATTTACAGGCACCTGTATGTTTTCTAGATTTTCTTTCTCTAATTTCTATAAAGTTAGCTACATAACCGTATCAACGTCTATTTCTCTTTCAGGTAGTTTGAAAATCATAAAAGAATAAAAACTTGTGGGTTTACAATATTACAATTATTTGTTTACATTTAATTGAATTGAATACGAGACAAAATTCTGTTTGGGTTCTCTGTAAGATAGTTGCAGTTTACATAAATCGAGGAGATTCTTTAATAAATTGGCATGACAGAAGTTAATCGATATTTAAATCGATTTTGTGTCTTTATTTGAAGAGATGCCAATTTGGCGTAGGGTTATGAAATAATTATCCTTTTGCGAGAGTTATCTAATGATATCAAATAATTCTAATTTAAGTGGTCTTAGGAATCCCATAACCGGTAAGATAGTACTTTTCCGAAATCTTTCAATTGAGATATTTTTTTTTTAATTCTAAAAACTAATTTTTTTGAATTGTTCAGATCTGTTCCAACTTTTTTAGATTTCTTTGGAATTTCAGATTTTATCAAGGTTTTTGGGTTTCTTCTTTCTTCAAGTTTCTTTGTTTCTCCAGTTTTTCCAAATACTTTAAACTTTCTAGAATTTGTAGGTTCCCGAAATTTCATACATTTTTTAGTTATTCAAGGTGTCTAAGATCTTTTGATTTTGATTTTTCTAGGTGCTTTATATTTTCTAGATTCTTTAAATTCTGTGCTTTTTCAGATTACTAAAATGCTTGCCATTTCCTATTTTTTTAGGCTTTGCATTTTCTGAATTGCAATAATCTCCTATATTTCCTGAATTATTTCATCTGTTTACATTTCAAACAAATGTTTCTAACTTTTTAGATGTTTAAGCAAACTTTTTAGATATATTTTTAATTTCTGTAATTTCTTAAATGCTTTTTCGTTACTTTAAATTTTTCGAATTCCTTAGGATTTCCTAGATTTTTCAAATTTCCTGTAATCCTAATTAAATAAATTTTCTATATTTCTTAAGTTTTGTTTTCACGTTTTTTTTGGAGAATTTTTTTAAAGGTTCAAATCTCTGAAATGCATAAAAATTGGTTTGAAGTACACATTTTTTTGGTAGATTTCTATGAAGTACGTGTTTGTATAAAAAAAACAACATTTGATCTAAATCTAAATAACTACAGAATTCGAAGTATTTTTTGAAAATAGCAAACTCATTGAGATTTGTATTCCGAGTCTTAACTAATACATAGCTTGGACTGACCAGGATTGACTATCCGAATATTTTTTTTACAATTATTATTAAAATGTTCATTTTGTATATCAGATCTTTCTTTTAGAATGAAAAAATATTAGTACATTCTGATATAAGATCATAATGAAGTCTTTCTAGCACGCGCAAGTTTGAGGACACGAGGCTTGCCGAGTGCTCCTTGATGCTGCAACTGCTACAAAAACTCGATTATGTTCGAATATAATACGATATTTTTTATATTAGTTACAAAAATTGAATTAATACCTGAAACAAATTTACTTCTTTTGAAATCAGTAGGCATCTTGTTCTGGAGTTAACATCAATAAGGACTTTAAGGACCTTGCTACTCATTGCTTAGTAACCACGTTTTATATACACCCATTTTAATGTTGCAATTTGACATGATACAACCAACAGTGGATAAAATGTTTATAATAACACTTTATTCACACTGTTATTGACAACGTGCATAAAAATTAAAAAAAAAATATTAAAAGCGGCGTGCCTTTTGAAATTTTCATTATTTTGGTTAATATTTTTATTCACAAAAAATCAGATCAATAGAAGATTTAAAACAAAATTGAAAAGAATATATTGTTATGATATGAGTGAATGAAGAATTTTTTTCCTCTCAAAAAAAATTTCTTTTAATCCACTTATCTTAGCTATCATTTGACTAATTATCGTCACGTTTGTTGTTTTAGATGGGTCACTCTATACTTATTTTATAACATTTTGAAATTGCCTATAAAATTCTAAAAACATTTTATACTAACCATGTTCTTGCTAATTTTAACCGTTTTCGAAATAAATTGCATTTTTTCAAAATTTTTGACAGCTTATTTTTGAAATTAACTTTCCAAAATTAAAGTAAAATGTATTATCTCTTTAATAGGTAAAAGTAATGATAACATCAATTTGAGTTTGAAAATGTTTTTATTTCTTTTTTTTCCTTGAGAGTAGAGATAAAGTTTTTACAAAGCCATATCTGAAATCTAGGAAAAAACAGCATAACTTTCATATCTAATTTTTACTCAATTCATTTTATCTTTTTTTTCAAACTTATTATGCTAAACGTAAGTCTATACAAATGACAAAACTTCCGGTGTTGATTTCTTCACTAAATACCAGAACATGTTCACATTTTGTAGGTTTCAAACATACAAAGTTTTTCTTATGCCTCCCTATACAATTTTTTTTCAAACGAACTCAAAGCATAGTATTTCTGTTTTAACTAAAATATTATTAAGCTTGTAATACACAAAGCAGGAGACTCATTTTATTCCTTGATCAAAACGAAACTATGAAAAAAAAAACCACTTTCCTTTTTGATGAAGAATTCTTTTTATTTATAATTAATAAATATAGACTTCGATTCTCAAACTCAAAATAAATTTAATCCCAGTTTTATTGAATGTTTTGATTAATTTAAAACGAGAACCTTTTGTGATAAAAAAATCTGCAACAAACACTGTAAAAAGCATTTCCATGCGTCCAGTCGATTAATTCTAAAGGGACAAAAAGCTTATTTGGATTTTTTTCAAGTACATTGTTATGTTGGCAACAGAAAAAATAGGTCTAATGTGAAAAGATAAAAGAAATCTAAATCTAGATCTAATCTTCTAAAAATTTGTTAACTCAATATAGTTTTCAGAGAAAATATTTAGTTAGTGTATGTTATATGCCGCTTTCTCTGAAAATGGAGTTCCTTTCCTTAGCACTCCTCTTAGCTTATTTTCCCCTCGTTGTTCTTCTCTTTTCGTCGATTGTCGGCCTCAAGTCGTCCGTGTGTGATGCGATATTCGCATTTAAATACAACTCGTGTTCAATGGTGCAACTCTCCGATTTATTCTCTCAAAAAACATTCACGTTCCATTTAAAATATGTATTTTGTATTCAGTATCAGTGCGGTCTTAACGTTCTATTGATACACACCGTTTCAACATTTCGACTTGTTTCGAATCTACTTTACGGCCGGAAAAGTTGATAACTGCCGGATTTTCTCCAGATCATAAAAGCTTCAACTCCGGAAGAAAAGCGATATTAGAAAGGTAACGCACATATTTTAGAAAAGTGTAGTAAAGTTATCTTGCCGCTCTAGTTCATATAAACAGAAGGAAGCTTCTAATTACCATACTGCGATCTTAAATAATGGCCTGTATTAAGAAACGTTTAAATAATCTGGGAACAACCAGGTGGGATCCAAGTTTATTCGCTAAATGCCTCTATTCTTCATCTTAAACTTCGTCTCTTACTTACTCTCTCTCCAACATTAAATAGTCGACGAGTCTCTCTCGCCTTAAGCCCCGCCAGATTTACATAAGATTATTTCACAAACTGGCAGCCTTTAACTTTAAACCTACTTTAGCAAGTAAAGGGAATTTTAGAACTTGTCTCAACTTTTACATATTTGATTGAGGATTTTATTTTACATTTTAAGAAAAAAAAATTATAAACTGCTAGCTACCAGATCTCCTGTCAAAGCCACATAACAAAATGCTCCGTCATCCGGAACCGGTTGGTCTAATAAAAATTGATTTGCTTCAGCACCAGTTGGGTCGATTACTGGATTGGTCCGTGCTGCTTTCTTTGCTGCTAAATCTAACCTTTCCAATCGAAGAGGAGGATAATCCGTGAACGGACCGACACTTCTCAAATCATGTAAATAACCCAAAAGAGCCATTATGTAATCGTTTCTTATAGCTTTCATACTTGAACAATGCTCTCCGTGAATAGTACAAAGAGTCTGAAGCCATGCCGCTGTTCGAGTTCTATCTTCAGCTGGAAGAAGCGCCGCATAAGGTCTTGTTAAATATAGCAAATACTGAAACTCTTGATCCAAAACCTAATCAAATTATGTTAATAATTCAACATTTAGACTTACTTTATCAAGTTGATGATCTTTTTGACAATCTTCAGGAGAACTATGAACACTGCAAGTCATTGGTTCGAAGTCGTCAGGAAGACCTAATAATGTTTCTTGCCACATTCTATCTGTTTCCCATTCAGCAGCAGTGGACGGTTCCGGTTGAATGGCTTTCAAATCAGTTAAAGCTTCTTCAGGAGGAGGATTATGAAACACTCCGGTTATTTCATCATTTAATAAATTGATTGTTAATGCTATAAGATATCGATTTCTTTTTTCTCGTAATTTTGAAGTTTGATACTCCGGTCGAAATAATTTTTTTATCCATGGAGCTATCAACTTTTTGTCTGAGTCATTTGTTAAAGTCGGAGCTACGATTTTAAGTACAGATCCATAATAAAGAAATTCCATACTTAAAGCGTCCTGATTGCTAGAATTTTATGTTAATTTATGAAGTTATGGAATTTTAATTACGTTATCGGAATGGTTCCTTCATTTGCAGGTGGATCTTCAACAACAGTTGGCTCGTCAGCAGCAGTTGGCTCCTCAGCAGCAGGTGCTTCTTCGACAGTTTCTTCAGGCGCGGCAGTTTCATCTTCCATTGTAAATTTTGATATTTTTACTAAACTGTCAATTGAAACAGACAATCACTTACTTGATAATTCAAAAGAAATTAAAATTTTCTACATAAAAGGGTTCTTTTATTGTGCTCGCCTATTGTTGGGTCGTGATTGACATGTTCGATTCTCTGAGAATGATGTCTACTCGATCTGCCACTTTCCAGGTTTAAATAGTTAATCACTTTTAGTTTTCAGAGTTTCTTTCAACTTGTGGTCCTAATGAAAAATATTGATAGAACTTTTTTAATTTTTTAACATTTTATGTGTTATTAGTCTCGATGCCGTTAAGGTATGAGTAATAGAGAGTTCGAAAGCAGAGTTCCATTAGCTGGACAATAAACTGTTGGTTATTTTAGATGGAAAAATGGAAGAACAGTGTTACCATGTCCCAAGTGACGTACTAGTCTGCGTTTGCTACTGTTAACTTATCGAATATTGAACTGGACGAATGGGAGGTATTGCAGCCTTCAGAAACGACAACGAAATTCTAAATTGTAATAAAAGTGAAAGATAAAATGTTTAAATATTCAAATCTGATTAATTAAGAATATGGGGACAAAAAATCCGCACAACATCTTTACTGTAAATTATAAATTACACTTACTTTTTTACACACTATTAGAGGCAATGTTGTGCAACTCAAGTCTTGAAAGTTGGCAATTGTTCTCTTTCATTAAATTCTATGGTCGTTCTTGGCTGTGACTTTAGTAATTTGGACGGAGTACATTTTTGATTATTTAGGATTATGTTTTCCTATCAAATAGAAGTCTTAAAAATAAGACCAAGGGCTTTATTCAATCACAAGATGATCTTAAAAATAAAATTTGACTACGAACGATATGCATTAGTGTCTCATACACTTATTTACATTTAATATAAACTATAACATTTCTTTTTGAGAGACTGCGGCAGTTAGCTTTTAGAAAATTTTCTGCTATTTGGTTTGCTTTTCTGAAATCAAAATTTTATTTGTAAGTATGTTGACTTATAGTTAAATATTTACAGTGTTTGATTTTTTGAAAAAATTCATTTATGAAGAAAAAATAAAGAGTACACTTTATCCGAAAGATGGTATTTACATATCCAAATTCTCTATATTAATTGTTTTTTTTTATGGAAAGAACGTTGAACATAGGCCTAAAAAAGCTAGTGTTTTTTTGAGAGAACATATTAAAACGCACCTAACCTAGAATGTCTAATCTTCAAAGTGTTTATGTTTAGATCAAGATGACAACCAAAGGTGTATTTACAATTTTAGGAAGAACTGATGATCTAGGAGTAGCTGGCGCATAAGTAGGCAAGATGAAATAAAGTAAAGGTTCACAATACGGGCTTCTACACTATTGAACTAAAAATTACACAAACACTTTCTAAATGATGCCAGTGACACATTCCACTATGAATTTTCTTGCGCTTTGTTTTCCGCTAGGAGCGCTAAAGAAGCGATTGTTTCTCATCTCCTCCTATTGGCTCTTATTGTCACGTGAGGTTGGTAGACGGTTGGACGATTGCATTATTTCCATCATTTTAGTTTTTCTTTCTTTGTAAATTCCAGAGAATAAAATTAAAAATTGGCCCAGCGCGGCCCTGCCCTAACCTGAACGGGCCACCCGTTTTTGAGTTTTTGGTTCCGAAATTTTACTGCTTTGTTTTGGTCTAATCTAACGTGACCGGGCATTCATGATTTCGAAGTTATTTCACAAAAGGGCGAGAAAATTCATAGTGAAATGTGTCACTGGCATCATTTAGAAAGTGTCTGTGCGAGTTTCAGTTCGATAGTGTAGAAGCCCGTCTTGTGAACCTTTACCGAGGAACTATCGAAATGTGTTGAATATTTAAACTTAGAAAATTCAGGACATACATTCAGGAGGACCTTTGCAAAATACAATGGAAGTTACTTTAAATAAAGTTTTCTTCAATAAATAAATATAAATTATTTTTTATGATGCACTGAATAAGTGAAAGGCATCTCTAAAACTATTAAAATGGATTACTAACGTAATGGTCTTTTAGTTCTATAAAGTCTAGTCTTTTCTCCAAGTTATACTTTACGGAGAATCGTCAATTTCAAAATCATGTCTCCGTGATGGTGAAATATTTCATCAACCAGAATTTCGGCCAATCTCTACCTTAAAGACAACATCTTATTGAAAAATTCTCATAAGAACAAGAACTTTCGAAATTTTGAGCAGTACAGAAGTCTTTATACAATTGTGAAGACAAACCTAAACGATTTTTGGTAAAAAACTAAACTAAAAATTTTGAAAAGAAAAGAACAAGAAAATATAGTGTGAAAAAAACAGAGAAAGTAATCTAAATAAAATTTGTCTGCAAATCATCAGGATACAATTTTATAATATCTTGAAATTTTCCATTGTCACATTCAAAACCTTGAAGAGAAAATTTAACCATATTCGATAAGTTCCGAGAGTTTTACACAAAACTTTTGAATATCTTGAATCTAAAATTGACAATTTTAAAAAGCAATACAAAAATTGTGTAGCTTTTTTGATTTGACTGAAATTTACTTTCTACTCCTCTAACCCTATTTTGACGTAATTTATTAATAAAATGAGATTTCTAACCTCAAAATAATTTTTGAAACAAATTTGACATTAGTTGCCACGGAAAAATTTAATGAAAAAGGATAGAAAAATATACCTTATCCACATAATATGCAATCGGCTCGGTTTGACGTTCAGTGTCCCAACTCTCCAATATAAGAACTCTAAGGAAGACCTTATAGGTATAGGTATTATCTCTATAACAACGCGCCTACTGATTTCAAAGGAAGTAATTTTTTTTTTAGGTTATAATTCAAGTTCTATCCAACATAAAAACATCGTATGGTATTCGACCATAGTCGAGTCTTTCTAGTACGTGCAGGTTTAAGGACACGAGGCTTGCTCTTATATCAAAATATACTATTTTATGAAGATTGTATCATAATTCCAAACTTTGCCAATTCGTTCTAGGTTTTAATTAAATTTAAAAATTTCTTTATTCACGCGTATCATAACAATATATTCTTCTTCAATTTTGTCTAAAATCTTCTATTGATCTGATTTATTGTGAATTAAAATATTAACCAAAATAATGAAAATTTCAAAAGGCACGCCGATTTTAATATAATTTTTTTAATTTTTATGCACGTTGTCAATAACAGTGTGAAAAAAGTGTTGTTATAAACATTTTATCCACTGTCGGTTGTATCATGTCAAATTGCAATATTAAAATGGGTGTATATAAAACGTGGTTACTAAGCAATGAGTAGCAAGGTTTACTATCAAAGTCCTTATTGATGTTAACTCCAGAACAAGGTGCCTACTGATTTCAAAAGAAGTAAATTTGTTTCAGGTATTAATTCAATTTTTGTAACCAATATAAAAAATGTCGTGTTATATTCGAGCATAATCGAGTTTTTGTAGCAGTTGCAGCAAGGAGCACTCGGCAAGCCTCGTGTCCTCAAACTTGCGCGTGCTAGAAAGACTCCATTATGATCTTATATCAGAATGTACTGATATTTTTTCATTCTAAAAGAAAGATCTGATATATAAAATGAACATTTTAACAATAATTGTAAAAAAAAATTCGGCTAGTCAATCCTGGTCAGTCCAAGCTATGTATTAGTTAAGACTCGGAATTCAAATCTCAATCAACTTGTTATTTTCAAAATATTCAAAAAATACTTCGAATTCTGTAGTTATTTAGATTTTGCAGTATTCCATACTTATGTCTGCGTTGCTATATTTGTTCAACAAATGTTGTTTTTTTTTCAAATGATTTGTGTACTTCAAACTAATTTTTATGCATTTCAGAGATTTGAACCTTCAAAAAAAAAAACGTGAAAACAAAGCAACTTGAGAAATATAGAAAATTCATTTAATTAGCATTTCAAGAAATTTAAAAAATCTAGGTAATACTAAGGAATCTGAAAAATTTAAGGTAACCAAGAAGAATTTAAGAAATCACAGAAATTAAAAACCTTTGCAGCAACAGTTGCAGCATTAAGGAGTACTCGGTTAGCCTCGTGTTCTTAAACCTGCGCGTACTAGAAAGACTTGATTACATTCTTAAATCCTAATGTACTATTTTTCCAATCTTTGTGTAATTTGATAAATACGTCGGTAAGTAATTAAGGCGTCGGCAAGTGAATTACGAACTACGATTAGTTGATCTATGGAATTTCAGTTCAGTATTCTTTCTCTTTGCCTTATCAAACGTGAAAACCGCATTAGTGATGAATCACAAATTTTTCAAAATTTTTGACTTCTCAGTCACACTGATAATAATACAAAAATTTATTACAGTGCTGTCTTTACAAGGGTCAAACTTGAACTTGCTAATTATCGTATCAATTTCCGAAAATGTGAATGAAACACAAAAAAGTTCCATAACATTCTCAAGCGTACTATTTCTAGTTTTTCGCAATGTTGTAGAAACAATTTAGAACAAAATAAATTATTACTTGGAGTTTAAAGTCTATGACTATGATAGTAAAATTGCTGACAGGTGTTGAAAATAATAATAACTGTTCTCGTCTCGTTTTCGAATTGCAAATTTATTTATGATTTTAGAGTGCTGCATTGATTAATGTATAAATTCAGACTCTAATAAAATAATTTAGTTCTGAACGTATGCAATTAATAGATAAAATTTTTAATGATATAGTTTTTAACGACTCATATGCAAAAACACGTCATACGGGCCATGTATAGAAAGGCTTTTAATTAAATTATATACATAATAGGCGACGACTTTAATTAAGGGATTTAAAACAGTTTTCAAATATAAAATAGTTAAAATGCAAAATGGTTGAACATTTATTGCTTCAAGTGTACAAAAAAACGTTCATGAAATGGACACATTTATATTACCACCACCTCCATTAGATTAAGTAAAATGCATTTCATGTACGATTTTTTTCATTTCGCATCCAGTTAATTTTATGTCAAACCGTCAATTAATTTTCAACTAGTTTCGAAATCAATAGGAAAAAAATCAACCCTTAAATTTTGCAATTTCTAGATTTATTGTATTGATAAGACAGAAAACTCATTTTAGAGCATTGATTGCTTGGAAGCACAACCCTCTGTTTAACAAAAACCCCAGTATTGTCATCTTTCGGTAACATACAAAATTAAATAAAATGAAAAACGTCTTTAGTCTGACATGTACCGTGCTTGTGGATGCGGTAAGGGCGAGAATTACACGATCAACTGGAGGGTGGTCGACTTTACTGCTATTGCCCTTTCATGGAAATAACTGTCATCTATTTTGCAGATAAGATCGTAATTGAATCGGCTTGACGGCAGATTTGCACACGGACCACTGCATGAAATGGGTACACTATTATTTTGGATACAGTCGCGCAGAAATATTACACCCTGTCGTAAACTCAAACGCAGCTTAAGACTTATAATGTCGATATAAAACCACTCAAACAAATTGTACATATATGTTTGTTTTTTCAAAAAATTATTGATATAATGACCAAATTTTTGCAATTTTTTTGCCATCTGATAAGAGAGGATCGTTCTCGTTCGAAATTGAAACAGTAAAGCAGCTTAGCGAGCACGACGGACGGGGGTAACGATCAGATAGCGGCGTGAAATCAGCGCATAACAACGCGGTTTACCCCATTATAACACGGGGTGCTGGTGCTCACTTACCCCTCCTCGCACGCTTTCCATGACTTGCTCTAAATGCATTCGAGATAAATCGTCGAGATAAAATATGGACTTTAGTTTCGTATTAATGTACAGAATGATGCATGGACGCGTGCGTGATGTATGACTTTATAACAAGAGGCCCGTTTGCATTTTTATTCATTAGGAATAAGCACGAAGGTGCTGATGGAGACCAAGAGTTGAACACTCGGCGAAGACTGGCTCGTCTGATAATTGACGCAGTTTTGATGTTCTAAACAAATATTGCTGCTGTAATTACAGGATGACTGAAACAAAAATTTCAAAAAAGAAAAGTTTAACTCTAAAACAAAAGTTGTTTTTACAGGTATTACTATGGCGTTGTTATTGAATAAAAAAATATAAGGTGAAGAATTCATCTTACATTTTATTTATTCAACGTAATTGAAAATAATTCACGTATGTTTATGAGTTTCGATTTTTAGAAAGAAAAACCATTCCTGATTAAAACTGACTCATTGTTGTAATATGAGATTTACAAAAAATATATTTATTAATTTTTTCTATAACAATCCCCATTTTCACCTAATTCCCACACAATATTTAACTTTTTCTCCTGTAATTACTTTGCCAATAAAGATTGAATTAAAGAATTGGTACGTAAAAGACAGTTAACCATAATTCCAGATATTGTAAAATTCTTATTTTCCTTAAATAGCAAAAATTAGAAGGGTGTCTGAAATTGAGACAAAGTCTGAGTTTTAGTGTTTTACCGTAAATATGAAACGTTAATTTGTGTTTTAGATTTCTTAGTTTGAAAATATATTATTTCCCCTTCCGGTTTGTGTTATTAAGTTATGCCAACTTAGAAAGTCTCAATGACAATTGACAATTGAAAAATCACCTATAATGGACGCCTTTTATTAACGATCGCCGACCATCGTTATTTTTTTTACAAAGACAGTGATTCTGTTTTTCGGAGCTGAGAAAAAAATTTGTGAAAAGCAAATGCAAATAACTGACTCGATTGATTATACAACAATTCAACTTCGTCTGTTATTTTCTGCATATCGGCCTAATGGTGTTAATGACTATAACGAAAAGTTTTATTAGTTTTTATATATTTTAATTATATTTAGAGTTTTCATCGTTATTTTTTTAAATTAGTCTCCAATTGTTTGAATTAATGACTTTTGCTTAAATTTAATTTACAACTCTTAAGAAAAAAGCTTAGTGTTAAATTGAGTGAAATGGCCACTCTTTTTTTTATAATTCCCCAACTCCATTAAATTAGTAAACAATTATAGTAAAGATCCTTCTTCGAAATATTAATTTTTGGACCTAGAATAATATTTTTTGAAACGAACATATATTTATGTTTTATTAAAAAATTTGCGTTGCGTTATTAGTAAACACCTACAAAAAATCTGAAAATATCAAGTAAGTCAATTGACAAATTTTTACTAGACAGTTGTCAAAGAACGTTTTTCAAAACGGATTTCTTTTTATTCCTTTATTATTTGCGGCATCTGAATTGGTAAAATGGCAATTGGTAAACCAGATTTCATTAATATTAAATCATATTATTTCTAGAATGGCTAGAAAGGCCAGTGGTTTTTGCAAAATTTTGGACACTCGTGTGCGAATTCTACGTTCGCAGTTGACTGCTGCGTTCGCAAAATGTCATTTTAAAGGTAGTGAATTCAAAAGAAGATGCAATTTTCATAGAATCACGTCAAACATATTATACAAGAAAACAATTTTTTTCAGGTGCTGTTTTTGTACATTAGCCATTTTTTCAGAATGCTAAAATTAAATTAATACTGTAGACTTTTAGCTAGTTTTAGAGATTGAAATTTTTCAATAAAAACTGTACTAGTTCAATTTGCAAGAACTACTGATTAATTATCATGCAGCTTTTATAAATTTTTTGATTTATCAACAGACGAAAATGTTTTTGTTTGTTAACTTCCTGGAAAACGTAGTACTGTATTTGTTCATTTTTGGGCTCTTGACCATCTCACCCGACTTCTCCCTGTACCTTGTCATTGTTTTATAATAATGAAATGAAATTTGGTAGGCACTTAGCTGAAACAACCTTCTATACTACTCTATGAAGAAAATTTGAAAGCGTCAAAAAAAACAGTGATTTTTTTTATTTTATAGTTGCCAAATTTGAAACTTTATTATTTTTTTTTTTAATTTCCATTTTTTTGAGAAAGTAATCAATTTTATCTATGAGTACTTGAAAAAACTCAAAAATTAAAAATTAAAAATCAAAAAAAGTGCGTAATAAAGGATTAGGCATTCTATTTGAAAAAATAAGTTTTAAATATTTGAAATACAAGCCACTTTCCAAATCAAATGACCTACCGTCAGATTTTAAAACATTCATTTCTAAAAAGAATTTATAAATTCTTCTGAAAACTATAGTCCATAAGAAACACAAGCGTTCACTTGTGAAATTTTGTCAAATTTCAATTATAACGCCATAATGAAACACGTGTATTTTTTCTTTAAAACAAGTCAATCAAGCAGCTGTATTTTTAATTTGTTTTCATCCTTAAAGAGATGATTTGAGTAAAAATTTTCTGATGAATATTTTCTTTAAATTAGTAATTATTTATTTACGCCACTATTCGTGTTGGTGCCGAGTGACATTCTAATTAAAAGTCTCATTAATAAAGATTAGTAATGCAGCACCGTCCTGATCAAATAGCCCTAGTTAGTGTTCGTACTTGCAGCATTAATGGTGGCCCGGAGCCAGGCCGGAGTTTGGTCGACGCGACTGGCTATCTGCATCACGCAGACCTCTAATGGAATAGCAATGAAATTAGGAAAATAATGTCCTTAGTTTAATTGCTAACCGGGAATAGTCGACAGTCCGGTCAAGCAGGAAATTAGTTTTGATTAAAGGATGCGTTATATTCGTGCTGAGCATCATTATTATCATCATCGACAAGAGAAATCTATTTTTTTTTTTTTTTTGAAATGCGGAAATCAATGGGGGTGCTAAAAGGGTAATGGAGAAGATAAATAATAACGGCGTGCAGCTTAATGAACGGGTTGTATCGGGGAGGACGTGCATGTGTGCTATCCAGTGTTCAATATTTCACAGACTAAATACCGTCGTTATGAGATAATGGCCATTAAAACACGGCACACACAGCGCATATTACGTATTTGTTATTTTGTCATTTTCCTTTATTTTATCTGCTTTTGCTGTTAAATACAAACGACTGACTAAGCGTTTAGTGGCGGATTTTTTAAACCGAAAAAATTATCTACGCAATTAATTTACTTACAACTAGAAGAAAGAGACAAAAAAACAAAGAATAATTAGAGATTCTGAATAAAATATAGCCTCATATTTCGAATGTAACAAAGCGCAACAAAAGAGTTGAAGTAAGATTATTTATATTACGTACAGCCGGAAGGAACGCAACCAGGTAACGTACAAACAAAGCTCGGTATACCTCTTTTGTACCCCCAACAAGAGACTCTACTTGAGTAAAGTAAATCTACAAGAGATGAACTAGAAAGAATTATTTTTTTTAATTTTGAGAATTCCGCACTTGTAGTTAACGTTAACGAGTTTTCGATGCGTTAACGTTTCGTTGTGGTTGTACACTTGTAACAAGAATCTGCTAATTTCGGACTAGACAATTCCCATTTACCCAATTACAGTGTAGGGCGGTAACGACGTTCCAGCAGCTATTATCTGCCCCTTTGCCGCTATTACAAGCCGAATAGTGCACGAAGCAAATAACAAAAGCCGCCAATGTTGTAATTATTCTTAAGTTGTATTTCAATTTTTTTCTTTTAGTGTTAATCAAGTTTTTATAATAAATCCCACGTCGAGTTGTTTCAAACATTTAAAGCCGAGGCAATTTTCTGCGAAGCGAGCTTTGAATTCGCGTTCAAATGCAATTAGAATGTAAATGGGAAACATTTTTAGCTTGTTGAGGCGATAATTAGTAAACAATCGAAAAGGATTTGAATGAATCCTTTCTTAGAAAGTTTAAGCTTTTGTTTCGTATTGCTTAATTGATCAAGAGATTTGCATTAGTAATTTAGTTATTTTCTAAATGAAGTTTCGGGTCAATATATGAAACAAAGCTTTTTTAAGTTATTTTTCAATATTTACATATAAGGTTTTAGAGTTACAGTAACTTCGGCGGAAGCAAAATTAATTTTTGACTGTTTACTCCAATTTTATCAAAATCAAAGTGAACCAAACATCCCAATCTTTTTGCTTAAATTAATCAGTATGGTATGTAAAAAATCACAAACATTTAATTAGAAGAAATAAAAAATTAGAAGATTTTTGAAGAATCTAAAATACATAAAATTTAAAGAATTTATATATAAGAGAAATTGGAACTGGATACACCAAAAAAATCTAAGAAAATTCAAAAAAATCGGAGAATTTAAAAACTTGTAAAGAATAAGAAAAATCCAAAGTATTTGAAATCTAGAGAAATCAAAAGTTTTGGAAACCCAAATCTAGTCTAAAAAAATATGGAAAATAGAATAAATCTATGATATCAAGTAAATTTACAAATGAAAGAGTCTAAAAAAACAGAAAAGCTAATCAGATTCTAATAGATCTTCTAAAGGATCTGGCTTGGAGTGCGAATTCAAATTTCAAAGAATTATTTAATCAAAATAATCCAAAGAATGAGAATTTAAGAAATCTAAATGCTCAATTTGAATATTTAAAAAAGAACTGAAAATCTGGGAATCTCTTGAAAACTCCCAAAATCTTAGAATTTTGCAGACTTTAGAAAATAAAAACATCCAGGAAATTTGAGGAATTTATAGAATTTAGATTGAAAATCAGAAATTTAAAAAATTAAAAATGTTTGAAGAACTATGACAATACAGAGAATCCAAAAATGTGAGGAAATCTGAAAAACAATTGAATCTAAGAAATCTAAAGGTTTTGAAGCGTCTCAAAATTTGGGAAAAAAATTCATAAAGTCCCAAGAATGTAAAAAATTGAAAGAAAGTGGTTTCAAAATTTGAAACTCTAAAGATCAATAGAATATAAACGAGTAAAGTTTATCTTTCTTAAGGTATTAAAAAATATTAAATAAACTTAAAAATATAAGCAATCTAGAAAGTATTCAAAATAATCCAAAGAATTTGAAACATCTAAAAATATGAAAAACTAATGTATCTAGAAAATTTATGGATTATCAATAATATAGAGCATTTTCAGAATTAGAAATTTAGAAAAAATCTAAAAAATATGTAAAATTTAAAAAATTCATTTTTTTTTGAAAAATATTATTAATCTGAGGTACCCACAAAATCTAAAGGATTTGGAAATTCTTGGGTTTTTTGAAGGACCTTAAAGCATAAAATATCTAGATAGAGAATCTGAAAGTTTGAGAAAATCTGAGGCATATGAAGAACTAAAAAGTATGATAAATGTAAGATTCAACAAGGAGGATTCTAGTAGGAATCCAAAGAATCTATAAAAGCTACAAAGTCTATGCAGGGTGTCTGACAATTTTTATTCTCATGCATCAGAGGATGAGTACTTAGTACTCAAAACGCTTTGTATGTTTTAGTATAAAACAAGATTAGTATTTTTAGGTGTTAACTTTATTTTTGGATGGAGCACTCTATATAAAAAAGAGCTCAAAAATAAGAGAATTCTTGAAAACATTCCACGAATACAAATTAATAATCTATAATGAGTTGGAAAAGGTGGAAAATGTGTTATAAAAAAAATTATTTTTCTAAATTTCATTTGAAAATCATAAAAATATTTCTTTCGCTCTTGAAGCATATAGGTAGGAGTAAATAAGATAAGCGTTTCGGATGAGTACTGCCTGCTTATAGTATTTCACTCATTTGTATAGTAACAATGAAGACAAAACTAGTGGCGCATGGCATTATTTGATACAGATAGTTCTATGATTTTGGGCTCTAATAAAAAGAATCTAGATTTTTGAATATCTGTTCTTTCAACATCTAGTGAAGTGTTCATGACGCAGTTTTAAGATTTTTATTTTGGATCATGTCAGTGTCGGCTGCAGCCTGCAACCGCAATTTCAGGCTAGTCATGTAATGTTATGATAGTGTGGTTTGTATCCGACATAACCATCCCTCGTACGCGCGCTTTGGCTGTCATTGAAAATACCTTACACTAATTAACTAATTAATGAGATTATTGGCTTCTGTATCACGGCATAAGCTCCCTACTCGGCAACATTTCCAAATCCAAAACTATGGCGTAATTAATCGGCTGTTCATTATCGATTCAATGTAGGTAGTTTCATATTAGTCAGATTCCAGTGATGGAATTTTCAAATAATATGATTCAACATTGTTCCATTGACGAATGAAGGTTTAAACGATTTAAAGGATCAAGAATGGCTACAACTACCTAACGCGTCCATAAAACAAGCTTTCGTTTATATAAAAGTTTAGAAATGTCACTAAGTAGAGCCTATTTTATGTTATGTTTGGACAACACGTGCTTTCTGACGTTTATACCAAAAATATGATGCTATATTTTACATTTTATATCCGTTTTTTCTTTCTATAAATTCGTAAAATTGCCACATCTTCTAACGCTTTTAACCTTCGCTATCGTGATTAATTTCAAAAAAATTTTAAAATGAAAAGGCATTCTACAGAATTAATATCAAACAAAGTTGAAAACAACAATGATTAAATAATTAATGAAATTCTTCAAGTTTGTGTAAATTTTTAATTTACAGCACCTCGAAGACCGTTGTCTGCCGAAAAAGAGAGTTTCCCTTCTTAACTTGTTCGCTAAGTAATAATTGCCACAAACGAAGCACAAAAGTACTATAAAATGCGAATTCGTGATTGTGTATTTTACAATTGGGGGTTGGTATGCTCGGAATGAGTAGCGGAATTGGCTTTTCTAATTTAGACCATCCAATAAAGGGTTATACGAAAGCAACGCGATATTGTCCCCGACCCCTTTCGCCTGCTTATTACTTGTTTTACGATATTTAATCTCGGTTTACACGAAGCACAGACTCATCGGAACGCTTTAATTAACTAGCCACCCCCATGAATCGCCAGCTTCGACATTGATATATTCAAATATTAATACAGTTTTCACTAAATTTATTTCATTGATTCCATCTACATCATCTATTTTTGGAACTCCTACTAACGCCATCTAATCCTTTGGTGTCAGTTTCATAATCTGTTTGTAACTACATCCCGGCATTAAATTGTCACAATATTATATATTCCAGCTTAAACACTCGGCATAAAGTTATCGCATTTCTAAAGGAATTTATACAGAATGTTCCATTAGTGACTGCACTAAAGATTATGGCGTTGTGGTTAGATATGAAAAAATTGAAAACAGAAATCAGTTTATGTTAAAATATTGTTCCAAGTCTCATCAAACGAAAACAAGTTTTTATTTGAATCAAATATACACAACCAAAATAATAACAACACAGACTCTTAACTGCCAATTTTCTTTCAGAATCTAATTATTAAATGAATCTCTCTCACAATCTTTGCTGACTTTTTTCCAGCTTTTCCATCCATCAATTTCCATGGCCATAACAATATTTTTATATTGACCCGGAAAGCAGCAAATTTGATTTTTTATCGAAACATGTTATTTTGACATATCTTAATTATGCTCAAAGTTAATTATTCAGTCGTTTCTAATTCTCTCGAATTGTTCATCAATTGTTTAAGTTGTTGATTGAGAAAAAAAATCATTCAGAAAAAACATAGATTGTCACTGTTCTATAATAATGGAATAAAATTTGGTATGCTAAAACAACTTTCTACACTATTCTGTGAAGAAAATGTAAAAATGTTAAAAAAAGAATAATGATTTTTCTTATTTTACTTTCGACAAATTTCAAACATCTGATATTCGATTGTCCCATATTTTCATATGCAATTGTTTCCGCTATTCAAAAATCATCAAATCATCAAAAATTCCAGAGACCTCTTTCTCAATTTATAATTTTTTTTTTTAAGTGCAAGTACTTACCAGTTATTGACACCCTAAGCAAAAAAAGCAAAAAATATATTTATGAAATAAGCAATTTAGACTAGAATCAAATTATCTAAAGATAAATTACATTAGCATTAAAGTGTGCGTTTAGATATACAGTCTGTCCCCGGATAAGTGCAACAACTCTTGTAAAATATGAAAAAATTTTGATTTGAATTGTTATTTTTTCGGGCTCAGTCCTGCTTTGTTAAAGACTAATTTGTAACATAATTTTCAATTTAAAAAATCAAATATGCCTTGGAAATTTAAGAAAGACTTATTTTTCTATAGAGTTCTTTTTATGTGGCAGTTACCAAGAAAAGTTGTGTAGAATCAATATTTGGATCCATATACCATAGCCAACGATAACTTTTCTTACTTTTTCAGATTCATTTCACAAATCAGTGAAATTTATTTTTAAAAGTGAGAAATCTTAGTTGTCTGATAATTTTAAAAATAAGTTTTTTCCATGTTTTATTGTCAAATCAACTAATTTTATTTTTTAACATAAAATATCGTAGTTGGCCGTAGAGGCATACTTGATTTTTTTAAATCTAAAATGATGTAATAACAAAAATTTTTAATTAAGGAAGGCTAAACCTCAAAAAATGACAATTCAAATCAACAATTTTCTTTTACAGGAGTTGTTTCACCTATCTGGGGACACACTGTTTATACTTATGTCATATAGAGATATGCCGCCGATTTAATCAAAGTTTTGAACGAACGGGGAAGCAAATATTTTCTTCAAATAAGTACTTGAAAGTAAATGAATGAAACTTACGAAAATAATTGAAAAGAAAAACAAAGAACTCAATCAAGTCAATATTTTGCATACATAATTACTATGTCAAGGGCTAGGGTCTAAGCTATTTTTTGTTAGAAATCAAGAAATAGATCTCAAGAAAATATAATTGACTTTTCTTACGTATTGTTTCATTTAATGCTATTGTTAATAATTTAATAATAATAACTTAGACCCCAGTCATTTATGTAACGATTGTGAATACAAAATATTGTCATTAATGAGTTTTTCGTTTTTCTTAATTTTAAATTGGACAATGATAAAAACTACTCTAATGCCTAATGAGTTTTTATTTTTAGAATGAATAACCATTTCTCATGATCCTGACTAATTGTTTTACATTAAATTTGGAAAACAATTATTTATTTATATTTTTGCATAACAAACCCAAAGCTTTCATCTAATTCCGACACTATGTTTGATTTTTTATTCTGTAATTACATTGCCAATAAACTTTGAATTAAGAAAATGGTATAACCAAAAAAAAGAGCTTACTATAAATCCAGATATTCTAAAATTACAAATAAACAGAAGGGTGTCTTTATTTGGGGAATTTTACCTTAGTTATGTTTTCTCAAAATCAAAAATAACGTCATATATTCCGTGTCGACTTTAATGGAACACTCTGTATAATTCGATTGCTGACTTTTTCGTGAAATCTTAAAACCGGAAACGTATCCGAAGTGCCCTCCGGAAGTCTATCTTCTGTAATTTCTTTATAAACGTACTTCCCCAAAAGTCGCCGACATAAAATAGATACGTCAAAAGTTTGATGTATAAAAACAGTTGTCTTTCAATGGCTATAAAAGTCCTGTCTCTATATAATACACTGTCATGTCAGCGCGAACAATTTTGTGGGGGTGACATCTACAGGGATTGGTTGTGAAGTCTGTAAAAAAATTTGAGTTCGATTAATATCTGGAATTCGATATGAGTAAATTGTAGACAGAGCACGTTTTTGAGCTGGAGTAGACATTCTAAGAAGCGAGAAGTTTTTACATCGCTCGTCCCCTGTTAATTACAGCTTTGAAATCTTAACATCCCCTGTAAATCGCCTTGTCTGAAAGTTGGCTCCTAAGAGAATAAAATCGTAAGTCGCCTCCGGTCGAGAAAGAGAGAAAGAGAAAGCTCCAAGTTTAGTTTCCGTTCGGACCGGGATGTTTTTACAAGCCTTGCTGTCTACATAAAAAGCCAACATTGTTGTTGAGCTAATTCTCTTTTCACAATTATCCACGATTACAGTCCCATCAAAGGGGCGGCGCTATCAAGTCGCAACTCTTCGTTTTTGATGTCTTTACGATCTGTGAGACAGTAGTGGTGGTTTCTACATTATAAACAAGATTTACTGTTCCGGAATTAAACCGGAGCCAAGCTGAATCGATAGAAATGCAAAAAAAATAATGCGACGACAGGCGAGCGATTACCGTTATCCTGGAGATAATCTTTGTAGGCGCGCAAAACACAAGTGGATGTGTTGTGTGAAGAGAGCACAGAGCGGGCCTAAAGGAGGAACAGGTCCTTGTTTTATCAGGATAAGGAGCGGTTGCGGTCCGCCGAATATAAACAGGCAATTGTCTGAAATGAAGCAATCAGTGGCTCAGTCGGCGATAAGAGCGCCGCGTAACGACCGCCAAGGGAAACATTAACAGACTCCTCGTCAGATTACTTGCACATCTCGCTGCCGTTGGCGTTGCGTCCCGAACCGACCCTCTTATTAACCGGATGTGAGAGTTAAAAAAAAACACTTTTCCGGTGGACACATGATCGCTTGTATTGCCAATGGATAAAACGGGCGCTAACTTTTAATTCCAGTCTGGCCGCAAATGACACGTAAACCGGAGTTGCGGCCGTCGGTTTAACGAGATACTACCGCATAACGCTCTGGAATTGCTATTAGCGCTATTATGGCCAATATAGGCTGGATTTAAAGCACCCCCGTGGCTCAATTTTTACGCATTTTATTCATGTCAGATTCTTTTACATTGTAGGAGACAATTTCAATCAGAAATTTGTCGGAGAATCCATTTCTAATTGCCATGTCTCCACGTAAAAATATAGCTTCTCGATAACGTCATGGTGGAGTTTCGTCCGGAATTAAAATAGATTATCTTTAAACCGTTGTCACGAAGTATAAAAAAACTCAGCGCATATTTTCAACTCAATTTGCCGACGGCTCATCGTCTTAACGACTTTAAGGTGCTTTCTTAAATTTATCAAGTCTTTTCGTTCTTTTGGCAAACTCACTCACCCTCCAGGACTTTATATACCTGTAGAAAGATAAGAACCAGATAGTGTTTGAAAAAACGTGAACGAAATGTTCGAATAAAATCTAGCACAATTAATGCGTTTTATTCAGTTTGGAATAAGTTAGTTGAGGGGGATTTGGAGTGAAATCGGGGCTGTGTACGAGTTATCAGCAGTTTGCACACCGAGTGGCCGTCTGTTGCGTGTAATTGCGACTAAACAAGTTCACTGCTGCGTACTAATTGATGTCTATTGCGACATTGTTTCTAAATAACGTTCGCTCCTCCGTTTCCAACGACCCTCTTGTTTAAAATTAATTAAATAGTATTGTCAATCCGGTTATTGTTTATGCTTTGTTCTAGTCGCTGTTTAATGAACTTTGTGGATTGAATCAGAGCGGGTATGGAATGGAAAAATATATCAGTTTATTTCTCGCTTTGTTCATTCATTACCATAATTCGGTTCCATTTTTATTCATAAATAAGAAAAAATGCGAACATCTTCGAGTATGTTACTGATGCAATACAGCTTCCAAAGCTTTGTAGACAATGTAAGTTGGCAGAAGTAATTACGATGAGTGGTGCAGGTGTCGTTCAGTGTTCGCCAGCTCACCACTCAGTACAGAATTACAGCGCGGGGACCAGTTTACATCAACCAATTTTCTTTATGCCCCCACCGTCGCATCGATATACATATTGAAAACATTGTTACATTACACCATTATCTTTCTCCTCGAAGACTACAAATGCTATTTACGATAATTGACTATTATTAATTATCTTGATTTTTTTTTAACCAATGAAGCAGATGCATTCTATTTGTTGGAAGTGACAAAAATTTATATCCATCAAATATTTACAATTTTTTTACACAGTGTAGACAAAATAGAGCATAAGCATCCCAGACTTCAGAGTTCATAGATTTTAATTTTCCTAAGACTAACATTTTATACTGTTACTAGAATTCATTAGAACTGTCATCTTAAGTTAATAAAATATGTCATTTGTCAATACGTTGGTAACCAAGATACCTAAAAGCTATGGTATGTATATTAACTCATACTTATAAAGACGCGATTAAAATCGGTAGCAACCAAAATGTTCAAAATAAATTAGGGCATTAAATTACAATAGGCAAAGTGTCAAGATTTCCAAGCAAAGGAAAATCAAAAAAAGAAAGTTCAAATTTGCAAAAAAGAAACAGAAAAATGTCAATTCACTGAGTCTTTTAGTGCCTCTAAAATAAACTTAATACTTCCAAGTTTGTCTACCGCAAAGCGCAAGTCCTCAGCTTCTGGGACTCCCAAATCTTCTTGGAAATGCCAAGATATCGTGGAATAATTTGTTGTGTAATATACAGTTGTCTGAATTAAATCTGTTCTATGCCTGAGCTATTTAATTCAGACTATTTAATATCGATCACAATTTTTGAATTAGTGAAAATAGTGTATTGCTGTTTAACTAATATAAAAATGATTTTCAATAACTCAACACAAAAGACAATAGCTTGAAGATACTTTAAAAATATAATGGTAGGTGTTTAGTGTATCCGCAAATAACTCTCAACTTCACTTTTCCTAAATTGCACTGAAAGAGCAATCCAAAATAATTTAAAATTTGAATTTTGAAATCTATCAATTAATAACCTCAGTCTGGACAGTCCCTCGCTTATCCTAGCGTCATCTAGGATATTTTAAAAGAATTTCCCAACTTGCGCCCAAAAATAAAAACAAAATGGCGGCGAGTTATTACACCATATCTTATAGACATCTTGTTGGTAACGTACTTTATAATTATTTTAAATTTATCTCGGCATTAAGCTAAGACTTGTTGCTATAGCACACAACATAATTTATATAAACAGCTCCATTTAAGTCTAAAGGTCAATCAAAATTGAATATTATTAGAGGACTTTCACGTTAGGTAGGTTTATGATAATAATAATCTATTAGATATTGTGCTGTTGTTAGAAAAAACATTGATCTAATAAACTTTCACTACTTTTGGGAGCTACAGATTCAAATTTCTAACTCGGTCTATAAAGCTTTTGTTATCTTAATTACTATAAATGCTGTGGATTCATTTGACTTCTTATTTTCTACAAATTGTTTAGATTCTTATGATTTTTTCAGGTTTTTTGGATTTTTTGAAATAATTAAATATACTTGAATTAAGTTTCCTAGTTATTTAGGTTTTCTAGATTCTATAAATTCTTCCAATTTCTTTGAGTGCTTTAATTGCATTTGAAGAATTTTCCTGGATTATAGATTTCTAAGATTGTATGGATTCTACAGGCTGATTTAAAAGGTCCGCGTCAAAACACGTTTGCTGATAAAATACATTATTAAGAACACAAATCATGTGTTAAAACTTTTCTATGGTTTTCAAAATCAAACTGTTTTAAATTAGTACAAATAGGCAACATTGCAGATTATTTTGCAAGCCCAAATTTTAAGTTGTTAATTAGATCTGTTTTTTTAATTAATATATTGTCAAAATGTGACGTTGGTAACTCCATTAAAAAAAAATGTTCAATGCTTTGTTGCCGATTTTTTTTTTGTAAATGGTGATAATTTAACAGAAGTTTTCAGTTTTATTTGGTGCTAAGTACAGATTATGTATGTTTTCTAATTTTTAGATATTTTCTGCTTTTAATGGATAAAAGCTTAGAGTGATAAAAAAAATAACATCAAACTAGCAGTATTCTTAGTAAGTGTCAATTATTTACCCAAATAAAATTTGCTTGCATTTTTGTAACACACTAAGAGAATGTTAAGACCTGAGTTTAATGTGGTCCTTCTGAATCACCCTGTATAGATTTTTTGAATCATTTAGAAGCAGTGGATTTTTTAAATGATTAGAGTTTTGCAAATTTTTATGTTCTTTTATATTTTTTTTTTCATTCTAGATTGCCTCGATATTTTAGATCTCTTAAATTATTTTGATTGCCTTTCTTTCTTCAGATTTTCTAGTTTTTATATCTTTTATGTTTTATGAATTTCATATTTTTTTTTTATATCCAAGATCTTCTGGATTATCTTAAAACTTTCTTATATTATATTCATTTTCAACTTCAAATGACTGAAAGAAAACGACGTTGGTGGCAAACAAATTTATATGCTAGTCGACATGGGATTTCATCGTTGATGTTCACATTAAAATTTCAGTCCATAATATTAAAAGTTCACAAGAATGTCACCTGAAAACTTTGAATTTCTATGCAACTTAACTGGCCCAAAGATAAGTAAGCTAGATGCTTGTTCATAAAATAATAAAGATAAGTAAACAAACTGGAGAATGATGATGCGATATGATGTTACAGGGTGTCCGTCCAAACTTGTGCAACTTCGTCGCGTAACAGTCTTGTGATGTGACGCGGAAAAACCGAAAAGCGATAGAACGCGGTGAACATGTTCGCGTCGGGCCTTCCTGGGTTTTATATCTCGTCCACACTGACGAAAACATGTTACGCGACGATGTTCGCCACGGAGTAATGTTGCAAATCTGTACGGAGCTTTAGATTTAATGATTTTTTTATTTTATTTTTTGGTTCTAGTGATTACTGAATTACAAGCTTTTTGGGTTTCTTAAATTATATCTCTCTATTGATTTACTATATACTGTTGACTCTAGCTTACTTAGGTTCCTTGAATATTCTTCAGATTTTCTAAATTCTATATCTTTTTCAAATTACTTGATTAGTTTTGATTGATAGATTTTTTTGGGTTGTTCAAATTTTATAAAAATTTTTAAAACTTAAAAATTTTTGATTTAACTTAAGTTAAATCAAAAATCACTGAATTTTTAAATACTTTCAGTTATTTCTAAGATTTTATTATTTTCTAGCATTTGTGGGTTTTCTCCCATTTCTTGAATTATTTTATTTTTTTTTATTTTCTATTCTCTTCAGATTTCAAATTATATAAGTTTCTTAAATTTTCCATATTTTCTAGAAATTGGATTTTCCGAATTCTATAAATTTCCCACATTCTTTTGATTGTTTTGACTGCATAGATTGTTTGTTTATTCAACATCTCTTAGATTTTCTAAATTCTTCTATATTGTAGGTTTCTTAAATTGCTGAAATATTATAGATTTTTGGATTGTTTAGGATAACAGAATTTTTAATTGCTTTTAATTTTTTAGATTTTTAATATTTCATTATTTTCATTTTTTAGATTTCCTAGATTTTCTCCAGATTTATTGAGTTTTCCGTTTTTTAGAATTTTTCGCAACTAATTAATTTTACTTTTTTGTTTCTAATGGAATGTTGTATCTATAGCTAGGTGCCTAGTGATAGAAAGTTTAACAATAAAAGTAATTTATAACTGCCACTGAACTTAATCGTCTTCTAAAAACACGAAAACCTTCATTTAAATTGAATATTGAATAGTTATAACAAAAAAAAAATTGCAATATCAGTCCCTCTGGTGATCCGTACAAGGCTAAAAAGTATAAGTCCAATTTTTCTCCGAGCCCAAAACTCGTTTTCAAAACTTGCAAATATAGAAAAAATTATGCGCAAAATTATTTTCATATAAATGAGAATGAGATCCAAATATAATAATTTATTTAATAAATAGGTAAACATTGCCAACAAAAGAAATTAATTTGCATTATAATTTATCCTTAAATCAACTGCATTATTATTAATCGGCAAGTTTTTCAAAAATGAATGGCTGCTAGCAGGCATCAATTGTAGCAAAGTCGATTTTTTATAATGTTCGTTTAAATGTCATAAATCATTTTTTTCCACTACTAGCTATCAAGTTGACAATTATTGCGTCTCTCATTTTGAGAATCCAGAGATAATTGTTTCAAAAAAACTTGTGCAGTATGATTTTGTATACCAAGGAGATTGCCCTTCACTTATTTGCAGTTTGAAATAACCAAACACGATGAATAAAATTACTACCAGTTTAAAATTAGCGCTTATCCAATAAATCTACATGACTGATGACATCTTGAATGACGGACTGCGGGAACTAGAGTTTGGTTATGTTAGAACTAGAACTTTATCAAAAGAGCAAAACTTTATTTAAACAATTGGGTATTAGTGATTGCTGCACCCGATGTGATTGGTAAATTGATAACAGTATTATGTAGAGTACTGGTTTCATTAATGTTTTTTGGTGGAACTTTTAGCGGTGAAAATGAGGTTAGTGGAACTGCAGCCGATGAGGGTGAACGATGTGATTCGATTGATAAAGCTACAGAAGTTGAAAATGTAGAAAGCCTTTGGAGTATATCTACTATTGACCTTTTGAGTACCAGAGACTTCTCAATGTAATCTTCTACCTTTGCGAATTTCGAACCTCTAACCCCCATTCATTCAATCAATTTGTAAGATATCCATATTAAAAAAAAAACACCCAAATAGGATAATAACAGACGTGAGAATAAAAGTTGTATTGCTAGTGGAAGGGTAAATTTGCATTCCTGTGCTACCTGATTTTTACAAGATTTTTTTTTTTAATTTTAGCTTTTGCCTTAAATTTGGCTATAGTGAAAAAGATAGTATATACACCACGGTGGGGAAGACATTTATAGGCCTCGCATCTTATTCCCCTCGCGAAATAATCTTGGTGCTCGGTCAATAATAATAATCTTCGCCACCTTGGTGTAAATTGAAAACCGAACTTCCATCATAAATTACTTCTATTTTACTCATTATCAATAAAAAACTGCCAATAATTCATAAAATTAGTGGCATTGGACTGTAGTAATATTTGCGATACTACGCTAAAATGCAGTAACAGCCATTTTTAAAAATAATCATTTAAAACTATATCATTTAATGACACTAATGGTACTGAAATAAAATATACTCTATTACTCATTCATATCCCAAATTGTAACTCAAACAAGTTTCATTTGATTGGTGGCTCTTACGATTAAACTTAAAATCGCTGTATCTACAAATTGAAACTATGGGCACTAAGCACTGTCTTAAAAATCTTCAAAAAGAGAGAACATAAAACGAAAACTATTGGTTAATGGAATATAGCAATATAGGTTATTCTATTTGGAAAAAGATTTAAGTGTGTGTAGAAAAAAATTATAAATTTGTTAGAAAACGTTTTTGGGACACCTGCATACTTGGAAATAATACTTTAAGAATTGCAGTAGGTCAGAATCTATAAATTGTGTATTTGAATTTCTTCGGTATTCCATTGTTTAAGGATTTGACTTTACTAACTCTTTGGATATCATGTATATTTACAGATTAAAAAAATGCCAAGTTAGATTGAGAAGAATTCTGTATTTTTCTTTGTTTAAAAATTGTCTGGAAAGAGAATAAAAATTGTGTGGCAATATTTCTCCGATTAATTAAATCAACAAGATAGCAGCGCTTAGTATAATTTACAGTGTGGGCCAACACATGTAATTGAGTTAGGTGGAGGATTAGGGACTAATAAGGGCCCAGTATATATCAAAACCTGGTGTGTCGCTTGTATATGCTCGCCCGTGTTGTTATAAACACAGAGATACCGGAATCTGTGGGCTCCGGATAAATCACCGGACTCGCCCGGTCATTAGTTCCAGCCGCACACATTATCTGGTCACCTCCGGAACCGCTGACTGTCTGATGTTGCCGCCATGTAGTATACAGAACCAATAGTAGTGATTTACAGTGGTTTGTTTACATCCGAATTGAAAAATATGGATTTAGTGTTAAAACTTGCAAAGTAAAAAATTTCGCTTTAGCATTCCAATAGAAAAAAAAAATCTAAGAAACTCTTTTATAAAAGAGTAGCATAATTAAGTATTGAATAAATTAACTCGGTCGGTATCAGATTCGCCACGGCAGTAGGATTATATCGATTGAGCAGTTCATTAGCTACTCCCTTAATTAAGGCCAGTAAAAAAAGGAAACCTTCTCTTAAATTTAATGATCTCGCTGAGACAGAATAACCACTCACTCATCGACCGTGCGAATTAATTCAATAACTCCGATTGCTTTCTCTTATCGCATAATTAATCTGATAATGGTTTCTGTTTGTTTTTTCTCCTTTCTTTCGTCGAAGCAAAAAAACATTTTCTTGTGTCACGAGACGATTTCATTTAAAATTTAAATCGCCACACACACCGACGATAACACAGGAAAAAATACACCTCGTTACGTATTTAATCCAGACTTCAAACATTTTCATGTCGTAGCTCCATAGATCTTTATAATTAAAGTTATATGAGTGGTGCTTGTTGAAGAAAATTACGAAATTAGCGTTATTAAAAGCGTGGCAAATATGAAATTTTTATCAGGAATTGTACGCGTTTATATATCTACCTGTCTAGCATGTAAGCGGGAAGCTAAGTTATACGCCAGCGACTCCTGACGGCAGAATTTCAAGTGTCTGCTAATTAATACCACTAATTGGAGGTTCCCCTCTTCAAGGATCCGCCAGTGGAATCAAGCACAGATTTACGCTTTTATTCAAATACAAACATCCAACGGACGAATATTTTACACACACTGTTAATTTTCGGTCATTTAACTGATGGCATTTTCTTCAAGTATAAAACAATAGTATTTTGAATATTTTCTCGGAGGTTTTAAGTCGTTTTCATATTGAAAATCTCAGTTGTTGCGGTGTGACATTTCAAATGAATAAAACAAGAAGAGGATGAATTCAAGAAGAGACAATTAGTGTCGTCACTCTCTTCCTTTTCTTCGTCTTTATATATACAGACTATGCTGTTAGGAATGCGTCAGTGTTGTGTTAATTAAGAGAAAGAGTTAATTATGTCAAACAAGCTACTACGTCTAAATTTTCTTCTTTGTCTGGTGTGCGGGCATAAGAAAATCAGAAATATTTTGTTTTAGTTGTCCTTAGATTGTATTATTTTTTTAGAACCTGGTTAGACCACGTGCCATAACCCAAATCACAGCTTTTGTTATATCAAATAATTTGATGAAATTTTATGAAAATTTTACTGGCCTACAGGGCTTTAGTATTTTTGAATTTTCTGATTGTAATGAAATTCAACAATGATAAGTCAATTTTCTTTATGTGTTGCAACGTGTCATTTATATAATAAACATCATCAGGATAAAAACAATGGAGATCTTACAAATCCAATATAGCCACTAACGATTTTTTACGTGCAGTTACTCGAATAAAAAAGTTAATTTTTTAAATTTTCTAACAGCCTTTAGATGTCTTACTGGGTTCTTTTAAGTTTTTTTTAGATTTTTTTGATTCCCTTGATTTTCTAGATTGTGTAAATTCTAGATTCTCTGAGTTTTCTAAATTTTTCCAAGATAATTGTTTCAAGTGCATAAATTTTTTGGATACTTAAAATTTGAATTTTCTATACTATCATATTCTATACTTCTTAGATTTATTAGATTCTATCAATTTTTTAAATTTTTTAGAATCATTAAGTTTGAATTTTGATTTTTTTTTATATTTATGAAATATTTTCAGAGTTTTTTTTTTGACTTCTTAAATTTTCCGAATTTGTTAAGTTTCTTTGATTTTCTAGGTTTTTTAAATTACATCTTGGGTTCTTTAGAATAGACCCTAGACTTTTTTATTTAAAAATTTTTTAACTTAGAAAATTTTTTCTAGACTTTTTGATTATTTACAACTTTTGAATTTCTTAAGGATTCATTACACCAAAGCAAAATATTTGCAGTAGCGGCGAATTGAACTTTCTTTGTATATCATATATGCTACAATTTCTTCACATCGGTGTAGGTATAACTATTTGTTTTCATAGTTAGCAATTTCAAAAAGAGTTGCTATAGGATTTGCATATCAAAATTGGCCGCGACTGCGATTGTGTTGTTTTGGGGTAGGAAATCTTCTAGTTTTTCTCAGTTCTTTGAAGTCTAGACTTTAGATATTTCTATGGAATGTCAAAAGGAGATCGAACGGATCATAGGCTCTGATCAACATGAAATTATTGCATATTCTTCTAATAAAATTATACAAGTCGTTTTAATATAATTGTGGTGCGATCAATAGTTTAACCACAATCAATTATTAAACTTTTGCTATTCAAGTCGATTTTTGCTTCGATGTTTGACCGATTTGTTATCTGATGCATTTATTTTGAAAAATTGTGATTTCCACAAGTTTAGCAAATACTTTTATGTATTTATTTGTCCCACAATATTTGCAGTATGGTAAAGTAGCAGTCTCATTTCTGCAAACAAACAATTAAATAATGTAATTGAAATACCATGTTTTCTAAAATAGAATGACACAAAAATTGTGACTTTTATCTTGTTTTAGGTCTTTTGTTTTTTGTTTGAGAAATAATAGAGGTTTTGGAGTGACCAATACCAGAAGCTCTTGCTCAAACATAGTGTTCGCAGTAAAAGCGTTACTAAGTAACAAGAAATAATTCGAGTTCACAAAAATTAATTGCGGTCAAACTGTTAGTAGCACCACAATCATATTAATATGGTTTGTATAGTTTTATTAGAGGAATATTCTGTAAAAATTTCAAGATGATTAGAGCGTGTCCATTTACCCCCATAATCTTGTTTCCTATAATTTTTTGATTTTGTGGATTCTTTAAATCCTCCATACTTTCATTGTGCTAATTGTGAAGAATTTTTTGATAGTCTTTTTTGATAACTCCTTAAGTTTCTTTTTAGGTCATATACAGGTGTCCCAGAAAATAGGCAAACTCCATTGTTGGCCTTTAAACGTTAAAATATTGAAAAAAGGTATTAACAAAATTTGTAGATAATAATTCTCTGCGTAAACTAAAATAATTTTTAAATATACAAGGTGTTTCATAAATGAGTTTTGAAACAAACTAATAAAAGTTGTGTTTAAAATTCTCAAAATATCAAGCCACGTTTGAAAACAAAAATATAGAGTGCTCATACATAAGTTTGTGTCAAAACTCATCTATGAGACACTCTGTATATTTGAAAATAATTTTAGTTTATGCAGAGAATTAGTATCTACAAAGTTTGTTGATACATTTTTTCAATATTTTGATATTTAAAGGCTAATAATGAACTTTACCTACTCGCTGGGACACTTGTATTTCTTAGATTGTTCGTATTCTATAAAACTTGCTAGATTGATCATAAAATTTTTTAAATGCTTCGAAATATTTAGAATCTTTAAATTTTACCATTTTCTGAATTTTTTGAATTTTTCTACAATTTTTGAAATTCTTTATTTTTCTTTGGACTTTTTGGATTATTTCAATTTACTTGACTTTTTAATGTTTTTAAATTATAAATTCTTCAGGTTCTTTAAACTGAATTTTTGATTCCATAGATATTTTAGATTGTTTTCAAAACATTTTCTGTTATGGCAATTAACTTATTATTATTATTTGCTGATTTCTCCAAGTTTTTTTGGATTTCTTGTATTAATTATTATTCTAAAATGTATATTCATTGATTTTCTTGAATTTTTAGATTTCTTAGATTCTATAAAATTATTTAGATTGCATAGATTTTTTGGAAGTCGACGATCTCCTAAATTTCCTGAATCCTTTTGAATTTTTGGGATTGGTCAGACTTTATAGATTTTTTCAAATTGTTCAGATACATTGATTTTTTTTAATGTTTTGAACTCTTCAAATTTCTTAGATTAGACATTAATTTCTAAATTAAGTTATTAACTTTTCTTAAATGTTTACATTTTGCTGGATTTTTGGAATTGAATTGGAACGTAATTTTTTTTGAATGCTTTGAAATTTTCAATTACTTATTTTTTAAATTTCTCTGTATATATATGTTCTATAAATCTTTGGTTTTCTTGGATCATTTTAATTCTTTTTTGTAAATTTTCTAGACCCTGGAATTTTTGATTTTAGTTATTGACAATTCCTAGAGTTTAGCTTTTCTGAAATCTAATTCTTAGATTGTTTGAATTTTACAGTTTATCTTGAATTTCCCAGAAGCTTCCTATTCTTCAAATTTTTTACATTTTATTATTTTCTCATTATAAAGTTTGAGTTGATGTATCAGTCTTGGTGAGTTAATTTGAAAGATGGCGACTGCGTGCGATGGAAAGGGAAAACGACGATACACGCATCAGATGGGGCCGTGAAGGAAGCCCGCATTGCATACGAATAGAGCTGTAAGCCTCGCAATTAACAACTCCTAACAAGATTGCCAATTTGCGCCCTCGACTCTATATATACCCGGATCAAATATAATCGCTGATTTTTCCTTTCGAGCTAATTATTTTACGTCAAAGCAATTCTACGCTACGTTCTCTACATTTTAATTGAAGTGGTAATCGTTGGATAAAAAGAGAAAGCAACTAAATTACAGATAATTGTAGATTTTTTTTCTTTAGAATAATTGATGTGAGTCCTTTTGGTGCGAAGGAAACCGTTCGGCAAATTGATGAATGCGCGTCGACTCAATTCAAATCGACAAACAGAATGGATAGCACAATTAAACAGTTAATGGAATGATTGATGCAAAAAGCGGCCGCTGCTGCCGTCGTTACCGCCACACTCACCGCCGCCGCCGCCGTCGTCGTCAAGGGACGTATTAGGCAAACTCTATATGCCGCAATCCGGCCGTATATTCATTCTCTCTCTAGTTATGACAAACGACAAACAATGACCCACTCAAATTAGTTCACGTTTTAGAATGCCTCTGAGCTTGAACTCTGTGCGTTCTATTTGAGGGATTGCCGGACAATGGTCGTAATTAATTCCATTATAAATTAGTTTGAATTATGACTTTGTTACACGGCTTAAGCTGTAGAGGATCCTTTGTTGCTAACTCCATTAGATACGAGAAACGATTTATGAATAAAAAAAGAAATTAGGAAATTATGCGCAAGCGATCTTTTTGAAATAACAAATTGATTGAATTTTTTTTTCTATATGGTATTGTGTCGATTGGTAACAATGTTGATTGGAAAATCACTTTTGAATGGAGACTTTTAACAATAACAAACAGAGTAAATTGTTATAGGATTATATACATATAGGGCGTTCCATTAGTATCGGCACGAACGATTATGGCAGTGTGGTTGAATTTCAAGGAAACTGAAAATAAAAACATCAATATGTGTTTTAGTTGTCACATTTGAAAAAAAAAATTATGTTATTTCCATTTCTGGTTCAGCTGTCTAAGCCGCTTGGTTTTTCAACAAAACATTTTATTCACGTTTTCATATGTTAATTATGCTTAGAACCAGTTATTTATTCGGAATTCTTCCAAAATTTATTTCTCAATTTATCTAATGGACGAGAATAAAAAAAACAACTTCTACAGTATTCTGTGAAGAAAATTTAAAAACAACCAAAACAACGGTGATTTTTTTTCTATTTTATGTTTGACAAATTTCACACAAAATGTTTTTTTTTTTTTAAATAGATTGTCCCATGTCTTAACAAAGGGTACCGTTATTTAAATTCTTTGTGTGTACTTATATGTATAATATTTTTTAATTTCCAAGATATTTTTTTTAAGAAAATTTCAATTTTATTTAGTTGTTCTCGATAAAATAATAACGTACGAGATTTTAGCGTTTTGGAAAACTTTAAGTTTTTATTCTGGATCAAAAAATCCTGAGTATTATAAAGTTTTGCTAAAATAATTTTGCAGCAACGTCTGTCATCTGACTGACATTTCTAATATAATTGATGAAAATTTATTATTTTTTCATGGAAGACAGCCTAGGAGGGTTAAAGATCATTTGAACTTAGTTTCATTTTAGAAAAAAGAGCTCTGCTCTTACATTAATTACTCTTAAAGTATCACCATCAACATTACTTATAGAAATTGTTTTATCTTCAGAACCTAAAGCAAGCAAATTTTCGGTATTCCAAGCTCCACAAGTTATCTTTTTTGAATGTTTTCCGATAACAGGCGTCCGTCTTAAAAATTTATTCAATACAAAATTCGAATACAATAAAAATACAACTTGGATGTATTATGATCATAAATTGAAACATTTCCTTTAAAAGTGCCTACAGCCAATAATGGCATATTTTTAGCCCAAACTAAAAATGACATTTGATCTTTTAATCGAACATCAATTTGGATTTTTTTCTGGGTATTTGCATCCCATAAAGTCAATTGTGGCGACTGACAAATTATCGTTAGTAAGTCACCAGTCAAAACCTGTGCAAAAACTAGAAAAAAAGTCAGTATTTTAGATTAAAAATTGAAAAAGAAATCAAACCTTGGCAGCCGAATTCTATCTCGAATTTGTCCATATCTGTCGAAAATATTAACCATTGAATCAATCCCGGTTGTTGCTAAATGCATCCCGGAGCCTTTTTGCCATTGTACCAAAATATCACCGGTCTTATGGGGCTGTTCCAAACGGAAAAGAAGCTGCAAGACAGAGTTTAGCCGGCTTTTTGGAAAACAAAAAAATAAACAAAATACTGTCTAAAAAATTAAAAAAATATATTTCTAGCAGTTAATCAGATATCAGACACAAATTTCAAAAAAATTTTTTAAACTTAATCTTTTTATGAAGTTTATGAAGTGATTCGAAAAATTTTGTTTCCCATTAGAAACAGAAATCAATCTGTATTAGTTGGACAATTCCGTTATGTAAATACCAACTTTGGAAAAATGACCCATTCCTATACGGTAGTGCATCAGGATTTCGTAACACGCGCGCCAGCTTATGGCAAATTTGACGTTAGCAGTAGTAACATAATATCTTGAAGAACACGCTACAAAACTACTGAAAGAGATTCCACTTTGTTTTATACCATTTCCCATTTGTTTTTTGATCATTATTTTTTTCATTCAAAAAACTTGAAACTAATTTGTTTAATTTGTTTGACAGTGACAGCTTTGATAAATTTATTTGCCTACCGCTAGAAATAAATACGTTAACCAGGTAGAGCCACTACCGTATTCCAAAGAAACGGTAAATAAGTAAAACGCTTAACTTTGCAGATCCTCTAGTGAGCTAATGGTAAATTGAATTGTAAAGTTTCAACTTTCTAGGAGGTGTCGTTCCTGAAATAGAGGTGACTTTTAAAATTTTTAAAATTTAAATTTTATCTTCCCGAGACAAATCTTACACTCATATTTGATTGAAACCTAATCGAAATTACTAATTCGAGCCGAATAATTCGTCTGCCGTTGGTTCCAACTCTCTATCTTATACCGTTCCCAAGATAGGGGTAACTTTTAAAACTTTTAAACTATTCTTTTTTGACATGACTATATACTTGGTTTATGAAAGACGGTTTGGTAATAAAATTAACCATAAGGGCCAGTTGTATCAACGCAGACCCAGGTTTAAACTCAGATTTGCTATGGTAATTATTAACAGGTTTGATCCAAGATCACAGTTTAACCTGCGTTTCTGCAAGTGTTTCAGTCATTAGACAAGCAGTCACAGAAACAATATCTTAATTAGAAAATTCAAGTGATTCAACAATTTGAAAGAAAAAATACCAAAAAACTCAAAAATTAAAATAAATAGGTATGGCTTATGATTATCGAAAAAAAAAAAAACAAATGCAATTGTTTGAAATATGTAGAAATTGGCATAAACACACGCACATAAACATACTGTTTTTTGAAATGTTTTTCTAATTTCTAAATTCTCTAGCTTCGTGTACACAAAATTCTATTTTATTCTCAAAGGAATTACAGAAAACATCAATTTTTAAAAGTGGTAAATGAAATAATAATTCAAATAATTTAAGTCCAATTTGAAAGAATAAATAACGATTAAATAAGCAATTTAGAGTACAATTAAAATTTTAAAAAATAAATGTTAATTCAAAGAAAAAAGGTTATAAAAATTGTAGAAAATTGAAAAAAAGAATTTAGAAATTTAGTAACATTATTCCAAAATTAAACTACATCATAATCTTCTAATTAAACATCCTGTATAAATGTGACAGTCACGTACCCGTCTGTGCATTTGACATCTCTGTAAAGAACTCATTGTGGTAATATTTGTTCCTTTTAGAATTAGTATGTAATCAATTACATTCATTTCGAATTTCCGGCTGTCAAACAAATATCCATCTGGCGTCGACACTCTTACCATATTACTTCGATATTGTCCTAAACGGCAATGTTCTAACGAATTATAAGCGAATAGTCTAACCAAATTCATATTTATATTAATAAAATACGCACGGTTACACAACATAATTAAAACAGAGCGGTGGCCGGCGTTGTGTTGTAGACAGATTGCTGTCATGTAAATATGGCTCCGGGCAGATTTAATTAACAATCTGCATATCGAAAATAATGTGAGATAGGCACGCTTGGTTAGCATCATCTCTCCTCCCTTTTGCCGTTAATACCATCGTGCGTCCACTCTCTAATCTAAAAACTAAACTATCAAGCCAGAAAATCAATTAATTGCTTTTATTGAAGAGTATCGATTTTTATACATTGACATAAATCAAAGCTTAGTTACAGTAAAACGATATCTGGGAAAAACAAAAAAAGATTTTCAGGTTATAAATGGAACAGGTAAAAAATCCCACAATTGATAGTCAAGAGGGATTAACGGAGATGGCGCTGCAAACATACCGATCGTAAATTATAGGACTAAGTTAATCCTGTTATGAGAGTCGATCCAGTTAAATGTTACTGTGTTCAACATGCTCGTGTATGACTGTCAAATAGAAGGATTTTCACAGGATGAGTTATGAGATACAAAAGTACGAGAAAAATTGCCAGTATTGATAATTCTGTTCTATTTGTTTGATGACAACAATTTATTCTATTTATCTGACATTTGAGGTATATTTAGAATTTGCAGAACTCTGTTTTTGTTAGTTTGATTTATATTAAATCATTTTTTACTGTTTAATTTCTAAGATTTTTTATTTAATCAACGTTCATCAACATGCCGAATTGACTAATTGCTTTAACAATCCAATTAGAGAAAATTTTTGCACCGACAAGAATTATGTCAAAGTTTTGATGTTGTTTTTTGGTTAGTATAGAACAGTATAGCATTATGACGGATTAGACTTGGTTATGAATTAGCCATTTGCTACAACTCCTAATAAGATTCTTGTTGCAATATTTTTTATTTTAATACACCTGTAGGTGTTGCTTTTGGAAAATCGCCACTCGTTTTCAATTTTTTTTTATGGCATATTTCATTCTAATTCTTGTTTTTACTTATTTTCTTGATAACTTCGGAACTGAAATTTTTTTGAAGCAATCTTATTTTTCCGAAAAGCGAAACTTTTTATAAAGAATAACTTATTGTCGTAAAACTAATAACAAAAATCTTTTTCCCAATTCCGTCATGAAATGTCAACTTTTGGCGTTATGTATTGTCAGTTTTTACATAATTGTCACTCTCCAGTTATGACATGTTTCGTTACATAACTAGTTATGTAAAGTATTACACTACTCGCAATACTTCTTCAACTACCAACAATGTAGAAGCTGAAAGACAACCAAAGAGGTACGCACTATCAACATTATGCTCTAAAAATGTTGTTAGAATTTGTAAATGATCAAAATATAACATGAAATGTCAAAATTAACGTCAACTTAAAATTGAATGTTCAAAAATGAAAATTTTGAGGGAACTAGGAAAAATTTTGTACGTAATATCTCACAATTTGCAAACTTGAGCCTTTCGGTCGCTCGTTTTGGCAAACATCGTGCTCGTTATACAAAATTGGCCTTTTCATAACTGATTACGTAAATACTATTTGTTGCAGATACTTGTGCCACTTCAAGGTCATTTAGTGCCTAAATTTTGGGACTGAATACATAAAATTTTGTCAGAGAATGTACTTTAGGGGATTTTTATTTTATTGCAATTGAATCCTATTATTTTCTCCCCATCTTCAATAACATAATTGTTGCACTTAAGATTTCAATCGAAACCTAAACCATACCTTAATGCCCTTAATAAAATTTGTAATATTCAAAACGGCTTTCAAACTGTCACGTCATCGTCTGTCGCAAGTGTAGCCAAAGCATTATAAAATATCTAGAACATTTGCTTAGGGTTTTTTCACTTAGCCAACCTTCTATCAAAAAGACGATGGCACAACCATCTGCAACGTACTATATCTATTACCTATTGTCAACTCTATCCGTGGACACTCTGTATCTTGCTCTGGAAGTTATTAGAACAAAGTACGTTGCTAGAGAAATACGAAAAGATGAAACGCTTTGCCTGGGCGAAAGCTTCTGAGATTGGTCACTCTGAAACCTCTATTATCTTCTAAAGAAAGAACAGAAAACTTACAATCCTATTTCTACTGGAGAGGCAGTTGTGAGCTACCCTGTATATGGAAATTCCATTTCACCAAATTCCTTTTATTTTATTTATTTTTTTCAAAATGTGGATCCTCTAGTGCTTGATATTGAATCTTAAAAATATAATTAATACCCAAAAAACGCTAACCTTGTTTTACACTAAAATTTATTTGTTCCAAAATTGTAACCTAAAGTCAAACGAAACAGCATGTCCGTGAATCCACGACTTTGAAAAGCAAACCAGAGAAAACAAACTTTTTATCAATACCCTATGCTCCCTTTGTTTGAGGTTTGAACAAATTTTGCAAAAACCTTGATTTCAGATTTGTTCACAAATCTGGTTAAGTCTTGAAAGTTTTCTCGGTAATCTCAAAGATATGATTGTTTCTTATTAATTATAAAGATTAAATATATTGAGCAAACAATAGATCTGTTAATACTAGATTCAGAGAGCATATGGCTCACCTCAAATTTCACAGACTTGAAAGATCGAGTGTCGCTCAACATATTTTTGAGAAAGACCATAAAATAGATAGAAATTGTGTAAAATTATAAAAATCGGTAAATAATTGTAAATTTTTAGACTCACTTGAGAGTTTAGAAATATTTAAAAATAAGGGTAGAATAATGATGACGGTCCAATTCCATCATCATCACTGTACTCATTAGTGACCTCAAAATAGTATATAAGACACAAATATTGTAATTTAGATTTAGTTTTCTTTTCATAACCTGAGGATAAGTATTTAGTATTCGAAACACGTTGTGCGTTTTAGTGTAAAACAAAGTTAGTGTTTTTTGGGTACTAATTTTATTATTTAGATTGAAATTCCTTTTAGAGTGCCAAATAAATTTTGGCAAGCTTGTAGTCAAGGTGTTAGACATGCAGGCTAAAATTTTATACAGCGTTTTACAGAATTCTCGTCAATCATTTTCTTCAAAACTACAGCAAAACTTAGGAGACATTACTTGTAGAAAATAAACAAAAATTATAAATATTGTCGAATAACCCAAAAGTTACTTCAAATAGACTAATCATAAAGGTAAAGTTTGACTTCTGATCAGCTCCTCAAAAAATGTATGACAGACTTTTCTAGCAAAATAAACTTTATCATTACAAATTTCTCTGAAAAAGCACAAAATTTTCTATAGGCTTGCTTGAATAACTTGATAACTGGCTTTATCTCGTTCGTATAAACTTTCAGTGTTGATCTGAGAAGTTTTCAATTATTTCTGTTCTACTATTTCACAAAAAAGTCTTTCCTTCCTAATTTTGCATATTTCTGGAAAAAACTAAAAGACAAGTTTTTCTCACTTGTACTAAGAAGTCAGATTTTCATTTTTCATATCTTTATATTCAACAAAGCAAAATCTTCTATTTTGGACTGCAATTGATTACTATAGGTAAAATTAAATATACAATTAATCTATACCAAAACAAACAGAGGCTGTAGGTATTGAAAATGTTGCGAATTTTACTATACCGTTGTTAATATGAGCGATAAATCTTTGAAATTATTTTCTAACAGTCCTCTACAATGTAATGGGAAGATTATCCACCAATTTCGAAAACAATTGATTAATTGCGCTTATTTGTTATAGAATATAGATATTTACGTAACAAGCGTGGGAAGAATATCATGCGAGTGAGAGTTTGGCGAACGAGGCGCAGGCCAAGTGAGAAAAACGAACGTACACTATTTTTTATACGACTCAAACCGTTTTAGATGTTTACGACGAAATTCCTTACAAAAGATTCAATTTTTCAACTATCCTCAAAATATTAACGTCACTTTTGTCATAAAGTCATTCACGAGAAAACTGAACTTTAAAATTAGAAAAACTCATTCAAGGATGCTTAATAGTCATAAAGGCTTGAAGTTAGTAGTTACTGGTGTTTGTTCATCTCTTTGCATTTTTGAAATCATTGGGAATTCAATCATGATGATGACATTTGATGGCTATATCACATTAGTGTGGATATATTTCACATATTGTAACAGTTTTGATATTGCTAATTTTCTGAGGTAGTCTGGTCTTATGATATTGGCAACTTTCAGTAGAGGTTACACGTAGTAATAGTAGTAATAATTTTCGAACCTAGAGTGCGAAGACATTATTCGCGCATAAGCGCAAAGTTGAAGCACGAGCGAGGAACGAGGGAGTGCTTCATATGCGCGAATGCGCTGAATACATCTTTGCACATCGAGGTTTTAACAATATTTTTTGAAACAAACATTTATTTTTGTTTTATTAAAAAAAATGCGTTTTGTCAAAAAATCTGAAAATATCAAGTAAGTCAATTGACAGTTTTTCAAATGACAGTTGTCAAAGAAGGTTTTTAAATATGGATTTGCGACACCTAAATAACCAGATTTCATTATTATTAAGTCATATTATTTCTGGAATGGCCAGAAAGGTTAGTGTTTTTTGCAAAAATTCGCGCACTCGTGTGCGAATTCTACGTTCGTAGTTGACTGGCGCTTTCGCAAAATGTCATGTTGAAGGTAGTGAGCTCAAAAAGATATTTTTTACTAACGTTTCAAAAATTGTCATTTACAGTTTCCTCTAGATCTTTAAAATGTACTTTGCCTTGCTCTGATGAAGAACAAATACACCGAAACAAATCAGCGGCTTCCTGAGAGTAGGGTTCAACTAGAAGTATAAATTCTTTTAGCCAATTTACTTAATTAAGAAGTTATGAGTTATTATCACTTATTACAATTTCTATTTCTATATCTCCTAACTACTTAAGTTTTATTAGGTGTTTTTATTACAAATATCTTTTTTCTTACAGGTCAAAGTCTTCTTTTTGTGTTGTTTTGATAGTTCATATAAAATATAGAGAACCAGGAAAGCAAATTGAAAAGAACTCAAAATCAGTAAAAAATGATCTAAAAAGTTGATATTTCTTTTATTATCAATATTGTGATAATAGTAATAGAATTATATTAGAATTTATCTGAACATTTCTAAAATATTCAAAATAAATAATATGCTAAAGTTGAATACATTATTTGCACAACCACTTATAAAAATCTTGTTTCTCGACTGTAGAGATCAGAAAATAATCAACCCCATTTTTTTAACATTTTGTGAACCAAGGCTTTGTAGACAGTACAAAACTTTGGTGCTTCTGAAGTATTCTTAGTTTAAGTTTAATTGTTTTAATTCTTCAATAATGAGATAAATAGAAAGTAATCAGAAAAGATTTTTTTCCTCTTCTGTTATTCATGATTGCCAAATTTGGTATGACATTTTTCATTAAAGAATTTGAATTGACACATGTTAGGTGTCTTAAGGTGACAACTTCTATCCAGCTTAGAGATATTTCGTTTTACGAACTCTTTGTAAAGCCTCTTGCTGGTTCCAATTCAATGAAATTCTTATACGAATTTCGAAAGCGGGGAAGCTATCAGCATACTATCCAAAGCTTTTAATCCTGTTAATTTCTACAACTTAATATAATATTTAATATTTTCAGACAAGTTAGATGTGTACTTTAAAGATTTTAAAAGATTGATAAGTTTAAAGAATTATTTTTGACTGAATTTCTTTTAGAAATGACTCAATGAGATAGTTAGAAGTTTATCTGAAAACAAAAATTACTTGCCAATTATTTTTTATCAAAAATTTTCAATTTTATGGAATATCATTGTGACATTTTTGTGTTGTCCGTTGATTTAGCACTTTCATTTCGCTAATTCCACTTATCGATTTGAAATTAGCTTAATGCAAATTCAATAAGCGACACGCAGGTGGAAGTTTAAAAATGTACACGAGAGAGCGCATCAGTTGCGCTTGTGGAAATTAAGGCAATTAGGCAGTAGTCGGCCAATATGGTGCACACTGATTGATTTCATAAAGCCCAAACTGTATACCCGACCATCACGTTAATGTATCAAAACGTACAGTTTACCAATTAATACATCAACATGGAACTTGACTGTAAGTCAGACTTAAGAAAAACTCTAAAAAAGCATTTCCCCAATTTTATGACTACTGTAAGAAATAGTATAAATCGTTGTTGTATTTTTATCCAATATGTTGTATCATTATAAGCAGAGATGATTTGGACAGCTGTAAAGTCTAATACATCAACGCAGTAACCGTAATTTGGATATTAGCGTCGATTGTAACACCATCTGTTACCTTGTCCACTCAATGGACATAACACGTTGAAATTTTGAAGAAAAATTGTATTTTCGCAAAATTGTCTTGAATATAATAGTGGTAACTTAGTTAAAATCAAGCACAACGCACCCTTTATTGTTATTCCACAGTAATCAGCCTTAAAAGCCTCATTAACCCCTCAATTTCTCCCGTCAAAACCTTTATGTCTTTTGTGTCAAACTATTAATCTTATCAAAGAGAAATTTACACAGAATTGAAAATGTATATCACTGTATAAAAAATAAATATAAACCTTTAGGAATTCGCATATTTTTCAAGCTTTTGATGTTGCTGCATAGTTTGTAGCGACCCTCACGCTTTTAGAGAGTGTACTGTACGTGTATAAACCTTGCTTTGGCTCCTTGTCGCGAGCGAAATATGTGCTTAATTAAAACATAGCATGACAAATACTTAACGGAGCATGCAAAACCTTCCTCAAACGGATGAGGACGAGATTGTCGGGACGCTCATGTGGAATTTATAAACCGTGCAGTTTTCCGGATGTTTGTGTTTGTATGCTTGGCCTTTTGGTAGATGCATGCGGTTTCGAGACAGAAGGATTGCTCTCAATAAAAAAGTTATTTCTTCAAAAAAATTTATAGTGAAAACATTTGTTAAATTCTATTAGTTTTCCAATTGTAAAAATCCTTTTATTATTTGCTATTTCATAATACATATAATAATCAGATTTTGTAAAAAAATTTCTAAGGTATTGTTAAAGTTATATTATCGGGAATGATTTTTGACGTGAAAAACGCTGAAGCAAATTTGGACACCGCTTTGGAGCACTAGATGTCAAAAGAAGACAAAGATATAGATGTAGGTAAAGTGATGATAAACAGTTTTAACTAAGATTTAAGTTTTCAGGAGTTTTCATAGCTCAGAAAAAATGTACTGAGTTGAAAACCAAGTCACTGGAGTTTTAAAGACAGTTGAAAGACTAACATTTTGGCCCTTAAAGGCTCAGTGGATTCTCGATATTGCTATAAGACAGCAGATGTCAGCACCTAAGAAGTAAACGGAAAACTGACACTAGGGTCTTCATTGAAGGATCGGATTTTGAGTGCAGCAGACATCTGTTCCGTCTTTGAAGAAGAAATCACTGGGAATGTTCACTGGATATTACTCTCTAAGAAAGCACTTAATGTCTTTTTTAGCTTTATCAGAGGCTTATACCTTTGCTCTACTTTCGTATGCAGTCTCAGTAGAAAGCCTCCTCCAAAGTGGAACATCATTTTTTTTGTAAAGAATATAGGATAAAGATTTAGATATAAAAGTCAACTTCAAACTTTTGTTTTCTCTTTCCCTCTAGTTTTATGAGGTTTAGGCTATTCCAAATTTCTTTCTTTTAGTGTCTTCTACTTTTTTTCCAAAACTCGTACATAACATTTTAAAAAATATAGGTAAACTAGTAACATTTTAATATAAGAAGTGGAAACTGCATAAAATTGATGTCTGCAAATTTAGTTTATAAAAGAATAACATTTTTTTATTCTTAGTTCTAAAGCAAAACTGCAAAAATAACTTTTTTTTGAATCCAGCAAATTTATAATTGAATTTGATTATTTTAGCTAAATGAAAAATCATTTTTTTCTTTATTTATATTTATAATATTTTTCTTTACTTTCTAGATTGTCTTTAGTTGTTGTAGTTTCTATATTGTTCTTGCGATTTTTCGTATCAAAATAAAATTTAAAGTTATGACGTGACGGTAGAGAGAGAAATAGAGTTTACAAAAGAAAAAAAAATTTGACTTTACGTCAAAACCGCACAAGAAATTTTTTTTCTTTTTAAATTAATAATTAAAGAAAGGACTTAAAAAGAACGGATAAGTTTATTGTTCTTTGTCAATGCATGTGCATTTTTTTAATTAACTCCATAATCTGTTGCATAAATTAATTCATCTTTTTTTTTAACACTAACGTAACATTTCACATTCTGTAAATATGAACATAGCATAAAGAAAAAATTTCACGCACTGTTGTACTATAAACTATAGGTACACTTTCAACAATTTATAACGGATTAAGTGCGTAAAATAAATTTCAAATATACGTTAAGTTGAAAAGTACTAATTTATACACGTAAGATAAACAGGGACGTCGCTAAAGGTCACGTGCCCACCCTCAAATTTCATGTGCCCACTCACTTATCTCAAAGTTTCATAAAAAAATGAACCTTTCTATAAAATTTGATTTTTGGCTTTTGTTTGTTTTTTCAACAGCGACTTGTCTGCCAAAAATCTTAAAGCGCTGAATAAGTTATTAAACTGACAGAAGTTATCTGACTTTCCTCTAAGGAAAAACAATAATTCTCTTTTTCGGAAGTATCAAAAAACCAGTTTAATTATATCTTACATTTTTCGCAATAAAATGTCTACGATTCTCCATTCAGCTTTGATGTATTTTTTTATTTTCTTAGCTTTGATGTTTTTTCTATTTTCTTTGTTGTTAAACAGAATGAGTAAAATGAATACTGTCCAATTATTTTTAAGCTAGCTCAAAAAATTTTGCAACAAAATATAAAAAAAAAAATATAAAAAATCAAGAATCATAAAAATCGGCCAATAAATAAATAAATTATGGCACAAATTGAAAAATGGTGGGAAAAATTCAAATAGATTTTGCTATTTTTTGCTTACTGTGCAGCTGTTTTTCAAGCTAGTTCAAAAATTCTTGCTTCAAAAGATAAAGAAAACAATTATATATGAGAAAATAATAAACTGCCCACTAAAAATTTAGGGAATTTATCGTTTTTTGCAACCCGTTTGTCTAACAGTTCTCTGATAAATTTGTGTTATCAAGTTAACCTCAACTTCTCTAAAATGGTTTCTCACTAGAATCAAAGGAAGCATCAACTTAGCAGACATTTATACCAATTTTTAGTGGGCAGTTTATTATTTTCTCATATATAGCAATCCAAAAAACAAAAATCTTACATATGTAAGTATGTAGTAAATATAAAAAAAAAATTTGGTGACATTTTTATACTTTTATCGACCTTATGTACATTTTGGATAAGGCAGTGCCTACCCAGAAAAGCAACTCTGGCGACGTCCCTGAAGATAAAAACAGTTTTTTCTACTGTATTAATTATTCAATCAAAAAAGTGGATTATAAGCGACAAATTAAAATACATTTGCCATTTGGAAGTTCGTAGTAAAGAAAAAGCTTGTTTTTCAACTATAATGAGTGTATTTTGGGTTGCCATCTGAAAATGATTATAAATTCTGCTTCATGCTCTTGTCGCTTACAAAATTCTCAAATTCTTATTAGCTATTTAGCTAATTATAAGCTATTAGCGATTTTAAAAAGAGATGCAAAAATAGTATTCAAAGTCAACTTATTTAACTAATTTTAGTTATTGTTTATACCTGATTTGTTTAATTCTACAACAAAACTCCAAAAATTTAAAATAAAAATTAGCTTAAGGCATAAAAGGTTTTCCATGTCTCTTTCTCCAAACAAACATTTCCATTTCAACAACCTCATCTCTCAGTTCAGATCAAATTATTCAGTAACCCAAAAATAATCAGCATCAAAAATATGATATGTGAAATATTTCACCCCCACTCTCAAACATTATAATGAAAATGAGCACCTATTTCTCTATCAGCATCACCTAACCATCAAACATTCCTTCTGAGAATAAACGTCGTCAGCGTCCGCCTCCAAGAGGAGAAGCGTTCCGCCTAGAGCCCGCCTCTACCCAATAGCGTCCGATCGTCGGTGAGGCGTCGCGACGCCACCAGAGCACGTGATCACACCACGTGTCTACATCGCGACGTCTCTACCTCCTAGGGCCGGTCCTACAGCTACGACTTGTTAGTTTCTTTTCGACGGGAGAGGGAAACGGACACGTGAGATAAAACGGCTCCAAACTGGAACACGAGAAGGCGGAGGAATGGGAATGGGATGCTGCTGCAATGGAATTATTATTGCTAATCAAATAAAATAGGAGAAAATGAGAATGATGCAAACAGTATTATAATTTCAAATGTTGAAAATTTATTTTTATGCTAATAAAAAACAAGTAAAATGAAGAATTTTGCGGTTTACTAAAGAATCTATAAAGTAGCTTAGGTAAACCACTTTTATGAAAGGAATTCACTTTTGCGATTATTTCTATCAATTAACTCTCTTTATTCTTCTTTCTGTTACACTTTCGTAATTTTGAAATTTTTTATTTTTTTAATACTTAAATTTAGATAATAACTGTTGGTACTAATTCGAAAAAAAATTTTATTTGTGGGAGTGCAAACAATAAAAAGACAAATCTCTCAAGAGTTAAACTTCATTCCCAACTCGTGTCTATTTTTCCGTCTAATAATAATATATAATAATGAGTTTTTTATTTTAATCCTAATATCAAATGATACTTTCTTTAAAGCATCAAGGCGTTAACATCAAGCGTCGTATCAATTTGGGTGGAGTCAAGCGACGCGACGTTGCGAGTGAATATCAGGTAAACAAAGTTAACATACGATGTTTTTGTCTATTAAATATGAGGGTAACAATCAGTACAAGGTTTACTCACAGAAGGATAAAGAATGTGTTTAATTATCTTATGATTATTTTGTGGTAAAAATTTTTTCTTTATATTTCTTTTGTTAAGGAGAATTAAGATGTTTCTCCAGAAGAATTCGAAATAATAAATAAATGCATATACACTAATGCACTAATAAGAACAAAAGTTGCTATATTGATGTAATTGTTTCCTGAATGTTCATTGTTCATTTCGGGGTATAAACAATTACATTCTATGCGAATTCTTAAGATTTGGAAAAAATTTCTTAGATTTGGTTAAAAAAAAAATCATATTCATAAGAAGATAGTAGAAAACAGAATCAGAAAACACGTTTTTATTGAATCTTTCTTTGCATAAACGCAGTACAGACACTAAATAGTAGATTCTGATACGACTCTAGAATGAAAATTCGATACAAGATCCGAACGCGCCTGAGGAACCACGAGTACATCGAATTTTCATTCTAAGCCAGTAACAGAGCGTATTTTCTCTACGACCAGCCAAGCAGCAAGGTGCCTACCAGAGCAATGATTTTCATTTTTTTAATAAATCACAATAAAATGCTATTAAAACAATTCAGATCAAATTCCATATTTTTTTCACTCATTTTTGCCTATTTCAACTGAAACTAGCACTAAAACAATTAGGGCGACGCAATGACATCTGACACTGACAATTTTGAAACCCATGGCGATGATGACAAAAATGATGTTTCAACTTCTTCTCCCTCCCTACAGCAAATTTCAACTGGATTCATTGCAAATTGTCATCGCCTACTAATATTGACATAGCTGACGCTATATACGGCCGTTTAATTAGACTTAACATCATTTTTGACAGCCTACTTTGATGTACAGTGGGTGTCACCATCTATGTGCTATATTTAAAACTTTTAGTTCAAAAAACATTGCTTACTAAAATTTACATAGCTGACGCTATATATGGCCGTTTCATTAGGCTTAACGTCATTTTTAACAGCGTACTTTGATGTAGGGTGGCAGGCAGCATCTACGCGCTACATTTAAAACTTTTAGTTCAAAAAATGTCAAAAAGCCTGTAATAAATCAAAAAATATGAAATGGAGAAGATTGGAATTGCCACAAAATAATTATTTATAAAACAAAAAGAAAGTCAGAAAACTTTTTTTTAAACTTCAAAAGTCTGTTTAATTCAGTTGATGGTTTATACAGTTTGACGCTGTCACTGTCACAAAATTAGTTCTCTAGTTCTTGTTTGAGGGCACCAGATCAAAGTACGCTTTCAAAAATGACGTAAAGCGTTATGAAACAGCCATATATAACATCAGCTATGTCAATTTTAGTAGCCGATGAAATCGTGGGATAGGTTGCCAAAAATTCTGTTAGATGGCGACAAAAATTTTGACAATTCAAAAAAAAATCAACTACATTTAACGGTTAAATTTTAAATTTGACTTGAGTTTTTGCAACAAAAGTGATGGGAAAATCCTTAGAATAATTCTTTCATAATGTGTTTTGGAGCCATGTTGTTTAGTGAAGGGTATTTGACGATATTTTTATTTAAAATTGAAAATTTGTCTTTTATTTGCAACTTAATCATGTTTGTATACTGAGTACTCCTAACTAAGTTCAAGAGAGAAGCTAAAATTGTTCAGGCATTTTCCACCATTTTTAATTTTTTCTATGTTCGTACTACAAAGACCATGTGAATTTCATAATGAGATTATACAAAATATAGTGTATATTATAAAATACCAATTTGTTCAAAAAAAGTGGGTTAGACCGAAAGTTATTTCTAACCACTATAATCAATCGACATATTTACAAAATCGTCAATAATTTGGTGGCTCTGAATCTGAAATCTGATTCTATTAAAGGCTCAACAAGGAAATTTTGTTTGACAATGTTGAAATGGTAATTTATGTTCGAGAAAAAACTGCGTTGTATTTTTTAATGAATTTTTTAATTTAATCGAATATTTTTCTTTGTTCTTCTAGTCTTTATCAGTTTATTTTTTTAAACAACTATTATTTTTCAGAAAATTTTCATAAGAATTCATTCCATCATTTATAGAATGCTCACTTTCTGAAACTGAAAATGCGCCCAGAATTTTGAAATTCATTAATGGCCGTGGAGAAAAAGCGTTCAATAGAAGTAAGTAATAGAATTTTTTTGGCTAAGAGTTAACATCTTAAAAATTACCAAAAATTGTGATTGGCAACTTTTTATTTAATGTCAAAAGTGTTACAATTTTTCATATCAGATTTAATAACAATTTGATTACAGTTTTTTCTCAAAGAACAGAAAGAAAATCAAATAAAAGGCAACAAAGTAGGGGAGTAAAGTATGTTTGGAAAATCAACCAAAATATGGTTTTTGTTGATTTGACGCATTACATCAAATTTTCTGATTGGAATTTTTTAAGCTGTTTTTACAATGAAAAACGAAAATACTTTTCACATAACTAAAAAATGAATATTACCAGATTTTGTTACTTCTACTGAACGTGAAAATGAGTTTTATTCTCATAGAACTAAAGATGAGTTCTTTCTCAAAGACATAATTGTTTGATTGCCACAAATTAGAATAATTGAAAATAATAACCCAAAAAACCAAAAAAATATGAAATCTACAAAATATAGAGCATTTTGAAAAATTTCAAAAAAATCTAAGAAACTGAAGTCACTAAAAAATCTTGGAAAATCTAAAAAGGTTTGAGAATCCAAAACTTGAGAAAATCCAAAGTATCTAGAGAATTTTAATAGGTTATAAATTGGGGAAAAAATGAGAAATTAGAAAACTCAACGATACAAAAGAATCTAGTGAATCTGAAAAAATCCAACAAACTTATAAACAAGTGAGTGCGATAATTCAAAAAATCTAAGGATATGAAGGAGCGAGTGGATGAAAAGAATGGAAAAAATTAAAAATTTAAACAAACTAGAAAACTGAAGGAATATAAAGAAATGAGAGGATCTGAAAAATGTGAAAATTTTGAAAAATTTGAAGTATTTTAAAAATCCAAAAATTTTTTTAGAAAAATCAAAAAATTTAAAAAATCTGTAGAATTTCGAAACCCCTAAAAAATATGAAATATATTCAAAACCATAGGAAAGTAGAATTCGAAAATTAAAAGATTATTGAAGGAATCTGAAGGGTCCAAAGAGTTTAACAAATTTTCATACTTACACTTGGTTTAAAAAATCTATAAAAATTTGATAAATTGAAAAACCAAGAAAAAATTGGAAAATTTAAAAATGTGGAGAATTTAACAATTAAGAGAGAAATCACACATCCTGAAAAATCTAAGCAAACCAGAAAATCTAGGAAATATAAATAATTCAAGAAATCTAGAAAATTTGAAATGTATGAGAGTTAAAAAAAATTGACAAATCAATTTGATTACAGTTTCTCTCAAAGAACAGAAAAAAAATCAAATAAAAGGCAACAAAGTAGGGGAGTAAAGTATGTTTGGAAGATCAACCAAAATATGGTTTTAATTGATTTGACGCATGACATCAAATTTTCTGATTGGAATTTGTTAAGCTGTTTTTACAATGAAAAACGAAAATACTTTTCACATAACTAAAAAATGAATATTACCAGATTTAGTTACTTCTGCTGAACGTGAAAATGAGTTTTATTCTCATACAACTAAAGATGAGTTCTTTCTCACAGACATAATTGTTTGACTGATCTTCTTCTTCCAAATTAACATCAGGTGGAAGCCTTTGTGTTCTTGGTGCTTGGTGGTTTGCTTTCACTAACAGAATTTGTTATTTTAGGTTCAGAATAATTTCCGAAACGTTTTTACTGTCAAAGTAATGACAGTATTTACATGAAGGCTACTTGAATGGAAACAGTGAAAACCTACAAGCATTTAATTCATAAATAAAACCCATATTCACTTTTAAAATCTTCTGATTGGCTGAAATTTTAAATCTTATTGGTTCATTTTGACAGGAATGTATTAATTATCAATAAATAGAATAACAGAAAATTCAACTGTAATATACTTATTCAGAAAAAGTTTTGTTAATTTGTTGGCCACTTTCGAATCAACATTTACTCTTAGAATAATCATCTGATCTAGACTCTTTTTGGTACTTTCATGTTACACAGATAAACAATTCATTAGTACAACAAACAAAATGTTATAAATCATGAAAAAATTGATTGTACTGTTTCTATTAAACTTCAACCTAATGCAAAAGTGTGCAGATAAAAACTGAAGCTGAATGTAAGCAAAAAAAGATTACTGAATGTCTAAAATGACAAAAAGTTGGTATTTCATATTTAACTAGCTACCTACTATTAAAAAAAAATAAAACAATTTTTGATTGGAACTTTAAAAATTTAGAATTCACTAGACACATCAGTTTGCCATGTAGATAGGTAGATTCAAAAAAAATATTATTTTTTTTGATAGGTAATCAATTTTTGGATTTCTAACTATAAACAAAATTCCATCTTAAATTCAATACAAAATACAAAGAGAAACGACAAAATTTGCTAGTAGCCCATTTGTACTATATCAATTTAGTTCTCTAGTCCATAAAATTTCTGATAAAATATTCTCTTGTATACTTTTTGGAAATCAAGAACCGGTCAACTTGTGCCTTCGACTGGAAAAACCTTCATTTTTACTATAATGTATTTATTACATTTATATGATATTAAGAATCTTATACTGTGTCTTTTTTATAATACGCAGAAATGGTCACTGTTTTATGTTAAAAATCAAACAAAATTTGATGATATTTTCCCAGACACTTTTTGGACATGAGTTGTGCTGTCCCTTAGCCTCCTACTTTACTACTACCGTGTATCAGGAGTTTCTTACAATATATCTAGGTGGCCATGGTTTAAATAATTATCTACATACAGTTGCTTACAATTAATTTAGAGTTAATTTTTTTGAATAAATTAGTTATGATTTTCATTATTTCAGAAAGACGTAATGTATACTTTGGCAATGAAGCTAATTTTTTTCACTTGTATAGTTATTTTCCTCCGCTATCTCCTCCAATAATAACTTCCATATTCATGATAAAAAAAGAGCCTTAGTGTCTCGATATACAGTGTCGTCATTAAAGTTGGCTCCATATGGGAATTTTTTTTGTTTCAACTTTATTCAAAGTTGCTAATGGAAAACAGTTTTTGCTTCAAATTATACAAAAATTGACGGTGACAATTGTGTTCATTGCTGTCAAATTTAACATTTCTAGATGGATTTCCAAAAAATCTTATTTTGAAAAGATGTATTTTTGCAAGTGTTCTAAATTTGAAAATTCTAGCGTAAAGTTGACATTTGAGACTTTTTTGTCAAATCTTTTTTTTTAGAAATTTCAAGTTCAAACAAAAGGTATGAATTAGTTTATTTTCAAAATCTCTAATGTTTTAAGTCTTTTTTATAATAAATATTCTTTTCATATTCTATATTTTGCAAAATTTAAATCTCACTAAAAAGAATTGACATAAGCGGAAAAAGTTAATAATTTTTCAACGTTCTTTCGAAAAGATTTAGATTTTGGGTATTTTTTAGTAAAATTATGAAGAAACTGTCAAAAAAGACCAATTACATCTTAGTTCCAACAGTGAGACCTGAGATCTAATTTAGTCAGTGCTGCTTTTAAGTGTTTCCCTGGGATCTTGCATTAATATGATATTAGAAAAAGTCCAGCATCTGAATTTTTTCAGTGTCATTTTTCATAAAATTTGCAGCATTAAGGAGCACTTGCCGAGTCTCGTGTCCTTAAACCTGCGAGAACTAAAAAGACTCTATAATGCTCTTATATCATAATATAGTGTTAAAATTTTGAAAACAAAAAAATCTAGCATTATGGAAATTAACCAGTTTATAAAACTTTAAATTTGTAAGAAAAGAATTACCTGTTTGCCAAAAATGGATAAAATATCAACTTGAAACTAGGTTCCTCAAATTTTGCATATGAGCTTAAAAATACAAAAAAAAACAACTATTCCAAAATCAATTTTTCAAAATTACGTCTAGAAATGCAATTTTCAGCAAAAAATGTTAAATTTAACAGCAAAGGAACGTTGCTAAAACATAATTGTTGTTATTTTCCGAAATTTTGGTTATGCTCTAGAAAAATGAATTAAATTTGTATCAATTCATCATCATCTTACAAAAAAGTTTAGTTTTATTGCCGTCTCGTTTATTATCAAATATTTCAGTCGTCCAAAGTTTAAACTGTAACTCGATGAAGTTCGTCTCTTTGAACCAGCCGCCTCATTTGATAACCGATACGTGCTTGTATAGAATAGGTTTTCGTTAGTTTATTAACGTAACGTTAAACACTTCATTACCTGGTTTACAATTTCAATGAATTTCAAACACCATCGGTACTGAAACGTAATTTCAAGAATTTCCCTTTGATTTAGTAACAATATCACAGATGCTCCTATTACTACCGCCGCCGCCACCGCCGCACAGACATATATCCCTCTATAAATATTTATCTCATAAATTTTCATAAACACGCACCGAACGGCATTAATACTTCACGTTATTACGGATATTATACGCTGAAAAAAGACCGGACCTAATCGGATTTAGAGGAAAAAAAAATGAACGCGAAAAAATACGAAACCGCCGCCACCCCTGAAACAAATGAGCAACACTCTTCACTCCTCTGCCACCTCGCCGAAAAACGCTCGTTAGTTACCATAATTACTGTTGCTAATTACTGATTTTTATCAGTGCACGTGCCATAAAGCAGTAGTATTTTTAGCCGGCGGCGGCGATGGCCCAACAATTATTATGATTCAGCATGGCAGGCTTAACCCTTTATTGACTGCCGTTTATCATGGCATGTCAGGAATGGGATTCACTCTGGGTTGAGCTTTAAGCGAGCAATTAATGAGGATACAACAACGCGAAAATAATGTATCTTATTCCCTGACACCTATGTAAGTCATTTAGATAAAGAGAGAATGTATTTAAAATTGTGGTAGAGAGAACAACGAAAGAATAAGAAGTAACGAGTGTTTATTCAGAATACCTCAAGAGTGCCTGTATGTCTAGAATCGATCTATTTGCTACTTGACATTTTTGTTAATTGTTTAAAAATTTAGGCAATTGAAGGATTTCAATTCTATGACACTCTTGAGGTTATACTTAAATGAACACCCGTTAATGCTAAAAAAAATACTATAGTTTAAGAGATACAAAACATTAAGAGAATAAAAAATCTTAGTAGTTGAGAATGCCACAAATTAGAATAATTGAAAATAATACAATTTTGTACATTCTCAATTATTTCTTGCTTTCATGTACATAATAGATATGAACCCAAAAAACTCAAAATATAGAACATTCTGAGAAATTTCAAAAAAATCTAAGAAACTGAAGTCACTAAAAAATCTTAAGAAATCTAAAAAGTTTTGAGAATCCAAAACTTGAGAAAATCCAAAGTATCTAGAGAATTTTAATAGGTTATAAATTGGGGAAAAAATGAGAAATTAGAAAATTCAACGATTCAAAAGAATCTAGTGAATCTGAAAAAATCCAACAAATTTATAAACAAGTGAGTGCGATAATTCAAAAAATCTAAGGATATGAAGGAGCGAGTGGATGAAAATAATGGAAAAAATTAAAAATTTAAACAAACTAGAAAACTGAAGGAATATAAAGAAATCAGAGGATCTGAAAAATGTGAAAATCTTGAAAAAAGTATTTTGAAAATCCAAAAATTTTTTTAGAAAAATTAAAAAAGTTAAAAAATCTGTAGAATTTCGAAACCCCTAAAAAATATGAAATATATTCAAAACCAGAGAAAAGTAGAATTCGAAAATTAAAAGATTATTGAAGGAATCTGAAGGGTCCAAAGAGTCTAACAAATTTTCATACTTACACTTGGTTTAAAAAATCTATCACAATCTGATAAATTGAAAAACCAAGAAAAAATTAGAAAATTTAAAAATGTGGAGAATTTAACAATTAAGAGAGAAATCATACATCCTGAAAAATCTAAACAAACCAGAAAATCTAGGAAATATAAATAATTCAAGAAATCTAGAAAATTTAAAATGTTTGAGAGTTGAATAAAATTGACAAATTCAAAGATTTGAATCAGAGAAATATCAAGAATTTGAAAATCAATGAACTCTTGAAAGAACTCGAAGAATCTAATATCTGTTTCAGTCATTTAGTGCTTAAATTTTGGGGCTGTATACATAGAATTTTGGCAGAGAATATACTTTAGAGTAACTTATTTGAAGAGACAGTTTTCAACACTGAGTTAATGTCAATTGAGGGACTGTTATAATATCATTTTTAAACGTTTAAGTTACGGTTCTCTTGGGTTTTTAAATGCACCGTGTTAAAAAATATCTAATTTTTTGAACATTGTAACTGAATCATATTATCTTCCTCCATCTTCAGTATCATAATTGTTGCATTTAAGATCTCAACCGAGACTTGAACCATAATTTAATGTCCTTGATGAAATTTGTAATTTTCAAAACGGCTTTCAAACTGTCACGTCTGTCACTATCATCCTCTGTCGAAAGAGCAACCAATTCATTATAAAATACCTAGAACATTTGATTAGGGTTTTCTTACTTAGCCAACCTTCAGTCAAAAAGACGATGGCACAAGCATCTACAACGTATTTTAAGAAGATTAGAGTCTGTATAAAAATTTAAAGAATCAGAAAAATATGAAAGAACCTAAAGAGTCCGAAGAAATTTAAAATATCTATAAAAATCTGGAGAATTAAAAAAAATCAGAGAATGTGGAAAAATAAATAATCATATGTAATACAATGAGTAGTCAATGTTATGCCGATTATTTTTGTGGTGATACCACGAATGTCAATGGTATATGAATTTGACGAGTACTTGCACGAATCGAATTCGAAAGCGCCTTGTACATGAGTAGCTGCACCGATAAAATGATTTGCAAAACATTAACTATGAATCGTATTCGGCGGACTACTCAATGGATCAAATCTCTCAAATCCAAATAAAATAATTTTTAAATTAAGTTATTTATAAATGCACTATTTTAACTATTTGATAACTATCATAACTGTCAGAAAGCGTACCACACAAATTGCTTTCAATACATTAATTAAGTGTTAAGTCTCTTAAAATCTTGTTGAATTACGATGTTTACTCTTAGGACTAGTACAATATTCGATGGAATTATTACTAGTCCAATATTCGCTGCAATTCTTTTGTAACCATAGAAATGTCTAAAATATATTTTTTCATTGTTTAAAGAACGTTGAATGACAGATGGTTTAAATAGTCGAAAGAATTATAGAAAATATCAATTTTTAAGAGTTGCAAATAAGATTAAATAATCCAGAAAATTTCGTAAACATCAAAAATTTAATAAACTTAAGATATCTCTATCAAACTTATCAAACCCAGTCAAATAACAGTTGGAAATTAAAAAAAAGTACTTCAAATAAGATTTGAATTGAATTTTTACTTAATTTTGAGTTATCCGGATTATTTTCTTGAATAAGATAAGCATCACTCAATAGAATTAAAGATTATTGTCGGGGAAAAAAATCCATTAATTGTGTCTTTGATGTCCTCGTAAGACTTTCTCAGTTTCGATTGTCTAAATTTATGGCGAGCTTGTCTAACTGCCCCCTTGACGATACCTGCGGCAGGATCGTGTGTCCTGCTGGTGTTTGCCAACTTGATTCATGCGAGGATCAGCTCTTAATGGAATGCTTACGCCACGGTCAGCGATTGTCCACGTAAAAAACGACGGTCCACCACAATGATTTATTTTTAGTGACTTCCCCCTCGAGAAATCTACACGCAATTACAAAGCAGCCAAAGAGAAAAACAAAGTATTTTTGAAATTTAGTCCAAATATGGTTTAACTTAAACGAACCTTTGACAGAATTAGATTATTTTCCCTTGGGTGGTTTAGTCTAACCTTAGTCTTACCTTGTGCATACGCTACACCTCAACTGACTTGATCAAACTTGTCGACGTAATTACGATCATGTAATGCACGAAGTATTGAAAAGTCTTTATTGGTTTAGTTCATGGAAGCGTGTCGAGTATAACATCGTTAGTTCTAGATCAGAACTTTGAAAATTCCAACTTTATACGATGGATTATTAAGACAATACAAAAAATGATAGTCAATTTTGTATAATATAGTTGGGGTTCAGTCTTGTCTTTGTCGTGATTAAGTTTCGCTTCGTAATAATATGAAGAGAAACACATAATCGATAATAATTTAATTAGGGCGTGTTAGTGCAGTTGCAACTATACAACAATCCCTGAACAGAATTAATGTAACAACTGAATATCAAATCAGACAGACAGGTATAACCTCTAATTGTGTGTAATGTGCAGAGTTCACAGACAGAGGAATTAGATTTGGGAATTTGAGAGGGGTTGTATTTAGAGAATAGGCGCCAAATTTTTTTTTTATTTTCCTCCAAACAACAGAATATCCATAAGTTTTAATCATTTTATGATCCTTTCTAGAGTTTTCAGTTCGATTCAAATAAAAAAAGAAAAAGATAAGATGTTGCCATAAACACCGCCAGGAAATTCACCGAATCTGTTTTGGTTTAGTAAACGCGAGGAAGTTCGACGGTCTGAAAAGCTCTGAAGATCGTCATCACGGCACATAACGGCGGACAAAGGATGGATCGGAAACCATAAACGATAAAACTAACCGAATGCGAATGTTGGATTTCGACAACAGATAGAAAGAAACAATTATCTTTCTCTTTTCTTAATAATGTTTTGCGTGTGATAACTGCCGTGCCATCGTGAGATATATTCGAGGGTCAACTCAAGTGTCAGAATGAACATTTGCACCACCAGATAGAGCTTTACATTGTCTATTTATGGTCGTGTTTGTCTTGCGCTGGCGTTCATCCAACTAAAGATAAAAAGCGCGACGTGAATTGGCTATAACTTTAAAATTACACATAATGCCTCAGTATCGCTTTATTCGTATCGTGTTTTTTAATCGCGCAAAATTGACGAATTGCGTGAGGAGGATATCACTCTTGGCACATGCCAGCTCCGCTAATTAACAGATTATGAGTAATAAAACAAGTGAGATCGAGATAGACGATTTAACGAAGGTTGAAGCGAGATGGATTTTGGACCAATTAGAATCATGTCATAAACAATTGGTCATATCCTGAAGCTCCTGAAATGGTCCTGAACACATGCCGCATCCATGTGTTTTGGATCAAGATTTCCTATCTCATTCTTTTACATAGTAATATGATCAAGATAGAAAAAGAAAGAAAATCTAAACTGATTGATAGGTCCAATAGATTTGACGTCACGAACCATGGATATGCACAACGCGAGAGCGTTGTTTGTATACATGAATTGATTGCATACAATTAGGGGATTTTTGCGCTATTCAGTTGGCATAATTGAAGGTAGAGAGAGGACCGATGTTTGCTTTAAACTCATTAGCGACCAAATTGGATTTGTTGTAATTTGGTATTTGCGTTTCAAATTAACAATAATTAATTGGGTGATTAGCTTGATCTATGTATTTACGCTATGTTTCATACTGGCAAATATTTATTTGTTATTTGCATCATTATGCATAAATAGGATCAACATGCGTGTAAATAAATGGTTTTCAACCAATGCATTATTAAGCTGAATCATTTTTATTTTTTAAAATTCAAAAAAATCCAATTTTTATTTTGTCTCCAAAATGATACGAAAATGCTTCAGTTCATTTTAATGTGTTCAAATTAAAATCATATTTTTATGATTTGAAACAGGGCGGACTTAACGCATTAATGATTTGAATAAATAGGTAAATGACATTGACGGCCGTAGTTATTATAATGTGAGAATAGCAATTTTATATGCTATCGGTGACAAAAAATGATTAATTTGATGCAGTGGAATTCTATTCACAAAAAATGTTCGCTAATATGGAATGAATATGTAATGAATTCTTTATAGAGGCTGTTCCATTAGTATCGGTCAAAAAGATTACGGCGTTGCGATTGAATTTAAAAATTTGTGAATAGAAAACGTCAATTTGTTTTTTATATTACATGTTTCAAAAATATTTTTATATTATTACCAAATCTGGTTGAATTGGAACAACGTACAACATTTCATTTACTTCTACATATTTTAATTATGTTTATTTGTTCGATCTGGGTTTTTCAATTTTGATTTTTAATTGTATTGAAATTTTGTCAATAAAATTTTATTTACAACGCTAGAAAATATTGTGTTACAATAATAAAATGAAATTTGTATGCACTTAGCTGAAGCAACCTTTTACACTATTCTGTGAGTAAAATTTAGAAACGTCCAAAAAACAACAATAATTTTTCTTATGCAACTTTTTAGAATTTTTACCTGAACCTGAAAATAGTTTGTTATGTAATAAGAATATAGTGGAGTCTTTCTAGCACGCGTAAGTTTAAAAACATGAGGCTTGCCGAGTGCTCCTTAATGCTGCACGTGCTAGAAAGACTCGATTATGCTCGAATAACATACGCAATTTTTCAAACTGATTGCGAAAATTGAATAAAAACTCGAAACAAATTTCCTTCCATGGAAACCGGTAAGCAAGTTGTTATGGAGATAATATATCTATAAGAACTTTATACTGAACCTTGGTGGTCATGGCTTAGTATCCATGTTTTATGAGCACATGTACTAATAAGACCCGATTTTACACGCTTTTTACTGTCAAAATTTGACATTATGATACAGCCAACACGAAAAAAAATGATTCGAATATTAAAAATATGTAGATATTGGTAGAAGAAATCACTTTGTTTTTTGAAATATGTTATAATTTTCTTTGAACATATTATGAATTGTTTTATGTTTACTTATGTTTACTAGGGCAGAAAAAGACTTTTTATAGGCCGATGTTTCGGACCTTTATTTGATTCTTTTTCATAAGTATTGGAAAAGAATTAAATAAAGATTTGAAACGTCGGCTACATAAAAAGTCTCTTAAAAAGTCCACTTTCCCGTTAATTTTTCTCAAAAAATTATAAATTGTTGCTGTAGCTTTGTATATTTTATTAACAAATACAGAAAATGACAATTTTTTTTAAAAAAATTGCAAAGGAACATTAAAAAAAAATCAACTCAAACAGCTTGGGACCAATTTAAAAAAATAAATAGCATTCAAATAAACGATGTAGAGTAGAAATAGAATATTTGAATATAATTTAAATGCTGCTCCAAAGAAACAAATTTGACTTTCAATTGAACCAAAGTTTTAATAAATATAAAAATATTTTTGAAAAATGGAGTGTATGATACAGATTAGCTTTCATTACATTCTTCTAAAATTCAACTATAACGCCAATGCTAATGTGTATTTGTATAGTCTGTAGAGGTAAAAACCTCAGCTTTTCTTATTGTTTAATTTCATAAAAAAAGAATTTTATTAATTTAATTTCAACATAAGCATTTTGCAATAGTTTACAATTCCGTAATTAGTTTCAACAATCAATCAATTTTTAAAACCTATTTAACTTTTTAGATTTATTAATTATTGCATCTGTTAAAGTAGCAAAAAAAGTATTAACTAAGCAAGTTCAACGCTGGTTAATCAGCGATGTTCAAAATATTTTTTCATATGTAACTTTAATTGTGCTTATGGAAGTTTTAGATTGTTATTGTTAATTGTTTTAGAACTGTTGGCTTTTGAATATAGATCGAAGGTGTTGTTAAATATTAAGTTAATTATAATAAATTAGTATTGTAATAAGCATTGATATTTTGAAAAATTTTAAAAGGGAACTTATCTTTTTCTTTTTCGTTTGTCTTCGTACTCTTGAGTGCCAAGTCAAACCAAATTAGAGAAATTATTTACTTTGAATTTGTGAGTGACAAAATTAGGTCAACTCTTCACTAAACTTTCCAAATTTTGTATTTTTGCATAACATAGCAGACAAAAAACAAATTTTTTTTTTTCAATTCTATCCTGAAATGCCATCCATATAAAAGTAACTTTGATGATGACACTAAAGCAAAGTTATGTAAATCAGTCTTTCGCGATTTTATTTACAAAATTAACAAATCAGCGCAAGGATATGATAATTTATTCAAAATCTTACAAAAGCAATTTTACAATTTTTATAAAAAATAACACCCGCCAACTCAATAAATCACAAACAGAAATTTTTTGCATGTTTTGTTTTATTAACCTTTAAAACTAGACAAATGTTTCTTAAACCCAACTGCAGAGTATGGCAAAAATATTCCAGATAATACCACAAAAATCGCAAATGTTGAATAAAATAAAAATGAACATTTTATTCAAATGTTAGCAATTGTTAAGTTGAATATCAGTTCATAAGTTAACAGCATCATTCCATCCCCTGAACAAGTCTATAAAAGTAGTTATTAAAAAAAATAAATCTTCCTTACCCGGTAACTTACATTCTGCGTATGTGTTTGTTTTATGGGCTATTGCAAGTCACAATATTGGTACAAATTGCCCTTGTACATGTGAAAAATAAATATGAAACACAATCTGTCCGCATTCTCCCAAATCCCGTGCTTTTATGTTACGAGAAATATGACGTTAGAATTCACTACTATATCTTAATTTTTCTCTGGAAATAGCTCACTAGTTATTTAGGTGTTGTAAATAAATTAACCATCACGCAGAGTGAACCATCTGCTCTATTCATTGAAAATCTCAAAAGCGACATCCATTAAATGAACGATTAGCGGTCATTAATCGAGACCCGAAGTTCCCGGACTTATCCTTACTAATGACGGCAATTCGTTAAGCGGAGTTTAAGCTCGGCTCGTTACAAATCCCGTCCTATACTGATTAAATTAATTCGCACGTCTCTAACCATAATTACCGTTAAATCGGTAAACGGAAAAGCTGAAAAAAAATTACAATCCAGAAGAGAAGGTTATTAAGATAAAGTCCTCCAAGTCTATCTCGATTACTTTATTATACTGGCCGCCACAAAACTAAGCCTCGCAGCTATCATTTTCATCACCCTTAACCCTGTCATATAAGTTTCCGTTATCTCGAACCACTCTCCCTTAGCCCCTTTCCTCCTTATCCTTTCTCAGAAACTGAACGATCTCGAGTCACAATACAACTGGAGGGGTGCCTTTGTTTGACTAAATGCTACAATTTAGAAGTTGCCAACTTGTTTGCTGGGTGAGGTTTCTATTATTGTCCTTATTAAATTCAAGTTGCCATTTGCGCCTCCATTGTTTGGGAAATCTTATGAACTATTGAATAATAACTCACTTATTGTCAGAATTTGTTCGAAGGAAAACTGAATAACGAAAGCGTTTATTTACGTAAGTCAATCTTTATTTAAGCAAAAACCATATTTTTTTTCTGATATTAAAATTATTTGAGGTTGAACTAAATTCGATAGTGGTAAAATTTATTTTTGCCATTAAAACAAATATTGTTAGTCTTACCGCAAGGCTCAATAAAAATAATGCCGATCAGATTTTCCGAATAAGTTTTGAAATACTCCAAGAATGTAATGATTATTAAAAGGGTCTAGTAGGTAAAGAGTTTTACAGCAGAATGCGGTTGAGTATCTTAAAAATTAGGAAAAGTTAAACAAGCAATTAAGTTGTATTCGCAGAATATTTCTGGTCGGACTATACCTAATGTTCCAATTTCTTGCATGAAAAATCAGGTGTATATGGCATTGAAAAAATATAATAAATAATTAAGAGCTAAAAAATTTGAAAAATGTCAAGAATTATCAAATCTACAAAATCCATAAAAATCAGAAATATTCAAAACATCTAAAAACCCGAAGTTAGAGTTAAATTTGAAGTTAAGATAAAATTTAAATTCAGAAAAAATCTTTAAATAAGTAAAAATTTGCATAATTTCAAAGAATCTAAGAACTTGAAAAATTTGAAGAATGAAAAAAATTATAATTCAAATAAAAAAATAAAACCACATTAAAAATCTAAAAAATATAAAAAAATCTAAAGAATCCGAAGCATCTAAAAAATTGAAAAATTTGAAAAATCCAAAGAATTTGAGGATTATAGAAAATCTTCTAAATTATAAAGTATCCAAATAATTCAGTAAATTAACTAATCTAAAAATGTTTTCAAAATGTCAAAAATCTAAGAAATCTTGAAAATATTTGAAAGGTATTTGAAAAGTCCAAAATATCTAAAAAAAATTCAAAAACTAGGAGAATCTTGAAGAACCCTGAAGAATCATAAAAATATATAAAATTTCCAAAAATCCAAACAACTGAAAACATTTAAAATTCTTAAAAAATACAAAAAAAATTGAGAAAACCTCATAAAACTAAAAAGTTAAAAAATTTCGATAATCTTCAAAGAAACCTGAAAAAACCTGAAAAAAACATAAATGTATTCACTTGTATAAATCTCGTTATTTCAAAGATATTAGGAATTGGAAAATCTAGAAAATTAAAAAAAATATATGAAAAATTTAGAATTTAACCTTGACAATCTGAAAAATATTCGAAATTTTGTCTGACGAATCTACAAAAATTTAGAAGAATTCAAAAATCTGAAGATTGTAAACAGTTCAAAGAATCTAAAAAATATAAGAAATCTACATACTTATAATTTGTTTCAAAATTTAAAAAAATTAGACAACACGAAAAAATTAAAAAAAAGAGAAATCAAACTAAGCTTAAGTTGTGGTGTCAATAACATCAGCAGCCAGAAATTCCTCTATTAAATAGAAAGCTTTATTGCAAATTTACCTAATAATTTATTATAATCTAATTGAAATTGATCTGACTTTTTTTAATTTTTATTTGTGTTGTATAAGACAGAACATATATTCTTGTATTATACTTGTAGAATGAATTTGAAAATTTATAATCATCTGGATGTAACAAGACATATTCTATACATTAGAAAATAAAGACAGAGGGAAGAGTTAGAATATGTAGTGAGAAAATGTGGAGCTTCTAAAAAATCTAAACAATTCAGAAAAACTGAGGAATATAAAATATTTGCGGAATCCAGAAAATCTAAAGGATTTAAAATACTTGAAAAATTAGAAGAAGGAATGTCAAAAATTTAAAATTCAAAAGATTTATGAAGGAATCTAAAGAATCTATGAAATCCAAAGAGTATAAACAGTCTAAAAATATAAAAATTTAAGAAACCAGAAAAATTTTAAAATCCAAGAAAATATAGAAAAAATAAATAAATTCAAAATCTCCACATAATTTAGGAAATATCAAGTAAATGAAGAATTTTGAAATCTTCAAGCATCAAGAGTCCAGAAAATCAAAATAATTAGAAATTTCAAAGTTAGAGAAATCTTGGTGGAATTTCAAGAATGTAAAGAATGCATAACCACAAAACTTAGGTAATAAAAAACATGTTGGTAAATACCAATAAATCCAGTAATTCAAATAATTATTCAATTTTAAAAAATAATTAAAAATCTATTGTGATGTTAATAAAAAGATTAGAAGAAATGAGTTAACTATGCGGGTCGATTTTTAAAAGGTAATTTTTCTTTGTACCCGCACCCTATTTAGTAGTGACCACAACGTCCGGCATCGTCGATATTCCTCCGTCAAAGTAATGGCCTCTAACTTAATCCGCAAATCCCGCGAGATCTTCTCGGTTGGTCTCACAATGCCCATTGTAGCCAGCACTGCATTATTTAACTGAAACCGACGTCTAAATCAAACTCAAGAGGAGTTCTCTCCGTGTGAGAGGTAACGATTTTTCGGTGAAGGTAATAAACTGTTGTGCGGTTATGTGTATGGTAGGGCAATAAATAGATAAGCTGCTGTCGGTCCGGGAAAAGCAAGCCTGATGATCATTATGAAAACATCAAGCATCATTTATAAAGATAAGCTCCGAGTTGAATGTCGGTCTGACAGCTCGTATTGGTGATCGATTAGGAATCAATCCAACACGGAGAGCAGTCAATGAGCGTGTGACGTCATTTCCTTTGTGTTCCTATCGCACTTCTGGTTCATAACACGCGGATAATGGCCAAAATCGACCGAACACATATACACATACACATTATAGGTCTACTCCCTATTTCACAACAGCTCAATTAACTCCAGATATATCTGGTATTTACTTATTCAAAACATATTGTGATGTTTTCTCGCCTGATAATTGCATCATTTCCTTTTCCATCGGTCCTCGACGCAACACCACTCATAAAACGTCTTTTTATCATTCCACATAGAACTCGGGAACGCCGACGGTTCCCTAATAGTATTCAACGTGTGCTCTTTGCACAAAGTTTATGATTTATGTTGGCAGATTCATTGGAAGTTTTCTGTTATCAAAATGTGGAAGCCACGCTTTCGTCTTGAAATGACCATTTGATACCTTTTTTCTTTTGTGAACTATCTTCTTCGATACGAGTTTTGCCTCTTACAAGAAATGATTTATTCCATAACTCCCAAGAGGGTAAATTCACGATAGCCTCTGTCACTTAATTATTGATGCGAATAGTGTGTAAATGTTTAAGTTTCTGCCACAATGAAATATGCAATTAGGCAAGATACAAGCCCAAGTTTGAACCCAACTCTTCCATATTAATTCGATTGATAATAATTTTTCTGCTGATGAAGCTTTTCCTTACTTAACACGGTTTCCGCTACATTACTTTCGTTCCATATTAAATTAACTCGCCACATCTGCATGACGCACAGTTACCCTTAACTAAAGTGACAGGATCGTCCGACTGGAAACGAATCGTCGATCCGTGCGTCGATAAAGAGCGTGTTCGGTCCATCGCTGTCGTCTCGACGCTATTCTGTTGTGACGAAGCGCCTTCTTTCTAATATTTTTTCTTTGCCTTTTGGCACCATAACAAGAGAGAAAGAGAGTAGATCGTTCGTTGTTATCTGATTAGGTTTGATCGTTGTGGCTGCGACTGTGTGCCTCGTCATTTGTTTTACACACATTTGTTTATGCTACATTACACCCTGTGTCAGTTAGTGGTTGGAATTCTATTTAGGTCTGCCGGGATTTTGACTGCTTTTTGTTTCGGTTCTGAATGGTAATCGCGTTACCGTTATGAATAAAAATGTCGTTAGAGGGAGTTTTGTGCTGGTTTGGTTTAATGAAAAGAGACATTATTGGCAACGATGTCAATATACATCATCTTCGATGAAAAATTTACAAAAAGGATTGGAGAAATGACATAATGGTTGTATATGTTTGTATGAGCTTAAGATAATTGTTAATTTATTCATAGGACAATCCCACAGGACTGTGCATGACGTCACTGGCCAATTACGAGAATATCCTTGCTGGCACGATTAGATTAGACGCAATTAAAAAAGTTAAATCCCCGATTTTAAAAGAGCATTCCGGACACAAAAAATTCCGCTTTAAACAAAATGTATGGTACGAGGGAGGGATGAAAAATTCGTAGTTTCACAATGATCCAAATATAATGTTCAACGTATTTAATCGTCTCCTTTTCGCAAAAGAAAAGAAGAGATAGAAGCGATTCTTGACAATTTTACTGAGGGAATGAAGGAAAAATGATCCGCAAAAGTTCAAACTTTTTAGAGGGTGTCATGCTCAGTTTTAACTTTCAGAACCGAAACTAAAAATCAGATGCATTTGAAAAGTATGTAATATTAACAATTCCGACTGAATAAATCGCCTAGCATTGGTTTCAACTCTTCATTATCTTCAAAAGATGGAGAGTAGTTTTAAAAGTAAGCGATGTAGTCTTTTTTAGCAGACTGGATAAACCTAAAAAAAATTTTTCAATTGATGGAGAGTAGTTTCAAATTACTATACTCCATTCGTTATTAATATGCATAAAAAGTCGGATTTTAAGGTAGTCACATTGGTGACATTGATGCTTGTTTACTTTAAATTTCGAGGTTAGGAATATAAAGCGCCATGCACGTTTAATAACTAGATTTAATGGCAAAATTAAAGCCGCATTTAGTGTTTCTCAGCCTTCTTGATGCACATTAATAACGAATGGAGTATAGTTTCTACTGTACAGAAGGTATTCAATTTTTTTCACGCTGCAGAATTAAAATAAATATTTTGATTCCTTTTTGCAAAAAAAATTCTTGAATTCAAAGTTTCAATGAAAAAGGAAATCAAAACCAAGTTAGATTTCACAATGAGCAATACTTCTTCCTTATTTTCAATCATCAAACTGAGAGTTGCAAACGTAGTAGAACAAGCACAGAAGATAAGGAGGTTTTTCAAGATGCAAAAAATAGTGGAAGAACCATCAACAGAAAATAATAATTAAAACTTCCCAGAAGCTTTACCAAAAATACTTTCGAAAATCGGCAGATTGAATAGAAATTAGCATAATGTAGAGAGCGCTAATTACACCAACTTAGCTACCCAAAAACCTGCAACTTTTTGGTTCTTTTAATTATATTCTTCTGACAATAAAATGAAACTGTATTCGATTTTAATTAAAAAAAGGTATATTTGATAATTTCCAAAAATCGGTCCCGTTTTCAAAATGAATAACAATTTGCTGATGCGCAACATCTAAAATTGAAAATTGAAAATTACTAGAAACAGATGTTTCGTTTAATTTGAGCTCTAAAAATCTTTTGCACTAGAAAGATAAGTTTATTTGATTTTGAATTACAAAGTATGATACAAAAATGTTAGAGATGTGCATTCTTAAAAACGGTTGAGCTTTTTGATTTTTTCCATTTAAAAATAAATTCACTTTATTTAAACTATTACGAAAATGTCAAAATTTTAAAAAGAACCCCAGAACATGAATGTGCAAATTTTCAGCTTGATTCTTTCACTCTTTTCAAAAATTGAAATTGAATAAATTAACTTTGTCCCCATAAGGAGATCTCTAAAACTAGAAGGTTTGTGAAAAAACTAATAGTACATTTTCAAGGTCGTTTTTTGAGAAAATAATTTTGGTAAATACTGCAAGTTGATATCGTATTTTGTTTTTTAGTTATATGAAAAGGTTGACAAATTGTCGATATTTTGAAAAATTTATATCTACGTTAATATTGGAGGTAAGCGATTGAAACAAAAACATTATTAAACCGTTTTTACTTAGAATCCAGTACTGCCAACAAATATTTATTTCAGTCATTAGTTTAGCTGGAATAACACACAGTTGCCCTTTTTTAAATAGAAACCATAGTTGGCTGCAACACTTTTGAAAAGCAAATTTTTCTTTGATCTTTTAGTATTAATATTTTGTTGTTAATATGCAGTTGGCTATGGGAACAATTGGTTTATTTAGAAATTGATTATTTAGAAATATATCAACTAGATACGATAATATTTTTCGATTGCTAGATGTTCCTACTTTTAGTGCTTTTACATGAAAATGTTTTTTTTTAATGTAGTCTTTAAGTAAATATAGGCTTATGATACAAAAAACCTTGACAGGACAAAGCTTGTTTATTTGTTGGACACCACATTTGTCTTTTTCCTGTGGAATCCAGTGACAACTTTTACCAAAAATGCAAATTATTGAATTATCTTCGAAAATTTATCCTAAACTCAATATTTGTTCGATTTTATTCATTCATAACAATGTGCAAAGTAGTCATCAGCACATAATCTTTTGTTTTTTATAGTCAATCAATTTTCTTTTGCAGTTTTTTCTTCTTAGAAACATTTTATGTGCATACAAAGCATTTGTCTTATAATTAGTTTAATAAAATATTTTATATCATTACAACAATAGAATCTAGTAAATTATTTATACTTGAACACTCAGTTTCTATAGAAACCAATTTTTCACATGGCCAACTATTAACAAATAACATATTAAAAAAAAATATTTCTTTTCTAGAAAATTCGTGTGAATATAATATAACATATTTATATTTTCAAAATCAGAAGAAAATAAGGTTTATAAAAATGTCTCAGCTAACTATGGTTTCTATTTAAAAAAATGCAACTTAGTGTTTTTGCAGTCAAACTAATGATTCAAAAAAATATATATTGATATTACTGAATTCTACGGAAAAAAATACATAATCAGTTTTTGTTTCAATTGTTTACCTTTACTATTAATGTAATAATGAATTTTTTAAAATATTAGCAGATTGTTAATTTTTGCTTATAACTAAAAAACAAAAGACGATATCAACTTGCGGTATTTAACAAAATTATTTTCTCAAAAAACGATCATTCGTTTAGTTTTGGAGCACTACCCTGTAAAACGGTAAGGGACAATTTTCGGATAAGGCATGCTGGGTTTAATCGTATTCTGTCAAGCTATGTACATTTTACGTCAATTCCTACTCACAATTAACTTAAAATCAGCTACATTATTTTAAAGTTGGAATTTAAAAACTAATAATAATATTTTCCACTCTAAATTTGGATTGCCTTAAATACGTATTGTAAAGCACCCAGCCAGCCATTTGTTTCTCTGTGTATAAAGCCGAAAGCTCATCTCTCTTATACATATTCATAAAAAGCTTTTTTCCGTGTCTAGAATTGTACGTTAAAAAAAAGTATCCGTATTTTGCAGACATAGCTTTGAAATTTTAATCATAAAATCTACACTGTAAGTTAAATTGACTAGAGTATTCAAACCAAATAAAAAAGTATTGAATAATAAAACAAAATTTTGTCATTTCAAATAAACTCTGAAAAAAGTCGCGGAAACGTTTCCAGAGAACATCTTTTTTTTTAATTCCATAGCACTTTGCATAAATATAAACAGGAAATAATTCTCATTAACAATTCCAAGATAAATGCGAAGTCGGAGGATGTCGACTTCAATAATTGAGACGCGTCGTCGAGTTTCATTTCCTGATGGGAATTATTCTTAAAGGTAAAAAGAAGTCAAAAATGTTGAGATTTAGTTAATTAATCGATCGAGAGTATTGCAGTGAATAATTGATTGATTTGTCAATAGTTAAAAAGGGTGAGTTGTGTTGTAGACCGAAAGGATGTCTGAAAGGATTAATGTGTCTGGGCCCGGAAGTGGATATGCTTGTTTGACTAATGCAGACACCGAACTTCGATAACTTGTGTGTTTATAAGACTTAACAGTAGAAGCAGCAGAAGGCGGTTATCGACCAAGACAACTCGCTTTAGCGTCCACATGCAGATGGCGTGGACACGGTGTTACCGCAAAGGCTTTGGAGACAAATCGCAACCAGATGTTGCATGTTTTACACTTGTTGGTTAACGAAACAAACTTGTGCAATTTATTAGAGCAGTTTTTGTCCGATTAATTTGAAGTGAGGGTGGGTGGAAAATCCCTTAGACTTGATATGTTGTTTCTTTCAGTTAATAAATTGACTTTTTCAAGAAAAACAAGAGCATATTATTCTACACACAATCGCCGCAACCGAATACTTTGAGCTGTTATAATTTAGTTGAGGGCTTGTCCAGCAAACTTTGACTAATCTGAAGGACGTGCTCTGGATAAGGACTTACCCTAAAAACGAACGGACAGTGATGTATACGTGTCGCATGATAAAATCTTTGGGATACTTCCTTTCCACATATTAAATCAAACGTCCATTTATTTTCCTCTTTGTATATTTTTTCAGTCCCTCGAGTAGACAATTGTTGCTCTTGTCGAGAGAGAGAAGAGTAGATATCCTTTAACACGGCAGAATATTAATGAAATGTTGTATACATATTGACCGAGATAACAATGCTTCTAAACAAAGTTAGCCTACACGATTGAAACAGTCTAACTTCGGGGACAAAAGCCTCGACAGCACACATACATACACATAGAGTTAGTCGGGATATCGGGAAAGGAAGCCGGGCCCATTCAAGCCGCACGTTTCCTTCGCAGGAACGTCGATAGGATTCAGAGAATGATGAAAAGACATTGTCATAGAGCGAGGAAAAGGGGTGACTTTTTTACATACACACATGATTTTATTCTGAAATTCATATTTTACCAAAAAGTAAGACTTTTTGAAACATCGTCCATCAAACTTATGCATATATGTATGCTGTTGCAGCCGACCGTCAGTTGCCTAAGTCGTTTAAGTCCTCCTTTATCTTACTTTTTCCATTTCCGGCTTGTTTTATTCAAAAGCAAGCTTTCGTTGAGCTTTTATCGTTTGGTGATAATTCGCACCTTTTTTTATTTCCGAAGCGATAAAGTTTCCATTGTGTAAGAATTTATTTCACAGTGTGACCATTTATTTTCTAATTAAACGATCCAGACGTGACTGGAGAAGAGGAGAAGGTTGTAGTTGCAAGCTGTCAGTTCCCGGTAACATCCACGATAACGGCAACAACGTCAGATATTACAATGCTTGCGGATGACACGAGTTGCCACAGAAGCAGTGCCCTCTGGCGACGGCGGCTGCAAACTCAAGTTCGAAAGCTTTGTCCAAAAGCACAGAGAGAGGTAAACACGACGTGCGGTTTTCATATATGTATGTGTGCAGCATCTGAAGGATCGCCCACAGGTTTGCAATTAAAGACGAGGAAAAGTGGACAAAGCTTTTTTACAAATATTTACATAATTACTTGTGTTAAACGAGGACTTAATTCGGGCCAAGTTATGTTGTATCTTAGAAGCTCGTATAATATACCTACATAATAATTAAATCCTCTTTCCATTCGGCAAAGTTCGCTATCAGCTTCCACCTTCTCTACCGTTGATCTGGCTAAAGTTTCCCGTGCTAGTTGAGATTGTGCATAATTCATGCAGCTATCTTTCACAGATAAGCCATTGTTGTTACAAGTTTTAAGATCTCAGTTTACTCCAGAGGATATTTTCCAAGAGAGTTTCAGTATTCTTGAAAAGTTTGCTTAGGATGTGGCAACGATGTTATTACAACTTAGCGCACTTATAATTTACACAAGAAAAAATATTTTTTCTCAACAATGCTTATTAAACGTCGATATTTTCCCTTACAAGTGAAGACATTCAGAGCTTGATGAGCTGTCGGAATGAGTGCCGAAAAGCAGAGATAGCGCTAATGTTGCCAGCTGACGACTCCCATGCACCTTTATAAATAACCATCATTAAGTTCTCTTCTTCTCAACAACAAAATTTTAAAAAGGAGTAAAATAATGACATCTTGCTAAAAGCTACAAATCTTTTAATTTGGAAAACATAGATTGAATCAAATGCCATATTTAGAAGATAAGAGAGTTGATGCATTTGTCACGGACTTTAAATTTGTTCTTTTACTGTTCAAAGTTGAATGACTGTACATTTCTTAGGTTTTTCCGCAAAGTTATAGTGGTGTGTGCTGTTAGTAGAACAAGGCAGAATTTTTTAAATTAAAAACAATTAAAATTCTAAAAATAAAAATAACCATCTTACATCTGATTATAAATCGAAAAGAAGCAAGGAAAAACCAGACTTTTACAGCAAATACAGAGTGTCCAGGAACGCTCTTCAACGACAAAAGATGTAAATGCTAGAGCTTATTCCATGTTAATTAAACTTAAACTGTTTTATCAAAAAATGATTGATTGAGGAGATGGAGCTTTTTGAAGTTGAAAAGTTCAATTCAATTTTTCTCAAAAAAAGGTTTATTGTAGAGACATTAGACAAGAAAAGAATTTTTTGTTAAATATCAAATAAAAATATAGAAAGTACCAAATGCAAAAGTTATTGATATTTGTATCCAATAAGTCCTCCCCTCTAATGATTACAGATTCAAGATACAAATTTATAATATTTGAAAAAAATCCGAAGTTATTTGAATTAAACCTTTGCTGGTTTGCTCTTTGAAGAGCTCTAGCTCTGGAACCTAACATTTTTTTTTATAAGATGATTCACGTTTAATCGACATAAAATTAGCTCCAGTATGCATCCTCCTTTTCTTTGAAAAGCGTTTCTGGACACCTGTGTTTTTAAATATACTTATTTAAAAATGTTTGTTTGTTCAACATTTTTTTATAAATGGGCGTGAATATACATACAGGGTAGCCCACTGCCTTCTCAACAAAAATGTGCTAATGGTAACACCAATGAAGATGCTGAAAATACAAATAAAGTGGATATTTTGTCTTTTGTTTAGTAGATAATACGAGTTTTGGAATGACCAGTCCCAGAAGCATTCACAGTAAAAGACTTACTAAGGAATGGAAAATAAATTAGTTTTACAATAATATTGTCCGTTTCACTTATTTTTGTTTGTTTGGTAACGCATTGTGTTTCAGTCATCTTCCGGAGCGAAAACTTTCAAACGTTCTTATCTTCCAAACACCAAAGGATAAAACTTTTTTGCAAAAGATTTATAGTTTTAGAATTTTCTGTACTATATACACATTTTCGGAGGAGAGCGAGAGTTACCTCTTTTCGGGTAGTTTTTTCTACGTCACTGTTAAATCTAATTTGAAGTGTCTAAGGGAATGTCACAATTCACGCACTCTGAGAAAACAACGTTTTAAGTTAACGAGTTAATCTACATGTAAGTTGATGCTACTCAAGCTTCCTTAGCAAAATAATGTTTTCAGTTTAAAATTACAAAAAAATGTTGTTTTTCTCCTAAACTCTTCATTTAAAATCTTTATACCTCATTTAAACATCATCAACTTAAATAGAATTTTTAGACAATATTTAGACTATAGGTACTTTTGTTTGATACACAGTTCATCAAGTTTAAGAAATTCTAAATAATTAAATTGTTTAGTCTTTATATTTCCATCTTTTATCTTTCTATTCCATTTTTTATCTTGGTTTATTTAAATGGAGAGTAACCAAAAATTCGCTCTCCACCAGAAACCTATGGTATTCGAAAACCAAAATTCCTTTAGACAAACGTTTTTAATTAATGCTTTTGAAAGTTAAGAATGTTTTCAAAAAATCGAAATGATTTGTTTTTCATTCTCTAGTATTGTTTTTACTGAACAAGAGCTTCTGAGAATGATCTATCTTGATCTCTCTATGAAAAACCAAACTGTCTCTAGCAATTTCCCCAGGTCTAAAAATTTTCCTGAAAGACTTAAGACCATAAATTATATGTGTCATCTGTATTATAAAAATCATACCTAAATAAAAAACTTTTTAAGTCAAGCTGTTCTTATTTGATTGGTGTTATTGTACTTTTCCTACGTTCTTCTAGATCTTCCATAACACATTCAAACACACAAACATGTTATAACCACCATGTTATAATACCTGCTGGTTACTCAACGATTCAGCTCTTTCAGCACGTGTTATACAAAGCCTTATGTTAGAATCAATTTTTCTGCAATATTATAACTCTACAAACAATTATATAACAAAGATGAAACACTTCACTAGAAGTGGTGATAAGATCTGTTAGACTGATGCCTTCTGTTTTTCGTTCTTTGTATTTGAAAAAAAAACTGCGGTCTTTGGCTTATCTAAGCTAGTTTCTAATGTCTTCTTATATTAGTAGTGGTGTGATTTCAGTCAATTGGTTTATGGGGTTGAGAACTTCTTCCAGACTAATTTCTGTACCTGGGGATCCACATCAACTCCGTTTAAAAATTTTCCACGATTTTAGTGTCTCTAAATGTAATTTACAAAGAGATGAAGAACAGTTTCTTGGGAAACTAAAAGATTTAGATCATAAAAAAAGTAATATAGCTAAAAATCTTACCACAATTATTTGATCCAGACTGAGGCAGAAGATTCACCTAAATAAAAAATAAAAGATCAACGGCTGACTTTAACTGAGAAAATGCCAGAAGCGTTCAAGGAACCATTCTAAGAAAATTCCAAAAATAAGAATTAAATAAATCTGATAGATCAAATTTTTTGCCGTTGGGTAGGTAATTTCAGATGTTTAATTCAATAAAGATTTGTGTAAGTATCTGGATCCCATTTTTCTCTTTCAGTTCGAGTAAATTCTGAAGCCAGAAACTCTCGATCAGTCTGTAAGATAGCGTTTCGAAAAAAATATCGTTGGCGACGTGCTAATAATGTCATCGTGATATTATAATGAAATTACAATGAAATCGTAAAGGTCATTCTTGTCAGTGAAACTACTGATTAAATTATAAGGGCAATAAACAGAAAGGTTATACTCTACGATAGCGATTGACATGCTAAAGAAAGGTTAATATAGAATGTATATTGCTTTGGAAGAAGGGGAGTATCACACAACAGGTACTGTGGAAAATCAATAAAACCAAATCTGAAATATTTTCACTTTTTTGTTTGTTGAAATTTTTGAAACTTGTTATCGTTTGAAATAATGCCTCAACATTTTATGCTATAAACAGCTAAATAAATAAAAGCCACACAGTCGTTTGTCACGTGCAGAATCATGGCCGTTTAAACAAGGTAGTGACACGTGTAAAATATGCACAAGCACACGTATCTCCCGTGTATGAATAATGTGTTCAATATTTACTAAAATATCAACAGTTAGTAACATCTAAAAAATCGATTCGAAAAACAAGTTGTTTTTAGTTCTTGAGCAATGATCCGAAGTGGTTTTCGACCTGACATTGAAACATTACAGTGGCCGGCTGAATCTAACTAGTGGTCTTTATCATTCTAGTTCTGGAACGTAAATGGAGCCCGATTCGGCGGTGATTTGTGCTCAAATTAAGCCAACAAATTGACCACCGAAGACTGCCCGACTGATAAATAAAATGCAAGAGACATGACAGAATAACGATCAATTCAGTGTCTGCAACAAAGCACCGAATAGAGACTTTCCGGATGAGTGAGTTTCAGAATTGTGATAGGAGATGTCAGCGACAGGTCGAAGTATACAGATTCGCAAAAGAAAATTAGGTACTCTTGAAACAAAAGAATTGATCTTGAAGTTATTTGCATAAATTCACAATTTTGTAAAATTGGTCTTTTATTCCGGACAGCAGCCCTTTTTTCTCGTAACGACCAACTTCCCAACTTAACATCATGCCTAATTACTTCAGCAAATCTTTAACGTCGAACTTTCAACATCTTATACAGCTCTCTAAATGCTACAGAGCTTTTTTATTTCGTTTCGTCTTGCATTTTTATAGCACGTCAGTTAATACTACTGTTGTCTTGTTTCTCTTAAGGGTGCAGTAATATGAACAACTCTCTTCACAATTTTACCTTACTCTAATTAAGCAACTTTACCTTTTTTCTCTATGAATGAAATTTTTAAAAATGTCAATCCGTACCTTCGTCACGATCCCTTATCGATTCCTAAAGAATTAAAATTAAATCTATTTAATCCCTTTCGTATGGAATTATTTACATTATTCGATCGGTATTCATAAAACACCACATCAAATTCATGGAAAATCTTGTCCGGAAAAAGAGAGGGAAAAACGACTCATGTTTGATTAATTTCGATTATTTTTTCAATACACATATATGAAAAACGGCCGCTTTCTAGAATAAAAATCCAATGTAGTCCATACTATAAATTCCTGTAAACATTCATCACGTTTCGATGGTAAATTCCGATCAGTGATCTTATAAACGTGCGAAATATAAAAGAATGAAATCTCAGGCGGTCGACTTCACAGACTCTAAATATTGATGTAGATCGACTGTGGTTGTGTACAATCCGTGATAATACAATTAATTGAAAAAATTAAATTTTCCGTAAATTATTTTGGTTGTAATTTTTAGAAAATAATTGTTTTCAATAATTTGAATTTAAAGCAATGGCAGTAAAATTTCATTTAATATTTTTTATCAAATAAAATAGTTTGTTGGAAAGTTGCGTTGGTGGCTTCGAATGTACACACAAATGTTATACGACCGTGCAATATCATAGACAGGGAGCATATGTATAAGAAAAAAGAATTCCATTTCGAGTTTAATCTACCCCGGCCGATTTAAATCTCGCGCACGTACAGGCAACGGACAGCAGATGCGATTCGATATAACTGTTCGAAATACTATGTGGTATTAGGTACACGGTTTACGACTACAAGGTCGATAACGAACTAAACTTCTTGTCAATCTTATTTAGATACGAAATTCGAATAAACTAATCTGTGAGAACAAAATGAACAAGAAAATTTTTTATTTATTTTGCAACGTTCCGACTTCTTAAATTTGCAAGAAGTTACTAAAAAAGTTTGCAGCCATCATTAAAGGCAAAAGTACCAGTTACTGACACTTTAAGCAAAAAAGGTTCAAAGCAAACTAGCTTTTTACCTCAAATTTTTGCTGTCGAATACTGTTTCAGTTACTATTCCAATTAGTATTTCGATCTTGCTCAATGCTGAATCGGTTTTAAAAAAGCTGCAAATTTTCGTCATGTCTCAGTATTTGACCGCCCAATTTTTTTTGTGTATTCTCAGCTATTATTCAAAATTGACAAAAATGATCGGATGCAGTTAATTGTTCGTTTTCATACATTGTACAGCGTAATCGACTGTTAGCGGCAATGAAAATTCGAATGAAGTTGGTGTCACTGGAAGACGAAACAGTTCCCTTGTCACTTTTGACAGTTTTTTGAAATTGGATTCAAAAATCAATTTTTTTTATTAAATATCTTCTAAGTTGTTATGATAGTGAAACCGAGCATCTTTGTTGTGTCTTCAAACGTTTTGCAATTAATATTTCTAAATTCTTAATCCTAAAATTGTGTCAGTTGTGATTATCCTGTATACCAATTATAAGAAAAAATCAATCCATATTTTTCAATTGTTTTATTGTTAACAAACTCAGTCATTTTTGATCGCTCTATATATGTATATAGATCCTATACGCTTATGTAACAGAAACTGTAGTACAACTAACAAAAACTATTTTAATTTTACTGAAGTATCTAGTGTTAAAGTACGTGAGGTAATCAACAGCTTAAAAAATAGCGACTCGTTTGATGCAATGTCAAAGTTATAAAATCAATTAAAGAAGGTATTTTAGAGCCATTAACAAACTTAATAAAAAAGTGCATAAAGACATCACAATTTCCAGACTGCTTGAAAAAAGCTATTGTTGTTCCCATATACAAAACTGGAGATAACAATGATCCATGCAATTGCAGACCCATAGCCAATTTTGTATTAGAAAAGATTCTAACTTCTCAATTAAGTGAATATTTTGAAACAAATAATCTGTCAATTTGGGTTAAGAAGAAATCGAAATACTATAGGAGCTGTCTCAACATTAATTGAAAATTTAAATTCAACGTTTGAGAATAGCAAACATGCAGTGTGCTCTTTTCTTGACTTTTCAAAAGCTTTTGATTTTGTATCTCATAATATTTTATTGAGAAAACTGTTTACTTACAATCTTCACCCAAAAAGTTGCAAATTGCTTACTTCTTCTCTAACAAATAGAACTCAGAAAGTCAAAACGAATTCCAAATTATTAAAAATTATCTAATAGTTCACCACTAGAGCCCGCAGTTCCACAAGGATCGATTCTCGGACTTCTACTACTTTTTAACAATATAAATAACTTATCACCTTTTTTAGAAAATAAATGTATACAGTTTGCGGATGATACAACCTTATTTAATAAAAATAAGTCTCTATCAGAATCTTTGCTGAATAGTAAGTATACACAGCCAAAAGCATTTTTTAGCAAATCAACTCAGTCTAAATTCTGAAAAATCGATCACTATGATATGTACATTAAAAAACAGTACTATAATCCCCATTGATTACACTCCACATACAAAGTTTTTAGGTATATGTCTTAATTATCAACTTAATTGGCAACAACACTTCTTAGCAAAAAAGTTATGTAAAAACTTGTTTTTGTTAAGAAAATTAACAAACGAAGTATCAACAACCACCTTAAGAAATGCCTATGAGCTACGGGCTGATGTTGTGGGGTCACGCTAGTATAGCTAAAAGAATTTTTAAACTACAGCGGAAAACCGTTAGAATTCTGGGAAATAAAAAATTTCGAGAAGACTGTCGCCAAACTTTTATTTCCTTTAAAATACTAACACTGCCTTCACACTACATACTCTTCCACTCACTTTGCTTAAAAAAATCAGCTTGTCAAAATCAATGAACATTGAATATCTTGGTGTTAAATTTTACAATTCACTGCCTGATGAGATCAAATGTTTAGATATAAAAAATTTTAAAATTTGTCTAAATTCTTATGTAATGCGTAAAGCCTTTTACACGTTTGATGATTTTATTAATAATTGTAAAAACATGTAATATCTTGTAATCCCAACTTTATAAACTTATTGTTTATTGTATTAACTGTATTGTTTTTATATTGACGTTTGTAAGACCTATGTGGTTCTTGACAAGAATTAAGATTATTATTATTATTATTAATATTATTATTATATTTATAAATTTACCCAAAGAATCAATTCCCAATTTCTGTTATAATTGAGCTAATCAACAAAATTTTGTAGAATTTATGAAATTGAAAATGTTTTTTATAAATCTGTCTGTATGTTGGGTGTTAGTTCCTGTGATGTTTCGAAAAGCGTGAAGTGTCCAACACTGGGACACGGTGAATCACTTTTACCTTACATATTTTTTTTTTACAAAAAATTGATCCTTTACAAAAAAGTTTCTTTTATAGTAATAATATTAAAACGAATTTACTCTGAATTGGGAAAACTGAAAATTTACTTAATGTAGATTACATCAAAAAATCAGTCAGACTGTATACATAGCTCCAGAAAAAATAGAAAAACAACTTCGAAGTAGCTTCTTGATATCAAATAAAACCCTATCAATCATCAACAGTACTTAGCGGAAAAAAAATGCAAGATAAAATTTGTTTTAAATATTAAACTATGCAAAACATTACCCATTCAACTGATACTGATACCTATTTTACTAACCGACATCCCAATAGTGAGCATCGAAATATGGACAAACTATATGTACTATTTTACATAATAACAATTTATTTTTCAATCGAAAAACTCAGAGCATTATTTTTCTTGAAAAATGATAAAGAACGGCAAACTTTTCGGTACAGGTTCTTGAAACTACGCGTTGTAACACATTTATAATGACGAATGTTATTGTTTTTTACTCGTTTCAGACTTTTTTGAAAACAAAATTCTTCATTTTAGTAGCAGTTCCTGTTCGGATAGGTAGAAATATTGTTAATTTCATAAAAACAAAAAAAAAGATAAAAATTGGTGCTCGTGTTTCATGATGTGGGGTGAAAGATCATGGTTACCTACTGGTAATGTGATTCTTAAGAGCACTCAAATTTAAATTTCTGATACTATTCGATAACTCCTAAAAAGACAATCATCTCATATTATTAAATCTCAAACTCTACAAAAGCACATTCAGACCTCAAGTTTTTGAGTAAGCAAGAAAAATTAATTTCAATTTTCTATTTATTTTTTTATTGTGTTCTAATCTTAGTAATGTTTTGTTGAATTTTGATTTTTGGTTAATTTTGCTAGTGTTAGATTGAAATTAAAAAGTTGCAATTTATGTGAAAAAAAAGACAGAAGCGCAGAACTTTGCACTCCGACGGCTGTCAGTCTAGAGACAACCCTGAAAAAAATTTGATCCTAAATCATGTAAGTATATATACCATAGTTTTTTTTATTAAATTCTATTGAAATATTTGTAATTTCTTTCAGTTTTCAGTGTGCAATTTAATAAACGACAACAAACATTCCTATACAACTAATTATGCTTAATTAATAAATACCAAACTAATTATTTTTTTGAACACATGGAAATAATTAGTTTGTTGATTCAAAATGCGATCAATTTGGAAACAATTATTTCTAATACTATTAACTGGAGCTAATTAATTAGAATTTTAATTAACTTTTAGCTTTGCGCTATATGTCGTTTCAATTATGTTGGCAGGTGAAAAAAATCTACTTTGTAATTTATTATTATACATAAAACAGTAACTGAATAAAGTTTGCTTGGTGGCGTTATTTTAATATATCAAAGCAGTCAGAGCTTGTGTAGAATTTGATTTCTTTTAAACATTGAATAAAACAGAATACTGTAATTTTGAACAAAAATCATAGATATAAAGGTAGATACGCCTATTCTATAGAAACGTAAGTAAGATTTTGGTACATCTCTCCTTCTCTTTCTAAGTCATGTACTTTAGGCTTTAATACATCACATTTTCACTTACTGTATGTCGTAGATCAATTGAGTCATTGCAGTATTTGTCACAAATTGAAATTATTATTAAAAAAGAAGCTTTACGGTTTGGTTTTCACCTCTTTTGTATATTATTTTAGTTGATTGACTACCCAAAGGGCTGTTTATTGTAAAAATTTTTTTTTAAATGCCGCATGCCACTGAAAAAAATGTGATGACCTCAAAAATCAAAATTTGTCTAAATGCACAACAAATACAAAAAATTTAAAGTAAACAAAACTTTGCTGGGAATGTAGTGGAATTCCAATATATTTTTGGGTATTATTCAACTGAAGCTTCAAGAAAACGTTTTGTTGCTCTGACAAATACCTAAAACTTATTAGAAAACAAACATCTTGAGCTTCTGAGTTTCCCACTTTATTTAGATATTTTCAGAATGGGAAACAGTCTGTTACGGTTATTCATTTTCAATTATACAAACGGTTTGATAAATGTGAAAGTTACAAAATAAAAATATGCATTATCAATTTGTTGTAATTTATTTAGGGTAAGTCTGTTTCATTAACAGAGAAAAACATAGCAGTGTTATGGAACGGTTTGTTTGAATCAGTTTCTGATAATAGAAACTCGAAAATTTCAATTTTCCACTTTTAATCATGAAGTTTCAATTTTTCCAAAGAATATTCGAGATGTGATGGAATATATAATTTTTTTATGGGTCAGCAGACATCAAATTAGGCACGCATATGTATGTAAACTTGATATGTCTAATAAAAATCTTGATTTTTTCAGTTTTATTTTATGATTAGAAATTATGAGTCAGTAACTGAAATTTCAAAGTTTCTAGAATGAGCTTTATGCGTGCAGTATTCTTCTGTTAAGCTGATCAGAAGAGAATTTATCAGAAAAATAAAGAAGCACTAGAAATTCTTGAATTTTTAAATATTCCATTTTCTAATGTTGGAATATGGAAAACTCTTAAACTATTATAACACATATTCAACATTTTTATAACTACCTTTTATATTCACGCTTAAAATGCTCAGTTTTAAGTTTTCAGATGCAAAGTGTTAAACTGTCACTAAGGATTGACAATTCAGAATTTGAAATTTTGTTTCTTAAACAAAGATGTTTACATTAGTTTACATTAGTGATGTGCGTTAGAAAGAAATGGAGAGATGTACCAGTGTCTTTGATATGTTTGAACACGTACTTTTTGGCGTAGACGTATCTATCCCTACTACATCTATGACCAAAATGTTATTCTGGCGCTATCTATAAGTTCTAACTTGAATTATAAATTCAGTCACAATAAACAGCAAACCTAATTCTGTCCATAATCAACTGAAAAAAAAGACCTTTACATGAAGCTACTTGTATCGACAGAATATTTACTTTTTTCAAAAATCTCATTTTTTCAACATTCCCATTTCAGTATGTCACCTATTCGCATATCCTCCCCAATCTAGTGTTGAATTTTTGTCAAACGAGACGTGAAGACCTCGTGATTGCCTCTCATACGTGTCCGTATTTCGAAATGTCGTTGTAATTATCGAACGTGGAACTCGATAGAGCGACTTTCTTATTTCCACATCCTCCTCGCGCATAAATCTCGAGGGAGAGATACAGCGCGGCTATTAGGGGAATAACAAGCTAATAATCGTCGAGAACAGTCGAAAACAAAAGTGTGATTATCCGGTTCGAAACTGCTAACTAAGGTGGCGGCGCTAGGCTGCCGTCTCTTTCGAATACAAGATTTATATCCCAAATTGAGATTTGCAAAGATAGATAATTCCCTACTTTGTGTTGTTGTTTAAATTTCAAATAAAGTAGTTTAAATATCTACAAATCGAGTGGATTAATTGATTATTAAAGAATTCGTCCAGACAACAGATTTTTCTTTTAGATTTAGTTCCGAAGAAGTTAATAAATATCCAACAACAAACTTGCAATTACAGCAGATTCGAAGCGGTTTATTTCTTTGGAAAGTTTGTTAGAAGTTCTACGAGACTTACGGGCGCATAAAAATTAACACTCTTGATAATAATGGATACAATGGCTTTCAAGATCGTTAAAGTTGCAGAAACAGGTGGACGAACTTGTCTCTAGACATTGAAACACAATTTTTGTTAAGATTTATTATTGAAAAATATAAAATAAATAAGAATCACAGGAGTAAATCAGTAATAATAATAATCAATAGGTTTTCTGTTATCAAATCTATAATAATCTCGATAATCGTAATCTCTCGGTGGTCTTCGCAATTCTAAATGGACATAATCGCTGTCATAGGACGGTGGATACTGATCGTATTCATCATATCTGGGGTCTTCATAAATAGTAATGGTTTTTTTGGGCGAAGTGTATGCTGGTGGTGGCGGTGGAGGCGGTAAATGATCATAATAATAATGAGGATCTTTCTTCAAATATTTCTCATCTTCGTACCGTCCTCCTTCTCCATATCTGTCAGCAACATTTCTTCTGCCTTCATTTTCATAACCATCGTAGAATTGTTTCGAATGATAACCTCTATTATTAGCTGCGTCTTTTCCATAGTTTCCGGCGTTGTTATAATATCCTTGTTTTCCTTGGTCTTGAGCATATTTTCGATTGTCTAAATCCGAGCCTCGATGACTTTGTTGTCCAGCGTCTCCGTAAGCTTTATGTTTGTTGTCTTGCACATACTGGTTGCCTTCATCATCGGAATCATCATAAAAGCTGGAAGTACTAGCACTTTCATCCTTCCGGAAACTCTTTGTATATCCAGACTTATGATGTCCTTTTTTACTGGCACTTTTTTTATTAAAATCAGCAATAGCTCCACCTTCTTCCTTATGAAATTTATCATCCGCAAATTTGTTTTCATTTGAATGTAGATTTTTCTGTGCGTTTTCTTCATTGTATTTACCAGCATCTTGTGCTAGAACATGTTTACTTTCATTGTCTTGATGGTAACCTTCTTCTCCTGCAAAATTGGATACTCCTTTTGCACTATTCAGATCAAAAACTTTGGCATCTTGAACTCTCCCACCATCTTTGTGACTGCTCACTCCTGATCTGATGATGATGGGATCGGTTTGAACACAATAAAGAAATGTGAAGAGAACCACTAATGGAGCTAACATCGCGATACTAAACCGACCGGGATGAATCCAGCGTCTTTTATACTAGTTTGTCATAGAAATGACCTTCCCGGATTTGGCATCCTGGCTTAAAGAATTTCATGGTTTGATGAGGAGACACAGAGTGTTATTCAGCTAGAAAGGTCGATTGAGGCCGAGATGTAAATTTTTTCCTTAAACATTTTGTATTGGTCGTCTATAAAATTGACAAAAAATTACGGAATTTATATGAAAATTGAAATGTACTGAAAGATGACCTGAAGACAGATATTTTATTTAACTTAGAGTTGGAGAGTCGCTAGGAGACCGGATTCCATCACGGGTTAAGCTTGATATGCACGGTCCGAAGACGTTTATTAAATTATTGACGATGAGATCAAAAACGTCGCCGATGGTAACAAGACTTTATGTAGAATCTCTACCGAAATTGTTTTCTGGAAATAAAGCACTCCTATCTTTTTAAGAATGCTTCGAGAATATCAAGGTTGCTATACTTCTCTATTGCGAAATCATTCTGTCAAGGTCAATTACACTGTGCAGATTTGTGAAGAATGAGAAAATGAGAAAAAAATAATTTGTCATGCCACTGTTCACCAAACAATTTATTAGGAGAAAAAAAGAAAAACTATTTTAACAAAAGCTTAATCTTTTAAGCAGCAAGCAGAACAAATTTGATAATTTAAATTCTTTTAATGTAACAATAGGCTTACGTATTTTGCAATCGAAGACATGTTTTTGATGATCAGAAAAAATTAAAATAACATGGTTTTTGCACAGTTTTACTTTTACTGTACAGGGTGTTCTCTCGTATACGCATGGTTGATTTTACAATTTTATGGTAAAATTTACAACTTGTGAAGCTCTATAATAATGTAAGAAAAGAACACATAAAGCTCATATTGTTTAATCTTAAAATAACAGAATATTTGAAAAAAATCTTGACATGGTTTCGATAAATTTACTGCTATTTGTAGATTTTAAGTAAATTTAATTCTAGAACATCACTTGTTGATACATTAGCATCATTTTTAGTTATCAAAAAAAAATAAAATATTTGGGTTTTTTGTTTTCATATCCTTATAGTGGTCTTTTAGTAGATGCTTTATGCAAATATTTGTTACCATAAAGCCAATACGCATACGATGGGACATCATGTATAAAAAAAAAACACAAACAAAAAAGAAAAATGAGTCCAATGTAAAGGTGAATTTAATTTGTGTTGAAACAAACTGAAAATATAAATAGAGAAAAAATTAAAAATTCAAAAAAAAATCATCAAAATCTTTTGATAAATAAATAAGTTATACCACAAAATTACAGTGGTGGGAAAAATTAAAATCTATTTGGGTTTTTAATGCTTACTGTGCAGCTGTTTCTAAAGCTAGCTTAAAAATCTTTGCACTAGAAGATATAAAAATAGAAAAAAAATTGCAATTAAAGAAAAATCAAAATCGGTAAATAAACAAAAAACTCTAAAATAATATAAGAATTGCATAACTTATTAAACCGCCTAGATCGACTCAAAGATCATTAGTATCGGTTTCAGCTTTCCACAATGTCGGTCTAAAAGTTAATAAATAGCCAATTAAATAAAAAAATCGGACATTTATTTCACTTTTTTTCAAATTATATAAAACAAAAAAATAAAAACTAACAAAAGAAAAATCATTGAAATCGGTCAATGAATAATAAAGTTAGTAAAGGAAAGGCAAAAATAGTGTTAATAGATTCTTACACAAAAAACAACTAAGAACGGGAAGAGATAATGGAACGAATTCTGACAGCTAAAGAATGACAACATAATCAATTTTTTCTCTCAATTCAAAATTAAAATCAATTTTTTGGAACATTGAATATCCAAAAATCGTCACCGTTAGAAATGGAACAAGATTTGATAAAATAACATATTAGCAATACCTCGGGAAATAATCTCCATATTCGTACTGTAAAAATAAAGTTTCAGTGTTTTTTGATACACAAAAAACTATTAAATTTGAAGCTACGTTCCTATTTCTCAAGATTTTTCTAAGACGGTAATTTATTCTTCTTAGCTGAACAAGCTCAGTCTATATCATTTTTCACTTGAGTTCAATTAATAAACTTTTCTTTATTTTTCCGTTCTTAATTCGAGCGATAATGATAATAAGATGAGAGTATAAAGTAGGGAAACAACGAAACGTAAGAAAATCTTCTCCGTCCCCTCCTAAAATCGGACAGGTTTAATTAGAATCAGTGTGCAATTTATACAGCACGAAAGCATTTCCCTGAAATAAATTAGACCGGTTAACCGTGAAGGGTTACATTATCAATATTAAATATCTAGAAAAAGAGCTTCAGTAGACTCATCATTGGCAATGAGAAGTGAACGCAAGTCTTGTAACTTGTTTCACAGCGTTAGCTTTAGCGACAGTAAAACTTAATAAAGATAATGCCTGGTGCCGGAACAATGAGCAAATTGTAGTCAGTTATATGCTAGGACAAAGAGTTGTTCAAGCGCTCCCACGAGCCTCTCTTTCCACTCAAACTTTAACAATTAATATTTTTACAATCATCTCATCTCCATCTTTGTTCCTTTCTCTTTCTATCTTTTTTCAGTGATCCGTTGAGGATCTTTCGAGTATAAATCCTGGCCAAATTGCCCTGAATGCACCTGTGCGTTTCTCAGCCGTTCAGGGAGTTAACAAATGACACGCGATTTACGCGGTAATCGAGAGAGAACCTCCGAGATAAGTCCGTCATTCGACGCGAGACGCCACTAGGATAATGCCAAGTTTTGCATAAAATTGCTCAGACTATAAAGGAAGATTAATGATTTAGGATAAAGAATAGTTTTAAAGATGGTAATTTGAGGATGAAGACTCAGGACTATCTCACGATGGGTTATTTCGCTCACTCCAACACGATTCTAATGTCTTGGCGGTTAAGGACTTAAAACCGATAATGCACAGGGTGTTCATTTTGAAACTATATTGGAATAGACAGTTACTTTCATATTCCATCATTCATACTCAATGATAATTTTTTACAAAATTAGCGAATGGTAAAATTAAAATTTTGGTTTAGAGAATAAGAATTACAATTACGCATTTTTTTAATTTTATCTATAATTTGAAAATTTTGGAAAAATGTAATGTACAAAATGGCACTGATACTACTTTTTATGAGTCATATATGAGTTACAGTGCCCAGACGTATACAGGCTGAGTCATTAATAATGGTACATAACTTACTAAATAATACCACTGGACACAATATTGCCCAAAGTTGATTTTTAAGAAAAAAATATATAGTTGTGGGAAAGTGATTTTTGTTAATGAGTAACAATTCTTCTTTCAGACAATATAAAATTGAAAATCATCTATGTACGTCTTGAAAAGTTAGAGTCAGAAATGCGCATCAATATACTTATGTTGAAAATTTTCAGAAGTTACTATTATAAAATTCACTCAGATATATATTTGGGCAGATTTTTGAAAATCAGATAGTACTTCACATTATTAGGTTGTGAGCGGCTGATAACAAAATGAATCGAAAAAAGTTCTGTTAGACATGTAAAAATTGTATAATGCATAACGGTATTTGTATAATCCTATTTATCTAATGAAATAACAATAGTTATCAGAGCAATAAAAGTGTTAGGTATGATTTACCAGCCAAGAGCGGGTTTGTATTCTAACTAAAGAGAGCAGCAATAGAGTTCTAGACTGAGATAAGATAACCTCCCAATTTGTTTATAAAATTTTGTCCACTCTAAAAGACACGTTGATTGTTCAATTATGTAGTGTTATAATTATAATAATGTCAATGTATTTGACGTTACGGAATTCATTTAGCAACATAATAATCTCTTACTTACAAAAACTTGAAATAGTGGGCAGGGATTAAATGTTTTCGATTTAATTATTGTATATATCTAACTGTTTTTATCTCTAAAAAAAAACAAAAAACGAAAAATAAAATTGAAATTTAATCTGTCGTACTTTGTGAAAAACTTTGTTTACGATCGCTGACATGGACATTATAGCAAATTCAATAACCATAAGTGCATTTCATACTAAAAAGAGAATAAATTTTACGTAAGAATGAGCTGGGTATTTCTTACTTATTATGTTAAAGACGTTATGTCACAGAACATTATTAATTGTATACTTCTGACCATAGCAGCTCGACATTAAAATTTATTGAAACATAAAAATACACGCAAACATTCGTTTTCTAAAATAACAATTATTTTCTAACAAAAAATTTCAGAAAGACTTCTATATGGTTTTTGATAATTATTTTATTTGTGGGATTGTCAATCAAATTTGTGTTGTCCTGAGCTTTTTTGCAACTTCCAAGGCAAACCGTCTGGTTATTATTATTTCACTGTTACAGGTATAGGTCGATACTATTGGAGTAAACATTTTAGACGTACATAGATAATTTTGGATTTTATGTCATTTGAATGAAGAATTTTAACTTGTTATAAAAATCATTTTTCCAGTTTTATATATATATTTTTTTTTTTTGAAAAGTCAATTCAGGTTAACAGTGTGCCTGTTTCCATTATAAAGATTAGATTAATATTCATTTCATTATTCGACAAAATCTCGAAAAATATTGAAGTATCAAGTTGAAAATTGGAATGTTGGTTCTATGAGACAAGAAACAAGATTTTTTTTTTTGTTAATTTCAAATTATGAAATAGAGGACGCTAGGTGTGCTGAATTCTACACAGAAATAATACTGCATTTTTTTAATTTTTAAAATTTTAATATTTTCTTTATGATGAGAATAAAGTAAATTTTTAAGAAAAAAATACTTGTCAAAAACTTAATTGTTTTCGAGATAAATCACATTTAATATAAAAATTCGTGACAAATTTCTGACCATAGTAAGCTTAAAAATTAGAAATCACCAAAACTGAGGAATTTAGTTTAATAATTTTTCAGTTTTGTTATGATTTTGTCCAGTTTGAACCAAGTCTTGAGCGTTTTTGAGTATTAGTATTAATGAATCCTAAACTGAAGAAACTAACAGTTTTAATGGAAAACACAAGAAAAATTTTTTTGCAAATTATTGATGCCAATTTTGTTTTGGTAATTTAAGACAACAAATGAATCACATTGGCGTTGTCAGTTTCAGAAATTTCTAATATCTGATCTCCTATGACCATTATTTGTTGAATTGGTGTTGCGCATTGTTGGACTTTTATAAATTTGACATGTTTTCTCATTCATTCAAAATTAAATGTAGTTTCATAATACTGTCAAAAAAATGTTATAATCAAAAGAAGAAAAAAAATTACAAGACTTTTAGTGTAGCTTCCTCTATACTATAAAAAAAAATATATTCTTAAACATAAAAAAACCAAGCTGACAATTTTTGACAGAATCAATCGAGCTATTCTTAAAATATGAGTAAACATTTGAGAAAGATATTCAACTTTAACACTTTATAATTTATATAAGCTCGATCGCATTTTTTTAACTGAGCTATCACCCCGTAAGCTATGTACCATTATTAATGACTAATACTAATAAACTAATACTTGAAGCTGTCAGTCTAAATTTTTTTAGATTCCTAGTTTCCTAATCTTTAAACTCGAGTGAATCATCATGTTGTTCTATTGTCGCCGCCAAATACCTTTAAGCTAGTGCGATTCTTGCGTCAGCAATCCATAATTGCACAGTTGTTGTTATAAGATCGGTAAACCTCGGTTAAGACGCCCAGGTTGTTTATTAAACCGTTACCTAAGCAAGCTACGAAACTGTGCTGTTTTGGTTAGAAGCACGATGGGAATTACACTTCTAGTTTGTGGCAGGATTGAGATATTTGCATTGCAACGATATGTACTAATAACACAGAACGGGCTTTGCTCATTGTTTAGATTTTCAAGGGGTTCTTGTTGGTTTAGTAATTCCCTTATGGTTACAGAAACCAAGAATTAATAATGAACGTCTTCAGGTGGGAAATTGCTGAAGGTTATTTATACATATGTAAGACGGGTTTTTCATAGTTACATACATATTTATATCTACAACAATACTGATTTTTTAAATAATAGAATTTTCGGGTACTGCATAAAAGATATCAATAACAATATCCTGCGTGTCTGCTGGCCATTAAAACATTAAACAGTGAAGAATCTGTGAGGATTCCGAGGAAACAATGTAAGAGAAGATATAATGATGCACGCGATAATTAAACAACTGAGATCTCATGGATGATAGATACGATTGTATTGTATATCAGTGCTAATCTAAATTGAGTGGAAATTTTAAATTTCAAACTGAGGTATTTTTAAATTTATTTGATTATTAGTAAACAAATAAATTTTTCTAGAATGTTTGTCTTTAGCTTGTTTTAGATATTGTATTCTATGTATTACTTCAGTAAATTTTGCAAAGCGAAATTCTTTGTGTCAGTCTACGACAAACGTTCTCTTAGGCAGAAACAGTTGTCAATTATAATGTTATAAAAGTTCAGACAATGTTACGAAAATTCACCGATTGTTGATGAAGTTTGGTTAAAAATTTTGTGAATTTTTAATCTATGCCATGAGCAAAATTGAAGAACTCGAGTTCTCAGTTGGTAAATTTTTCACACAAAATCTGAAATCGAATAATATTTGCCACGTTTATTTCTAAATTAAAGTTGACATTTGAACAGAAATGGCTCTTAATTGTATTTTGTCTGACATGACATTTTTATTTTGGAGTTGTATTTAATGTATTTAAATTGTGTTGCAGTATTTTATTATTTTACTCAAAAAACCATGTAAGTTGTATCATTCTGACTGCCTACTGATGGAGAACTCTCTAATAATCAGACAAAATCATGAGTTCATTATTTATTTGATTAATGAATGGATTTTTTTATTTAATTATTTGGAATGTCTTGAGTCCTGAAAGTATAGAGACCATGGTGTAGACACAGTTAAGGAATAAAAATATTAGTAAGATTTTTCACTTTAAAAATAGCATTTATAAATGATCGAACCCTTGTGAGAAAGCTATGGTTTTCTAATATTCTATTGTTTTTCTAAACTTTATGCAATTCGCACTTACACTATTCTGTGAAAAAAGAAACATCCAAAAAATTTTTTATTCTATTTCCGACAAAGTCAAACACCTGAAACTTATAAACATATCTGTTTTTTAATTCCCTGTTTTTTTCCAAAAAAGTTTGGTTTTTCCATCGCCTACCAAAATTGATATAACTAACGCTATAAGGCCGTTTCATTTTTGACTGTGTACCTTGATGTACGAGCTACATTTAAAACTTTTAGTCAAAAAGTTTGTAATTTTGGTTCATTTTTTAAATAAATAAAAAAAATATGAAATGGCCTCAAAATAAGAATTTATATAACAAAAAGCAGGTCAAAAATGCTTTTTCTGTACTTGAAAATATTCGTGGTCTTTAATGTTATGAATAACACCAATATTTATAAAGAATCTTTACTTCACCGCATACAGTTACTAAAACAAATTATATACTTGTGTTTTCTATGATCATTCGACAGAATAAAGCTCAGTTTTTTGTTTTGACTTTCAAAATTCTTTTCACCACTTTTGGAATTAATCCAAGAACTAAGCATGTTCAAAATGGACTCAGTTCAAATTATTCAATTGTTGAAATTGAATTTTAGCAAATAATCTACAGTAGCTCAATAAAAAATATATTTTTCCATTTTCAATTCAAAATCAATTATGTATTTATCAACCATATAAGCAGAAGGGAAATGGATTTTCCAAAAGGAGAATCGATAAATTTTAAATTCGTGAACAAAAAAATTTCAAAAATTAGCAGAGGGTCAATTTTTAACATTTTGCCTACATGTGTATTAATTTTGTCGAATTTTTTTTCAGTTTACCAAGACAGGCTATTTATGTTGTATTTTAGAGTAAACAAAGTATTCTGTTTTCCGTTCCATTTATTGTATTCACTAATCCAATTCAAATGTTGTATTTTATGAATTAGCTCTTCAAAAAGTAAAAACTTTCAAACTCAGTCAACTTATTCCACGGTTTGATATTGTCACTGTCGCAAAATTAGTTCTCTAGTCTTTGTTTGAGAGCAGCGTACATATTTTATTCTGAATAGTTACAAATGAAATTTTTTTGAAAAAAAAATTTATAAACTCATACAATTCAAAACCAAATTGAAAAAATAAAAAACACTTAATAAAGCAATTTAGAGTAGAATTAAAGTATTTCTTTTTTGGTTCAACCGGAAGGAGATTGAATCTGAAAATATTTATGAAAGTAGTTTAAAGCGCAGAATGGCTCATTTCCTCAAAATTCATCTATAACTCTATAATCTTCCGTGTTGAGACTAATGCGATACCTTGTATAAAGGTTGAAAACATATTCAAAGTTAAAAAATCAGGTATTGTTTCAAAACTGAAACATAAACGTTGATTATAAAATAAACAAGTCAATTGTAGCAGTTTTCAATCCTGAAACTGAAAATTTAGTGACGAGATATACGCGGAAACACGCAGAAATAGAAAGTAGAGTGAAAAAACAAATCTTTTTTTTCCAATCAGTGCAATTATTACGCTTTGAGTTGATGGATTTTAAAAAGTGAGTTGACACAGTACAATAATTGTATTTAATTGCAAAATTCAAAAACTCTACTAGAATTTTATCAAAACATTAAACCACTTAAATAAATTAGGTAATTTCATGAAAGAAGTGAAGTAAAAAAAAATAAAACACAAAGTTGTCGTTTTAAAAAGAAGTTATGTGTTAGAAACGTCGTGAAACAAAAAATTTTTGCTAGTAATTGCTTCTTACGACTCCCGTTTGAGAGATTTGAGAGTGAATACTAAAAATTCATCCATCTGTTTTGATTACGCACTATGTTAAACCTATTGGGATTTAAACTTATTGTTGAAATGATCCAGGAGATAACGACCTCAAACACTCTTCAATTTTAACTAAAACTAATACAAAGCTTAAAACTATATCAATCAATTTGGAAAAGCCGAATTTTTAAGATTTTCTGACCAATGATATGAAATCGTCAGGTAAGAAGTTCTAGTTGCTTATAAGTAACTTTTAAATATTTTCTAATATTACCTAATTAAAAATTTTCTTGTGTAACCGTGTATTTTAGGGCATTGAAAGATATCTTCCCCTCATATTTGATAATTTTACTGTTACCAAAAAATCATCACATTTTCAAAAACTATTTCTAATCAATTATTTAAAACATAAATTTCAACAATAAACAGTTTATTTATTGGAAATAAATTCAAGAACTGAAGCAAAAAATCTCAATTTGGGTGGAACCAAATGCAAATGAAAGAACTACTGGAGTATCCTCGTCTAATTCCATGAAAAGCGATATTCTTCTCAGAATTATAGCAATTTCCATAAATTTAACAATTGGAATATTCATAAATCTTATAAAAAAAATGTTGATTCAAAAAAATTTACATTTGCATCGTTTTCCAAATAGGTACTCACAATAATAGCGACTTTTGTACCCCCATTCTAATATTTTAAATTTGTTTTAATTCCGTTTGCTACTGATTTTACGATTTTTTACTGATTTTTAACTGCTTTGGATTTTCTTAAAATAGGCTTGATCCAATCAAATATATATGTTTTTCTTCTGTAACTACAAATAATCTGTATTCAAATGTTGCATTTAGTTTTGCTTTTAAGAAAATCCAATAGTGAACGTTTTCCATTTCAGAAAAATTCAGCTTCAGTTTATAATGTTTTAACTTTCAGAAACACTTTGTTTCATGCTGTTTTTTTCTTCCTAAAAATTCAAATTGTTTTGGAAACGGGTCGCTAAAAGTGCACATATGGAAAATAGAAAGGATTCTAGAATGATATACAGGTATTTAATATAACCAATCTTTTATGCAACCAACAATACACATAGTTTCAATTTCTAGATCATAACAAACGTAGCATGCAAAAAAAATTAACACTTATTAGAAATTTTTTTTGGCTAAATGATAATTAAAACAAAAAGTTTGATTTTAAATGTTATTTTGCTTTATAAGATAAGAATGTAATGTTGGTTGCATCAAAAAGCCAGTTAAGCTTTTTTTTCTCTGGAAATCATCCTGTAAACTTATATAATTTTTTTTAGTACGTTGTCATATTATTATACACATAATATGATAACTATTAACTTTTTTTAAGCACCCAGTTGTATAAAAAATTAGACATCAAATATATATATATATATATATATATCAAGGCATATTGTGACATCTAGCGACCAGTGAAAACTATACAAATAACCGCTGACAGTTCTCTGCATCGAAAAATAAATTGTCATCAGTAGCCACTAAAAATGTCAAAAGGAGTTTGTCACAAATTTGAGGTTATATTATTGTGTCAACAATTTATTTCAAACAATAAATAGAAAAAAATGTTGTCAACAAATCGTTTGGTTTCAGAGCACGAAATGTTTGTCCGTGAGTTTTTAGAATTATATAAACAACACCCTCTTCTGTGGCAACAATCTCATCCTTTGTACAGAAACCAAGCAGAAAGACGAAAAGCTTACAAAATCCTAATAAATAAAGCTCAAGAATATTATCCAGAAGCAGATGATGATTTTGTTCGAATGAAAATAGATTCAATGCGTGCTGCATTCCGAAAAGAACGAAGAAAAGTTTTAGCTTCAAAAGAAAATTGTGATAATGAAATTTATAAGCCTTCATTATGGTATTATGGTTTATTGTTATTTACTGTTGGTGAAGAAAATGAAGAGGAAGAAGATGTAACTGAAGATAGAGATAAAATTATTGTGTCGGTTGAAAAACAAGACCATACAAGTGTTGTAAGTAATTGGTGAATTTTTTAGTAAAAATTTTAGTGGGTAAATTTTGCAGAGAATTCCATTTTGGAGTCGAGAATATTCAGCACTTTTAATAAATTTATATAAATCGCATCCTAGTTTGTATTCTGAAAATCATCCAAAGTACAAATGTCAAAGAGAACGAAATCGGACTTTCAAAGAAATAACAAATAAGTTGATTGAAACTACTGGAAAGCAGTTCTTTGTAGACGATGTTAAAAAAAAGACTTACCTATTAAGGAATCAGTTTTTATATGAATTACGAAAAGTTAAAAGGAGTCAACATCAGAATCGCGTGTATAAACCCACACTTTGGTGTTTTGAAATGTTAAAATTTTTGAAAGATCATAATAAAAGTGGTTTCCTTAGAAATAGGGACACTAATATACCTCAAAGGATTCAAATTAGGAGGAAAAGGATAACTTCACAGTGTTTAAACAATAACATGGTATTTATCATCTCCAAGGAATGGTTCCGATAAAATTTCTGAACAAATTCATTATTGAAAATTGAATCGAAAAATTATACAGGGTAAATCATTAGTGAGGTATATCATCATCAAACTTTTGAAAAAATTTTTATATACAGGTTATGGTACGAGGTTTCTTAGAAGTGTATAAGGTATTATCTGCTTTTCACTTAGACCCGATTCAAATAAAATGTTTTCCACATTCTATCACTATTGGTTATACCTGAACTAGCACTCAACTTCTTTTGTTGAAATAAAACACCCTACATTTTATTACATTTTTGAATTCTATGTGAAATTTTAGTATGGTTCTATATACATAAATATTTATTATTATCTCAAGAATGTCCAGACTTTAAGTTATTCAACTTTTTTGAGAAAATGTGATATTTGAAACAATTATTTCAGATGTCTGCTATTTCATGTCTAATTTGACTTTATAAAAACGGTTGAAACTCATTTTTTAAAATTAAAATCAAAATACTAATATTCTAACTTTATTTTGGAATTCCTTGATAAATTTCAATGCGACTTTATTCGACATAATAGCCGGTTGTCCACTTTTCGAATGTTTTTGAAAAAATCGACATACCCAAAATGCTATGAGTTGGTCTACTATTCAATTTTTAAATCACAAACGTCGTAACTAAAAAAAAAACTTCTACCACATAAGGGCGAGTCGTAGACCCTTTTGTCTTTTAGCGACGATCAATCTTTGCATTCTTTGAAGACACTAACACTACACTTAACACTTAAACACCAATATTTCAGCACTAAGTCCAACACACGACTAATTAAGATAAACAAATGTTAGCGATTTTACATTTATGTTTTTTGTCAACTTTTTTTGTTTTACTAAAGAATGATTGGTTTGTTCTCAAAGATATTTTCTTCTGTTGTTTGAATCGAACAATAAATCGATAAGGCTCCCGTTACATTACTTAACAACTAGTCCTATTGTCCCAATTCTTGTTTTAATTCAAAAATTAACAAACGGCTTTACTTTTTTGAAAAAATATTACTAATTTCAACATAAAAATCAATTTTATACTTAGTTTTATCTAAAACAGCAAATAATAAGCTTTGTGAATAAGTCGAGTTATAGAAAACACCAAAAATAGAAAATCGGCTTTTATATGTCATCTTTTTATTTAGTGTTTCACATAAAGCAGCATTGAAATTTTCCAAGGAATTCAAAAATAAAATCAGAATAGTAAATTGCTTTTCGAAAAAATCAAGTTTCAGTCATTTTGACCATAAAATAGCAAACACTTTGTAATGAAAGTTGAATTCAAAGCAATTTGTAGGTGATATGATACATCCTTTCTGAATACTGCGGAGTACACGATTTGCAAATCACGTTGAAAATTAACTTTAAAATATTCACTACAAATATCAAATTTTTCGAAAAAAGTTGAATTTTTACTTTACTTGATTTTATGTCGAATCTAAATGTAAGAAAATAAAAGATTTTCTAATTAAAACAAGAAAATTGGTTGCTACTTTTTTATAACCGGAAGTTTTAAAAAACAAGGTAAATGATAAAATACCTTTATAGCTGGAAATATCTTCAAAACATGCAGTTTTTGCAATTGTACAAAGACTCAAACAACTGTTTTTAAAAATTCAAAAGTCAGTAGGCCGCACTAATGACTTACTCTGTATAAATATGTTTGTATAATTTCAATAATAAGTTGTTAGAATATGAAGACGACTTTTTTGAATTTCATTTCAAAATAATGCATTTAAGTGAAAATCATTAATAATATTTTTTATTGTCTTCATTGTCGACAATTTTCTCGGAAAGCATCCTTACAGTCTGTATATAAATGCTGTTCATTACAAAACAGCCATCTAGGGTACTTTGGAGTTGAAAAACATTCATTTTGTAAATAAAATAACATCAGTTAGAAATGTGTTTGTGGACTTCACAAACTATATATAACCACGATTAAATAAATTTTTGTAGTAAATGAATTAATTTTAGACATAGCTTTCCATTCCAAACTACTCTAGAGATTTTTTTTTATTGACAACAGTTGTAATTTTCTTCCAGGATATAAAAAAGGAATCAGATACGACTCAATCTTCAGAAGAAGCTAATGAAGAAGAAGGTACTATTGAAGATGAGGATATTTTTGACACAATTGCTAAAAATTTAGCTTACAAGTTGAGGGAAATGACTGAAGAGCAAAGAAGTATTGCTAATAAAATAATAAGAGACGTTATGTATCATGGACAAATGGAGCACTTGAGTGATAATTCTCGATTAAGTTTGGATGGAACTTGATTTATACAAAAAAATGTAAAATTGATTGTTTTTTTATTATTTGATTTTTCAATGTTTAAATGCACTATTTTATGAAAATGCAGTTTTTTTATTCTTGATGGAGTATAAACAAATTTCAAAAAAAACACTTGACAAAAAATTTTGTTGTCAACTTTTTTTTTCAAAATTATATGCAATATTTTCCCTATTATTTAAATTCAAAACTGACATTATTGCACAATATTACAGTAGTTTGAATCATAAACATAAACAACCTACCAACTTGTAAAAGTAAAAATAACTTCTAGACAAGCGTGGACCAAATGTCAGTGAATCCCCGCTCTCTAATCCTATCTACGCCAATGATATTGTGTATGTCTCCCCCACCACGCAAAAATCAACTGCAAAGAAAGTTGGCAAGCCGTCACAACACAAAGATCTGACGTTTCACAATTGTGCCGGTTGTGTTTGTAAATTCGTAGTGTTTTGTGTCTTTTTACATTTATACATAAAATTTTAAATTAAAAAAAAAAATGGATCACAATAAAGAAGTGACGAAAGAAACTGTGTCAAAAGAACAACCCTTGGGAACTCTTCATCGTGAGATGGATTCTGTAGATGATTTTGAACATTTAGGACATGATACTTCACCCTTTGACAACGGCGGCGACTTGCTGTCCAAGTTGAAACCGGCTGCACGTGACGAACTCGCCTCAATCAATACAGGGGATGTTTCTGCCATTGCAGCCAACCCCGCTACCACACAGGACCTGTCATCATTCGACCCTATCCAGTGCACAGTTCCATCGAGAAAAATGGATTCCAATCTACTTGAAATGGGTGATAACTTCTTAGAACACCGTGAAGAAGCTAAAATTGATAAATTCCTGCAAGACTTAAATCCTACGGCACCGCCCAAACACGAAGAATCTCCTGAAATCAAGAATAAAGATGATAAAATTGCCACGCAGACATTCATGGACTTCGAACGTGAAATTATTCAGCCGAAGAAGGTAGAGGAAGTATTAGAAAGATACTCTGATAGTGACAACGATGAAGATTTTAAGCCTTCCAAATATCAAGATTTTACCAAAAAAACTGAATTGCCAGAATCGATTTCGAGTGATTTTAAGAATGAAGCATTCAAAGATTTGGAAGAATTTCAACCACAACTTCCGCAAAAAGATTATCCTCTTGAACCAGAGGTCATCGTTCCATCAGCACCTCCAAAAGTTGAAACTCAGGAAATTAAAGAAAAAACTCCAGATTCTATAAAAAAGCTTCCTGAACCGGCAAAAGTCATCTGTAGAACGCCAGAAGAATTGAAAGGAAAGAAAACTGCTGTGATTGATGCCGAGGCGATTTTCTGCAGAATGGGATTGGGTGAGTCATTTGATTTTTTAAGACGGAATCGATCGTTAATACTCTGTACGGTGAATCATCAAGCTATTTGGAATTGCGTTTACGTAGCAAGTGCATGCTGTATTACTGAGTAGTTATATTTTGAATTATAATCGGCTATTATTATCATCAGCTTCTAATGAGAATGATAATTTTTACTTTATTACACTTTATTTTTTTCTATCGTAATTATTCATGGTTTAATAAACATTAAATTTTTTGTTCATTCGAATTAATTAATAAATTACTTATAAATATATTTAGGAAAGTTTTGATAATTGCAGAAATGTTTAGTTATTTATGTCAGTTATTAGAAATATCGACTTTACACGATTTTTTTTGCATTGCTAATGAAAAATCTCAAAAATTAATCAATGATACAGAGTGAGTGATTAATAATTGTCTTAATTAATTATAATAATGGTTGAAAGAGAACAATTGCGCATAAGCTGCTCTATACAAATGTTGCGGTTTTTCAGTCTATAATGTCTTTTTACGTTAAATCAGCAACACCATAAGCAATTTCGATGTTTTGGTGCGAATACAGTAAAAACAATGTTTTTTATTCTACATGCAATAGTATAACCAAAGCTATATGATTAAATTTGAAAAATCAAGTTATCCATGATTAAATTCCTAACTTTAAGAACCAATTTTGTGACAGGTAAGGAAAACAAATGAATATGCAATCGTGCAACAATTATTATTTTTGCTGATTATTGAAAACGTTATATTTGTTGGAAAAACGTCAATAACTCTGAAACTATTAATTTAAGATCTTTCAAATGTTATAAAAGTCAGACTAAAAACGCAATAATATACAGGCTGTTCCATTTTTATTTTGACAGATTTTGACAACAGATGAACATGCAGTTGTGTAATAATTAGTTTCATTTTTTTGTCTTGTGAATACTTAAAGAGTTGACTTGCAGCTCTCCTAGTTTGTGAATACTTTTTTTTTTTTTGAACACTTCAGATGCATTTTAAAAAAAAAAATGGGAATAACACATAAATACATTTTAGATACCCTAAATGATTATTAAACCCAACCTAAAATCAATCAAGGAATCCTAATATGTAATAATATACAGAGTGTTGAAAATGCTCACAAGCAAAAGTCCAAACTGATTGAATAACACAAAACAACAAACAACAATCTTCTAATATGTCACTCTTCGTGAATGATCCTGTATAATAAGTATTCATATAATAATTATTTATTTATTTGTATCAAGTAGTTGTTTTAAAAGCCAAACCCACCTTTTTCATTATTTGACCATGGTTAATAATGAAATAGAATAGATAAGGTTTTTTGTTTTCTTATTCACGTGTACCATACAATATTTTTTCCAATTTTATAAAAAAACGACTTTTTAGGTAATTTATTCAAGAAATGTTAATGTACTATTAGTATAAATAAAAATCATCAACTCTAGTAACGAAATTTTCAACGGTAGTGCAGATTTTATTTTATTTTATTTTTTTATTTTATTCGCGTTGTCAATAACAGTGTGAATAAAACGTTGCTATAATCATTTTATTTACTATTTTGGTTTATTTTATTCATCCTTTTGTTTAAAATGTCATTTTAATAGTAAGATTTGATAGAAAATTTGAGCTTTTCAATAATTGGAATTGGAAAAAAAATTATTAACTTGTAGGACAAAATTTGAACTTCACGAAATCTGGGCATAAATGATGATGCAATTTTAGGCTAGTGGTGAAAAAAATAAGTGTTTTTTGCAAAATCGTTCTTACGTAGTAGAAATTGGAAAGAATTCTAGCTTCAACACCCTGTAGATAGGAAGAGAACGACAATCAGATAAGGCATATTATGGTCGGTCAGGTTTTCTATTTTCAATTGTCACTTGTTAAGCTATTCATTATCATTAATGATTTGTATGTAGAACAATGAGTATCAGTTTTTTCGCTTCATTTAATAGAAAATCAAATGGCTTGTTTTCTCTCTCAGTTTAAACTTCAAAGAATTTGGACGATAAACAGAAAAGAAAACAGCAAAATTACAATATTAGCTGTAAAATCAGTTGCAAAGAACTCTAGGATAACCTTTTTTCTTGAATTATTTTATTCTAATTCTTGTTTTTTCTTATTTTAACTCCATCTACGGACACACTGTATAATCAAGAATTTCAGCCACAATTTCGCGGAAACATTTTTCCTTTTTTTTGTTACAAAAACTAGACTTGATACAGAAAAACTAAGACAATATTTGGACTTACCTTATTAAAAATTATCCAAATCAGGTCTTAAACTTATGGCACGAATTTATGTGTTGGCTTATGTCTGGTATCTGGATTTAGCTCATCTTCTGCACTGTTATACAAATATTCCATAGTTTTGGAAATACTAAAGTTGAGTTTTATAAGAGGAATTAAAACTTAAAACTTCATAAGGTGGTTCTAATAAGTGGTTTCTTAGTAGTTTATAGATTATATAAAATTTGTTTATGTATAAGGTGCAGTACAATTTTTTTAAATTTACCCCAAAGTCATAAAACTATGACAAATAACATTCCTATAGGCCACTAGTTTTGTCTTTGTTGTTACTATACAAATAACTGAAATACAGTCTTTTTCTTTTGCTTTTCCCTTTTTGCCAAATGACTTTCACTTTATATCAAATGCTTTTTCAAAATTGTGAATAAATAATAAAAGTAAAATTTTTTTTCTATTATTACGACTAATGTTAATCGAATAATTAATACTTATACTACCTAGAAGGTACTTAACACAATACTAATTTGATATTTTCTTTTTGAGTAATCTTCTAAATGCTTCCAAATTTTGCACAAAGTGAAGGCAATCCTGTCTGTATAAATTGCATCTGGACAATACTGCAGATTAACTGTCGACAGTAACACAAGAAGATGAGGTCACAGCTGAAGTACTAATATCTGTTTTTTCTTAGCCAAAAATCTTTGATTTTGATGTTAGACTAGTTGTTGCTCTACATGTTCTAGAGTTGACCCATTAATCAAAGTTTAAATTTATGTTTATAAGTAACTAATTTCTAGGATCTCTTTTCTTTAATTTTCTATAGTATTCGTATCATTTTAAAAAAAGGCATCTACCTTTGTATAATGTAAAATATTTAGTAAATATGAGAGTCATTTGATAAATAGTGAATCCCATTTGACAAATGACAGTGAAAATGACTTACTAAACTGAAAATTTGGAAAGTCACAAAAGAGCAAAAGCAAAAGAAAAAAACTAAATGTAAAATTAGCACGTAGCAGGTAGCGAAATCGCTTATCTTACTTGCTCTTATCTATGTAACTGATTTTCATATCATTTTCAAATTACCTAATTTTAAATAACACTCAATTCAAATTATATGTTTCATCAGTGGCTTTTACATCTTTTTTATGGTAAATTTTAGGTGCTATAAAAATGATTATGAGTAAGTATGTTACATAATATGATATGATACATAAAGTTTATTATTAAGCTATTAAAATTTTTCACTTCTTTGCTAGACTCTAACTAATAAGCATAGATTGAAGAGGGTTTATCATTCAGAATGATGTTTTACCTGTATACATATTTCATATATGACTGACCATATTGAAAATTCTATACTCTATTTTTTTAGAATAAGTGCCATTCATTTACCGTTTTTGTTTTCTTTCTATAAAAGTGTGAACAGTGGCAAATATTGGAGAAGTTTTGCCAGTTCGATTTCATCATCTCCGACAATTTCAATCCCTTATCTTCAAATTTTCTTAGGAATATCCACTTTAGATAGTTAGAAATTAAAATTTATATGTGCGTTCCCATTACATAATTAGAACAAACCTTGTTTACTGTTACTTCTTCATTGAATAAAACCAGCATAAGAATTCCAATTTGTGCTGAAAGTTATTTTGTTGTGATGATAAATTTGCCGTTAAATTAACTACCATAAAATAATGAGGACAGTTTACTCCGAAAAGTAATTAAAGTTCAAAAGTTGAATTGCATCTCCTTTCCTGAATCACTGTGAATATTTGAAGCAGAGAAGAATAAATAGACTGTTTATTCCTCCTAGCATTAAAGTAAGCACACTAAATGATTTGTGGGCTATTTTAATTTTTTTATCAAAAAAAGGAAAATTAGATGCTGGTGGAATTATTGAAAGTTTTCTTTCCTGATTTATTTCTGTAATTTTGTATGAATAAGTCAGATCATTTTTTTTTTATATTTTTTAGCACTCACTTATCTTTCCTATGCAAACTAAGAAAGACAAGTAAGTAAATCTTTAGTGTCATTGAGATAAAAATGTTAAAATTTTCCTTTCACTGACGTACCATGCAATTTAGTAAATATTTACCAAATCAAAAAATATACCTAGTCGGTTATTGTGTTTTGTTATTTGTTATAAATATGTGAATTATCTATTCATATATTTAATTATTCAATTTTAGTAAACAAAATTCTATTATTACTACTGTTTTAAAGTGTGAAGGTGAAATGATAAAAATTTTACTTATTTGTGTATCATGAGTCAGAGTTTATTAAAAAAGGATGACTGGAACCGAGTAAACATGTGACTGATTATATGGTAATAGGCGAAATGATTTATTCTGTGAAATTATCAGACAAGTATCACCTTAGACATACATTGCAGTATCTCAAAATTTTATCAACAAAATATTTGAAGACGACGATTTACTGAACAAAACTCTTTTTTATTTTAGTGAATAAGTACTTGTAATCAGATTTTAAGTTGCTAAACTTAAACTTTACATTTTATTAGTAGATATATTTTTTGTCATAAGAAGTAAATTGATTATAATAATTATTTATCAAGAGAAATATTTTAGAAGTAAAGGATCTGGTTTTATCTTTATAACTGCAATTTTTTATTAAGATTTTATAAAATAAAAATGCATTAGATAATCATTTTTCTGTTAAACTCCACCTTAAAAAATTACTATTTTCATTAATATTGTTATACAAGATATACTTCTTTCGACAACAAAAATAGTTATTTATTTAAATTTATCATTGGTTTTAAATAAAGTTAATTGCGTGTCGGTATTATTCATTTTGATAAATGGTCATGATAAAAAATGATTATTTCGAAGTTACTAATTTATTTTGCAAAATACTCGAACTTTTATTGTTAATTATGATTCTGTAAAAAACCTTGATGATTATTAAGTATAATTAGTTGCATAATCTGTCCTATGTTTTATTAAAATTAAGATTAAGAATTATGGATTATTATATGACATTACTGTAAACTATATGCTCACTGAATCACTGTGTATCGTTGCATAGACAGAAATTAATGGGAAAGAAGAAAGTTTATAAATAAAAAGTTTGTCAAAGAGTGTAGGTGACAGTCAAAATAAGACGGCAGGCGTTAGAAGTGTCAAAAAAATCAAATAAAAAAAATTATGATATTAAATTGAAAGATTAATTTAATTGTGCATCTGGTTTAAAAACGTTCTGTCTGTTATAATATTGAATGATGCTTTCATCTAAATGAAATTATTTTACTCTTTTTACTGCATATTATTAGAAACCAAAAGATATTAGATATTTCAATGAAATAATAATAATGGTGTCAGTTTATCTAAATGTTAAAATGATATTTTTTTAGATTCTCATAGTCTGGCGCGTTTTATTTTTTGGAATTTGTTCGTAATTTGATATCTATTATCATATCAGTTAAATAAAACTTGCAAGGTCAATTAGAGTCGAGTTGAAAAGATTGTGTTTTACGATGGAATAAGATTAAAAAAAAAGTGCGATTTGCAATTTAAGTCTAGATTGTTTTACCATAAAATTTATTTTACAAAAATTGTAATTATCCCCATTTTTGCAATTATTTCGAATTTCAAATACGGGAAGATTGAACTTTTTAGCAAAAGAGTACAAGTTTAGAATTGTTTATTCTATAGACAAGTCTTTGGTAGAGGGCCATTTATGTGTCATCCTGTTTGTAATTGTTTTGATATGTTCCATTTCAATTAAACATTTTTAAAATTACAAACGTACCTAATTTCTGCCCTATTTTTTAGGCCAACTTAATTTTAAGTTTCTAACGGTGCAAACGGCTTTAAATACGGACCATGATACGATTTTAACTAGTGGGTTATCGTGGAAAAAATGAGCTACTATTTCTAAATCATCTTTTGTTGTGAAAAATAAGTTTTTGGGCTAATGGGGAATCAGTGATTTTTTCCTAGTCTTTACGTTAAATTCTATTAGCTTCAAATTGTGCGGTATTTGCAATTTTATGACAAAAAGAAAACAGATGAAAGTTTGAAAATAATAGGCAGTTTTTGATGACCTGACCTAACCTGATTGTGACACACATTGGCTATATAAAGTTATGTCATGATTCAATTGCGGACCAAAAGAAAGATTAGTACTTAAACACAAAAGGCGAAAAAATTATTCAAGTACCTACCAAATTATTTGTGTGTTTTTTTTTTAATAAATTTACAGAATACTGATAAATAGTGAAAATGAAAAGATTTTTGGAAAATGTTCATGCTTTTTATTCCAAAATATCAATGCATAAACGTTTGTTTTGGCAAGATTTCAATTGTTTATGGATCTGCATCTGTTATTTGAAATATTGAAATTAGAAATACTTACGAAAACTGTAAAAAACAGTTAAATGTGGCGATAACTCGTTACGTGTGGAATATTTTGTCTAGAATTTTCTATAAAATCCAAATAATTCATAAAATATTTAGTGTCTTAATTAAAATTTTTTTATTAGTTTTTGTAACATATGTACAGTACATCCTGTATAACTAGAAAAAAACATACAAATTTATTTTAGTACTAATGTGGTAAATGTCATATATTTCAAGTTCAAGATTTCTGATTGTTGTAATGTTTCAGAGCGTGACTTATTACTCCATGCCTCTGTTTTGAAATTTTTGGTTACTCAATGTGTTCAAATCCTAATTTGCTAGCTTATGACTATTAGTAAACAATAAAAATTCTGTTGGAATGGAAAACTTGACTCAAAACAAATTAGAAACAACATGTTAAATTTGTTTCCAACTTTTTCAAGCAACACATGTTGATCAAAATCTGTACTAAAAAAATTCTCCTTTCTCTTTTTTTTTAGTCTAAAAACCATCAAAAAGAGTGTGCTATTCACATTCTCACCTTTGTCTACCTTTTGCGCGTCTCACACGCCTCCACTAATAACTCCACTAATAATGACCAGACTCATCTGTATGCCACTTATTCTGGAAAAAAAATCGTAGGAAAAAATTTATTGAAACACAAACACGAACGTGTTTGTGTGTTTTCTATATTCAGCGCTCCAGATATTTTCAATTGACTAAAGTTGATCTCATCAAAACTATTGTTTGATTCAATAACAGAATGGGACGTTTGTGAAGCTGCAAACCGCAGGTTTTTTTGGCTTGAAATTAGATGAAAATAGAATAACAATTGCTAAGGAATTATTAATTCCGAATTCAGATTTGTCCAAGAGAAGGGAGTATCGTGAGACTAATACCCCTATTCTGTAACTACTAACATTCTGTAATGTTACTGTTAGACTGTTATCTCCATACAAATAATTCTGGCAAACAATTGTTCCCATAGGTATAAAAACTTAACAGTAACATTACAGAATGTTGAAATTTAAGAATAAATTATATAATAATAATGATAAAGTACATTAACTTCATTTTTCAATTTTCAAGGTACTTTGGATTAGCTTATATTTAATTTTTTTATCAATGTGCATCAAGACGGTTTTGTAACTCGAAATGCGTCTTTAACTTTGTCTCTAAGAAAAGTTATTAAACGTAGACGGCGCTGGATACTTTTAACACCAAAATCTAGAGTAAACAAACAAATTTGCAATTCGAAACATCAATTGGATTGGATGGTAACCGTAAAAAAATAACTAGGATGATTTATGGACGAATCTGACCAGTGTGGCCACTCTAAAATCCTATTTCCAAGACCTTCTATGTTGCAGATTAAAAAAGTTTTTCCTCCCTTCATGTAACCCTTCACTGCTACATCTTAATTTATCTAATGAACTTTGATTAATCTAAACAGTTCCAAGGTTATATAGTTCCACATCAAGCCCTCTGCAATAGCATTTCGACGTATGTGACTAGGTCAACATGTCCTTGGTCCTGGGGGCACAGTCCCAAGTCCCCGGCCCCCCTTTCCATCGGTCGATAACAGCGACGCTTGCTCAGTTAACCGCTATCAGAAGCGTATAGCACTTGCGTTGTGTTTGTCAGAGTGAGACGATAAATAATCAACCTTATTTGGTGTAATAGCGCTCTACTAGTGTTGTCACTATTGTTATTATTTTTTGGCTAAATCAAAGTGTTTAATTTTTATTGGCAATGGTGGAAGATATAAAAAATGTGGCTAAAAACGTCGTCGACGATGTGGTGAATGGAGTTTCAACAAAAATGGGAAAGGGTGGTGCCGACGACAAGTGCACTCAGAGGTCACTTCTTTGCGTTTTATTTACTCCAAGTAGGTTTTTGTCGGTACCATTTTGTGTAATAGTTCTAGAAAAATACGTAATTGTTCAAGTACTTTTATTATATCAATAAGTACAAAGTTTGGGAATGGGTACCTAGTGTTTAAATGCATGAATCTTGTTTCTATTGTGATAGTTAACCTTGTTGCCTTCTTCAAGGTTTTACTGACTAGTGTATAATATAATAATGCTTCTGGGCTTCTTTTATTAACCAATTTCTGTGTAGGTTTTGATAGGTTAATTTGCACATTTATGTTGACGTTGTTTCACCTTTTTTCCATATCGTAAAAAAAATTATCTCATTGTATACTTTTATGTTTTATGGAAAAAATATTTAGAGTGTGTACATTATGTGGTCTATTTTGTAAAATTAATAAACCACAAATGTGCATGAAAAATTAAGAACATATTTTATAATTTTCTAAATTGATTTTAGATTGGCGCCCTTTTTATTGATTTGAATCTTAATAGAAAATGAATCAGGAATGCATTAATGATCGATTATTAGATAGGCTTAATATTTTTGATGGAATATTGTGGCTTATAAGTTGAAAGGAAAAATATATGCATGTTAAACAAGGCCAATAATTCAGTGTTTTGGTTAGAAGTAAATGTATTAAAAATGAAATTTTTCTGACAGAATTTAATTAATTTATTTTTTTGTTCACATGTTATCAGCTGAAAAAATTTACAATTTCCAAAACTTAGTCATCATTACTTGAAAATCCTCAAGTATCCAATTCAGTTTTTTTAAGATAAATTCAGATAAAAATTGCTTTAAAATTAGGTGAGAAGGTCAAGTGAAGAAGTTTTGATCTTGACATTTACAGGGTGAGTCGTTAAAAACAGTACGTAGCTTGAAGGTGATACTTATTAAATTTCCAAGAACCACATGATTTTCAAAATAAATCGCGTTGAATCTCTCAACACGTTACATTAGTTTCACAAATAACGATCGTGGTAGGCTTAGATATTAGAAATTACTGTCAAATTATTTCATTTGTTTTGCAAAATCACCAAGATAAGATTCGCTTCAATGATTTGCATAATAGTTTTTTCCTAGCGTTTGCATTAAAACGGCTAGTTTTCTCAGGTTTGGGTTCCATTATACTGATACTCAAAAACGCTTAACATAAACTCAACAAAACCGCACCAAATCTGAAAATTCATCAAATTAATTTTCTCACTTTCAGTAATTTATATTTTCTTAGTTCACTACGATCAGAAATCTTTTGCACTCAAATTCAAATTTGATAGATTTTTGTCCATATAATTTTATCTCTCATTTATTAAAGCGGCAACACAAAATTTTGCAAATGATTTTTCATCCAACTTCGACTTCAATTTTTTATAATGATCCTTAAGTAAATGTATACTCCATTTGTTATTAATGTGCATAAGGGGCGACCATGGAGGTCGGATTTTAAGGTGGTCACTCTGGTACCCTATTGAGGATACCTACGGTTCGCGCGAATTGACATTCGTGCACTTTGTCACTCGTGCGAAAAATGGCTGACCGTACTAGAGATTTTTATTTCTACCAACATTTGGTTTTTTTACTATAATTTTAAAAGGTGGGTAATATAAATTATTCATATTTCATTTAAACGTAGCTGTGTTGTTAGTTAAGTACTTTAAATATTTTATCAAGGATTTAATGCATAATTGTAATGTATTAAATAAATAGTCGAAAAGATATGAATAATAAACTTAAGAATAAATTAATTCTTTTATTGAAATCTATATTGTGAATTTTTCAATTTTGTTGTATTTTTTGTTATTTTATTTTGTGTCTGTTCTCCACAATTTTGTTTTTATTTTTAATAAATGATTTAATTTATTCTAAAATTTATTATTATCATATCTTTTCGGCTGTTTATTTAATAAATTATTAGAATTATGTATTAAATCTTTGATAAAATATTTAAAGTACTTAAGTAACTAGCTACATTTAAATTAAATATAAATAATTTGTATTACCCGCCTTTTAAAATTATAGTAAAAAAAACAAATGTTGGTAGAAACAAAAATCTCTAGTACGGTCAGCCATTTTTCGCAAGAGTGGCAAAGTGCAATAATGTCAATTCGCGCGAACCTCAGGTACCCGATATTGGTTCATAAGTCGTTTTAGGTATTTGCTTTACGGTTAGCAGCAAATTCAACTGAAATTGGGAATTGCAAACTTCAGACAGATTGATGCATGTTTACTTTAAATTTTGATGTTACGAATATGAAGCGTCATTCATGTTTAGTAACTAGTTTTAGTGACAAAATTAAAGCCGCATTTAGAATTTCTCAGCCTTCTTGATGCACGTTAATAACGAATGGAGTAAATAGAATTTGCACAACCATTCTGTTAAGTGTTATATTTTTATGCCAGTTTCTAATCATCTTTTAATGACTTTGATAAAATTATTTTGTCTGTATATTTTTAGATATTATTTCTTTTCTTTTCAAATTAAAATTTTAGACTGTTATGTCTTTCTTTATAAAGTCTATTTTCAGTTTTGTTTTTAGATTACACTATGTTAACGTATGTATCTTTGTAGTTTGAACTTTGAGATGACCGCTATCCTGATAATAGATAATTACTTTTCTTTTTTTTTTTTTTGTTTAGCAATGAAGTGAATAACCTTAGCTTTAATATATTATTTTGCATAAATTGCATGTTATAAATACTAAAAATAATTGCATGAATTTTTCAAATTTATTAAACAATAATAAAATTGACAAGCACAAATTACTTTAGCTTTATGCACGTTACTAAAAATTAACTTGATACTAACAACTTTTTTTCTCTTTACAGACACTTGGTTCAATCCAGAAAAACTGAATCCTAAAGGTAATATTTTTTTCACATATTGTACATAGATTTCTAGAATGTAGTGTTTTGGAATTGAAATACAAAACTGCCCACAACTGCCTCACAAGTGGAAATGGGTTTGTGGTCGTGGTAACAGCAATGTGGACGGTAAAAATACAAAAAATGTAGGTCTTTCATTTTTTGCAGAGGTTTTAGAATGATCAATCCCAGAAGCTTTCGTTCAGGCATAGCACTCATAGTAAATGCGTTTTATCTTTCCCTGTTTCCCTGGCAAGGTACTTTTGTGATTGGTCACTTTCAAACATTCTTATCTACCAACCCCAGAAAGGAATTTTATGTTCCTAAAAGGTACTATATGTACCTTTTAGGTGATGAGGCAGTTGTGAGTCATTCTGCTTACCTATGCATTAACATACAATATTAAAATAGTATTTCAAAAAACACGTTTCATAAGTCACAAATTATGGCACGAGTCTAATTTTACTGAGCGAGCAGCAAAGTGTGAGTTTTTTAAAAACAATTGCAATAATAGACCTCTGAAACAAGTTTTTACATAGTTTTATCTCTTTTGCACTTATTTTAGTGTAAAAATTACAAATTCCAAGTTTAGGGATTTTTAGTAATAGGTGACATGTGACGTTACCGCAAAGTCAAATTTAAGATTGTAGATTTATGCTAGCTTCTAGTACATTTCATCATCTACATCAAAAAATAAAAAATTATTGGAAATGATATTTCACAGTTACCGGTTTTGAACAATCAAATTGTCCAATTGTTACTTCGATACGCAAACGCGTATTTTGGGTTGCTGTAAATTTCATTCTGTTTTCTATCTCTCAAAGTCCCCTAAACCATATGATAAACCCCACAATCAAACTAAAATTCCTGTCTTGTTAATAACATCGAATCGATTTTATCCGTAAGCGTGCTCTAAGCGCAGTCGCTGTTTCGTCGTCTTTCATAGCTTTATTTATTTACATCTTCGTAATGGTGGTTGAATGTAAACCTGGTTTGTGAGTGAGTGAAATTTTAACATTTTATTTCAAAGCCAAAAGTCTGTGGTGATTAAAATTAGCCTCGTCTTTTAGGCATTTTGCCAAGAAAATTTTCGTCGTCTGGGATTCTTCTTTATTCACGTATCCAACTGTGTGAGCTCTTCATCGAAGGTTGCTGCATGCTTTTTCTTTCGCCATGAGCGTCTTTGATATGCTGCGTCGTGAGGAGCGTAAGTCACGCTGTTTATAAAAATTAAAAGAAAAAAAAAATTCAATTAAAATCAATATTTCTGCTGTGTGAAGAAAGCTTGAAAGATTTTTAACGGTGTATTATATTTTTGATTTTCTTAAGTGCTGTGCCAGTGAAAGACCAGGAGCAAACAGCAGTACGTGAGAATACAATTTTTAATAATAATTGCTTTTGCTTTTTAATTCAAGAATGATTTCTTTTTAATAAATTGACTAATTTAATTGTTTTTTGTATCTACTAATTGTTACTAAATACACACTTGATTAACTTAGAATAGTGGAAAAATCGATTTACGAGTGAGTCCCAGACTATTAATATCTTCTGTTATAAAAGGACAGCCGACTTATATTTATTATTGGCGCCGTTGTCACTTGGTCGATGTGTGCTTTATTGTGTCCTGACGACAAGAATAAATATTTATTAGTTTTATCTTTTTCCGGGTATGAATATATGGTAGGGTAGTACTATTAATAAAAATAAAATAATTTTTAAAGAATATTTCTACAAATTTAGATTAATTGAGAAGTTTAATTGTTGAACGGCATCGCAAAATATAAAATACAAAATCTGTAAGAACATTTATCATTTGCATTTTTTTGTTTATGTTTGTTTTAGGTGTTTCGGTTTCCAAATACATCTGTTGAAACTCAACAGAGGTCTTAGAAAGGGTTTAATAGTGATGTTAAAGTTAACTAGCCTAAAAAAGTTACTTAAATAATGCAATTTTATTGGTTCACGAAGTACACAAACTACATTTAGCAATGTTGGAAAAGATGTCTTTAGCAAATTTTTTTTGAAAATGCTATGAAGCTGAACTATGCTGAAAATTTGATATTAGTTCTTTCGATTTATAACCGATAGAATTTTTGAAAATGACTCCGAATATAATGTACAGGGGAAGCCGTAATAAAGATATAATTAGCTCAAATAAATGACTGAATCCAACAACTGAGAATTGATAGGTTTTTTTTTATTTTAATCAATATTTTCTGACATATTTTCTGGAAAACTGAGTAAAATTTTCAGGTACAACTTATTCAGAAATTAGGAAAGGCAGCATCCGGTGGACATGTTGAGTTTTATCGTTTCTAAAATTGTAAATGCCACTTATTATTGACAACTCACCCTGTGTATAATGAAACTATACATATCATTTGAAATAGATCTAGAATTATTAATGTGCACAAAAGAGCTACACAAAGAAAAAAAAAAAGGAATCACGCGATGTGTTTGTATTGAACAAATATTGCGAGACGCTATCGTGAATGGATAGGAAATGACACAGATATGATACAGGGTATAAAAATTTAGATACTGTACAGGTCTTAACTGTGTAAAAAAGATAATTTTATGCCTTAAAATGCATACATTTTGGTAAATCTTTCAATATTAGTCTTTTGTACTAGAAAGCTTTGAATAAAACACCTTAAATTCTAAATTTTTAGATATGTGTAGTGTTCAACTTTGATTCATTTAAACCAGATTTTTCTTAGACTTGATTAGTTTTCAAAAATTTCTGACTTCTTCAAAAAAAAAAAAGTAAAATGAATTTGATATTACTGAAAACGAGAAGGTTCTAATATTGAGATTTTTTCGATTCATTGTAATCTGAAAATCAAAAAATGAAGTTGAATTTAAATCGAACACTTTACTTCTGTCCAATTGTCGTGTCTTATGACAAAAAGTTATATAAATTTGACCATATGTATTGTAACTTGTAGTCAACCTTATATTTGAAAATAATTTTAGATGAAGCAGAAGAAATCTACAATTTTTATTTGAAAACACTTTCAAAATTTATGCAACTCAACACACAAAATCGACCTATTTAACATCGTTGGGACATCCCGTATGTTAACCATATCGATTTAGATTATTAAATTTTAAGTTGGTGCTAATCTAAATTTATCTACATGTAGTAAAATTTCACTATAAAACACTTTGGGTAAAATTTTTTTATTTTGTTAGTTTGTAAACTATCATTGTCAGACAAGCTGTAACTGTATACACATTTCTAGTACAACAAAACGTTTTTATGAATGAGCTATTTACATAAGTATTTGGAAGAAGACTATTAATGTCAGCAACACCATGCACGTAAATAAATTTTAGTTTGTCGACGGGAACTAAGTTCATAGTTGTGTTCCTTACTTGGTTCAAGAATTTCGGAGGCAATGTTATTTTTGGGTTTTGTTGTGTTGGCAGGTTTGAAATTTTTTGGAGCATGGACTCCGCTGAAATATTCAAAGAAAGTATTTCAATTGAAAATAGAATTTTTACTTTAGGTTTCTTATGTGTATTTGAAGACACATCAATCAGTTTTTTAGTTTTACCAAACTTTTATATCTTGTTTATTTCTATCTTCTTTTTTTTTCAGTTATCTATTATTATCTTCTGTTATTTGCTAATTAGACACTTGATGAAGAAATTAATCATCCTTTAGTGGAATATCTTGTGAAATTCTTACACTAACATTCAATTCCCCTGAAGATGAGTTATCTTTACCAAAAACACTACCTGTTATCAGTAGACTTAGAATTTATCAGCGCAAGTAATGTATCAAAATTGTGAGATGCAAAGTAAAGCTGAAAAATTTTCACGGGTGATATCGATATCCTCCTTTTTATATTCTTCGGTACTGTTCACCACTGTCCACTTAACTCTACTCTATTTCCTCCTAACTCTAATTATCATTTGTAAGATCATTTAGTTTGTCTGTCTTATATTGAATAAATGGGCAATGCCATTGCTATAATATTAAACTAAATAAGAACTATTGTAAAAAACTTCAAGTTATCTCAATCGAAAGAGTAGTTGATGATTCACCTCTTTTATATTATTGTTCAACAGTTTACACGAATAAGTTAATTTGTCGGTTTTGACACTTTCGATATGAACGATATTTTGATAAAAATTATTGAAATGTATTAGAAGCTGTCATAAATCTATAAACTTCAAATTGACTTTTCTATGATAAAAATTCCCTTAGAACTTTGAATTTGTAAGTTGTCTCACTTCAAAAGGGCTAAACATTTAGCATTATAGTTATAGTGGTACTCATTGCCTCCTTTAGGACAATTAATTCCTACTTATTTTTTGTATAAAATAATGACGTTTGAAATTGATTTATTGCATAACTACCGCGCAAAAGTGTTTATAAGTTGGAATTTTTTTGTTGAAAAAAATGCAAAGTAGAAAAAATACTGTAGAATACTTCGTTCATGAGACATTTTGAAACTCCATAAAAAAACCAACTTGAATAATTTTTCTTATCTTCTTCAATTTAGTTATTCTCAATCGAATTTATTTACTTAATGATATGATTGGTTATATTGCTTGTAAGTGTAATAAAACGAATAAATATTAAAACAAAAGAAAAGTAATGAAATAAATTAACTAAATTCGCTAGTAATAAACCTGCCTACGTGTTCGACGGAGAGAGACAAAACATAACTACTTTCACAATATTATAAGTCGTACCCATGTACATCTCAAACTAACCGGACCGCAAGTTTTTCTTTCTCTTGTTCACGTCGCGAAATCAAAGCGTTAGGTGTTTAGTTTTTTGAATTTCATTTTATTGATGTGAATAAAATGGTTCGTAAACAAAATAGATATCAACAACAATATTCAGAACCTTTAGTTGAAAGAGGACCTGGTAAGCTTTGATTGGATTTTTTTTTTATTAATAAACATGTAGTATAAAGTTATAATTGCATATGTTCAGTTTTCATTATTATATTAATTAATTTATTTATTATAAAGTTGGATGTTTGGAGTTTTTATGATTCTTTAATCGTGTTTTCAGTCAGGATTTGGTGTTTTGAAGTAAAGGCTTTGTAAAGAGTATTGGCCACGTGTCTACAGTGTTTTGTAATGTTGGTAGTATAGGTATGGAGTCAATCTCCCTACGCACGTACTCAAAAACCATATGTGATTATTCTAACCTACGTTCATTCTTATCTATAATTATTTTTTATAAATTAAGTACTTAAATCACTTTTTTTTTTCAATTTTTATCCATCTTCCGGGAACTAGATATCTTTTTGGGATCACGAATGCTTCCAAATTGTTATACTAAATAAATATTTCAATCGTGGAAAAAATTGTGCACAATTTTTCACATAGTGTTGTATTCTAGAAAAAAATCTTATTATCTTTTTCAATGATTATCGTTTTATAAGACAATAATTGATTAATTTTAGTGAAAGATTAATGAGTCAAATTCAATTTCGTTTACAGTAAGTTCACATGGTCAATAACATCGTTTTTTATTGGTAATATGAATCAACAGATTTATTTCAATTTTTAAATCTTGAATTACATTGTTATTTTGAATGTTTTTTTAACTGGTTCAATCATTTTTTCTATTTTGAATGAAAAAATTCACCAATAGGTACACAGTCTTATTTAACAGCGATTGAAACAGTAAGGAAGGTAGATATTACTTATAGTTGAGTACGATTTTGCTCTCGAGCGAGCAAGGGAAGCAATATAGTTCACAGCAGCTTAAATATTACCGCTTGGTTGACTTTTAATATTTTATTATTTATTTTTAAAGTTGTTTTTGGTTATTTTTCCAAATGTAATACTTACATGCCACTTGAGTATTTAAGGGATGTTTCGTCGTTAATAACATCATAATTCTTTTGCTAATATTAACTTACGTTCATAGAAAGAAGTTGTTAATAATCTACTAAAAGTAGATAAATAAACTGAACGGAGAAAAGTATGTTCTGGATCAAATTTGGAATGAACTCTTATTCCTTCTGATTTCCTAGATTTTGTACGAGGAGTCTCTCTAGATTTGTTAGGTTCTGTAGACAGTGAAGATTCTATGGTTTTTTATACTTCCAATTTCTAGATTTTTTTGAATTATTTAGATTCCACATTTTGTTTTATTAGTATCAGCAGGGAAAATTATGGCGTTCTAGAAATACTTTCAGATTTATTCTACTTCCGGTTCAACCGGAAATCCATGCAATATTGTTTCCTCAAAGTAACAATTCATTTGATTTAAAAATAAAATTAAAGTCTCCTTTAACTTAAATCACGTTTATATTGAATCTGTCACTATTTGAAAAATAATCTCAAAGTCACAGTCCATTTAAAAGGAGACTTTATAAATTGCTTATTTCAACGTTATTAATTTTTCTCAAATTGGTTTTAAATTGTTTGAGATATTGTTTTTTTTTTTATTATTATTATTATTATTATCATTTGCAACATTCTAGAAAAAATTGATATTTTCTCTGTATACTTTTAGAATCAAATGGACTTTTGCCCGCACAAGACTAGAGCAACATTTCATAATATCGTTTAAAGAAAATTTGAAAGTTTCTAAAAAAACAAATTTATGTCAAGTTCTACATATAAAAAATTAAAAATTTACCTTTTTCAAATAAAACGCCCAATATTTAACACACCGATGTTTTTGTCCTGATTTTGAGTTTTTTTTTTTTTTTTTTTTTTTTTTTTTGGAAAATTATTCAATTTCCTGAGTTTTCTGAGGAAGATATTGATATTGATGATTAATGCATGTTCAATGTTCAACTGTCTGTCTTGGAGCAAGTAGTCATAGAAACAGTATTTCGTTTAGAAAAACCAGAAAAATTTTTTTCAAAAAACAAAAAGATATTTTATAAATTGGAAAAAAAATGTCTTATGCTACATAAAAGGAAAGCAATTTAAATAGCGGAAATAACTGCATGTTAAAAAAATAGTGTACTCGATTTGAGAAAAACAAGTTTTAGGTGAAAATGAAATTGAAAAAATCAGTTTTCTTGCATGTTTATAAATTCTCTTTACGGAATAGCATAGAAGATACTCCAGCTAAATGTGTACTCTCTTATTGTAACACAATAACAAGCTACACGCTTTTTTCTCAAGAGTAGCAAATGAATTTAAAATAAAAGTCAATAACTCAAACGATTTAAGTGCGATTTGAAAAAAGCAAAAACGATTGAATAAGCAATTCCAGACATAATTGAAATATAAGAAAATAACTAAAATGTCTCGCTGAAAAGCAAAGTTGTATAGACTTCCGGTTAAACCGGAGATGGAAATAAATAAAAGTTTTTTTTATTGTGTAATTTAAAACATAAATTGACGTTCCTTATTTATAATTTTTCATAAAGTAATTACAACGTCATAATCTTTTTTCCCAAGTATATTTTTTTGATTATTCAAGTTCTCCAATTTCTTCATTGCTTAGGCTTTCAGATTTTTTCGATTTTTCTTTCTTGATTCTCTAGATTTTCTAAATTCTTCAGAGTTCTTAGATTCTTCAAATTTCCTACATTTTTATAATTTTAGATCCCATAAATTTTCAAATTTTGTAGATTGTTCTGATTTCAAGGATTTTTGAAATTCTTCACTTCTAGTCTTCATAAATTTTTATATTGTTAAGATTCTCATAATTTTTCAAATACTTCATATTTCCTAGATTCATTTAAGCTGCTTTTGATTATGCCAGAATTCTTTAAACCAATTTGTTGTTTACTGAAAATTTGAAAATTCTCAGAGAGCAATAAAAAATAATTGATATTAATTTTCTGGGCCATGATTCAACAGTGCAATGATAAATCACCAATTGTCAATTTTTATTTCAAATTATAACCCTAAGTCATGAATCTATTAATAATATCTATTATTGTACACTAATTTCCTGCTGCCGCAAAATACGCAGTGCTGCCAAGTTTACAAATTTAGTTACAATTTATTAAAATGTGCGGAGGACGAGTATGTAAGAATGCAGATCATTCATTAAGTAAAAATGCGAAAAATGTACTTGAAAATAAGACCATGTTAAACGCAAATGTGGGTTAGTGTAGGGATTTAAATTTGAACAATTTAAAAATAGAATCTTTACGAGGACGATATTTACAGACGTATATTTAGGTTAGTTATTGAATTAAATTAAATATAAAATTGAAAAGTAATTTGAACTGTTGTTATTATTTGATATTGTAAATATCCGTTTTGTATTTAATTTCTACAAAGTAAAAACGAAACTTGAAACTGTTGAAATCCAATCCATCAGAGTACGACGCAAATTTGTAATAAAATCCACACACTCATCGACCTTCTTTCGTATTCACCTGCCGTGAATAACCAACTTCAAAAAGATATGTGACGTGTTAATCAAACTGCAAAACGTCTCGTTATTGTTGACTATTTTAATCTTTTGTTGCATAACGTTCGTTAGTTAAAGGTGACTCGTACGATTTTCCCAAAGTATTTTATTACATCTTACTAATTTTTTGTGCAAAAAACATTAAAATTTTCGTTTCTTTTTTCAGTGGAAAGTTTGATCTACTGGCGAGATCCTAAGAAGTCCGGCCCAGTATTCGGCGGAATATTAGTCGTACTTCTATCACTTACATATTTTTCATTGATAAGTGTAGTAGCTTATTTGTCGCTATTAGGACTAACAGGAACTATTTCATTTCGAATTTATAAAAATATAGTGCAAGCTGTACAAAAAACTGGAGATGGACATCCATTCAAGTGAGTAATTTTGCTAAACTATGAAAAAAAAAATTGAAATTTTCAATTTTTAGAGATTTACTCGAGTTGGATATTTCACTTCCACAAGAAAAAGTCAAAGAAGTTTCAGAAGTAGCAGTAGCTCATATCAATGCAGCTGTTGTAGAATTGAGACGATTGTTTCTTGTAGAAGATTTGGTGGATTCGATTAAATTCGGTGTTTTATTATGGACGCTAACTTATCTTGGTTCTTGGTTTAATGGAATGACCCTCATCATTATCGGTAAATATGTTTTTATACAAGGTGTTTTATCAATATAGAGATGGAAGATTATAACTTTATGGGGAACTTTTGATTTTGAAAAAATTCAAATATTCAGTCGTTTTGTATGAAACAACGATTCACACTATTCTGTTGAGAAACGTTTGTAATGCCCAGAAAAAAATTTAGATGTTTTAGATTATATTATTTTTTAGATTTCTTGGATTTTCAATTTGTTTCGATCCATTGTTTCACAAATTTTTTAACTTTCAAGTCCTAAAATCAGATTGTTCAAATTTCTTGGATTTTCCAAGATTTGTGTTTATTTTTAGTTTCAATTTGCATATTCTCTACATTTCCTGGGTTTTCAAATATTTTAGATAGTATAGATTTCCAAAATTTTAGATTTTTTAAATCGTTCTCATTCTAGACACTCTCAAATCCTAAAATTAAGAGTCGAGTTTTTTTTTTATTTTTTAAATTTTCCACATTTTTTGGATGTCGATGAATTCTTTCTATTCTAAATTTCGTAGTTACTCCAAGACTTTTCTTTCAGGATCCCGATTTCAGATTTTTTTTAATTTTAAAAAATTGGCAATTACCTAAATTCTTCCTAAATCGGCATTTATTGAATTGCTTTCATTTTTTGGTTTGTTCATATTTTTTTCCAAATTTTTCAGTTGCTTTAATTAATTGTTGATTTTTCTGAATTCTGAAATTTTTAAATCAATCAGATTCCCTGTTTTGTTCAGATCCTTCAAAATTTCTAGGTTCTTTATATTTTCTAGATTTTGTTTTTTTTTTTTTCTATATTTTTCAGGTGCTGTTTTTGGATTTCTCAGATTCTTCAGATTTTCTTGATTCTTTATTTTTTTAGACTTTACATTACTTATATATTTCTAAAATTTGTCTATGATCTGTGTTGATACTAATGGAACATCATGTAATTGTAAAATTTTTAACAATTTTTTTGTAGCTTGGGTGGCCCTCTTCACACTTCCTAAAGTATATGAAACCAATAAAGCTCAAATCGATGCAAATTTAGAAATTGTGAGGACCAAATTGGCCGAAATTACATCAAAGTAAGTTATAATATTTTTATTCAAGTTTCATAGTTTTAATTGGATTTGGTCTAGGGTTAAGGCAGCCATTCCAATTGGCAAGAAAGCCGTAGAAGAGAAGAAAGAGCAGTAATTATATTTAAAATAAAATAGTCACCAACAGATTTTTGATGTCACTTTTGTGTCATAACTTATTAAATTATCTCTTTACGAACAATCATGATTTATTCCTTAAATTCCATCCTGAATTGATAAAACGTTATTATTGAAAATACATATTTTCTTGTATATACACCCTGTTTATTTATTGTTGTATTGTAATACATAAATTTTATCGTTACTCAAAAAATAATTTTTTTGTTGTATTTTATGTAGTGCGTTTTGAACGTGGAATATATAATAATATATAAAATTTAATCTTTTTTTTTTCGTTTCATCTTATGCCTTGGGGTTTAAAACTATTTTATGGCTTTTAAAAATTTAGATAATAAGAAATGTATTAGGTTAAAGAGATTTTTGAATATCATAATACATAATATAATATGTATAAAATTCTATGATTAATTTTTTACTTACGAAAATGATATATATAAATTAGTGATTGTGTTGTCTTTTATGTGATGCTTTAGTAAGAGTGAGCACGCAGTTTCTATTTGCCAAGTAAATATTATGAGCAAACCTAAAAATTATAGACTGTTAACAGATCAGTTTTATACTTGATTTTGTTTTTGAATAAATATTTACAAATAAAATGTTTCTTGTAGAATTTGGGAAACGTGAGTAAAACCGTACTAATGTTCAATGTCAGTGTTATACGTGTAAATTCTTTACACTCATTGAATGAATTTTTGTCATAAAATTAAAACTTGTATGAAGACCAAAACCATCTACGAATATCTTCTTATAGTTATATAAACAACTTCTAGGTGAAAAGATGATTATATTTATGTTAGACAGTGTAGTTACAACTATCCACTTGTTTCTGTTAAAGTTGATGTAAAATGAGGTGAATATGTTATTTTCAAATGTTAATACTTTTATATAGCTTTGTATTTGCTTTACGAAACTATTAAATTGTTTACAACCGCTTATTGTTTGTTTTGTTTTGTCCTTGAGTCACGGAGCAGTGAAAACGGAGAATCCTAATCAAATTAGCTTGAAAAAAAAAATTTTTTTTTTACCTAAATGTTATAAAAATCAGTAATTACATCTATCGAAAAAGGTCATTTTCCATTTCTTCTACAAAAGTAGTGGAAAACTATATAACACTATATTACGATCTAAGAACATAATCAAGTCTTTCTAGCACACGAATCAAGATTATTATTTCTATATATTTCCGTCGTATTTTTTAGATTATCTCAAATTCTTTTATTATTTAGATTGTTGAAATTTCCTAAAATTCAGAGTTTTTGGATTCTTGAGGTTCACGTTCTCTATATACAAAGATTCTTAACTTCTTAAAACGTTTAGATTTTACAAGTTTTTTTCGACTTTTGTAAGTAGGTATTTAGATTTAGATGTGATCAAATTTCCTGGTTTTTCGAATCTTTTAGATTTTTTTATGTCAATGTAGATTCATAGGTTCAATTTCCTATATTTAAGATTGGTCACTGTAATAACTCTGTTACCAAATCAAGAACATAAGACCTTTATTTTTTTGTATTTTTAACATGCCTATTCACAAAAAAATTGGAAAATTTAGAGAATTCAAATATAAGAATTCCATAAAGTATCTGAAGAACCCAGAAAATCTATATAAAAATTAGAGAATCTTGAAAATCATGGGTCTAAAATCTTGGAAACGATAGAATTTGAACTGGTTTATTAGGAGTTATAACATTGAATTTAACATCAATACATACAGACATTTTCTACAGTAAGTTATGCTGCAATTATAAGCAAAAAAATTCTAAACCATAAATACCCAACAGTGCACTATGCACTACTAATTAATTATTATGCAAAAGAAAAAAATCACATGATAATAAAATTAATGACAATAATTTAGTCATAAATTCTCTCTTAATATATGCACTAGTAGCTCAACAGTTCAACAAGTGTCGCTGAAAACAGTGTAAATTGTCCAGCTGGGAAAAAATCAGAATCAATACAAATAATACAAAAATCTCAGTACTTTTTCTTTTTTAGATCTCTTTATACTTTTTACCCTAAATGAAAACATTAATTTAAAAGGTACAAATTTAGTGTGAAATTTTTTAATTCAAATGGAATCCTTTTTCTTTAGTAGCGGCTAAAAGTCTCTGTCGAAGAATTTCTTCTGTAGGATAATCAGGTAGTTTCAAATAATGGACACACGTATTAACTGATGGATAAGAACCTTCACCCGCATCTACTTTTCTCACAATTGTCAATCTTGGATACAAATTTGCCAAACCACCTGGAGGTAGCGAACTACAACCAGTTGTAAATTGCAAAAATGCTTTTCTTTCTTCAGGAGACATATCTACCAAAACATTTACAAAACGCAAAAATCCAGGGCTGAAATAGATCAGTCAATAAATGTTAACTCGTTAACATTATCTTACCTATCCTTGGTATATCCTAATTTAGGTTCAGTATAATTGATGAGATCTTCTCGCGTCCACTGTGGATTTTGATCGCCACACAACATAATTCTCATTTCATCAGGACTGAAAGCTGATAATTTTTCCATGGGGAAAACAGTGCAAAAGCCTTTATGAAAAGATTCAAGTTGTCTAGCGATTCCTTTATCTAAACAAAATGTTGTAGTCAATTCCGCATATTCTTCTATATTTTCTATATTGACTTCGATATCAGCACCATTTGGTACTAATTCGGCAGTTGAAAATCCAAAAGCACTAGAACTAGGCGCATAGGTGAAAGTTAATGCTAAATCTTCTAAAAGAACAGGACCAGAAGAATGATTTAAACACATATTTTGTATTTGATGTGTTTTAGCTTCAGTTGATAAATTATGATCTTGCATTATTCTATGTTTTTGTTTGACTAATTCACGAATTTGTTTCAAGAAATTCGCTCTGATATAATCAATATCATATAAATCTTCTTCACTTAGAATATTATGATACCAAGGTTTTTTATCTTCAACAATAATTTTCGGCGGATCTAATTCTAATTCTTTTTCACTTTCTTCCGATATTAAACTAGATGTCATTATATCATCTTCACTACATTTTTTCACACCAGCAAAACCAATTCGTTCATTTACTGTATTTTGAATCTCACCATGACACATCAATTTCAAAAATGTATGAGACAGAGGTAAATCTACCAAGCGATTATCTTGCAAAACTTTTGCTAAAAATACACCCAAAAACCAAAAGTATCTAGCTGCTTTATCACAAGCTTCTGAGTTTTGGGGTAATGGAGCAGGGAATAATCCCGAAGGTCGTCGAACATAATATCCTGGTGGTTTAACACCTTCACCTAAATCTACCACTTCTTGCATATCTATAGCATCATCATCACAAATCCACATTCCTAGATCACGACGTTGTAATTCGGCAGCAACTAAAGCATAAAATTCCAAAGTTGGTCCTAAACCAGTACCTTCTTCACCCAAAAACTCAACTTCAAGAATACTCTTCCTATCGGAATGTATTTTCATAACTTGCATTGCCCAACTAAGAATTTCTTCACCTCTAGGAACTTTTACTCTCTCATGTTTTAAACGACCAACTCGGAATTCATGTGGTTCGTCACGTCTTGGTGATAGACCTGTTGTTCGTTGTCTTTCCATAGTAACATCACGTTGAGTTTGCAACCAAACGATACTTCTAGATGCTCCAAAAGCTGTACAATTGAAATATAAATGTCTTGTTTCGAATGGGAATAAAAATGGACAAGAATGATTCAATTCTTCACACCATGCTGGCAAACTCGAACTTGATAATACCAAAGGATCTTGAATTTGTTGTAACAACTTGTTAGTAATTTTCTTGCTGGTATATTGATCAGGTGTTATTTCTATACTATTATCTAATGAATTCAAATCTATTTCTTTAGTTGTAGTAATAACGAAAAGATGACGCAATAATTGAAGAACATCTTCAACGGTGCAATTTGATACTGAAGGAGTACCAGGAACTGGAGTACTAGGTGATAATGTAGTTCCAGCTACTGAACTACTGCCACTACGAGAATACATAACAACAGGAGTAGCACGACCTTCTTCAGAATCGTAATTTCCATCGTCTTTCAACTCACGATAAACAATTCTAGAAAAATTACAATTTACAACTGAAGAAAAAAACTGAAGTAATATCTTACATATAAGTTGGTTCCCATATTCTTCTTAATTTTTCTTGTTTTGAACCAAATTCAGCCAATTGCATTAGTTCTTGCACAGCTTTAAAAATAGTCCATGACGGATCATTCAATTCAATTTCAACATCAGCAATTCCTGGCATGTTTGGCCCTCGCAATACTAACATAAGTTTAGGCTGTGGAAGGAGTTCGTGTTCTAAATATGATCCATTGTCTTCTTGTCCTGGTGGTGGAACTTCCAGATCTACAATAAATAATATCGTAAATTGCTGCCAAGATGGTAAACTGGCTATAAAAATGTTTCGATTTCCCAGTTATTGATAGATTAGAAAACAAAGCAGTGTTTCCTGATCCTAATGAAATTTTCACTGAGATTTTTGAATCAACAAGACAAGGGAGGCATGGTAGATGGTTTTGATAAGTTAAGATAACGAGGCTATCAGCTTCCACCAGCAAAGAAGCTCTTTTGGCTGAGGCACATATAAATTTTTTCTGGCGATCTCATTAAAAGAAATTACCTATAGTTTAATTTAGGATATGACCACCAATCAAACTCTAGAAATAAATTATCTGCCGCTTTGTGACCGTTGGGACACAAACCATCAAAGAAGAATTGAAAAATCAACCATACTGAGAACATCAAAGCTAAAGGAAGGAAGTGATTGTTTTTGTATCTGTAATTGTAAGAAGAGATAAGAAATTCAAAGGAGAGCAAAAAACGACGACCAGAAGAAAAAGAACAAAATAAGGTTCTGAAAGAACTAGACAAATGTTGAACGGAAAAACAAGACAATTTTCGAAAAATTTGTAACTAAATTAAAATTTACCTGTTGTTTGATTAACATTCGTTCTTCCTGGTCTTGGATCAAAAGCAGGAATCAAAGCCGAAAACTGCCTCTTCAAAACATATTCATCGTCCCACGATCTTCTTTTACTTGGTCTTGATGTAGTCTCAAACGTTTCATCTTCCATAAACGACAATAAATTTCTTGAAACCATCACTTCATCATAATCTGCATCATCTTCATTTTCATCGTCATCATTATCATCTTCATCTCCCATTTCTTCATCATCATCTAATTCAGCTAATAACGTTGGTGCTCGACACGATTCTAGAAAATCTTCTAATGAAACTTGTTCACTATCACTACTAGTACTAGTTAAACTCATTGTTAAAGCTTGACTAAGTCCTTGTACAGTTCCGGCTGTAGTTGAAATTCCACCTTGTTGTGCCGTTGTATTATTACTTGATGATAAACTTGGATAACTTTGTGCTGTACTAAGTAAACCACCAGGAAAATTACTTGATAAGGCTAAACGTACTAAGCTTGACATTGAATTCGGTCCTCTTGGAAATAATCCACCCGAATTTTGATTATTTTGTGCATTTGAATTTACTATAGTTCCTGAATTATTTGTATTCACATTTGAACTATTAGTTGTTGTTACAGAACCTAAAGTTCTACGTCGTGCTAATGCTGCAAATGTTTCTAGAAGACCAGCTGTTGATGTTTGTTCAATTTGACTATTCGATTCAGTTGATGTTAAATTTGGTACGCTTACACTCATTGGATTTGTTACAACTATCGTATTATTGCTTGTATTTCTTGCATTATTTGAATTTGTCACTTCATCTTTACTGCTTGTCGATTCTTCTGGTTTTCTTTTTGTAGATTTATCATCTTCGATTTCGATATTACTGGATACTGCAATACGTACACCTGCATTTAATGAACTTATAGATTGTTGACTACTTTGTCCTAAATTCAAAGCAGTTTGTAATAATTCACCTGATAGGAAGTTATTTGTATTATTACGTAACATATCGGAACCTTCTCGCAATTTGTCTAAGGCTTCAACAGCTTCAACAAAAGTTTGAGCTGCAGCTGCAGCTACTTGACTATTACTGATCTTTGAACGATTTGAATGAGAACTTTTAGTTGAATTACTAGTATTTGGTCGATCATCAGAATTTTGTCTTTTTGTAACTTGTGTCGGTTTAGTATCGCATAAAGCAAGACTTTCAACAATTGTAGCTAAGTCACTTGAATTATTAATAGTTGATAAATCATGATGTGGATCACGCAATGGATGTACAACTACTGATAATTCCGAATCATTACTAGCAGCTTGTGATTCGGATGTTACAGCAACTAAAGCTTCATTTCTTGCAACATTTAATACACTTTCAGCTATTGTTTCAGCAGCTTGTTTAGCAGCTAAATTATCAGCAGAAGCTGCTTGTTCAGTCGATGCTACTGAAGTTTTAACATCTGTTGCTTCAGGTAAACTAGGTGTTGAACTACTTTTTCGACTAGTTAAAACACTTTGTTTATCTTTTGTTTTAGTTTTTGATGATGTAGTAGCTTCAACATCATACCCTGGTGCTAGTTTCAAATCGTATTTACCTTCGGCACCCATTCGATATGAATTTGAACCACCATGATCCCATGTTACATCAATCCAACCACTATGTAATTCTCCAGTTACTGTACCTTCACCAGGTGGATTTCCATCTTGACCTCTCCATTTCCAATCAATACCTCTAACAACTCGAGCACCAACAGTCATATGTTTAAGCAATTGTGTTTTAAGTAAACGTCGTTGTTTACGTAAATGTGCTTCAGCTTCTTTTGCTGCTTTACCTAAATCTTCACAAACACCAGTAACTTGTCCATAAATTTCAAAACCAGAAAGACTTAAATAATGTGTTTGACCTGAAGCATTTTTTCCAGCTTGTTGAATACGAACATGACGCCACCCTTGATATTCATCAGGTGGTGTTTCAATCGGCCATGTACTTGTTGATCCAGGATCATTCAAAGAAGTATCATCGACATGTGTATACAAAGTAGTCCATGTGATACCATCACGTGACATTTGAAAGTGCCAATTACGTAATGCCGAACGTCCATAACCTCTAGCATGGCGAAGAGTATAAGCACTTGGTATAACATATAATCCTAAATCAATACTAAACCATGACTTTTTATCATCATTTGTATGACAATTCAATGCTGATGAATCACGTGACAGAATATCTTCAACACGACCATATGGTAAATTTCTCCCATCTGAACTTGTTACAGTAACTAGACCATATTGAGCAGGATTTACCCATTCCGAACTTGTTTTACCATTAGTACCAATAAAATAAATAATTCCATTTTCATCAAAATCATAACTATGTTTGAAAGTTTGATATTTGCTTTCGCGTAATTTCTTTAAAAATTGAAAAGTACTTCGATCATAATCATACCATTGTTTAGCAACCATTTTCAATAAATATCTTTCAAGTTGAGCTACTGTACTTAATGGTTCCATTTTTAATCCACGTCCAGTTCGATCAAGCAAAGAACTTTCACCTGGTGCTTTTTCTAAACGAAATCGTAATCGTCTTGTCAAAATTTGTAAACCATATCCAGACCCAGGTGTATCATATAAATAAACTGGTAATTTTTCTATACTTTCAAGTACGGAAACTAATTTATGTACAAGAATATAAATAGAATTTTTATCTTCATTTCCTCGACTTTTGAAACATTGTTTAAATACTTGTACACGCTGTTTTTGATATTTGTTCATTTTACTCGATTTTAAACCTTGATCCCAATAACTTGTTGATAGAAGCGATAAAAGAGCTTGAATTAAACCAGAACTATGTAATTCATAAGCACTAACTACTCCATCATCCTCAAGAATTTGTGTTAAATCATCTAATGCATTTCTTAAAATTTCTTTCCATGAATTACCACCTTCTCGATTATTTCCATAAGAACACTGTTTTTGACATGCACGTTCGATTTGAGCAACTATGTTGCCTAATTTTGCTACAACACCTCTTGGTTGAGCTTGAGCTGCTCGGAAGTATTGTTCGTAGATTGAATGAGCTAAGTATTTAACTTTGATCTTTGTAGCTTCTGTTTTTGAACGTAAACGTTTGCCTTTTTTATTCGTCCAACCAGCAGAAAACTCAGGACCTAAATTAAGAAACAATAAAAAAAAATACACAAAAAATATTATTAAAAAAAATACCTAGACTTGTTTCAGCAGTAAAAGAGTGTTTAGTGCCTCGATTTGATTCAAAAATAAACCCAGGCAAATCTTCTCGAAGAATCGTAGTTTGATGTTGTCCATCCGAATTATGAATATGTATTTCCGCTTCTTTTCTTGAAGTTAAAGACCAATTTCCAACAACTAAACGAGTTGGTCCAGGTTTTGTTAAAATTGGTATTGAGCTGACATTACTTCGAACAGCTGCTCGAGCACGTTGTAATTTTTCCAAAAATTCTCCACGATTTTCTGAAGTTTTAATAAAATTGTTAGTATTTCAAAGAAAAGCAGAAAATTATTTTTAAACAGTAATTGAAGAGCAATAATGCACCACAATGAAAAATAATAAAATAAAATAAATAAACAATAATATAAAAAATGGTAGCAAACAAAAAGATAAGAAAAAAAACAGTAGGAAGCAAAGCAGTGTAGAGCGGCTATTTGCGAATTTTTCTAAAATAATAAATAAATGAAGCTATCTTACCTTCAGTTGTGAGTGTGTCTGCGGTTCGTCCTTTGCCTATTGAAGACAAACAAATCAACGATCACTTGTGTTACCACTCAGCAAGTTTACAATGCAGAATTAGCAAATACATGATAAAAATAAATTGAAAAAAAAATGGAGAAAACTTTCGAATAAATTAAAATCGTGACAATTATGATATTCTATAAGCTGCATTGATTTTTCAATGTAACAAAAATATCAAGCAATTCATCGAACCAAAAAAAAAAAAAATACATGCTTTTCATTTTTTTAAGCAAGACAATCATATTAAAAGTGATAGAACATACCTGAAGTATCAGCGCCACCTTCAGGCGAACCACTTGAATACATTGTAGCTAATTTTCCATCCAAAATAAAGCGAAACCATCCATTTGAACCATTTGATAGTTCAAGAGCAGCAGCATCTGACCAAATGTATAAACAATCGCGGCCACGACATATTGACCAATCTCTCCAATGATAAGCTTTACCTGGTAAAATTTCTTTTGCATCTTCGACTTGACTTTGCTCAGTGACTTCTAAATAAAATTATGTAAAAAAAATTTTCTAATTAAAATTAATTTACCTTCCGTATTTTGTTCATTTTCTTCGTTTTCTTGTACTTCAGGTGGACCTGCTAAAGCTTGAACTTTTGAAAATATACCAAGACGAGCAAAATGATCTAGAAATATTTCCTGGGCTTTAATCATCAAATCTTGAATTATCGCTAAAACAATAAGATGCCCATCTTCATCTTCCTAAAAAGCAGAAAATTTTTACATTAAATATTTTCTTTGAACGAAATCATATACAATATTTTCTTATACAGTCTTATACAGTCCAGTTTTACCCAAATGTTTAAATCTACTTAGAAAAAAAAGAAATATTTTTAGATTAAGAAAAATCCAATAAAAAATCCAAAAATTCTTTAAAATATGAACAAATCTGAAAGATCTTCAAATCCCACAGAGTCTAGAGAATTTAGAAAATCTAAAGCATCTGAAAAAATCAGCAAATCCGAACAGTCAAAAAATTTTCAAAGGATTTGAAAATCAAAAAAATCTTAAAAAAATGGAATCAGGACAATCTAAGGAATTTGAAGAATATCGGAATTTAAAAAAAAAATCAAAACATTTTTACAATCTAGGGGATCCAAAATATCTAAAAAACCTAGAGAATTATTACAAAATTGAATAAATTGGAAAATCCAAATTTTCATTGTACCATTTTTGTCAATTTTATTGTATTTCTACTGTTCGAATAAAACTGGTCTAACACTGTATTAATCTTTGCTTACTAGAATATTAGTTAATGGTAAAAAAAAAAATAAAATGCATGCTCTTGTTACAAAAAATCATTACAAAAAGATAACATAAAGTTGGCTCTATATGTTAGTTCTTTTAGCATTAGAAAAAAAAAGGGTTGAAAACCGAACTGACCAGAGTATGGTATGGAATAACGCGTCTATCATACACCAAAGCACGCATCTTGCGAACAAATAAAGAGAATGGTGCTGTATTATTATGTGTGCTGAGCCAACAATAACTTATCTGCAAAATGTACCATAAAGAGTGTGTGTTACCGACTTACCTAACAGAAAAAAAGTAAAAAAAAGTTTAAAAATTTTCACTCACCTCATTATCTAAAACAGTAGCTATCACTTCAACTAACTGTGTACCAAAATTAGGACTAGATTCATTGTTGCACAATTCTTCTAATAAACTAGGCGTAATATAGTGTATCATTTTCTTAATTAAACCTAAACTAGCTTTCCGAACAGACGCAAGCATCGTCGATTGAAATGTAGTACAAAACACAGGTAAAAGTCTTTTTAAATAAATCGGTGCCATTTCTGGATCACCACGTGGTTCTGTATTTTCTTCATTATCTGATTCAGATTTTCGACTTTTGTCTTTATCTAGTGGTATCATCCATTCGCCTGGTGATTGTAATATAGCTGCAACTTCTCGATGACCTTCGTCTGCTCTTTCTCGTGCTTTATCTAAAGGTGTTTTGCCATCTTCATCGCGTAAATCAGGATTAGCACCATGTCTTAAAAGTACTTTAGCTATAGCCGGACGACCAAAACATGCTGCATAATGTAATGAAGAACTTCTTTGTCCTTTATTTACATCAGCACCTCTATCACATAAATATTCAACCATTTCTTGGGTACCAAAAGCTGAAGCCCAATTTAGAAGAGTTTGACCAACATCGTCCATGAAATTCACTTCTACTCCACCGGATTCAATTGCTTCAATTAAAGCATCAGTATCTTTGGATCTTATACAATCTATTAATTGTCTATGTGATTTTTCTGCGGCAGGATCCATTCGTCTGATTCTTGGTAAAAGTTGACCGGAAGTTGTAGCACCTCCTGATTTGCCTAAAGCACGGCGTCCTTCGAATAGTAATACCAAAAGAAGATCAACCAATCGCATGGAATCCAAAGCGCATCTTTCATCGCCTTTTAAAGATTTTTCGATAGCATCGGGTAATTCGGAACGTAATAAATCCTGTAAAAAAAATTACACAAAAAATTGTATACGTTGAAAAGGTGTTCAAATTATAGCGCTATAGTTGAATTTTGGAAAAGCATAAATCGAAAACGGCAATTTGTGTTTCATTTCTTATTTCTAGTTCAACCGGAAGCCTGTGTAACTTTGTTATTTTGAAGAAGCATTCTATTAATTTCACATATTTTATCGGCGTATCGTGTAATTTTTGAAACTTTCAAAGTATTCATAAATTGTTTCCGTTATTATAGAATAAATTCGAAAAAAACAATAAAATGAAATTTTCCATAACCAAAGCAAAAATAAGTTTTATACTATTAGAAAATTTCAAAAATATTGAAATAAACATTGTTCTATCTTTTTTTTTTTTAAACGAAATCGATTCTAATAAATCTACCGAATTCGATGCCTATGAAAAATAAAGGCAATCTGAAGAATCTGAAAAAACTAAGAAAACCACAGAATTCAAAGAATCTAGGAAATATAAAAGATCTTAAAAATTGAGGAAATCAGAACAATTGAAAGATTTTCAGAGAAGCTAAAAACTCAAAAGATCTTGGAAACATAAATAAAAACATTTAAGGCCAGTTTACAGAAAGTGAATTAAATATTTGATCGCGATTAACTCGGGGAATCTGAGAATTTGCTTAGTTCAACTTGGTCACGTGATCAAATTTGATTGCAATTAACTTGATGACGCTCCTATAAACCTGCCCTTAAAGAATTGATGGAATTAAGCACATCCCAAAAATGTATTGAATCTAATGAACTAAAAAATCTATGGCCTAGAAAATCTAAAAATTACAGACTAATCAAGAAATTAAAAGACTACTCGAACTCGAAAAATTCAGAAAAATCTAGAAAATGGCAAATCTAAGAATTATATTGGATCGGAATAAACCTAAGAAATCCAGAAAATTGGAAAATAAGAAAAATACAAAATATCTAAGTTAAATTATACAAGAAATCTAGAAAATTCGAAAAAGTATAGAAATTGAAAAAATTATAGTTTAAACATTATCAGGAAGCCAAAAAATCTGAAACACTAATTTACGTTCATTACTCACAATTTTTCAGAATTCTACCGTAACGTCATAATATTCTCATCGATATTAATGGAAAACACTGTACACTTACATGAGTGATTGCAGGTGAACCTCTACATAACGTTGATAATAAACTAATTATTGTTGAAACTGAAGCAGCTGTAGCTTTGTTGTCTGGTACAGCAGCAGTTGCATTCGTTGTTGATGAACCTTTGCCAGAAGTATTCTGTGTTCCTGCTGCTACTGCTGGACCGGCAGCATTTGAAAGACGACTCAGCAATTCATTAACTAAACCTTAATTAAAAAAAAAAAAGTATGAAAAAACACTGATATTAAAAACATACCATGTTGAGCCAAAGGTGCAGGATCTACTCCTCTTCTAGTAAATCTATCAGCTACAGAAGCAAAACATCTTAACGCACCATCAGCTACATGACTATCTTCATGTCTTAATAATGTACTTAAAGCTTGTACACAAGTTGGTAATTGAACATCAGCTGGTTCCATTTTAGTACATAATCTTGATACAACTGCCATTGCTGAATGAAGAGTATCTTTATGTACTCGACTACCATTATCACGAATAAAAGGTAAAATTGCGCTTAAACCTCCAGCATCAAAAACAGCACCTGCTTCACGTGTACATATGAGCTCGAGCACCTTGACACATTGTTCAGCTAAATCTTTGCTTGTACGAGATGACAGTTCAGCAACAACAAGACGAGTGCATATGGCACGAACTGCACCTTCTATAGCTACAATACGACGTGTGCATTCTGCTGAAACGTCTAGATAATATGTTATAGCACGTGCTGTTACTTCTAAAATGTTTTCAGGAGCTTGTTCATCCAAGAATATGCGACACAGGGCCGGGAGGAAGGTACGAGGAGGACAACTAGAAAAGAAACTCTTCAGTAGAAATTGATTTGATTGGAGAAAGAAAAAGTTTTTTAAATTAAATTGTAGAAGTCACTTTTTTATCATTTCATATGTAATCACCAAGAAAAAAACGGCAATAAAAGACAGATGATTTTTTTAAACGATACTTAACTTTGAAGTCAGTTGATGTTAATAGATCATTTTATTTTTTCTGATGAGATATAAATAGTGAAAGTGATTCTATCTCCGGTTCTGTCCTATGAGTTTTCATCGACTTTTGCCGCTCTCATATGATTCAAAAATGCGATTTTTTCATTTCAATATCTCAGAATTAATTTATAAACAATAAGTAATGCACAAATGATTTAAAAAACCAACAGCAAAATGAGAGAAAAACAACTTTTCATAGGTAACACTTAAGTCAGAATCAATTCCTTACACTTATGATGAAAGGGTAAGTTAATTTTTATGCAAACGTGTCCCATTAATATCTTATATATAAAGATAATTAATAAGATTATGGCGTTGTAGTTAAGTTTTGAGAAAATGCAACTAGTGAACATTAATCGGTTGTATAAACTCTACTAATAGTAATTTTCGAACCTAGTGTGCGAAGACATTATTTGCGCATAAACATTCATATGCGCGAATGCACCGAATACACCTTCGCACATCAATGTTTAAATAATATTTTTTGAAACGAACATTTATTTTTATTTTATTAGAAAATTTGCATTGCGTCATTCGTAAACAATTAGCGCTTGCAAAAATTCTGGAAATATCAAGTAAGTCAACTGGATAGTTTTTCATTTGACAGTTGTCAAAGAAAGTTTTTAAATACGGATTTCTTTTTATTCCTTCAGTATTTGCGACACCTGAATTGGTAAAATGGCAATTTACAACCAGATTTTATTATTATTTAGTCAATTTTTTTCTGGAATGACCAAAAAGGCCAGTGCAACAATTCGCGCAGCCGTGTACAAATTCTAGATTCGTATTTGACTGTTGCGTTCGCAAAATGTCATTTTGAAGGCAGTGAGTTCAAAAAATAAAATAAAAAACAAAGTTACGTAGACTTCCGCTTAAACCACAAGTGGAAATAACATGAAAATATTTTGAAAACGTGGAATCTAAAACACAAATCAACGTTTCCCATTTACAATTTTTTAAGATTCAACCAGAACGCCATAATCTTTTGTGCAGATACTAATGGAATATCCTATATTGTTTTAATTGAAGCAGATAATTAAACAGATAAAACTTTTTTAATAGTTAAGACTTGAGCTGAACGTCACATCAGTGAAAGAAGAAAATAATGAGTCGGAATTAGTAGGTGTATTATTTATTTCTTAAAAATTTCGCTGATTCAATTTTTCTTTCAAGAATTGTGAAATTTTATCTCTTCGGAGTAAAGTGAAAATTTTTGAAGAAACTTCGAAAACAACAAACGACAATATGTGTATTATAATTTTTGATAAGCAGTGGCTCTGTAATACAAAAATTTAAAAAATGTAGCGCCTAGATTAATTCGGTTCATAGATTAATAAATGTCATTACTGTCAGTGTCATGAATTTTTGATCATAGTCATAAGTAAAATCCCATTTCAAGGAAGTTTTGAGGACGACTGCAAAACAGAAACTTCTGTACTTTATGGTAAACTCAAAAATTTTGCTTAACTTTGATTTTACTTATGATAGTGACAGTACTGACATTTATCAGATGAATCAATTTAAGTCTTACGTTTTTAGAATCTTTGTACTCCATAGCCACCGCTTATCAAAAATTATA